>CM046881.1:218701037-220136079 GCA_025667525.1 Glebionis coronaria
TATGTTTAATATCAGGTATTAATACTTAGCTTTGCTTGGACGGGAGCCCGCTGGATATTATCGCAGCTTGGAGATTTTTGTGATACTTTTTAAAGTTTGATTTTATTTAAAAACTGTCAAAAGTTTATCATGTATTCTTGGTAACTATAAGTTACAAAACCATAATTAAATAATAGATTTTTCCGCTTATAAAACTTTGGGACCTTTGTTTAAAAACTCTGATGTATTGATGTAATGTATATATTTTTATTACGTCAACTTTGTGTCAACAGTATTTCATTGTTTCTTGTATCATGACGTGGAACCCCCTTGTTGCCTAGTTGTTTCCTTGCCTGATTCTGGGGGTCTCACACCTAACATAAGTCAAGGCTCAATAAATGTTCGTACCCTTCATTTCTACATCGGATCACAACAAGTTTTTAAATATTTCAAAAAATCTGAACTTTATTACGATCTTTGAATGTTTTTTTGTGTTTTTTTGCTTGTGCAAAATAACTTTAAAGATCTACAAAAAAAGGACGATCCATTGATGGCATTTTAAGTCTCTTTCGATCTTAATAAAATGAGCACAACTCTTTTTTATTAAGTGTGTGAGATCTGACAGTCTGAAGTTGAACGCCAATAGCCAACAGCTATTTATGGCTTTTAAGTTTCAAAATTTGAGCTGAAAAATGCAGTAGTTGTTGAAGTATTATATCTGTATCTGTAATAATAGATGTTGAATTATTACATTTGTATCTATAAGATTGCAAACTATATGATCTTTTTTATATATTTGAATATAATCCTCTTTTGTTTAGTCACATGCTTTGTATTATGATGAACCAAAACCTACCAGGCTACCAAAAAGATGATAAAATTTCTAGCTCTTGACGGTTATTTTTTCCCTCTTGTGTAGTTTATTGGGTCGTGGATCGATGAACGTTCCAATATTGCACCATGTTAGAGAAAATTGTTATAAGAATCAGATTCAGAGCTTCTGATATGTTTTTGACGAGCCATTGCAATCCCGATGATATGTTTTTGAGTGAAGAACAATCAAATTCAGAACTTCAAACGCATCTTGAAATGGTTATAGTCGTCGATGGATCTCACACTTTTGTTAATAACCGAGAACTTCGAACAAATTGTCTTTGTATTCAAGTAGTTGACTCACTTTGGTGGACGCTGAGTAAGTGTCGTATATTATTGCTTATTTTGTATAATAATCTAGATTATGATAGTTAATATATGCGTTTCTTTTGTAGTGGCAATGAATTAAAATGCACTTTATGGTCAACTTTCGCACATCAGTTTAGTGTAGTGATTTCTTAAGAACCTGTTCGAAATCTTCAATTGGCAATGATGAAGATACGGGACGGTAAAATCTTAAACCAATCTACCGTTGTTAATTAATTGATATCCTATTAACTTTTGTTATATATAAATTTTTTGTATTATGTGCAAGATGTGTGTTCAAAACGAATAGAATGCGACAAAGCTCTTCACTTTCGATTGTACCGTTCTGATTTTGGATGAGTCCTTCATTGACGTTAAAGAGCATAGTCAAAGGTAATTTTAGACTATGTTGTATACACAGTATACTTATGTCATACTTGCGTTAAACTGACAAAAAAATAAACACTATTAATTTGTAGGGTCTTTACATACCAAGATTTTGCACAATAATGCTTCACACATATCCACATCATCAAAAACTCAACTAAGGAAAATTTTGTCTATAAGATTCATCCAAATAAATATCGCAAAACTCTTGGATGTGGCACATGTACCGAATAACGTATTGTTATTATTACATTTATGTGCGTATAACATGGTATAGAGTTGCTAAAAACAAACTATCAACAAAAGGTCGATAAGTTAGGTACAATTTCCCCTTTCTACTTTCTAAATACAATATTCATATGGTTCAATCTTGATCTTTTTACTTTAAAGGGGTTAATTTTGTTTCGCAAACGGGTTGAAAGTATCCTAAAGTGAGTGGAGAACATGTAACAACATGTAACAAATTATCTGTCAATATAGTTATAGTCGTGAAATTAACTGTATGTTGAGAATAGTAAATATGACATGTTTTTCGTTAAATCATAGTCAACGTCAAAAACGAAAAGATGATATATCCTAAAACACAGTCCCAAACACCCTCTAAGTTATATTTATAAGTCATGATATTATTGCTGCAATTGCTAATAGGAATGTTTAGAAAACTGGTTGTAATTATAGTTGTAGTTGTGTTTAATAGAGTTAGGGTTGGATATGTGAGATGTTTATTTTTAATTGTTTTGATCACTTAAGAATAACACCTTAGGGTTTTTCTTCCTCCAAGTATACTTTTTTTGTATATGCAAGTAAATGACTAATGCTTTAGCTATATTTGACATTTTGTACCTGCAAGTAAATAACTAATGTTTGACCCGTTTGAGATAAACACAACAAAACTTGGCTCACTTATATAATTAGGTAAATAGAAAAGAGATATGGCTTAAATATTTTCAGAATTAGAATTTTTAACCATGGTGTCAGTACTATAGTAAATTATCAACCAGGTTTGCTGTAGATTACTTCCAGTAGCCCCATTAAGGTCGATGATTGTACTGTTTTGGATTCCGTGTGTAAATTGCGGGTTATTTTTTAACGCAATTAGATAAACTCTATTTTGTTATCTTTCATAACAGTTACGATCTTTATCTTATGTATTCTTATGGCATTATAGTCATGTGTATGCCGCATAGGTTTACTCAAAACATAAAAGTTTGACTGATGTGTCCATTCATTTAAGATTATGTCAAATAAAACCTTCAAATGAGTTATGTTAGGTTGACCACTTAGTATGAATGATAAATATACCTACTTATAACAATAAGTTGTTGAAAAATACCATAACGGTGCAAAGTAACCAATTTAAGATACAAATGCGTCTAAAAGAGACTATACACCAGGTTAATACTTTATTATAAATTTTACTTTAGGGTGTATCTTTAACTTATTATTCATGTTAAGCCAACTTGTACAATAGCATAATATGTTTGTACATTTAATTCTATGATAACAATAAGTTGTTCAAAAATAACATAACGGTGCAAAGTAACCAATTTAAGATACAAATGCGTCTAAAAGAGACTATACACCAGGTTAATATTTAATTATAAATTTTACTTTAGGGTGTATCTTAAACTTATTATTCATGTTAAGACGACTTGTACACTAGCATAATATGTTTGTACATTTAATTCTATGATAACAATAAGTTGTTCAAAAATACCATGACGGTGCAAAGCAAACAATTTAAGATACAAATGCGTCTAAAAGAGACTATACACCAGGTTAATATTTTATTATAAACTTTACTTTAGGGTGTATCTTTAACTTATTATTCAGGTTAAAAAGACTTGTACACTAGCATAATATGTTTGTACATTTAATTCTACGATAACAATAAGTTGTTGAAAAATACCATAACGGTGCAAAGTAAACAACTTAAGATACAAATGCGTCTAAAAGAGACTATGCACCAGGTTAATACTTTGTTATAAATTTTAATTTAGGGTGTATCTTTAACTTATTATTCATGTTAAGACGACTTGTACACTAGCATAATATGTTTGTACATTTAATTCTATGTTAACAATAAGTTGTTGAAAAATACCATAACGGTGCAAAGTAACCAATTTAAGATACAAATGCGTCTAAAAGAGACTATACACCAAGTTAATATTCTATTATAAATTTTACTTCAGGGTGTATCTTTAACTTATTATTAATGTTAAGAAGACTTGTACACTAGCATAATATGTTTGTACATTTAATTCTATGATAACAATAAGTTGTTCAAAAATACCATAACGGTGCAAAGTAACCAATTTAAGATACAAATGCGTCTAAAAGAGACTATACTCCAGGTTAATATTTTATTATAAATTTTACTTTAGGGTGTATCTTTAACTTATTATTCATGTTAAGACGACTTGTACACTAGCATAATATGTTTGTACATTTAATTATATAATAACATTAAGTTGTTCAAAAATACCATAACGGTGCAAAGTAACCAATTTAAGATATAAATGCGTCTAAAAGAGACTATACCCCAGGTTAATATTCTATTATAAATTTTACTGTAGGGTGTATCTTTAACTTATTATTCATGTTAAGACGACTTGTACACTAGCATAATATGTTTGTACATTTAATTCAATGATAACAATAAGTTGTTCAAAAATACCATAACGGTGCAAAGTAACCAATTTAAAATACAAATGCGTCTAAAAGAGACTATACTCCAGGTTAATATTTTATTATAAATTTTACTTTAGGGTGTATCTTTAACTTATTATTCATGTTAAGACGACTTGTACACTAGCATAATATGTTTGTACATTTAATTCTATGATAACAATAAGTTGTTCAAAAATACCATAACGGTGCAAAGTAACCAATTTATGATACTAATGCGTCTAAAAGAGATTATACACCAGGTTAATATTCAATTATAAATTTTACTTTAGGGTGTATCTTTAACTTATATTCATGTTAAGACGACTTGTACACTAGCATAATATGCTTGTACATTTAATTATATGATAACAATAAGTTGTTCAAAAATACCATAACGGTGCAAAGTAACCAATTTAAGATACAAATACGTCTAAAAGAGACTATACTCCAGGTTAATATTTTATTATAAATTTTACTTTAGGGTGTATCTTTAACTTATTATTCATGTTAAGACGACGTGTACACTAGCATAATATGTTTGTGCATTTTATTCTATGATAACAATAAGTTGTTGAAAAATACCATAACGGTGCAAAGTAACCAATTTAAGATACAAATGCGTCTAAAAGAGACTATACACCAGGTTAATATTCTATTATAAATTTTACTTTAGTGTATATCTCTAACTTATTATTCATGTTAAGAAGATTTGTACACTAGCATAATATGTTTGTACATTTAATTCTATGATAACAATAAGTTGTTGAAAAATACCATAACGGTGCAAAGTAACCAATTTAAGATACAAATGCGTCTAAAAGAGATTATACGCCAGGTTAATACTTTGTTATAAATTTTACTTTAGGGTGTATCTTTAACTTATTATTCATGTTAAGACGACTTGTACACTAGCATAATATGTTTGTACATTTAATTTTATGATAACAATAAGTTGTTGAAAAATACCATAATGGTGTAAAGTAAATAATTTAAGATACAAATGCGTCTAAAAGAGACTATGAACCTGGTTAATATTTTGTTATAAATTTTACTTTAGGGTGTATCTTTAACTTATTATTCATGTTAAGAAGACTTGTGCACTAGCATAATATGTTTGTACATTTAATTCTATGATAACAATAAGTTGTTCAAAAATATCATAACGGTACAAAGCAAACAATTTAAGATACAAATGCGTCTAAAAGAGACTATGAACCAGGTTAATATTCTGTTATAAATTTTACTTTAGGATGTATCTTTAACTTTGTTCAAAAATACCATAACGGTACAAAGTAAACAATCTATGATAACAATAAGTTGTTCAAAAATACTATGAGCCAGGTTTATACTCTATTACAAATTTTACTTTGGTGTGTATCTCTAACTTATTATTCATGTTAAGAAGACTTGCACACTAGCATAATATGTTTGTACATTGAATTTTATGATAACGATAAGTTGTTCAAAAATGGCCACCCATAAGACGAACAGAAGGTAAGGAGAGAAGGTATGTTTTTGGAACACTCAGAGACCCAAAAGAAGACTGTCTGCCTGAACAACCATGTTCTTCTTTAGGTTTCTCCAAAGGGAGCTTGTTGACATAATGAAGAAAACTCTCGAGTTTGGTTCTCGGGGAGTGGATTAGGATGAAGAAGAACTTTGTAGCCGAACCACTATAAATCCTGACGTTGTGGTTTGATTGTTCCTTACCTTATCTTGCTTTACTTTATTTATTTGATTGTTCTTATTCTTTATTTAGTATATATACTTTGAATTCACAAGAAAGATCGAATCTAGTTTTTCATAAACCTATTATAGATTTTTAAAATTAAAATCGGTAAAACTATTCAACCCCCTTCTAGTTTTCCACAACACTTTTAGTCCCTTAAGTTTAAAAAATTAAAATATTATAGTTTCAATACAGACCTTTAAGTTTAAGAAACGGTCAAAAACAAGCCTGGTACTTCAACTTTCATCAACAGAAAGAAAAGTCTATATTTTTACACTTTAAACCCTCTAGTTTACACTTTGACGCTTTTAGTCCCTCAACATTATAAAAATATATTTTATAGTTTCAAAACAGACCTTTAAGTTTAAAAAAAAGTCCTTGTACTTCATCGTCGGTGGTCAAAAGGCACAAGGGAGCCATTTGGCTTTTCTTTCAGTTGATGCCTGGAGCAACATTATTTTGACTTATACGTCTCGTAGTGCATCCAAACTGATCAAAATAGCTTGTTTTCATCCAAATGCTCCAAAATGACTTAATATATGAAAAGGAACGATTAAGTGCCTATTTTTGGCAAAATGATATAGATTTAGGGGTTAAATAGACCCGAAAAAGTGTATAAAATGACACCTCATCAGTATGATACATACAGACATATGTAACTTGAAATCACTGCCCATGTAGGGTGGAAATAAGTACTTTACGCGTTTATTGATGACTGTACAAAATATTGCTATGTTTACTTGTTGAAAAGTAAGGATGAAGCTATAGACAAGTTTATTCTATACAGAATTGAGGTTGAGAATCAACTTGGTAGGAAAAATAAGGTTATCTTCTTCTAAATCTTCGTTTAGTATCATCCTAATAGAGGTTATTCGCATCACTGGTGAATATTAGTTACCCATTGTTAATTCCTCTAAAGAAACTTTCAGAATGCCGTCATCACCAATGTCAAAACAACTGGTTTTTCTATAACACCCCTAGGGGTAATAGTAAGGTTGTCAAGCACAAATTCACCCAGAAAAATATTGTCTATTGATCGAATTCTCTCTCCCTGAAAACCTTTAAATTGGTGTTGGTTTTATAGAAGTCGATCAGGCAGAGAGAAATCGATCAACAAACAACATTTCTCTCAATGTATTTATGCTTGAAACCTTCCTGAAATTTTAAGATTTATTGTTGAACTTCCTGCAGATCTGCTACTGCGTAATCCTTTCGGATGAACGAAAATGCGCAGGTTGATTACATGGATGACGATGACTTGGATAGTATCATAATTTTTTCTGAGTCCGTGGTAACTGATAATGATTTCATGAAATTTCTTCTCATTTCTGTTCAGAAATTTCTAAGGATTGCAGTAATTCACTAACATGACGGCGTTCTATCTTGAACCTGCGGTATGTCAGGCATCTAGATATAAACATACCTGCATAATTGTATGATACTGATTCTATCAAAATTCTGCCCGATTATGGGATATTTTGGTGGAAATCTGGTTGACTAGTCATGGAAAAAATTTATTCATAAATTTCATAACATAGTTGGAGCATTAGGGAGCTCAGAAGTATAAAATCAAAATTTTTAGAGAGACTGCAATATGTGCAACATCAGTCTGGAAAACATCAAGTTCTTCTCTCACCACTACTGGTGTCACGGTTGCGAGTTGTTCTTGAAAATATTTAAGATATCGTAGCAGGTCAGGTAACCTCTTATTCGTGGAAATAGTATCGTTTTATGAATGGCGATCTTGTAAATTTTCGGTGATCGATACATGATCTCATGTTACCGGCCTTCTTTCTGATAGACAGAAATGGTACACTTCCTAGTGGTGTGTTAGGGCGAATACAGCCTGTTCCGGTAACTCTTGCAGCAAATGCTGCAACTCTTTTAACTCAGCTGAAGTCCTGCGATAAAGAGTTATGAAAGCAGTTTCCGTCGTTGAGACAAGCTCGATGTTAAACTCTGTCTCGTGGTTAGGAATGAATTTCTGGAAACCTTCTGCAATGACCTTTGGAAAACTTTGGGATAATTTGATGATCATGAATTTAAAGAGTTTCAGAAGTAACTTTATAACTGATAGTTATAAGTCTTCGTAGCTATGGACTGAGAATTCACGCACTTAAGGCAGAAAAATTTGTACTGATTTTCTGGCCGAAATATAAAGAATATATCTGGGATCTAGTAAGACGGATCTCATCGTTAACTGAACTAAAACCCTTCATAATTACGGTGTGTACTGTGGATTCTTTTCTGGCTGTAAGGTAGATAATGTCTGATTTAGATAAAGCTGACATATGAATAATTTAGCAAACATGGCAAATTCTGCTGAATATGTTTGTCTGTAACCTTACAGAATGAATTCTGCGTGTTTAATCTGAAGAATACTCTAGTAGTGCTGTAGTGGTAAGTGAGTTTTTAATTATCTGATTTAGGCGTGTCATGACAAAAACGGTATACTCCCTTGGAGGGTACCCTGAATTTCTGAGAGCCTGATTTAGCAAACATACAGAGTTATGAGTTCTGACTCGTACTCTGAGAAGATATTCGTATGACGTGTTGTAACACTCCCAAATTTCGGATAGCAACGGAAGGGTCATTGGGAGTATTACTTCATAGCACAACACACAAGTTACAGAAAACGACTCAAAAGAGACGTTTTAACACTTTAATCCATTCGATTATTAAAACATCATAGTTTACAAACAGAAAGAGGTCATAATGCAATAATAAAAAGTTTTAAAAAGTTTATCGAATGTTAATTATTATTTTATTGCCTTTAAAATATCCAGTGCGACTCCATGCTCCAGCTGGTCTTAAACCTGAAATACATGCTAAAAGCGTCAACACAAAGGTTGAGTGAATTCATAGGTTTGCAAATAAAAGCAGTGGACCACAAGATTTCAAGTATTCAGTTTCCAAGGTCAGAGAGCATCAGTTATCGCACTTAGCTCATGAAACCGAACATTAACATCCGTTATTCCGTTCAAGTTTCAAATACAATGCGTCCAGTCGGTTTTCCGTTAAACCCGGACGGGGAGGTCAATCCCAATAGATCTATTCACAGCATTCACGTTTACTCAACCAGTACAGTCGGTCCAAGTAATTAACGGTTCATGACTAAAATGGATAAAATAAGCATACTGTTCAAGCACTTGCGTCCATTCGTAAAAAGTAGCATGTATCCCCCTCGCAGATTTAATAAAACAATTAAATAAGTAAAAGCGAGGCTATGAACTCACCTTAGCGATAGCGTTATCAAACGTGGATAACGATTAAGATAATAGTGAGGAGAGTGAAACGATGAGATAAGATAAGCCGAAAGAAACCAAGAGCTTCTAACGATGACCTAAAATAAAGTGGCGCGTCTTAGCAATATAAGCGAAAACGTACAAAAATGGAATGAGTCTTATAAATAAATTTACTTTATAATTAGAATAACTAAATTATAATTTTAGGACTAGTTTCAAAGATTATTAAATGATAAAGGACTAAAAGTATAGCTTTCAAAATCTATACTAGTTATTTGTACATAGCTTTATAAATCAAGGACCAAACATGTAAATGTGCATTTGAAATGCATAAAAATGACGTGAAGATGGGAAATTGTTCTACAATGTTTTATATTTGCTATTTCAATGTTATGTATGCATGGATTGGACACGAGATGTACCTCAATGAATTTAGACTCAACTTTAACCATCGAACTCTGATGATACCGTAACGCCTTACGGAAATATGAACTATGCCATATCATTTAGCCCCCATTAACTAGGGTCTCCGAACACTTATATCTCTCGATCACTAACCGAAGCTCAACCTTGTATGTAACCAAATCTATGACCAGAAAACGAAGCAAGATCAATCGACCACACTTTATTATCGTAAAATATGAACCCATAACTCGCACTCGATACATGTACCAATATATGATTTTATAGTAGTATATTTCGCACAAGTAGAACCTTAGCTCCATGCGGAAATACAAGCTAGTGAACCGAAGTTGTGATGCGCGTACGAGTATGTAAATAAAAATGGTTATTAACATCTTCACAAATGGTTATTAACATCTTTTCATGATAAAACCATCTTTCTCCAACAGCTTTAGATGTAGTAATACCCTTTCTTCAGCTTTAAGTATCCTATTCTACCCATATATTGGTTAACACGTGAGGTAAACAAAATAGGATGAAATATACGGTTTGAACCCATTTGGTATTATGTAATATATAAAGTGCTTAGTCATGATAAAATAAACATACATCAAACACGTCATATGAAGAGATAAATGAGAAATTTTATTAGTTAGAATTTTCCCATCATACGATAAAGCGGGTATTATCGATATCTGATATTTTAAAAGTTACGCGATTTAAAAGATAAGCGTTAGACACGAAAAATAAACGCTCAATATAAAATAAAAACTTTGGCATTCTGAGAACGTTGATATTTTGATATAAAAATAGAGGTCTTATATTTAATAAACGTTAACGTGCCATATAAAGAATGACAAATAAAATTTTATCATAAATTTATGAAGAATGTTCGTAAAACGAACAGTTAAAATAATGACAAGAAAAATATTTCTATGTCATATCGAGGATATTTCCGGTCGATGACGGACATAAACTTTGTCGATAATGATAATCGACGTGTATTCGATACGTTAAAGCCCTAACCTTGCCGGTTAACTGAGAAGTCAATATTTTTCACAAAAACAAACATGATAAATAAAAGTCGGGTTATAATTATTGATCCGAAAATTAAGAATTACTACACGTGTATCATGACTGGTGTCCTGATATGTGTCTTCTGAAATGATACATGAGACTTGTGTCTTAACTGTTGTCTGGACATGTATTTTGATGGTGAGTCTGAATAAGGTTAAGAAATTCTGGTAACTGCTAGGATTGGCGAACCGGCTAGACTACCGACCTCTGTATTTCTGGTCACGTCCGTTCCGGAGTTCTGATGGTTACTGACTGATTATTTTTAAGCACGGTGGTTTTCATTACCGCCTTGTCTGTCACTTTATGACGGTCATTATCATAACCGTGATTCCTGTAACTATTCTACTTAGTGGCCGGCTGCGCTCCGATTCCCACTCTTCTAAATGAACGGTTAGCTGAGTGAAGTGTGCCATCTAGCTGAGAAGGTAAAAGTATGGAATGGAATGGTAGTATTGTTGGGTCCAATTATTAAGTTGATAAGTCAAAACACAACAAAATAAGAAGACAAGGGCTAAAAAGTACAAGTTGCAAAAGAACAAGCCGTTGGAGTCTTTTTATTACTTTAGCTTTCTTTGTAAGCTATGTTTTCTAGTATATAAAGAAAACATAAGCCGTAGGTTTCATATCATATTATTCATTCACAATGTAAACCTAAAGTGTGTGTCGCACTAGACGTGGGATTCAATGTATACACGTCTAGTGGATGTTTGTTATTATTATAATGAACATTCCTAATTGTTTTAATTCGTGTCTTTGTGCCTAAACACCTTGTTCATGATCATTGTTCTTTTCCGCTATGTTATCATATGAACGATGATCAAACCTAGATATATGGTTCATAACCATTGAGCCCAACGATCAATAGGACTCATCAATTGGTAACGGAATTAACACTTGATCTAAAACACAATGATGTTAAACAAACTTTCACTTGTATTAGAATAATCTTGTTGATTACAATGAAAGGTTTAACATCATTGTGTTTTAGATCAAGTGTTAATTCCGCATAACACTTTGTTACTTTACTCATAAGCAAAGGTTTCTCTACGTGTAGTACTTGATCTAATCTCGTATACACAAAGCTAATCGATCTAAGTTTGGGATCAACAATTGGTATCAGAGCCTAAGGCTCTAGATATCTAGGTCCGACGAGGTGTTCGTGTATGGTGAAGAGAAGAAAAATTCGTATTGAATTTTTCTGGACGTTTTTGTGTGCGCAACAGTATTCAGAAGGTCATAACTTTTGATCTAACCGTTGGATCGTCACGAAATTTTAGATGTGTGTTCTACATACATAGATCTAAACATCCACCGGAGGGATTGTCGAGTTTTATCCCCAGGCAAAAGTTATTAAGCGTCGAAATTGGCAGCAGAGGAGATTTTCAGTTTTTCTGCTTTCACATGAAATCATGAACTAGGGTTCTTCAAACCCTAGATCTATTTAAAAGCAGGAAGAATTGATGTTCGTGGCTGTTAAAACGTGTGAAGATTCACGATCTAAGGTTAAATTACAAACCCTAATTAGGGTTTTGATGTATAATGTTAAAAACCCTAGATCGCTGTTACAGAACGTAAAGGTTAATGCAGATTCGTGGCTAAAGTTCATCATTCGTTTCTCATTGGTCTTCAAACTTATGCATTCACACGGTATAAGGGCCATGATTGGCTAAATTTTGAGATGTGAGAAACAAAGCAAGTTACGTTCTCTGTTTCATTCACACGGCCAAGAAAAACCCTAATATTTGTTATATTAAATTCCAATCGTCTACATGCTACTCCATGGTAACATTACGTTAGCTTGATTCTGATTGGATCTTAATCATATGTTCACACGGTTAGAAGGTTTTCATTGGTTGCAAAGAATGCATTCATACGATTTAAAGGAAGGTTATTCGTAGCTTTCTGTGTTCACACGGTTTGTGATCCCCTACATGCTAGTGCATGGAATTATCGTAAGCCACTCGTTCCTCATTGGTGAAAGAACGTGTGTTCATACGAAGTAAGGGATTTGATTGGTTAAATCAGTTTGTGTTCACACGGTTATGCTCAAAGTTGATTATAATATTGGTTATACTTCGCATGAAGTAATTCCTCCTCAAACGTGATTGGTCAACTTTGGTTCTTTCAAAGAGTTAAAGACGTGAAGCTAAAAGCAAGTGTTCACACGATGAAGTATTTTTGGATGTGAGATGACGTCAGCGAGTGTATAAACGCTGACAAATTTAAGTGCAACGCTGATAGAAATTTGAACGCTGACAGGATTTTAGGTTGGCGCTGACGTTTGTTGTTTGGACGCTGACAGGAAGAGTTTCGACGCTGACAGGAATAAGTCAACGCTGACAGTTGACAGTGTTGTCCGAGATATGTGTTTCAACGCTGATACGTGTTGTCCGATATCGGGCAATACACATGGAGGATATTGGACAAAGAAAGATCTCGGGTAACACACTGATTGCTGCTGTTTGAGAAAACTAGTACGTTTTAAGCACACAAAAAGAAGGGAATGACACACAAAGGTACATGGAATCTCCGTTTAATTCAGAATATCATTATGATATTTATGGCTCGGATATTTTTAAATGGATTAATGATCTTAAAGCGAGTTAGCAACTTTTTATGGGGATTTGATGGATATTTTAAACTATGTAATCGGGATAGCCTTGTGAAAGAGTTATCCATCAGTAGCTTTTACATATGGTATGAAGATGTTATTCCATTGAATTCATCATGAAGAGGTGTTAGCTTAAGGGGAAGAATTCTTATGGAAAGTTTGATGATTGAAGAAGATTTTCGCGAGTTTGTGTTCTATCATATCTTAAAGTCATGCACTTCCAGCCACTGACTTTAAAGGTAACTTGTTCGTGCTCACATAGTTGGTGACGAAGACTTGTCATAAACACTTGAAGGAGTTACATTATCGTGCTCAGTGTCTCACAAAGGATGAGAATATTGACAAGGGATCGAGGTCTACTTATATTTTTCTTCAGGTATAAGTTCTTCATCACATGGATAAACAAGACATGGAACATAGGTTTGTGGTATTCTACTTCTGCATCAAGACTACTTTATTTATTTTTCTTCAGAATCATTACATAGAGCTACTTTTGGAGAATCTACAAGATTGCATACTTTCACATATTCCCTATTGATGTGTCAAAAAGGGGAAGAATATGTGCTATACTTAAGGGGAAGCTTCTTGGAGATCATGTACTACATACAAAGGATTCATACTTAAGAAGAGTGTTTTGACATCATCAACTAGGGGAAGATTGTTGGGTCCAATTATTAAGTTGATAAGTCAAAACACAACAAAATAAGAAGACAAGGGCTAAAAAGTACAAGTTGCAAAAGAACAAGCCGTTGGAGTCTTTTTATTACTTTAGCTTTCTTTGTAAGCTATGTTTTCTAGTATATAAAGAAAACATAAGCCGTAGGTTTCATATCATATTATTCATTCACAATGTAAACCTAAAGTGTGTGTCGCACTAGACGTGGGATTCAATGTATACACGTCTAGTGGATGTTTGTTATTATTATAATGAACATTCCTAATTGTTTTAATTCGTGTCTTTGTGCCTAAACACCTTGTTCATGATCATTGTTCTTTTCCGCTATGTTATCATATGAACGATGATCAAACCTAGATATATGGTTCATAACCATTGAGCCCAACGATCAATAGGACTCATCAAGTATCTGATGGTTGAAATTTTATTCTTGTAAGAAATTTCAAATTTATAGTTTTCGTCCTTGTTCTGCAAAGTCTTCATAGTATGAACGACATTAGCATCTTGAGAAATCTCCAAAGTATCAATAGCATCAGCATTTGTGAGGTCTTCAAGGTGTTAGCAGCATCAGCATCTGGTAAAATCTTCAACTCACGAGCAGCATTAGCACCTGGTAGAATATCGACAAGTGGCAACGCCTGAGATGATTGAGGATCGATTAGCAATATCCATGGAGTAGGGTACCTGGAGTACACCTGGACTACTGTACATGAAGTACAAAATGAATACTGCACATGGAACATATCTAAGGCACTGTACGTGGAGTACACATGAAATACTGTACATGGAGTATAACTAAGACACTGTACATGGGGTACATATGGAATACTGTACATGGCACTGGTGGAAATTTTATGGGATGATCGATACTGGTGTCGCTTGTCTGACATGATCAAAGAAATAAATTTGATTTAACTAGTTAGCAACTGAACCGAAATAGTTAACATGATCGGATGAAATTTTTGCGTAAACTTAATGCTGGTTGTATAGAGGCTGAAAAGTATGATTAAACGGATTTTCATCAATGTTCAGTATAAGGACATGATTGATAAAGACCAGAACATGATTTATCATGAAATAGGATTTTACTGTAATTCTTCTGTATCTTAGCATGAAAACATCATCACCTTGCTGAAAACGTAATCCTCATAAAGAGACATGAACTTAATCAGCATGAAAACGACATCCACTTGGGAGAACAAACTTGACTGATACAAAGAACATAGAAGAATAATCAACTGAGGTTTAACATCAACTCATATGGATAGTTATGGTTTAGTTCACAGTATTCATAGTAGGAAGCATGTGACTAAGTATTGGTGATTCTGGTTCGATCCATACTTGTCAAAATTTCATGAGAACTGTCATATATAGAATTTACAATATGGGACTAAATATGGATGGCGGTAGTCCAATCCATACTTGTTAAAATTTTATAAAATGTCAGATATGAGCAAAGGTGAACAACTATCAATCGGTTCACAAAATATCATTTGACTAAAATGCATGAAATTTGACTTGAGAAATGGTGAACGTTTATGGCTGGTTCACCAAGTAATATTTGACTGAAAACATGAATCTGTCATGAGTAAGGGTAAACGCCTATGGTCGGTTTACCAATACAAAATCTGAACGGCAAGGGTGAACGCGTATGGTTCGGTTCACCAAAACAAATTCGTAGAAAAGCACCTGCGACTAAATATGGCCAGTCCTGTACCAACCTTTTACTTAGTCAAAACTTTAAGAAAACTGACTGATAAATAAAGAAAACTGACTGAATAATCTATGAGAAACATGAAAGATAACAACGCCAAAATGTGGGAAGTTCCTGGTGACTACCCACTAGTCACATGTCAAGTTTTAGAGCCTACAAGTCGAACCTATAGCTCTGATACCATAATTGTAACACCCCACTTGGATAAGTGGACCGTTATGTGTATTTATGGCGTGTCATCATTGCATAAGGTAAATGTCCTAAAACATTAACTGACCATAAAGGAAATACCGGAATCAAACATCGGTAATCCAAACATAAGCTCAAAACATGAAAAGTAAAATACTGAAGGAAAGGACTAAACAATGTCCAAATAAGAAGAATAATGTAAGAAGTGCATAAAGTAAGAAGTCTAGATAGCTTCCTTCAATGCACATGCTATCAGAATCCTAAGAGCATCCTGGTGTACCTGCCATTAGAACATGAAAGAACTACGGCTGAGCATAATGCTCAGTGAATGGATATAAAGCATGATAAGGAATTACTGAAATGAAACAGATGATAAAATACTGGAGCTATAAGACTGATAAGTAAAGTTGCAGCAAAAATCTGTGTATAATCTGTAAAGTCTGATTTATATATAATAAAGCTGAACTGTTATATGTTAAATCTGAAAACATGCATTTACTGTATTTTAATTGCCAGAGCTTATATAGGTCATGTGCTGTAACAACGGTGCATGAATAACTGGAGGGGTGACCTCGTCATGCTGTAGAGGGGTGACCTCTAAATAACTGTAGAGGGGTGACCTCTAAATACTATGCTGGGTGGAGGGATCAACTCCAATGTGAAGGATGTAGAACACACACCGCATCACCCTGATAACTTGTAAACTGATAAGCCTAGGATGCATCCATACGCCCCACATGACATGATAATAATAATGGCCAAAACGTGAAGGGACGATGCAGGATATCACTCTCCTGCATGTGAGTCACGACACTGGTGCCTCTAGTGTCATGGTTACGGTACCTCAGTAACTAGTACATAAACTGGTCATGCTTGTATATAATGCTCAGGCAATTTAATTAGTTATTAACATGATTACTGATAAGCTTAAACATATACTGGGGAAAAACATTTGGCTGAAGACGGGGAATCCTACTCATGCATAGAAAGGAAGTCCTTACTGAAAGGACAGAAAATCCGTACCCCGTGTCCAGTAATGAATTAAGAATGAAAGCTGAAAGATCTACTCCGACTTCACGGATACTACATAAATAAGGGACGCGAACATAAGTTAACGGATATATGTTTAGTTTACTGATTATTTTAACTGTTCTTAGCTTGATTTTATTCTCGTATTATTGTTTGTGTAAAAACTGATAATATCTGACTATTCGATAATATTACTGATTAACGTATTTTTTTTTTGCATTTCCTGATTACTATATAAAGTATAAACTCGTATTACTATAAATAGTAACACGCTATAATAAGAAAGTTGCTAATATTAGAAAGATTTTCTAAATTCGTTTCTTTGAAAATAATCATGAATTAAATCACGCGTTTTTAAATAATTTAAAGGATAAAACCAATATCAATTAAATTTTACTAATTAAATTAATAAAACAAAACTACTTGATTTATTTATTTATAAAACTAATTTTATAAAATGATGTAATAAAATATTAAGATAAACCTCGTATTTCATACTTACACGCGAGACCCCGAAACCCGTGCTAAAATCCTTCCCCGAGACACTCATGTCTCGGGTTAAACACAACCAGACCCACATCGTGGTCGTCAGTGGCTACTGCTCTCACGTTATTCCCACTGCTAGTTATATGGTTCCCACTGCTAGTATCAAGTTGCCACTGCTTGTATAAAGCTCCCACTGCTGTTGGTTTTGTTCCCACTGTTAGTATACCCAAACACCCCCTTAAGGTTCATACACACTGTCTGCGAATCCAAACACCCCCGCAGTCAATTCAAACATCCCTGCAGTCAATCCAAACACCCCTGTTCGTTTCTATCTGCTGTCGCGGGCATCAAGACCACCACCGAGAGTCAAGGACTCTCGGTCTTCCTGAAACCAACACAAACCCGACTAATATTTGAATTTTTGCCATTCTTTTTATATCTCTTTATCGTTCCTCGACTCGACTCGAATTGATATCGGATTTAAACACAAGATTAATTGTTTTCAGTGAATAGTACTTTGTTTAGTATTTAAAAACTAAAAAATGTTTAATCTAATTAAAAAAAATTATTTAATAAAAAAATCTTAATTAAAACTAATTAAACTATTTTAAAAGTATTTAAAATTGTAGTCTAATTTAATTAACTAAAACTTAACTATTAAAAATTATAACTAATTTAGACTATTTTAAATTTAAACAAAACTTAAAACTAAATTTTATATAAAACTAAATTAATTAAAAACCAATTTTTAAAAAACTAACTTTAAAAACAATTTAAATTTCTAAAAGTAATAAAATATTTATTTTGTTTGTTTTTATTTTTTTTATTTTTAAACTTTATAAAAGTAAATATATAAAAACTTTTAATTAAAATTAACTAACCAAAAACTTGTATTTAAACATATTTAAATAAAACTGACAGCTAATAAAGAGCCTATATTAATTAAATAAACTATACTGAAACACAAATAAGTGGCTAGATCAATTGGTTAACACGATGGGTTACTATCCGTTAGGTCACGGGTTCGAGTCCCTTGGAGGAATTTTTGAATGATTTATTTTTTTTAGACAACAAAGATTAAACAGGTCACAGATATGACCATTTATAGCTATTTTGGACTTGAAAAATCAGCACTTACACTCACAGACCAACTGAGTCTGTAAGTTTATGATAAACAGATAAAAAAACACTCAGACAAAATAAACACTAAAGCAAATAATACCAATAATAAGAATCAGCAAATAATAAGCAAAATAATAAGCTAATAACAAAACTATCCTACAAAATCTAATTCCAATAATAAGAACTTGATCATCTAAAAATAAGCAAATTTAGACTTAAACCAAATAACAAATTAAGCAGAGCAGACTTATCAGACTAAATTCAAATAAACTAAATCATTCAGCAAAACTAATGATTTCAGTGCAATACTAACTTAAAAGCAGCAGGAAGAACTTGAATATCAGCAAATCTAAAACCAAATAAACTAGCAGATTTTATATTAATATCGAAAGCTAAACGCATAAAAAATCGACTACAAAACTAGAGATAAGGCAAATTATCTAAAAACTTAACAAATTAACAGCTAGCAGACTCAGAACAAAACTAAACTTAAATCAGCAATCAACTTAACAGATCTATTAAACAGAAACTTTAAACAAATATTAAAATTAATCTAGAATTAACATAATATAAAAAGAGATTTAGAACCTTATGGAGAAACCATTGAGCAGAAGAGCAGCGCTGAGCCGTCTTATTTAACCGAGACGAGAACACCACCTTAACCAAACATCATCCGATCCATCAACACCACTCGAACCATTAATCTATTCGAACCAGTTTTTTTAATAAACTTCCAGTAGGGAAGTTTTATCCCCAATATCTATTTTCTTTACTCAATCAAGCTATTATTTAACTTGCTCAAATAAATTTAATAATTATTAAAACAAAACAGATTTAAAGAACAATTACAATATTAAATTTAAAACAAATAATAAGACACGATTTGAGATAAACTTCAATAAAATTTTATTAATATTAAGAAGAGATTACAAATACTGGAAAGGAAAAATTACAAATAACCTAAAAACTATTTTGCATAATAAAAATAAAAATAAAAATTGGGACTAGCTAAAAATTACAGAATGAGAGGGTTTTTATAGCCAACCCCCAAGGCTTCTTGAGGAAGATTTGTGGAGCATATCTTGAATCTGAACCGTCCAATCCATCTTTTCTCTTTCTATTTCTTAAGTTCTTTGATCATGAGCTGAAACTCATTCACCGTCACACGGATTGCCACCGTGGATGGGTTTGTGTTTGTTGTGTTTGTATAGTGTTGAGGTGGCTTCTACTTATTGGAGGAGTGGTGGTGGTGATGTGTATCACCCAATCAAAATAGGGAAAAGGACCACATCACCAAAACAGCTCCATCTTCATGTTCCGAAAAAGATGGTGATTTAATTAAGGGAAGTGAGTTACACGCGCTGTGAATAATGAAACAAAAGAAGGAGATAGGATCCACCTGCACGCCCGAAAGGAACCAAGACCAGCAGTTGCATTTGACCGAGTTGAAGCAGCAAATCCAAGCAATCCTGGGTTCCGTTGACCAAGTGAAGGCTTGCATATCGAGGCACTAGTCACGAACGTCCAATTCATACTTAGCCGTGTAGCGGCTAAGTCATAAAAAAAGTACCAAATGCTTGGCAATCCTTGGTAGAGCTTATTTATGATTTCGTGCTGAACCTGGTAAACGAACAAATAGGGGGTCTTTCCGGAAATGTTAAACAAAAGTTTTTCCCTTGCATCTTGGTCACTTTTACTTTTTTGTTATTTTGTAATCAGGCGTGTTCGTTTTGGCTCCCGAGCGAGAACGAGAAATAGGTGATGGACCATCCTTGCCCATTTAGAAAGAAGGGTCGAAGTTTTTGGGCCTGTAGCTTTAGCCGTCCCCCCTTCGTCGGGCGGTGCTTGTGTGGGGGGTGCGCCAGCAGAAATCGGGCTTGAAGCTCTCACCTTACCAACGAGCCGACAGCTGATGGCTGTTGGTCACGACTACTACAAAAAAGCTCCAATGAAGATGAATATTTCACATGCAAGAGTGTGCATCTTTATGTTGGGTGCTCTTCTATCGTGCGACCCAGCGGCTTATGTGAGACCTGTGGCCCATGCCTCCTATTTGTTCAGGGCGGGCGGCGTGAACTCTGATTCGATCCGGGTATTCAATCCCGCCGCTGAGATGCTCAGTTGACTCCTTCATGTCATCCACATAGTCTATACATCATCTCATGGAAGATGGCCGTCATATCCCTCTGGTAGGTTGCTCCGGCATTCTTTGGGCCGAGCCAAATGGCATGACCTTTGCACAGAAGGTTTCCCGCCCCGTGATGAAGGAATTCTTCTTTTGGTCTTTCTCGGCCAACCGTCTTTGGTTGTATCCTGATAAACCGTCCATAAATGACAGCGTTTTGTACCCTGACATCTCAATTTGGGAGTGGGAAATCATCCTTGGGACAGGCTTTATTTAGTTTAGCTTTCTAAAAGTTCTTTGATCCGTCTTAGGGCCGAGTGGCAGGAGGTGATTTCATCTCCTTTACAGTCAAGCTATTTCATTCCTCTTACTTACCCCATCGTGTTGTTACCGAGTAGAATTGATGGCAGTAAATCGGAAAGATTCTATATCAAAGAATTGCAGGAGATGTAGGCTACTATCAATATCCTTATGATTGCATAGCATGAAATGAAAGGGGTCGAGGAAGACCCTTACGGTGGTAGCCTAGGAGGGGTGAGGGATGTAAGCTTCAGGTAGTTGCAAAAGAAAAACCTAGCTAGATCCGGTGATTCCAGTGAATATGTTAACCCTACAAAAGAGCTGATACCATGGTCCCCGCAAGAGAACCAGGCTAAGTGATAACATCTTACTACCAAAGGAATATCTAAATCGTTGCAGTCTAAACCAGGAGATCTTACAGCTAATCGAAGCTAATACCTCCTAGAAAAGCTATACTCTAGTACACTTTCTCTGACCTGAGTAGCAAGGGATCGTGGAATCGGTAAGGACCTCCTTGAAGGCTAAATACACCTGGTTGTTAATAGCTGAGTAGTACCATCAGGGAAGGGTGAAGAAAGAACCCCATCGGAGAGTGAAATAGAACATGAAACTGCGAGCTCCCTAGCAGTGTGAGGATCTGACTGCTTTCCTGTTGAAGAATGAGCCGGCTACTCATAGGCAGTGGGTTGGTTAAGGGATCCCGCCTTAGCGAGTCTTCATAGGCAATTGTCACTGCTTATGGGCCCGGTTATCTATCCGGTTGAAACAAAGTGGAGATATGAACCTGCTGATGTTGAAGAAGAAGCTGATGAGTTAGGTTGAAATGCCTCTCCTGAGCTAGCAGGTTCTCCCCCGGCTCTACAGTTGACAGGACATCTAGGGTAAAGCACTGTTTCTGAGCGGGTAGCGAGAGCTGTACCAAATCGAGGAAAAGTCTGAATACTAGATATGAAGTCAAAATAACAGGGTGATTGGTAGGCATGAAAGATGAGGCAAAGAATGTTCCGCATCTCCGCTTTCGTTGAACTGAACAAGCGAAATGCGAATGTCAGTCTAGTGCTAAAAAGGGAGATAGCAATCGGGCTAAATGCATTCGAGCGCCGGCTTTTGTCGGGCCAAACCACGCCTTCGCCGCTAGATATATATCTAGCGCGAATCGACGCTGAAGACCTGTTCGAGGCCAAGGTGAAGATTCTCCAACGAATGGCAGAACTTGACCCGACGGGAGATTGGGAACGACGGGGGGCTCGAGCGCTCGATAATCCGAGGACCGCCACGGGGGAAGAGTCCTTAGAAAGGCTACTTTCCTTTTTTTACGATCTGGATCAACGCGGAAGAGGGTCCGAGGCGTTCATCAAATTGAGGGGTAAGGTTTTCCGGAGAGAGACCCCCCCCAGAAGGCTCTGGCACATAGGTCAGAATAGCGGAAATAGAGCTCTTTGAAATTGAAAGCGGTATTCCCCCTTATATATAGCCCAAAAGAAATAGAATCATGGAATTCTCTCCGAGAGCTGCTGAACTAATGACTCTATTAGAAAGTAGAATTAGCAACTTTTACACGAATTTTCAAGTGGATAAGATTGGTCGAGTGGTCTCAGTTGGAGATGGGATTGCACGTGTTTATGGGTTGAACGAGATTCAAGCTGGGGAAATGGTTGAATTTGCCAGCGGTGTGAAAGGAATAGCCTTGAATCTTGAGAATGAGAATGTAGGGATGTAGATCTCCACCAAACAAAGAAAGATAAAGCCATGCATTAAAACACAATACTTTGCGTTTACAGACACTTATTTCAATCTTCTAGAAAGAGTCGGCGGACTCTTCTATTCTAGTCTCCCCCGGCACCGAGGGTGGCGGCCTGAACAATTAAGTCTTTTTCTTCCCGGAGTAGGGCCCTCTTCCGGTTTTCGAGACTCCGAATTTGGTCTCGGAAAAACTGCATCCTTCTGCCTACGTCCTCAGGATCGAGAGCAGGCGGATGCTCCCAGAACAGACCAAGCATTTGCTCACATTGGAGCTTCCGTTGTCCCACTTGACGGATTTCAGTCTGAATGGTTGCGAGTCTTCCGACAATGATATCCATTAAGTCTTACTAAAAGTCTTTCTTTCTGACTTCTACCTCTCTCTTTGAAAATATAGACTGAAAGAAGCCTTAGAGAGCTTACACAGTCAATTGATCTATCCTAGGTTGAGGAATACGGGAAAAAGGCTTTCAAGTCAAGAAGAGATTTGCTCCTAAGGAGGAAATAAGGGAGTCATCTCGAAAGACGCAAAAGATCTGTTACGGGAAAAGTCCATTCAATTCTTGATGGAAATGGAGTTTTTCGAATTCTCCCCGGAACTAGAAGATCATTTCGAGATCTTCGAACATATTCGAGGGTTCAATGTCACTATTGTAACTTCGGCCAACACACAAGATGAGACTTTACCACCGTGGAGCGGCTTTTTTCAAAAAGATGAGGGGGAAAGTCAGTAAGATGTCGGAGAAGCAAAATATACAAGATCACAAACGTAGATTGCTCGCGGCTAAGTATGAATTGAGGCGAAAGCTGGTGATAGCTTTTATATATTTACTTAATTAGTTAGTGCTCTTCCAATCTGTTTTCTCGGATTTCTTCTGCCGAACCGAACGAAGACAATTTCTCTCCCCTCTATACCTATTGCGCTGATATCTTCTCTTTCACTCTCTTTCTTCATTCAGGAAAGGTGAAGATTGAATCGGGAACAAAAAACGAAGGAGGAACAGACTTGTCCTTTGGTCGAGTTTGCTTCACTTCCCGCGACAGCTAAAAAGGGGCATTTAGGACAACTATTTTAATGAGCACAACCCAGCTCGGGACAGTAAAGACAAGACGGTTGCCTCTCCGGTAAAGGGTCAAGAAAGAAGGCCCCAAACTCTGTAGGTACTACGGCCTAGCCAAAACTTTTAGACTGATTTGGGCTAAGCAAGTTTATACGCCTTCGCATCCCCTACTTCAATTAAGGCAAGCTTTCCTTTATTAGTAAAGGGGTCTAGCGCATGGAGATTGACCCAGCTCTTAGCATGAGCTTGCTGGCTAGCTTGCTGGCTAGCTTGCTGGCTGACTATTACCTGCTTACTTACTGGCTGACTTGGCAGCTGCCTTGAAAGCCTATTCCGATGGCTCCTTCCTAAATAAGGTATCTAAAACTCAGTCTTTCTATTTGTTTTCAACAACTCCAACCTACATCGTACCAGATCAGACTAGTCGCTTCGAGATCCCTTTCTATATCGTTAGAATGAGTCAAGGCTTGAATAGTATGTTATCAAATCGTCTGTGCTCACGAATCGATTATGGGAACTCAATGAAAATTCTCGTAGTGAAGTTACAGTCAACACAGCAGCTGTAACGTGAGCAACACTTCGCTCCTTATATAGGCTATACACTCTGGATCGAAAGAGCTGCCTGGTGATCCCTAGGTTGCAGCACGTTCGGTCGTTAACTCCTCGCGCCGCTGCCGCCGTTTCTAGGACCGACCGACGCCTCACCTGCACAAGTACCTACCTAGTGTCGGTCGCACATTCAACATAGCGTTCGGACTCATGTGCCTTCCAGAACCAGGGGTCTTTGAGCCTGCTGCGTACGATTAGCCGGCCTTGCGGCGGCAAAAGGATTCCAAGCCCCCCATGCTACGGTTCCCTGCGGTCCGAACCCGGTGCCGCATTAGGTTAGAGAACTGGGCGATAATAGCTCCTCCGCATCCCAAAGCGCGCTGCCCTCCTAGGCGCGCAACACTAAGTAATCCAAGGCAACCCACATTACTGACTAACGGTGGATAATCAAATTTCTTAGACGTACTAAATACAACTCCATGAATGAGCAAAATGAAGGTTGCATTAATGATAAAGATCTCTGGGGAAACCGCTAAAAAACGATTGAACATGTGGGAGGATCCGAACGAATTCTGGTTTCATTTCCCACGTACGGACCACTGAGTTACTTACGTTACGGTCTTCATCAGGTAGGCTGCACGTGGCTAGGAAGGCTACGTCCCATGCGTCAGTTTGTGGATCCGGTCTCACACACTAATCGCACTATGTGGAAGAGTTTTACGGCAGATCAGCTTCCTCTACCTAGGTATGGATTGGATGCTCCTCCTGCTCGGGCAGGACTCTCAGACAGACGGCTATGATCGGACAATAGAGTATGTAAGATATAGCCCGTGCCTCTTAGGCTTAACAAGATGGGGTTCGGATGAAAACGGATCTCGCTAATCCAGTCTATTCTATTTTGAATAGTCCATGTAGTTGACTACAGGATCGGATCCTCTGTCTTTGCCTGAAACTTTCACTGTTTGTCAAAGGAATAGCTGAACTACAACATTGGTTAGGCGGATCTAACTCTTTTGAGAAATTCCCAGAGGCGTCTGTCTACTAGTTCACTTGAGAACAAGGTGTCGAACTAGACTGATAACTGATCGTCTGTCGAAGCGCCTCTTTAAAGGCAGGATGCCAAGAATCGTGCCTCTATATACGAAGAGCAGGCATGCGTGGGACTTTAACAAGAATCCGTAAGACCTTTGTTTAATATGCCTTTTGTTTACGACGAATAGGAATAGGTTCTTTTCAGATTTGACATAGAGGGTAATTCGTCAAATTGGAATCGGATCTAACATGTGCAGCCTAAGCTTACTTCTCTTGGCTCCCGGCGGGGTTGTCTAGTCCTAAAGCTAACCAGTTTACTTACTATTATATAATAAGCCTTAGCCTTCGGCCCATGAAATAGAGATGGCCCGGACCCAAGATTCAGATGGGCTGGATGCTTGGATATTCTTCTCTTTCTTCTAGTAGGGTGGTATGGTAATCCATTTCTGACTTACCAGGCTGGGATATAATCTAAGGTAAGGTTGCTTTCTATGTTGGTAGGAGAGCCTAATCTCTGTACTAGCTCTATCTATCAGGGAAGAAGGGAGGCGATTTCAAAGCGAAGCATTAACTGAAGGATGCGCTTGCCCATGGCCTCATCTTCCCATTTTTTGAGTCTTTAGTCACCGAGAAGACTACTTCTGTAGCTTAAAAACTTAGGACACCGCTTTTTCTAAAGTCGGGTGCAAGTCTTGCTGAGTCAACTCTCAACTCATAATTTATTAAGAAGAAAGCTTAAGAAATTGGCAAGAAGTAGGATAGGAGGAGCATTAGTAGCGAATCCCTGAGATTGGAATTCAATCTCGAGAAAGTCATGAAACTTGAATTCAAATTGAATAGACCCGTAAAGCAGAATAATGATTGTCATCTGAAGTAGCCATTCCCCTTCTATAGAGTAGGGATAGAAGGACTCTCCTCATTTACTAGTGAATGAAGTAGGTTCAAGCTTAATTGGTTTCAATCTTCTTTCTTCAATCTTCCGGGGCAAGTTATATGAAACTAGCTGTCTATTCATCTTATAGCTAAAGAGGTGTCTCCAATTTGACATAGTGAAACTAGGAAGGTTGCTTTCACCCCCTCTCATTCTCTTGCTTTAGGACTAACTCGGCCCAGCGGGCGAAAATGCCGGGCTCCGGCTCCGCGCACCTGCTGACACCTTTCGAAGCACTTTCTAGTGTGCGCTTTCGTTTTCGAATGTCTCGTTCAGCGTCACGAGTCTACAAGCCTTTCTCATTTCAGTGCTCACCCTTTGAATCTTCAGTAGGGGTGAGGCGAGGTAAAGTAAATCAATAATAGGCCCTATCTATATAAGGGGTCTAGTCTGAAACTGGTCTCGTGCTAGATTCAACACAATGGGCGAGAAGGCTGACATGAAGGCTTTCATCGAAGGCAAAGCGGTGGGAATTCTCTTTCAATGCGGCACGCACGACTCATCCTAAGTGAGGGCTTAACCAACGACACGTGCCTTTGGGGGCTTGCTTGTCTAGAAAGAGAAAGTCTTCAGCCTAGCTTGACTGAAAGGAGAGGAAGCGCCTAAAAGAAAGCCTTTTTCGATATTTCTTATAGGCCGTAGTACCTATACCCTTAGAAGACATCTTTCACAGGCTTTTGAGTAAAGAGAAATGGCCTTCTAGCACCTCTCCCGTAGGTCGAGTGGCTTCCTAGATAGGGAGTACGAGCGGTAGTAAATGAGAGATGGTTATTAGTAAGAATGAATCGGCTAAACGCGATTGGGAGACCCAATTTTTGGGTTAATTAGGGTTTGGGGTGAAAGGTTTGAGATGACTGCGTTTGATTTGGGGGTGAGGAGAGAGGTGAGTTGCCTAGTTAATATCGAAGGTTTATTGTGAGGTGTTAGGTGAGAGGAAGTAAATAACATGTGTGAGAGTTTGGTAAAACCTTTGACCAAAAATAGTGAATAAATATTCACTTGATAATTTTTAACCGTCCATGGTTCCCAAATGGGCTTTGGACTTCCCAAATTACACAACCCCAAAATCATTTAACACTTGTAGTAATGGGCTTATGATCCAAAAATAACTCTCCATCCGTTTCTTATATAGTAAATGGGCCTTTATTGGGCTTATGATCCCAAGGATGAATACATGAACTTCCTTATTGGGCTTTTGGGCCCAATACCCAAATGTAGGACCCACAAGGCTCAAATGTCATCATAAAGATTAAATCCGCTAAAAACGAGCTTGAATTTGGCTTTGTTGATCTTTTTTTCAAAGTCGTGTGGATTTTGCCGGTTTTCGTGATCTTTGGTACACTTTTGGTTCTTTGACTTTGTCTTTGTCTCTTTCTTTGACTTTTATTCAAAAATTGACCGTGAAGTCCCGTGTTTTCTTTCCTTTTGATCTTTTGTACCTATTTAACACAAAAACACAAAACCACGCATAATTCTGACTTTTACGATATTAAACACATGATTAGGTCTTGTTTTTCATTGATTTTAGTGGTAAAAGGATAAGTGTTTACACACTTATTAAATCCCCTACACTTGACCATTGCAATGACCCCATGCAATGCATAATTTTAAAGCATAAAGTTACATTTTTCTCATAATTAATCCATCTTGGCCTTTATTAAGATATACTATTACTACTACAATAAAAGAAAACTAAAAGACGATGAAAAAAACTTTACTCAAGGAAACAAAAGTTATAATAATTTTTATTAACCTTGAAATTGTTTGATGGAAGAAACCCGTAAAGAAATCTAAGACTTAAATTAGGGCTTTGGTGTCATGAATATTAATTACCCTCAAGTTTCACGTTCCCTATACCAAGCTTAAAAACAAGATCATTGTTTACCATAAGTTCTTAAGTTAAAACCACTTATATAAAACAATTGTGTAATACTCTTTCTCCAATTCCTAAGTTGTATCTCTAGATTTTAAGGATTGTCATTCACCCATAGGCTCATTTGACTTATTTGATAATTATTAGTCCAAAAATGAAGGCAAAATGGTGCAAACCCGACACTCAGAACCTAACCTCGTCCTCAAAAACGTTGTCACTAAAGTAAGCCCACATCAAGGATAATTTAACACGATTTGGGGAATAAATTCCCGGATCCGAAATTTGGCCAATAGTACTACTTTTATTTATTTCTCCAAAGTCATGTTGACTTTATGTGGAGTTTAGCAAATTCACATCATATACCCTTAGGCTCTTTAAGATGTAAAATGCTCCTCATCTATTGTCCACACCCTAAGGCTCCTTGAACGATAAACAAGGGAATTGATTTTTGATCAATTTTTATTCAACACTTACCATGCCATACACCCTAAGGCTCTAATGACAAGGTTCGTGCTACATGCCCCACACCCTAAGGCTCCTTGAGGTCATGTTTTAATCTTATTCTTTCTTTATTTATGATATATATATTAGGCCAAATTCCGCGGTCCCATGGTCTGAATACCTCCTACTTAGTGGTTATGAGCCACCTTAGTCGGAAGTCCACAGCGCTGGCACCCTCAATGTGTTCATGCTTTAATTACAAGGAGATAAAAGATTTGGCTAAGAGCTAAGATATTGAATCTACACCGCAAAAATCCTCATTAATTAAGAAATTAAATATACAAGCGGGAAGAAAGAGCCAAAAAACTCATATAAGCAAGAATTAACCCTTAAACTTATTATCAAATCTATCATCT
This sequence comes from Glebionis coronaria, assembly GCA_025667525.1. NCBI lineage: Eukaryota > Viridiplantae > Streptophyta > Magnoliopsida > Asterales > Asteraceae > Glebionis > Glebionis coronaria. The sequence goes on from CM046881.1 coordinate 218,730,001, forward strand.
CTTGTTCTCCACAATTTAAAATCTCAAGGAATGAGACTCGTGGATGCTTAGCCTAATAAACCAATTAAGGTCCATATGGTTAAGGATACTAGCTAGAGTAAACTTGGATAAGTAAACTCGGGTTGAGTCAAAATATTCACGACGGGCCTAATATATCAAAGATATCTAAACTTGTTAAAACCATTTTATTTATTTATTTATTATTATTTTTTTTACTTTATTCTTTGAAATATAAATACGATGCGATGATAAAAGGAAAGAAAATAAAAGAAAATAAATGGAAATACTACTAGGCCAAAATAGATCAAAAATTTTAAAAAAACGTTGAAAAATTTTAATTTTCCGGTTAAATGAGGTCAAATTCATGGAAAAGCCCACTAAAATTCGATAGAAGTCCTCCCTACACTTAATATAAACATTGCTCTCAATTTTTAACCATGTGGGAGAATAAACTCCCCTACACTTAGGACATTGAGTACGTTGTTTAAATCGAGCTAAGGAAGAGACAACTAAAGTGATTACATTTATTCATCTTATTTATATACATGTATGAATCATAATAGTTTTGATAGAACCGGGTACACGGGAACACGGGATCACGGATCACGTCAAAAACACCAAAAGTGGATCATTAAAACACATGTCCCTGCACAATCATCACAACACAAACAACCTACTTGGCTCCCCCACACTTATTGGTGGAAATGGGTGAAGGTGAAAGGGTGGAAAGGATGGAAAAGGTAAAAATCTAACCTAGTTATACGATGCTTGATTTATTTATCACGAGTCTCTAGCTCGACTCGATTTCCCGAATTAATTCAAGGGAAACGTGGAGAGGGATGGAATCATCTCGTGAGAGATGTCCTCTCCAAAGTACAACTTAACCCGTTGGTCATTCACCTTAAAGTTGGGCCCATTTGGTTGGGATAACTCATTGGTGCCATAAGGGAAGATTTGGGCCACGATGAACGGACCGGACCAACGGCTCTTAAGTTTACCCGAAAAGATTTTCAACCGAGAGTTAAAGAGTAAAACTTGATCACCAACGTGGAACTCTCGGTTCTTAATATTGAAATCATGAATGAGTTTAGTCTTCTCCTTGTAGATTAATGAATTCTCATAAGCCTCATTCCTAAGTTCATTGAGTTGGATTTTCCTAAGATCACCGGCTTTGTTTATGTCAAAATTAGCCCATTTTAAGGCCCAATAAGCCATATGCTCCAACTCAGTGGGGAGGTGGCATGCCTTTCCGTACACAAGGAAATAAGGAGTACAACCTATAGGTGTCTTATAAGCGGTACGGAAAGCCCACAAAGCATCATCTAATTTATCGGCCCATGAGGCACGATGCTCTCCCACGGTACGCTCTAAGATTCGCTTAAGTCCACGCTTGGAAACCTCGGCTTGACCATTAGTTTGTGGATGATACGTGGTGGAAAGTCGGTGATTGACACCATACTTAGCCATGACTCGTGTGAATTGATCATTGCAAAAATGAGTCCCGCGATCACTAATAATAGCCCGAGGCACACCGAATCGAGCAAACAATTGTTTCAAGAAGTTCACAACCACCCTCGCATCGTTAGTAGGTAAAGCTTTTGCTTCAACCCATTTTGATACGTAGTCAACGGCTACGAGGATGTACTTGTTCCCTTTGGATGATGGAAATGGCCCCATAAAGTCGATGCCCCATACGTCAAAGATTTCACATTCTTGGATGAAATTTTGAGGCATCTCATCTTTATGTGTGATCTTGCCTTGTCTTTGGCAAGCATCACAATGCTTAACCATTTCATGAGCGTCATGATAAATGGTGGGCCAATAGAATCCGGAGTCGAAAACTTTTTTAGCGGTGTAGTTAGGACCAAAGTGACCACCGGTGGGTCCTTTGTGGCAAGCTTCAAGGATTTGTAAAGCCGCCGTCCCATCAACACGTCTACGAATGATTAAGTCCGCACATTGCTTGAAAAGATAAGGGTCGTCCTAATAGTATCTTTTTACGTCTTTAAATAATTTTTTCTTTTGTTGAGACGTTAACCCTTCGATAAGAACACCACCCGCCAAATAGTTTGTAATGTCCGCAAACCATGGGGTGTCATCAAGACTGGAATTAATAGACATTAAGGTCTCAAGGGGAAAAGATTCATTAATCTCTTGATTTGGAAGTTCCCCTTGATAAGGATCCTCAAGTCTACTAAGATAATCCGCGGCTAGGTTTTCCGCTCCCTTTTTATCACGAATTTTGATTTTAAATTCTTGTAGGAGCAAAACCCAACGAAGGAGTCTCGGTTTAGCATCTTGCTTGGTAAAAAAGTATTTCAAGGCGGAATGGTCGGTGTAAACGTTGGTGGTGGAAAGCACAAGATAGGGGCAAAATTTCTCAAAAGCATACACTACAGCTAAAAGCTCTTTTCGGTAGTGGTATAATCCAATTGAGCCCCCGTCATTGTCTTACTAGCATAATGGATCGGTTGGAAGTGTTTGTTCACTCGTTGACCTAAAACCGCTCCTACCGCGAAATCACTAGCATCGCACATGAGCTCGAAAGGTAACTCCCAATTTGGAGAGACTAAGACCGGTGCCTTAGTTAATTTACCTTTAAGAAGTTCGAAAAAGTCGAGACAATCTTGAGAAAAGATAAAAGGAGCATCTTTCTCTAAGAGATGAGTCATTGGACGAGCTATTTTAGAGAAATCTTGGATGAAACGTCGATGAAATCCCGCATGGCCTAGAAAACTTCTAACTCCTTTGACGGTGGTAGGTGGAGGAAACTTATCAATGACGTCAACTTTAGCACGGTCGACTTCGATACCAGCTTTGGAAATTTTATGACCGAGGACGATGTCCTTCTTTTGCCATGAAATGGCATTTTTCCCAATTAAGAACGAGACGAGTGTCTTCACACCGTTTAAGCATACGTTCTAAATTGGCAAGGCAAGAAGAGAAAGAATCACCATAGACCGAGAAATCATCCATAAAGACTTCCATAGTTTCTTCAACCATGTCATGAAATATTGCCATCATACACTGTTAGATTTTATATAGTCGAACAAGAATGTAATAGGTCATCTTAGTCGTAAATGGTCTTGTATTGTAATAGGTTAGTCGGGAAAACCGGGCTTGGACTTTAAGCTAATATTGTATAAGTTAGGGGCGTAAGCCTAAAACAAAGCCAAGCCCGACCCAAGTCACTTAAACCCACGGCCCAACAAGCCAATGGTATATATACCCTCTTCCATGTGTGGAAGAGGGTGTTGGTTACCATTTTACTTTCTCTCTCTAGAGTGATTAACCTTCCAAATTCTCTCTTGTTTCTCTCTCTACTTTATTCTCTTTCTCTCTCTAATTATCAACTAAATCTTGTGTTATGGATTGATATGGGAATAATATTTGGTATCAAGAGCTTATAGTGGATAGGTGATTGAAGATTTGTGTCTTGTGTTCTTGATTTTTCGTGTCTATCTTGCTCTAAAAGTCTCGTACCAAAAATTTTTGGTGTTTTTATGGTTCATTCTTGATAAAAATCATCTACTTACTATTGGTAGTGATTTGGTATTGTTATCTTGGTTAAAAACATAAACTTTTTGGGTGCTTGATTCGTTTTAGGCTAAAAATCACGAATTTGTTGTGTTCTAGTACTATCCGAGAAAAGGGGTATTTTTGATTCCTTGGTACGATATGTGTATTGAGATTGCATAAACCTGGGGTTTCTACTTGCAATCCAATATCACGATCACTGGTTACGATCTAGAGTGCGATCACTCACTGCGATCCAGAGTGCGATCACTCACTACGATCCAGAGTGCGATCACTCACTGCGATCCAAGAAGTACGATCACTCACTACGATCCAGAGTGCGATCACTCACTGCGATCACCCACTACGATCTGGAGTGCGATCACTCACTACGATCAAGGAGTGCGATCATAAGCTACGATCACTCGTTGCGATCACTGACTACGATCCAACGTTATGATCTGAGTACGATCTAGTGACTACGATCCAAGAGTATGATCAAGGAATGCGATCTAACAGTACGATCTAAGAGTACGATCAAGGACTACGATCTAAGAGTACGATCTGAGAGTTTGCGATGGAAATCTAAATTTTGTTTGAGTACTTATTAGACTTAGCCACTATCAAGACTAGTCTCGGAACATAGTTTACACGAAGATTAAAAAAAAGAGTTAATATTTTTAGGTCAATTAAAATCAATTTTTTTCCCTACTAGTTTTTGGCTATTTCTAACTCAATTTCAAAATTTGGCGATACAAATATTTTCGGCTTACCGTTTTGTCGGACTGGGAAATTTTTTTCTTCTAGAACTTTCGAAATTTTAACCACAATCAAATCACAACACATTCACTAAGATCCTCATCCACTCACAAGTATTCATAATGTCTAACAACAACATCAACATTGCGACTACTAATCAAATTCGTTTGGAACAAGGTGGCAACGGTAATCCACCTGTGTTGATAGCCGGTTGCTACGTTCAGTGGAGATCTCGTTTCCTAAGATTTCTAGATGGAAAAGAAAACAGAACCGCACTTCGTCATTGCCTTGAGAATCCACCTCCAGTTTTTGAATTCAGACCCATTACCACACAAGCAGAAGATGGTACTTCATCAACTACACGAGCTATGGAGGATCTGACACATGTCCTGCTGAGAAAAAGAAACTCCTCCAAGCTGAATCCGATGCTGTTCACTACATACTCACTAGGATTGATAACGATATCTATTCCACGGTTGATGCATGTCCAAATGCTATGGAAATGTGGAATGCAATTCATCTATTGAAGCAAGGTGAGTCGATAAATTTTCAAGATCTTGAGACTAATTTACTTTGGGAGTTTGGAAAATTCACATCCGAAGATGGTGAATCCATTGACTCATATTACTCGAGATTTTACAAAATGATGAATGAGCTTGTAAGAAATCAGTGCACCATCTCCAATAATCATGCCAATTTCAGTTTCAACTTCAACTCAAACCGGAATGGCAAAGGTTTGTGACTTTGGTCAAACAAAGGGAGGATATAAAGACTATATCTTACCACAAACTTTATGATATATTGAAACAACATCAGAACGAAGTGAATGAACTTAGGGCTGAAAAGGCAGAACGATTTGCAAACTCTATTGCTTTTGTGGCAGCTACTTCAACAAAACCTGTTCCCCGTCAACAACCACCTACACATTCCTCAAGGACATCAAGCTCGTCCACCAAACCTCTAGCTACTGCTAGAAACAAAGTAAAAGCAATTGCCCCCACTCCACCTCCAAAGTATGACACCGAGTCAGATAGAGATAGTGATGATGAACAAACTTCAAGGGACAAGAAGATTGAAGAACTCATGTCCTTACTCACCACAACTTATAAGAAGATCTAAAAACCTACCAACAACAACCTCAGATCATCATCCAATGCTAGATATAAGGAAGTTGACCATGCACCTCGGTATGATCGTGATGCTAGGTATGATAATCAGAGGATGCCGAATCAAGTTGGGGCTAGAGATACTGTAGGCACTCCGGTTTTGCAGAAGACTGGGATTCAATGCTTCAACTGCAAGGGATTTGGGCACATGGCTAGGGAATGTAAGAAGCCAAAACGGGTTAAGGATTCGGGATATCACAAGGAAAAGATGCTGCTGTGTAAGAAAGAGGAAGCAGGGATTCCACTCACAACAAATGAAGTTGACTGGCGTGATGACACTGATGATGAAGCCGATGATTAAGAGTTGGAGGCACATTATATGTACATGGCAAATATTCAAGAAGTGATTCCAGATACTACTGAAAATTTTGGACCAATCTTCGACACTGAGCCAATTGAAAAGGTACCATCAAATGATAACTATAATGTGTTTGCTAATGAACGACGGCATCCTGAGCAACCCGAAAGCATCAATGACACATATGTAATGGACACGGAGGATAGCAATATCTCTACGGATTCACAGCATATGTGTAATGATGACGGAAACGCTACTCAGGATACAGACTCGGAAGAGGACCGTGATTTGCTTTCTTCTATCATTGATTCTTTAAAACATGAAATTGATCAAAACAAAGAGGCTAATAAACGTCTGAAGCAAGCAAACACATCCTTAGCCGAGGAGATAGACAGACTTAAAGAGTGTGATTATGTAAAAGAAGCTGATCGACGAGTTACAATAGCTAATGGTTTGGTATATGAACGTAAGGTGCTCAACGAACAATATTGTTCTAAAGTAACACACGAAATTCATATGTCAAACAAAAGATATCGGAACATGAAGAACAACTGCTGCTACATAAACTCCAGATTACTGAGTTAGAGTCGGTTAACAAAGAACAAACTGATCTTTATAAAACTCGTGAAGAAAAGGATATTGAAAAAATTCTTGATTTGGAAAAGAGAGTCGAAACGTTAAACAAAATTGTTTACAAAATGGGTCAGTCTATTCAAACTATGAATATGCTCAATCGAATTATGAAAACGAGTTTTGTTAAGCCTGAATATCTCAAGAACGTTAAATCTATAAAGCCTGCTCTTTATGATATCGGTTGTTATGTTGATAATCTTGCTCTTATGCTTTCCCCTGACTGCGGCGAAATCCTTCGTCATCAAGAAGAAAGTCGATTGAACTTAAGTGATTTGATAAACCTTTCTGATTCTAACAATCATATTAAGTTTGTCCCTCAAAAAGAACTTTCTAAACAAAAGATGTATAATAGTGTTCCACCACCAAGTGATGAACCACAAAAGACAGTTTCTTTAAAAAGGAGTTTAAAAAACAATCAATTTTGTTAGAAAAGCGAATTTTGGATGAAAAACGTAAATGGGATGAGAAAAGCAAAAGTGTTCAGCAATTTGAGTTTATAAAAGAAGGGGTTTTAAATTTGTACAAAGGTGTCTTCGACTATGAAAAAGTTTCTAGGGATACCGTTTGGAATATTAAACCTAACCCACAAGTAGAAGTCGTGATTCAACAATGTATTGTTCCAACAATTGATGATCTTTCAAAAAATGTGGAAATGTTTTATAACGCTCTCACTGAGGAAATGTTAACTGATTTAAGTTATATTAAATCTCTTGAAGATGAAGTTGATTTTCATCAAACTAAATTAAAGACACACGAACACCAACTTTCTAACGAAATTGATCGACTTTTGAAGGAATATTTCTATGCTGACCATATGAATGCTATACTTGGTGTGTATACCGATCTTGATCAATATTGTCATGTAGCATGTCTAGTGTCAAAAACGGACGAGAAATGTCGCAATCTTAAAGTAGAGCTTTCAAAACAAATTCAGTCATATAACAAACTTTCAAAAAGTTTTTCCTAACTTGAGAAACACTCCATTTCTCTTGAACTTGCTTTACAAAAAGGTGATAAATCTCATAATCATAAAAAGTGTCAAGAAGTGGCAGCTTCTTCGTTTCGTCAACTAAATGAAAAAGGTTTCGAAATAAATGATTTGAAAGCTCAGCTACAAGAAAGGGACATAGCCATCAATGAGTTACAAAAACTCATTAATAAAATGAAAGGAAAGTCTGTATTGGGTAAACCATCCACCGTTCGTCAACCGAATGCGGTTAAATGCCCTAAATCCTCTGTTTTGGGACAAACCTCATAGACTTTGCCTAAGATAGGAAATGATAAGAGCACAAATTTGATAGCACCAGGAATGTAAAAGATGAACACTAAGCCCACTCAAACTGGAACATCGCAGTTACCTCATAATATTAAGAAAACTAATCAACGTATGTCTTCTTCTATAGGAGTAATCCCCACTACTAGCGTTAGCGGACCACAGCTTAAGAGCACTAGAATGCAAGATAAGGTCATGCCTAACAATATTCCAGAAAAGAAGTTGGAAGTAGAAGACCACCGTAGGAATTTTAAGTTTTCTAAGAATAAAACGTCAATAACTGAATGTAATGACAGTTTAAATGCTAAGACCTCGAATGTTGAATTTGTTTGCGTTGAATGTGGAAAATGTGTTCGTACTTTCAATCATGATGTTTGTTCTCTTAATCATAATGGCGTGAATGCTAGAAATAGGAAGCCTATTCTTGTGCCCACTAGTACTAGAGAACCCACAAGAACTTTGAACCAATCCACTGATCAACCACTTAAGAAACTAAGTGCGTTAGACTCCACTACTCTGAGTAAACAAAACAGATTAAAGAAGCTATATGAGAACATGATTAGGACATGTACACGGGGGTATTCGAGATTTACACCACCCGGATACAAATGGGTACCTAAGACAACCGCTATTCTCATTGGGTCTATGAATGTAAGCTTGCCTTTAGAATCTAGGCCTACTACTATTTTGGAACCCGTGTCCATAAAGGGCTCCCATTTGTCAAATGCTACATTGTCTTCTAATTCTTCTGTAGTTCTTCGAAATCATCCTATTCATAATGGACTCCGAGTGCACAAAGCACATGACGGGAAATCTCAAGCTTCTCATTAACTTCGTGGAGACGTTTCTGGGTACGGTGCGGTTTGGAAATGATCAGTTTGCACCAATACTTGGATATGGCCATCTGGTTCAGGAAATCTCACTATCAAACGGGTTTATTACGTCGAGGGACTGAATCACAATTTATTCTCGGTTGGTCAATTTTGTGATACGGATTTGGAAGTGGCTTTTCGGAAATCTACTTGCTATGTTAGAGACTACGATGGAATGACCTTCTTACAGGTTCTCGTGGTTTTGATCTCTAAACAGTAACTCTTCAAGACACATCTTCATCAAATCCAATTTGCTTAATCGCTAAAGCTTCATCATCTCAAGCATGGTTATGGCATCAACGATTATCACATCTCAACTTTGACACCATCAACTTGCTTTCGAAGAATGATATTGTGATCGGTCTTCCTAAGTTAAAATTCGTCAAAGACCATCTTTGTTCTTCTTGTGAGTTGGGGAAAGAAAAATGGAAGTCTTTCAAAACAAAGACTACCCCAAGCTCAAAAGGACGATTGGAACTTCTACACATGGATTTATGTGGGTCCCATGCGTGTAGAGAGTATTAACGGGAAAAATTATATTCTCGTGATTGTTGATGATTACTCTAGATACACATGGACTTTCTTCTTAAGATCCAAAGATGAAACACCAGAGGTTCTCAAAAACTTTCTCAAGATGATACAACGCAATCTTCAAGCTCAAGTCTTAACCGTAAGAACAGATAGGGGTACTGAATTTTTGAACAAGAACTTGCAATCTTACTTTCAAGAAGAAGGAATCGAACATCAAACGTCTATTGCTCGAACTCCTGAACAAAACGGCGTTGTCGAAAGACGGAACCGTACTTTGGTTGAGGCTGCTAGAACAATGCTTTCTGGTTCAAAATTACCGCTATTCTTCTGGGCTGAAGCAATTGCAACTGCCTGTTATACTCAGAATCGTTCTCTCGTCATCCCTAGACATGAAAAGACACCTTTACACATCATCAATGGCAAGAAACCTATTGTCAAATTCTTTCACGTATTTGGATCTTTATGCTACATCCTTAAAGACGGTGAGAATCTCGACAAGATGAAAGAAAAAGGTGATGCATGTATTTTTGTGGGGTATGCTACATTGTCGAAAGGATATCGGGTCTATAACAAGAGAACAAAGATTATTGTCGAAACAATTCATGTGAACTTTGACGAATTGCCACAAATGGTACTTGATCACAACAGCTCAAGTCCCGCACCTCAATGTCCAGCAATGGCACCTACACAAAACGGTGTACGTCCCGTGCAAGAATGTCAACAAAGTACTCCTACAGCAGACTCGACGGATTCTACACAAATGAATGAGTTGGTTGATTTATATGATCCAATGTTTGATGATTATTACTATGGAAACAATCAAGTTGTGTCAAAGCCTTCCGCTGTCACTACTACTGATGCACCCGAACAAAGTCAAAAAGACACAACTGCATCTACTTCAGAAACCGTTGCTCTAGAGTCAATTCCATTGGATACTCAACAAACTCAAGAAACTGTCATACAACCAACATCACCAACCGTCAATGTTGAAGGAAGAAGCAACAATCAAGCAGTCGATGCACAACCTAACGAAGAAGAATTTATCAACCCGTTCGGTACCCTGGTACGCTAAGTTAGAGAGTCTTCTACTCAACATGTTGATCCGTCCAACATGCATACATTCTACCAACGATATCCATCCACTCACCATTGGACACGTGATCATCCATTGGAGCAAGTCATTGGAAATCCTTCACAAACAGTTCGAACACGTAGACAACTCGAAACCGATGGCGATGTGTGTATGTATGCACTCACCGTGAGTTCAACTGTACCTACAAACATCAAACAAGCCATGACTGATCATGCGTGGATTGAATCAATGCAAGACGAAATTCATCAGTTTGAACGCCTACATGTTTGGGAACTTGTTGACCGACCCTATGGAATGTCAATTTTAGATTTCAAATGGATCTGGAAAAACAAACTGGATGAAGAACAAACCATCATCAAAAACAAATCTCGTCTTGTGGTTAAGGGATACCGTCAACAAGAAGGCATAGACTACGATGAATCATTCGCTCCAGTCGCTCGTTTGAAAGCAGTCAGGATATTCCTTGCTTATGCTGCACATAAGGGCTTCACGGTTTTTCAGATGGACGTTAAAACTACTTTTCTCAACGGTCATTTGAAGGAATAAGTGTATGTGAATCAGCCGGAAGGATTCATCGATCCTCATCATCCTGACAAAGTCTACGAAGAACTATCAAACTTCTTAAACAAGCTCCAAGGGCATGGTACGAAGAACTATCAAACTTCTTGGTTTCCAAAGGATTCTCCAAAGGTTCTATTGATCCTACTCTCTTTATTAATAAATATGGGGATGACATACTGCTGGTGCAAGTTTATGTTTATGACATTATCTTTGGTTCTACGAACCCAAAACTTTCAAAACGTTTTGAAAAATTAATGCACAGCAGATTTGAAATGTCAATGATGGGGGAGCTATAATTCTTTTTAGGCCTCCAGATTCATCAATCCCCACGTGGTATCTTCAATAACCAAGCTAAGTATGCTCAAGAGATACTTAAAAAGCATGGTATGACCTCGTGTGCTCGCGTTGGTACACCATTGTCGACCAAATCCCTAGACGCTGACTTGTACTCATATCCCGTAGATCAAACGCGATATCGCAGTATGATCGGGTCACTTATGTACCTCACAGCCAACATGCCTGATATTCATCATGCCACATGCTATTGTGCATGATATCAAGCCAGACCTACTCAAAAGCACCTCAAATAGGTTAAACGGATCTTTCGGTACCTTAAGAATACCATTCACATGGGACTCTGGTATCCAAGGAAACCGGTTTTCATCTAACAGCTTTTTCAGATTCTGATCACGCAGGTTGCCTTGATAGTCGAAAAAGCACTTCTGGTAGCGTACAATTTCTAGGGGAAGACAAGCTTGTGAGTTAGTCGTCAAAGAAGCAGGATTGCACTTCGCTCTCATTAGCTGAAGCAGAATATGCGGCTCTATCCGCGTGTTGTGCTCAAGTCCTCTAGATGAGAACTCAACTCACGGATTATGGCTTCCACTTTGATAAAATACCTATGTATTGTGACTCAAAGTCAGCCATAGCCATCTCTTGCAATCCGGTTCAACACTCTCGTACCAAGCACATCGCAGTCAGATATCACTTCATCAAGGAACAAGTGGAACGTGGTATCATGGAATTATACTTTGTTAGAACTGAGTACCAGATAGCAGACTTGTTTACTAAAGCCCTATCTCAAAATAGGTTTCAGTATCTCGTTAGCCGTCTTGGTATGAAGTATATGACTCCAGAAGACTTGGAGGTTTTGGCAAATGAAGCTTCTTGATAGTCTCTCATGATGACTTCTAAGCGCATCACAGCTTAGGACTCGGACCTTAACTAAGGAAAGTTTATCTCGGACGATAACTTATCCTTCTCAATGAGAAATTCACATTTCTCGGTCATGAGCTTCTCACAAAAACATTCAAAGTTTTTAAGTTCATGAAAAACGATTTCTAAGTAAATGTTAGCTTAGACCTCGAACTTCAACTTAAGGAAAGTTTATCACGAATGATAACTTATCCTTTACAACGGGAAATTTATTTTTCTCGGTCATGAGCTAGTCACAAAACAATGAAAGTTTTGAGCTCATGAAAAACGGACCTGAAAGGGAAGTGTACGTTTAAGTGCGCCTTCCCTAAGAAATAGAAGAGAATTCTTCTATCCTGATTATTTTAAAACCGTTGAACATAATTTTTCAAGAATTTCTCAAAAGGTTTTTCTAAATCTTTCAAAATTGTGTGTTCAACACTCCATTCCTCATATGTGGTTTTTATATCTCTAAATTGTCATATGTTATTTTGATCAATCTTTGAGGGGGAGCGTTTTAAAATCAAGCCTTTAATGTTGTTGGGTACATCTCAGAAATTGTCATATTTTATGTATCCAACACATTCTGAAAATGATATGAAATTGTCAAATGTAATATATTATATCGGAAAGGCATCTCATCTCCGTACCTCAACATATTTTGTGGTGTCCTTTCTCCAAAATTTTGTCAAATTTTGTCTCAAGACACACATTTATTGTTGAGGGGGAGCATCCCGACTGAAAAAGTTCCATGATTCATGCGTGCACACATGTTTCTCTCCCAATCGATTTTCAGAAATTGTTATATCTTAATCAATTGGTATCTCTAATATGATGTTTTTATATTAGAGATAGGGGGAGAAAATGTGATTAAAATGTAATATATTGCAACATGTGATCTTAAAGACTCAAGTGCAACTCTTTCCTTCACATGCTAAACCATTTCGTATATCGATGCATGTGTGTAGGGGGAGCTTTTCGGAAATGTAAAACTTTCAAGTGTTAAAAGTTTTGATTTTTATCAAACACTTTGAATGGTTTTCAATGGTTTATGGTTACGATCTATACCCAAAACAACCTACTATCCACGACGGAACGATGGAGTCAAAAGGTGGTTTAGGATAGGAAACTAAGTCCTATGATCCAACCAGAACCGGAGGGATCTACCCAAGGATATTCCATAGCTAGAGATAGTTGTCCTTAGGAAAGATGGAGTTGAATGAAGCTGAATGTTGACCAATTACTTAAGTTAGCACTGGAACAATCACATCAAGATGCTAGTGATGACGTATTGGTAAGCATTGAAGGAGTTGAATATTCTATGCAACTTAGGCAGAAACCTGGTTAACACATCTATCGAAGATAAGTGTCATGGACCCAGTGATGCGATGCACAACCCTTCCCCAACCATTTGAGTTTCTCTCAAAAGAAACTTGTCTCATTGTCACGGAGATCAACACGTATCTATTGACTTTCTCACTCCGAGTAAGTCAACATTGAAAAGGTGGCAGTCTGCTCCAGCCTCTGATTACCAAAATGCACTTTGTTAATGCAAGTAATGCCTAAAACATTATTAGTGTTAACTAATCTTTCTTAGTTTTGATCACAACAAACCATACAACACATTTTAGTGTAGAAACACAAAATGAATTATTTAACTAACACTATCATCAAGGTAATAATCATATCACTAACCTTTCTTAATCATACTAAGTGATCATCAAAATGATTATCCTTAAAACTCACTTTTGCTAATAAGACAAAAGTCTTTTTAATAAACTTTCTTTTTTAGAAAATGTTTTATTAAAATGGAAAATGAAAATTTGAAAATGGCATATTCCAAATGCTGTTAGAATATCCTTTGAAGGGTTTAAATACCTCAGATATTCCCACCCCACTAAAAGACAAAAAACGGAGCGGAGTCTAGTGGCGGTACCTTAAGTACCTACGCGGTACCTTAGCGATATGGTACCGCGGGGTGAGATAAGGTACCGCGCACAGTAGCCGTTATAGATCCGTTGTAACTTTGTCTCCTTTAAATAGTGGGTCAAATCTCATTTTCCAGCAAGCCTCTTGGACGTTTTTCTCAGCCCTCTTTCTATTTTATATAGCATAATCATTAGTAAATGATCACTTAAATTGTTAAGGATATTTACATATGATTATCCTCTTGATCCCCTCCTTTACCATGTCCAATGAGAAGATCACTCACTCACTAGTGTTGTGATAAAGATGAATCTATGAGCTAGTCATATTCATCATGATACCCCTTTTTGTTTTAGGTCAATCCAATGTATTTATGAATACTTGGACTAGTTGTGTTCATCCAAGTTATTTGTGGATACTTGGATTTGTTGTGTACATCCATTGCATATGTGTTTGCTTGGATTTGTGTTGTGTAAATCCAAGCTACATGTGTGTACTTGGATAAGTCTAGTTGAGTTGTAATAGATTTGATTAGGAGTTCTCACTAAACTATAAAGTGATGTGGTTGTGTCTTGTGACTTCTCACTAAACTTTAAAGTGATTAGTAGTTGTGTTGTGTGAAGTTCTCACTTAGCTTCAAAGTGAAGAGTCGTGAAGATTGGTTCTAGCTTTCGATTAGAACTCGACATCTAGCCTTGTGTCGTAAAATGGTGAAGTAGGCAACGTCGTGAAGATTGGTTCTACCTTTCGATTAGAACTCGACATCTAGCCTTGTGTCGTTAAATTGTAAAGTAGGCAACGTCGTGTAGATTGGTCCTAGCTAAAGATTAGGTCTCGACATTTAGCTTAGTGTCGGAAAATAATGTAAGCAACGATGTAAGGTTTTCTCCGCCGAGAAGGGAGCTTGTGGATATAGTGGAAATCTCGAGTAGGTGTACTCGAGGAGTGGAGTAGAAACGAGGATAGAGCCTCGTTGTCGAACCACTATAAATCTTGGTGTCTTCCCACTAGGTTGTCTCCTTCCTTGCTCTTTACTTATTTCATTATCATTATACTTGCTTATTATTCTTGCTAGTGCATTTCAATTGAACCTAATCATTATGCAACTTAGCTTTAAGTAAAAGATAGTTTTGATGCTAACCAAATTGAAAGAAATTTTAATTTGGTCACCAATCGAAGAAAAACTATTCAACCCCCCCCCCCCCCCCCCTTCTAGTTTCTACAATTGGTATCAGAGCGATGGTCACTCAAGATCTTTGAAGTATATTGTACTTTAAAACTTGGATCGATCCATTGTCTCCTCAAATTAGAAGGTCTAGTTGTACTAAAGTTTCTCTTTGGTCAAAACTATGTTTTCTTTGAAAAATAGGTCTTTTAATTGTTAACATTGCATCCCACTTAAGATTAGTAGCCTTTATGCATTTTAGATATACTCTTGAAATGTATCTACTAGTTTGTATCTTGCTTTGTGTAGGTACTCATGAAGATCAATCACTTAATTGGTTGTGGATTGAGTTACTTGCACTTGTAGAAGAATCATTTTCATTGATCTTTAACATCTTTGAATGATGATACCAAGATGATTGGGAATGATACTAGTCCTTGAAGACTTAGTACTCATCATAGTCATTGATTGGGCATAGCACTTATTCCTTCATGGATTGCTCTTTGTGGCCAAGGTACGCTCTCGTTCTTCCACACGCCCTTTGATCATTCTTTTGATCATTACTTGACTATGTGCTTGTTCTCGGCATCCTTGCCTTGACATTTATTTGTGGTTTGTGTTTCTTTTCTTTTATCCTCTCAAACCTTCATTGCTTGGATACTTGACTCACTATGGTGATGTAGAGTGAGTTAGTAGAAGCTTAAAGTATCAAGCATGATTTCCATGGTTTGCACCCATACGGTTAGTAGGCCCTTTGTGGGAGAGAAAGTGAATTAATACTTTGCTCATATTTTGGTTTAGACTAAGACTATTATTGAAAGTGATCTTAGTTTAGACTTGAATAATTGCTTTGTGCTAATTCATTACCAAAGCCGTTTATCGTTTCGCCGGAAAGGCACGTCTTAAACCACTATATATGACACAAGCTCTTCGTTTCAACTACTTGAAGATTGTCACTAATCCCTTGAGCATTGATCCTAATCTTGATTCACTTCTCTTGACTTCCCTCCACTTAGTCGTTTTGCTACGAGTAGTCGTTTGTCCGTTTCGGTTCTTTTCGATCTTGATTTAACTCGTAATCCTTCATTAAGGCATATTGCTTAGTGTTATGATGATCCAATGATATTCTAAAAGGCTCATGATTTAATTTTAAGTATTTTAGAAAAACTGGATTTTCAAAATTTGGCGTTTTTAAGAGATAGAAACCTGCCTCTGTAGGCGGTTCCTTATCTCCGTGGTTCAAACCCGCGGTACCTTATCGATAAGGTACCGCGGGCAGTAACTTTTGTCAGAGCGCCAGTTTGTGTTTTTTATTCTTTTTCAAACCAAACTCTCTCTCTTCCAAAAACACACAGCCGACGGGTTTTACCTTTTCCACCATTGTTGAAGCTTCCAAAACCTTCAATCACTCAAATTAATTGATTCCAAGTTATGGGTTTCACTCATCCTTCATCTAACATCAATTATTTGTAAGTATTTTCTTTCAATTTCATCAATTTTGTTCTAGGGTTCATCCTTTCATAATTGGGGATTTTTAAAATTGAAATTGAATTAAAACCTTAATGGGAATGTGGGTTGACATGGTAATCTTACTATGATTCCTTAGGTTGATATTCATTAAGATTTCACTAAAACTCACTTATAGAACAAATCCAAATTTAGGCTAAATGATTTTGGTTGAATTATGGATTTGAGATGAACCCATGAACAAGTAGGTAATGACATTGTTAATGCTTACCTAAAAACCTTGTTTTGAAAAACCAATGTTCTAATCCATTGTTGATATAACATAGATCATGTGTTCTTGGTCAATGATGGAATAGACACATTGTGAACATGAAAATGATATGGATTTAATCCTATGTTTGTCAAGAAATTGATATAACACATTTTCATTTTTCGTTTTCCTTTTTTTCATATGAGTGATTGGAGAAATATTGTCTTGTGTTTGTATTTAGGTACTTAATCATGCCTTATCAATATCAAAAAGACCATCGATTCACTAGAGATTATATGCCCGACGTCTCTCAAACCTTTGTTTCCCCTCAACTCCAAAATGCTTTTCCATCCCTTTCCTCTCGTTGTTTTCATGAGGGTAGGATTGTAGATTCAAGAATAGCGGGAGATAATTATATCAACTCTATGTTCGAGCTTATTGGGTTTGATTGTTTGCTTTACATAGACGAGGTAATTTATCCCTTGTTCCTTCTTGAGTTCTTCAGTACTTACTCCATGCTTGAAATCAATGACCAAATCTTTATCCGTTTCTTGTTGAATGGTCAAATCATTCAATATTCCCTCGATGACTTTGGTGATATTCTTGGTGTGCCATTTGAAGGTACTTGTCGTTTCACGGATAAGTGGAGACTAGATGCTCTCTTGGAGTCAAACGATAAACCTCCAAATGACACCACCGAAGTGGATCTAAATTTCATCCTTGAAATCATCACGAAAGAGCGTAGTGGAAACGTTGTGAGAAGCCTTCATACAAATGTGCGTAATGTGAATAGGTATGAAGTGATCTCAAGCGACCTTAAGGATTACATGCTCCAATGGGCAAACATCCTTAGGGAAAATGTGTTTTGTCTTGGTGGGAACCGGGATCATATCCCGGCTTGCATGGGGCATATGTTGTTTTGCCTGTTTACTTCCACCAAGTACAATCTTGCATATTACATCGCTCGACGTATAAATTATGCTCTTTCCAAACCCAAAACAAACCTCCCTTATGCTATGCTTCTTACTCGCCTCTTTAGAAGGGTTGGTCAAGATTTTCCTCAACTCGATCTCTCTCGCTTTCACCCTGTTCAACGGGTTATGTTGCCTATTCAAGAGGCGTATCAACGAAAGCCAAGAAGTGACCGTGGTTCGAGAAAATCCGACCATCAAGAGCCGGATGAGGAGGACACAGATATGCCACCAAGTGATGGTGATGGCATCGGTCCTAGTTCTCATTTTGACTCTTCGAGCAACTCCCATCCATCCTCAAATCAATTCGAGGATGATTTTGAAGACTTAGCTCCTCCTCCTCACCCTTCTAGTGATGGTCCTGAAGATCTCAATATGGAGCATCTTTATCGTGAGAATCTTAGAACCCGGGGAGAATTACATGAACACCGAGTGGAGTCAAGAAAAGGGTTCAAGTATTTGGGAAAGATGATCAAGGGTTTAGGAAAGAAAAGGAGGTGAAGACTTTGAAGTTGTGTCAAAGTTTGGATTTGATGGTTTAACATTTGGTTATTAACACTTTGGTTTAGCTGTTTATTAACTTGTGTTGCATGCTTGGATTACCATTTATTTTGATCCTTAATGCTTATTATGCCATCATGTTTGTGTTTTACATAGCTTTGTGCATGCCTTTTGATAGTTAGCTTATTAGATTATGATCTGTAGTTAACTTTGGCTTGTGAAACCTTTTGGAAAAATCTGGGTTTATCAAAAAATGGGATGGGAAATTTTTGAAAACCTTCTGGTCGCGGTTCCATATCGACCCGCGGTTCCTTATCGAAAAGGTACCGCCGGTCCTAGATAAGGAACCGCCGGTCACTGTGCACGACAGCATCTTTGCTTTACACTGTTTTCTTAATTTTGTGTAAACCTTGCATGATTTTCAGTAATAAACTACACATTTCCTAAACTAGGGTATCTAAATTCATTATTCACCTAAAATGATTTTAACCCATTACTAGTTCGGATCATCCCCTCAACCATTTAAACCCACCTTGTTTGCCATGTTCTTCACACATCAAACATACTTCCCTAAACCTTAAACCACCCTAATCAACCATGGTGTGTACAAAAACCTCAAACACTTCCAAGACCTCCACCCCAAGAAAAACACTCAAAATAAGGGTTAAGGTAGCTAAGCCTAACTCTTCACCTTTCCACACACCTAAGAATGAGAATGCTCCTATCCTCATTTTTTCATCACCTTCCCCACCTCTTGCACCATGCAAGACTTCTTCCACCCATGGTACTAACCACTCCATTGGTTCTACCTCATCTTCATTCAATTCTAGAATGAATGAGCTTTCTTCACCCTTCACTCCAAGTGCACCCTTGGAAGTGACCACACAACCTCAACCAATCCAAAGCATTACTTTTGGGAATGACTTTGATGACTCTTTGGTGACTTCACCATTTACCCCTCACAACTCACCCATTTCACCAACCTTGGAGGATTTACCTCCACATTCACCCATTTCCCTTTTGGGGAACATGCCTCCACTTTCACCCACATCACCCTTGGAGAACATGCCTCCTCCACCTCCATCCAACTCAAACATCCCAATTTTGGGTGTCCCACTTTCCCTCCTCTTGGGTGATCCTTACTTGGGGTTTCAACAAAGTCATGGTCCTAGATGTCCATGTTGTCTCTACAACCACTTCCTCATCCAAAACCTAAGGATGGATATGTACGGACTACATAGGGGTTTGCAAGATTTCTTGCTTACTTTGTTCTCCATGCCTCCTCCTAGGAGATGAATGATGGAGTCATTTCATAATAAGAGTTTTCAACAACAAGCCAAAGAAAACTATTTATCTAGATTTTATGATAAGCTAGCTATGTATTAGTTAGTCTTTATTTATCTTTGTACTTGTTTCCTCATTTATGAATGTTTCTTGTTGTTGTGTTATTGATTTAGCTTTGTGTGATTCTATCCTTTTGTGCACACTAATCAACTTTAATTTGAAATTAAAATTGAACCTAAATCTATCACAACCCCTAAACTTGACTAAAATTGGCTCAAAATAATATCTAAATTATTTTGTCACCCTTTGTCAAGACATTCTTTGTGAATGTGTTGCTTTATGCAACCCTAGCATATTTTAGTTCTAATAGAGGTAAAATTCCAAGATTTGCAACTTTTTGAAAAAGTCTTAGTTTTTCCCAAAACCCAGGAAAAACATTGTTTAAGGTCCACTGGACGCGGTTCCTTAAGGACCCGCGGTTCCTTAGTGATATGGAACCGCCGGACCATATAAGGTACCGCGGCCAGAAAGTGATTTTTGACGAATTTTTTGGTCAAAACCTTTAAACCCTATTCCCAGTCAAGATTCCTTGTTTACTCAAATTGACTAAACATTCCTTGATAATACACATTTTGTATTCAAATTCTTACCTTGATTACATTTTACTTATACCCCAACCTTGAGATTTCATTCTCACACCTTCCCAACCTTGAGAATTCATTCTCACATAACCTTGAGATATCATTCTCACACTCTCACAATGCCTAACTCCTACATTCCTAACCTTGACATTTCTTTGTCACAACCCCACTCACTCAAAGCTTCTTCATCCAAGCTTTCAAAGAAACCGAAAATCTCGGTTCGACCCGTTTGGGTTAAGAAGAATGAACCATCTTCGTCCAAACCACCCAAAAACCCTACCTTCTCTCCAATCAAGTATTGGAATGAGACTTACACCATAAACCCCATCACCGGAGCAAAAGAACATGTTCCACCACCACCACAATCCTTCAATACCCCCCAAATCAATGACCTTGCAACCTTCCCAAACCTCACAAGGCATTGTGAAAACATTCCCAAACCCTTTACCCCCACCACCACCAAACCCTAAGTTTGATGCCATACCCCCATCAAACGATTTTGTGTTGCATCATGGATCCTCGTGTGATTGTTGCCGATTTCAACAAATTGAACTTGCTCATGTGTATGAGAAGTTAAATTTCTTGAATTCCTCCTCACTCGACCTCCTATTCAAGTTTTCGTTCCGGTGGACAAAACTTCGAATGATGCATCATCGTCTTTTTAGTTTTATTTTATTTTTAGCAATCTTGGAAAATATCACTATTAGACTAGCTTATGCTTAGTGGTTTATTTTCCATATTTATTGCTTTTAGATACTCATACTATGTGTATGACTATCTTCTTTGTTGTATTTTTTTTTTGCATCTTTTGTGTTATTTGTGTGCTATCTAATTAGTTCTATTTTTGAGTTGATCTTGGTTAAATTTTTACAATTGCTTATGGGTGATTCCATCAATTCTAAACCTTTAACCCATTGACAAGCTTATCATCTTCTTTTTATTGAAGTTTGATTTTGTCAATTACCTCTTTGGACATACTTAGCAAAATACTTGCTTCTAATTTAAGATTTCTTCTCTTTCTCCCTCTCAAGTTACTTAGTAGGTAGTGATCATATATACATTGGTGTTTCTTTCCTTTCTACTAACCTTTGTGTAGCATGTCACCTTAGCTCACAAACTTGGTGCCCCGAGCAAGGGGGAGAAACCACCAAGGGGGAGCTACTAGCAAAGTTCGATGCACTTCAAAGACTTATGCTAACCTTTTTGCTACGACAAAGGGAGAGAAATGATAGTGATAAACTAGTTAATAATTCCATAGTTTGTGTTTATACGTAAATGAGTTTATCGTTTGTCGTAATCAAAAAGGGGGAGATTGTTAATGCAAGTAATGCCTAAAACATTATTAGTGTTAACTAATCTTTCTTAGTTTTGATCACAACAAACCATACAACACATTTAGTGTAGAAACATAAAATGAATTATTTAACTAACACTATCATCAAGGTAATAATCATATCACTAACCTTTCTTAATCATACTTAGTGATCATCAAAATGATTATCCTTAAAACTCACTTTTGCTAATAAGACAAAAGTATTTTTAATAAACTTTCTTTTTTAGAAAATGTTTTATTAAAATGGAAAATGAAAATTTGAAAATGGCATATTCCAAATACTGTTAGAATATCCTTTGAAGGGTTTAAATACCTCAGATATTCCCACCCCACTAAAAGACAAAAAACGGAGCAGAGTCTAGTGGCGGTACCTTAAGTACCTACGCGGTACCTTAGCGATATGGTACCGCGGGGTGAGATAAGGTACCGCGCACAGTAGCCGTTATAGATCCGTTATAACTTTGTCTCCTTTAAATAGTGGGTCAAATCTCATTTTGCAGCAAGCCTCTTGGACGTTTTTCTCAGCCCTCTTTCTATTTTCTATAGCATAATCATTAGTAAATGATCACTTAAATTGTTAAGGATGTTTACATATGATTATCCTCTTGATCCCCTCCTTTACCATGTCCAATGAGAAGATCACTCACTCACTAGTGTTGTGATAAAGATGAATCTATGAGCTAGTCATATTCATCATGATACCACTTTTTGTTTTAGGTCAATCCAATGTATTTATGAATACTTGGACTAGTTGTGTTCATCCAAGTTATTTGTGGATACTTGGATTTGTTGTGTACATCCACTGCATATGTGTTTGCTTGGATTTGTGTTGTGTAAATCCAAGCTACATGTGTGTACTTGGATAAGTCTAGTTGAGTTGTAATAGATTTGATTAGGAGTTCTCACTAAACTATAAAGTGATGTGGTTGTGTCTTGTGAGTTCTCACTAAACTTTAAAGTGATTAGTAGTTGTGTTGTGTGAAGTTCTCACTTAGCTTCAAAGTGAAGAGTCGTGAAGATTGGTTCTAGCTTTCGATTAGAACTCGACATCTAGCCTTGTGTCGTAAAATGGTGAAGTAGGCAACGTCGTGAAGATTGGTTCTACCTTTCGATTAGAACTCGACATCTAGCCTTGTGTCGTTAAATTGTAAAGTAGGCAACGTCGTGTAGATTGGTCCTAGCTAAAGATTAGGTCTCGACATTTAGCTTAGTGTCGGAAAATAATGTAAGCAACGATGTAAGGTTTTCTCCGCCGAGAAGGGAGCTTGTGGATATAGTGGAAATCTCGAGTAGGTGTACTCGAGGAGTGGAGTAGAAACGAGGATAGAGCCTCGTTGTCGAACCACTATAAATCTTGGTGTCTTCCCACTAGGTTGTCTCCTTCCTTGCTCTTTACTTATTTCATTATCATTATACTTGCTTATTATTCTTGCTAGTGCATTTCAATTGAACCTAATCATTATGCAACTTAGCTTTAAGTAAACGATAGTTTTTATGCTAGCCAAATTGAAAGAAATTTTAATTTGGTCACCAATCGAAGAGAAACTATTCAACCCCCCCCCCCCCCCCTTCTAGTTTCTACACACTTATTGAGTCTAGAGCCAAACGAGATCTATCTATCATCTCATTAGGACACAATTGAGTCCTACGCATTATCCTTGTGATATTGCCAGAACATCTGAGTGATACGATTCACAATGAAGACGAAAATCCTGCTTGAGCCAGCATCAAACATGCTCATGGTAGGTAACTTGTGCGATTCTACACGGATCAAACTTGTGAGAACTGGAATGCAACTAAGTTTGATTCTTAATTGATTCAAACTTGATTACAAGTTTCTTCGCAAAATCCATGTGATCTTGCCAGAACATTCAGAGTGACACTCATTAGTGTTCACAGTGATGAATGGAAATCCTTCCAGTGTCAACATCAAACAGCACTGCGGTAGGTAACTCGCAAGATTCTCTATGAATCAAGCTTGTGACAAACTAGAAAGCAACAATGGTGTGATTCTTTTAGAATCAAACTTATTCCAGGAAATCTGAATTGACGACTCTAATCAGACGGATAATTTATCCTTATGATTCACTCTTTACGTTCGCAGTCTGCTTTGAGACGGTCGAGTAAAGAGAACTGGCTACCACCGCCCAGAAACCCTGTCAAGGAGGTTCTTAATCGAATCTACCCGATCACATGTACGGTATCTAATACCGTCTAACGGTCTTCACCGACCGGAGGTAAAACGCTACCGAGTTAGGGTGAAATGTTCAAAGCCATTTCATCCGTGTCTATATATATTGATGCATATCAAGAAGGTGGCGTAGCTGTGAAACCAATGTTGATTCAGAAGTCACAAGAGCACAAGATGGCGATAATCAAGATACTTAAGAATGTAAGAATGTAATAGATCATCTTGTCACAAGAGCACAAGATGAACACTATCAAGGATAGACTGAAGATCTCAAGCACTCAAAGTCAAATGACAAAGGCTCAAACTAAAGATCACAAAAGCATGAAGGAACAAAGCCGTTACAAACAAGATCAAGACCAAGATACAAGACTAAAGCAGGAAGATCTCCTCTATAAGAATGTATTCACTCAATCATCTAATGCTTTTTAAGCTTTTTAAGATGACCGATACATTAGGGAAGATTGTTAGCCCTATATTTTATATAGTCGAACAAGAATATAATATGTCATCTTAGTCATAAATGGTCTTGTATTGTAATAGGTTAGTCGGGAAAACCGGGCTTGGACTTTAAGCTAATATTGTATAAGTTAGGGGCGTAAGCCCAAAACAAAGCCAAGCCTGACCCAAGTCACTTAAACCCACGGCCCAACAAGCCAAGGGTATATATACCCTCTTCCATGTGTTGGTTACCATTTTACTTTCTCTCTCTAAAGTGATTAACCTTACAAATTCTCTCTTGTTTCTCTCTCTACTTTCTTCTCTTTCTCTCTCTAATTATCAACTAAATCTTGTGTTATGGATTGATATGGGAATAACATACACCTTTGGAAAGTCCCGGGAGCATTGCATAAGCCGAAAGGCATTCTTTTGTAAGCAAATGTTCCATAAGGACAAGTGAATGTGGTTTTCTCTTGGTCTTTTGGATCGATAGGGATTTGAAAATATCCAGAAAAACCATCTAAGAAGCAATAGTAGTCATTACCCGCTAAACGCTCGAGCATTTGATCCATGAAAGGAAGAGGAAAATGATCCTTACGAGTGGCATCATTGAGCTTACGATAGTCAATGCAAACTCGCCAACCCGTTACGAGTCGAGTAGGAATCAACTCGTTGTTTTCATTGGGAACAACGGTTATTCCGCCTTTCTTAGGCACACAATGGACGAGACTAACCCATGGCGAATCCGAAATAGGGTAAATCATTCCGGCATCTAGAAGTTTGATAACTTCTTTCTTAATGACTTCATGAATTTTTAGATTAAACCTTCTTTGATTTTGGATTGCGGGTTTAAAGTCATTTTCCATGAGAATTTTATGAGTGCAAAAGTTAGGATCAATTCCGCGGATGTCGGAGATTTTCCAAGCAATTGCTTTCTTATGATTTTTGAGCACTTCAATAAGTCGAGATTTTTCATCTTCTTTTAAGTCCTTAGCAATAATGACGGGTAACTTATCATTCTCTTCTAAGAAAACGTATTCTAAATGAGACGGTAAATCTTTAAGCTCTAAATCCGGTGGATTGTCGATGGAAGGCTTAGTTAAATTTGGATCATCGTTTGTAACTTCCATAGGAGTAGGTGGAGAAATATGGTCCTCATTGAGAAGTCTCTTAATGGTACGAATGTCTTCTTCCCAATCGGTGGGAGAATCGTCATATTTTAAATCCACATCCCCTAAACTTGCTTCAAATTCTTGTAAAAGAAAGTCACTTTCTCCAAATGGAGTCAATGAAGGAGCAATAGAATTTACGCTCTCAACATGAGGTAAATGAGAAATCCCGCTCTTACAAGCCTCGTGAAAATGTTCTTCACATGCTTCGTCGAGCACATCGATGTAATTCACGGATTCGGGCTCATCGGGAACTTTGGAAAGTTTACCCATGTTAAAGACGATTTTATCATCCCATACCCTCATGATAAGCTCACCCGCGGCTACATCAATCTATGTACGCCCGGTTCTCAAGAAGGGTCGTCCCACAATTAATGGAACACGGGGATCCATCTCATAGTCGGCTACAAGAAATCGGCGGGAAAATTAAATTTTGTCGACTCCTACAAAAACATCCTCGGCTATCCCCACCTGATAAGCAACCGTACGGTTAGCTAATTCCAAGGTCATACGAGTGGAAACTAGCTCGGGTAAAGATAATTGTTTCCACACGGACAATGGCATAAGATTGATACTCGCTCGAGATCCGCCAAGGCCATACAATTCTTAACACCCGGAAAATTGCAAGGAATAAGGAATCGACCGGGATCTCCTAACTTAGCCGGTAATTTTCTCAAAATAACCGCGGAACAATTCTCATTCAATTGGGTATTGGCAATGTCGAGCAACTTTTCTTTATCACTTAAAAGTTCCTTAAACATCTTAGCATACTTAGGCATGTGAGCGAGAGCCTTGGCAAAGGTGATATTAAAATTTAATTGTTTTGAACATTTTTAGGAAGTTCGAAACTTTAATATCATCCTATTCTTCAATTTCTCTTTCCTCAACCTAGAGGGAGAAGGTATATTGGGTTGAGATGAAGGCTTTGGAGTGGATTGCTCACTCACATCCTTTGGTGGAGGAGGGGTAGAAATGGAAGGTGAAGGAACCAATTTGGGAACCAAAGGTGTGGTATAAGATTTAGGTAAACGTGGCACATAAGGTGTAGACGAAGGCATAACGGGTGGTATGTCACAAGTAGAAGTTGAAGGAGGGTGGGTAGAAGAAGAAGGAATCTCGGGTCCTTGTTTAGGTGGGGTATAAGAAGGTTCTACAGTGGTCTTACCACTCCTAGTAGTGATGGAATTAACGTTGGCCCTAGGATTTGTCACGGTGTTAGAAGGGAGGGCACCTTGGGGACGAAAGGTTTGAAGCATTTGCAAAAATTTCTTATCGTTCGATTCTTGCATTTTTCTATTATATTCTTGCATCTCTTTCATGGTTCGCTCATGTTCGGATAATTTTTGTAGAACCAAGTCCATTTGAGGATTATGAATGTTCATTTGATTATACCCTTGATTGTTAAACCCTTGATTAGGAAAACCTTAGTTTTGATATTGATTATAACCTTGATTAAAACCTTGATTTTGAAAACCTTGGTTATTAAATCCTTGATTTTGATTATTAAACCCTTGGTTTTGCCCTTTAAAATTCCCTTGATTTTGATTAAAACCCCTTGCATTAGAATTCCCTTGAAAATTACCCCGTTGAGGACCTTGGTTCCTATTTTGGGCGGGTGGGGGTGGTCTTTGTGGAGCTACAAAACCCGGGGGATCCAAATAGTTATCAGACTTATAAGACAAATGGTTAACATCAACATTTGGTTTGAAATGAACCCGCTCATTTTCATTGTTGTTATAAGCATAAACTTCTTGTTGTTGATTGTAAACCTTGTCACAATTATAATACGAATGTGGTCCACCACAAGTCTCACACGTTTCACAAGTCTCTTTTAAGGCATTTACTTGCACATTTATGGCTTTGGTATTGTTAGCGGTTTGTAGAGCAATTTTTTCAACAAGCGAAGTAAGCTTATCAATTCTCTTGTCGCTCTCACTAGTACTAGCACTTGCCATAGTAGCCCTAACACTCTTGGTTTGTACTTTTGCCTTGTTTTCAATTATTGCCCAAGCCTCGTTCATGGACTTCACAAGAATATTACCCCCCGCGGCACTATTAAGTGATTCTTGGTCATTAAGAGTTAAACCATTGTAAAACGTATTGATTTGATGCACTTTTGTAAAACCATGTTGTGGACATTTTCGTAAAAGCTCCTTAAAACGGTCCCAAGACTCACTAAACGTTTCCCCATATTTTTGTTCAAAGGTAATGATGTCATTCCTTAAAGAGGTTGTCCGTAATGGTGGGAAAAAGTAGTTAATGAACTTGGTCTCTAAATCAATCCATGTGGTGATACTTTGGGGTGGTTCCTTATCAAGCCAAATCCGGGCTTGTCCCTTGAGGGAAAAAGGAAAGAGTTGTAAACGAATGGCCTCTTGTGGCACCCCATTGTATTTGACGGTGTTTGCCAATTGTATGAAACATTTTATATAAGCGTGTGGGTCATCATTAGTACGGCCTAAAAATGGTGTAGCGGAAACCATTTGAATTAAACCCGTTTTTAGTTCAAAATTATTCGCTCCAATATCCGGCACCACAATCGCGTCATCATTTCCTTCAATGTGAGATTGTAGAATCTCAATCATTGGTCGATTATCCGTTGCCATCGTGTTGTTCAAAGCTCGATTCTCGGGATCGGCTTGATTGACGGTCTTTTTGTTCTTCTTCTTCTTTTTGGAAGAATTAGAAGTATTTGGTACACCACTCGGTATGTGTGCACGCGCATACAACTAAACTTGAGGAATGAGGTAGGAGACCTCGGTCGACTTTGAGAGGAAAGGATTATCCCTCTCGAGGTTCAATATGAAAAAGCTACAAAAATATATACGTAATACTACTTGAGTTGGCAAACCAATAATCGGTCGTCTCTTTCAATATACGCACAAGCAAGCGGGGAAACGAGGTGGCACAAAGCACTTAAAAACCTTTTTCCTTAGACGGCCTTTTATAGCTCGTCGCCTTATACCCACCTTATAGTTTGTATAAATCGAGTTCAAACTTTTTACTAGTATTTATCTATTTTGCCTTTTTTTCTCGTTTTGGATTCGAATACAATAGCTAGGTGATGAAATCCCAACTAAGGTCTTATTTGAAAGTAGGTAAATTAATTGTTCTACGTAATACAATATAGTAAAAGAAAAATCTTTTTGTATTTTTTAGAAAAAAAAATATATATTCACAATAAAAAACGAAAGAAATCGAAATAAGAAAAATAACAATCATACGTAATATTTTTTGTGTAATACTTTAGGAAAAGTATTACTTTTGGATTTTTTAATTTTTTTGGTGCAAATCTTAGGAAAGAGTTTGCTTTTGTGATTTTATATTTTTTTGCATTTTTAAGTTTATGATTTTTTTTATGTTTTTTATTTTTTAACAATAAAAATAACGTTCAAAATTGAACGGATCCCAAAATCCAAAGCTTCTCACGAAAAATCGTCAATCGTAAAGAGCGAAGCGGCAGCGGCGCCAATTTAATATTTGAATTTTTGCAATTCTTTTTATATCTCTTTATCGTTCCTCGACTCGACTCGAATTGATATCGAATTTAAACACAAGATTAATTGTTTTCGGTGAATAGTACTTTGTTTAGTATTTAAAAACTAAAAACTATTTAATCTAATTAAAAAGAAATTATTTAATAAAAAAATCTTAATTAAAACTAATTAAACTATTTTAAAACTATTTAAAATTGTAGTCTAATTTAATTAACTAAAACTTAACTATTAAAAATTATAACTAATTTAGACTATTTTATATTTAGACAAAGCTTAAAACTAAATTTTATATAAAACTAAATTAATTAAAAACTAACTTTTAAAACAATTTAAATTTCTAAAAGTAATAAAATATTTATTTTGTTTGTTTTTATTTTTTTTTATTTTTAAACTTTATAAAAGTAAATATATAAAAACTTTTAATTAAAATTAACTAACCAAAAACTTGTATTTAAACCTATTTAAATAAAAATGACAGCTAATAAAGAGCCTATATTAATTAAATAAAGTATACTAAAACACAAATAAGTGGCTAGATCAATTGGTTAACACGATATCCGTTAGGTCACGGGTTCGAGTCCCTTAGAGGACTTTTTGAATGACTTATTCTTTTTAGACAGCAAAGATTAAACAGGTCACAGATACGACTATTTATAGCTATTTTGGACTTGAAAAATCAGCACTTACACAGACCAAATGAGTCTGTAAGTTTATGATAAACAGATAAAAAAACACTCAGACAAAATAAACACTAAAGCAAATAATACCAATAATAAGAATCAACAAATAATAAGCAAAATATTAAGCTAATAACAAAACTATCCTAGTAAATCTAATTCCAATAATAAGAACTTGATCAGCTAAAATAAGCAAAACTAGACTTAAACCAAATAACAAATTAAGCAGAGCAGACTTATCGGACTAAATTCAAATAAACTAAATCATTCAGCAAAACTAATGATATCAGTGCACTACTAACTTAAAAGCAGCAGGAAGAACTTGAATATCAGCAAATCTAAAACCAAATAAACTTGCAGATTTTATATTAATATCGAAAGCTAAACATATAAAAAATCGACTACAAAACTAGAGATAAGGCAGATTATCTAAAAACTTAACAAATTAACAACTAGCAGACTCAAAACAAAACTAAACTTAAATCAGCTATCAACTTAACAGATCTATTAAACAGAAACTTTAAACAAATATTAAAATTAATCTAGAATTAACATAAAATAAAAAGAGATTAAGAACCTTATGGAGAAACCATTGAGTAGAAGAGCGGCGCTGAGCCGTCTTATTTAACCAAGACGAGAATACCACCTTAACCAAACATCATCCGATCCATCAACACCACTTGAACTATTAATCTATTCGAACCATTTTTTTTAATAAACTTCCAGTAGGGAAGTTTTATCCCTAATATCTATTTTCTTTACTCAATCAAGCTATTATTTAACTTGATCAAATAAATTTAATAATTATTAAAACAAAACAGATTTAAAGAACAATTGCAATATTAAATTTAAAACAAATAATAAGACACAATTTGAGATAAACTTAAATAAACTTTTATTAATATTAAGAAGAGATTACAAATACTGGAAAGGAAAAATTACAAATAACCTAGAAACTATTTTGCATAATAAAAATAAAAATAAAAATTGGGACTAGCTAAAAATTACAGAATGAGGGGGTTTTTATAGCCAACCCCCAAGGCTTGTTGAGGAAGATTTGTGGAGCATATCTTGAATATGAACCATCCAATCCATCTTTTCTCTTTCTCTTTCTTCAATTCTTTGATCATGCGGCTGAACCTCATTCACCATCACACGGATTGCCACCGTGGATGGGTTTGTGTTTGTTTAGTGCTGAGGTGGCTTCTACTTATTGGAGGAGTGGTGGTGGTGATGTGTATCACCCAATCAAAATAGGGAAAAGGACCACATCACCAAAACAGCTCCATCTTCATGTTTCGAAAAAGATGGTGATTTAATTAAGGGACGTGAGTTACACGCGCTGTGAATAATGAAACCCCCAATTTTTGGGTTAATGAGGGTTTGAGGTGAAAGGTTTGAGATGACTGTGTTTGATTTGCGGGTGAGGAGAGAGGTGAGTTGCCTAGTTAATATCGAAGGTTTATTGTGAGGTGTGAGGTGAGAGGAAGTAAATAACGTGTGTGAGAGTTTGGTAAAACCTTTGACCAAAAAAAGTGAATAAATATTCACTTGATAATTTTTAACCTTCCATGGTTCCCAAATGGGCTTTGGACTTCCCAAATTATACAACCCCAAAATCGTTTACACTTGTAGTAATGGGCTTATGATCCAAAAAATAACTCTCCATCCGTTTATTATATAGTAAATGGGCCTTTATTGGGCTTATGATCCCAAGGATGAATACATGAACTTCCTTATTGGGCTTTTGGGCCCAATACCCAAATGTAGGACCCACAAGGCTCAAATGTCATCATAAAGATTAAATCCGCTAAAAACGAGCTTGAATTTGGCTTTGTTGATCTTTTTTTTAAAGTCGTGTTGATTTTGCCGGTTTTCGTGATCTTTGGTACACTTTTGGTTCTTTGACTTTGTCTTTGTCTCTTTCTTTGACTTTTCTTTAACAATTGACCGTGAAATCCCGTGTTTTCTTTCCTTTTGATCTTTTGTACCTATTTAACACAAAAACACAAAAGCACGCGTAATTCCGACTTTTACGATATTAAACACATGATTATGTTTTTCATTGATTTTAGTGGTAAAAGGATAAGTGTTTACACACTTATTACCGACCCTTGCTGGATTCGTGATGAACAAACAGAAAGAAAAAGGAAGAACGCGAATTGAGTTTTTTTTTACCTTAATTTGTGATTAAGAATTATTTACAACATATGACGGAATTAATTGTAGAAAAAAACGAATTCTTCTCCTCCGTTTTGATCTCCAGCCGTCGGCCACCATAAACAACCAAACCCTAGTCGGTTTTTTTTACATCTGCTTGTGTAGAGGGGTTTTCCCCGTTCTTTTTCTTTTGCCAAAAGGCCGGCCCATGCCCATTTCTTTCTCTCTTTCTTTTTTTTCTTCTTAAAAATGGACTAAAGCCAAATATACTTGTCGTATATAATTTGTTTTTATTTCGTTTATAACCTTTATTTGTGTTTGCGTGTTTTAAATCCCGTCATGAATTTATTTATTTATTTCCTGAAAATGAATACACCCATAATACTGAATAGCTAGTAAAAAATTTACTAACTAATAATTATTTTATGAATGAATAAATTACGCCACGATATTAATTAAAACTGAGACTGCGTGATTCTTGTTAACGTTTAATTATTTTCTGTATAATAATTAATACATACGTAATATTTTCTGAGATCTAATAATTTTTTTTTCTGAATAATTATATATAGTTATAATAAAATGAGATTGCGCATTTAATATTCGACATTTTAAATGCGGGTTTTACAATTCTTCCCCTCTAAAGAAAATAGTTCGTCCTCGAATAAAGGATGCGATTATGTTGTGGTTTTACAATTCTTTCCCTCTAAAGAGGAGAATTTTGTCCTCGAATTGCAGGTAATAAGCTGATGAAGTTATAAGAACTGAAAGAACACGTAAACTGAAAGACAAATGAGCTGAAGGATAATTTTTCTTCTAATTAAGACATAATTCTGTTGATAGGTTTAAAACTGACATGACTGAAATGATCATGGAACATGACATGACTGAAAGGACTTAACTGGATTTATTAAAGGAAAAGAAATGAGAGGTCCGGATGGACTCCTCCATTTCGAGTGGCTTCCCGCTCGAAACGATTCCTTTAAAGGTCTAAGCATAATGAAAATATTGGTCCCGATGACCCTATCCTGATGATGCTGAATAGTTTCTGGTTCCATACTTAAGATGAATCTTCTGAATTTGATAGTATGAACAAGCTATAGCATGTAGGATGCATGAAACGGTACGTATAAATATCCTGAAAGATAACATTCATATATCTGAGCAAGCTGCTGAAAATATATAGGGACGAACTACGTGAAAAATTTTGAACGTGCTACGTGAGCAATTGTGAACGTGGTTCATGACTATATGAGGAACGCTGAGCATGGACTATACATGAGATATGTTACTTAATGGATGAACAATAGTAAATCAATCACTAACTGTGTTATGCCTTGGATACAACTATACATGAGATATGTTAGTTGATATATGAGCATTTTTTAAGTACTTTTAAATTTTGATCAATATCATAAGTTAATAAAATGTACAGTAGTATATTCTTACAACGATAAGGCGATCATGAAGTTACTCAAAACTTAACTATATAAGAATATCTTCTAATTGCATATTTGATATGCTTAAATAAAGTTACAGAGATATGTTATGCTATATGGTTCAAAGGACGTAAAGGTGACTCGTGTGCATGGTCAGGGAAGTGGCATGGTAATACTAGAGTTGTAGGTTTATTAATATCATAACAATTATATAAAACCCTAAACGAGATCAAAGCACATATAGCGGAAGCGATTTAACAAGATCATAATTAAAAACACAATTATAATTAATCGAATTAGGGTTACATACCTTTACGCTAAAACAAATCCACAAGACGAAGAACGAATCACCAATTCGGGTTAATAACGTATACACCAAGATATAGTCTAAAGTAAGACTATATTATGATCTTGTACACACGTAATACAACGAGCTAACCGTAATTCTAGCACGCGAAAACCGAGCTACAACGCTTGTAATTAATCTACCCAACAACCCTAGAGAGGGGCTGGGACTAGATTGTAAGTAAATTGATCAATAGAGAAAACCAACCGAAACCCTTTGTGGTTTACTCTTTGCGATCGAACCAAGAGAGAAAGAGGGGAAAGAGATTCAAATAATGTTGTGAATTATGAGGGATAAGGGGTGTATTTATAGACCTCAACCCATTGTAGCCCAAATAAATAAAAGGCAACTTTTGCCCCCCCCCTTGCTCTAACCGACGGTCGAACACCCCCCCATGGGGTGTTTTGGAACCTTCCGTCCTTCTTTCCTTTTGTTTACTTACTACATATTTATTTAACGCTCGTAAATACTTAACTATTAAATAATTAACGATCGTTAAAGTTATATAGTTACTTTCTCGGTTTAAATTAATAAATACATAAATATATTTATTAAAAAATTAATAAATACAATAAATATATTTATGTAACACCCCATTTGGATAAGTGGATTGTTACGTGTATTTATGGCGTGTCATCAAAGCATAAGGTAAATGTCCTAAAACATTAACTGACCATAAAGGAAATACCAAAATCAAACATCGGTAATCCAACATAAGCTCAAAACCTGGAAAAAAATACTGCATGAGGACTAAACAATGTCCAAATAAGCTGAATAATGTAAGAAGTGCATAAAGTAAGAAGTCTGGATTGCTTTCATCCAAATGCACATGCTCTTAGAATCCTAAGAGCGTCCTGGTGTACCTGCCGTTAGAACATGAAAGAACTACGGTTGAGCATAACGCTCAGTGAATGGATATAAAGCATCATAAGAAATACTGAAATGAAGCAAATGATGAAAGACTGAAGCTGTAAGACTGATAAGTAAGGTTGCGACGGAAATCTGTGTATAATCTGAAAAGTCTGATTTATAAATAATACAGCTGAACTGTTATCTGATAAATCTGATCTTTCTTATAATTCTTTTTAATGTATTATCAATCTACTATTAATTACGGTACAACGTATTCTGACGTGATATTAATACTATAATCGGTAACCCTGCTAAAAATAGAAAGTTTCCTAATTTAAAAAGTTTCCAAAAATGAATTAACTTATTCAATTATACTATACCTTTTAATTTTATAAAACTAATTTAACATTATAAATTTAATTTACTAAATAAATCATTTAAAACATTTATTTATAAAAGTGATAAAAATATAAGGTATAATGAAATCATCGTTTTACTCTTTTAAATATATCTCGAGCCTACCGAAATGCCCCTTCTCAATCGCATTAAAACAAACCAATACAACAATTCTGCCTAACTGAATTAACGATAGAATTTTCTGTCGTTAAAAGATGTGACTAAAAACTGCCCCAAATCTGTTACGAAAACTACGACAGAAAATAGTGTCGCTTCACTGTCGCTAATTTAGATTTTAATGGTACCAATCTCTGTCCAAAGTTTCCCACTGATTATACATAGCGTTCCCACTGTTTTCATGCTAAATGTTCCCACTGTTATTGTTTTGTTCCCACCGTTAATGTATAGTTCCCACTGTTTTTATATTGTCAAACTCAAACACCCCCTTATTGTATGTGCTCACTGTCCAGCAAACCAAACACCCCCTCTGGTGGCTGTTTGCTGCTGTCGTCACACTCACAGCCCCATTTGGGGTTGTTTCGGTCTGATCACCAAAAGAAAACCACCAATGAGTCCTTGTTTCCCCCCTGTTCGCAAATCCAAACACCCCACATGATTGTTTATCCCTTGTTTTGGGGTGTTCGCAGCTGCTCACCAGAAAAAGACCACGGGGTCTAATGGTCGTGGTTGTTTACCACCAAAAACACCACCGAGGGTTTATAAACTCTCGGTTTTTGTGTCCAACAACACAACCTTGATTGATTTCTGATTACCACAGGACCCCGCGTGTTCTTATCTCGCGAATTAAAGCAAAGAATGAGGAGTGATTTACCTTTTCGGGATTAGGGATTAACAATGCATACAAACCGAATTTCCTGAAGGATAGAAATTGCGATCCTCCCTATTTTGTTTCTTAGTCGGCGGTCACCCAAGGACAGGGAACCCCTATTTTTTTGGTTTAACTGATTGTCCAAAAGTTACCCCGAATATTGTCTTTTGAAACTGGGCCGGGCTTCCAAACCCATTTTCTTTCTTTGATTCTTTTAAACCGCAAGCCCATTTATCATGTGCATATTTATTTCATTTCGTGTTAATTTTCTTAGACGTTCGTGATTCGGTTTCCGTATTATTTATTTTCTGAAATATTAATAATTAATATTTATTTCGTAATACTTATAAGGCTTGAAAAGTATTATCATTATATATTCTGAAATAGCTGAAATAATTAACTGCGTAACTTTAATTTAACTTGAGACTGCGTATATTTAATATTCATGGATTTTTAAAATGGTTAATATCTAAATAGTTAATATTAATTATTTTACTGAATAATTAATTACGTCAAGTTTTAAATAAAACATAGACCGTGTATAATTTTTGTTCTTGGATTTTAATTGCGGGTTTTACAATTCTTCCCCTCTAAAAAAATAATTCGTCCTTGATTAGAGGCACGATAATGATGTGGTTTTACAATTCTTCCCCTCTAAAAAGGAAAAAATTCGTCCTCGAATTAAAGGTAATAAACTGATGAAGTTAAAAGAATTGAACTAACACATAAGCTAAAAGGATAATTCGTCCCTGAATTAGAATCTAATGCTGCTGAAAAGTATGAACGTGACACGACTGAAATGAACATTGAACGTAAATGACTGAAAGAATTTAACCGGATTATTGAAGGAAGGGATGAGAGGTCCGGATGGACTCCTCCGTTCGGAGTGGCCTCCCACTTGAAACAACTCCTTCAAAGGTCTAACACAATGATAATCTTGGTCCTGACGATGCTGCATAGTTTCTGGTTCCATATTTAAGATGGATTTTCTGAATCTGATAGAATGAATAAGCTATAGCATGTAGTATACATGAAACGGTACGTACAATTATCCTGAAAAGATAACATTTATATTTCTGGGCAAGCAGCTGAAAACATATAGGGACGAACTACGTGAACAATTTTTGAACGTGCTACGTGAGCAATTGTGAACGTGATTCGCGATTATATGAGGAACGCTGAGCATGAAGTATATCGTGAACGTGATACGTAAAACATACTGTGAATGTGATACTAGAACATATCATGGACGTATGATGACTAAGGAAGGAACGCCAAACGATATGGGGTCCTGGTTATGGAAAAGTTGTGCTAAACTTGTGTCTGGTTTCTTAAGTTTTCTGTAACTGAATTCGGTAACAAGTTGTGAAATTTGTATCGCGAGATGGAACCTGAACCTGAACGTGAACAATGTCATGAATGCGAGCGTTAAGTTAAATCATGAGATAACACAAACTATGGACTGAAACAAGAGCATAATGTGAACATGAGACGCAAACGTGAAGGTGAACGTAAACGTGAACATGAACATAAACGTGAACGAGAAATTTTCTATCGGGTATGATGGTTGATGGAATACCGTGAAATCTTACGATTTATTGCTGAATTTCCTGTAGTTTTGTTACTGCGAAATCCTTTCAGATAAGAGTAAACGTGTAGGCTGGTTTAAATGGTTGACAATGACTTAGATAGGATCAAGCTTTTCTGGGTTCTGTGGTAGCTGATAGCAACCTTCATGGAAACCTTATCCCATTTATGTTCAAGATTTCTAATGGTTGTAACCACTCACTTGGCATGACGGCGTTCTATCTTGAATCTACGGTGTGTCAAGCATTCAGATATGAACATAGCTGCACCCATATGTTATACTGTTTCTTTCAAAATTTTGTCTGAGATTTTGGTACATTCTGGTAGAATTCTGGATGAATAGTCATGAAAGAATTTTGAGTCTCGATAAATTAGATCTCTCCTAGCGTAGGATCTAATGGAATACAAAATTTTAGTGTAGATTATCTCCTTTATGCGTAAGCTTGGTCATGGAAAGCTAATCGTGAGAACTGTCAGCAATTACCGCGGTAGTAGTAAACTGGGTTATAGAAAATTTTATACTTTAGTCACAGACGTCGGTCTTGACCATCTGGTGATAGTCTTTACCTTCGTAGGATTTCTGAAATATCTTCCTGCTGAAATAATGTGGCTCAGAAATGCCACCGTGTTCAACTAGAATTTACATCTGGGAAGCTGGGTATAAATTTTCTCCTATCGAAGATTATGTACAACTGTGATAAGATGATTCTCGTGTTCTTCTCTAGAATTTAGCAGATCAGAATGTGATCAATGCATATATTGACAATTTTGTCTTAGAATCATGGAGAAATTTTATTCATAAATTTCATAATATAGCTGGAGCATTAGGGAGCTCAGGAATATAAAATCAAAATTTTAGAGGGACTATAATATGTGCAACAGCAGTCTGGAAAACATCATCTTCTTTCTCTCACCACTGATGGTAGCATGATCGGAAATTGCCCTGAGAAATGTTTAAGACATCGTAGCAGATGTGATGAACCTTCTACACATGAGATGAATATCAATTATGAGTGGTGATCTTGTGAAGTTTTCGGTGATCGATACATGATCTCATGTTACCGGTCTGCTTCCTGATATACAGAAAATGGTGCACCTTCTG
Organism: Glebionis coronaria; assembly: GCA_025667525.1. Taxonomy (NCBI): domain Eukaryota; kingdom Viridiplantae; phylum Streptophyta; class Magnoliopsida; order Asterales; family Asteraceae; genus Glebionis; species Glebionis coronaria. The sequence goes on from CM046881.1 coordinate 218,768,118, forward strand.
GTGGTGTGCTAGGGCGATTAAAGCCTCTTTCTGGTAACTCTTGCAGCTAATGTTGCAATTCTTTTAACTTAGCCGAATCCATGCGATAAAGAGTTCTGAAAATAGGTTCTGTTCTTGAGACAAGCTCGATGTTAAATTATGTCTCATGGTTAGGAAGGAATTTCTTGAACACCTTCTCAATTACTGCTAGAAATGCTGAAGAAGGAAAATCTGCTGATCATAAATTTTAAGAATCACAGAAATGGATTATATCTGATGGCTAGAAATTCATCGTAGATATGGACTGGTAAGTTACGCGCTTATAAGGCAGAAATAATTTTTACTAATTTTTCGGGCAGAAAACATAATGAATATATTTGGGATTTAGTAAGACGGATCTCGTCATTAACTGGAAAGAAAACTTTAATAAATGTGGGTGATACTGTGGAGTATTTTCGGCTGGGAGGTAGGTAAATACCTGATTTAAATAAAGATGACATAGGAATACGTGAAGTAAACAAGGCAACTTTCATTGATTGTGTTCATCTGTAACCTCACAGAATAAACACTACGTGTCTAACCTGAATAATACTTCGGTGGTGGTAACTGAATTGTAATGGTCTGATTTATGTGTGGCATAACAGAACGGGTATACCCCCTTGGAGGGTACCCTAAATTTCGGAGGACCTAGTTTAGGAGGCATACTGGTGTTATGAATTTGACTCGTACTTTGAGAAGGTATTCGTATGACGTGTACTATAACTGGTGTCCTGACACGTGTCTTCCGAAATGATACTTGAGACCTGTGTCTTGACTGTTGTCCGGATATGTATTTTAATGGGTGAGTCTGAATAAGGTTAAGAGTTTCAGGTAACTGCAAGGGTTGGCGGACCGGTTAGACTGCTGACCTCTGTATTTCTGGTCACGTCCGTTCCAGAGTTACGATGGTTACTGACTGATTAATTATAAGCACGGTGGTTGTCATTATCGCCTTGTTTGTCAGTTTCCCGACGGTCGTTATCATGATCGTGATTTATGTAACTTTTTCTGTTGAGTGGCCGACTGGTTACCGGTTCCCACTCTTCTGACTAAAAGATTAGCTGAGTGAAGTGTGGCATCTAACTGGGGAAGTAAAAGCATGGAATAGAATGGTAGTGTCTGATGGTTGAAATTTATTCTTGTCTGAAATTTCAAATTTATAGTTTTCGTCCTTGTTCTGTAGAGTCTTCATAGTATAAACAGCATCAGCATCTTGAGAAATCTCCAAAGCATCAGCAGCATCAACATTTGTGAGGTCTTTAAAGTGTTAGCAGCATCAGTATCTGGTAAAATCTTTAACTCACGAGCAGCATCAACATCTGGTAGAATATCGACAAGTGGAAACGCCTGAGATGATTGAGGATCGATTAGCAATATCCATAAAGTAGGGTACCTAGAGTACACCTGGTCTAAGTACATGAAGTACAAAGTGAATACTACATATGGAGCATATCTTAGACACTGTACCTAGAATACTCATGAAATACTGTACATGGAGTATAACTGAGACATTGTACATGGGGTACAGATGGAATATTGTACATGGCACTGGAGGAAATTTTATAGGACGATCGATACTGGTGTCAATCGTCTGACATGATCAAGGTAATGATAGATTGTTTTAACAGTTCGCAACCTGAACTGAAATGAGTAACATGATAGGCTGGCCATTTCTACGTAGACTTAATGATGGTTGTATAGGACTTAAAAGTATGATTAAACGGAGTTTCATCAATGGTTAGCATGAAGAAATGATTGACGAAGACCAACACGATTTATCATGAAATAGGATTTTATTGTAATCCTTCTATATCTTAGCATGAAACACTATCACTCTGTTGCAAACATAATCCTTGCAAGGAAACATGAAACTGAATCCGCCTGAAGGAGACATCAACTTGAGATTGTGAAAAATGGGTTGTTACAAAGAACATAAGAGTATGATCAACTGAGGTTTAACAACAACTAATGTGGATTGATTTAGTTCAATCCACAGAATTCAAAGAAAAGATGTGACTAAGTATGGGTGATTCTGGTTCGATCCATAGTTGTCAAAATTTAATGAGAACTGTCATGTATAGAAATTTACAATCTGGGACTAAATATGGTTGGCTGTAGTCCAACCCATACCAGTCAAAACTCATAAAATGTCATGACATGACAAAGGTGAACAACTATGGATCGGTTCACAAAATAACCTTCGACTGAAAAGCATGAAATTTGACATGATAAATAGCGAGTGTTTATAGCTGGTTCACCAAGTAATATTTGACTGAAAACATGAATCTAACATGAGTAAGGGTAAACGCCTATGGGTCGGTTTACCAATACAAAATCTTAACGGGCAAGGGTGAACGCCTATGGGTCGGTTCACCAAAACAAAATTCGCAGAAAAGCACATGCGACTAAATATGGCCAGTTCTGTACCAACCTTTTACTTAGTCAAAATTTTATGAAAACTGACTGATAACTGAAGAAAACTGACTGATAATTTCATGAGATACATGAAATATAACAACGCCAAAATCTGAGAAGTTCCTGGTGACTACCCACTAGTCACAAGTCAAGTTTTAGAGCCTACAGGTCGAACCTATAGCTCTAATACCATAATTGTAACACCCCACTTGGATAAGTGAACCGTTACGTGTATTTATGGCGTGTCATCAAAGCATAAGGCAAATGTCCTAAAACATTAACTAACCATAAAGGAAATACTAGAATCAAACATCGGTAATCCAACATAAGCTCAAAACCTGAAAAGAAAAATGTTGCAGGAAAGGAATAAACAATGTCCAAATAAGCTGAATAATGTAAGAAGTGCATAAAGTAAGAAGTCTGGATAGCTTCCATCCAAATGCACATCCTCTCAGAATCCTAAGAGCGTCCTGGTGTACCTGCCGTTAGAACATGAAAGAACTACGGCTGAGCATAACGCTCAGTGAACGGATATAAAGCATGATAAGAAATACTGAAATGAAGCAAATGATGAAAGACTCAAGCTGTAAGACTGATAAGTAAGGTTGCAACGGAAATATGTGTATAATCTGAAAAGTCTGATTTATAAATAATACAGCTGAACTGTTATCTGTTAAATCTGAAAAATGTGCATTTACTGTATTTTAAATGCCAGAGCTTATATAGGTCATGTGCTGTAACAACGGTGCATGAATAACTAGAGGTGTGACCTCGTCATGCTGTAGAGGGGTGACCTCTAAATGTTGTAGAGGTGTGACCTCTAAATACTGTGTTGGGTGGAGGGATCAGCTCCAATGTGAAGGATGTAGAGCACACACCACATTCACCTGATAAACTATAAACTGATAACCCTAGGATGCATCCATACGCCCCACTAATAATACTGATAAAAATGGCCAAGCTGAGCTGAGTGGGACGCTGTAGGATATCACTCTCCTACATGTGAGTCATGACACTGGTACCTCTAGTGCCATGGTTACGGTACCTCCGTAACTAGTACATAAACTGGTCATTCTTGTATATAATGCTCAGGCAATTTATTTAGTTATTAACATGATTACTGATGAGCTTAAACGTATACTGGGGAAAACATTTGGCTGTAGACGGGGAATCCTAATCATGCATAGGAGAAAGTCTTACTGAAGGACGGGAAATCCGTACCTCTTGTCCAGTAACTGACTGATGGAAGGCTGAACGAACACTACTCGGGCTTCACGGAAGCTACAATAATAATGGAAACGAATAAGTTATCTGATCTTTATTTAATTTACTACTCCTATCGGCTTCTCATTTATCTATTTATTTATGAACTTCTTTACATATGTTAACTGATAAATCTGATCTTTCTTATAATTCTTTTTAATGTATTATCAATCTATTATTAATTATGGTACAACGTATTCTGACGTGATATTAATACTATAATCGGTAACCCTGCTAAAAATAGAAAGTTTCCTAATTGAGAAAGTTTCCAAAAATGAATTAACTCATTCAATTATATTATACCTTTTAAATTTATAAAACTAATTTAACATTATAAATTTAATTTACTAAATAAATCATTTAAAACATTTATTTATAAAAGTGATAAAAATATAAGGTATAATGAAATCATCGTTTTACTCTTTTAAATGTATCGCAAGCCTACCGAGATGCCCCTTCTCATTCGCACTAAAACAAACCAATACAACAATTCTGCCTAACTGAATTAACGACTGAATTTTCTGTCGTTAAAAGCTGTGACTAAAAACTGCCCCAAATCTGTTACGAAAACTGCGACAGAAAATAGTGTCGCTTCACTGTCGCTAATTTAGATTTTAATGGTACCAATCTCTGTCCAAAGTTTCCCACTGATTATACATAGCGTTCCCACTGTTTTCATGCTAAATGTTCCCACTGTTATTGTTTTGTTCCCACCGTTAATGTATAGTTCCCACTGTTTTTATATTGTCAAACTCAAACACCCCCTTATTGTATGTGCTCACTGTCCAGCAAACCAAACACCCCCTCTGGTGGCTGTTTGCTGCTGTCGTCACACTCACAGCCCCATTTGGGGTTGTTTCGGTCTGATCACCAAAAGAAAACCACCAATGAGTCCTTGTTTCCCCCCTGTTCGCAAATCCAAACACCCCACATGATTGTTTATCCCTTGTTTTGGGGTGTTCGCAGCTGCTCACCAGAAAAAGACCACGGGGTCTAATGGTCGTGGTTGTTTACCACCAAAAACACCACCGAGGGTTTATAAACTCTCGGTTTTTGTGTCCAACAACACAACATTGATTGATTTCTGATTACCACAGGACCCCGCGTGTTCTTATCTCGCGAATTAAAGCAAAGAATGAGGAGTGATTTACCTTTTCGGGATTAGGGATTAACAATGCATACAAACCGAATTTCCTGAAGGATAGAAATTGCGATCCTCCCTATTTTGTTTCTTAGTCGGCGGTCACCCAAGGACAGGGAACCCCTATTTTTTTGGTTTAACTGATTGTCCAAAAGTTACCCCGAATATTGTCTTTTGAAACTGGGCCGGGCTTCCAAACCCATTTTCTTTCTTTGATTCTTTTAAACCGCAAGCCCATTTATCATGTGCATATTTATTTCATTTCGTGTTAATTTTCTTAGACGTTCGTGATTCGGTTTCCGTATTATTTATTTTCTGAAATATTAATAATTAATATTTATTTCGTAATACTTATAAGGCTTGAAAAGTATTATCATTATATATTCTGAAATAGCTGAAATAATTAACTGCGTAACTTTAATTTAACTTGAGACTGCGTATATTTAATATTCATGGATTTTTAAAATGGTTAATATCTAAATAGTTAAAATTAATTATTTTACTGAATAATTAATTACGTAAAATTTTAAATAAAACATAGACCGTGTATAATTTTTGTTCTTGGATTTTAATTGCGGGTTTTACAATTCTTCCCCTCTAAAAAAATAATTCGTCCTCGAATTATAGGCACGATAATGCTGTGGTTTTACAACTTATTAATTAAATTAACTCTTTACGTATTGTGTGCAATCCCGTAATCTCGAGTTCGACCCTATCACACGACTATTAAATATAAGTCCATAAACTTACAGCTCCCACTTGGATATATTCCGAATATCGTGATTACATTGACTATCGTCTAGTTACACTTAGCAATGTCTCTAGTACAACTCGAGTAAGGTCTCCTGGGCAAAACCTTTTAACGATTCTACATCGTTATTATTATCCTTTTATTTCTAATACAACGTTAATAAGGATATGGATCTCAGTCATTTCATTAACCATTCTGTTTCTCGTTCACAAATTCAGCAAGATTACCAAAACAAATTTGGGTGTGGCCACACAAAAATCTTACTAATCCCACAAGGGGCCCAGCTGTATTAAACTCCAATACGAAATTGTAGGAAATAAATTCCATATTGACTACGAGCAAAACTTATGAATTTTGCAACACTTCCGAAAATAATCCTTATAGCTACTAGTTACGTTTAGCTTTAGATTATTCCATAGAGATGCACTAGATTCATAACAGTTTCCTGGTATCTCAAGTCTAAGGATAACTATTTATGTTTTACTTGATGATAAACATCCATAAAGTAAAATCATATAGTTAGGATAAGTCCTATATTTGATTCATCAAATATCATTCAAAATCGATCAATATACTTTCACGTATACTCTATCGCTATTTTGATTTGTCTTAATTTAGTAATATTCCCATATTATTAATCGACAACGGACATTTAACATAACTTTTATTCATGGATTAAAACATGTAAAGTAGGATACACTTATTAAATAATAAAAATAAACGAAACCCAATATTTATTTCATTATATAATAATGTCATAACATCTTTTATCCAATTACTAATTGATGAGACTGCTTTTATACATAGTCTCATCGTCCAAAAAGGGCTTTTAATACATAAAATATCATGAAAATACCCAAATATATGCTTGTGTTTGTTGCTTGTGTATTTTTGATACGGATATTGAGAAAATAACAAAAGATCACAAGAATCATGCAAAAACGAACACGGGGAACGAAGCCGCACATTGAACCAAGCCCTAATGCAGAATTTCCCAAGACAAACCCTTGAAGATTTGAAGATTTATGAAGAAGGGTCCTCCAATATTGAAGAACTGACACTTTATACCCTTGTATCTTCATAATTACAAGTTTGGTCCCTAAAGTTTATGAATATTGCAAAAAGGGCCCTATACTTTGAAGAATTGGCAATTTTAGTCCCTCAACAAAATTAAAATGTCAATAATTATCCTCCTCAAATTCAAACATACCATGAAGGACTTCAAGTTACAAGAAATTACAAGTTTGGTCCTTCGAAAATGTCAAAATTAGCAAAAGGACCCTTGACTTTGAAGAAATGGCAAAAATGGTCCCTCATTAATCATGACTTGGCAATTTCAGTCCTCCAATAAGTCAAAAAAACAAGTCAAGACCATTATCTATGAAGAAAATGCCAAATCAGTCCTTCAAGAATCAAGAATTGGCAAGAAATACCCCTGAAATCACTTTACAAAACTTTTTGGGGCAAAAGTGTGAAAACCAAAACTTGAGTTATAAAGGAAATCGTCTTTTGGCTGAATAAATTGCAAATGAAAAGAGTTTGAGAGATAAGGGGTTAAAAGGGGCAGACAACAAAACTTACCTTAACCAGTAGTGGGGTGACACGTGCCCCACTACCTCCTCTCCACCAATCAGCTCACTCCCTCCTTCCACATCATCTTCCACTCACAACCGTCTAAACAAACCTTAATTAATTATTTAATTAAGGCGCTAAACACCAGGTTTAAACAAAAATAAAGATCAAACGCTTGTTCTTGGTGTTCATAAGCAGATTTGGGTATTTGCTTAATACTTGATATCACCCCTTAATTCACTCCATATTTATGACTAAGGTGAGACTAAACACAACCCCACCTTAAACCCTTGGCCACGTCACTCAAACAGCTCACATGATAAACCCTTCTACACCACCTTTGGGGAAAACGTCAAAAGATGCCAGGAAATCAACACACCATATTCTAGCTTACTCCTTAAGCTTATTTGGAGCCATTGGATGCATTTTCACACATGCCACCTCCACAAAACGCCAATTCTCAGTCACATGTTCAAGCACATTCAAAAAAGACAAGGGGCATTTTGGGACTTCTACAGCAATTATGGTTACGTTTTTTAGCTTCCTTAGACATCATCGTAAGCCTATAAAAGGCATGGGACTCAGTCCATTAGTTTTTGCTCTTGAATTTTACTTTGTTCAAAGTTCTTTAAATCCATATTCAGTTTAATGAAATGAGTTTGAATCTTTGAAGAAAAGTCAAGTGTCATTGTTATTTCCTGATTATTATTGTTACTTGTTTATTAGTCTTTAACCTTAAAACCTGTTTTCAAAGGAGTGTGCAAAAGTTTGCAAATTTTCCTTCAAGCTTGATATTTTGTTAAGTTTCTTGGTACACCTTGGAATTCTTGGGCTATAAAGCTGATCATAGCATCCTGATATTGTGTTATCAAGGTGTGGTGAAGCCTATAACTTGGGGATAATCAAGTGTGGGGTACAAGAGTTGCATTAATCAAGGCTTTTTCACCTTTCTGTTTTTGATATTGTGCTTCTAACCTTGTTGAATCTTAGCAGGGTTGTTTGTGGAAGCTTGTGCTTGTTTATGTTAGCACATAAGCTCAAAATTCGCAGGTGTGGATGTACATCCATGAGGTACACATCATTCTACCTAAAATCTGTTAAAAAGTTGGATTTTTGGTGAATTTATGTGTTGCCTGTGTTCTTGCTGATTTTGTGGTCTAATCTTGTTCTAATCTGCATATTATATCTGTTATTGTGTTGATTTGGGCTTGGGTGGTCTTGGATAACACTTTTGATTTGAAAATTGTGATTTGAAAAGTTAAAAGGGTTTTTAGGATTACCTGTTTGAGATCATAGTGTGTTATTGTGTTGTTTGTGCTTTGTATCTGTTATCTACTTGGTTGAGTGCTATTTGCTGCAAGTTATTGGGCTTAAACCCTTGAATCAAAGATTGTGCTATAACTTATTGAGTTTGACTGTTTTTGACCTAAAATCTTGGTAATACTTAGAGTATATTCATGTTTAGGGATATAAGCTGTTAAATCAAAGTTATCATAACATATCTTAGAGATCTGAGTGTTTGAATTTGGCTTGTTGGTCAAGTGCATCAGCAAAAGTAAAATCTGCTTGTGTTAGTGTTCATCAGTAACCTATTTGTGCTTGAATCTTGATTTAGGCCTTGTATCATTGCATGAAACCTGTTTAAACTTGTTCATTTAAGTTTATTATAGCTTGTGTATGCTTTTGGTGCAATTTGGTTGGCTGAAATTTGCTAAAACAACGTATAAGTTCATAACTGCTTATTTGTTTAAGTCTGGTGCATGTCTGATGCTTAATTGAATTAACTGTACTAATTGGCTGTTAGTGATTGTGATTTCTTTGTTGTTATTGACTCCTTATGATCCACTGATCATTTGGGTGTCTTTGTGTAACTTGAATCTCCAAAAAGTAACTAAAGACAAAAAGTCAAACAAGTCAAGCAGTGGAAACTTTTCCCACTGCTCAGACACCAAAACTAGCCCCTGCTAGTGTTAATTTTCAGTTAGCTTATTAATAAGCCATATTGGCTTATCCAGACCTGCAACAACTTACTTTTTGTGATCAATCTTCCTCATTTGACCCATTTGTTTGAATTGGAGCTTATTAGACTTTGACTTTGACTTTTTGCTAGAAAACTCTTAAAGTTGACTTTTAAAGAAGGGCTTATTTGCTTATTACAGCTTATTGAGTGAACTTATTTGAAAACTTTTTGTTTATTAAGCTTAGTTAAGTCATTTAAAAGCTTTAGAAACTTGAATCAGCTCTTGGGATAGCCTAGAACTCGAAAACGACTATTTTGTCGTTTTGTGAAGATTGCTTATTGCATTTTCAGGCTTATTCCTTGGACTTTTTTCAAATTTCTTTTTACAGAAGTCTTAAGTAACTCAAAAGAAGCTTGTGTGTCTAATTTGAGCTTATGGCATCAGCTTATAGCTTAATGGGCCAAAAAGCCCATTAAGAATAAGTTGTTTGATATAAGCCAGCTTATATCACATTTTCAGCTTTTGGGCCTTTGAAAAATTGTGTTCAGAATCAAATTTTGAGTCAAATAGGAGCTTTTGGGCCATTTTTATAAACATTTTTCTTATTGGGCTTATTTTGGCCCAATAAGGGTCTGTTTTGGACTTTGGCCCATTTGAAGGCCCATTAGGGGTATTTTTGTAATTTCAACTTCATTTTTGTGTTTATTAGGTTAAATTAAGCTAGTTTGAAAGTTTTTAGAAATTTTTATAAATTTTGGATTTTTAATATTATTTTATTATTATTTTATTATTAAAAATTAAAATTTAGATTTTTCAAGTTTTTATATTTTTCTTAGGTTAAATACATTAAGTTAGAAATTTTACAACTTTTAGAATATTTTTATTGTCATTAGATTAACTTTTATAATTATTTTAAGTTTTAAGAGTTTTTAATTGTTTTTAAATAGTTTTTATTAATTTTAAAATTTTCAAAAATAGTTTTAAATTAAGTTAGGTCATGTTAGAGGTTTACAATTGAAAAAATCTCATTTTGGGCTCTTTGTTAATTAAATTGATTTTTAGGGCTTTAATTAGCATTAAAAAATCATTATTTAATTAAATAAAAGGTTTTGGTGATTTTTAATTTCTTGTAAACTCTATTACATTATTTATGATTTATTTCAATTTTCTAGGAATTTTTAGGGTAAATTTTTAATTTTGTTGCTTTTTTACGGTTTTACGTGTACGACCTTTTCGTCTTAGTTTAATCGTCATTGTAACCGTCATTCTCTTCTCACCTCATTTCTATTTTCTCTGCTCATAAATATAATCACATAATTAATTATCTCTCTACACAACACACTAGCCTCCTTGGGAAACGAACTTGAATCTCATTGGTCATTAGTTCTTGGTTTTCCTAAACTGACACTTAATACTTTCCCTATTTTGCACTCTTTTCCTAAAGAGGTGTGAAAAACACTACATCATTTTTGGCGCCGCTGCCGGGGAGGCGTGTTGTGTTTTGATTTGGAAATTGTTGTTTTTATATATAGCCATAATATCTATTTTTGTTAGTAGCACTCTACTAATACGTATTATCGGTTTTTCGTTTTTTGTGTGAATATTATTAATATATTGTATACGTAGAACATTAAATTCTCAAGTACTCCAAAAGTGTGAAAACACAGCCTTGACTTGGGAGGTCATTACCCAATCATTGTATTCGGATCTCAAACCAAAAGAAAAAGGCAAAAATAGATAAATACTTTCGTGAAGCTCGATTTTGAAAAATACAAACTATAAGGTGGGTATAAGGCGGGTATTATAAAATATACCCTAAGGAAAAAGGCTCTTAAGTGCTTCACGCCGCCTCGTTTCCCCGCTTGCTTGTGAGTATTTGATTTTGAAAGATAATCGAGGGTTTTGCCGCCTAAAGTATTATTAAGTATCATATATACTTTCTTGGTTTTATTTGATTAAACCCTCTCGAACGTTTTGGTGTTCCACCAACGTTCTAAAGTCATCGAAGGCGTTCACTTCACGTGATCGTTTTCATTCCTTGAGGCTTCTTTAATCAAGAGATTTGATTAAGGAGGAGATTTGTAGATTTTGGTCTACTTAATACAATCACAAAAATCCAAAAAAATTAAAAACAATCAAAAACCACAAAAAAATTGGAAAAATACAAAACACCAAAAAAAAATCTTCTTTGCTCATCCCCTCGTTGTACGTGACGTTTATGCAAACCCACAACCAAGCAAGACGTGCACGTAAACGAAGAAACCGAAAGGAGTCAACACCTACTCCTAATATTTCTAGTGAGGAGTCTCCTATTGACGAACCCATTGTAAGAGAGGAACCAACCATGGAGAATAGAACTATGATGGAGTTACTTCAAGCACCCACCAAGGGTTATGGAGAGGCTATTGTAATTCCGGCTATCCTTGCGGAGAATTTTGAAGTGAAAACGGGTTTGTTGTCGATGATCAAAAATAACAAATTCCGTGGTGATGAAAAGGACAACCCGCACAACCATATCCGCCAATTCAATCGTCTTCCCGCCACTTGCAAATTTAAGGATGTTGCTAATGACTCGATTAAGATGATGCTTTTTCCGTATTCCTTAGCGGGGCCCGCTAAAATTTAGTTAGAGAAAGAGCCACCCAATTCTATATTGACGTGGAAGGATCTCGTTTCAAATTTTGTGAACCAATTTTTTCCGCCCTCTAAGACTACGCATTTGAAAAACGAGATTTCAAAATTTTCACAAGAATTTAATGAGAGTTTTTCAACGGCTTGGAATATGTTTAAGGAAATGTTACATAAGTGTCCTCATCACGGTTTTTCGGACTTGTATCAAATTGACACGTTTTACAATGGACTTAATGATCATGAAAGGGATTATCTAAATGCCGTTGTGGGTGGTAATTTTTGTGTAAAACAGTTGAGGAAGCTTTGGTAATAATTGAGAATAGATCTAAGGTGTATAGTCCACGTAGCACGTCGAGTGTTCGTAAGGCTTCGTCTTCGGCTTCACCTTCTTTGTCTAATACCATCGATGCTTGCCAAATTGAGGCGAACTTGGAAAACAAAATCTTTGATAAGCTTAAAGGACTTTTGATTGAATTCAAAGTTGGAGAACAAAGTGCTCCCGCTACGGCTAAAGCGGTTGAGGCTTCATGTATGTATTGTGGTGGAGGTCATGATTTCTCCGAGTGCATTACCAACGGTGGTAACACTTCGAGTGCCTACGCGGCCACGGGAACTTACAACCAAAATGGTCAAGTTACCCACTCCAATCAATTGACTCCACCGGGTTTTGCTTCAATCAAAATGCTAACAACAACTATCGAAACAATCAAGTTGGTTTCAAAAACAATTACAACAAAGGAAACTATGGTAATCAAGGGGCTGATAATCAAGTTTCAAACAAAAATCAAAGTGATTTTCAAAACAACAACAAGAGTTTGCAAACTTTGAAAGATCTTCCAAATGAATTTGTTGAATACGCTAATGCAAACGATGCTAGGTTTGACAACATTCAAAGAGAAATCATTAGCCTAAGATCCGAGTTTAAGATCGACTTGAAGAACGAGTTGAAAAATGAGTTAGCAAATGAGCTTAAAATCCATACAAACAAAATGGAAGGAAATGTAACTAGGTTACAACAAAACCAAAAAAATGGAACAAGGGCAACATGAAATTAAGCAAGAAATGATTAAGGCCGAGAAGAGGCAATCCATGTTTGAGGAAAAAAATTCATCTATGTTTGAGGCAATTATGTGCAAACCGTCTTCGAGTAGTCTTCCTAGTAACACCGTATCAAACCCTAAGGGTGAGATGAAAGTGATTACCACACGTAGTGGTAAGACACTTAAGGAACCGACTCCTCAACCAATTGCTCCTACGGAGGATGCAATTAAGGAAGAACCCGAGGTGGTGTTCGAAAAGGAGCATGTCCAAATCCCACGAAGTACCGCTCATGCCACACCTACGGTTGACCCATTACCACATTTGGAACCCGAGATTCCCAAGGCTATGCCTATGCCTCAACCCACACCACCTTTTCCCTATCCATCGAGACTTAGAAAGGAGAAACGTCAAGAGCGCGACAATTACCAATTTGAGCTTTTTATGAAAATGTTTCGTGATTTGCACTTTAATTTGAGTTTCGCCGATGCTTTAGTCATGATGCCTCGATTTTCCGCTAACTTTAAGAGTATGTTGAACAACAAGGAGAAATTGCAACAATTGTCTAGTTGTTCATCGGTTTATCTTAATCGCATACCTCAAAAAGTCGGTGATCCCGGTAAATTCTTGATCCTTGTGCAATCCAAGATATGGAAGAATGCTATGCCTTGGCCGATCTTGGTGCTAGCATTAACTTGATGCCACTTGCAATCTTCAAGTCGCTCAACCTTCCTAATCTTACTCCTTCACTAATGTCTATCGAGTTGGCCGACCATTCCAAGATTCCCGCATGTGGATTGGTGGAAGACGTTTTTATGAAAGTGGGAAAGTTCTATTATCCGGTAGACTTTATCGTTGTCGATATTCCCACGGATCCTCGAGTTCCTCTCATTTTAGGTCGTTTGTTTTTAGATACGTCTATGGCTTTGATCGATGTTCATGCTAGAAAGATCACCTTACGTTTCAACGACGAGGAACTTGTTATAAACGCAACTCAAAACTCTCAAATTTCTCATGTCTATTCCGTTGCAACCATAAACCTCGTTGATATGATTGACGTTGTTTGCGAGGAATTTTCACAAGAAGTTCTTGGTTTTGGTGATGATGAAAATAGTGGAAATCCCACTATGTTAGATCCCATTCTTGATAACTCGTCACCAATCTTCACTCCATTTGAAGGTGATGGTTTTACGTTGGAAGAATTCGATGTTCCACGTACTTGTAACGAAGACCTCGACTGTGATGAGGACTTCTCGATTATCAAGGATTTTCTTAACGATTTCCCATTTCCTCCACCCGAGGAGGTTATGAGTATCGAGCCCAAATCTTCAATTGAGGAACCACCTATCCTCGAGTTGAAAGATTTACCTCCTCATCTCGAATATGTCTTTTTGGAGGAGGGCGAAAAGTTGCCGGTTATTATTGTGAAAGAACTTTCGGATGATGAAAAAACCGCACTTGTCAATGTTCTAAAGGATCAAAAAGGGGCAATTGCGTGGAAGTTATCCGACATTAAGGGGATCGATCCCAAATTTTGTACCCACAAAATCTTAATGGAGGAGGATTACAAGCCCGCAATCCAATGTCAAAGGAGGGTGAACCTCAAAATTCATGACGTCATCAAAAAGGAAGTCCTAAAACTCCTTGACGTGGGAATGATTTACCCTATTTCCGATAGCCCTTGGGTGAGTCCTATTCATTTTGTCCCTAAAAAGGGAGGAATGACCGTTGTGTCAAACGATGCCAACGAGTTAATTCCCACTAGACCCGTGACCAGATGGAGAGTGTGCATTGACTATCGTAAATTGAATGACGCCACTCGAAAAGACCATTTTCCCTTGCCCTTCATGGTCCAAATGTTGGAGCGTCTTATGGGAAACGAATTCTATTGCTTTTTAGATGGTTTTTCTGGTTACTTCCAAATTCCCATCGATCCTCATGATCAAGAAAAAACTACGTTTACGTGTCCATATGGAATGTTTGTCTATCATAGAATGCCATTCGGACTTTGCAATGCACCGGGAACCTCTCAAAGGTGCATGATGGCTATTTTTCATTATATGATCGAGAAGACGATGGAAGACTTCATGGATGACTTTTCCGTGTTTGGTAGTTCGTTCACTTTGTGTTTGTCGAATCTTGAGAGAATGTTGAAGCGTTGTGAGGAAACCAACCTTGTGCTTAATTGGGAAAAATGTCATTTTATGGTTAAAAGTGGAATTGTCTTAGGGCACAAGGTTTCGAAAGCGAGGATTGAGGTAGATCAAGCTAAGGTAGACGTCATTGCCAAATTACCTCATCCCAAAACCGTTAAGGGAGTTAGGAGTTTCCTAGAACGGGCTTTTATCTTCGATTCATCAAGGATTTTTCAAAGATCTCTCGACCTATTACACATCTCCTAGAAAAAGAAGCACGTTTTGTCTTTGACGAAGATTGTGTACGAGCCTTTGAAATCCTTAAGAGGAAACTTACCGAAGCTCCCATTCTTGTTGCTCCCAATTAGAACCTCCCCTTTGAGTTCATGTGTGATGCTAGTGACTACGCTATTGGGGCCGTATTGGGGAAACGTCATGAAAAGCACTTCTTGCCTATTCACTATGCTAGCAAGACGATGACCGAGGCTCAACTAAAATACACTACAACAGAGAAGGAATTCCTTGACGTGGTGTATGCATTTGAGAAATTCCGACTTTATCTCGTCTTGACGAAATGCATAGTGTATACGGATCATTCGGCTAACAAGTATCTTATGGCTAAACAAGATGCAAAGCCAAGATTACTTCGTTAGATTCTCCTCCTTCAAGAATTTGATCACAAAATCGTTGAAAAAAAAAGGAGCCGAGAATCTAGCGGCCGATCATCTTTCTCGTTTGGAAGATCCTCACCAAAGTGTTTACGAACCCAAGGAAATCACCGAAACATTTCCGCTCGAGACACTTGGTGTTGTGAATTCTAAGCTTGATTCTTCCACCCCATGGTTTGCGGACTTCGCAAATTACCATGCGGGCAACTTCATCATCAAGGGTATGACGACTCAAGAAAAACGAAAATTCTTTCGTGACGTCAAGTTCTACTTTTGGAACGACCCTTACTTGTTTCGAACTTGTGCGGATAAAATTATTCGACGTTGTGTCTTTGGTACCAAAGCTTCTAATATCCTTAGAGCTTGTCACGAGGGACCCACGGGTGGTCACCATGGTGCTAATTTCACGGCTAAGAAGGTTTTTGATGCCGGTTTCTTTTGGCCTACTATTTACCGAGATGCACATGAGCTTGTGAAGTCGTGTGACTCATGCCAACGACAAGGAAAAGCCTTACAAAAAGATGAAACGCCACAAAATATCATCCAAGTGTGTGAGATCTTTGAAGTTTGGGGCATCGACTTTATGGGGCCGTTCCCATCATCTCGTAGTAATAAGTACATCCTTGTCGCGGTTGACTACCTATCTAAGTGGGTGGAAGCTAAGGCTTTGCCCACCAATGATGCTCGTGTGGTAGTCAAGTTTTTGAAAAGCTTGTTTTCTCGGTTTTGAACCCCTCGTGCGATCATAAGCGATCGTATAACCCATTTTTGTAACGACCAATTCGAAAGGGTCCTAAGCAAATATGGGGTTACACATCGGATTTCTACGGCTTATCACCCACAAACGAGTGGGCAAGTCGAGGTTTCAAACCGAGCTTTAAAGAGGATCTTGGAGAGATCCATTGGGGAAAACCGACAATCTTGGTCGGATAAGTTGGACGATGCTTTATGGGCCTTTAGGACCGCTCATAAGACGCCCATTAGGTGCACTCCCTATAAGCTTGTGTATGGGAAAAATTGTCACTTGCCAATTGAATTAGAACACACAGCTTATTGGGCCCCAAAAGCATTGTAATGATGACATGGAGACCGCGGGAAAACACTAGAAAATGCAATTAAATGAATTGGATGAATTAAGGGATATTGCTTATGAAAATTCATTGATTTATAAAGAAAAGACTAAAAAGTTGCATGATTCAAAAATTAAAAACCGGGTTTTTAACATTGGGGATCAAGTTTTGCTTTTAAATTCTCTTTTGAAAATCTTTTCCGGTAAGTTGAAATCCTGTTGGTCCGGTCCATTCACCGTGACTCAAGTTTTTCCATATGGGACCATCGAGCTAGCTCAAAATGATGGCCCCAATTTCAAGGTGAATGGACATAGGTTGAAGCACTACTTTGGCGGGGAATTTCCATCCTTGAACTACCTCGACCAAATCACCTTCCCCAATGATAATTAGTATTGAGGGGATCGAGTCGAGCTCATGACTCGGTAATCAAAAACGAGGTGCCGCGTGGGGGAGTCCCATGCTTATCCTATGTACATATTATCGCTTTCTAATGTAGTAACGTTTGGGGATTTGTGCCCTTCCAACCTTTGTTCCGTGGTTGTTTGTGAATTGTGGATTTTAGATGATCATTATCTTCACGATTGGAGCCTCTCGTGTTCGTTTTATGGGAGCACTCGATCGTTTGCTTTGAAGGCTTTCTCAATATCCATGATATATCCTTTGATGTTCTAACCTTAGGTTTATAGCATACTTCATAAACAGCTTTAAATTTAACGGTTACACCCTTTCCATGCTAGATTAGGCATTCGACTACGTCTCTAGTATGGGGGTGTTTGCACCCCTAGACTCGAAAAATTGAGGACAATGTTTAACTTTAGTATGGGGGGTGGGGGGTGAATAGATACTTGCCTTGCTAAACCTTCACGCTTTCCAAAGTTTATCTTTTTATTTATCGTTTTGTTGCAAAATAAGGCTAAAAATGGCCAAATTTTAAAAATTTTCTCATGTTTTATAAGTGTTTGAAGACACGAATGTAGGTTTTCCGATGGCGAGAATGAGAGTAATTTTTGACTCGGCCGTGCGTGTTGAGCACTTAGCTTTGATTCCTTAACTTCACATTAGGCTAAGTCTCTTAAATGAGTACGAGAAATGATAGAGTTAATTATAAGTTACTATGCTAAACATAGAGTACTCGTATTCTTTCAAAAACACATGTGTTCTCGTTGTTTGCTTATTCTCCATTCGCTTGTAAATATTTTTTGCTTAATAAATATTGACTTAGCGGTTTAGTCTTGATTGTTGGGTTTCTAGTCTTTTCTAGTAGCTTCCGTGTAATTAAATTGGGAAGACATTAAGGTATCGCCAGCGTCACGGTTTTGAAGTATTGGCACCCGAATAACCAAAAGCTTCACCCAATAATAAGATTTCAAGTGCTCACCTAAATCAAGCAAAAAATTTGAAGCCCACAAGGCCAAAAAATCTATGCAAAATTAAAAGTGAATCGAGCCTTAATCTTTGAAGCTTTAAAGATCCAAAATTCGCTTTAGCGTGAGGAAATACGTCTTTGGCTAATAAAACCACCGATGAGGTGGATAATAAAAGGCAAGGCAAGACCGAAGTCATAATAAAAGCTTCATGGCGAAGTTGAATAAAAGATGGAGGTAAACCTATGATAATAAGGCCCTTCCGTTAGGGGGCGTATAAAATATTTGGTAATAAGTCTCATGTTCAAAACCGTTATAAAACCGTGTTTATCGATCCTTCTTGTTGACTTAATTTTTTGACATCGTTGTCTATTAGGAGGGGTTATTGATTTGATGGTCTTGGTTACACCGTTAGGACTCTATTTTTAGACCTAAAGCTCTATTATCGCATAAGTCAAACAATGTATCCTCGTGAAACATTCAAGACATAATAAAATATAAGAGATACAACTTAGGATAATGGGAGGATAAGTACGTGATTAGGGCATATGAGTAGTGTTAGCATTACTAACTTATAATGACAATGATCTCGTTGCACTCTTGGCATAGAATTGGGGTGAAAATCGAGGACGATGAAATTATTTCTAACAAAGCATTCACGTGTTCTTATTCTATGAACCTAAACGTCCCATTTTGCGATGAAAATCATACATTATGTCTAAAACGCAAGTAGTAGTAATAGTAGTAGTATAGTTAGTTTATCGTTCAATAAAAGTGAATAAAAATGAATTTTGGAGATGCTACGATACTTTATTCTAGCATTGCGTGAGGGCACGACAATGGTTTAGTATGGTGTGATGAGACTGCTTTTATAAATAGTTTCATCGTCCAAAAAGGGCTTTTAATACATAAAATATCATGAAAATACCCAAATATATGCTTGTGTTTGTTGCTTGTGTATTTTAGGTACGGATATTGAGAAAATGACAAAAGATCACAAGAATCATGCAAGAACCAACACGGGAAACGAAGCCGCATATTGAACCAAGCCCTAATGAAGAATTTCCCAAGACAAACCCTTGAAGATTGAAGATTTATGGAGAAGGGTCCTCCAATATTGAATAATTGACACTTTATACCCTTGTATCTTCATAATTACAAGTTTGGTCCCTAAAGTTTTTCAATATTGTAAAAAGGGCCCTCCACTTTGAAGAATTGGCAATTTTAGTCCCTCAACAAAACTAAAATGTCAATAATTATCCTCCTAAAAGTCAAACATACTATGAAGGACTTCAAGTTACAAGAAATTACAAGTTTGGTCCTTTGAAAATGTCAAAATTACCAAAAGGACCCTTGACTTTGAAGAAATGGCAAAAAATGGTCCCTCATTAATCATGACTTCGCAATTTCAGTCCTCCAAGAAGTCAACAAAACAAGTCAAGACCATTATCTATGAAGAAAATGCCAAATCAGTCCTTCAAGAATCAAGAATTGGCAAGAAATACCCCTGAAATCACTTTACAAAACTTTTTGGGGCAAAAGTGTGAAAACCAAAACTTGAGTTATAAAGGAAATCGTCTTTTGGCTGAATAAATTGCAAATGAAAAGAGTTTGAGAGATAAGGGGTTAAAAGGGGCAGACAACAAAACTTACCTTAACCAGTAGTGGGGTGACACGTGCCCCACTACCTCCTCTCCACCAATCAGCTCACTCCCTCCTTCCACATCATCTTCCACTCACAACCGTCTAAACAAACCTTAATTAATTATTTAATTAAGGCGCTAAACACCAGGTTTAAACAAAAATAAAGATCAAACGCTTGTTCTTGGTGTTCATAAGCAGATTTGGGTATTTGCTTAATACTTGATATCACCCTTTTAATTCACTCCAGATTTATGATTAAGGTGAGACTAAAAACAACCGCACCTTAAACCCTTGGCCACGTCACTCAAACAGCTCACATGATAAACCCTTCTACACCACCTTTCGGGAAAATGCCAAAAGATGCCAGGAAATCAACACATCATATTCTAGCTTACTCCTTAAGCTTATTTGGAGCCATTGGATGCATTTTCACACATGCCACCTCCACAAAACGCCAATTCTCAGTCACATGTTCAAGCACATTCAAACAAGACAAGGGGCATTTGGGGACTTCTACAGCAATTAGGGTTATGTTTTTTAGCTTCCTTAGACATCATTGTAAGCCTATAAAAAGCATGGGACTCAGTAAATTAGTTTTTGCTCTTGAATTTTCCTTTGTTCAAAGTTCTGTAAATCCATATTCAGTTTAATGAAATGAGTTTGAATCTTTGAAGAAAAGTCAAGTGCCATTGTTATTTACTGATTATTATTGTTACTTGTTTACTAGTCTTTAACCTTAAAACCTGTTTTCAAAGGAGTGTGCAAAAGTTTGCACATTTTCCTTCAAGCTTGATATTTTGCTAAGTTTCTTGGTACACCTTGGAATTCTTGGGCTATAAAGCTGATCATAGCATCCTGATATTGTGTTATCAAGGTGTGGTGAAGCCTATAACTTGGGGATAATCAAGTGTAGGGTACAAGAGTTGCATTAATCAAGGCTTTTTCACCTTTCTGTTTTTGATATTGTGCTTCTAACATTGTTGAATCTTAGCAGGGTTGTTTGTGGAAGCTTGTTCTTGTTCTTGGTAGCACATAAGCTCAAAATTCGTGGGTGTGGATGTACATCCATGAGGTACACATCATTCTACTTAAAATCTGTTAAAAAGTTGGATTTTTGGTGAATTTGAGTGTTGCTTGTGTTCTTGCTGATTTTGTGGTCTAATCTTGTTCTAATCTGTATATTATATCTGTTATTGTGTTGATTTGGGCTTGGGTGGTCTTGGATAACACTTTTGATTTGAAAATTGTGATTTGAAAAGTTAAAAGGGTGTTTGGATTACCTGTTTGAGATCATAGTGTGTTATTGTGTTGTTGAAAAGTGTTGTTTGTGCTTTGTATCTGTTATCTACTTGGTTGAGTGCTATTTGCTGCAAGTTATTGGGCTTAAACCCCTGAATCAAAGATTGTGCTATAACTTATTGAGTTTGACTGTTTTTTACCTAAAATCTTGGTAATACTTAGAGTATATGCATGTTCAGGGATATAAGCTGTTAAATCAAAGTTATCATAACATATCTTAGAGATCTGAGTGTTTGAATTTGGCTTGTTGGTCAAGTGCATCAGCAAACGTAAAATCTGCTTGTGTTAGTGTTCATCAGTAACCTATTGGTGCTTGAATCTAAATTTAGGCCTTGTATCATTGCATGAAACCTGTTTAAACTTGTTCATTTAAGTTTATTATAGCTTGTGTATGCTTTTGGTGCAATTTGGTTGGCTGAAATTTGCTAAAACAGCTTATAAGTTCATAACTGCTTATATTGTTCAAGTCTGGTGCATGTCTGATGCTTAATTGAATTAACTGTACTAAGTGGCTGTTAGTGATTGTGATTTCTTTGTTGTTATTGACTCCTTATGATCCACTGATCATTTGGGTGCCTTTGTGTAACTTGAATCTCCAAAAAAGTCACTAAAGACAAAAAGTCAAACAAGTGAAGCAGTGGAAACTTTTCCCACTGTTCAGACACCAAAACTAGCCCCTGCTAGTGTTAATTTTCAGTTAGCTTATTAATAAGCCATATTGGCTTATCCAGACTTGCAACAACTTACTTTTTGTGATCAATCTTCCTCATTTGACCCATTTGTTTAAATTGGAGCTTATTAGACTTTGACTTTGACTTTTTACTAGAAAACTCTTAAAGTTGACTTTTAAAGAAGTGCTTATTTGCTTATTCCAGCTTATTGAGTGAACTTATTTGAAAACTTTTTGTTAATTAAGCTTAGTTAAGTCATTTAAAAGCTTTAGAAACTTGAATCAGCTCTTGGGATAGCCTAGAACTCGAAAACGACTATTTTGTCATTTTGTGAAGATTGCTTATTGCATTTTCAGGCTTATTCCTTGGACTTTTTTCAAATTTCTTTTTACAGAAGTCTTAAGTAACTCAAAAGAAGCTTGTGTGTCTAATTTGAGCTTATGGCATCAGCTTATAGCTTAATGGGCCAAAAAGCCCATTAAGAATAAGTTGTTTGATATAAGCCAGCTTATATCACATTTTCAGTATTTGGGCCTTTGAAAAATTGTGTTCAGAATCAAATTTTGAGTCAGATAGGAGCTTTTAGGCCATTTTTATAAACATTTTTCTTGTTGGGCTTATTTTGGCCCAATAAGGGTCTATTTTGGACTTTGGCCCATTTGAAGGCCCATTAGGGGTATTTTGTAATTTCAACTTCATTTTTGTGTTTATTAGGTTAAATTAAGCTAGTTTGCAAGTTTTTAGAATTTCTTATAAATTTTGGATTTTTAATATTATTTTATTATTAAAAATTAAAATTTAGATTTTCAAGTTTTTATATTTTTCTTAGGTTAAATACATTAATTTAGAAATTTTACAACTTTTAGAATATTTTTATTGTCATTAGGTTAATTTTTATAATTATTTTAAGTTTTAAGAGTTTTTTATTGTTTTTAAATAGTTTTTATTAATTTTAAAATTTTCAAAAATAGTTTTAAATTAAGTTAGGTCATGTTAGAGGTTTACAATTGAAAAAATCTCATTTTGGGCTTTTTGTTAATTAAATTGATTTTTAGGGCTTTAATTAGCATTAAAAAATCATTATTTAATTAAATAAAAGGTTTGGGTGATTTTTGATTTCTTGTAAATAATTACATTATTTAGGATTTAATTCAATTTTCTAGGAATTTTTAGGGTAAATTTTTAATTTTGGTGCTTTTTACGGTTTTACGTGTACGACCTTTTTGTCTTAGTTTAATCGTCATCGTAACCGTCATTCTCTTCTCACCTCATTTCTATTTTCTCTTCTCATAAATATAATCACATAATTAATCATCTCTCTACACAACACACTAGCCTCCTTGGGAAACGAACTTGAACCTCATTGGTCATTAACGCTTGGTTTTCCTAAACCGACACTTAATACTTTCCCTATTTTGCACTCTTTCCCTAAAGAGGTGTGAAAAACACTACATCCTTTTTGACGCTGCTGTCGGGGAGGCGTGTTGTGTTTTGATTTGGAAATTGTTGTTTTTATATATATCCATAATATCTATTTGTATTAGTAGCACTCTACTAATACGTATTATCGGTTTTTCGTTTTTTGTGTGAATATTATTAATGTATTCTATACGTAGAACAATAAATTCACAAGTACTCCAAAAGTGTGAAAACACAACCTTGACTTGGGAGGTCATTACCCAATCATTGTATTCGAATCTCAAACCAAAAGAAAAAGGCAAAAAGAGATAAATACTTTCGTGAAGCTCGATTTTGAAAAATACAAACTATAAGGTGGGTATAAGGCGGGTATTATAAAATATACCCTAAGGAAAAAGGCTCTTAAGTGATTCTCGCCGCCTCGTTTCCCCGCTTGCTTGTGAGTATTTGATTTTGAAAGCTAATCGAGGGTTTTGCCGCCTAAAGTATTATTAAGTATCATATATACTTTCTTGGTTTCATTTGATTAAACCCTCTCGAACGTTTTGGTGTTCCACCAACGTTCTAAAGTCATCGAAGGCGTTCACTTCACGTGATCGTTTTCATTCCTTGAGGCTTCTTTAATCAAGAGATTTGATTAAGGAGGAGATTTGTAGATTTTGGTCTACTTAATACAATCACAAAAATCCAAAAAAATTAAAAACAATCAAAAACCACAAAAAATTGGAAAAATACAAAACACCAAAAAGAATCTTCTTTGCTCATCCCCTCGTTGTACGTGACATTTATGCAAACCCGCAACCAAGCAAGACGTGCACGTAAACAAAGAAACTGAAAGGAGTCAACACCTACTCCTAATCTTTCTAGTGAGGAGTCTCCTATTGACGAACCCATTGTAAGAGAGGAACCAACCATGGAGAATCGAACTATGATGGAGTTACTTCAAGCACCCACCGAGGGTTATGGAGAGGCTATTGTAATTCCCGCTATCCTTGCGGAGAATTTTGAAGTGAAAACGGGTTTGTTGTCGATGATCCAAAACAACAAATTCCGTGGTGATGAAAAGGACAACCCGCACAACCATATCCGCCAATTCAATCGTCTTACGGCCACTTGCAAATTTAAGGATGTTGCTAATGACTCGATTAAGATGATGCTTTTTCCGTATTCCTTAGCGGGGCCCGCTAAAATTTGGTTAGAGAAAGAGCCACCCAATTCTATATTGACGTGGAAGGATCTCGTTTCAAAATTTGTGAACCAATTTTTTCCGCCCTCTAAGACTACGCATTTGAAAAACGAGATTTCAAAATTTTCACAAGAATTTAATGGGAGTTTTTCAACGGCTTGGAATAGGTTTAATGAAATGTTACCTGAGTGTCCTCATCACGGTTTTTCCGACTTGCATCAAATTGACACGTTTTACAATGGACTTAATGATCATGAAATGGATTATCTAAATGCCGCCGCGGGTGGTAATTTTTTGTGTAAAACGGTTGAGGAAGCTTTGGTGATAATTGAGAATAGATCTAAGTATAGTCCTCGTAGCACGTCGAGTGTTCGTAAGGCTTCGTCTTCGGCTTCACCTTCTTTGTCTAATACCATCGATGCTTGCCAAATTGAGGCGAACTTGGAAAACAAAATCTTTGATAAGCTTAAAGGACTTTTAATTGAATTCAAAGTTGGAGAACAAAGTGCTCCCGCTACAGCTAAAGCGGTTGAGGCTTCATGTATGTATTGTGGTGGAGGTCATGATTTCTCCGAGTGCATTACCAACGGTGGTAACACTTCGAGAACCTACGCGGCCACGGGAACTTACAACCAAAACGGTCAAGTTACCCGCTCCAATCAATTGACTCCGCCGGGTTTTGCTTCAAATCAAAATGCTAACAACAACTATCGAAACAATCAAGTTGGTTTCAAAAACAATTACAACAAAGGAAACTATGGTAATCAAGGGGCTAATAATCAAGTTTCAAACAAAAATCAAAGTGATTTTCAAAACAACAACAAGAGTTTGCAAACTTTGAAAGATCTTCCAAATGAATTTGTTGAATACGCTAATGGAAACGATGCTAGGTTTGACAACATTCAAAGAGAAATCATTAGCCTAAGATCCGAGTTTAAGACCGACTTGAAGAAAGAGTTGAAAAATGAG
Source organism: Glebionis coronaria (assembly GCA_025667525.1). NCBI lineage: Eukaryota > Viridiplantae > Streptophyta > Magnoliopsida > Asterales > Asteraceae > Glebionis > Glebionis coronaria. The sequence goes on from CM046881.1 coordinate 218,793,333, forward strand.
TTAGCAAATGAGCTTAAAATCCATACAAACAAAATGGAAGGAAATGTAACTAGGTTACAACAAAACCAACAAAAAATGAAACAAGGGCAACATGAAATTAAGCAAGAAATGATTAAGACCGAGAAGAGGCAATCCATGTTTGAGGACAATATTTCATCTATGTTTGAGGCAATTATGTGCAAACCGTCTTCGAGTAGTCTTCCTAGTAACACCGTATCAAACCCTAAGGGTGAGATGAAAGTGATTACCACACGTAGTGGTAAGACACTTAAGGAACCGACTCCTCAACCAATTGCTCCTACGGAGGATGCAATTAAGGAAGAACCCAAGGTGGTGGTCGAAAAGGAGCATGTCTAAATCCCACGAAGTACCGCTCATGCCACACCTACGGTTGACCCATTACCACATTTGGAACCCGAGATTCCCAAGGCTATGCCTATGCCTCAACCCACACCACCTTTGCCCTATCCATTGAGAATTAGAAAGGAGAAACGTCAAGAGCGCGACAATTACCAATTTGAGCTTTTTATGAAAATGTTTCATGATTTGCACTTTAATTTGAGTTTCGCCGATGCTTTGGTCATCATGCCTTGATTTTCCGCTAACTTTAAGAGTATGTTGAACAACAAGGATAAATTGCAACAATTGTCTAGTTGTTCATCGGTTTATCTTAACCGCATACCTCAAAAAGTCAGTGATCCTGGTAAACTCTTGATCCCTTGTGCAATCCAAGATATGGAAGAATGCTATGCCTTGGCCGATCTTGGTGCTAGCATTAACTTGATGCCACTTGCAATCTTCAAGTCGCTCAACCTTCCTAATACTACTCCTTCACTAATGTCTATCGAGTTGGCCGACCATTCCATGATTCCCGCATGTAGATTGGCGGAAGACGTTTTTGTGAAAGTGGGAAAGTTCTATTATCCGGTAGACTTTATCGTTGTCGATATTCCCACGGATCCTCAAGTTCCTCTCATTTTAGGTCGTTCATTTTGGATACGTCTATGGCTTTGATCGATGTTCATGCTAGAAAGATCACCTTACATTTCAACGACGAGGAACTTGTTATAAACGTAACTCAAAACTCTCAAATTTCTCATGTCTATTCCGTTGCAACCATAAACCTCGTTGATATGATTGACGTTGTTTGCGAGGAATTTTCACAAGCAGTTCTAGGTTTTGGTGATGATGAAAATTGTGGCAATCCCACTAAGTTAGATCCCATTCTTGATAACTCGACACCAATCTTCACTCCATTTGAAGGTGGTGGTTTTACGTTGGAAGAATTCGATGTTCCACGTACTTGTAACGAAGACCTCGACAATGATGAGGACTTCTCGATTATCAAGGATTTTCTTAACGATTTCCCATTTCCTCCACCCGAGGAGGTTATGAGTATCGAGCCCAAATCTTCAATTGAGGAACCACCTATCCTCGAGTTGAAAGATTTACCTCCTCATCTCGAATATGTCTTTTTGGAGGAGGGCGAAAAGTTGCCGGTTATTATTGTGAAAGAACTTTCGGATGATGAAAAAACCGCACTTGTCAATGTTCTAAAGGATCAAAAAGGGGCAATTGCGTGGAAGTTATCCGACATTAAGGGGATCGATCCCAAATTTTGTACCCACAAAATCTTAATGGATGAGGATTACAAGCCCGCAATACAATGTCAAAGGAGGGTGAACCTCAAAATTCATGACGTCATCAAAAAGGAAGTCCTAAAACTCCTTGACGCGGGAATGATTTACCCTATTTCCGATAGCCCTTGGGTGAGTCCTATTCATTGTGCCCCTAAAAAGGGAGGAATGACCGTTGTGCCAAACGATGCCAACGAGTTAATTCCCACTAGACTCGTGACCGGATGGAGAGTGTGCATTGACTATCGTAAGTTGAATGACGCCACTCGAAAAGACCATTTTCCCTTGCCCTTCATGGACCAAATGTTGGAGCGTCTTGCGGGAAACGATTTCTATTGCTTTTTAGATGGTTTTTCCGGTTACTTCCAAATTCCCATCGATCCTCGTGATCAAGAAAAAACTACGTTTACGTGTCCATATGGATCGTTTTCCTATCGTAGAATGCCATTCGGACTTTGCAATGCACCGGGAACCTTTTAAAGGTGCGTGATGGCTATTTTTCATGATATGGTCGATAAACGACGATGGAAGTCTTCATGGATGAATTTTCCGTGTTTGGTAGTTCGTTCACTTCGTGTTTGTTGAATCTTGAGAGAATGTTGAAGCGTTGTGAGGAAACCAACCTTGTGCTTAATTGGGAAAAATGTCATTTTATGGTTAAAAGTGGAATCATCTTAGGGCACAAGGTTTCAAAAGTGAGGATTGAGGTAGATCAAGCTAAGGTAGACGTCATTGCCAAATTACCTCATCCCAAAACCGTTAAGGGAGTTAGGAGTTTCCTAGGCCACGCGGGCATTTATCGTCGATTCATCAAGGATTTTTCAAAGATCTCTCGACCTATTACACATCTCCTTGAAAAAGAGGCACGTTTTGTCGTAGATGAAGATTGTGTACGAGCCTTTGAAATCCTTAAGAGGAAACTTATCGAAGCTCCCATTCTTGTTGCTCCCAATTGGAACCTCCCCTTTGAGCTCATGTGTGATGCTAGTGACTACGCTATTGGGGTCGTATTGGGCCAAAGTCATGAAAAGCACTTCTTGCCTATTCACTATGCTAGCAAGACGATGACCGAGGCTCAACTAAAATACACTACAACGAAGAAGGAATTCCTTGCCGTGGTGTATGCATTTGAGAAATTCCGACCTTATCTCGTCTTGACGAAATGCATAGTGTATACGGATCATTCGGCTATCAAGTATCTTATGGCTAAACAAGATGCAAAGCCAAGATTACTTCGTTGGATTCTCCTCCTTCAAGAATTTGATCACAAAATCGTTGACAAAAAGGATCCGAGAATCTAGCGGCCGATCATCTTTCTCGTTTGGAAGATCCTCACCAAAGTGTTTACGAACCCAAGGAAATCACCGAAACATTTCCGCTCGAGACACTTGGTGTTGTGAATTCTAAGTTTGATTCTTCCACCCCATGGTTTGCGGCCTTCACAAATTACCATGCGGGCAACTTCATCATCAAGGGTATGACGACTCAAGAAAAACGAAAATTCTTTCGTGATGTCAAGTTCTACTTTTGGAACGACCCTTACTTGTTTCGAACTTGTGCAGATCAAATTATTCGACGTTGTGTCTTTGGTACCGAAGCTTCTAATATCCTTAGAGCTTGTCACGAGGGACCCACGGGTGGTCACCATGGTGCTAATCTCACGGCTAAGAAGGTTTTTGATGCCGGTTTCTTTTGGCCTACTATTTACCGAGATGCACATGAGCTTGTGAATTCGTGTGACTCATGCCAACGACAAGGAAAAGCCTCACAAAAAGATGAAATGCCACAAAATATCATCCAAGTGTGTGAGATCTTTGACGTTTGGGGCATCGACTTTATGGGGTCGTTCCCATTATCTCGTGGTAATAAGTACATCCTTGTCGCGGTTGACTACCTATCTAAGTGGGTGGAAGCTAAGGCTTTGCCCACCAATGATGCTCGTGTGGTAGTCAAGTTTTTGAAAAAGCTTGTTTTCTCGGTTTGGAACCCCTCGTTCGATCATAAGTGATCGTGGAACCCATTTTTTAACGACCAATTCGAAAGGGTCCTAAGGAAATATGGGGTTACACATCGGATTTCTACGGGTTATCACCCACAAACGAGTGGGCAAGTCGAGGTTTCAAACCGAGCTTTGAAGAGGATCTTGGAGAGATCCATTGGGGAAAACCGACAATCTTGGTCGGATAAGTTGGACGATGCTTTATGGGCCTTTAGGACCGCTCATAAGACGCCCATTGGGTGCACTCCCAATAAGCTTGTGTATGGGAAAAATTGTCACTTGCTAATTGAATTAGAACACAAAGTTTATTGGGCCCTAAAGCATTGTAATGATGACATGGAGACCGCAAGAAAACACCGGAAAATGCAATTAAATGAATTGGATGAATTAAGGGATATTGCTTATGAAAATTCATTGATTTATAAAGAAAAGACTAAAAAGTTGCATGATTCAAAAATTAAAAACCGGGTTTTTAACATTGCGGATCAAGGTTTGATTTTTAATTCTCTTTTGAAAATCTTTTCCGGTAAGTTGAAATCCCGTTGGTCCGGTCCATTCACCGTGACTCAAGTTTTTCCATAGGGACCATCGAGCTAGCTCAAAATGATGGCCCCAATTTCAAGGTGAATGGACATAGGTTGAAGCACTACTTTGGCGGGGAAGTTCAATCCTTGAACTACCTCGACCAAATCACCTTCCCCAATGATAATTAGTATTGAGGGGATCGTGTCGAGCTCATGAAACGGTAATCAAAAACAAGGTGCCGCGTGGGGGAGTCCCATGCTTATCCTATGTACATATTATCGCTTTCTAATGTAGTAACGTGTGGGGATTTGTGCCCTTCCAACCTTTGTTCCGTGGTTGTTTGTAAATTGTGGATTTTAGATGATCATTAACTTCACGATTGGAGCCTCTCGTGTTTGTTTTATGGGAGCACTTGATCGTTTTCTTTGAAGACTTTCTCAATATCCATGATATATCCTTTGATGTTCTAACCTTAGGTTTATATCACACTTCATAAACGGCTTTAAATTTAACGGTTACACCCTTGGCATGCTAGATTAGGCATTCGACTACGTCTCTAGTATGGGGGTGTTTACACCCCTAGACTCGAAACATTGAGGACAATGTTTAACTTTAGTATGGGGGGTGAATAGATACTTGCCTTGCTAAACCTTTACGCTTTCCTAAGTTTATCTTTTTGTTTATCGTTTTGTTGCAAAATAAGGCTAAAAATGGCCGAATTTTAAAAAATTTCTCATGTTTTATAAGTGTTTGAAGACACGAATGTAGGTTTTCTGATGGCGAGAATAAGAGTAATTTTTGACTCGGCCGTGCGTGTTGAGCACTTAGCTTTGATTCCTTAACTTCACATTAGGCTAACTCTCTTAAATGAGTACGAGAAATGATAGAGTTAATTATAAGTTACTATGCTAAACATAGAGTACTCGTATTCTTTCAAAAACTCATGTGTTCTCGTTGTTTGCTTATTATCCCTTCGCTTGTAAATATTTTTTGCTTAATAAATATTGACTTAGCGGTTTAGTCTTGATTGTTGGGTTTCTAGTCTTTTCTAGTAGCTTCCGTGTAATTAAATTGGGAAGACATTAAGGTATCGCCAGCATCACGGTTTTGAATTATTGGCACCCGAATAATCAAAAGCTTCACCCAATAATAAGATTTCAAGTGCTCACCTAAATAAAGCAAACAATTTGAAGCCCACAAGGCCGAAAAACCTATGCAAAATTGAAAGTGAATCGAGCCTTAATCTTTGAAGCTTTAAATATCCAAAATTCGCTTTAGCGTGAGGATATACGTCTTTGGCTAATAAAACCACCGATGAGGTGGATAATAAAAGGCAAGGCAAGACCGAAGTCATAATAAAAGCTTCATGGCGAAGTTGAATAAAAGATGGAGGTAAACCTATGATAATAAGGCCCTTCCGTTAGGGGGCGTATAAAAGTTTTGGTAATAAGTCTCATGTTCAAAACCGTTATAAAACCGTGTTTATCGATCCTTCTTGTTGACTTAATTTTTTGACATCGTTGTCTATTAGGAGGGGTTATTGATTTGATGGTCTTGGTTACACCGTTAGGACTCTATTTTTAGACCTAAATCTCTATTATCGCATAACTCAAACAATGTATCCTCGTGAAACATTCAAGACATAATAAAATATAAGAGATACAACTTAGGATAATGGGAGGATAAGTACGTGATTAGGGCATATGAGTAGTGTTAGCATTACTAACTTATAATGACAATGATCTCGTTGCACGCTTGGCATGGAATTGGGGTGAAAATCGAGGACGATGAAATTATTTCTAACGAAGCATTCACGTGTTCTTATTCTATGAACCTAAACGTCCCATTTTGCGATAAAAATCATACATTATGTCTAAAACGAAAGTAGTAGCAATAGTAGTAGTATAGTTAGTTTATCGTTCAATAAAAGTGAATAAAAATGAATTTTGGAGATGCTACGATACTTTAATCTAGCATAGCGTGAGGGCACGACAATGGTTTAGTATGGGGGAGTGATGAGACTGGTTTTCTACATAGTCTCATCGTCCAAAAAGGGCTTTTAATACATAAAATATCATGAAAATACCCAAATATATGCTTGTGTTTGTTGCTTGTGTTTGTTGCTTGTGTTTGTTGCTTGTGTATTTTAGGTACGGATATTAAGAAAATGACAAAAGATCACAAGAATCATGCAAAAACGAACACGGGAAACGAAGCCGCACATTGAACCAAGCCCTAATGAAGAATTTCCCAAGACAAACCCTTGAATATTTGAAGATTTATGAAGAAGGGTCCTCCAATATTGAATAATTGACACTTTATACCCTTGTATCTTCATAATTACAAGTTTGGTCCCTAAAGTTTGTCAATATTGCAAAAAGGGCCCTCCACTTTGAAGAATTGGCAATTTTAGTCCCTCAACAAAACTAAAATGTCAATAATTATCCTCCTCAAAGTCAAACATACCATGAAGGACTTCAAGTTACAAGAAATTACAAGTCTGGTCCTTTGAAAATGTCAAAATTACTAAAAGGACCCTTGACTTTGAAGAAATGGCAAAAAATGGTCCCTCATTAATCATGACTTGGCAATTTCAGTCCTCCAAGAAGTCAAAAAAACAAGTCAAGACCATTATCTATGAAGAAAATGCCAAATCAGTCCTTCAAGAATCAAGAATTGGTAAGAAATACCCCTGAAATCACTTTACAAAACTTTTTGGGGCAAAAGTGTGAAAACCAAAACTTGAGTTATAAAGGAAATCGTCTTTTGGCTAAATAAATTGCAAATGAAAAGAGTTTGAGAGATAAGGGGTTAAAAGGGGCAGACAACAAAACTTACCTTAACTAGTAGTGGGGTGACACGTGCCCCACTACCTCCTCTCCACCAATCAGCTCACTCCCTCCTTCCACATCATCTTCCACTCGCAACCGTCTAAACAAACCTTAATTAATTATTTAATTAAGGCGCTAAACACCAGGTTTAAACAAAAATAAAGATCAAACGCTTGTTCTTGGTGTTCATAAGCAGATTTGGGTATTTGCTTAATACTTGATATCACCCCTTAATTCACTCCAGATTTATGATTAAGGTGAGACTAAACACAACCGCACCTTAAACCCTTGGCCACGTCACTCAAACAGCTCACATGATAAACCCTTCTACACCACCTTTGGGGAAAATGCCAAAAGATGCCAGGAAATCAACACATCATATTCTAGCTTACTCCTTAAGCTTATTTGGAGCCATTGGATGCATTTTCACACATGCCACCTCCACAAAACGCCAATTCTCAGTCACATGTTCAAGCACATTCAAACAAGACAAGGGGCATTTGGGGACTTCTACAACAATTTGGGTTATGTTTTTTAGCTTCCTTAGACATCATTGTAAGCCTATAAAAGGCATGGGACTCAGTAAATTAGTTTTTGCTCTTGAATTTTCCTTTGTTCAAAGTTCTGTAAATCCATATTTAGTTTAATGAAATGAGATTGAATCTTTTAAGAAAAGTCAAGTGCCATTGTTATTTCCTGATTATTATTGTTACTTGTTTACTAGTCTTTAACCTTAAAACCTTTTTTCAAAGGAGTGTGCAAAAGTTTGCACATTTTCCTTCAAGCTTGATATTTTGCTAAGTTTCTTGGTACACCTTGGAATTCTTGGGATATAAAGCTGATCATAGCATGCTGATATTGTGTTATCAAGGTGTGGTGAAGCCTATAACTTGGGGATAATCAAGTGTGGGTACAAGAGTTGCATTAATCAAGGCTTTTTCACCTTTCTGTTTTTGATATTGTGCTTCTAACATTGTTGAATCTTAGCAGGGTTGTTTGTGCAAGCTTGTGCAAGCTTGTGCTTGTTCTTGGTAGCACATAAGCTCAAAATTCGTGGGTGTGGATGTACATCCATGAGGTACACATCATTCTACTTAAAATCTGTTAGAAAGTTGGATTTTTGGTGAATATGTGTGTTGCTTGTGTTCTTGCTGATTTTGTGGTCTAATCTTGTTCTAATCTGCATATTATATCTGTTATTGTGTTGATTTGGGCTTGGGTGGTCTTGGATAACACTTTTGGTATGAAAATTATGATTTGAAAAGTTAAAAGGGTGTTTGGGATTACCTGTTTGAGATCATAGTGTGTTATTGTGTTGTTGAAAAGTGTTATTTGTGCTTTGTATCTGTTATCTACTTGGTTGAGTGCTATTTGCTGCAAGTTATTGGGCTTAAACCCTTGAATCAAAGATTGTGCTATAACTTATTGAGTTTGACTGTTTTTAACCTAAAATCTTGGTAATACTTAGAGTATATGCATGTTTAGGGATATAAGCTGTTAAATCAAAGTTATCATAACATATCTTAGAGATCTCAGTGTTTGAATTTGGCTTGTTGGTCAAGTGCATCAGCAAAAGTAAAATCTGCTTGTGTTAGTGTTCATCAGTAACCTATTTGTGTTTGAATCTTGATTTAGGCCTTGTATCATTGCATGAAACATGTTTAAACTTGTTCATTTAAGTTTATTATAGCTTGTGTATGCTTTTGGTGCAATTTGGTTGGCTGAAGTTTGCTAAAATAGCTTATAAGTTCATAACTGCTATTTTGTTCAAGTCTGGTGCATGTCTGATGCTTAATTGAATTAACTGTACTAATTGGCTGTTAGTGATTGTGATTTCTTTGTTGTTATTGACTCCTTATGATCCACTGATCATTTGGGTGCCTTTGTGTAACTTGAATCTCCAAAAAAGTCACTAAAGACAAAAAGTCAAACAAGTCAAGCAATGGAAACTTTTCCCACTGCTCAGACACCAAAACTAGCCCCTGCTAGTGTTAATTTTCAGTTAGCTTGTTAATAAGCCATATTGGCTTATCTAGACCTGCAACAACTTACTTTTTGTGATCAATCTTCCTCATTTGACCCATTTGTTTGAACTGGAGCTTATTAGACTTTGACTTTGACTTTTTGCTAGAAAACTCTTAAAGTTGACTTTTAAAGAAGTGCTTATTTGCTTATTCCAGCTTATTGAGTGAACTTACTTGAAAACTTTTTGTTGATTAAGCTTAGTTAAGTCATTTAAAAGCTTTAGAAACTTGAATCAGCTCTTGGGATAGCCTAGAACTCGAAAACGACTATTTGGTCATTTTGTGAAGATTACTTATTGCATTTTCAGGCTTATTCCTTGGACTTTTTTCAAATTTCTTTTTACAGAAGTCTTAAGTAACTCAAAAGAAGCTTGTGTGTCTAATTTGAGCTTATGGCATCAGCTTATAGCTTAATGGGCCAAAAGCCTATTAAGAATAAGCTGTTTGATATAAGCCAGCTTATATCACATTTTCAGCTTTTGGGCCTTTGAAAAATTGTGTTCAAAATCAAATTTTGAGTCAGATAGGAGCTTTTGGGCCATCTTTATAAACATTTTTCTTATTGGGCTTATTTTGGCCCAAGAAGGGTCTGTTTTGGACTTTGGCCCATTTGAAGGCCCATTAGGGGTATTTTTGTAATTTCAACTTCATTTTTGTGTTTATTAGGTTAAATTAAGCTAGTATGCAAGTTTTTAGAATTTTTTATAAATTTTGGATTTTTAATATTATTTTATTATTATTTTATTATTAAAAATTAAAATTTAGATTTTTCAAGTTTTTATATTTTCTTAGGTTAAATACATTAAGTTATGAATTTTACAACTTTTAGAATATTTTTATTGTCATTAGATTAATTTTATAATTATTTTAAGTTTTAAGAGTTTTTAATTGTTTTTAAATAGTTTTTCTTAATTTTAAAATTTTCAAAAATAGTTTTAAATCCAGTTAGGTCATGTTAGAGGTTTACAATTGAAAAAATCTCATTTTGGGCTTTTTGTTAATTAAATTAATTTTTAGGGCTTTAATTAGCATTAAAAAATCATTATTTAAGTAAATAAAAGGTTTGGGTGATTTTTGATTTCTTGTAAACTCTAATTACATTATTTAGGATTTATTGCAATTTTCTTTGAATTTTTAGGGTAAATTTTTAATTTTGGTGATTTTTACGGTTTTACGTGTACGACATTTTCGTCTTAGTTTAATCGTCATCGTAACCGTCATTCTCTTCTCACCTCATTTCTATTTTCTCTTCTCATAAATATAATCACATAATTAATCATCTCTCTACACAACACACTAGCCTCCTTGGGAAACGAACTTGAACCTCATTGGTCATTAGTGCTTGGTTTTCCTAAACCGACACTTAATACTTTCCCTATTTTGCACTCTTTTCCTAAAGAGGTGTGAAAAACACTATATCACTAATCACAGATTTATTGCATGAGTTTGATAGCTAGTTGCAGCCCAATCTCTTTGGCATGCTTAACTACCTTTGGTCTAGGCAAAGCTTTAGTTAAAGGATCGACTACGTTATCATATGTGTGAACTTTTATCAATTTGATTTCACGAGATTCAACTTGTTCTCAGACGTAGTGATGTCTACGCATAAAGTGTCTGGCGCCTTTCATGACTCCAGGGTCATTGGCAAATATTATTGCGACATTATAGATCCTACAGCCGAAGCATAAGGCACCTTCTGCATGTATGCCTCCTCTTCATGAGTTGATGCATCCATCTCATGACTTAGATTATGCTTAACTTCCATAGGTTGAAAACCTCTCTTGGAATTATGCATATTATACTTCTTCAAAATCTTATCTATATAAGCATCTTGACATAGACCAATTAACCGTCTTTTCCTATCTCAATAGATCTTAATTCCCAATATTTATGCAGTTTCTCCTAAATCCTTCATAGAAAAACATTTACCAAGATAATCCTTAACAGCTTTAACTCTTGGAATGTTACTTCCCATGATTAATATGTCATCAACATATAGGACTAGGAATACTACATCACTCCCACTAGCTTTGCGATATACACATGGCTCATCACGATTCTGAATAAATCCAAACTTTTTGGTTTCTTCGTCAAATCTTTTATTCCATTGACGCGATGCTTGCTTCAAACCATAAATGGACCTTTGAAGTTTACACACATGTCCTGGATTCTCAGGATCAACATACCCTTCTGGTTGCTGCATATAGATGTCTTCATCTAAGCGACCGTTCAAGAAGGCAGTTTTAACATCCATTTGCCATATCTCATAGTGATAGTATGTTGCTATACCTATGATAATCCTAATAGCTCTTAAGTCTGCTACATGAGAAAAATTATCCTCGTAGTCTACGCCAAAAGTTTGAGTAAAACCTTTAGCTACTAAACGAGCTTTATAGGATTGTACTTTTCCGTCCATGTCGGTTTTATTCTTGCATATCCACTTATGTCTCACTACTTTAGCATTCGGTGGTGGTTCTACAAGAATCCAAACATCATTTACTTTCATGAATTTCATTTCCTCATCCATAGCAACCATCCACTTATCCTTCTCAAGATCAAGTATGGCGGATTTATAATTAGCGGGTTCACCAAGATCCCCTAACTCGTCATCATCCTCTATGTTAAGACACATATTTCTATTTGCGTTTTTAATCCTTGCGGATCTACGCAGAGGAACTAATTCCGGTGGAACCGCCAGACTTTCTGGTTCTACAGTGTAGGTCCATAGTTTCTTAGGATTAAGCAATCTATGAATTATCTATTGAATGAGATGGAGAAGTGGAAGATGAACTAGAGAGAGAAAGGAGAGAAGGGGAGTAGTAGAGAGAGAAAGTGATGTTTATTCAATGAAAGAGTGAAAATACAAATGATCAACCCCTCATAACATGCTAGGAGGGGGTTTATATAGCCCACCCTACATGTGGGCTATATGGACTATATTGGATCACGAGCCCAATATCATTGGAGTGACCGATCCTTTCTAAATACGTAAAAACGTATTTCCAACAATCTCCACCAAAGGAAGGTCACTCCAAGTTACAATGTACTAAATAGTCTATAGCTCGTGATCTATGCTAATAATGATGTGACCGAGACTTTCTTTGGGAAAACACATTTCCAACAATCTCCCCCTAAGGGAGGTCACACCATTTTACAAAATCTTAAACCTAGCCTACTATGCTTGAGTCTTCGATCTTGTTCTTGTGAATATGCTTGATGTGATCTTTGACTTTAGTCTTGAGCATGTTTCCTTGCCTTGACCTTGTGCATTCATCACTTGTGAAATTTGCCTCTTCGTGACTTCATGTTCCACATACTTATACTTTTATAAATTCTTGAAAGCTTCAGAGTTTGATACAGCGGAAGACTTGACTTTTAGACTTTCTTGAATTTGTTGAAGTATTAAGTGCAGAAAGCATAAGCATGTGTTGACGACTTCTTCTGGATTGAACACCGCAATGCCACCTTCTTGTTACGCTGCATAAGACAGTTAGCAACAAAACATATACACGGATGAAATGGCCTTGAATATTTCATTCTAATTCGGTAGCATTTTACCTCCGGTCGATGAAGACCGTTTGACGATATAAAAATATCGTACTTGTGACAGGTAGTTTCAATTAAGAACCTCCTTGACAAGATTTCGCGGGTAAACCCATTCTCTTTATTCGACCGTCCAAAGCTGACTGCGAACATAAAGAGTGAATCATTTGGATAATAATATCCGCATGATTTGAAGCCGTCAATTCATGTTCCTGGAACAAGTGAAATTTAATTAAGAACCGCACCATCGTTGCTTTCCAGTTGTCACGAGCTTGATTCGTATAGAATCTTGCAAGTTACCTACCAAGTGCTGTTTGAGGTTAACACTAGAAGGATTTCCACTCATCACTATGAACACTATAGAGTGTCACTCTCAGTGTTCTGGCAAGATCATTAAGATATTGCGTAGAGGCCTAGAACGTGTTTAAGTTCAGTTAAGAATTAAACAACTATTGCTTTCCAGTTATCACAAGTTTGATTCATAAAGAATCGCACAAGTCACCTACCATGAGCTTTTTGATATTCGCTCAAGAAGGATTTCCATCTTCATTGTAAATACTTTCGTATTACTCGGATGTTCAGGCAAGACCATGAAGATTTTGCGTAGGACTCTTAAAATCTTTCTTACTTTTCACAGTGTGTGAAGAAGCAAGGAATTCTGAAAGTGTGTCCTAATGAGATATTTGATGATCTCAAATGGCTCTAGACTCGATCGTGCATTTTGGATTTTTAGTGATCGGAGGCTGGAGAGGAGTGCCACAATTTCAATACCAATTTCTTCGGAGTGAATAAATCAATAGATAATGTGTTGTCTCCGTGTGATTAAAACAAATATCTTTTAAGAGATATCTGAGTTAGCTGGGATGGGTTGTGCCTTGCATCACTGGGTCCATGACGTCTGTCTTCCATATCAAGATCATTAAACAATGATCTTAATAGCATATGTATTGACCCGGTTTTTGCCTAAGTTGTAAGGAGAGCTTCTTTCTTTACATCCTTTATCTTTATAATTCTTTTTCATTCTTCAACCCCTTCAATGCTTACCGATACATCATCACTAGCACCTTGTTGTGATTGTTCCAGTGCTAACTTAAGTACTTGGTCGGCATTCAGCTACGTTCACAATCTTTCTCCATCTTTCCTAAGGACTACTATTTCTAGCTATGGAATGTCCTTGGGAAGATTCCTCCGGTTCTAGAGGAATCATTGGACTTTAACCTATCCTGCCATCCTTATGTCACTACAATCTTCACCGTCGTGAATATAGATGTTTTGGGTAAGTGTGTGTCACCATGAAATCCATTTTGAAGTGCAAATCCATTTTGCTCCCCATTAACATATGCCACGATATTCGAAAACATTTCGCACATGTCGGGATGAGCTAGCACGTTAAGTCAAACCATTTGTGATTAATCATTTCCCATATTAAATCACATTTTCTCCCCCATATTAAAAATATTAACCCAATCGATGTTTTTAATATCAATTTATTTAATAGCATTTTAATAAAATTTAGGAAGAAAAATGCAAATCCAATTATCTTCATGAATTACATAAGCTCCCCCTCAAATTAATGAGGGTGTACTTGAAACGTAAATAAAATACCTTTTAAACACAAATGTAAGGTACTTATCACGTGCAAAGATCATATATGATAATGTATTCACAAAATTAGCAATTTATGAGGTTGGACCTGAATGATGGAGAACATCGTATGAAAGAAGCACATGGTTCTTGTTCATGAATGTTGGTCGCCTCATCACGTCTGAAGTTATCTCTTGACTCCATTTGATTGATATCGTTGTCTTTACACCAACATGTGAACTTGGCACTTTCGGCGTCAAAGATTCTGAATGCTGAACAATCGCTCCCCCTCAATTGTTGACCCGTGTTCTATTGAAAGAGTTGTAGTCGCTGTTTGAGTAGTCGCATCGTCAAGTACGTAGATATCAGTTGTAAATTGCTACGGTTGGTGGAGATGATAACTTCATAAAAACAAGATTTCTCTTTTTTTAACAAATAAATGCACTGACACATACATAAATTTGTGTTATATTGTGTTATTACGTAAACACAATCCCTTACATGGTTATAAAGTAAACCATGCCCGAGAAAATTAATTCCCGTTGTTGAGTCAAAGCTTTCCGGTGAAATGCTTGACTTGAATAAGAAAATCGGGTTACTATCTAAAATAATAGCAAACCATTTTGAGCATGTTTTAAAACATTTGAACTTCTGCTCGAACTTTATTTACAACCCCGTGTCATTATTGAATGACATTTCTAGTATCATAAATATTATCGATTCCAGAAGACATGCTCTTTTTATTAAAACATTTTTGAACACACAATTTTGAAAGATTTAGAAAAACCTTTTTGAGAAATTCTCGAAAAAATTGTGTTCAACGTTTTGAAAACCAATTACTTGAGCTTAAGATGTTGAATATCTTGCAAAACGAGCTCAAGTCCGAGAAGTTGTAAACTTCCCGTTGTTAAGGATAAGTTTATCAACGGCGATAAACTTTCCTTTTAACTGAAGAACGAGTCCTAAGTTGACATTTACTTAGAAGTCGTTTTCATGAGCTTGAAAAACTTTGAATGTTTTAACATAAAGCTCAGGACCGAGAAAGATGAATTTCTCATTAAGAAGAAGAGTTCTCTTATTTAAAAGATACACTTTACTTTTTGAGCTTAAAACTTGGAATGTTTTAAGACAGGCTCATGACCGAGAAAAATGAATTTCTCGTTACGAGGATAAACTATCTTTAAAGATAAGCTTTCCTAAATATGAAGATCGGGGCATAATCTGAAATATAATTATACACCATTGTGCATGAGCTTAAAAACTTCGAATGTTTTTAATATAAGCTCATGCCCGAGAAAAATTAATTTCTCGTTGTGAGGATAAGTTTATCATTGGCGATAAAATTTCCTTTATTTGAAGAACGGGTCATCATCTGTTATTTAATAATGAGCCTTATACACGAGCTTAAAACCTTTGAATGGTTTTAGGATAAGCTCGTGTCCGAGAAAATTTAATTTCTCGCTTTGAGGGTAAGTTATCGTTGCGTAGATAAACTTCCCTTTCTCTGAATATCAGGTCACAGACTGTAATTTGACTGTGAGCCATTTACACGAGCTTAAAACCGTTGAATAGTTTTAATATAAGCTCGTGTCCGAGAAAACTTAATTTCTCGTTAAGAGGGTAAGTTATCGTTGCGTAGATAAACTTCCCTTTCTCTGAAGTTCGGGTCACAGACTGTGATTTGAATGTGAGCCATATACACGAGCTTAAAATCTTTGAATAATTTTAATTATAGCTCGTGCCCGAGAAAAATAAATTTCTCGTTGTAAGGATAAGTTTATCATCGGCGATGAACCTTCCTTTCTTTGAAGATCGAGTTACAGTCTGTGATGTGACTATAAGTCCTTTGTACACTGTAAGCTTAACTGCAAATCCCCTGAGGCACTTGTTTCTTAGATATCAGCTTCTTCAGCAACCAAACTCTGAGAGTGTCCTTAATTGAATGGTATACAATGATTGGGCCGCTTCGTTCTTTTGGAACATCCTCTTTGGTACCTGCATTCTCATTTGGAATTTGCATGCTTTGATATGGGTTAGCGATATCTATCTTAGAAGCAAGTGGGGTTCACAGTTTTCTTTTCTTGTGCTAGAGGTGACCTGAGGAGATGATTCACTTGTCTTAGCTGGTAAACGTTTCCTTTTATAGAAAACCTTAAGTTCAGGCTTAAGTGATGTATCCTCCTTTTCAGTTTCCTCCCTAGTAGTCTTAGTAGAATCGGAGACTATCCTAGTTAAAGGGCACTCGTTTCCTACAAGAGTGAAAGTTCTACCAGTGGGCGCCACATTTTACCAACAGGTTTGATTTTAGCTACCCACTGGGATTTAAGTCTAGCGCGGGAGTTCACCTCATTAAGTAATTTTTGGATACAAGAATCATGATTGGCTTTAAAGACACATTTTCTACATGTTTTACAAGTAGCATATTTAATGTCCGAGTAAGATCTAGAATTCCTAGATGATTGATTGATGCTCCTAGGATGTGACATGCTACGGGTAGCAGGGTTGGGTAAACTAGAAGGCATCTGACTAGGTTTGAAATTCCTATCTCTTACTTGTGTCTTTTTCTTAGCTTCCCTTAGACCAAATGTATGGCGAACGTCATTTGAAATAGTTTGAGACGTGTTCTTTGGACTATGTCTAGGGAAACTAGATGCAATCATGTGATTAGGTCTTGCAAAAGCTGTTTTAGTCACATTGGCCCTAGTTGGTGGAGTGACTGTTTTAAAAATATTTGCCATATCAACTTGGGAGGCAAACCGCGGTCTCGAGGATTGTGGTCGCTCGGATCTAAATGCAGTCGGTTGTCTAACGGACTGTATTGGAGGCGGTTTCCCCAAGATTGATGGTTTTTCAAGCTTAGTGTCCACACTAGTTCCTTTGGTTTTCCGCAACTCGTTTTTCAGAGCCGCTATTGCAAAAACCTTTTCCTGAACTTGAGCCTTTAAAGTCTCATTCTCTTTGAGCAATTCATCTTGGGATGCCAACATAGATTCAAGCAACTTAATTTGTTTCAAAAGATTATCCTTTTCAGCTTTAGAATCTAGAACTTTTTGATCCAATTTTCGTTCAAGAACAACGTTTGACTTTTCAAGTTTTTCAAAATATGTTTCAAATTTCTCCTTTTCTTCGAAAATTCAATTTTGGCATCCTCAAGCTCTTTTGATTGCTGAGCTAAAATCATTTCAAGCTCTTTAATCCTAGAAGCAAGTTTTGGTTAACGTAGCAGTCATAAAGCACATATCATGATCTTTAGCATTCTGATCATTTTCTCCCTCATTATGATTCACATCGGATGAATCAGAAGTGGTATTGCTATCACTCTTTTCCATCCCATGTTCGGCATAGATAGGGTCAGAATGCTCAACATGCTGTAAATCATTGTTAGATACAGCATTCAATTGTACCCCAACTATTGGCTCTTCGCCATGCATGCTTGAATCATGTTGGCGTGATGCAATGACGTTGCTATCATTGTTAACCGATGTGGTCTCCTTTGAGTCATCCGTAAGACCATTTGTTTTCTCTGGCATCTGCATCGGATTTTCTTGTATTCCACTATCATGCTCTAGTTGAAGTTGTGAACTTTCATGAATAAAAAGTGCAATAGATTTCATGAAATTGAGCAATCTATCACTGAAGTCTTTAACCTCGATTTGTGTGTCTTCAAAGAATGACTGGCAAATCGTTGAAGCTTCAACCTTGGCAGGATCAAATTGAAAGAAACTCGAAAAATGTTGCTCTAAAACTTGAAGTGAATGTGAGGATTCAATTTGATTAATGTCTTCTTTGTTGATCTGCACTAGTAGTTGGTTAAATTTGAGGAGCATTTGATGGACGAAAATGGTACGATCTTGACCGAAGAGTGTCACAAATCCGCTTCCTGCTTTAAGTAGAGAAATGTTCGACAGATGGGACCGAAGTGGTAGAAATAAAGTCATTCTACTTTCTCTAGCTTTAACTTTCATTTGATGCGAATCTCCCTCTTTAGATGGCAAATTCAACGAATCCATTGAATGAATAATGACGTTAAGTGTTGATCCCAAACTTAGATCGATTTAGCTTTTATGTATACGAGATTAGATCAAGTAATACACTTAGAGAAACCTTTGTATATGTTTATAATAATCTAAGTGTTATGCGGAATTAACACTTAAACAAGAACACACAAGATATAAACAAACTTTCACTTTGATTAATGATATCAAACTTGCTTACAATGAAAGTAGTTTACGAATGAAAACTTATATGAAACATTAACCTAAAGGTCTTCTTTTATAGACATAAGAAGCCTTGTACAATAATCTACGTATCAGCTATTCTAGATAAAGATAAATATAGAAAATACATTGTTGTTCCTATCTTTACTAGAAGTAATCTAGAATACAATAAACACGTAGAGTATATCTTCCCATCAGTGCTTGTCTTCAATGTATCAACGCTTGACTTTATCTTGTCAACGCTTGAGCTGTCAGCGTTTGTTTTACTCCTGTCAACGCTTGATTTACTCTTGTCAGCGCTCAAGTGATCTGGCCATAATTTATTCCCAACAATCCTCCCCTAAACTTGATATCCACTCTTATGATCAAGTTTCTGAATAAACATTAAGGACTAGGAGGAATCTTACAAACCTTCTCATATTGGTAATAAATAAATCTGATCAAGTCTTTTGCCACGTCACTTGAATAATAAATTTCCAGCTGAGTGTTCTTCATCTTCTCCAAGATATCCTTGGATATGAAATACTGACCATCCACAAGTAGATACTCAGCAAACTTTGTAGAACTCAAATGGTAAACACCAGCAGCTGAATACAATCTCCATTGAAGACCACTGAGGTCATCTTCAAGATCCTTCCAAATAGCAGGATCCTCATCTTTTGGTCCACACATTCTCTTGAATGTGGACCACGGTTTTATTCCATTAGCTGAAGTTGGTGCTTCAGCCTCATACTTGGTCTCTAGCAACCTCCATAGGTCTACCAAGTCTTCTCTATCACAACTTGCAAACAAAGATATAAGAGTGGTAAAAGTGTGTACCTCTTTGCCATACCTGCCAATTTTCCAAAACCTACATTCATCTTCTTCATAGCTCACAATTGGGTTTCTGGAATCTAGTGGTAACACTTGCACCATATCTGAAGCTTCTAATGGTGAGAGCTTGAGACTCTTTCTTATGACAGCTTCACTTGGACATAATGGATCCATATCTTTGGGAAACTCAAAAGGAACTCCCTTTTTCACTGGTCTGGGAACAAACATTGCCTTCTTAAGTTCCATTTCTTCTGCAAGTTCTTCTTTCCTTTCATCAGAAAGGAGTCTTAGAGTGTTTGCTTCCTGCACTCTAACCCAGATGGGATAAGCTTTGCATTCCAACTCATCAAATGTCACTGCCCTCAATTTCCGATAAGTCCATCCTACTCCATGACATCTGAGCAACATACAGTATAGCTCCCTTCTATCCCTTTTCAACTCTGAGAGAATATTGCTTGCCTTGTGTTTCAAAATAACCTGGCAATCTTTTTGTACTCTGAAGAGAATCTCTAAACCCCATATTTGATCTGAAATGGTCAAGTGTGGATTCTCCATACATCTTTTTTCCCAAGCATGATACATTTGAACCACCTCTGGCATATCAAAGTCAACCTGCAATTTCAACTCTCTCAATTTCTCCTTGGCCAACTCATCTCCATACTCAAGTCTCTCTGGCTGTTCTATGATCATAACACTTGAGTCTGAGCTAGCTTCATCACTTCCTTCTTTCTCTTCTGAAGTGAAAACAAATGGTGACTCTTTCACCTCCTTTCTATCTTGTTCCATGATTTGTGCAGCCAACCTTCTATCAAACTCAACTTGAGCTGCATTCTTTGGAACAATCTCTTCTACCATAATACCCTTACCCTTATCTAGTGGATCAATTGTTGGTAAGGTAGATGGTGATACCTGTGAAGAAACCTCCTTGATGATGGATGATGACTGGGATACATCACCCTCATGTGCAGGTCTGTCAACGCCCAATTTTGCTGTGTCAGCGCCCAAAATATTTCTGTCAGCGTCCAAATTCTCCTTGTCAACGCCTAAATTTCCTGCCTCAGCGCCTTTTTCAATTTCCTCCAACATGGCTGTAAATGATAAATTTAAGTTTGTAGGAGAGACTAAGGACGTATCAAAACCTGTCTGTTTCTTCAAACTTGTAAGGGCCTCAGCAACATCCAAAGATTGACCATCATGGCTACCCTTATCACTCACATTTATTGGATCTTCCTCCCCTTTGTAAGATTCCTCCATCCCTCTCCTTGCACTTGCAGTCTCTAAAACAACAATCCTCTCCCTCAATTGCTTGAGTTCAAGGCCTTGTGAGCTGACAACTTGTACCAAGTCTGCATTTTGCTTTTGCAAGCTCATGCAGACTGCCGTCAATTCAATTAGGGACATTGGTTCCAATCTGCCCTCCTCTAAAATGAGGATTTGACCTCCCAAGTCAGATTCATTGGGCATGGATGAGGACTTAATGATGGTGGGACTGCCTTGGCCAGCTTCTAAGCTAGAACCAATAGTCTCAGCCTCATCCATATCACCAGCCACACTTGTGGTGGTGGTTCTCTCTTCTACATGGCTAGGACCACCAGAGGAGAACACTCCAGTAGTCCTTTGGCGTTTCATCAACCTATATTCAGGGGGTGTAGAAGATAATGTGGATTAGGTGGATGTGGGTTGGTTAAGGGGTGTTTGGGTTTGTGAAGGGTGTGTGTCAACGTTGGAAATAGGTACATAAACGCCAACATTTAACGTGTCAGTGTTGAAGGGTTCTTGGTCAAGTTGCATATGTTCAGGGGAAGGTAATGGGTCAGGTATTGGGTCAATTTGGGGTTGGGGGTCTGGTTGGGGTTGAGTTGCTGCAATGACAGCAAGCATAGCTTGGGTTAAGGGTAGGTCACGATGGGGGGGGGGGGGGGGGGGCGAGTTCATCTTCATAAAAATAGCTTTCTTTTGCACAGGGATCTCATAAAAATCATTATGATCTCTTGTGCAGTATCCTTGAACATCAAAAAACATTTGTAAAAATCGGGGATAAGCTAAAGTCATTTTGTTCCCCTTATTTTTACACATGCCCTCAAAAATCATTTTAGAATAATTAAATTTTTGCCCAGTTGCAATACACACAATAGCACTAGCAATAGATCTAATGATCTCATTGTGTGTAGTGCATTTGGGACTCAAACATTGTAGGAGGACATGTATGAGGTACTTCCAGGCTAGGGGAAACTCCTGTTTATGATATTTTTTTAAAGTTCCTTCATCAGGAAAAGGATAACCCAAAGCCCTTAGTCCTTGTTCTATTTCTCTAATGGGAAGGGTGGCTATACCATCAGCATCATCAAGATGCAAGGCTTGGTGTACCAAAGCCTCAGTAACCACCCAAGGTCTCCCATGAACAATAGAAGTCAATGTAGTCACTCTATAAACTGTTGAGGAACTAACAGTGTTCCAAAACTATTTAATATGTGTGACTGGAATGAGTGGTGCATGAGAAAGAGCATACCTAATAGGAGATGCGTTCAAATACGCCACCATTTGTGTGTATTGGGGAAACATAGCATCATCAGCTTCAAGATACGCGATCAAGTTGTGTTGGCTTCTGAACCCCAATTCCAACTCTGATGGTTTAAACTTTGGTGCCATTGTTAAAAGCTGTTAAAATTGATTGATGAAGATGAAGTTGATAAGAGAAAATTGTGTTAGACAAGAATTATAGATACCCTGTTTAAAAATAGGAGCCAAATTTATAGGAGAAGAACATGCATGTGATTGGCCCAAAAATAGGCAAGTATTTTCAAAAACACAATCATGAAAATATTGAAAAAGAATAATTTTATCTCATGCATTAAATGAAGTCTATCAACTCCCAAAATTACGGCCTAAAAATATGTCAAAAAGTAACAACTGGGTAGGACCCACTGAGTGTCAACGGTCAAAAATAACCTATCAACGCCCAACGGCTATAATCTTGTCAACGTTTGCCTATAGCCATGTCAGCGTCTAAATTTGTCACAACAACGCTTGGAAAAATACTTGTCAGCGTCCAAAAATAAAAATGTTTAAAAATGAAAAATGACCTTAACAAAGTAATTTATCCTAGAGAAGATAACCAAAAAGCTGATAATTATTATAGGGCGGCAAGCACTGTCCAGTTATGCACACTTGCTTAAGCAAGATAGACATAACAGTCCTCTAGTGTCCCTTGCTAACCAAAACTCTTAACAACTAAGTTACCTTATAAAATTCCTTGTTACTCCCAGGTAAATTCCATAACAAAATTATTCCCAAGTCTCCTAACAGACCACAACCAATTCTAGGCCAAAAATGTCTTGGCAGCATGCATAGTATATCAACTTTGCATGCTACAGTGCCTCATGATTTAGTAAAACTAACTCATACTCACCTGTGGACACAATCTAGAATTGTGATAAGAGTATCATATGGATACCCAAACATCTTAAAGGTTCCTAAAACCTCCCCTTAAACTATGATACATAAGTTGCTAAAAACATGCATGAACATAAAAATTTATGTCAAGATAGGAATTAAAAATTCCAACCATCATCCATAAATAAAAACTTGTCCAAATGCTTCTCCATTGATCCATAAGCAACTCTGTATCCAATGGTATACTGCTAACACCATCTGCACATCTAGATTGAAAACCACAAAACTAACATTGTTGTTGACAACGCCCCGATAACACATCACAGCGTTGAGGGAAGCTTTGTCAGCGTTAGACAATTATATTTCTGACAACGTTACAAAAACACTTATCAGCGTTCAAGCAACCTTTTTCAGTGTTAGAAAAATATAGTGGAAAATCTAAATCATCAATAAGACTAATAACAATGCATCATCCTGTACATACTTTTACAAAAAGACTCCAAAACACATATTATGTGAGATTGATCATTCCAATACTTGGAGAAATCCTCACTCATCTTTGGATCAGTAGACCCAAAAATGATGTCATCAACATAGACCTGGACAAGTAATACATCCTTTCCTTTCTTCTTTGTAAATAGTGTATGATCTATGGTGCCCCTCTTGAATCCATTTTCCACCAAGTAGGTAGACAAAGTACCATACCATGCTCTAGGGGCTTGATGAAGTCCATACATAGCCTTTTTGACTCTATACACCTTGTCTGGATTCTCTGGATCCTCAAAACCTGGAGGTTGCATCACATATACCTCCTCAACAATAGTTCCATAGAGGAAGGTACTCTTGACATCCATTTGATAGACAGTGAAGCCTATGTAAGATGCATAGGCTAGAAAGATCCTTATAGCTTCAATCCTTGAAACTGGTGCAAAGACCTCCTCATAGTCTATCCCCTCCTCTTGTGTATATCCCTGAGCCACTAACATTGCCTTGTTTCTAACCACAATTCCTCTTTCATCTCTCTTGTTCCTTAGAACCCATCTTGTCCCTATAGGTCTGACATATCTGGGACAATCAACCAGCTCCCAAACATCCTGAATTGCAAATTGGTGAAGCTCATCCTGCATTGCTTCCACCCAACTTGGTTCTTTAAGAGCATCAAATATTTTCTTGGGTTCCTGTTGTGACAGAAAACAGGCAAACAAACATGCTTGCACAAGAGGGGTATCAACCTTCTTGTGTATATTGGCAATAAACCCACCAAGACCTTGATGAGATCTTCTAGTCTGAACTGGAGTATCAACATTACCAATGATGTGAGAAGGAGGATGATTCTTCATGACTGAAGTAAGAACTCCTCCCTCAAACAATCTGGTATCTTCAACCTCATTCTCCATGTTGCCAATATCTTCTTCATCAGACTCTCTTACATCAACATAGGGATGAACTTCTTCATATAAATTGGAAGGTTCACCTTGTTCAAAAGTGGAAGAGAAAAGATGTGCAAAAGTGTTGTCAGCGCCTGAATCTTGTTTGTCAGCGCTTGGGCTAACAACGCTTGAACTGTTGTTGTCAACGTCTGAGTCATCAACGTCTGAATTGGTCTTGTCAGCGCTAGATTTGCCTTTGTCAGCACTTGAAGGACCATGCATGTTTGTATCTGGTGGTACTTGGAGACCACCATTATCTTTACCAGCAGCAGCAGCAAAAGCATCTGTCCAAATGGGAATTGTGACATATTCTTGCATAGGAGATGTCTTTTCTGCTTGTGATCCTACCTTTTCATGAACCTGTGTACCTGAAACATCAACAACTTGTTCCTCCACAACATTTGAAGTTACCTTCACAATGTCTGAATTAGTGACAGGCATATAATTTAAAGTTCTAGATAAAGGTTCCAACTCAAATAACCAATTAGGACCACTTTCAGGATCACTAGGTTTATTTTCTAAAAACCTAACATGTACTCTTTCAAGTATGCGTTTTTCCACTTTAAGATAAACCCTATATCCCTTGCTCTGCACTGAATACCCCATGAAGTAGCCTTCATCACCTTTTGCACTAAATTTACCTAAGGCATCACTAGTGTCTAAAACTACTACATGACAACCAAAAGGCCTGAGAAAACCAATATTAGGTTTTCTTCCCCAAAGTAACTCATAAGGTGTTTTGCTCTGAATTTTGTTAACCAATGCTCTATTTTGAACATAACAAATTGTATTAACAGCCTCAGCCCAAAAGGCTATAGGAAAATGAGCATCAGCCAACATTGTTCTGGCTGCTTCAATTAGGGTTCTATTTTTCCTCTCAGCAACCCCATTTTGCTATGGGGTTCTTGTAATACTAAATTGCCTAGTAATTCCTTTCCTGGCACAGAAATCATCTAGCTTCTTATTC
Source organism: Glebionis coronaria (assembly GCA_025667525.1). Lineage (NCBI taxonomy): Eukaryota > Viridiplantae > Streptophyta > Magnoliopsida > Asterales > Asteraceae > Glebionis > Glebionis coronaria. The sequence goes on from CM046881.1 coordinate 218,818,296, forward strand.
CTAAATTCTCCACCATTATCACTCCTAAGCATTTTAACTTCATTGGCAGTCTTTTTCTCAATCTGAGTGATAAAATCAATTAGAATATCAGTTGTGTCACTCTTCATAGCTAGAAAGAATGTCCAAGTAAACCTAGAAAAGTCATCTGTGATAACAAAGCAATATGACTTACCATTCAAACTTTCTATATTGGTTGGACCAAAGAGGTCCATATGAAGCAAATGAAGAGGTCTAGAACTAGAGTGCACCTGTTTCGACTTGAATGAGACCTTGTGCTGCTTGCCTTTAAGACATGCAACACAAGAGTGGTCATTGTGGAAGGCCTTCTCAGGCAAACCATCAACCAAGCCAAGTCTCACAAGCCTATTTATATTCTTAAAATTTATGTGCCCTAGTCTCCTGTGCCACAAATTACTCTCATCTACTGAAGCTTTAGCATAAAAACAAGACATATTGTTATTCGTTCTAATCCCATTCAGATTCACATTGTATATGTCTTTATGCCTAGGTGTTCTATACTCAATATATTTCTCATCAGGGATCTTATAATCCTTGCTTAACACCAAACACTCAGTATCAGTAAACAGAACTTTATTTTTGTTATCACAAACTTGTGATACACTAAAAAGGTTGTAATCAAGTTCTTTTACCAAAAATACGTTTTTAAAACGCAAGTTCTTGGTGAGAAGGGTTCCTTTGCCTGTGATAGTACCATATCCGCCTCCAAAGTAGACCTTATCACCATCCTTTATAGGAGTGAAGTTCGTTAGATAGTCTTCCTTCCCTGTCATGTGCCTTGAGCATCCACTGTCCCATAATCCATAATCATTGACCTGTTTTTGAATGCCCTGCACATAAAGAAAACAGATTAGTTTTCTTTGGGAACCCAAGCCATAGAAGACTTGGATTCATCTGGTTGTTCAATAAGAACAGACTTAGTTCTCATAACAACCCCATTTTCATCCTTCTTAGGATGAAATACCCAGTTAACCCCAATAGGTTTTGTAATGACCTTTGAAATGTAATTAAATCTGTTGCAGGTCATTGAAATCTCATTATCATTAGGGTTTTGATCTTTCTTGGGTCTCCATGTTAAGCTTGAAGAAGCTTTAGACCTCTTACCCTGTGGTTGCAAATATTTAGGTCTGGTCACGTTTCTGTCAGCGTTGGAATTGGTCTCGTCAACGCTGAAATTACCCTTGTCAGCGTTAAACCTAGGGTTTGCTACAGAAACCCATTGCCTATTAGACCAAGTGTTTGTCTTTTGAAATGGTCTTTGTCCATGAGTGTTAGACCCTCTAGTAAGAATGGGGCAGGTCTAACAACTTGTGGACTTTGCTCCACACAAGGTTTGGGTCTGACAACGTTTGACTTTCTAACAACGTTGACTTTGTTCCTGTCAGCGCTGAATTTGTTCCTGTCAGCGCTGGCTTTGGGAGCGTTGACACACTTATATGCCAAGTGTGAAAAGCTACCACAAGTGTAACAAGCTTTTCTAGACACCACCCTAGGTCTAGAAGAGAAGAAGCCTGTTCCATTATTGCTAACTTGGCTCTTGGGTGACCTAGTATTCCTATACATCTCTGCATACTTAATGCTAGGTTTTCTATCAGTGTTGGAGCCAAGATCAACAGCTTTACCAGTGATTGGGTTAGTAACCTTAATGGGTGTTGACTCATTGGGACTTTCACATAGCAAGCCACCCTTAACAAACAAATTAGGGTTAGCTTTCTTCCATTCATTCAGGTCAGTCAACTTTTGTTGGTACTCTTCAATTGGAGTGACAACTCTTAGTGGAGGAATGAATTCCTCCTCTTGGAATTCTGGCAAACCAGTCCAAGATAGGTCCTTTTGTTGGACACCATAGAAGTCACCAGCTGGTGGTGAAACCACAGAGTAATCATTCATCCCAATCCCAGTCATGTCCTTAGGATCTCTTTGTTTACTCACACAATCTCCTAGGGTTTGTGTGGCTCTATCAAATCTTTGAATTTTAAGGTCAACATTATCTTTATTCTTAATGGCCTCATCTAGCTTAGCCTGTAACTCACCATTAACCCTTTCCATGATGTTTCTAATATCCATACTAGCATTTAACTCATGTTTTAAGATATTTATTTTATCTTTTAAGTCAAATTCCATTTTCTTGTATTCAGAAACAGTTTTCTCAGTTTGAGTGAGAGCTAGCTGGTAATTAGACAATTTGCACTTTTCAGTACTCACATCACTTAATAATCTTAACACCTCTTTGTTAAGCTTCTCAGTGTTTAACCTACAACCTTTACTGCAAAAAGCATCATTGTATACCTCATTATCAGATGAAGAGGAGGAGTGTGCCATGAGAGCATATTCAACATGCTCTTCTTCTTCAATTTCAGCAACCAAAGCTTTATCCTCTTCCACATCCTTAGCCAGATAGCTCCAATCCCATCCCATACCATCAATTCCTTGAACTGCAACCATGGCTTTAGGATCCTGAGCTCTGACAATTTGATTTGAGGGTTTACCAGCATCAGATCTTCTAGGAGATCTGCATTCCCTCATGAAGTTCCCCATTCGATGACAGTTGTAGCATTCAACTTTGGATTTATCAAATCCAGCTGTGTCTTTTGCATTGAAGGTCATTTTCTTCTTAAACCTTCTGTTCCACCTGTTTGCTCTTATACTAGAAAGAGCCATGTTCCACTTAATGTCCATCTCTTCCAAATGCTCATCACTTATCTGCTCAAGGTCCTCATATGTAATCACTGAACCATTGGGCAAAGAAGCAATATAAGCACATACAGTATCCAAATCCAAACCAGCAGGTTTAACTCTTGGGGAGTCACTTTTGAATGTGTCAGTGTCTGAGAAGGAGACGTTGATAGGACTTGTTCCAGCGCTGACACATGATGATCCGGTAACTGGATGCATGTAAGAGTCCTTCTGATTGAATTGACCTTAACTATGAGAGAAGAAGGCCATGTTACTGTTGGTAGACTTAATTCCATGCTCTAAAAGAGTTTCATCTTCCAACAGCCTTAGTTTGTTGTAGATGTCATCAAACGTGGAACTTTTGTAAGTATTATTGGCAAGAATAGATCTTGCCTCAATCTTCCACGCCCCACCAAGACTTTTAAGAAAGGTAGCATTAATGTCAACATCACCAAGTTGTGTCCCCATGAAGGACAGTTTGCTTGTAATGTCAAGCAATCTGCTTCTTACACTACTCAGCTTCTCATTGGGTTGAGCTTTGAAAACAGCATAATCATGCATGAGCTGTTTCTTCTTTTCTTCCCTGGTATCTGCATTGCCACCATATGCAACTTCAAGAGCTGCCCAAAGGTCTTTAGTAGAATCATAACCTCTGTATTTATGCTGGTTCTCTTGTCCCAAAGAGACTTTTAGAATATTTAGGGTTTTCATGTCAACCCTTTTCTTTGCTATGTCATCAGCAGAAACAACTCTACCATCTTCAGGTTTTTCTTTCTTATCTTCTTCAGAACATCCAGCAATAGCTGATCTTTGAGTAATAGCATCAGCAATCTTTTGGGCTTTATCGAATGTGTTTCCATATTCAATGATCTCCCAAAGTGTGTAGTCATAGATCCCTAGATATTGTTCAAAGTTGAATTTCCACAATTCAAAGTTGGTTGCATCAAGCATGGGAATCTTGATGTTTGGTAAAGGTGAGGAGGAGGAAGTTATTGTTTCTGACATGATGTTGTTAGGGTTTTTGAGAAAATTAGGGTTTTGGTGATTTTTAGGGTTCTTGTGTTCTTTAAGATCAAAAGTTCCTCAACAAGCTCTGATACCACTTGTTGATCCCAAACTTAGATCGATTTAGCTTTTATGTATACGAGATTAGATCAAGTAATACACTTAGAGAAACCTTTGTATATGTTTATAATAATCTAAGTGTTATGCGGAATTAACACTTAAACAAGAACACACAAGATATAAACAAACTTTCACTTTGATTAATGATATCAAACTTGCTTACAATGAAAGTAGTTTACGAATGAAAACTTATATGAAACATTAACCTAAAGGTCTTCTTTTATAGACATAAGAAGCCTTGTACAATAATCTACGTATCAGCTATTCTAGGTAAAGATAAATATAGAAAATACATTGTTGTTCCTATCTTTACTAGAAGTAATCTAGAATACAATAAACGCGTAGAGTATATCTTCCCATCAGTGCTTGTCTTCAATGTATCAACGCTTGACTTTATCTTGTCAACGCTTGAGCTATCAGCGTTTGTTTTACTCCTGTCAACGCTTGATTTACTCTTGTCAGCGCTCAAGTGATCTGGCCATAATTTATTCCCAACATTAAGGATTAGTGATTGATGAAAAATCCGTCTTCAATTCCAAATATTAATACCTGATAAAATCCGTAGCCACTAAAATTAAATCCCGTCACTTGGACTCGTCACTTTTGACTCGTCAAATATTTTACCACTTTGAAACTTTCAAAATACCCGCTGCAACACGATGTACCAAATCCAAATATATCAATTGACAAAATATATAAAATAAACTTAACTAAAAATTAACTTTTAAAGTATAAAAAGATAAAAAAAATAGACTTAACTTAAAAATTTTACTTCACTAAAATTGAAAGAAATAAACTCTGATATATAAAAAATAAATTACCCACACATACTTTAAATAAAACAAGATGACCAAAAATAAAATGCACATACACGTGGCTATTTGCAAAATACGTGTCCCAAAAAAAAATCTTGATTTCTCCGTCTCAATATAAAAAACGTCTACCCTCTATCTCTCTATGTCAACCTTTCCAAAACAACTTCCAATCTCAAAAATATCGCCTCTCCCAAATCCTAACCTGTCTCTCCTCAAATCCACCGCCTGTTCTTCTCAAACTTCGTCTATCAAAACAATCACCAACAACTACTCCTCAATCATACAAATCTAACAAAGCTAACAAGATCTCCCACAAGATTAAACAAACAAGTAAACTTCCACAAATGGACGAATCTAACCCAGCTCTTGATGAATCGGCTTCAAGATCATGTTAAATGGTCTCGGGTAGGTATTCTATAACTCTTGGTGTATTATCTTGTTGATCGAGGGTGTCAGTTTGTTTACGAGAGGTGTGAGTTCGAGGGTGTCAGTTTGGTTCGAGAGGGGAGGTGTGGTTGTGTTATTCGAGGGTTGTTGAGTGGTTGTGGGTTCGAGTGATTGAGTGTTGTTTGTTCGAGTGTGTGTTGTGTTTTGTGTGTTTGGATTCGAAAACAGGTGAGGTCTTTGCGAGGGCGTCGGTTGGTTTCTTTTCTGTCGAGAGGTGAGGTGTGGTTGTGTTGTTCGAGGGTTGTATGTGGGTGTGAGAGTGTCTTAAGTTTGAGTCGTTTGGTTGAGAGAGTCGAGGGTCAGTCGAAAGGGTTTTAAAATATGTCGAGTGGTGTTTTTGTTGAGAGTCCTGTTGGTTTGGTCAGAGTCAGATGAGACGAGGATGAGACAAGGGTGAGTTGTGACTCGTGTTGGTTTGTGTGTGTGTTCGAGGGTCAGTTTACAACACTCGGTTTATGTTGTGTGTGATCGAGTGTTGTATGAGAGGTGACCGTTTTGTTTGAATCGAGTTAGGGGTCGAGTCTACTTCTAATTTTTAGAAATTCTTCTGAAAACTTGATTTTTCAGAGAAATCTTCGGAATAATCTTGATTTTCAGAGAAATGGGATTTTCGGAATACTTAGATTTTTCAGAAAAATCTTCGGAATAAGTGGATTTTCAGAGATATCTTCGGAATAAGTTAAGTGTCAGAAATTTCTTCGGAAAAAAATGGGTTTTCAGAAATTTCTTCGGAAAAAGTGGGTTTTCAGAAATTTCTTCGGAAAAAAATGAGTTTTCAGTATTTTCTTCGGAAAAAGTGGGTTTTCAGAAAAAATATTCAGAAAAAATAACCCTTTTCTGAAAGCACAGATACGGATGAGACAAACCCTTTTCTGAAAAAAATTGATAAAAAAAAAACAAAAATTGACAGTTGACAGATATGTTTGGACTCAACCCCGATAAAGAAGAAAACTGAGATTGGACAAATTTTGATAGAAACAAGAAAACTGATAAAAATAAAATAAAAAATAAAAAAATATATAAAAATATAAAAAAATATAAAAAATTTAAAAGCTGATGATTGAGAAGACGGATATTGGATAACAAAAACTTTATATAAAACTAATTGACAAAACTGATTTAAGAAAAAACGGATAAAATAAAACTAATAATTTATAAAAATATAAAGAAAAATTGATTAAATTGATTATAAAAGAAAAATTGGTAGAAAAACTTTATAAAATTGATAGATAAAAGATGATAAAAAAATGATAGAAAATTAGAAAAGAAAAGATTTTTACCACCAAATCAAATGATAAAAAAATATGTAAATTGTAAGATTCAACCATGGCTCTTGATACCAATTGTAGGTCCATAGTTTCTTAGGATTAAGCAATCTATGAATTATCTAATGAATGAGATGGAGAAGTGGAAGATGAACTAGAGAGAAAGGAGAGAATGGGAGGAGTAGAGAGAGAAAGTGATGTTTATTCAATGAAAGAGTGAAAATACAAATGATCAACCCCTCCTAACATACTAGGAGGGGGTTTATATAGCCCACCCTACATGTGGGCTATATGGACTATATTGGATCACGAGCCCAATATCATTGGAGTGACCGATCCTTTCTAAATACGTAAACACGTATTTCCAACATACAGAAATTATATCGCTAGTGTTTTCAGAAGGTAATGTATCTATATGACTCTCTTCAAGATCATAATTTCTCCCACTCTTCTTGATTAACAATATTAGATTCAAGGAAGACTTCATATCTAGCAACAATCACTTTGTTCTCAGGAGGATAATAAAAGTAGTAACCCATAGTTTCATTAGGGTATCCTACAAAGATACATTTTACAGATCGTTGTTGGAGTTTGTCACCCGAGTCACGTTTCACATACACCTCGCACCCCTAGACCTTTAAATAAGACAAGTATGGCTTCTTGCCATGCCATAGTTCATATGGTGTCTTATCGACCTTCTTTGTGGGAACCATATTTAAAATGCGAACAACAGATTCTAAAGCATAATCCCAAAAGGATAAAGGTAAAGTTGTAAGATTAAACATAGATCGCACCATATCCAATAATGTATGATTTCTCCTTTCAAATACACCATTTTGTTGTGGAGTATAGGGAGAAGTAAGATGCTGAACAATTCCATTCTCACTTAGATAATCTATAAACTCTTGACTTAAATATTCACCTCCTCTATCAGAACGAAGAGCTTTTATCTTCTTCCCTAATTGCAGTTCTACTTCTGCTTTAAGCACTTTGAATGTTTCAAATACCTCATGTTTATGCTTAAGTAAATAAACATAACCATAACGGCAATAATCATCCGTAAATGTTAAGAAGTAGCTAGCACCTTTCCTTGACGTATGTCTAAATGGTCCACACACATCAGTATGTATAAGTCCAAGTAGATCAGTAGCTCTTTCAATATTGCTATTAAAAGGTTTCTTGGTCATCTTCCCAGAGATACAAGACTCACATTTATCAAATGATTCATCATTGATACTTTCCAAAAGACCTTCACGTTGAAGCTTTTGTATACGAGTCTTCCCAATATGGGCAAGTCTACAATGGCAAAGATAAGAAGAGTTCTTGTCAAACTTTCTCTTCTTATTCATGCTAAATGCAGATTTATTGTTCTTGGATTCATTATCATGCAAGTCTATTTCAAACACACAATTCACATAAATTACATTAAAAAAGAAAATACCATTTTTCCAAACAGAAATTCCATTATTATCAACGTGTGAACGAATCCATTATTTAACAAACAAGAAAAGGAAATAACACCCCTAACAATTGTAGGTGCATAATGACAATCATTTAATCTCAGTACTAAACCCGAAGGTAAAACTAGATTAAAAGTTCCTATAGCTTCAACTGCTGCTTGTGCGCCATTGCCCACTTGCAGAAATTGTTCCCCATAAGAAAGCTTCCTTTCCAGATTAAATCCCTACAGTGTATTACAAATGTTAATACCGCATCCTGTATCATATACCCAGGAATTTAATTTGTATGTTAAGTTGAACAATTCAATCATAAATAAAGTACCTGAAGCTGCAACGCTCTGCTCAGACTTCTTCTTTATTTCTCGCAGTTCTTCGAGGTAAAGAGGGCAATTGCTCTTCCAGTGACCACTTGCCTTGTAATGGTGACAAGTGTCACACCCCACTATGGCGGAATATGGAGGCGACGTATGGATATCATCACAACAATAGCGTGTCTATAGAGAGAAATATATGAACTAGAAATGTCATAAAAGGTGACACAAATGTCATGACAATATCTCAACAATGCAGGAGTCTAGGTAAGTAGATAAAATTCCCACCTCTTACCAAAGACAAACAAATAAAACAAACATCAACATAAAGGTACTCGTAGTATCACTTATTCAATCAAACAAAAGAAATATATGAAGGAACGGGGATCTCCTTCTAAATGCATTCCTACGCGACTCCAATCCTAGCCACTTATGTTCTCACGCTTAACCACATTAACACCTGAAAAAGACACTAAAACACGTCAACAATAATGTTGGTGAGAGTCATAGGTTTAGACTCCAAAGCCAAAATCAAGTTATGAGCTGTGAATAATAACCATTAACAAAAGAACATATGGACAATATGCTACAATTTTGTATTAACAACTAACATTCAAGATTTAACCATTCACCATAATTCCAAGGCTCCCAGCCTTACCAATCACCATGGTCCCATAGGCGCCCATACACCTATGAACCAATCCCAAGGCCCCGCATTGTCAACATCCCCTTGGTACTAAGTCAAACCACAATAACTAAGACGGTACGTGTCCCCGATCCAAATCATAAACACAATCAAGAATCACATAGCATTTAATCACATAAGTGTACACACAAGTCCATCACAAACCATAAAAAATTCATAGAATTCTTTACAAAATCATACAGTGTCTCTTCCATCCCATCTAGAAATCAAATCATAAAAAGACATGGGACTATGAAACTCACCTGAACAAGCTTCTCCTCCGTGCTCTAGCAAAAATCTAAGCATAAAAACGTATACAATCAAGACACGAACCACATACCAAAATGGCTCATCAATCTATGATGGTTATCTAACCTTCTCCTACAACTTAACCCTATTTATATGCCATATGCATCTCATTACACCCCTCTATAAAGCCCTTAACTTAGGTTAGTTCATAACTCATCCTGTTAATATTTTACCCAACACAGTCACGTTTTTCATACTTCAAACTATGGGTCGAACACCCCCCCTTAACCAAAATAACATGCCCTGTAAAATAAACCCTATGCACTTACATGTGTTAGCTAACTCTCCTATTTGGCATCAACCTTAAGGCTACTGTTAAGGCCTCCATATATATATATAAGAGGGTATTCCACTATCCCAATTGATTAGCCCTCCTTCAGATATCTTATATAACATATAAACTAACTCTCATGTTCGTTTGAAAGTATAATTGTACTCCTACGTACCCTAACCACCTTAAAACATTAAATTAAACCCGACTGATTTCAAAACTGTTTTGACCTCCGACTGTTGTAACCTGTTTTCGACCCACTTCCCTACCTCTAGTTCAATTCTAGTTTGTTGCATTTGAAAGCCAATTCAATTAACTATCCAGGGACATAAGATTAGAAAATTAAAAGTTGGTAGAAGTCTAGATATGATCAAAACAAATGACCTAAAATTCTGCCCAGTTTTTAAAAACGATTTTCTCATAATTAATCTAATTAATCATATATAAAACCTAATTAAAACCTAAAACAATTTCCAATGATAAAAACCCATTATTTACATTATTAATTACAGATCATTAACAAACCCTAATCAAAAATTATGAATCTCAAACCCTAATCCATCATAGTAGGTTACAAATACGTAAATTAACGTTAATCAACCTAGTTTAATTACATACCTTTAAATCCTGAGCATAAATTCGACTCTTCTTGATCCTCCATTGCTATCTGACTGACTTAGAGTTTAATTTAAGGTTTATGGGTCGTTTTTGGGATCTTGGGGTGTTTATATATGCTTTGGTAACCTCCTGATCAAGTTTATGCCCAATTAGGACTCCTATATGGTAATTATCTTTTTTTTATTAAAATATTCTGCTATGGGGCCCACAATTCCGACTCCCCCTTCATTATTTTTATAATTTAATTGCTATTAACTTATAATTACCATTAGTTAACATCTAGACCCTTCTGGATCAAAACCGGACACCTATTCGCAAATTTTTCGACTTTCTACGTAATTTCCGAACTAACCGTCATTTCCAAAAGTTTCTTATTATGGAAAGTATCTATAAAACTTATCCTAACCATATAATATGTACTTAATACATACATACAACATACGATACGTACACGAAACCTTGTAAAAACGATATTCGAACTTTCCCGCAGTTCATTTCTGAACTCATTTCATTTCCAACCCGTACCATGATTTACAAATCATGTACCTCATTTAGTCCATTCTCATCCCCAAAATCACACATATAAACACATAAATCACATAAATCACATAGTCACACAAAATACCCCAAAATAAGACTAAGTGACGAACCTCAAAAACCGGGGTTGTCACATCACTCCCTCCTAATAGAATTCTCGTCCTGAGATTTACTCCTTAGGATCATCATTAGCAAATATCTAAGGATACTTGTTCCTCATAAATCCTTCCCGTTCCCACGTGAACTCTAGACCACGTTCCAAACTCCATATAACCATAACTACGGTATATTACCCTTTTTTCCAACGTCTTAGCTTCACGACCTAAAATCTCTACCGGTTCTTCGATGAAACGAAGACTCGTATCCATACTAATATCATCTAATGGTACTTGCAAGTCGGTTCTTGCTAAGCATTTCCTCAAGCTTGATACACGAAATACATCATGCACACTACTAAATTCTCCCAGTAATTCCTCAACCTATAAGCCACTGGTCCAAACCTTTCAAGGATTTCAAACGGACCCATGATTCAAGGTGTTAACTTCCCTTTCATCCCAAACCACGTCACTTCTTTCCATGGTAAAACCTATAGCATAACCTTATCCCTAATCTCAAATCCCAACGGCTTACGCCTCTTGTCCACACAGCTCTCTTGTCGGTCCTTTGCCATTTTCAACCTCTACTTAAGCACTGCCACCACCTCTTGTAGTTTTCTGTTCTAAATTCGGTCCAATATGTTGACTGCTTCTAACTTCACCCTATAGTAATGGTGATCCGTCTCATCTTCTATGGATTAACTCTATCAGTTTCTACTACATTTCCTATCACCAGACCTAATGGTTTTCCCTTCTATATCACTACACTATCTTGACAACCGTTTGCTCCCTCAAGCCATGCTTCCTCCATACTACTTCTCACTTGTCTCTCCATAATCTTAATTTCCATACCATCTTCTATCTCATCTTCAGCCAATAATTTAGGCGATCCTCTTTTATTCCCTACATTCTCATCAGTGAGGAATACGCCCCTCTCACTAGTGACTCTCTTTGTAGAAGAATTATTCCTAAATAAAATGCATTCTGCAACTATCTCAAAACCGCACGCCAAAGCTCTAGGCGTCTTTCTCAGTTACCCCTATAGTATGCTCATACCAACCATAAGTCTATCAACGGTATACTACGATTGCTTCCCATCGTTTCTTCCCTTGCAATAATCCTTCATAAGGCATTCCATACTTATTAGGTTAACTTTTACACAAAACTACCTATTCCATCGCATTTGTATGCAATCCTTCCAACTTCTCAACTACGTGACTTCTCATTCCTCTTGAAATATAGGATGAATTAGACAGTCTATCGACTATCACCCAACTTTCATCGTACTTATTCCTCACCCCATTATGTATCCCTTCCACCAACTTCGTCCTTACATCGCCTTTTCTAAGCTACTCCTATCTATGTAGGAAGTATATTCTACGTCCCTTTTCTCCATACGATTGTCCAAGCCATGCAACATAAATTGTGACAATCCGTCAATTTATAGTCGATATTTTATTCTCAATATTTATTTGAAAACATTATTTTAATGTTATAATATAAACTCACTTATTTTTGGGAAGAAATTTGGATTTACGTCTTGAAGTAGCATCGACTACGTCTAAACCGGAGGGTTCAACGTTACGTGCTTACGTTTACATACACCGTCTTTGGTGACAGTCCGACATTTCAGAAAATAAATTTATCCGTGAATATTATTTTGGAGTTTTAAATTTGTGTTGGTTCATAAACTCACAAATTTACGAGAAGAGATTAGGACTTTACGATTTTAATTTAACGTCCTTTACGACTAAACCGGAAACCTTAGGATTACGTATTTACGTTTTCGAACTCCGTTTTTGATGAGACAATTTTTATTAGATTCGTTTTGTGCCGTTGATTCATAATTTATAAAAACGTTTTTTGTAAAACGACCCGAGGGCACGCAAATCGAGGAAACTAGAATCGAGGAGTACCCGTAAATAAATGGGGATGAGACAAGTGGGACACTTGTCCCACCCCCACTCAAAACCAGCCATAACTAGCTACAACACCCATGAGGTGTCAAAGCTTCACAAAGAAGCTTATACACTTGTTGCTTAAGTGCTTAACTTGTAAGCAACTAGCTACAAAACCACTAACTTGCAAATCATAAACCACTTCCCACACACACTACATGCAAAACAATCTATTTTCTCTCTTCCTCTCTCTAGCTTGCCGTCCCATCCTCATCATAAACACCTCACTTTGATCAAATTTAACCACAAACATTTGTTATAATTAACATATGTTAATCTCCATTCGAAGAGATGAAGATTGGTGCAAGTTATAACATCCAAGGAGGAGTTTCTATGGAGTCTTAGGACTGATTTTCCACAAGGAGTTCTTGAAGAAGGGTTGTCTTGAAGATGGTCTTGGTTTATCACAAGTTTCTCCATCAAAATCCATGTTTTGATCACAACCTATATCATCATGGTGGTATAAAGATTGTTCTCCTTATCTTCTTTTTATTTTGATTATGTAATCATGTATTTTCTTTCCTATTGTATATGTATATGATTAATATATGATGATAAAAATATTGTGTGGGGATTTGGTGTTGATAATCATGGGTAAAAGATGAAAAACTATATGTAAAAATGGTTAATCTTGCTTAAATGGTAAACAGTAACTAACCACATGTTAGACTGATAAAATGGCAAGGTAGAATCAATATACAGTAAGTAATATGTCTTGTACACATGTGAGAGTTGGCCATGCAATGGAATCATTATAATGAGTGAGATATGATCAAAACAAGTTTAGAGTACCAATCTGAATAGTCAGTTTTTGACGGACTGTTAAGGATATTTAAATTTGGATTGAGCAGTAGCTAAAACTAAGTTAATTATAGCACATACCATGTAGTTTATGGTGTCCAAAAATGAGCTTCTATCTCCTTGTAGAACTCAAGATATGGTAAAAATGGTGAAAGTGAGTAAAAATCAGATTTTAGGAAATTAAAGTATAATAGTATTATATAAGCACTCAAATAAAAATAGTATAAAATGTGAATTAAAACCCACTAACTTATATATTACATTTATATAATTATGTACAATGATAAATAAAATGGACATTTTATAAAAATGGTAGTTTGATAAGTTTTATAAGTTATAAAACTATAAACATGATTTTTATGACTTTTTCGGCTGTTACCGTAAAATTAACGTTTTTGTTAAATAAAACTTAGACGGTTGGACCCGTCTAATGTAAACTTTTATAAACTCATATACTGATATATAAACATATATAACAAGTAAAAACCGATAAAACCCGAACTATATAACATACGGACATTAACGGACTAAGTTAACGTTATTGGACTAGTAATACAACAAAATAGGCTAAAACACTTATAAACTTATTTATTGGGCTTAATCCATTTGGGCCCAACATGTAAAGTGTAAATACTGATAATACAAGTATAAAATAGATTAATACAAGTTAAAGAACTTATAATAAGTTTATTGGACCTAAAACACGTAAATAGGTAAAACTAGTAAACTAGTAAGAAGTTACCAATACGTAAACACTAAAATGAGTAAAAGAGAATATGTAAACCACTTGATCATCATATATATAAAATCATCATATGTATACATAATTGTTATTTTTATAAAGTCATTGGACAAGAGTCTAAGACGAGTATTATTTGTCTAGGTTTCCGTGATTGAAGCACGCACCGTACATCCAAATCGCCGATAATCGCCTTCCCACATCAACGTGAGTTCATAGCCTCGCACTCTTTTAAATGTTTTTATGAACTGTTTTATAAACCCGCGAGGAAGATAACATGTTAGTTTTTATAAAATAGGACACCATTTGTCCCAATTGTCTGTTTAATTGATTTGGACCCGAATGATTGTATGACCCGATAAATGATTAAATGACCCGATAGATGAAACGAAATGGATTATTAAAGTCAGGTTATGTCACTAAAAGTCCCATTAGCATGAATTGTGAACTACCGGGATTTGGTAGACGCTTATGCATATAATCGTATTATTTGGGGACGATCACCCCAGTTCGCGCCTTGACGGTTGATCCCCGTCGTGCCACATTGATTGGTAAGCGAATTTATGTATGAGAAGATTTCCATAGCGTGACCTTTGTGACCACACGCTAATTTAGATGGGCAAATTGAGTTTCGGGTTATCTACCCGTTGTTTGTTATAGTAATTTAACAATGTCATGCGGCTTATAATAATCCAATTAATGAAATACTGCTATACGCACCGAATTACGATGTATTGCCTGACTAGCAATACGGGGTCATACTATTGATATTATGTTCGTGTTTTGGTTTTATATTACCGTATTCATATAACGGTTTTTATTTCATCTATACAACGTTATAAAACGTATTGTATGATGTTTTTACGACATTGGCTCGAATAATGATTTTTAAGGCAAATGCCTATATTATGATTTTGGATAAGGATTTGTATAAAAATGACTTTGGCTATTTTATGGCCTATTACAATGATTTGTACGAAATGATTTTTGGTAATAATTTTATACCAAATTTATATTGATGGATTGTATTAAACTCTATGAATTCACTCGGCGTTATCGCTGACCTTTTCTTTTAACATGTTTTATCTCAGGTACTTGAAGGTAATTCTCGGGAAGACAACAAGAATTCATGGCCCGCATTCAAATTATAATTTCCATTCAAATGTTTTGTAAAACCTGTATTAAATACAATGACTTGGGACCTATGTAACTTTGATATTTATGAATGAAAATGCTTTATTATTAAAACGACGCGACTTTTAAGCGTTGTCTATGATGTGAGTAATGTGTTATCCCGTAACACCAACTAGTCTTCCGTTGTATTGAGTTGTATAAATTTGGGGGTGTTACATAAATGTTGTCGCATTCTCTGCTTTAGATAACTCAACTCGTGCAAACTACATCCTTCATCCAAACCACCCTAATACGTCTCCATATAGTTCAAGTTCGTCTCAGCTTCACTTCCTTCTTCTTATTCCATGTCTCATCAACCATGCTTACCTTTCCCAGATGGTACTTGGCCTTGTAATTTTATTTCATCACTTAACTCCACCCATCACCTTTGTCAAATGTTCGATCAAGAGGATTGAATATGTGTTGGAGACGTTCATGATCCGCATATATCATTCTCTACGTCTCGTACCCCAAATGCCTCTAGCATTTCAAGCAGATATAACAAACTAGCTCCACTAACTAAGTCTTATCTAGTTCTTCCAAATCTTCAGTTCTTGCGACGTATAAGCAATCCCTTTCTTTGTCGTTCTCGTACACATCCAAATCCTTGCTCCACGTATCGTCATGCTTCGCGAATTCATCCAGTCCTTCTGATAATGCCAAGATCGGCTCATTATCCAATCCACATCTTCAGCCTCCAGAATGCTTCCTCATCCTTCTTCACTTCGCCCCTTGCTGGTTCCATGATATGCCATCATCTCTAACTACTCATCATGGTAAACTTAATACTAAAACTCACAATTGAAAACCTCACGTATAATTCCACTCCAAAACCAACACATAATTCGCCTTACTCTCCTTCTTAGACTTGAGTAGATCAAGATGTCGTCGATACTCCCGATGACAACTCGTTTATATACGTTCATGCACACTCGCTTCATTGACTCCATGAAAACCGCTAGTGCTTGGTGAAGCCAAATGCATAACCGTAAACCCAAAAGCATCCATTCAACATTCTTAACATCATCCCTGCATCCTCTCTTGGCAGCAACACAAACAAATTTCTACCTCTTTCTACTCGCGAAATTCTACACACATTCTAAAAGATCGATACTCCTTCTTATCAACTCATCCAACCGCTTTCACATCACATTTACTACTAGGCAACTCAACCTTTATCTTGAATCCCTTGCAATTTCTAACAACTCCTGTCTTTAAAATCATTCCATCAACAATTGCCTTGGAAAGGCACTAAGTACAACTCGTCTTGCTCCTTCTACTGGCTCTGTTCATGGTTCTACTTCAAGATAATAGGTAAACCTACTAAATCTTAAGAAATTTTCAGAAAATTTTACATACCTAACGAATATCACAAGTACCTTTGAAATATCACATCCCCTTCCAACATTTACTTGTGCCAATATCCATACTTTATACAAATCTCTATTCATCTCCCTTGGCACTCCTAAGAGACCTCATGACCACATTAGTTCGTCTTTCTACGAACTTCTAACTCTTTCCCCATCACAAAGGGCATTCCAACTATTCTCTCATATGACTATATCAATGCTCTCAATCAATACAAAACCAAAACTATATCTGGAACCCACCAGACACGACCAACGAATCAAAACTACGGATAACTAACGACATTTCACGTGCACTAGTTAAAACAAGTCAAAAACCACGAGACTCAAAAGAAAACTCGAACCCAAAACATGTATCAATTCAAAATGACCCATGACAACGAAAAATAATCCAAGAAACACCCAATGGCAACTAAAACATATTACGCCCCGCGACATATTTTTTTTAAACCTTGCACGACATCGACTTTTCATAAAAGAATATTTTTCTTTACCTCTCCACATCTATGTGACTCAAACGATCTATAAACAACCCTCTATACAATCACAAGACTCAACTCAAAGACTAGGTACTCCGAACATCCCAAATCCTAAGTTTAAAAACTACTATTCCAAACTCAACCTTGAACCCGACACTTGTACAAAAATTTCGACCAGGCTAATGACCTCCCATGACTATACATTCGGAATATTTTAGAACTACGTTCTGAGTACATAATTATAGGCTTTTGAATCACCCAAAAAGCTTTAAAAATGAACAAGTTATGACCAAAACAATTTTATACTAGTTGTTTTAAAAACTAAAGAATCATCTTAGTAATTAATGTAATCATTTTTAAATGAAAAGAAATAAATGTATGTGAAATTTTCATGAACTTTGTTTAGTCTTGTATAAATAAGTATAAATTACGTATATCGATTAAACTCACTTATATGAAATATTTAAGTAGAAAAAATTTATTTTGCTTTATTTTACAGAACGTCTTTTAGAATTTGAAATAAATAATGTTGATTACATAAAAAAAAACTTATTTTATATCTTGTTGCAAATACGACTCCTACACCCTACCCCTATTTTATTGAATACAACCAACTATCTAACTATATAGTAGATTTCCAAGTCTTTTTTCAATATATACCGACCAAAAGAAATGTAAGACTCAACACAAAAGATTTCATTATCCCAAAAGAGATCCCAAGTTATTTCAATAGACTTAAAACCAAAAACACCATTTTAAAACGGACACGTGAAATAGGAAACTCGAAGAATACGCTACAACGGAGGTTGAATATCTAAAAAGAAGCGAGCTAGCCACCCTCCTGAGGATATAATCGTTAATTGTAGGGGATCATACATATATAGGCATATTAGGATACATATACTCAAATCCGTCCAACATCTACTATACAAGCATGTATTAATCCTCTTTCATGCAATCATACTTAGGAATCCATTGAAGTTGTGGTAATTGTATAACTATGTTGGCCACCATACTTATTCAATTACCCTTTCTCCAATACACTCCCTCCTATGATGACACTTATAAGAACCAATACAACACATAACACATAAATCCATCAACTCACCTAAGCACATAACCACATAAACAATAAGGTCAAAAACTCCAACTATTAAAATAACATAGTCAAAATCTTGGAATACAGAAATCCATAGTCTAGCTAAAACAACATAGACAAAATCCAAAACGAAAACATAATCAATTATAAATCATGTCGCCCATCAGAGTGGAAACAACTTAAAATCCTTCCTATCCACCTACTCCTAGTAACTCGAACCACCACATGATTATTAGGGAACATGACTTAAACATCAAAAGAAAAATACTATACCTTAGGTACATAAAATAACTCAACAAAGACAGAAACTATCATGTACCAAATAACATGTGGCTAAGTATGAACTACTATTGTTCAACCCATACTAGTCAAAACTTAACAAACATCACAAGTAAAACCCAATATCATCCAGAAAAAACTTCAATTAATATCAAATGCACACATACTCCTACGACGCCTATATGCGAGGACCCTTAAGCTATAGACTAGGCTACGAGACTAGGCAACCTAATTCTTTATAACCATTGTCTCTAATACCATTCTGTCACACCCCACTATTGCGGAATATGGGGTACGGCGTATAGATATCATCACAACAATAGCGTGTCTATAGAGAGAACTATATGAACTAGAAATGTCATAAAAGGTGACACAAATGTCATGAAAATATCTCAACAATGCAGGAGTCTAGGTAAGTAGATAAAATTCCCACCTCTTACCAAAGACAAACAAATAAAACAAACATCAACATAAAGGTACTCGTAGTATCACTTATTCAATCAAACAAAAGAAATCTATGAAGGAATGGGGATCTCCTTCTAAATGCGTTCCTACGCGACTCCAATCCTAGCCACTTATGTTCTCACGCTTAACCACATTAACACCTGAAAGACACACTAAAACACGTCAACAATAATGTCAGTGAGAGTTATAGGTTTAGACTCCAACGCTAAAATCAAGTTATGTGCTATGAATAATAACCATTAACAAAAGAACATATGGACAATATGCTACAATTATGTATTAACAACTAACATTCAAGATTTAACCATTCACCATAATTCCAAGGCTCCCCAATCACCATGGTCCCATAGGCGCCCATACACCTATGAACCAATCCCAAGGCCCCGCCTTGTCAGCATCCCCTTGGTACCAAGTCAAACCACAATAACTGAGACGATACGTGTCCCCCGATCCAAATCATAAACACAATCAAGAATCACATAGCAGTTAATCACATAAGTGTACACACAAGTCCATCACAAACCATAAAAACATTCACATAATTCTTTACAAAATCATACAGTGTCTCTTCCATCCCATCGGGAAATCAAATCATAAAAAGACATGGGACTATGAAACTCACCTGAACAAGCTTCTCCAAGTATCTGCGCTCTAGCAAAAGTCTAAACACACAAACGTATACAATCAAGACACGAACCACATACCAAAATTGCTCATCAATCTATGATGGATATCTAACCTTCTCCTACAGCTTAACCCTATTTATATGCCATATTCATCTCATTACACCCATCTATAAAGCCCTTAACTTAGTTTATTTCATAACTCGTCCTGTTAACATTTTACCTAACACAGTCCCGTTTTTCATACTTCAAACTATGGGTCGAACACCCCCTTAACCAAAATAACATGCCCTATAAAAGAAACCCTATGCCCTTACATGTGTTAGCTAACTCTCCTATTTGGCCTCAACCTTAAAGCTACTGTTAAGGCCTCCCTATATATATATATATATATATATATATATATATATATATATATATATATATATATATATATATATATATATATATATATATATATATATATATATATATATATATATGTATATATATATATATATATATATATATATATATATATATATATATATATATATATATATATATATATATATATATATATATATATATATATATATATATATATATATATATATATATATATATATATAATCTGGATCATATGAGAACTTTTTAAAGTTGTAAAAATGAGAACCAACCAAAATCTCACAAATGACACTCTATTTGAAACAATTTTAAAACATGATTAAGTAAAAATATAATTTTCAAAGATTCGATGGGTTTTCCTTTGAAAATTGGCGAAATCTAAGTGATACATTATGATTCGAGGTGTGATACGTATCATGTTTTGGTATTGTGTATCAAGTTATTTAGTGGTGGTTGTGTATCAAGTGTACCAATTTATGTATAAGATATTAACTTTTTGAGATTTTGATGTATATGTATCACATTCTTCATTGTGTATCAGTAATTTATTACACACTTATCCGTTGTTTATTAGTCGGTAGAGTGTTTAGTTGTATAAATAATATATATTTTGGTGTAGTATTAGTAAAATGGTCATGTACCAATGTTTTAGTGGTGTTTTAGATTAGTTCTTATTTTTAAAACTTTAAAAAATCTCTCACATTAACCTCCCTCTCTCTCTCTCTCTCTATATATATATACATATATATATATATATATATATATATATATATATATATATATATATATATATATATATATATATATATATATATATATATATATATATATATATATATATATATATATATATATATATATATATATATATATATATATATATATATATATATATATATATATATATATATATATATATATATATATATATATATATATGTGTGTGTATATACTTTTACCTCTCCAGAATTTACAAATTTTGAACATATGAAAAGTTTGTTATGATAAGAGGTTCTTCCACTATCCCAATTGATTAGCCCTCCTTCAGATATCTTATATAACATATAAAATAACTCTCATGTTCGTTTGAAAGTCCAATTGTACTCCTAAGTACCCTAAACACCTTAAAACATTAAATTCAACCCGACTGATTTCCAAACTGTTTTGACCTCCGATTGTTGTAACCTGTTTTTGACCCGCTTCCCTACTTACAATTCAATTCTAGTTTGTTGCATTTGAAAGACAATTAAATTACCTTTTCAGGGACATAAGATTCGAAAATTAAAAGTTTGTAGAACTCTAGATATGATCAAAACAAGTGACCTAAAATTCTGTCCAGTTTTTAAAAACGATTTTTTCATAATTAATCTAATTAATCATATATAAAACCTAATTAAAACCTAAAAACAATTTCCAATGATAAAAACCCATTAGTTACATTATTTATTACAGATCATTAACAACCCCTAATCAAAAATTATGAATCTCAAACCCTAATCCATCATAGTAGGTTACAAATGCGTAAATTAACGTTAATCAACCTAGTTTAATTACGTACCTTTAAATCCTGAGCATAAATTCGACTCTTCTTAATCCTCCATTGCTATTTAACCGACTTAGAGTTAATTTAAGGTTTATGGGTCGTTTTTAGCGTTTTGGGGTGTTTATATATGCTTTGGTAACCTCCTGATCAAGTTTATGCCCAATTAGGACTCTTATATGGTAATTATCTTTTTTTTATTAAAATATTCTGCTATGGGGCCCACAATTCCAACTCCCCCTTCATTATTTTATTAATTTAATTGATATTAACTTATAATTACCATTAGTTAACATCTAGACCCTTTTGGATCAAAACCGGACACCTATTCGCTAATTTTTCGACTTTCTACGTAATTTCCGAACTAACCGTCATTTCCAAAAGTTTCTAATTATGGAAAGTATCTCTAAAACTTATCCTAACCATATAATATGTACTTAATACATACATACAACATACGATATGTACACGAAACCTTGTAAAAACAATATCCGAACTTCCCCACAGTTCATTTCTAAACTCATTTCATTTCATTTCATTTCCAACCCGTACCATGATTTACAAATCATGTACCTCATTTCGTCCATTCTCATCCCCAAAATCACACATATAAACACATAAATCACATAAATCACATAGTCACACAAAATACCCCAAAAATAAGACTAAGTGACGAACCTCAAAAACCGGGATTGTCACAACAAGTCTCATCCTTTTATGATTGACTCTTCTTGACAAAGTTTTGCTTAGGTTTCGAATAAGTCGCATCTTGTTTGCCCTTATTACCCTTGCCTTTGCCTTTCTTCTTATTCGCTTGCGGTTTTGGCTTACTCACTCTACCCTTTTGTATGGTTAGTACAGAAGGCGTAGCGGTAGATGCCTTGTCTTTCAACCCCTTTTAATAGTCAATGAGCATTGCAAGCAAATCATTAATTGTCTTCCCCGTGCAATGCATATTATAGTTTCTAATGAAATCATTGAAGTCCTTGTTAAGGGACCAATATCCATATTATGATCATAGGGTTGTCCTAGTGCAAGTTGTTCCATATAACCTCTCATCTCCAAATAATAGGAACTTACAGACTTTCCTGGAGCTTGCTTGCAACTATGCAAAGCATCTACCAAGTCGTAGATCTCCACAGCTTGCGGCTTTTCGAACATAGCCTTGAGCTCATCAAGCATTCGCTTAGGTGAAAATAGCTCATACTTCTGCTGAAGTGCAGGAGCCATTTTTCCTAGCATTAAGCAAGCCACCTCCGAGTGCTTCTTAACATTAGCAGCGTGTTCAAGCCTTTGCGCATCAGATGCTCCTTCAGCAAGATCATTCGGATATGGAGTAGTCAAGATATCGATAGTACCCGCTGCTCTCAAGACAATTCTTAGCGAGCGGTACCAATCATTGAAGTTTGGGCCAGTAAGTTCAGGACGTTCAAAGAAAGCTTTGAACACGGAACTTATAATGATATTGGTGGGTTGAGCCATTGATGTTGAGTAAAACTACACCTTTAGGAAAAGGATGCAATAAATAGGGCAAGTGAGCACGACGATTTAGGAAAACCGTGTGTGAATGACCCAATTAAGTTCGTTCTCAAGGAGGCTAGTGTGTTATGTGTGTAATGACTTGGATTAATTTGTGATTATATTTGAGAAAAGAAAGATAGAAAAGGGATTAGAAAAGAATGACGGTTATGAAGACGGATTAAACTAAGTCTAAAAAGGCGTACACGTAAAGTCGTAAAAACCACCAAAATTAAAATTAATTCCTAAAAATTCCTAAAAATCACCAAAAATCCTTAATAATATTCTAAGAGTTTACAAAAAAATCAAAACTTGCAAAAACCTTTTAATTAATTAGATAATGACTTTTTAATGCTAATTAAAGCCCTAAAAATCAAAATTAATTATTAAAAAGCCCTAAACAAGATTTTCAAGTTTGTAAACCTCAAAAATATCCTAATTAAGCTAAAAACTATTTTTCAAAATTTTAAAACCCATTAAAACTATTTTTAAGCAATTAAAAACTCCTAAAATCAATTAAATCTTAAATTAATTATAACAAATAATTAAAAGACCTAAAAAATATTTGGAAAGTTGCAAAAATCCTAATTAAGTATTTAGAACCTAGGAAAAATGTAAAAACCTAGAAAATCAGACTTTTAATTTTTAATAATAAAATAATATTAAAATAATATTAAAAATCCAAAAGTTATAAAAAATTCTAAAAACTTGCAAACTAGCTTAATTTAACCTAAATAACTCAGAAATGAAAGTGAAATTACCTAAATACCCCTATTGGGCCTAGAAAATGGGCCAAACCCTAAACAGTCCCTTATTGGGCTTAATTACGGCCCAATAAGAAAAAGTGCTCAAAATAAGCTCAAAAAGCACAGGTTGACTCAAAATTTGATTTTAAACAACTTTTTCCAAAGGCCCAAAAGCTGAAAATGTGAAATAAGCTAACTTATAATAAGCAGCTTATTCTTAATGGGCTTTTTGGCCCATTAAGCTATAAGCTGTTGCCATAAGCTAAAATTTAACACACAACCTTCTTTTGACCTAACAAAGACTTCTGCAAAAAGAAATTTCAAATAAGACCACTCAATAAGCCAGAAACAAGTCAACAACTTATTCACAAAACGACAAAATAGTCGTTTTTATGATCTAGACCACCTCAGAAGCTGATTCAAGTTGCAAAATGTTCCTTTTGACAAAACTAAGCTTAAAAACCAAAGAACTTTCAAATAAGCACACTCAATAAGCTGGAAAATCAAATAAGCACTTATCTTAAAAGTCAAACAAGTTGGTTTTCTAATGAAAAGTCAAAGTCAAAGTCTGATAAGCTCCAGTTTACTTAAATGGGTCAAATAATGAAGATCTATTACAAAAAATAAGTTGTTGCAAGTCAGAATAAGCTAGAATAGCTTATTGATAAGCTGATGATAAAATTGCACTAGCAGGGGCTAGTTTTGGATGTTGAGCAGTGGGAACTTTTCCCACTGCTTGACTATTTTGACTTGTTGTCTTTAGTGACCTTTTCTTGGATTCAGTTTTCACAAAGGCACCCAATTGATCTTTGGACCAAAAGGAGTCAATAACAAGCAAAATAACACAATCACAAACAGCCAATTGATACAGTTTAATCAATTAATCACCAAACATTGCACAGACATGAACAATAAGCAGTTTAGCATTCAAGAGCAATTTTAGCACAAATCAGCCAACCAAATTCAACCAAATGCACACACAAGCAATAATAAACTCCAATAAGCAAGTCTAAACAGGTTTCATGCACTGGTTCAAAGAATTAAGCAAGATCCAAGCTATGAAAGTTACTGATGAACACTACACATGCAGTTTTTAACTTTTGCTGATGTATTTGACACACAAGCCAATTTCAACACCTCAAATCTTTCAAACAGGTTATGTTAACTTTGTTTAAACCACTTTTATCCTTAAGCATGCATACACACTAAGTGTTCCCAAAATCCTAGGTCAAAATAAGCAGAAACAAGGTCTATATAGCAGATTGATCAATTCAAGTGTTCAAACCCAATAACTTGCAGCAAAACACTCTCAAACAAAGGTATATCAGATACAAAGCATAAACAACACTTTCCCTTAACACAAAATCAGATCACAAGCATAAATCAGTAGACCCAAACACCCCTTTAACTTTTTCAAATCAAGATTTTCAAAAGCAAAACAAGATTTCAGGCCAACCAAGTATCAACTAACACTCAAACAAGTCTAATAAACAGATTCAAGCAAGAACAAGCCACAAAATTCACAAGAACAACAGTTTCATACAAATATCACCAAAAATCACAATTTATGCAGATTTGGAGATTAAGTAAGCAAACCTCATGGATGTACATCCACACCCATGAATTTTGAGCTTATGTGCTAGCAAGAACAAGCACAAGCTTCCACAAAAGCCTGCTAAGATTCAACAAGGGTTAAGCACAATAACATGAAAAATCAGAAACTTGGAAAAATCTTGATTGATGCAAACTTGTTACCCTACACTTGATTATCCCCAAGTTATAAGCCTCACCACACCTTAACCAATTCAGTTAGGATGCTATGATCAGCCCTATAGCCCAAGAATTCCAAGATTGGAACAAGACTTAGCAAAATATCAAGAAAATGAGGAAAATATGCAAACTTGTGCACACTCCTCTTTTGAAAACAGGTTTTGAACTTTAAGAACTACAAAGCATATAAAAAATGAAAGCAGTAAACAAGAGTGGCCAATGACTTTTCTTCAAGATTTCAAACTCAATTTCATTAAACTTGAAATAGGATTTACAGAAACTTGAACCAAGGAAAAATCAAAAGCAAACGTCTAATGAAGCACCCTAAGGCCTTTATATAGGCATACAAATGACTAAGGAACAGCTAAAAACTTAAAACCCTAGTGCTTGATCTTCCAAAAATGCCCTTGAGGTCTTTGTCTTCTTCTTGAATCATGTGACTTGTTTTGGAGTTATGTAAGAGCTGGCAAGTGTTAAGTTGATCCAAGGGTGTGTATGAACCTTAAAAAGTAAGCACAAGTCTCAAACGTTGGATTGCTGGTTAGTTTTTGTTTGGACGTGAGAAGTGGGGCAGGGGAAGGTTGGCATTATCACATGCATGAGAGTGATGGGAGTTTAGGGGTTGGGTTATGATTAGAGGGCCATTAATCATCATTCTGGAAATTATTAGGGCTTAATTACAAGAAATTAAGAAATCCCTAATTGTGTTCTTGAGGTGAATAGTGCAAGTTTTAATCTGTTTTGGGAGGTGATTAAGGTTTAAATTGTGTTAATGGCGCCAAGTTTAAAAAATAATAAACCGGGTTAGTGGATTGGTGAGGTGGAAGAAGGGTGAGATCTGATTGGAGGAGAGAGTGAGTGGGGTGAGGTGGCAATTGGTGATTGGTCTAGGTGTCTTAGGTTGTCTGCCCATTTTAACCCCCTTTCTTTCAGAAACTTGCCACTTTGTAAATATTTAGCCAAAAACTCGTTTCCTTTGTATTTGAAGTTTCAAACTTCACACTTTTGCCCCAAAAAGTTTCATAAAGTAAATTCAGGGGTATTTCTTGCCATATTTGAATTCTTCAAGGGCTGGTTTGGTAATTTCTTCAAAGGTAATGGTCTTAACTTGTATGATTGTCATCTTGGAGGACTGAAATTGCCAAGTCTTGATAAATGAGGGACCATTTTTGCCAATTGTTGAAAGTTGAGGGTCCTTTTTGTAATTTTGAGATTTTCAAAGGACCAAACTTGTCATTTCTTGTACTTTGAAGGACTTCATGATATATTTGACTTTGTGGATGATATTGGTTGACAATTTAGCTTTGTTGAGGGGCTAAACTTGCCAATTCTTCAAAGTTAAGGGCCCTTTTGGTAATTTTGACAAACTTTAGGGACCAAACTTGTAATTATGAGGATACAAGGGTATAAAGTGTCAATTCTTCATAATTGGAGGAACCTTCTTCATAATTCTTCAAATCTTCAAGGGTTGATCTTGGGAAAGTTTTCACTAGGGCTTGGTTCATTGTGCGGCTTCGTTTCCCTTGTTCGTTTTTGCATGATTCTTGTGATCTTTTGTCATTATCTCAATATCCGTACCTAAAATACACAAGCAAAAAACACAAGCATATATTTGGGTATTTTGATGATATTTAATGCATTTTAAGCCCTATTTGGAAGATGAGACTATGTATAAAAGCAGTCTCATCACTCCCCCATACTAAAACCATTGCCGTGTCCTCACGCAATGCTAGAATAAAGTATCGTAGCATCTCCAAAATTCATTTTTATTCACTTTATTGGAATGATAAACTAGCTATACTACCACTATTACTACTACTTGTGTTATAGACATAATGTATGATTTTCATCGCAAAATGGGACGTTTAGGTTCATAGAATAAGAAACACGTGAATGCTTCGTTAGAAATAATTTCGTCATCCTCGATTTTCACTCCAATTCCATGCTAAGCGTGCAACGAGATCATTGTCATTATAAGTTAGTAATGCTAACACTACTCATATGCCCTAATCACGTACTTATCCTCCCATTATCCTAAGTTGTATCTCTTATATTTTATGATGTCTTGAATGTTTCACGAGGATACATTGTTTGACTTATGCGATAATAGAGATTTAGGTCTAAAAATAGAGTCCTAACGGTGTAACTAAGACCATCAAATCAATAACCCCTCCTAATAGACAACGATGTTAAAAAATTAAGTTGACAAGAAGAATCGATAAACACGGTTTTATAACGGTTTTGAACATGAGACTTATTACCAAGACTTTTATACGCCCCCTAACGGAAGGGCCTTATTATCTTTGGTTTACCTCCATCTTTTATTCAACTTCGCCATGAAGCTTTTATTATGACTTCGGTCTTGCCTTGCCTTTTATTATCCGCCTCATCGGTGGTTTTATTAGCCAAAGACATATATCCTCACGCTAAGGCGAATTTTGGATCTTTAAAGCTTCGAAGATTAAGGCTTGATTCACTTTCAATTTTGCATAGATTTTTCGGCCTTGTGGGGCTTCAAATTGTTTGCTTGATTTAGGTGAGCACTTGAAATCTTATTATTGGGTGAAGCTTTCGATTATTAGGGTGCCAATACTTCAAAACCGTGACGCTGGCGATACCTTAATGTCTTCCCAATTTAATTACACGGAAGCTACTAGAAAAGACTAGAAACCCAACAATCCTAACTAAACCGCTAAATCACTATTTATTAAGCAAAAAATATTTACATGCGAAGGGAGAATAAGCAAAAAACGAGAACACATGAGTTTTTGAAAGAATACGAGTACTCTACGTTTAGCATAGTAACTTATAATTAACCCTATCATTTCTCGTCCTCATTTAAGAGACTTAGCCTAATGTGTAGTTAAGGAATCAAAGCTAAGTGCTCAACACGCACGGTCGAGTCAAAAATTACTCTTATTCTCGCCATCAGAAAACCTACATTCGTGTCTTTAAGCACTTATAAAACATAAGAAAATTTTTAAATTTGGCCATTTTTAGCCTTATTTTGCAAGAAAACGATAAACAAAACGATAAACTTTGGAAAGCGTGAAGGTTTGGCAAGGCAAGTATCTATTCACCCCCCCATACTAAAGTTAAACATTGTCCTCAATGTTTCGAGTCTAGGGGTGCAAACACCCCCAGACTAGAGACGTAGTCGAATGCCTAATCTAGCATGGAAAGGGTGTAACCATTAAGTAATAGCCGTTAATGAAGTGTGCTAAAAACCTAAGGTTAGAACATCAAAGGATACATCATGGATATTGAGAAATGTCTCCAAAGCAAACGATCGAGTGCTCCCTTAAAACGAACACGAGAGGCTCCAATCGTGAAGATCATGATCTAAAAACCACATATCACAAACAACCCACGGAACAAAGGTTGGAAGGGCACAAATCCCCACACGTAAGCTACTTTAGACTAAGAAAGCGATAATATGTACATAGGATAAGCATGGGACTCCCCCACGAGGCTCCTCGTTTTTTGATTACCGAGTCATGAGCTCGACTCGATCCCCTCAACACTAATTATCATTGGGGAAGGTGACTTGGTCGAGGTAGTTCAAGGATGGAACTTCCCCACCAAAGTAGTGCTTCAACCTATGTCCATTCACCTTGAAGTTAGGACCATCATCTTGAGCTAGCTCGATGGTCCCATATGGAAACACTTGAGTCACGGTGAATGGACCGGACTAACGGGATTTAAATTTACCGGAAAATATTTTCAATCTTGAATTAAAAAGCAATACTTGATCCCCAATGTTAAAAACCCGGTTTTTAATTTTTGAATCATGCAACTTTTTAGTTTTCTCTTTGTAAATCAATGAATTTTCATAAGCAATGTTTCTCAATTCATCCAATTCATTTAATTGCATTTTCCGGTGTTTCCCCGCGGTCTCCATGTCATCATTACAATGCTTTAGGGCCCAATAAGCCTTGTGTTCTAACTCGATAGGCAAATGACAATTCTTTCCATACACAAGCTTATAGGGAGTGCACCCAATGGGCGTCTTATGAGCGGTCCTAAAGGCCCATAAAGCATCGTCTAACTTATCCGACCAAGATTGTCGGTTTTCCCCCACGGATCTCTCCAAGATCCTCTTCAATGCTCGGTTTGAAACCTCGACTTGCCCACTCGTTTGTGGGTGATAAGCCGTAGAAAGACGATGTGTAACCCCATATTTCCTTAAGACTCTTTCGAATTGGTCATTACAAAAATGGGTTCCACCATCGCTTATGATCGCACGAGGGGTTCCAAACCTAGCAAACAAACTTTTCAAGAACTTAACTACCACACGAGCATCATTAGTGGGCAAGGCCTTCGCCTCCACCCACTTAGAAAGGTAGTCAACCGCAACAAGAATATACTTATTACCACGAGATGATGGGAACGGCCCCATAAAGTCTATGCCCCAAACGTCAAAGATCTCACACACTTGAATGATATTTTGTGGCATTTCATCTTTTTGTGAGGCTTTTCCTTGTCGTTGGCATGAATCACAAGACTTCACAAGATCTTGTGCATCTCGGTAAATAGTAGGCCAAAAGAAGCCGGCATCAAACACCTTCTTAGCCGTGAGATTAGCACCGTGGTGACCACCCGTGGGTCCCTCATGGCAAGCTCTAAGGATATTAGAAGCTTCGATGCCAAATACACAACGACGGATGATTTGATCCGCACAAGTTCGAAACAAGTAAGGGTCGTTCCAAAAGTAGAACTTGACATCACGAAAGAATTTTCGTTTTTCTTGAGTTGTCATACCCTTAACGATGAAGTTACCCGCATGGTAATTTGCAAAATCCGCAAACCATGGGGTAGAAGAATCAAGCTTAGAATTCACTACACCGAGTGTCTCGAGCGGAAATGTTTCGGTGATTTCCTTGGGCTCGTAAACACTTTGGTGAGGATCTTCCAAACGAGAGAGATGATCGGCCGCTAGATTCTCGGCTCCTTTTTTGTCGACAATGGTGTGATCAAATTCTTGAAGGAGGAGAATCCAACGAAGTAATCTCGGCTTTGCATCTTGTTTAGCCATGAGATACTTGATAGCCGAATGGTCCGTATACACTATGCATTTCGTCAAGACGAGATAAGGTCGGAATTTCTCAAATGCATACACCACGGCAAGGAACTCCTTTTCCGTTGTAGTGTATTTAAGTTGAGCCTCGGTCATCGTCTTGCTAGCATAGTGGATAGGCAAGAAGTGCTTTTCATGACGTTGCCCCAAAACGGCCCCAATAGCGTAATCACTTGCATCACACATAAGTTCAAAGGGGAGGTTCCAATTTGGAGCAACAAGAATGGGAGCTTCGGTAAGTTTCCTCTTAAGGATCTCAAAGGCTCGTACACAATCTTCGTCAAAGACAAAACGTGCCTCTTTTTCAAGAAGATGTGTAATGGGTCGAGAAATCTTCGAGAAATCCTTGATGAATCGTCGATAAAAGCCCGCGTGGCCTAGGAAACTCCTAACTCCCTTGACGGTTTTGGGATGAGGTAATTTGGCGATGACGTCTACCTTAGCTTGATCTACCTCAATCCCCGCTTTCGAGACCTTGTGCCCTAAGACGATTCCATTTTTAACCATAAAATGACACTTTTCCCAATTGAGCACAAGGTTGGTTTCCTCACAACGTTTTAACATTCTCTCAAGATTCGACAAACACGAAGTAAAGGAATCACCAAACACGGAAAAGTCATCCATGAAGACTTCCATCGTCTTCTCGATCATATCATGAAAAATAGCCATCATGCATCGTTGAAAAGTTCCCGGTGCATTGCAAAGTCCGAATGGCATTCTACGATAGGCAAACGTTCCATATGGACACGTAAACGTAGTTTTTTCTTGATCACGAGGATCGATGGGAATTTGGAAGTAACCGGAAAAACCATCTAAAAAGCAATAGAAATCGTTTCCCGCAAGACGCTCCAACATTTGGTCCATGAAGGGCAAGGGAAAATGGTCTTTTCGAGTGGCTTCATTCAACTTTCGATAGTCAATGCACACTCTCCATCCGGTCACGAGTCTCGTGGGAATCAACTCGTTGGCATCGTTTGGCACAACGGTCATCCCTCCCTTTTTAGGGACACAATGAATAGGACTCACCCAAGGGCTATCGGAAATAGGGTAAATCATTCCCGCATCAAGGAGTTTAAGGACCTCCTTTTTGATGACGTCGTGAATTTTGGGGTTCACCCTCCTTTGGCTTTGGATTGTTGGCTTGAAATCCTCCTCCATTAAGATTTTGTGGGTACAAAACTTGGGATCGATCCCCTTAATGTCGGATAACTTCCACGCAATCGCCCCTTTGTGAGCCTTAAGAACATCGACAAGTGCGGTTTTTTCATCATTCGAAAGTTCCTTCGCAATAATAACCGGCAACTTGTCGTCCTCCTCCAAATAGACATATTCGAGGTGAGGAGGTAAATCTTTCAACTCGAGAATAGGTGGTTCCTCAAGTGAAGATTTAGGTTCGATACTCATAACCTCCTCGGGTGGAGGAAATGGGAAATCGTTAAGAAAATCCTTGATAATCGAGAAGTCCTCATCGTTGTCGAGGTCTTCGTCACAAGTACGTGGAACATTGCATTCTTCCAACGTAAAACCACCACCTTCAAAAGGAGTGAAGGTTGGTGTCGAATTATCAAGAATTGGATCCAACATAGTGGGATTGCCACTAGTTTCTTCATCACCAAAACCTAGAACTTCTTGTGAAAATTCCTCGCAAACCACGTCAATCATATCAACGAGGTTTATGGTTGCAACGGAATAAACATGAGAAATTTGAGAGTTTTGAGTTGCGTTTATAACAAGTTCCTCGTCGTTGAAACGTAAGGTGATCTTTCTAGCATGCACATCGATCAAAGCCATAGACGTATCTAAAAACGAACGACCTAAAATAAGAGGAACTTGAGGATCCGTGGGGATGTCAACAACAATGAAGTCTACGGGATAGTAGAACTTCCCCACTTTCACAAAAACGTCTTCCGCCAACCCACATGCGGGAATTGTGGAATGGTCGGCCAACTCGATAGACATTAGTGAAGGAGTAAGATTAGGAAGATTGAGCGACTTGAAGATTGCAAGTGGCATCAAGTTAATGCTAGCACCAAGATCGGCCAAGGCGAAGCATTCTTCCATGTCTTGGATTGCACAAGGGATCAAAAATTTACCGGGATCACCGACTTTTTGAGGTATGCGATTAAGATAAACCGACGAACAACTAGACAATTGGTGCAATTTCTCCTTGTTGTTCAACATACTCTTAAAGTTAGCGGCAAATCGAGGCATCATGACCAAGGCATCGGCGAAACTCACATTAAAGTGCAAATCACGAAACATTTTCATAAAAAGCTCAAATTGGTAATTGTCGCGCTCTTGACGTTTCTCCTTCCTAAGTCTCGATGGATAGGGCAAAGGTGGTGTGGGTTGAGGCATAGTAGGCATAGCCTTTGGAATCTCGGGTTCCAATGATGGTAATGGGTCAACCGTAGGTGTGGTATGAGCGGTACTTCGTGGAATTGGGACATGCTCCTTTTGGACCACCACCTCGGGTTCTTCCTCAATTGCTTCCTCCGTAGGAGCAATTGGTTGAGGAATCGGCTCCTTAAGTGTCTTACCACTACGTGTGGTAATCAATTTCATCTCACCCTTAGGGTTGGATATGGTGTTACTAGGAAGACCACTTGACGACGGTTTACACATTATTGCCTCAAACATAGACGAGATTTTATCTTCAAAATTAGATTGCCTCAATACGGCTTCGGTTTGCCTTTTCTCGGCCTTAAGCATCTCTTGTTTAATCTCATGTTGCCCTTGTTCCATCTTTTGTTGGTTTTGTTGCAACCTAGTGACATTTCCTTCCATCTTGTTGGTGTGGATTTTAAGTTCATTAGCTAACTCATTTTTCAACTCTTTCTTCAAGTCGTTTTTGAACTCGGATCTTAGGCTAATTATTTCTCTTTGAATGTTGTCAAACCTAGCATCATTACCACTAGCATATTCAACAAACTCACTTGGAAGATCTTTCAATGTTTGCAAACTTTTGTTGTTATTTTGAAAATCATTTTTGTTTGAAACTTGATTATTAGCCCCTTGATTCCCATAATTCCCCTTGTTGTAATTGTTCTTAAAACCAACTTGATTGTTGCGATAGTTGTTAGCATTTTGATTTGATCCAAAACCCGGTGGAGTCATTTGATTAGAGCGGGAAACTTGACCGTTTTGGTTGTAATTTCCCGTGGCCGCAAAGGCACTCGAAGTGTTACCACCGTTGGTAATGCACTCGGAGAAATCATGACCTCCACCACAATACATGCAAGAAACCTCAACCGCTTTAACCGTAGCGGGAGCACTTGGTTCACCAACTTTAAACTCAATCAAAAGTCCTTTCAACTTATCAAAAATCTTGTTTTCCAAGTTCGCCTCAATTTGGCAAGCATCGATGGTATTAGACAAAGAAGGTGAAGCCGAAGACGAAGCCTTACGAACACTAGACGTGCTACGAGGACTATACACCTTAGATCTATTTTCAATTATCACCAAAGCTTCCTCAACCGTTTTACACAAAAAATTACCACCCGCGGCGGCATTCAAATAATCCCTTTCATGATCATTAAGTCCATTGTAAAACGTGTCAATTTGATGCAAATCGGAAAAACCGTGATGAGGACATTCATGTAACATTTCCTTAAACCTATTCCAAGCCGTTGAAAAACTTTCATTAAATTCTTGTGAAAACTTTGAAATCTCGTTTTTCAAGTGCGTAGTCTTAGAGGGCGGAAAAAATTGGTTCACAAACTTAGACACGAGATCCTTCCACGTCAATATAGAATTGGGTGGCTCTTTCTCTAACCAAATTTTTGCGGGCCCCGCTAAGGAATACGGAAAAAGCATCATCTTAATCGAGTCGTTAGACACATCCTTAAACTTGCAAGTAGCGGTAAGACGATTGAATTGGCGGATATGGTTGTGTGGATTATCCTTCTCATCACCACGGAATTTGTTGTTTTGAATCATGGACAACAAACCCGTCTTAACCTCAAAATTCTCCGCAAGGATAGCGGGAATCACAATAGCCTCTCCATAACCCTTGGTGGGTGCTTCAAGTAACTCCATCATAGTTCGATTCGCCATGGTTGGTGCTTCTCTTACAATGGGTTCGTCAATAGGAGACTCCTCACTAGAATTGTTTGGAGTGATGGATTTGTTTTTTCGTTTACGAGCACGTCTTGCTTGATTTCGAGTTAGCATAAACGTCACGTACAACGAGGGGACGAGCAAAGAAGATTCTTTTTGGTGTTTTGTATTTTTTCAATTTTTTTTGTGGTTTTTGATTGTATTAACCTTTTTTGGAACTTGGTGAAATGTATTAAGTAGACAATGAGTCCACAAATCTCCTCACTATTCAAATCTCTTGATTAACGAAGCCTCAAGGAATGAAAACGAACACGTGGAGTGAACGCCTTCGATGACTTTAGAACGATGGTGGAACACCAAATCGTTCAAGAGGGTTTAATCAAATTGAAACCAAGAAAATATATATGATACTTAGTAATACTTTGGGCAGCAAAACCCTCGATTCACTCTCACAATCAAATACTCACAAGCAAGCGGGGAAACGAGGCGGCGCGAAGCACTTAAGATCCTTTTTCCTTAGGATATATTTTATAATATCCGCCTTATACCCACCTTATAGTTTGTATTTTCAAGATTAAGCTTCACGAAAGTATTTATCTATTTTTGCCTTTTTCTTTGGTTTGAGATTCGAATACAATGATTGGGTAATGACCTCCCAAGTCAAGGTTGTGATTGCTCACGTATTTGGAGTACTTGTGTATTTATTGTTCTACGTATACAATATAGTAATAATATTCACACAAAAACCGAAAAAACGATAATACGTATTAGTAGAGTGCTACTAATACAAATACTAATTATGGTTAGTATAAAAACAACAATGCCAAATCAAAACACAACACGCCTCCCCGGCAGCGGCGCCAAAATGATGTTGAGTAAAACTACACCTTTAGGAAAAGGATGCAATAAATAGGGCAAGTGAGCACGACGATTTAGGAAAACCGTGTGTGAATGACCCAATTAAGTTCGTTCTCAAGGAGGCTAGTGTGTTATGTGTGTAATGACTTGGATTAATTTGTGATTATATTTGAGAAAAGAAAGATAGAAAAGGGATTAGAAAAGAATGACGGTTATGAAGACGGATTAAACTAAGTCTAAAAAGGCGTACACGTAAAGTCGTAAAAACCACCAAAATTAAAATTAATTCCTAAAAATTTCTAAAAATCACCAAAAATCCTTAATAATATTCTAAGAGTTTACAAAAAAATCAAAACTTGCAAAAACCTTTTAATTAATTAGATAATGACTTTTTAATGCTAATTAAAGCCCTAAAAATCAAAATTAATTATTAAAAAGCCCTAAACAAGATTTTCAAGTTTGTAAACCTCAAAAATATCCTAATTAAGCTAAAAACTATTTTTCAAAATTTTAAAACCCATTAAAACTATTTTTAAGCAATTAAAAACTCCTAAAATCAATTAAATCTTAAATTAATTATAACAAATAATTAAAAGACCTAAAAAATATTTGGAAAGTTGCAAAAATCCTAATTAAGTATTTAGAACCTAGGAAAAATGTAAAAACCTAGAAAATCAGACTTTTAATTTTTAATAATAAAATAATATTAAAATAATATTAAAATCCAAAAGTTATAAAAAATTCTAAAAACTTGCAAACTAGCTTAATTTAACCTAAATAACTCAGAAATGAAAGTGAAATTACCTAAATACCCCTATTGGGCCTAGAAAATGGGCCAAACCCTAAACAGTCCCTTATTGGGCTTAATTACGGCCCAATAAGAAAAAGTGCTCAAAATAAGCTCAAAAAGCACAGGTTGACTCAAAATTTGATTTTAAACAACTTTTTCCAAAGGCCCAAAAGCTGAAAATGTGAAATAAGCTAACTTATAATAAGCAGCTTATTCTTAATGGGCTTTTTGGCCCATTAAGCTATAAGCTGTTGCCATAAGCTAAAATTTAACACACAACCTTCTTTTGACCTAACAAAGACTTCTGCAAAAAGAAATTTCAAATAAGACCACTCAATAAGCCAGAAACAAGTCAACAACTTATTCACAAAACGACAAAATAGTCATTTTTATGATCTAGACCACCTCAGAAGCTGATTCAAGTTGCAAAATGTTCCTTTTGACAAAACTAAGCTTAAAAACCAAAGAACTTTCAAATAAGCACACTCAATAAGCTGGAAAATCAAATAAGCACTTATCTTAAAAGTCAAACAAGTTGGTTTTCTAATGAAAAGTCAAAGTCAAAGTCTGATAAGCTCCAGTTTACTTAAATGGGTCAAATAATGAAGATCTATTACAAAAAATAAGTTGTTGCAAGTCAGAATAAGCTAGAATAGCTTATTGATAAGCTGATGATAAAATTGCACTAGCAGGGGCTAGTTTTGGATGTTGAGCAGTGGGAACTTTTCCCACTGCTTGACTATTTTGACTTGTTGTCTTTAGTGACCTTTTCTTGGATTCAGTTTTCACAAAGGCACCCAATTGATCTTTGGACCAAAAGGAGTCAATAACAAGCAAAATAACACAATCACAAACAGCCAATTGATACAGTATAATCAATTAATCACCAGACATTGCACAGACATGAACAATAAGCAGTTTAGCATTCAAGAGCAATTTTAGCACAAATCAGCCAACCAAATTCAACCAAATGCACACACAAGCAATAATAAACTCCAATAATCAAGTCTAAACAGGTTTCATGCACTGGTTCAAAGAATTAAGCAAGATCCAAGCTATGAAAGTTACTGATGAACACTACACATGCAGTTTTTAACTTTTGCTGATGTATTTGACACACAAGCCAATTTCAACACCTCAAATCTTTCAAACAGGTTATGTTAACTTTGTTTAAACCACTTTTATCCCTAAGCATGCATACACACTAAGTGTTCCCAAAATCCTAGGTCAAAATAAGCAGAAACAAGGTCTATATAGCAGATTGATCAATTCAAGTGTTCAAACCCAATAACTTGCAGCAAAACACTCTCAAACAAAGGTATATCAGATACAAAGCATAAACAACACTTTCCATTAACACAAAATCAGATCACAAGCATAAATCAGTAGACCCAAACACCCCTTTAACTTTTTCAAATCAAGATTTTCAAAAGCAAAACAAGATTTCAGGCCAACCAAGTATCAACTAACACTCAAACAAGTCTAATAAACAGATTCAAGCAAGAACAAGCCACAAAATTCACAAGAACAACAGTTTCATACAAATATCACCAAAAATCACAATTTATGCAGATTTGGAGATTAAGTAAGCAAACCTCATGGATGTACATCCACACCCACGAATTTTGAGCTTATGTGCTAGCAAGAACAAGCACAAGCTTCCAAAAAAGCCTGCTAAGATTCAACAAGGGTTAAGCACAATAACATGAAAAATCAGAAACTTGGAAAAATCTTGATTGATGCAAACTTGTTACCCCACACTTGATTATCCCCAAGTTATAAGCCTCACCACACCTTAACCAATTCAGTTAGGATGCTATGATCAGCCCTATAGCCCAAGAATTCCAAGATTGGAACAAGACTTAGCAAAATATCAAGAAAATGAGGAAAATATGCAAACGTGTGCACACTCCTCTTTTGAAAACAGGTTTTGAACTTTAAGAACTACAAAGCATATAACAAATGAAAGCAGTAAACAAGAGTGGCCAATGACTTTTCTTCAAGATTTCAAACTCAATTTCATTAAACTTGAAATAGGATTTACAGAAACTTGAACCAAGGAAAAATCAAAAGCAAACGTCTAATGAAGCACCCTAAGGCCTTTATATAGGCATACAAATGACTAAGGAACAGCTAAAAACTTAAAACCCTAGTGCTTGATCTTCCAAAAATGCCCTTGAGGTCTTTGTCTTCTTCTTGAATCATGTGACTTGTTTTGGAGTTATGTAAGAGCTGGCAAGTGTTAAGTTGATCCAAGGGTGTGTATGAAGCTTAAAAAGTAAGCACAAGTCTCAAACGTTGGATTGCTGGTTAGTTTTTGTTTGGACGTGAGAAGTGGGGCAGGGGAAGGTTGGCATTATCACATGCATGAGAGTGATGGGAGTTTAGGGGTTGGGTTATGATTAGAGGGCCATTAATCATCATTCTGGAAATTATTAGGGCTTAATTACAAGAAATTAAGAAATCCCTAATTGTGTTCTTGAGGTGAATAGTGCAAGTTTTAATCTGTTTTGGGAGGTGATTAAGGTTTAAATTGTGTTAATGGCGCCAAGTTTAAAAAATAATAAACCGGGTTAGTGGATTGGTGAGGTGGAAGAAGGGTGAGATCTGATTGGAGGAGAGAGTGAGTGGGGTGAGGTGGCAATTGGTGATTGGTCTAGGTGTCTTAGGTTGTCTGCCCATTTTAACCCCCTTTCTTTCAGAAACTTGCCACTTTGTAAATATTTAGCCAAAAACTCGTTTCCTTTGTATTTGAAGTTTCAAACTTCACACTTTTGCCCCAAAAAGTTTCATAAAGTAAATTCAGGGGTATTTCTTGCCATATTTGAATTCTTCAAGGGCTGGTTTGGTAATTTCTTCAAAGGTAATGGTCTTAACTTGTATGATTGTCATCTTGGAGGACTGAAATTGCCAAGTCTTGATAAATGAGGGACCATTTTTGCCAATTGTTGAAAGTTGAGGGTCCTTTTGTAATTTTGAGATTTTCAAAGGACCAAACTTGTCATTTCTTGTACTTTGAAGGACTTCATGATATATTTGACTTTGTGGATGATATTGGTTGACAATTTAGCTTTGTTGAGGGGCTAAACTTGCCAATTCTTCAAAGTTAAGGGCCCTTTTGGTAATTTTGACAAACTTTAGGGACCAAACTTGTAATTATGAGGATACAAGGGTATAAAGTGTCAATTCTTCATAATTGGAGGACCCTTCTTCATAATTCTTCAAATCTTCAAGGGTTGATCTTGGGAAAGTTTTCACTAGGGCTTGGTTCATTGTGCGGCTTCGTTTCCCGTGTTCGTTTTTGCATGATTCTTGTGATCTTTTGTCATTATCTCAATATCCGTACCTAAAATATACAAGCAACAAACACAAGCATATATTTGGGTATTTTGATGATATTTAATGCATTTTAAGCCCTATTTGGAAGATGAGACTATGTATAAAAGCAGTCTCATCAGCCATTTCTACAGAAATAAGTTCAAATATTAGTATTTTCGATAACAAAATACTTTCAAGAAAATAAAATTACCCCGGTATAAAAACCATATTATTTTCCTTGAATTCTAGAACTATATTGACATAGATCCATTGCATCAATTGATCTGCTAGTAATGAATATACTCAACATAGCGACTTGTCGAACAGTTCAATTGACAAACAATTTTCAATTTCTAGATATTTAAGGGATTTACATTGCCAAAAAATGTTTTGCATTGTAAACATGTTTCATCCCTTCTGAATGCATTAAATTTTCAGATCTCACTGAGTAACTTAATTAAGTCGTCTAATCTGAGTAACGTAAAACCATCATACGAATTCTCATTCTACAAATGGTTTTCTCTCCATCACAACATCATCCAAAAATCTCATTTGATGACGAAGTAATTTCAAGTGTTCGTCAATTAGGAGCATTCGACTTAAATTTTAAGGGTATAAATTTTGATGTCAAAATCAATGTATGGAGAAGCATGCATACAATCTCCATAGCAGAAGTTTAATAAAACATTTAGTAAACTTTTTCACAAGATTAAATTTCTTCATGAATTATGTTGAGGTATTGTTTAAACCAATTAAAAAGTTTACCCACAACTATTCACAACGTACTTTTGCTAGAACTCGGCTACGCACAAAGCAATACCCTTATTCATTGTGTTTCGGATGTGAATTTATGGTAAATCACCCTTAAGGTATAATTCAATTAATAATCGTAGGTAATTTCAATTTGACGCACAGGCGAGCCGGGAATTTGGTCAGCGACTAATGGCATAACACTCCTTCCTTAACCTGGTACATGATCAGCGATGTGTTAAACCCACTTTATAGTTTGTTAAAAAGAGTAGGCCGTTGATGAGACTGCATTTATACATAGTCTCATCCTCCAAATCGGGCTTAAAACGCTTAAAAATGTCATAAAGTACCCAAAAATATGCTTGTGTTTATTCATTATGTATTTTAGGTACGGATATCGTGAATTCACCAAAAGAGAACAAGAATCAAGCAAAAACGAACACGGGAAACAAAGCCGCACAAAGAACCAGACCCGAATCATAATTTTCCATTGAAGTCCTTGAAGTTTTGTAGATTGTCAAGATTGGTCCCTCAAGTTTAAGGATGGCAACGGGTCGGGTTTGGTTCGGGTTTTAGTGAACCCGTACCCGTTTATAATATTCGTATCTGGTCCATCACCCTACGAGTACCCGATTAGTATTACCCTTCGGGTTTTTATATTTTACCCATGAGTATCGGGTATCCACAGTTAAATTTTCTTTGAGCATTATTGTGCGTATAATGTTAAGAAAAACCACTCGAAAAAATACCCTAATATATTTTTTAAGTGTTTAGAAGATAAAAAATAATTTTTAATATTATTCACGCGATTTAATATATCAAATAAATTATGGTTTTTATTTTAATATTACAAACATGTTTATGCACACAAAATGTAACTAATATGATCATTCAATTCGTTCAACAATCTTCGTCTACTATTTCACACAAATTAAAGAAATTATATAAAATAGCAACAAAAGCGGGTACGGATTCGGGTAAACGGGTACGGATTCGGATACGGTAAACGGGGAGGGTAATAGTAGAACCCGTAACCAAACCCGAACCCGCGAAAAAAGAACATTCAAACCCGAACCCGTATCCAAACCCGCCAACCTAACTCCGAACCCGACCCAACTGGTTCGGGTTTCGGTTTTCCCCATCGGTTTCGGGCGCTTTTGCCATCCCTACGCAAGTTTGAAGACTTGGCATTTTATACCCTTGCAAAACTCATAAATTGCATTTTGGTCCCTGAAATGTCAAGATATACCATATTGGTCCTTGAAGAATGCCAAAATTGCATGATTAGTCCTTAATATAAAGTTTTCTAAAAAGATTGTGCCAAATATGACAACAACCATGTAGAACAATGATAATCTATAATCTAATCAAGAGGGTTGTTGTTAATCTAGAGAGAGAAACAAGAGAGAGAATCAAAGAAACTTTATTAATATGTGAAAATGAGTAAAACAACCAACACCCCTTTCCATGGTGGAAAGGGGTTTATATACCCAAGTCCTTAATGGACTTGGGCCTCCGGCCCATGAACATGCTCATGGATCGGGCTAAACATAAGTATTACTTAAACAATACTACGAGCCTATAACTATATAGTTGGAGTGACCGAGACTTTCTTAATACACAAAACGTATTTCCAACAATCTCCCCCAAAGGGAGGTCACTCCAAATTTACAAAGTCCTAATCTAGCATGTTAGATCTTGTTCTTGAGCTCGTAGACTACTTTTCTCTTTTCTCTTTTCTTTTTGTTGTGAATATGTTGATTTTGATCTTTTAGGCTTTGGCTTTAGAGCATTGTTCTTTTGACCCTTCATGTGCGATCTTTGCCTTCTTGTAATTCTTGCCTCCTCGTGACTTCATGTCCCACACACTTACCCTTTGTTGAATTCTTTGAAAGTTTCAGAGTCGATACAACGGAAGACTTTTAGGTCAGACTTTCTTGAATTTGCTGAAATATTTGAAGCAGAAGGAATAAATATGTGAGAACGACTTCAACAGGTACACCGCAACGCCACCGTCTTCAATAGGTACACCGCAACGCCACCGTCATCGAATGCAGCAACATAATAAGACACGAATGAAATGGCTTAGAACATTTCATTCTATATCGGTAGCATTTTACCTCCGGTCGGTGAAGACCGTTGGACGATATTATATATCGTACCTGTGACGGATAGTTTCAATTAAGTAACTTCCTGACAGGATTTCGCGGGTAAACTCGTTCTCTTTATTCGACGAGCACTAAGCTTGACTACGAACATAAAGAGTGAATCACTTGGATAAATTATCCTTGTGAATGAAGTCGTCAATTCATGAAACCTAGAACAAGTGAATTTCAACTAAGATTTTCACCATCGTTGCTTTCTAGTTGTCATGAGCTTGATTCAAATAGAATCTTGCTTGTCACCTACCAAGTGCTGTTTGATGTTAACACTAGAAGGATTTCCACTCGTCACTGTGAACACTAAAGAGTGTCACTCTGAGTATTCTGGCAAGATCATACGATAATGCGTAGAGGCCTGGAACGAGTTTAAGTTCAATTAAGAATTAAACTACTGTTTCTTTCCAGTTTTTCACAAGATTGGTTCTTAAAGAACCGCACGTGTCACCTACCATGAGCTTCTTTGATGTTGGCTCAAGCAGGATTTCCATCTTCATTGTAATACTT
The DNA here is from genome assembly GCA_025667525.1 of Glebionis coronaria. Taxonomy (NCBI): domain Eukaryota; kingdom Viridiplantae; phylum Streptophyta; class Magnoliopsida; order Asterales; family Asteraceae; genus Glebionis; species Glebionis coronaria. The sequence goes on from CM046881.1 coordinate 218,861,390, forward strand.
GCGTATCACTTGGATGTTCTGGCAATATAATAGGAATACTGCGTAGGACTCATAAAGATCTCTTACTTTTCATAGTGTGTGAAGAAGCAAGGAATAATTGGAAAGTGTCCTAATGATACTTTTGATGATCTCGTGGCTCTAGACTCGATAGTACGTTTTGATTTAGTGAGCGATGGCTGGAGAAGATTGCCACCTTTTCAATATCAGTCTGTTCGGAGTGAATAGACCAATAGATAACGTGTTGAACTTCGTGTGATTAAAACAAATATCTTTTGAGAGATATTTGAGTTAGCTGGGGAGGGTTGTGCATTGCATCACTGGGTCCATGATGTCTGTCTTCAATATCGAGAATCATTGAAAAATGATCTCAATAGCATATGTATTGACCCGGTTTCTACCTAAAGTTGTAAGGAGGGCTTCTTTCTTTACACCCTTTATCTTTACAATTCTTTTTCATTCTTCAACCCCTTCAATGCTTACCAATACGTCATCACTAGCACCTTGTTGTGATTGTTCCAGTGCTAGCTTAAGTACTTAGTCGGCATTCAGCTACGTTCACAATCATCCTCCATCATTCCTAGGACTTCTAATTCTATCTAGGGAATTGTCCTTAGGAAGATTCCATCGGTTCTGATGAATCATTGGACTAATACCTATACCTACCACCCTTTTGTCACCACATCCGTCGTGAATTAAGTGTGTTTTGGGTAAGTATTGGCACCATGAAAAATCCTTGAAAAATCACTTAAAGCACTTGTGATATTATAATCAAAGTTTTTGTGCCTTAAGTGTTTTGATCATCAAAAACGCTCCCCCTTAACATGTGCATGACACATATTAAGTTGGTTTATCTTTTAAGTCTTTTCCATTGTTTAGCCAAATATCATTAAGTCTCCTTAATCCCATTTTCTCCCCTTTCCAAAATGTTAACCATCAATATTTTGGATATTAAATGGATTAACCGGTCTTTGGGTAAAAATGAAATCAATCTATGGCCATAGAACATATTAATGCTCCCCCTCAAGTTAATGAGGGTAAGTTGTAGTGCTTGTGTATGATATATTTTGAAAGATTTAGAATCTCGTGAGAAATTCTTGAAACATTATCATACTTTCACACTATAACAAGCCACAAAAGCATAATATTCACAATATTTACATATTCACAAATTTAACAATATGGAGATGACCTGAGGTAGTACGGCCCATTAGATGGATCGTTCCATGAACTTGTGGTGCGCTCCATACGGTCTTCCACCAACGAATCGTTCTAAACTTCTTATGAGACGTCTTTCTCTCAGCTTCTCATCAATCTTCTTGATCGCGTATGTAGCACTCCGTTAATATACCTTGTCTCATTCTATAATGACCTCTGGAAGAGTCTTGTGCTTGTTGAGATGCACCAGCTTGTCCCGAATATAGGTGAGAGTCCCGTCACTGAATTTGTTGATCTCCGGAAATCTCATGAACTTCATAAGACCACGACCATTCAGGTAGAAAATGCCAGGCATCGGGTCAGAGGTGCTGGTGTAAGGAGATTTGTCTGAATGCCTCTGGAAGACTTTAGTACGTGGTTTTGAAAGGTTGAGCTTCCGTTGATAACTTTCTACTCCAAGTTGCAGATTCAACTCTTTTCTTGATGACAACTTGACGTGTGTACATTCGAAGAGCTGAATTCAGGGCAATTAGTTCTTCTGACGTCAAGTGTCTGAGGGTGTTGTGAGTTAGCAAAAGCAGCATGTCCTCAATGTCCTCGAGACGAAGAAGTGGAAAGTCGCCTTCCTGGATAGTGTAGACTTTTTCATCTTCTCGAATGAGTCTGATCTCTGCCAAATGTTGATAGCCTGTTTTGGGTTTAATCCTAACGCCTTGGATGCTTTTGATTCGAATTAGGGAGAAGACTTGAGAACCTGAGTTGTGCACACATGCATAGTTGTAGGCACGTCGCACACGCTCATCCCAATGTGAAGCACCCAATTCAGCATATCGATCATATTCAGGATATTTTTGTGGAACCCAAAGACGATTAACTTTTTCTTCTAACCACAGTATCAAATCCCAAGTTGCAGCCTTTACCAATGTTAGGGAAGTTGCATACTTGTTTGCTCCCTTGAGCAAGTATTCAAGATCCTCACTGACAAAGAAGTCAAGTGCAATTTGATCATCATCTGCAGTTGTAGTAGGAGGAGGTTTTTCAGGCACATGAAGACCATCCCTTTGAGTGGTTCTCAACGCTTTCAGAAGTTCATTTGCGTTGTACTCGTATTCTGTGCTGCTGAGCCTTGATTTAACACGAAGGTTGGGATTTTTGAGTCCTCTCACAACCATTGCTTGAGTTACCTTAGACCCATAGTTGTACTCCAAGAATCTTGAAAAGTCTATTGGATTGCTTAGAAATTGAGAGAAGTCAGCTTCATCAGCCTTTGTCAGTGGACGAAGTGCAACAGCATTGGATACCCAAGGTTGTAGGGGTGCATTTTCATCTTCCTCGAGTGTATCCACCCATGGTGGTTCACTTGTCTCTGGAACATCAGGAACTGCAGTAGAGACTTGAACATCATCAACAGGTTCTGCTACTACTTCAGTGTCTGGTAAGTCTTGGACTGGATCAAAGACTGGAATGTCTGGTACAGGTTGATCGGGTTCCGTTAGTTGTTGTTGTACTATCGGTGTAGTAACTGAAGCAACTGGGGCAGATGTGACTGGAGTATGTGATGAGGCCGTATTAGCATCTACATCATGAAACTTCTTGGTGCGTCTGCCTTGACGAGTTGTAGGTGATGGAGTTGATTTACTTGGTAGCCGCATCTTTGGAAGTTTTATCACCTTTGGACTTGGCTTGCTTGTCTCCATCCTTTTTCCCTGTATCATCGTTCCCTTCATCTTTATTATCCCCATTTTTGCCATTACCATCACCATCACCATTATCATCACCATCGCTGTGTTTAGCACTTCCTTCTTCGTCATTGGTACTTTCGTCGTCATCAGTACCTTTCTCTTCATCACTCCCGCCTTTATCATCACTATCTTTGTCTTCATCACCCCTGTCATCATCACCCTTGTCATCATCATCATTGTTATCATCAACATCGTCGTCATCATCGTCGGATTCGTCTTCTTCTTCACTTAAGATATCGTAGGGAACTACAGAACCATGTTTCTCGAGTATCCTAGTATCTTGATCTATGGCCGTTTTAAGAGCTTTGTGAAGAATCTTTTGAGCTTTGGTTTTGTTGTATGACCCGACTTGAATCATCCGAGCATGTAAGATTTTCTTTAACTCATAATCCGTGAACTTTTGAGCCATGAGAAATCTGACTTTTTAGCGTCAGAAGACTAGATCATGACGTTGCTTGCAGCAATCTGTTTCAGCTCGTCACGCAGATTGTCAACAGATTCCTTGACCTTTTCATCAAATGATTGAACAATTGCTTCATTTGCTTCAACAAGAACCTCTTTCTCAGCTCGGTACCTCTTTTTGAGGTCTCGAAGACGAATGAACGTTGCTTCGTTTTTGGTTTTTTCCTTTTCTATGACGAGAGCTAGTTCTTCTGCATGGAGTTTGCGAGATAATTCCAACTCTTCTTGGAATTTAGCAATGGCGTCTTCTTGAGCTTTTCTTAAGGATTCTTCACTTTGTTGTCTACGAGCTAACTCGTCTTTAATTTGAACCATCTCTTCTTGTTGAGCTTGCAAGTGTTGTTCTATCTAAAGCACGAACATTGTTGATAAAGATGGAATCAACGATATCGGTGCAGCTGTGGTTTGTAGTGTAGGAGTAATGGTCACGGCAATGCTAGACAATGAAGTGGAAAGAGGGCGACTTGGTAGAGTTAACGGGAGTTGCGTTGACGCAGGTGGAGTCTCTGTAATAATAGGTGGGGGTAGAGTTAAAACTAGTGGAGGCACTATAGTAGCTGGTGGAGGCACTGTAGTAACTAGTGGAGGCACGGTAGAAACTTGTAGAGGCATTGTTGAAAGTGGTAAAGACACTGTAGACACTGGTGGGGTTACTATAGAAACTTGTAGAGGCACTGTAGAAAGTGGTAAGGACACTGTGGAAACTGGTGGAGGCATTGTAGATACTGGTGAAGGCATTGTAGTAACGGGTATAGACACTGTAGAACTTATGACTTTGGTAGTCTCAACAAATGTTGTCGTATCAGTGGACCCGATAACATCCATATCCTTCAATCCGTCATGAGGTTGTTGTTCATCATCAACATCATCAGCAGTTTGGGCAGATTTTTCACGACGAGGTGTGTGCTCATCAGGTTTCCCAAATTCAGCAATATCAGAAGGTAGTATGGTTTCCTTTGCTTTCATACCAGAACCACTACCCCCGGTGTCTTTCTGAATTTGCATGATAGCTGCCTTGACATTTCATCTTTCAGCTTTTCGAAGCATTTCTTCTTCATTGATATCTTGATCTTCATCCTCAAGCATTAGCTCTTTCCCACTAGACTTGGCAACAGTTTTCTTCTTTTTGGGCTTAGGTGAAGCTGTTTCATCTGATGGTTCACCTTGTTTGCGTTTGCCTTTGCCTTTGGGTTTTGATGAAGAGAACTCTCTTAATGCAGCTCTTTCCTTTTGAAGTTCCATTTCATCCAACAATTGCTTGTATGCCGCACTTGATTTGAGTTCATCAGTCAACATATGATTAGGAATAGCGGTTGGAATACCTGAGTAAACACGGCAGTGTCCATCGTGTTTTAAATCCGCAAGAATATCATCGTCATCGGGAGTATGTTGAGGACTTCCTTCAAGCTTATCGATTGAGGCATCTAATTGCATGAAGTGACGAATAATAATCTTAATGAAACGTGGGAAAGGAAAGTAACCTGTCTTCTTCTTGGTATTGTGGAAGAGTTGATAAGTAAAATCCTCCCATAGTAACTCTGCATAGTTCACATTCTTTCTCTCATAGATGCCCCAAAAGATACAAGCATTTGAAAAACGCAAAGAGTCATATCCAGTTGATTTAGCAGTAAAACACCGAACGAGTATTCCGAAAAATATTTTCCAAGGTTGACCCAGGTTAGCTGTAGTAAACTGAGACACCAGTCATAAATCAGGATCACCGTATCCAAGAGAGTGATACATCTTCACAATTACAGTCTTGTCCGGGTCGGCTGTAAACTTTTGACCTGAAGGTGGTATTGGTAATCCGAATATTTGACGAAAGATAGAAATTGTGAGAATACATTCCTTTTTGTTGATGGTGAATGAGAACTTTCTGTCTGTTAGCCGTTTCTTTGAAGCCCAAAATTCATGCATATAATTGGTTGGAACCGAAGTCTTACCCTAAAACACCTTCTTAACTGGAGTTCGACCAAGAATATCGGTGACCACTTTGAAAGCATAGTGAGCTGAGGCATAATCTTCTTTGTCTTCTTTTAGTCGAAAGTTGTTTGGTATGAACTGTAGAGCCTTGGCGGCTTCAAGTGCCTAATTAACTTTGATTTGCTTCTCGGTAAGTTGAGACATGTTTTCTGATTAAGACGAACAAACATACAAGATTGATATACCCACAAATATATATATATATATATATCATGATGTATCTATACCTAAGCAAATCAAGCATATACCAAGGACAACAAACACTACACCATTTTTGAATAAAGCTATAATCTGTGGATAAATACACTTGACATTTTCTGAATAAGTGACATTTGCAAAGAAAACAATTTTTTTAGAAAAACATACCTTTTCAGCAAAAACACCTTTTTCGGAATAAACGACAATTTCAGAAAAATCCACTTTTTTTTAATAACACACAATTTCAGTAAAAATACCTTTTTCGGAAAAATGACATTTTCAGAAAAATCCACTTTTTCGGAATAAATGACAATTTCAGAAAAATCATCATTTTCGGAATAATGACTTTTTCAGTAAAAGCAACTTATTCGGAAAAATGACTTTTTCAGTAAAATCAACCTTTTCGGAATAATTGACATTTTCAGAAAAATCATCTTTTTCGGAATAAACGACATTTTCAGAAAAAATCATCTTCTTCGGAATAATGACTTTTTCAATAAAATCATCTTTTTCGGAATAATTACTTTTTTAGTAAAACCAACTTTTTCGGAAAAATGACTTTTTCAGTAAAATCAACTTTTTCGGAATAATGACTTTTTCAGTGAAATGCACTTCTTCGGAAAAATGGACTTTTTCAGTGAAACGATTTTTTCGGAAAAATAACATTTCAGAGAAACAAGTTTTTCAGAAAAAAAACATATCTTTTCAAATAAATCTTTTTCGCAATAAATGAGTTTTTCAGATAAATCCATTTTTTCGCAATAAACGACTTTTTCATATAAATCTTCGGAAAAAGGCCATGTTTTCAGAAAAATCTTCGGATAAACTCATTGTTTCAGAAAAATTCATGTGGTTCATATCCTCAACTACCATCTCGTTATAATTCTTGGGGCAAAGAGTGATTCTAAGGCATCCTACACTAAGGCTCTATGTTCTAAATCTAATGGCATTCAAAAAACCTCACTTATCAATTATCTAATTAATCGAAAAATCTATAAACCCTAATTAGTTCAGATTCAATGGAAACTTATTATAGGAGTGAGATATAATCATCTAATTAATAAATACTGAAAATAATAATAATACCTAGATCAGACAATCGATTAGCACAAATAGATGGATGAACGAAGCAATATCAATGGCATTTTGGAGGTTTATTTGTTTGTGTGTTTAACAGTTATGAAAGAGAGACGAAAATGAGGGGGTGTATATTTTGACTTTGGTCAAACCAGGTTGCAAGAAATTGCAACTTGGTCCCCCTTGTTGCAAATGTGCAATTGTTTACCCCCAAGGATTAGAATAGTGGATAAACACATGTAGAAAAACACATGAATTAACCAACACCTAAACCCGTAACGTCTTATCTTTGTAACCAAACACGAAAAACAAACTCCTAATGCTTATGCAAACAAGCTATTCCTCAAACCACATAAAGCACACAAAGCATATAATGATGAAAATGGTCGGTTTATATTTTCTGAAGACCCTTTTTGAAGATGACTTTTAATGCCAAAAGCAATATAATATTTTCTCCCCCTTAAACATAGACCCGTTTTCTATTTAAAGAGTTGTAGTCATTTTTTTAAAAGAACAAATATCCATGAAGACATTTTCCGGTTTAGTGATTGTTTGGAACGATTCTGGTGACAATAAGATTTCTTTTATTTTGACAAAATAAGTGCACTGATACGTACACTAATTTGTGTTAGACCAAGTTATAAAGTAAACTTAGTCCCTTACAAGGTTTTAAAGTAAACCTTGCCCGAGAAAATTAATTCCCGTTGTGAGCCAACGTTTTCATAAGAAATACTTGACTTTAATGCGAAAAACGGGTTGCAGTCTGAAATAACTACAAGCCATATGGGCATGTTTTAAAATTATGTACAAAGTTTATACGGACTCTATTTATGGCGCCGTGTCAATTTTAATCGACATTTCTAAGGCCGTAAATATTACCGTACTAAAAGACATGCCCGTTTTTAAAATGAAAAATATTTTGGATTTTCTTGATTTTATATTTTTTATAGATTTTCTATGTTTTATATTTTTGTATTTTTCTATTGGTGGTTTAAATATATACGATAATTTACAAGATCACGATCAAAGGATACTCGAGAATAGTTTACCACCACTACTCTTCAGATTCTTCTACCAATTCCTTAAGTGTCGCTGGTGAGAATGATTTCATGCCTAGCTTTTCGATCAAAAACTCGATACGTCCTCGATCTAAGGCCTTTGTGAATATATCTGCCAGCTGATACTCAATGTTGACGAAGTATAGTTCGATCATTCCATTTTCCACTTGCTCTTTGATGAAGTGATAGCGTATGTCAATGTGATTTGCTCGGGAATGTTGAACGTAGTTGCAGCACAGAGCGATTGCACTTTTATTATCACAGTACATCGGGATTTTGTTGAATCCAAGACCGTAGTCAGTTAATTGTGATCTCATCCAAAGAACTTGAGCACAACAACCGGACATAGCAATGTATTCAGCCTCAGTACTTGATATCGCAGCGCTTTTCTGCCTTTTTGATGCCCAACTAACCAGTCTATCTCCAAGAAGTTGCACACTGCCAGAAGTGTTACGTCTAGTATCTTGACACCCAGCATAATCCGCATCTACATATGATATTAGTGCAATAGAGGAATCCTTCGGATACCACAGACCACGATGAAGTGTTCCTTTAAGATACCGAAAGATCCTTTTCACAACATGTAAGTGCTTTTCGGTAGGCCGAGCCTAATACCGGGCACACATGCATAAAGAAAATTGCAAATCAGGCCTGCTAGCAGTCAGATAGAGAAGGGTGCCGATCATTCCACGGTAAAGTTTAGGATCGACAGCTATCCCTTCCTTATCTTTATCTAACTTGGATCTCTCCACCATTGGAGTATCCACGGGGTCACAATTTTCAAAATGATATTTCTTTAATGATTCAAGAGCAAATTTGGATTGATTAATGAATATGCCTCTGGGATTCTGAGAAATTTGTAACCCTAAGAAAAATGAAATTTTTCCCATCATTGACATCTTAAAACGTGTGGACATAATTTTCTCAAAATGGTTAGACAATCTTTGATTAGTAGCAGCAAATATTATATCATCAACATAAATTTGTATCAGAATCATGTCGTTGTCCTCCTTGAGAATGAATAATGTTGGGTCCACTTTGCCTTTGGAGAAGCCTTTCGAGATGAGATACGACGATAGGAGATCGTACCACGCGCGTGGAGCTTGTTTCAACCCATAAAGAGCCTTCTTGAGCTTGTACACGTGATTAGGATACTCCGAGTTGACGAATCCATTCGGCTGGCTTACGTAGACATCTTCCCTTAATTCACCATTAAGAAATGCCGTCTTAACATCCATTTGGTAGACGATCATGTTCATGTGAGCAACATAAGCAAGGAATATTCTAATTGCCTCCAATCGTGCAACAGGAGCAAAGGATTCTTCAAAGTCAATACCCAAAGCTTGTTTGTAACCTCTAGCTTTGTTCTTTAGCACTCCACCTAACTCATCGAGTTTAACCTTATATACCCACAACAATGTAAGGATTTCAACGGTGCTTGGTAAAGGAACTAATTCCCACACTTCAAGACGTTGAAATTCATTAAGTTCCTCTTGCATGGCTTCAATCCAAGATGATTTGGTCATGGCTTGTTGCCAGTTTTTAGGTTCAGTGTCGGAAAGAAATGCATCAAAATAGCAATATAATGCATGTTCTTGGAGTTGGTGGCGTGTTAAGACTGGTCTATCGATGTCACCAATAATATTGCGGATTGGGTGATCCTTTGTCCATTTTGTGTTGTGAGTTTCAATCCGTGGTGGTCGGGAGTGAACGATTGCAGGAGCTTCCTCTGAGGTAGACGCACCGTTAGGGTTTTCGGGTATTTGTGAACCAAAGAACGGAAGCTCTTGTAAATGAGCAATTTCCAAATCGTGATCATAGGGATACTCTTCAACATCATTAGGAACGAGTGAAGGTGATGATTCAGGTGTAGTTTGAGAATTGGTGGGGGAAGGAACATCTGGTTCAAGAGTAACAGTAGATGTCTCGGACTGATTTCCATTATCTTGAGCAACAACTTCGGGAATCGGAGTTACTGCTGTAGGTGCTGGAGAATCATTACTCGGTGGATCAAAGAATTCATCAAACATAGGTTGAAATAACTCATCCCACTTGGACCTTGTAGGTGGTATAAATGATGGAGAAGTAGGATTATTGGGAGTTAATCCGGAACTGATTGTACCGGTTCCCATCTCATGTAATGCGGGTTCAGAGCTGTGTTGCTCAGAAGCCATCGTTGTCAGCTCATCAAAATCGGCATCTAAAGTTTCTACTATCTTGCCAAGACGACGGTTATAAATTCGGTAAGCTCTCTTTGCAGGCGAGTAACCAATGAAAATTCCAATATCAGCCTTCGGTTGAAGTTTGCCAAAATTCTCACTATTTGTATTTAGATAACACAGTGCACCAAACACATGAAGATATGAAATATCGGGTTTGTGTCCATGAAGTAGCTCATATGGAGTTTTACCGTGACGTTTACGAATGATGGAGCGGTTTTGGGTATAACATGCGGTTGCCACTGCTTCAGCCCATAAGAATAAAGGAGCATTCGCATAAATCAACATAGTTCTAGCAGCTTCCATAAGTGTACGGTTACGTCTTTCCACGACACCATTTTGTTGTGGAGTGCGGGCAATAGAAGTTTCATGTGAAATACCTACCTTTTCATAATAGTCTCGTAGAGTTTGATTAACGAACTCAGTACCGTTATCAGTCCGAATGCGGCGAACAGTAGCATTAAGGCGTACTTGGATCATCTTTAAGAAAGTAATAATATACTCTGGTGCTTGATTCTTAGATGCTAAAAGTTTGACCCATGTAAAACTTGACAAATCATCCACCATGACGAGGATGTATTTTCTTCCACTCACACTAGCCGAACGCGTTGGCCCGCAAAGATCCATGTGCAAGAGATACAGTGGTTCTTCGTTGGTGTCTTCAGCTTTAGGTTTATATGATTTCTTGGTGCTTTTCCCTAAAGAACACGCGGAACATAAATGATCCTTCTCGAACTTAAGTTTTGGAAGACCACGAACAAGTTCATTTTTAGCCAAATGGTTTATAGCATCAAAGTTAAGATGAGATAACCGACGATGCCACAACCATGACTTGGTCTTAGATGCTTTGGAGAGAAGGCAAACAGGAGAGGCGGACATCATGTTTTGAATAGACAATGTATAGAGATTATCCCCTCGAGAACCTTTTAACAAATCATTTCCTGCAAGATCGCGAATAAAGCAAGTATGTTGTCGAAAAGCCACTTCAAGGTTTCAATCGCAAAATTGTCCCACTGAAAATAAATTATGACCAAGTCCCTCCACATAATATACCCTTGAAATCGGAACATTCCCAATTTGGTATTCACCGTAACCCATGATCTTCGCAATATGGTCGTTACCGAATTTAACCGTTCCTAGAAACTTGCTGACGAAATTTCTGAGCATCGAGCGATCTCCGGTCATATGCTTTGAGCATCCAGAGTCCAAGTACCAGAGGATGATTTGGACCACCTGAAAATATCACCAGACAAGGACGATGTATCGGAATCTAGTAGTTCCTCTATGTTAGCAGGTACAGATATAATTATCTTAGATTTGCTAACTAAAGAATTCTTAGGCTTCCATATTTGCTTCCTAAATGCCGGATTAGATTCTAGTTGTCTAAGATCTTGAGGTACTTCTTCACTGGTAGGCACAATAGTGGGGGCATACCTAGTTAAAGGGAGCTTTTTCCATTTCTTAGTGCTAGTGTTCCTATTTAAAGGACGCTGAGACCTAACTTTCATGGATGTGATCCTAGTTATTTCATTAAGTGGAAACTAGAAAATGACAACAACCAACCCCTTTCCATGGTGGAAAGGGGTATTTATACTTCCAAGCTACATGGGCTTGGGCCGGTCCATGACAAGCCCATGGACCGGTTCTTACTTAACTTAATAAGCAACTATTAACTATTTGTTAACTACGAGCTATTACAACATTAATAATATTGTGGAGTGACCGATACTTCTAATATACGTAAAAACGTATTTCTAACAATCTCCCCCTAAGGGAGGTCACTCCACGTTACAAAATTCTAAACCTAGCATACTATACTAAGTCTTCGTTCTTTAGCTCGTAGTTTTTTCTTCTTTTCTTTCTTTTGTTGTGAATATGTTGGTTTGATCTTTTTGGCTTTGGCTTGAGAGCATTGTTCTTTGGCCTTTCACGTGCGATCTTTGCCTCTCTTGTGAATTTGCCTCCTCGTGACTCCATGTTCCACACACTTATGTCTTTTTGTTGAATTCTCGAAAGTTTCAGAGTTTGGTACAGCGGAAGACTTTATCTTGTACTTTCTTGAATTTTTTGCTAAACTTTGTTGCAGAAAAACATAAGCATGTGGGAACGACTTCTACAGGTACACCGCAACACCACCGTCTTCACTGGTACACAGCAACGCCACCGTCTTCAACAGGTACACAGCAACACCACCGTCTTTAACAGGTACACAGCAACGACACGAATAAAATGGCTTTGAACATTTTATTCTAATTCGGTAGCATTTTACCTCCGGTCGGTGAAGACCGTTGGACGATATTAGATATCGTACCCGTGACGGATAGTTTCAATTAAGTAACTTCCTGACAGGATTTCGCGGGTAAACCCGTTCTCTTTATTCGACTGTCCAAAGCTGACTGCGAACATAAAGAGTGAATCACTTGGATAAATTATCCTTGTGATTTGAAGCCGTCATTCATGAAACCTGGAACAAGTGAATTTCAATTAAGATTTTCACCATCGTTGCTTTCCAGTTGTCACGAGCTCAATTCATAAAGAATCTTGCACGTCACCTACCAAGTGCTGTTTGATGTTAACACTAGAAGGATTTCCACTCGTCACTGTGGTCAATAAAGAGTCACTCTGAGTGTTCTGGCAAGATCATATGATAATGCGAAGAGGCCTGGAACGAGTTTAAGTTCAATTAAGAATTAAACCACTGTTACCTTCCAGTTTTTCACAAGATTGGTTCTGAAAGAACCGTACGTGTAACCTACCATGAGCTTGTTTGATGTTGGCTCAAGCAGGATTTCCATCTTCATTATAATACTTACGTATTACTCGGATGTTCTGGCAATATTACAGGAATATTACGTAGGACTCATGAAAATCTCTTACTTTTCACAGTGTGTGAGAAAGCAAGGAATAAATGGAAAGTGTCCTAATGAGACTTTTGATGATCTCTTGGCTCTAGACTCGATTGTGCGTTTTGATTTAGTGAGCGATGGCTGGAGAGGAGTGCCACCTTTTCAATACCAGTCTATTCGGAGTGAATAAACCAATAGATAACGTGTTGATCTCCGTGTGATTAAAACAAATACCTTTTGAGAGATATTTGAGTTAGCTGGGAAGGATTGTGCATTGCATCACTGGGTCCATGATGTCTTTCTTCAATACCGAGAATCATTAGCAAAAATGACCTCAATAGCATATGTATTGACCCGGTTTCTGCCTAAAGTTGTAAGGAGGGCTTCTTTCTTTACACCCTTTATCTTTACAATTCTTTTTCATTCTTCAACCCCTTCAATGCTTACCAATACGTCATCACTAGCACCTTGTTGTGATTGTTCCAGTGCTAGCTTAAGTACTTGGTCGGCATTCAGCTACGTTCACATTCTTTCTCCATCTTTCCTAGGACTTCTAATTCTATCTAGGGAATTGTCCTTGGGAAGATTCCATCGGCTCTGATGAATCATTGGACTAAACCTATTCCTACCGCCCTTTTGTCACCACATTCATCGTGAATTAAGCGTGTTTTGGGAAGGAATTGCCACCATGAAAAATCATTGAAAATCACCTAAAGTACTTGTGATATTGAAATCAAAAGTTTTGTACCTTAGGTGTTTTGTTCATCAAAAACGCTCCCCCTTAACACGTGCTTTACACATATTAAGTTGGATAATCGTTAAGTCTTTTTCATCTTTTAGCCAAGTATCACTTACGTCTCCTTAATCCCATTTTCTCCCCTTATCCAAAATGTTAACCATTAATATTTGGGATATTGAATGGATTAACCGGTCTTTGGGTAAAAATGAAATCGATGTTTGGCCATAGAATATGTTCATGCTCCCCCTTAAATTAATAAGGGATAGTTGTAGTGCTTTAGTATGATAAATTTTGAAAGATTTAGAATCTCGTGAGAAATTCTTGAAAAATTATCATACCTTAACACTACATCAAGCCGGAAATAGTCACAAATATACATATTCACAATTGAAAAACCAATATAAAGTGGACCTGAAATGTACGACCCATTAGATGGATCGTTGCAGTAGCTTGTGGTGCACTAAATATGGTCTACCACCAACGAATCTTTCCATTCGGAACAATCCTTCATTCGGAACTTTTCATCCGGAACTCTTCATTCGGAACTCTTCATCCGGAACTCTTCATTCGGAAGTCCTTCATTCGGAACTCTTCATTCGGAACTTCTTCATTCGGAAGTCCTTCATTCGGAACTCTTCATTCGGAACTTCTTCATTCGGAACTTCTTCATTCGGAACATCTTCATTCGGAAATTTTTCATTCGGAACTTCTTCAATCGGAACTTCTTCATTCGGAAGTTCTTCATTCGGAATTTCTTCATTCGGAAGTTCTTCATTCGGAAGTTCTTCATTTGGAACTTCTTCATTCGGAAGTTCTTCATTCGGAAGTCCTTCATTCGGAAGTTCACAAACCGTCCCCCATGAAAGATTATTCTAAAGCAAGACCACTCATAAACCATTTAGCCAATTAATTTTCCATAAACACTTTTGAAAAATCGTTTTGATGACGAAAATGATTTAATATTTTCTCCCCCTTAAACGATGACCCGTTTTCTATTTAAAGAGTTGTAGTCATTGTATAAAGAGTCAAATGAAAGCGTTTCCAATTAATATCTTGAAAAAATATTGATTCGTGGTGTCAATAAGATTTCTCTTATTTTAACAAATTAATGCACTGAGACGTACACAAATTCGTGTTAGACCAAGTTGTAAAGTAAACTTGATCCCTTTGCATGATTTGGCTTGTAAATCACGCCCGAGAAAATTAATTCCCGTTCTGAGTCAACGTTTTCCAAGGAAATACGTGACTTTAATATGAAAACCGGGTTGCAGTCAGAAATAACTACAAGCCATAATGGGCATGTTTTAAAAATGTACAACTTTTATACGGACTCTATTTATGGCACCGTGTCAATATTAATCGACATTTCTAAGGCCGTAAATATTACCGTACTAAAAGACATGCCCGTTTTAAAACGAAAAATATTTTTGGTTTTTCTTGATTTTATAATTTTTATGGTTTTTCTAGGTTTTATATTTTTTATGATTTTTCTTGGTTTTATATTTTTTATGGTTTTTCTTGGTTTTATATTTTTGTATTTTCTTTTTGTGGTTTATATATTTACTATAATATACACGATCACGAACAAAGGATACTCTGAATAGTTTACCACGACTATTCAGCTTATTCTTCTGCCAACTCTTTGAGAGTCGCTGGAGTGAATGATTTCATGCCAAGCTTGTCGATCAAAAACTCAATTCGTCCTCGATCTAGTGCTTTGGTGAACATATCCGCCAGCTGGTACTCAGTAGTGACAAAATACAGCTCGATCACTCCGTTCTCCACCTGCTCCTTAATGAAATGGTAGCGAATGTCTATGTGCTTGGCCCGGGAGTGTTGAACATAGTTGCAGCAAAGGGCAATGGCGCTCTTGTTGTCACAATACATCGGGATTTTGTTGAATCCCAAACCATAGTCAGTTAATTGTGATCTCATCCAAAGGACTTGAGCACAACAACCGGACATGGCGATGTATTCAGCCTCCGTGCTTGATATTGCAGCGCTTTTCTGCCTTTTTGAAGACCAACTGATCAATCTATCTCCAAAGAGTTGCACAGATCCAAAAGTGCTACGCCTCGTGTCTTGACATCAAGCATGATCGGCATCTGCGTATGATATTAAAGCAATCGAGGAATCTTTCGGATACCATAGACCACGATGAAGTGTTCCTTTTAGATACCGAAAGATCCTTTTCACAACATGTAGGTGCTTTTCGGTAGGCCGAGCCTGATACCGGGCACACATGCATACAGCAAATTGCAAATCAGGCCTGCTAGCAGTCAGATAGAGAAGGGTGCCGATCATCCCACGGTAAAGTTTTGGATCGACAATAGTCCCATTCCTATCTTCATCTAACTTGGATTTCTCCACCATTGGAGTGTCCACGGGGTCACAATTTTCAAAGTTATATTTCTTAAGAGATTCTAGAGCATATTTGGATTGATTAATAAAGATGCCTCTAGGATTCTGAGAAATCTGTAATCCTAAGAAAAATGAAATTTTTCCCATCATCGACATCTAAAAGCGTGTGGACATTATCTTCTCAAATCGATTTGACAATTCTATGTTAGTGGCAGCAAATATTATATCATCAACATAAATTTGTACCAGAATCATGTCGTTGCCTTCCTTGAGAGTGAATAGAGTGGGGTCCACCTTGCCTTTGGAGAAGCCTTCCAAAATGAGATATGTTGACAGGAGATCATACCACGCGCGTGGAGCTTGTTTCAACCCATAGAGAGCCTTCTTAAGCTTGTACACATGATTAGGAAACTCCGTACTGACGAACCCATCCGGCTGACTAACATAGACTTCTTCCCTTAGTTCACCGTTCAAAAATGCCGTCTTCACATCCATTTGATAGACAATCATATTCATATGAGCAGCATACGCAAGGAATAGTCTAATGGCCTCCAATCTTGCCACAGGAGCAAAAGATTCTTCAAAGTCTATACCCAAGGCTTGTTTATATCCTCTAGCAACCAATCTAGCCTTATTCTTTAATACCGCACCCATCTCATCAAGTTTAACCTTATAAACCCATAACAAAGTAAGGATGTTAACCTTGTCAGGGAGAGGAACCAATTCCCATACTTCAAGTCGTTGGAATTCATTTAGTTCCTCCTGCATAGCTTCAATCCAAGATGATTGGGTCATAGCCTGCTGCCAATTTTTAGGTTCAACTTCAGAGAGAAATGCATCAAAGTAGCAATAAAGTGCACTCTCTTGTAATTGATGGCGTGTAGAGACGGGTCGATCTAGATCTCCAATAACATTCCTAATTGGGTGATCTTTTGTCCATTTAGTGCTATGGTTTTCAATCCTAGGTGGTCTGGAGTGAACAATAGAAGGAGCTTCTTCTGAGGTAGACGCGGCTGAAGGGTTTTCAGGTATCGCTACACCAAAGAAAGGAAGCTCTTGCAGATGAGCATATTCCAAGTCGTGATCAGTAGAATCCTCTTCCACATCATTAGGCACAAGTAGGGGTGATGATTCAGGTGTAGTTTGAGAATCACTTGGTGAAGGTGCATCCGGTTCAATGTGAATTGTAGATGCATTAGATAAAGGTTCATTAGCTTGAGAAACCACTTCAGGGATTGGAGCGATTACTACAGGTGTTGGAACTTCATCAGTCGGGGGATCGAAGAATTCATCAAACAACGGTTGAAACAGTTTATCCCACTCGGGCCTTGTTGGTGGTAAAAATGATGTAGAAGTAGGATTATTGGGAACTAATCTGGAACTAATAGTACCGGTTCCCATCTCATGAAGCGCGGGTTCAGAGCTGTGTTGCTCAGAAGCCATCGCTGTCAGCTCGTCGAAATCTGCGTCCATAGTTTCTACAATCTTGCCAAGACGACGGTTATAGATTCGGTATGCTTTCTTGGACGGTGAGTAACCAATGAAAATACCTAT
Source organism: Glebionis coronaria (assembly GCA_025667525.1). Classification (NCBI taxonomy): domain Eukaryota; kingdom Viridiplantae; phylum Streptophyta; class Magnoliopsida; order Asterales; family Asteraceae; genus Glebionis; species Glebionis coronaria. Next base: position 218,878,784 of record CM046881.1, read on the forward strand.
ATCGGCTTTCGGTTGAAGCTTACCCAAGTTCTTACTATTAATGTTTGGATAACAAAGGGCACCAAACACATGAAAAAATGAGATATCGGGTTTACGGTCATGTAGAAGCTCATAAGGTGTTTTTCCATGGCGTTTCCGAATGATAGAACGGTTTTGGGTGAAACATGCAGTAGAAATAGCCTCTGCCCACAAGAACAATGGAGCGTTCGCATAAATAAGCATGGTCCTAGCAGCTTCCATAAGTGTACGATTCCGTCTTTCAACGACACCGTTTTGTTGTGGAGTGCGTGCAGCGGATGTTTCATGTGAAATACCAACTCCTTCATAATAATCACGAAGAGTCTGGTTGACGAACTCTGTTCCATTGTCTGTACGAATACGGCGGACAGTAGTATTCAAACGTACCTGAATGAATTTCAGAAAAGTGATGATAGCCTTCGGTGCTTCATCCTTTCTACGTAGAAATATAACCCATGTAAACCTGGAGAAATCATCCACTATTACCAGAATGAATTTCTTACCGCTCACACTTTCAGTTCTCATTGGCCCACAAAGATCCATATGCAAAAGATGAAGTTTTTCTTGATTGGTGTCTTCAGCTTTGGGCTTGTAAGATTTCTTGGTACTTTTCCCCCTTGAACACGCGGAACATAAATGATCCTTGTGAAATTTAAGCTTTGGAAGACCACGAACTAACTCGTTTTTAGCCAGATGATTAATAGCATCAAAGTTAAGATGAGATCATCTGCGATGCCATAACCATGACTTGGTCTTAGATGCTTTAGAGAGAAGACATACTGGAGAGGCGGCCATCATGTCTTGTAAGGACAAGGTATATAGATTTACACCACGAGATCCCTTCAACAAATCTTTTCCTTCCAAGTTGCGGATGAAACAAGTGTGTTGTCGAAAAGCAACCTCAAGGTTGGAATCACAGAACTGTCCTACTGAAAATAAATTATGACCAAGACCTTCTACATAGTATACCCTTGAAATCGTCACGTTTCCAATCTGATATTCACCATACCCCATTATTTTTGCTATATGATCATTCCCGAATTTAACCATACCAAGAAACTTGCTGACAAAATTTCGGAGCATCGAGCGATTTCCGGTCATATGTTTTGAACAACCGGAGTCCAAATACCACAGGATGATTTGGACCACCTGAAAATATCACCACACGAAGACAATGTAGAGGTATCGGAATCTGAGTGTTCCTTGTTATTAGCAGGTACAGATTTAATAATCTTAGATTTGCTAACTCTAGGTTTCTTAGATTTCCTAGCCTTTTTCTTCCTAATTGGTGGTGTAGATTCTAGTTGGCTTAAATCCTGAGGTATGTCTTCACTGATAGGCACTATAGTGGGGGCTGACCTAATTAAAGGGCGCTGTTTCCATACTTGAGTGCGAGTGTTCCTAACTAAAGGACGCTCAGACCTAACCTCAATGGATGCATTCCTAGTTAAAGGGCACATTTTTCCATCTAATGTAAAGGTCCTACCAGTGGGACGCCATTGCCAGCCAACTTGGGCACGAGTTCTACCCGTTGGCTTCCATTCAAGACCATTCTTAATAGCATTCATTTCATTCACGTGATCAATCAGACACAAATCATGACGCTGGGAAAACATACATTCATTACAATTCCAACAATTCAAATCAGAATTCACGAATGGTTTAGGCTGCTGCACAGGCGCAGAGCTTTTAGTCTTAACATGATTCTTTTTATTTAAAACTGAACTAGCATTCCTATTGTGAACTTCTACTTTCTTCTTTTTGGCACTACTAGTGGAGGGCTTGATCTTATCTTTCTTGAGTGGCGATCCTTTAGCCTTAGTAGTCTCTTTTAATCCTGTAGAAGGCAAAGTGGGAACATTAGCAACAGATTTTAAAGGTGTCTTACTTGATTGTGCCAATGACGGTTTCGCTCCTGGAGTCTTATTAAATGGAGTGACAGCAATGGGCCTATGATTAAGTAGTGCAGAACCTGGTGTACCTATGTATTGCAAATATGCTAAGCAATATTGAACTCGCTTAATATATTCATGAGCCGAATAATAGTCGCTACTTGAGGGATCTAAGGCATAAAGATCGTCTAAAATATCCCTAAGAAGATCGACATGCTTAATGGCATTCCTCATATAATCATCGTAGGTAACCGGGTTTCTCTTATGAAGCGGATTCTTATAAAGCACTACTGACTTGGTTGTTGGAGCACTAGTGGACGGTGCAGAGTCGGTAGCTAAGTTATCAACAACTTCTTGTCGGGTGAGAAGAAGTGTCTCCTTTAACTCAGCCAAAACCATATTTTTGTCAATGAGCAGGATGTTCAAATCAGAGATTTCCTCGCACTTTTGGTTCAGTTGTTCAACATAAGATTGTTGTTGTGCCGCATTAAAAGCGAAGCGTTCTTCTAGTGAACCATAAAGAGCGGATAGTCCCTGTCTTGTCCGATCCATCTCCTCTAGAACAGACGAAAGTCTAATTTCTAAGACTTGGTTTTTAGACTCTGCAGCCTCTAGTTCCAATTTGAGTGTTTCATTTGATGACACATCTCTCTTCAATCTCATGATTTCTTCCTCTAATGTCTTAACAATTGCAATCATCTTGTCACTCGTCTCAACACCGTTTTCACAACCATTTGATATCAAAAGATCCTCATTTTGAGTTTGTTGTTTTAATTCTAAAGATGTACAATGTTGTTCTAGTTGATTAAAGCGTTTTGAAAGTAAATTGTAAGAATCTTGTAGCTTTAAAAACTCAGCGTTAGATTTGTGACAAGAATGATTATCTACCTCATTTACAATATCAGCAACATTTACAGAGAGATCACAAACATCATCACATATATGCACAACATCACAATTAATCATAGCGGATGTAAGCTCATTCGAATAATTAACATTTACAGTAGTAAGCACATCACACGAGATTACTGCAGACAAGAATCGGTCATATTCGGTTAAAATCTTTTCTTTTTCAATTAGTTGTAGTTCGTAAGCGGTGTCCATTTCATAAAACACTTTTTGAACTTCACCAATTTCAAACACAAGATTTTCCTTAAGAGATGCAAAAGTTCCTTTTAGACTTTCGACAAACGGATTGATCTCATTTTTAAACACCTCGTTCATATGTTCGAAAGCCCATTCTCCGGCATTTAAGCCATTTGAAGTCGTACAATCCAAAATGACCTTGTCAAAATTAGTAAAGTATTGATTAATCTCTTGCAAGTTTAACCATACAGTGCTAACAGGTGGAAGATCCTTTGGAATTTCCTTAGGACCTTCCATATTGACAAGTGTAGGAAATGCACTAGGGTTTTCTTCATCTAATATGTAGGTCGGTGTTGTTATGAGATCTTTGTCCATATGGAAGCGAATTCTAAAATCCGTTTTTGCAAGCTCCTTATTCAATTTAAAATAATCACACTCGGGATATTTTGCAGAATTGTATGACCGATCCTCATCAACTAGATCCTTACTTGTTCGATCATCGGGAAAAACAATCGGGTCTAAAGCCAATCCTAATTGAGTTGCATTATAAAGTCTAGGACTATGTCTTAAAGCTTGTTTTGCATATCGTGGATTAGGGGGAAGGCCTTTTTGACGAGATAAGTTAAATTCTCTAAACGAAGCATCAAATAAGTGCACTAGTTGAGAAGCAGTGTATTGTCTTAACAGCAAGTAATCTAGACTTCTAATCTTATTAGTGGCATTAATCTCCATTTCATTCTTCTTAGACTCGAGTGATTCAAAATCCGTTTGAAGTTTTTGAAAATTAGTGACCACTAACTCCTTTTCTTGAAGTTCATTAGACAGATTTGCTCTTAAGTTTTCAATTTCTTGCAAGTGACCCATTTGTTTGTTTCTAAAGTGATCATATTCGGGATTAGTTAGAACACTAGACGAAGGCACTAATTCCAAGGTTTGAACTTTCTCATTGCTTAAGGCAAGCTCATCAGACAAATTCTTATTCTTAGCTAAGGTTTCTAAGAGTGCAGCATTCATTTGGCTAAGTAATGTAGCAGGAACCATGACCAAATCTTGTTGAGCAGGAGTAGGCGTATGCGAAATGGGTCCCGGTTGTGATTCACTCAAAGTCTGGGGACTCACATTGATATTGCTATCATTGTTTGTCTCCTTATTTGAAAGACTCACCACCGAAGATTCATTCAAATCAGCACTCTCTTGCACAACTTGATGTGGTTGAATACTAGCATCAGTGGTATTATCGGTGGTATTAATAAGTACCTCAGATCTCTTTTCTGGCCCTAAGCTGGAGATAGTTGCCATGAGAGCAGCCTTTGCAGATTGAAAGTCATCACAGTCTGAGTCATACGCATCGAGATCATCTGCTTGGTATGCTGCATTCTGTGTGGTGACCGTGTCTTGTTCAGCAATCCCTGGATCAGCAAGAAATGCAAGCTCCTCTTCATCAAGTTCCCTTCCTTGTGCCTGAGCATTTACCAGATAGATCTTTTCTGCAAACCATTGTCCATCCCTTCTCCTTTTGGGTTTCTTACAATCCCTGGACATGTGACCCTCTTCCTTGCAGTTGTAGCATGTAATCATTCGCAACTTGCCCGTGGAATTAGCCCGTGGAGCAGGATTGACCATTGGTGCTTGATTGACCGTGCGAGCATTGGTGGTTGATGTGGTAGGTCTCCCCTGATATGGTTGAATAGGCTGAACCATTACCCTGCCATTCTCAATTGTAGCTTGTTGGCGAGAATTGGATGAATTCCTCAACTGATTGTTGGTAGGAGCTGATCCCCTAAATCCTCGTTTGCTTAAAGTCCTTGTGAGATAAGCAGACATAGTGGTTAACACTTCAACTGGATCAGCACCTTGTTTGAATACAGGAACAGGGACTTCCTCATCATCACAGTACATTGCTTGGTCTTGAGCTGCATAATCACTAGAAGGAATACTCATTTGATCAGGATAGCTTGTTGGATATGCTGCATTCTCTTGATAAGAGGAATATGAAGATTGAGCATAAGGTGCAATACTTGCTGGGTGAGGTTGTGTAGCATATTGTGATGAAGGTGCACTGAACCGATATTGTTGCTGATGTGAGGTGGGTGGTTGTGGTAAAATCGAGTATTGGGGAAAGGTTGGTGTCATGTAAGGTGATGGATGATAGGCTTGATGTCCCAAAATATAAGGAGTGTTGTTGTGAGACAAGCTTGGTTGATTCGCCATCAAAGCTAATGAATCAGGGTACATACCTCGTGGAGAACGGTGCATGATCACATGTTTCTCATGTTGCTGAAGAAAAGCATATAGTTGATCCAAATTGCACTTATGCAGATCCCTGGTTAACTTAACATCGGTAATATACTCACCCCATTCAGCTTGAGGTAAAGTATTCAAGAATTTGGTGTTAACCTGGAATGGAGCAATCACCAGATTGTATACATTCAGATCATTCATGAGTGTGGTGAATCTGAAGTAATAATCGTAAAGCGTTTCCCCTGGGTTGTAAGTGAATCTGTCAAACAGGTCATACAACTGACATTCCCTTTCCTGTTTCGTGAGAGACGTGCCTTGTAGCAACACCTTAAGACGTTCCCATAAATCCTTTGCCACAGTATACTGACTTACCATCCTATAGATGTCATGGGGAAGAGCTTGGAGAATTGTTTGAAGAGCTTTCTCGTCTGCATCGGCAACAAGTTGTTGGGCTGGTGTAAGTTCTTCAAATTCTCTTGGTCGAGACACATTGTTAGCCACAATGGTACCATAGTCAAGTGGACCATTTAAGATTGACTTAACCATAAGCCTCCCATAGACCGGTTTTCCCTTAAGATAAGACATCATCCGGCCTTGCCATGCTTCAAAAACTTCTTTGATGAGCATTGGCGGGCGATTATCCGTTCCCGTAATGACGGAAATATCCGTAAGTGATGTCATCTGAGGCATTACTGAATTCGGATTCATTTTGTTAACTTCAAAGAGACAAAGATTATCGGTTGATCGAGCAGTGAAGTAAAGCTTGTGAATTGTGTTGTGTTTTTGTTGTAAGAAACCAAGATTAAATCCTCTAAAAAATCGTCGAAAAAACAAGCAAAATAACCCTTGATTCGGAACTTTTTGTTGATTCGGAAGTTTGATTCGGAAGATTTGGCTTGGAATTACCTTGATTCGGAACTTTTGGCTTGATCCGGAACTTCTTGATTCGGAAGTTCTTGGTTCGGAACTTTGGCTTGATCCGGAACTTCTTGGTTCGGAAGTTCTTGGTTCGGAACTTTTGGCTTGATCCGGAACTTCTTGGTTCGGAAGTTCTTGGTTCGGAACTTCTTGATCCGGAAGTTCTTGGTTCGGAAGTTCTTGGTTCGGAAGTTCTTGATCCGGAACTTCTTGATCCGGAACTTCTTGATCCGGAACTTGTTGATCCGGAACTTGTTGATCCGGAACTTGTTGATCCGGAACTTCTTGATCCAGAACTTCTTGATCCGGAACTTCTTGATCCGGAACTTCTTGATCCGGAACTTTCCTTGGTTGATCTGGAACTTGTTGGTTCGGAACTTTTGCTGGGTAATCAGAAACTTTGATACGATGAACAGTCGACCACAAAACAAGAGATTAAACCCAGATTTTGACCAAATGACCCAAAAAGTTTTGTGATTTCAACAATAATAAGTAAAAACTAATACTTATCCACTAATCCCAATCACAAAAACACCAAGAATCAAGATGGTTTTTCTTAAAGAACACTAATACAATCAAAAACTAAAAAACCACACAAATCACTACCTTAAATCACCCCATAGCTCTTGATACCAAATGTAGAATATTGATAACCTATGAATCTATGAAGGGGGTTGATGATTTCTAGAGAGAGAAAGTTAGAGAGAGAAAGTGAGAGAAACTATGTGTTATTTCATTAAGTGGAAACTAGAAAATGACAACAACCAACCCCTTTCCATGGTGGAAAGGGGTATTTATACTTCCAAGCTACATGGGCTTGGGCCGGTCCATGACAAGCCCATGGACCGGTTCTTACTTAACTTAATAAGCAACTATTAACTATTTGTTAACTACGAGCTATTACAACATTAATAATATTGTGGAGTGACCGATACTTCTAATATACGTAAAAACGTATTTCTAACATTAAAGGGCACGTAGTTCCATTAGCAGTGAAGGTCCTACCAGTGGGTTTCCATTGCCAGCCAACTTGGGTGAATTTCTTCCCCGTTGGAATCCATTCAAGATTGTTCCTAATTGCATACATTTCATTCACGTGATCAACAAGGCATAAATCATGACGCTGAGAAAATAGGCATTCATTACAATTCCAACATCTCAAATTAGAATTCACATTTTGCTTAGGCTGCTGCACAAGCGCAGGGCCTTTAGTCTTAGTTACATGATTCTTTTTATTCAAATTTGAAATAACATTCCTAGGGTGAACTTCTACTTTATTCTTCACAATCCTACTAGTGGAAGGCTTGATCCTATTCTTCTTGTCTTGAGATCCTTTAGCCTTAGTAGATACAATTACTCCTATAGAAGCCAAGGGAACATTAGTTACATATTTTGATTTAGCCTTGATGGGTGTGTTTAATATAGGCTTAGATCCTGGATTCTTATTGAATGGAGTCATGGAAATGGTGGTGGTTTGTTGTTTGAGTGGTGCAGAACCCGGTTGTCCTATGTACTTCAAGTGCTCTAAGCATTGTTGTACCCTCTCAATGTAAGCATGAGCAGATAATAGTGACTATTCATAGGATCAGTTTCATAGTAATCATCTACCACATCCCTAGCAAGCTCCGCGTGCTTAACTGCATCTTCCATATACCACTTATATGATAGTGAGTTGTGTTGATCCCAAACTTAGATCGATTTAGCTTTATGTATACGAGATTAGATCAAGTAATACACTTAGAGAAACCTTTGTATATGCTTATGAATTTAAGTGTTATACGGAATTTAACACTTAAACAAGAACACACAATGATATAAACAAACTTTCACTTTGATTATCAATATCAAACTTGCTTACAATGAAAGTTGTTTACAAACGAAAACTTATATCAAACATTAACCTAAAGGTATTCTTTTATAGACATAAGAAGCCTTGTACAATAATCTACGTATCAGCTATTCTAGGTAAAGATAAATATAGAAAATACATTGTTGTTCCTATCTTTACTAGAACTATTCTAGAATACAATAAACGCGTAGAGTATATCTTCCCATCAGTGCTTGTCTTCAATGTGTCAACGCTTGACTTTATCTTGTCAACGCTTGTTTTGTTCTTGTCAACGCTTGTATTGTTCTTGTCAGCGCTCAAGTGATCTGGCCTTAATTTATTCCCAACAATCCTCCCCTAAACTTGATATCCACTCTTATGATCAAGTTTCTGAATAAGCATTAAGGACTAGGAGGAATCTTACAAACCTTCTCATATTGGTAATGAATAAATCTAATCAAATCTTTTGCCACGTCACTTGAATAGTCTATTTCCAGCTGAGTGTCCTTCATCTTCTCCAAAATAGCCTTGGATATGAAATACTGACCATCCACAAGTAGATACTCAGCAAACTTTGTAGAACTCAAATGGTAAACACCAGCAGCTGAATATAACCTCCATTGAAGACCACTGAGGTCATCTTCAAGATCCTTCCAAACAGCAGGATCCTCATCTTTTGGTCCACACATTCTTTTGAATGTGGACCAAAGTTTTATTCCATTAGCTGAAGTTGGTGCTTCAGCCTCATACCTGGTCTCCAGCAACCTCCAAAGGTCCACCAAGTCTTCTCTATCACAACTTGCAAACAAAGATATGAGAGTGGTAAAAGTGTGTACCTCTTTGCCAAATCTGCCAATCTTCCAAAACCCACATTCATCTTCTTCATAGCTCACAATTGGGTTCCTGGAATCTAATGGTAACACTTGCACCATATCTGAAGCTTCTAAAGGTGAGAGCTTGAGGCTCTTTCTGATGACAGCTTCACTTGGATATAGTGGATCCATATCTTTGGGAAACTCAAATGAAATTCCCTTCTTCACTGGCCTGGGAACAATCATAGCTTTCTTGAGTTCCATTTCTTCTGCAAGTTCCTCCTTTCTTTCATCTGAAAGAAGTCTGAGAGTGTTTGCTTCCTGCACTCTCACCCAAATGGGATAAGCCCTGTTTTCCAACTCATCAAATGTCAAAGCCTTCAACTTCTGATATGTCCATCTAACTCCATGACATCTGAGCAACATAAAGTAGAGCTCCCTTCTATCCCTTTTCAATTCTGAGAGAATATTACTTGCCTTGTGTTTCAAAATTACCTGGCAATCCTTCTGAACTCTAAGAAGAATCTCCAAACCCCATATTTGATCTGAAATGGTCAAGTCTGGATTCTCCATGCATCTTTCTTCCCAAGAATTGTACATTTGAACCACCTCTGGCATGTCAAAGTCAACCTTCAATTTCAATTCTCTTAGCTTCTCCTTAGCCAACTCATCCCCATACTCAAGCCTTTCTGGTTCTATAATCATCACACTTGAGTCTGAGCTAGCTCCATCACTTCCTTCTTCTAAAGTCCCAACAAATGGTGACTCCTTTTTATCTTGTTCCATGATTTGTGCAGCTAATCTTCTATCAAACTCAACTTGAGCTGCATCCTTTGGAACAATCTCTTCTACCAATATACCCTTGCCCTTATCTGATGGTGCAATGGTTGGTAAGGTAGATGGTAATACCTGTGCAGAAACTTCCTTGATGATAGATGATGAATGGGATACATCACCTTCATGTGCAGGTCTGTCAACGCCCAAATTTGTCCTATCAGCGCCCAAAATATTTCTGTCAGCGTCCAACTCTGCCTTGTCAACGCCCAAATATCTTCCCTCAGCGCCTTGTGTAACCTCTCACAACATAGCTGTAAATGATAAATTTAAGTTGGTAGGAGAGACTAAGGACGTATCAAAACTTGTTTGTTTCTTCAAAGTTGTAAGGGCCTCAGCAACATCCATTGATTGACCATCATGACTGCCCTTATCACTTAGATTTATTGGATCTTCCTCCCCTTTGGAAGATTCCTCCATACCTCTCCTTGCACCAGCATTCTCCAAAACTACAATCCTCTCCCTCAATTGCTTGAGTTCAAGGCCTTGTGAGTTGACAACTTGTACTAAATCTGCATTTTGCTTTTGCAAGCTAATGCAGACTGCCGTCAATTCCATAAGAGTCATTGGTTCCAGTCTGCCCTCTTCTGAAATGGCGATTTGACCTCCCAAGTCAGATTCATTGGGCAAGGATGAGGACTTAATGATGGTGGGACTGCCTTGGCCAGCATCTAAGCCAGAACCAATAGTCCCAGCCTCATCCAGGTCACCAGCCACACTTGTGGTGGTGGTTCTCTCTGCTACATGGCTAGGACCACCAGAGGAGAACACTCCAGTAGTCCTTTGGCGTTTCATCAACCTATATTCAGGGGGTGTGGAAGATGGTGTGGAAGAATGGGTGGATGTGGATTGGTTAAGGGGTGTTTGGGTTTGTGAAGGTTGTGTGTCAGCGTTGGAAATAGGCACATCAACGCCAACATTTGATGTGTCAGCGTTGAAGGAAACTTGGTCAAGTTGCATATGTTCAGGTGAAGGTATGGGTTCAGGGATTGGTTCAAGTTGTGGTTGGGGGTCAATTTGTGGTTGGGGCTCTGGTTGGGGTTGTGCTGCTGCAATAACAGCAAGCATAGCTGGGGTCAAAGGTAGGTCACGATGGGGTGGTGAGTTCATCTTCATAAAAATAGCTTTCTTTTGCTCAGGGATCTTATAAAAATCATTGTGATCCCTTGAGCAGTAACCTTGAATATCAAAAACCATTTGTAGAAAACGAGGATAAGCCAAAGTCATTTTGTTCCCCTTGTTTTTACACATCCCCTCAAAAATCATTTTAGAATAATTAAAATTTTGCCCTGTTGCAATGCACACAATAGCACTTGCAATGGATCTATTGATCTCATTGTGTGCAGTGCATTTGGGAATCAAACATTGAAGGAGGACATGTATGAGGTACTTCCGGGCTGGGGGAAATTCCTGCTTATGATACTTGTTTAGAGTACCTTCATCAGGAAAAGGATATCCCAAAGCCCTAAGCCCTTGTTCTATTTCATTTAGGGGAAGGATGGCTATACCATCAGCATCATCAAGATGCAAGGCTTGGCGTACCAAAGCCTCAGTAACCACCCAAGGTCTCCCATGAACAATAGAAGTCAATGTAGTCACTCTATTAACTGTTGAGGAACTGACAGTGTTCCAAAACTGCTTAATATGTGTGACTGGAATGAGTGGTGCATGAGAAAGAGCATACCTTAATGGGGATGCATTCAAATACGCCACCATTTGTGTGTATTGAGGAAACAGAGTATCATCAGCTTCAAGATATGCAATCATGTTGTGTTGAGACCTGAACCCCAATTCCAATTCTGATGGTTTAAACTTGGGTGCCATTGATGAAAGCTGTTAAATGTAAGTGAGGAAGATGAAGTTGATAAGAGAAAATTGTGTTAGACAAGAATTATAGATACCCTGTTTAAAAATAGGAGCCAAATTTATAGGAGAAGAAAATGCATGTGATTGGCCAAAAATAGGCAAGTATTTTCAAAAATCAATCATGAAAATATTGAAAAAGTTATAAGTTATCTCATGCATTAAATGAAAGGTAACAACTCCCAAAATTACGGCCTAAAAATATGTCAAAAAGTAACAACTGGGTAGGTCCCATTGAGTTTCAACGGTAAAAAATAACCTATCAACGCCCAACGGCTATAATCTTGTCAACGTTTGCCTATAGCCATGTCAGCGTCCAATTTGGTCACAACAACGCTTGGAAAAGTTCTTGTCAGCATCCAAAAATAAAAATGTTTTAAAAATGAAAAATGACCTTAACAAGTAATTTATCCTAGAGAAGATAACCAAAAGCTGATAATTATTATAGGGCGGTAAGCACTGTCTAGTTATGCACACTTGCATAAGCAAGATAGACATAACAGTCCTCTAGTGTCCCTTGCTAACCAAAACTCTTAACAACCAAGTTACCTTACAAAATTCCTTGTTACTCCCAGGTAATTTCCATAACAAAATTATTCCCAAGTCACCCAATAGACCACAACCAATTCTAGGCCAAAAATGTCTTGGCAGCATGCATAGTATATCAACTTTGCATGCTACAGTGCCTCATGATTTAGTAAAACTAACTCATACTCACCTGTGGACACAATCTAGAATTGTGATAAGAGTATCATATGGATACCCAAACATCCTAAAGGTTCCTAAAACCTCCCCTTAAACTATGATACAAAAGTTTGCTAAAATCATGCATGAACATAAAAATTTATGTCAAGATAGGAATGAAACATTCCAACCATCATCCATAAATAAAAACTTGTCCAAATGCTTCTCCATTAATCCATAAGCAACTCTGTATCCAATGGTATACTGCTAACACCATCTGCACATTTAGATTGAAAACCACAAAACTAACATTGTTGCTGACAACGCCCCGATAACACATGACAGCGTTGAGAGAAGCTTTGTCAGCGTTAGACAATTATATTGCTGACAACGTTGCAAAAACACTTATCAGCGTTCAAGCAACCTTTGTCAGTGTTAGAAAAATATAGTGGAAAATCTAAATCAGCAATAAGACCAATAACAATGCATCATCCTGTACATACTTTTACAAAAAGACTCCAAAACACATATTATGTGAGATTGACCATTCCAATACTTGTTACCAAGTATTGAAATCTCCCAACATCAAAAGGTTTAGTTAATAAATCTGACACATTTTCCTCAGTGTTAACCCTATCTGGTTGTATTAAACCTTTCTCAAAGCAATCTCTTATAAAATGGTGTCTAATTTCTATGTGTTTAGTTTTAGAATGATGTACAGGATTCTTAATGATGCACAAAGTACTGTTATTGTCAACAAATATTTTGGTATGCATGAAATTATACCCATAGTCCAACAGCTGGTTTTAAATCCACAAAACTTGGCCACAACAAGCAACTGCAGCCACATACTCAGCTTCAGTTGTAGAATTAGCCACCACTGTTTGTTTCTTGCATTGCCAAGAGATCAACCTGCTCCCAAGGAACTGACATCCACCAGTTGTGGATTTCCTATCAAATTTATCACCTCCATAATCACTATCTGAATATGCAATCAGCTCCAATGGTGAATCCTTTGGGTACCACAAACCAAGACTAGGATAGCATCTTAGGCACCTAAAGATCCTCTTCACAGCATAAAGGTGACATTCTTTGGGAGTCACTTGATGGCGTGCACAAGCACACACAGCAAACATGATGTCAGGTCTGGAGGCAGTAAGATACATCAAGGATCCAATCATGGATCTATAGTGCCTGACATCAACATCTTTCCCATCTCCAATCTTTCCCCAAGGGTGTTCTCTATCCATAGGAGTAGTAGCCCTCTTTTCATGTGGAGAAAAGCCAAACTTCTTCAAGATCTCAGCAACATATTTATCCTGGGAGATGAAGATACCATCTTCTTTCTGCTGAACTTGTAAACCAAGAAAGAAGTTCATCTCCCCCATAGCACTCATCTTGAATTTGTCTGTCATAAGCTTGGAGAAATCCTCACTCATCTTTGGATCAGTAGACCCAAAAATGATATCATCAACATAGACCTGCACAAGCAACACATCCTTGCCTTTCTTCTTTGTAAATAGTGTCTGATCTATGGTGCCCCTCTTGAATCCATTGTCAACCAAATAGGTCGACAAAGTACCATACCATGCTCTTGGGGCTTGATGAAGGCCATACATAGCCTTTTTGACTCTATACACTTTATCTGGATGCTCTGGATCCTCAAAACCAGGAGGCTGCATTACATATACTTCCTCAACAATAGTTCCATAGAGGAAAGCACTCTTGACATCCATTTGATAGACTGTAAAGCCCATGCAGGATGCATAGGCTAGAAAAATCCTTATAGCTTCAATCCTTGCAACTGGTGCAAAGACTTCCTCATAGTCTATCCCCTCCTCTTGTGTATAACCTTGAGCCACTAACCTTGCCTTGTTTCTGACCACAATGCCTCTTTCATCTCTTTTGTTCCTGAGAACCCATCTTGTCCCTATAGGTCTGACATATCTTGGACAATCAACTAGCTCCCAAACATCCTGAATTGCAAATTGATGAAGCTCATCATGCATTGCTTCCACCCAACTTGGTTCTTTGAGAGCATCAAATATTTTCTTGGGTTCCTCTTGTGACAGAAAACAGGCAAACAAACATGCTTGCACAAGAGGGGTATCAACCTTCTTATGTATATTGGCAATAAACCCACCAAGACCTTGATGAGATCTTCTAGTCTGAACTGGAGTCATAACATCACCAATGATTTGAGAAGGAGGGTGATTCTTCATTGTGGAAGTGAGAACTCCTCTTGCAAAGAGTCTGGTGTCCTCAACCTCACGCTCCATATTGCCAATATCTTCTTCATCATATTCTCTTATATCAACATAAGGATGACCTTCTTCATATGAATTGGAAGGTTCACCTTGTTCAAAAGTGGAAGAGAAAAGATGTGCAAAGGTGTTGTCAACGTCTGAATCTTGTTTGTCAGCGCTTGGGCTAACAACGCTTGAACTGTTGTTGTCAACGTCTGAGCCATCAACGTCTGAATTGGTCTTGTCAGCGCTAGATTTGCCTTTGTCAGCGCCTGAAGAACCATGCATGTTTGTATCTGGTGGTGCTTGAAAACCACCATTATCTTTTTCCAGCAGCAGCAGCAGCAAAAGCATCTGTCCAAATGGGAATGGAAACATATTCTAGGATAGGAGATGTCTTTTCTGCTTATGATCCAACCTTTTCATGAACCTGAGTACCTGAAACATCAACAACTTGTTCCTCCATAACATTTGAAGTTACCTTCACAATGTCTGGATTAGTGACAGGCATATAATTTAAAGTTCTAGATAAAGGTTCCAAGTCAAACAACCAATTAGGGCCACTTTCAGGATCACTAGGTTTATTCTCTAAAAACCTAACATGTACTCTTTCAAGTATACATTTTTATTCTTTAAGATAAACCATATATCCCTTGCTCTGCACTGAATACCCCATGAAGTAACCCTCATCACCTTTTGCACTAAATTTCCCTAAGGCATCACTAGTGTCTAACACTACTACATGACAACCAAAAGGTCTAAGAAAACCAATATTAGGTTTTCTACCCCAAAGTAACTCATAAGGTGTTTTGTTCTGAATTTTGTTAACCAATGCTCTATTTTGCACATAGCAAGCTGTATTAACAGCCTCAGCCCAAAAGGCTATAGGAAAGTGAGCATCAGCCAACATTGTTCTGGCTGCTTCAATTAGGGTTCTATTTTTCCTCTTAGCAACCCCATTTTGTTGTGGGGTTCTAGCAATGCTAAATTGCCTAGTAATTCCTTTCCTGGCACAGAAATCATCTAGCTTCTTATTCCTAAATTCTCCACCATTATCACTCCTAAGCATTTTAACCTCATTGCCAGACCTCTTCTTAATCTGAGTGATAAAATCAATTAGAATATCAGCTGTGTCACTCTTCATAGCTAGAAAGAATGTCCAAGTAAACCTAGAAAAGTCATCTGTGATGACAAAACAATATGACTTACCATTCAAACTTTCTATATTGGTTGGACCAAAGAGGTCCATGTGTAGCATATGAAGAGGTCTAGAACTAGTGTGCACCTGTTTGGACATGAATAAGACCTTGTGTTGCTTGCCTTTAAGACATGCAACACAAGAGTGGTCATTGTGGAAGGCCTTCTCAGGCAAACCATCAACTAAACCAAGCCTCACAAGTCTATTTATATTTTTAAAATTTATGTGCCCTAGTCTCCTGTGCCACAAATTACTCTCATCTACTGAGGCCTTAGCATAAAAACAGGACATATTATTATTCATTTTAATCCCATTCAAATTCACATTATATATGTCTTTATGCCTAGGTGTTCTATACTTAATATATTTCTCATCAGGGATCTTGAAATCCTTGCTTAACACCAAACACTCAGTATCAGTAAAAAGAACTTTATTTTTGTTATCACACACTTGTGATACACTAAACAGATTGTAATCAAGCTCTTTTACCAGGAAGACTGATTGTGGTAAAATACACCTCTTGTTTAGGAAAACAAAAGAGCGTATATGAGCGGTAAGTATTGAACAAATGATTTTAGGAAAAATCAAGTGTTAATGACCCAATTAAGTTCGTTTCCCAAGGAGGTATATGTGTGTGACTAAGATGTACAAGATTTGAGATTAATATTTGGTTTAGAATGGGATTAGAAGAGAAAATGACGAAGTCGTAAAAATAAAAATTAACACAAAATCACTATTAGAAAGTTAAAACGTAGAACCTTAAAAACCACAAAAATAAAAATAAATTCTAAAAATTACCAAAAAATTACCAAAAATCAAAAATAATAAACTAAGAGTTTACCAATGATCAAAACTTTTTCAAACCTTTTAAATAATTAAATATTCAATTTTTAAATGCTAATTAAAGCCCTAAAAATCAAATAAATTATCAAAAAGCCCAAATAAAGATTTTTCAATTGATAAACCTCTAAAATGACCTAAAATGATTAAAAACTATTTTTAGAGATTTTAAAACTAATAAAAACTATTTAAAATGATTTAAAAACTATTAAAACTTAAAATAATTATAAAAATTAATCTAAAAGTGATAAAATTATTCTAAAAGTTGCTAAATTCCTATTTTAATGTATTAAACCTAAGAAAAATGTAAAAAGTTGGAAAATGTGAAATTTTAAAATAATAATAAAATAATAATAAAATAATATTAAAAATCCAAAAATTATAAAAAATTCTAAAAACTTGCAAACTAGTTTATTTTAACCTAAATAATCAGAAAATGAAAGTGAAATTACCAAAATACCCCTAATGGGCCCTCAAATGGGCCAAATCCAAAAACAGTCAACCTAAATGGGCTTTTGGGCCCAAAAAGTCAAACTTGGCCCAATTGACTTGGAAAAGCCCTATCTGACTTAAAATTTAATTCTAAGAACAAAACTCTAAAGGCCCAAAGGCTGAAAATGTGCTTATCACAGCTTATTGAACACCAAGCTTATTCTTATTGGGCTTTTCAGCCCATTAAGCCATAAGCTAATGCCATAAGCTCTAATTTGACACACAACCCTCTTTTTGGATGCTTAAGAGATCTGTCAAAAGAAATTTCCAATAAGCTCACTCAATAAGCCAGAAAATAGAAAAGCAAAAATCCACAAAACGACAAAATAGTCGTTTTTGAGAAATAATGCACCTCAGAAGCTGATTCAACTTGCAAAAGCTTTCAAATGGACTCAATAAGAAATATCAATCAACAAATTTCCAATAAGCACAAGCAATAAGCCAGAATAAGCACAAATGAACTTATGTAAAAGTCAAAGGACTTGGTTTTCTAGTCAAACCTAAAAGTCAACCACCCAAATGCTCTTGGATGAACAAATGGGTCAAAATATGAGCACCTATTACAAAAACAAAGTTGTTGCTGGTTAAAATAAGCTATTATAGCTTATTGATAAGCTGACACTAAAAATGCACTAGCAGTGGCAACCAGCAGGGGAAAGGGGTTCCCACTGCTTTGACTAATTGACCAAGCTTATTTGAGAGTTCTGGTTTGATTCAATTGGAAACAAAGGCACCCTTATGATCAGTGAACCACAAGGAGTCAATAGCAACAATAAAATCACAAAATGATCCACACAATAAGCCACAATAAGCCAAACAGTCCACAGATATGCTCCAGATATGCAAATAAGCAGTTAAGCACTTAATAAGCAGATTTAAGCAAAATAAGCCAACCAAACTTAACCAGATGCATACACAAGCTATATAAACTAACAATAAACACAAAGCAACAAGAATCAAACACTGAATCAAACTAAATAGCAAGATCAAAGCACTAGAAGTTACTGATGAACAAAGAACAATATGCAGAAACAGTTTGCTGATATACTTGACACTTGATCCAATTTCAAGCCTTAAATCATTTTACCCTGGTGTGATTAACTATGATTTAGCACTTGTTACCCTTAACCTATGCTTAGATCTAGGTGTCCTCAAAATCCTAGCCAATATTACCAAGTTATGAAGATTTTATAGCCAATCTATGAATCAATGTGTTCAAAGCCTCAAAACTTGCAAACAGATGAACATATGCTCCCAAATAACAGATACCAATACTTGCAAACAACTCACAAGCACTTAACAAACCACAAATCTAACTTATGCAGTAATCCCAAACACCCTTTTAAAACTTATTTTCACAAATTTTCAAAGGATCATTAAGATTCAACCCACAAATCAGATCAATAACACCTCAATAACATCAAACAAAGCCAAATCAACAATAAACAACCACAATAACACAGATTCAAGCACAAATCCACAAAAATCACAATTATTCAGAAACTTAAAGAGAAAATGAAAAGGGAAGAAGGTGCAAACCTCCAAGACCTACATCCAGGCCCTGGATTGTTTGAGCTGAGGTACTAGCAAAACAAGTACCAGCTTCCAATGCTGCTAAGATGAACAAACACAAAGTAAGATCAAAAATAATGCCAACTTTTTGATTTTTGATGCACAAGCTTTATCACTTAAAACCTTGCCTCAAAAACCTTCAAACAAGATAATGGAACTCAGATTTTAGCTTCTCAAACACCAAACTTTTATAAATAACAGATTAGAACTCAAAATTTTAAGAAATTCAAACTTTATTTCATAAAAAGGAATTACAAAGATTAAAAGCTAAAATCAGGAACAAAGGGACTCTCACATGTTGAGGTCTCCTTTTATAGGCAAATGCCTGGCTAAACACTATTCACAAACCCTAGAAGTGAAATTCCCTAAATGCCCTAAGTCCTTCTAGACGAATCCTTGGTGTGAGCTGTTTAAATTCATCTTGGACGTTCATTTCAGCTTTGTTATGAAGCAATGATCCTTGGCTGTTGATTTGGACACGTCACATAACTTGGAGAGTAAGTTGTGTTTTCATTGGGTAAGGAGGTTGAGTGTGGGGTCCAGGGAGTAGTGGGAGTGAGGGTTTTGTGTGTGGGATTCGTTTCTGCATGTGTGAATCACATGTGGGTGTGGGTAATTTTGATTTACCCTTTGTTTTAAGTGATGGTAAAACTGGGTGGATGAAGGTGAATAGTAAGTTGTTTGATCCGTTTTTGTAGGAGTGAATAAGTGTTTGGCGCAAAACGTGTTTGAATGTTTCATTTGCACAAGTTTAGCCCTCCTCTTTCCTTTCTTTTGGCATTTGTGGTTAAACTTCTATCAGCGCCCAATTTAACTTGTAACAACTTTCATCACTTGGCAATTTTGGCACAAAACTTTATAAAAAGTGTTTTCAAGGGTTCTTTTTGCCATTTTGAGATATTTCAAGGACTGATTTTGAACATTCTTGATCTTCTAAGGTCTTCATTGTATCTTTGACTTTATGAGGGACCATTATTGGCAATTTTGATTTGTTGAGGGACTATTCTTGCCATTTCTTCAAAGTTGAAGGACCATTTGTGTAATTTTGACAAACTTAAGGGACCAAACTTGTAATTATGAATATACAAGGGTTTTAAGTGTCATTTCTTCAATAAATAAGGATCAATCTTGTTTGTCTTCAAGTCTTCAAGGGTATTTGTTGAGAATTCCATGATTAGGGCCCGGTTCTTTGTACGGCTTCGTTTCTCGTGTCCGTTTTTCCTTGTAACTTGTGATCTTTTGTCTTTTTCACGATATCCATACCTAAAATACACAAGTAAACAAACACAAGCATATATATGGTATTTTATGACATTTTTATGCATTTAAAGCCCGAAAAGAACGATGAGATCATGTATAAATGCCATCTCATCACTCCCCCATACTAAGCCATTACCGTGCCCTCACGCAATGTTAGAATAAAGTATCTAAGCATCACCAAAGTTCAATTTTATTAACCTTTATTGAAGAGTAAAAGACTTGCAACATACTACGAAGATGTGTAAAGACATAATGTATGATTTTCATCACAAAAAGTGACTTTTAGGGTCAAAGAATAGAAACAAGTAAATGTCCCTTAGAGTAAACTTTGTCATCCTTGATTGTCATACATTCCATGCTAAGTGTAAAAACAAGATCATTGTTGGTACAAGTCACAATGCTAACACTACTCATACGTCCAAATTGTGTAATACTTTTTCTCCCCGCAATCCTAGTTATTATAAAGGAAATAGGTTACTAGCATTTTTTATCTATTTGTCATGGATCACAAGTGATTCATATTGACTTATTTGAGTAGTTATTAATCCGAAAGAAAAGTAGCACGATTTGATCAATAGTTAGCCGAAGGACAAAATCTTTTAAAACGGCTTCTCGTGTATCTCCTTAAGTTCATATCTTGGCATAACTCGTTTCACGATTTGAGACCTTTCTCGGACCGATATTTGGCATGTACTTCATACTTCAAATCTTGGGAAGACGTTCTTGAAATTATGGTCTTCTCTTCATATATTTGGAATTTCTTCACTTGACGTTTTTGAGAGATTCTTCATATTGGACCACGACTTCATCATTTTTGTTCAATCTTTACTTTGGATTTTGATATACAACGATCCGCCTCCTTTTCGGACTTGGATATATTTATCCTCATACCTTGTTAGGGTCTTTTTGGATAGACTTTCTCCATGATCTTTGGGGAGTAATTGCTTCTCGTCGTGTGTCTCGATCCTTCATATTGATTTAGGAATAATGATACTTCACATCATCTTTGGATCTTTAGCAAAAATAGAGCTCCTCATGCCTTGTTAGGGCCTTTTTGGATAATCGCCAATCTTCGCGTCCCGCTTCAATAAGTTATGCCTTGGCTATGAACTCTATTCAACCCCGAGCAACTTTTAAACGATCTTACGCTAGAGGCTAAGTAACCTTTCAAATCGTACGACCTTACTTATTGCAATTATGATTTATTCCTAATGCATTGATCTTATGGGAAGAAAAAGCCACAATTAAAAACATATGAGTTTTTGAAAGAACACTTTCATGTTCTACGTTTAGCATGATCACTTGTCTAACTCTATCATTTCTCGTTCTTCACTGTATAAAGACCTCTAATTAAAGAGACTCGTGAATATTTAGCCATGCAAGTCAAAATTAAGCCAAATTTGGATTAGCTTTCATTAAGACTATATCAAATCAAAGTTTTGGGTTTTCAAGCCACCTATAGGATCTTGCACTTTCTTGGACTTTTTCAAGCTTAGAGAATGCGTTTTATAGTTCCCTTGATAAGTGACTTTCTAGAATCAATTATGGGAACTTGCGAAAACTTCTTGTTCTTAACCCGTATGAATTAAGACTTTCGCGTTTTAAAGCTCCTTATATAAAAGTCTAGAAAAACTTGAATTGAGCGGGTTAAGGAATGTAAATGGCTCCAAATGCCCATCAAGTCAAAAATTAACTCTTATTCTACCCAACGGAAAATATACATTCGTGTCTTAAAAACACTTATGAAAACTAAGAAAAAATTTAAAATTTGGCCATTTTTAGCCTTATTAGCAAAACAAAACATTGAAAGTTGGAGAGCGTGAGGGTTTGGCAAAGCAAGTATCTATTCACCCCCCATACTAAAAGTAAACATTGTCCTCAATGTTTCGAGTCTAAAGGTGGAGCACCCCCATACTAGAGACGAAGAATCGAATGCTTAGGATCTAGCATGGAAAGGGTGATCAACAATATATCTAAAGCCGTTTATTAAGTATGCTAAAAGATAATTGTTAGAACAATAAAGGATATGTCATGGATTCGTGAAAAACTTCTTCAAACGAACGATGGAGGCTCACGTAAACGAACACGAGAGTCTTCAATCGTAGGTGATGATGATGATCTAGATAACACAATCACAAACAACCACGAGACAACGAGTTGAAAGGGTACAAGTCCCCTTATTAGTGAATAGTGAGCATAAAGATAAGCATGGGATCTCCCCCACGAGGCACCTCGTTTTTTATTACCGAGTCATGAGCTCGACTCGATCCCCTCAATGCTAATTATCATTGGGGAAGGTGACTTGGTCGAGGGCAACCATTGAAGGAATTTCCCCACCAAAGTAGTGCTTAAGCATATGTCCATTCACCTTGAAATTAGGGCCATCATCTTGAGCTAGCTTAATTGTCCCATATGGAAACACTTGTGTAATGGTGAACGGACCCGACCAACGAGATTTCAATTTCCCGGAAAATATCTTAAGACGAGAGTTAAAAAGAAACACTTGATCACCAACGTTAAAAACCCGGTTTTTAATCTTTGAATCATGAAACTTTTTAGTCTTTTCTTTAAAAATTAATGAATTTTCATAAGCGTTATCCCTTAATTCATCCAATTCATTCAATTGTATTTTCCGGTGATCTCCCGCAGTCTTTAAGTCAAAATTAGCATGCTTAAGGGCCCAATATGCCTTATGCTCCAACTCAATGGGCAAATGACAATTCTTCCCATAGACTAACTTATAAGGAGTGCAACCGATAGGTGTCTTATAAGCGGTCCTAAAGGCCCATAAAGCGTCATCGAGTTTGTCGGACCATGAAGCACGGTTTTCTCCAATTGACCTCTCTAAAATCCTCTTCAAAGCTCGGTTCGAAACCTCGACTTGCCCACTCGTTTGTGGGTGATAAGCCGTAGAAAGACGATGTGTAACTCCATATTTCTTTAGAACCTTTTCGAATTGGTCATTACAAAAATGGGTTCCACGATCGCTTATAATAGCACGAGGGGTTCCGAACCGAGAGAATAGTTGCTTCAAAAACTTCACTACCACACGAGCATCATTAGTAGGCAAAGCCTTAGCTTCCACCCACTTAGAAAGGTAGTCCACCGCGACGAGGATATATTTGTTGCCATGAGACGATGGGAACGGCCCCATAAAGTCTATTCGCCATATGTCGAAAATCTCACATACTTGAATTATGTTTTGCGGCATTTCATCACGTTGAGACGATTTTCCTTGACGTTGGCACGAATCACACGACTTTACAAGTGCGTGTGCATCACGATAGATAGAAGGCCAAAAGAAACCGGCATCGAACACTTTCTTAGTCGTGAGATTAGCACCGTGGTGACCACCCGTGGGTCCCTCGTGACAAGCTCTAAGGATATTAGAAGCTTCGGCACCAAACACACAACGTCGAACGAGTTGATCCGCACCAATCCGAAAGAGATAAGGGTCGTCCCAAAAATAGAACTTGACGTCACGAAAGAATTTTCGTTTTTGTTGTGTCGTCATACCCTTGATTATGAAATTGCCCGCATGGTAATTTGCAATGTCGGCAAACCATGGGGTTGTGTCTTTAGAATTCACTACACCGAGAGTCTCAAGAGGAAATGTTTCGGTAATTTCCTTGTTCTCGAAAACATCTTTGTGAGGATCTTCTAGACGAGAGAGATGATCGGCCGCTAGATTCTCGGCTCCTTTTTTGTCAAGCACGGTGACATCAAATTCTTGGAGGAGGAGCATCCAACGAAGCAATCTCGGCTTAGCATCTTGCTTAGCTAAGAGATACTTGATAGCCGAATGGTCGGTATACACGATGCTTTTAGTCAAGACGAGATAAGGTCGGAATTTCTCAAAAGCATATACCACGGCAAGGAATTCCTTTTCCGTTGTGGTGTATTTTAATTGAGCCTCGGTCATCGTCTTACTAGCATAGTGGATAGGACGAAAATGCTTGTCATAACGTTGCCCTAAGACGGCCCCTATAGCATAATCACTTGCATCGCACATGATTTCAAAGGGTAATTCCCAATTAGGAGCAACAAGAATGGGAGCTTCGGTAAGTTTCCTTTTGAGAGTTTCAAAAGCCTTAACACAATCCTCATTAAAGTTAAAAGGAGCATCCTTCTCGAGAAGGTGTATCATAGGACGAGAAATCTTCGAAAAGTCCTTGATGAAACGACGATAAAAGCCCGCGTGGCCTAGGAAACTCCTAACTCCCTTAACGGTTTTGGGATGAGGTAACTTGGCGATGACGTCTACCTTAGCTTTATCGACCTCAATCCCCGCCTTCGACACCTTATGTCCTAAGACGATTCCTTGTTTACACATGAAATGACATTTCTCCCAATTAAGCACAAGATTGGTTTCTTCACAACGTTTTAACATTTGCTCGAGATTAGATAAACATGACGTGAACGAATTACCAAACACCGAGAAGTCATCCATAAACACTTCCATCGACTTCTCGATCATATCGTGAAAAATAGCCATCATACACCGTTGAAACGTACCGGGTGCATTACAAAGTCCGAAAGGCATCCTACGATAAGCGAACGTTCCATAAGGACACGTAAACGTAGTCTTCTCTTGATCACGAGGGTCGATAGGGATTTGAAAGTAACCGGAAAAACCATCTAAAAAGCAATAGAATTCATTTCCCGCAAGTCGCTCTAACATTTGATCCATGAAGGGAAAAGGAAAGTGGTCTTTACGAGTGGCGTCATTTAACTTTCGGTAGTCAATACACACCCCCCAACCGGTCACAACACGAGTGGGAATTAACTCGTTGTTTTCATTAGGCACAACGGTCATTCCTCCCTTTTTAGGGACACAATGGATTGGGCTCACCCATGGGCTATCGGATATAGGATAAATCATTCCCGCGTCAAGGAGTTTAAGGACCTCCTTTTTAATGACATCGTGAATTTTGGGATTCACCCTTCTTTGACTTTGAATTGCGGGTTTGTAGTCCTCCTCCATTAAAATCTTGTGAGTACAAAATTTTGGGTCAATACCCTTAATGTCGGAAATTTTCCATGCAATTGCCCCTTTGTGAGCCTTAAGAACTTTCAAGAGCTCGGTTTTTTCATTATTAGCAAGACCTTTTGCAATAATAACCGGAAACTTGTCATCACCTTCCAAGAATGCGTATTCAAGGTGAGAAGGAAGATCTTTCAATTCAAGGATAGGTGGTTCCTCGATTGAAGATTTTGGTTCAACACTCATAACTTCCATCGGCGAAAGAAATGGTGGAATAGAAGTATCATCACTAATCAACACCTCATCTTCATTGTCAATTTCATTTGAAGTGAAATCGCCTCCTTGGAATGGAGTGAGATTTGGTGTAGAATTAGCAAGAATCGGATCCAAAATAGTGGGATTGCCACTTGACGAGCTATCGGAAAAACCTAACACTTCTTGTGAAAACTCATTGCAAACCACATCAACGATGTCAATGTGATTGATGGTAGCGATTGCATAAACATGAGAAGGTTTCGAGTTTTGAGTAGCGTTTATAACAAGTTCCTCTTCGTTGAATCTCAAAGTGATAGTTCTCGCATGAACATCGATAAGTGATCTCGAAGTGTCTAAAAATGATCGACCTAAAATTAGAGGAACTTGAGGATCCGCGGGGATGTCAACTACTATAAAATCAACGGGATAGTAGAACTTCCCCACTTTCACGAAAACATCTTCGGCTACTCCACATGCCATAATCGTAGAATGATCGGCCATCTCGATGGACATGTTCGAAGGAATGAGAGCCGGAAGCGAAAGCGATTTCCAAATGGAAAATGGCATCAAATTAATGCTCGCACCAAGATCGGCCAAGGCGAGGCATTCTTTCATATCTTGTATGTCACAAGGAATGAGAAACTTTCCGGGATCACCAACTTTTTCCGGTATGCGGTTAAGATAAACCGAAGAACAATTAGCAAGCTTTGAAAGCTTTTCCTTATCGCTCATCATACTTTTAAAAGTGGAAGCGAAACGAGGCATATATAACAACGCGTCGGCTAAACTCACATCAAAATGCACTTGTTGAAACATTTTTATAAAAAGCTCGATTTGTTGTTTGTTACGTTCTTGCAACTTCTCTTTGTTTCGTCTTGAAGGGTAGGGTAAAGGTGGTGTGGGTTGGTCATTAGGCAACGGCCTTGGAAACTCGGGTTCCACAATTGGTATTGGTTCAACCGTAGGTGTGGTATGAGCGGTACTTCGTGGGATTGTAATGTGCTCCTTTTCGACCATCACCTCGGGTTCTTTTTCGATTTCCTTCTCCTTAGAAGTACTTGTACGAGAGATTGGTTCCTTGAAAGTTTTACCACTTCGTGTAGTAATAACCTTCATTTCTCCCTTCGGGTTTGCAATGGTATCACTAGGAAGACCACCCGAGGAAGAGGGTTTACACATGATTGCTTCAAACATCTTAGCCATTCGGTCCTCAAATTTTGATTGCCTAGCATCCGCTTTTAATAATTCTTGCTTAATCTCATGTTGTCCTAATTCCATCTTTTGTTGATTTTGTTGAAGACGTTGGACATTTCCTTCCATTTTGTTTGCATGAGTTTTAAGTTCATTAGCAAATTCATTTTTAAGCTCGTTTTTCAACTCGGATCTTAAGCTA
Organism: Glebionis coronaria; assembly: GCA_025667525.1. Lineage (NCBI taxonomy): Eukaryota > Viridiplantae > Streptophyta > Magnoliopsida > Asterales > Asteraceae > Glebionis > Glebionis coronaria. The sequence goes on from CM046881.1 coordinate 218,905,200, forward strand.
ATCATCTCACGTTGCATATTATCAAATTTAGCATCATTTACTTTTGCATAATCCAAAAATTCTCCTTGCAAATTTTTAGTGTGAGCATTTTGAAAACCTTGTGTAGTGTTTTGAAAATCACGGTTTTGGTTTTGATTAGAAATTTGTCCATTCCCACTTTGATAATTCCCTTTGTTGTAATTGCGTGTGTTGCCTTGGTAATTACCTTGGTTTTTGTTTCGATAATTGTTAACATTTTGGTTTGGTGGAGCTTGATTTTGGCGGGAACCTTGACCGTTTTGGTTGTAAGTTCCCGTTGCTATATAAGCACTCGAAGTGTTACCATCCGCGGTAATGCACTCGGAAAGATCATGAGCTCCCACACAAGATAAACAACTCTTAGCAACCGCTTTAACCGAAGCGGAATTGGAAGCTTCTTGAGCCTTCCAATGGGACATAAGATTAGCAAATCTATCAAAAAACCGATTTTCCTCATTAGCTTCATCATGTAAGGCATTAATGCTACGAGACGATTGTGACGAAGATGACGAACCCATATTGGCAACACTCGGTGTGTTACGAGGGTTATAAACCTTAGATCTATTCTCAATGATTTGTAAAGCCTCATTTGTCGTCTTGCACAAAAAATTACCACCCGCGGCGGCATTCAAATAATCTCGTTCATGATCATTAAGCCCATTATAAAAAGTATCCACTTGATGCAATTCCGTAAAATCATGGTGTGGACATTCATGTAGCATCTCTTTAAAGCGTTCCCATGCCATTGAAAAACTTTCATTATTTCTTTGCACAAATCGTGAAATCTCATTTTTCAAGTGTGTTGTTTTAGATGGTGGAAAAAACTTGTTCACAAACTTAGAAACGAGATCGGCCCATGTCAAAATCGAATTTGGCGGTTCTTTCTCGAGCCAAATTTTTGCGGGTCCATCCAACGAGTATGGAAACAACATCATCTTAATAGCGTCATGTGGAACATCCTTAAATTTGCTAGTGGCGGTGAGACGGTTGAAATTCCTAAAGTGGTAATGCGGGTTGTCTTTCTCGTGACCTCTAAACTTATTTGCTTGTAACATCGACATTAAACCCGTCTTAATTTCGAAATTCTCCGCAAGGATGGCGGGAATTACAATAGCCTCTCCAAAACCCTCGGTGGGTGCTTGTAGCAACTCCATCATAGTACGATTAGCCATGACGACTTCTTGTTCTACAATAGGTCAACAATTGGAGGTTCTTCAACAATCAACGTCTCTTGATTGGCTTGCTTTTGAAGTCGTTTACGAGCTCGTTTTGCTTGATTACGAGTGATCATAAACTTCACGAAGAATGGGAGGTGAGCAAAGAAGATTATTTTTGGATGTTTTGTGAATTTTCAATTTTTTTGTGTTTTTGATGATATTTAATTTTTTTGGATTTTGGTGTATCTTCGTAGACAACAATCTACAAAATCTCTCCTCGAATCAAACTCTTGATTAAAGAAGCCTCAAAGGAATGAAAACGATCACGTGGAATGAACGCCTTCGAATGACTTTAGAACTTTGGTGAAAACCAAATTGTTCAAGAGGGTTTAATCACAAAGAAAACCAAGCAAATATAGTATACGTAATAATACTTTGGGCGGCAAAACCCTCGATTAGCCTTCAATCTCAAAATACTCACAAGCAAGCGGGGAAACGAGGCGGAGCGAAGCACTTAAGAGCCTTTTTCCTTAGGGTATATTTTATAATACCCGCCTTATACCCACCTTATAGTTTGTATCTTTCAAAATCGAGCCTCACGAAAGTATTTATCTATTTTTGCCTTTTTCTTTTTGTTTGAGATTCGAATACAATAATTAGGAGATCAAATCCCAATTAAGGTTGTGTTTTCACACTTTTGGAGATATTGTGAATTTATTGTGATACTTAATACAATATAGTAATAATATTTGTACAAGAAAAACAAAGAAAACCGATAATACGTATTAGTAGAGTTCTACTAATACAAATACTATTTGGTTAATATTAAAAACAACAATGCAAATTAATCACGACACACCTCCTCGGCAGCGGCGCCAAAGTGATTGTGGTAAAATACACCTCTTGTTTAGGAAAACAAAAGAGCGTATATGAGCGGTAAGTATTGAACAAATGATTTTAGGAAAAATCAAGTGTTAATGACCCAATTAAGTTCGTTTCCCAAGGAGGTATATGTGTGTGACTAAGATGTACAAGATTTGAGATTAATATTTGGTTTAGAAGGGGATTAGAAGAGAAAATGACGAAGTCGTAAAAATAAAAATTAACACAAAATCACTATTAGAAAGTTAAAACGTAGAACCTTAAAAACCAGAAAAATAAAAATAAATTCTAAAAATTACCAAAAATTTACCAAAAATCAAAAATAATAAACTAAGAGTTTGCCAATGATCAAAACTTTTTCAAACCTTTTAAATAATTAAATATTCAATTTTTAAATGCTAATTAAAGCCCTAAAAATCAAATAAATTATCAAAAAGCCCAAATAAAGATTTTTCAATTGATAAACCTCTAAAATGACCTAAAATGATTAAAAACTATTTTTATAGATTTTAAAACGAATAAAAACTATTTAAAATGATTTAAAAACTATTAAAACTTAAAATAATTATAAAAATTAATCTAAAAGTGATAAAATTATTCTAAAAGTTGCTAAATTCCTATTTTAATGTATTAAACCTAAGAAAAATGTAAAAAGTTGGAAAACGTGAAATTTTAAAAATAATAATAAAATAATATTAAAAACCCAAAAATATAAAAAATTCTAAAAACTTGCAAACTAGTTTATTTTAACCTAAATAATCAGAAAATGAAAGTGAAATTACCAAAATACCCCTAATGGGCCCTCAAATTGGCCAAATCCAAAAACAGTCAACCTAAATGGGCTTTTGGGCCCAAAAAGTCAAACTTGGCCCAATTGACTTGGAAAAGCCCTATCTGACTTAAAATTTAATTCTAAGAACAAAACTCTAAAGGCCCAAAGGCTGAAAATGTGCTTATCACAGCTTATTGAACACCAAGCTTATTCTTATTGGGCTTTTCAGCCCATTAAGCCATAAGCTAATGCCATAAGCTCTAATTTGACACACAACCCTCTTTTTGGATGCTTAAGAGATCTGTCAAAAGAAATTTCCAATAAGCTCACTCAATAAGCCAGAAAATAGAAAAGCAAAAATCCACAAAATGACAAAATAGTCGTTTTGAGAAATAATGCACCTCAGAAGCTGATTCAACTTGCAAAAGCTTTCAAATGGACTCAATAAGTAATATCAATCAACAAATTTCCAATAAGCACAAGCAATAAGCCAGAATAAGCACAAATGAACTTATGTAAAAGTCAAAGGACTTGGTTTTCTAGTCAAACCTAAAAGTCAACCACCCAAATGCTCCAGGATGAACAAATGGGTCAAAATATGAGCACCTATTACAAAAACAAAGTTGTTGCTGGTTAAAATAAGCTATTATAGCTTATTGATAAGCTGACACTAAAAATGCACTAGCAGTGGCAACCAGCAGGGGAAAGGGGTTCCCACTGCTTTGACTAATTGACCAAGCTTATTTGAGAGTTCTGGTTTGATTCAATTGGAAACAAAGGCACCCTTATGATCAGTGAACCACAAGGAGTCAATAGCAACAATAAAATCACAAAATGATCCACACAATAAGCCACAATAAGCCAAACAGTCCACAGATATGCTCTAGATATGCAAATAAGCAGTTAAGCACTTAATAAGCAGATTTAAGCAAAATAAGCCAACCAAACTTAACCAGATGCATACACAAGCTATATAAACTAACAATAAACACAAAGCAACAAGAATCAAACACTGAATCAAAATAAATAGCAAGATCAAAGCACTAGAAGTTACTGATGAACAAAGAACAATATGCAGAAACAGTTTGCTGATATACTTGACACTTGATCCAATTTCAAGCCTTAAATCCTTTTACCCTGGTGTGATTAACTATGATTTAGCACTTGTTACCCTTAACCTATGCTTAGATCTAGGTGTCCTCAAAATCCTAGCCAATATTACCAAGTTATGAAGATTTTATAGCCAATCTATGAATCAATGTGTTCAAAGCCTCAAAACTTGCAAACAGATGAACATATGCTCCCAAATAGCAGATACCAATACTTGCAAACAACTCACAAGCACTTAACAAACCACAAATCTAACTTATGCAGTAATCCCAAACACCCTTTTAAAACTTATTTTCACAAATTTTCAAAGTATCATTAAGATTCAACCCACAAATCAGATCAATAACACCTCAATAACATCAAACAAAGCCAAATCAACAATAAACAACCACAATAACACAGATTCAAGCACAAATCCACAAAAATCACAATTATTCAGAAACTTAAAGAGAAAATGAAAAGGGAAGAAGGTGCAAACCTCCAAGACCTACATCCAGGCCCTGGATTGTTTGAGCTGAGGTACTAGCAAAACAAGTACCAGCTTCTAATGCTGCTAAGATGAACAAACACAAAGTGAGATCAAAAATAATGCCAACTTTCTGATTTTTGATGCACAAGCTTTATCACTTAAAACCTTGCCTCAAAAACCTTCAAACAAGATAATGGAACTCAGATTTTAGCTTCTCAAACACCAAACTTTTATAAATAACAGATTAGAACTCAAAATTTTAAGAAATTCAAACTTTATTTCATAAAAAGGAATTACAAAGATTAAAAGCTAAAATCTGGAACAAAGGGACTCTCACATGTTGAGGTCTCCTTTTATAGGCAAATGCCTGGCTAAACACTATTCACAAACCCTAGAAGTGAAATTCCCTAAATGCCCTAAGTCCTTCTAGACGAATCCTTGGTGTGAGCTGTTTAAATTCATCTTGGACGTTCATTTTAGCTTTGTTATGAAGCAATGATCCTTGGCTGTTGATTTGGACACGTCACATAACTTGGAGAGTAAGTTGTGTTTTCATTGGGTAAGGAGGTTGAGTGTGGGGTCCAGGGAGTAGTGGGAGTGAGGGTTTTGTGTGTGGGATTCGTTTCTGCATGTGTGAATCACACGTGGGTGTGGGTAATTTTGATTTACCCTTTGTTTTAAGTGATGGTAAAACTGGGTGGATGAAGGTGAATAGTAAGTTGTTTGATCCGTTTTTGTAGGAGTGAATAAGTGTTTGGCGCAAAACGTGTTTGAATGTTTCATTTGCACAAGTTTAGCCCTCCTCTTTCCTTTCTTTTGGCATTTGTGGTTAAACTTCTATCAGCGCCCAATTTAACTTGTAACAACTTTCATCACTTGGCAATTTTGGCACAAAACTTTATAAAAAGTGTTTTCAAGGGTTCTTTTTGCCATTTTGAGATATTTCAAGGACTGATTTTGAACATTCTTGATCTTCTAAGGTCTTCATTGTATCTTTGATTTTATGAGGGACCATTATTGGCAATTTTGATTTGTTGAGGGACTATTCTTGCCATTTCTTCAAAGTTGAAGGACCATTTGTGTAATTTTGACAAACTTAAGGGACCAAACTTGTAATTATGAATATACAAGGGTTTTAAGTGTCATTTCTTCAATAAATGAGGATCAATCTTGTTTGTCTTCAAGTCTTCAAGGGTATTTGTTGAGAATTCCATGATTAGGGCCCGGTTCTTTGTACGGCTTCGTTTCTCGTGTCCGTTTTTCCTTGTAACTTGTGATCTTTTGTCTTTTTCACGATATCCATACCTAAAATACACAAGTAAACAAACACAAGCATATATATGGTATTTTATGACATTTTTATGCATTTAAAGCCCGAAAAGAACGATGAGATCATGTATAAATGCCATCTCATCAAAGACGTTCTCAAAACGCAAATTCTTGGTGAGAAGGGTTCCTTTGCCTGTGATAGTACCATATCCGCCTCCAAAGTAAACCTTATCACCATCTTTAATGGGAGTGAAGTTTGTCAAATAATCTTCCTTCCCTGTCATGTGCCTTGAGCATCCACTATCCCAATATCCATAATCATTGACCTGTCTTTGAATGCCCTGCACATAAAGAAAACAAATTAGTTTTCTTTGGGAACCCAAGTCTTAAAAGACTTGGATTCATCTGGTTGTTCAATAAGAACAGACTTAGTTCTCACAACAACCCCATTCTCATCCTTCTTAGGATGAAAGACCCAGTTAACCCCAATAGGTTTTGTAATGACCTTGGAAATGTAATTAAATCTATTGCAAGTCATTGAAATTCCATTATCATTAGGGTTTTGATCTTTCTTGGGTCTCCATGTTAAGCTTGGAGAAGCTTTATACCCCTTACCTTGTGGTTGCAAATATTTAGGTTTGGTCACGTTTCTGTCAGCGTTAGAATTTGTCCTGTCAATGCTGAAATTACCCTTGTCAGCGTTGAACCTAGGGTTTGCTACAGAAACCCATTGCCTATTTGACCAGGTGTTTGTCTTTTGAAATGGTCTTTGTCCATGAGTGTTAGACCCTCTAGTAAAGAATGGGGCAGGTCTAATCACTTGTGGACTTTGCTGCACACAAGGTTTGGGTCTGACAACGTTTGACTTTCTAACAAAGTTGACTTTGTTCTTGTCAGCGCTGAAATTGTTCCTGTCAGCGCTGGATTTGGGAGCGTTGACACACTTGTATGCCAAGTGTGAAATGCTACCACAAGTGTAACAAGCTTTTCTAGACACAACCTTAGGTCTAGAAGAGAAGAAGCCTGCTCCATGATTGCTAACTTGGCTCTTGGGAGACCTAGTATTCCTATACATCTCTGCATATTTAATGGTAGGTCTTCTAACAGTGTTTGAGCCTAGGTCAACAGCTTTACCAGTGATTAGGTTAGTAACCTTAATGGGTGTGGACTCATTGGGACTTTCACATAGTAAGCCACCCTTGACAAATAAAGTAGGGTTAGCCTTCTTCCACTCATTCAGGTCAGTAAGTTTTTGTTGATACTCTTCAACTGGAGTGACAATTCTTGGTGGAGGAATGAATTCCTCCTCTTGGAGCTCTAGCAAACCAGTCCAAGATAGGTCCTTTTGTTGGACACCATAGAAGTCACCAGCTGGTGGTGGAACCAAAGAGTAATCATTCATCCCAATCCCAGTCATGTCCTTAGGATCCCTTTGTTTACCCACACATTCTCCTAGGGTTTGGGTGGCTCTATCAAATCTTTGAATTTTAAGGCCAACATTATCTTTATTCTTAATAGCCTCATCTAACTTAGCCTGTATCTCACCATTAACCCTTTCCATGATGTTTCTAATATCCATACTAGCATCTAACTCATGTTTTAAGATATTGATTTTATCTTTTAAGTCAAATTCCATTTTCTTATATTCAGAAACGGTTTTCTCAGTTTCAGTAAGATCTAGTTGGTAGTTAGACAGTTTACATCTTTCAGTACTCATATCATCTAATAATCTTAACACCTCTTTGTTAAGTCTTTCAGTATTTAACCTACAGCCTTTGCTAAAAAAAGCGTCATCATATACTAATAAGTGTGAAAACACTTATCCTTTTACCACTTATTTCCAGTAATAACAAGACCAAAACGTGTGATTTATGTCGTAAAAGTCGGAATTATGCGTGGTTTGTGTTTTTATTGTGTTTTAGGACCAAAATATGAAAAAGGAGGAAAACACGGGCTTTCACGGGCTTTTATCGAAGAAAACGGGAAAAGACGAAGTCAAAAGATCAAGAATGCAAAAAGAACGGAAGTCCAAGGCCTATTCTGAAGATTTATCGAAGAAAAAGTCTAAAGACGGAAGTTTAACGAAGTCGAAGAACTTAAGTCTAATAGAAGAAGAAAATTAAAAAGACAAGTTCAAATCCCGAGACGACAAAGACAAAGAATTAAAGTCGAGTCGAGAAAACGTGAAGAAAGCAAGCAAGAAGATGCAACACATGCACTCCTTCCACCTTCCCTATAAATACCCTCCTAATAGTCATTAGGAGGGGGGTTAGATAGTTTTAGTTAATTTTCACTTTTCATTTTCTTTCTAGTTTTTAGAGAGAGAAAGTCTTCACTAAATTTCATCTTCTTTCTTAATATTTCAAGTTTAAACTCTTTGTATTGCTTATTTTCATTAATCAAGTTCCATTTTAAGCTTTTAATCCTTAATCTCATTCTACTCTTCTTTGATTTTAGATTGATTTTGGTGCGATTATCAATAGATCCGTGTTGTTCTTAATGATTTCGTGCTTAAAAAGTTAATCTTTTGATCATTTCATAAGTTTTCATTTGATTAAGCTTTAAGACTTTTGTGCTTATTGGCTTATTTTTATGATTAGCTTATTTACTTATAAGAGTTTTCCTTAAAAAGTTTATGTTTTTATTGTTTGATCTAAAAAGTTGCTTATTTTCGAGTTAGATAAGTTGATTAGAGTGCTTATTTGATTCGGTTTTGTGTGATTCGTTTAGCTTTGGGAATAAGCTTTCCATATTAGCTTATTTCTTGCTTTTTAACCGAATTCCTATAATTTCGGAAAGGGTATAAAACCCCTTTCCAATTGGTGCTTTCCGATTGTCCCATTCCGAGCAGCAACCCCTTTTCCGATTTGCCAATCGGAAAAGGGTTTCTCCTTATTCCAATTTGCCCACTTGATATTCCGATTGTTACGATCGGATTAGGTCTTTCACTTTCCGACGGTAGTGTTTTCTGGACATTCCGATTGGATGGTTTTGTATGTATTCCGATTTGGGCAAGTTTAATATTCCGATCGAGTGCATTATTCTACATTCCGATTGAGTGTTATTCCCTGATATTCCGATTGGTCCTGCTTTGATATATTCCGATTGTGTGCTTTCCCCATATTCCGACCACCAGATCGGAATACATTCCGATCTGGGTTCCTTTTCGCTTATTCCGATTGAGTTACCTTGGTTTATTCCGATCTTACTTTATTTTAGTTCTTTTCAATTAAGCTCTTATTTTTAGTAAATTTTCCAAGTGTTAGTTTTATTTAGAGTTCTAGTACTTTTACATTGTTACCTTTAAATTTGCGAGCATTTATTTCTACTTGTCATTTTAGTATTAATCTTTATTCTTCCATTTTACTCAACGACACTTTAATTACTTGCTAATAGTTTAAAATAGACAAACAAACCAAACCATTTTCTTGATTTACCAAAAGACGATTGAGTCGCACTTAAGACCGGTTTTCAATTCGAAAGGATTCGGACGATAAGATTTTATACGAGGTGTAAAAACTAAGTATTAAATGGCGCCGCTGCCGGCTCTTTTCGTTACGATAAACGGTTTCTAGTGAGAGACGCATTGAATTTTGGGATCCGTTCTTTGAACGTTATTTTCCTTGCTTAAAAAAAAAATTCAAAAATCAAAAAATATAAAACTCTTCAAAAATACAAAAACATTAAAAAATTCATTAAATGCAATTCTTTTCAAAAGGTTTTGCACCAAAAAGATTATATAGATATTCTTTGTGTATATTTTTCTTCTGCAGGTGTATGCGTACTAGATCTTCCAACTATTCTGAGCCCGAGACTCGTGAAGATTTAGATATGGCTGGTGTTAATAACAACAATAATCACCCACCTCTACCCAATTTAAATAACAACAACAACAACAACAATGTCCACCTACCTGATTTACGAACCATGGAGGAATTGTGCCAACCCACCATGAACGGACGCGGAGGCCCGATTGCGCCAATGCACGTCACGGCTCAGGAGTTTTCGTTGAAGCATCACATGATCCAGCAAGTGCAAACGAACCCATTTCATGGAATTCCGGATGATGATGCCAACAAACACCTCGACAAATTCATTACCATGACCCAAAGCATGAAGTGCTCCGGTGTTTCTATGGATGACCTTCGCCTCCAACTTTTTCCACACTCGCTTTCTCACCATGCCGAAAAATGGTTTGACCGTCTTCCTAAGAATTCTATTCATACGTGGAATGACATGACTCAACGCTTTTTATCGCGCTACTTTCCCCCATCCATGGTCACTAGCCTTCGTAACCAAATCAGTGGATTTATGCAAGAGAATGATGAATCGCTTTTCGATGCTTGGGAACGATACAATTATTTGATCGACCGTTGTCCAAATCACAATATGCTCCCCGTCACTCTCATTGACACCTTCTACAATGGTCTCACTTTTCGTGATCGTGACACGATCAATGCCGCCGCCGGTGGTACTTTTATGAAAAGGAGACCGGAGGAGTGTCGAGAGTTGATCGAAATCATGACTACTCACCACAAGAATTGGGATTCATCCGCATCCTCAAGATCTAATCAGAGAGTCAATGTTTCTTCTACTACTTCCAATCCTGAGATATCCGAACTTACACGACAAATCGCAATGATGCACAAAGATTTCATGTCCATAGCCACAAACAACTTTCAACAAGCTAAAGCCGTTGCTATTTCTTGTGACACATGTGGTGGTCCTCATTCTTACAATGATTGTCCTGCTACCCAAGGGAATTTTTCTGAAAACGTTAACGCAGCTTACGGCACTTATCCCACGGGAGGCTATCAAGCCCGCCCGCAAGGAGACCGTGGCTTGCTAAGTTATCGTTCCAACATTTATCTTGCTCCTCCCGGTTTCCCTCCTGCAAACCAAAATCAACAACAAAGCTATAACCGAAACAACCAATCCCAACCTCGTGCTCAAAATCAATATCAATCCCAAAGAAACCCATACCCAACTCAAGGAAATTCTCAAGCTTACCAAGCTCCACCTCTCAATCAACCGATGGCAGTAAACCAAGACGGCGAGACGTTCATGAAGACTAATCATGAGATGGTGACGAATCTTCAGAGTCAATTTGTCAACTTGAAGAATGACATGGTGAAACAAGGGAGCGATATTCGAGCCGAGCTAAGGAATGATATGGCCAAACACAGCAATGAAATTAATGCAAACATGCAAAACTCTTTTAATAATCAAGCGGTTCACCTTCGTGATATGATTGGTTCGCTCATCCAAGGTAATCAACCCTCTTCTTCGGGTACTCTTCCAAGTAATATCGTTGCAAATCCAAGAGGGGAGATGAAAGCAATCACCACTCGTAGTGGAAAAGGTTACATGGAACCCGAGCTTCCTACACCTCTACCCGTGATTGTGAACAAGGAAAAAGAGCAACTTTCTTCACCTCCTTCACCTTCTGTCCCCATTTCCCCACCACCCGTGGTTGTGAGTAATCCTATTCCCCTAAAGCCTTCTTCCTCATCCAATATACCTTATCCTTCAAGGTTGAGGAAAGAGAAGCAAAAGAGCAAGGATGATATTCAGGTTTCAAACTTTCTAAAAATGTTTAAACAATTGAATTTTAACATCTCCTTTGCCGAGGCTCTCGCTCACATGCCCAAGTACGCTAAGATGTTTAAAGATCTTCTAAGTGATAAGGAAAAGCTTCTTGACATTGCTCAGACCCAACTTAATGAGAACTGCTCCGCAGTGCTCTTAAGGAAATTGCCCACCAAACTTGGTGATCCGGGTCGCTTCTTGATTCCTTGCAACTTCCCGGGAGTAGAGAATTGCATGGCCCTAGCCGATCTAGGTGCCAGTATAAACTTAATGCCTTTAAGTGTTTGGAAGCAATTATCTCTCCCCGAGCTAGTCCCCACCAAAATGACTTTGGAATTAGCCAACCGTACGGTTGCTTATCCAGTGGGGATAGCCGAAGATGTCTTTGTTGGCGTCGACAAATTCACCTTCCCGGCGGATTTTGTCGTCGTTGACTACGAGATGGATCCCCGTGTTCCATTAATCGTTGGACGTCCATTCCTGAGGACCGGTCGAACTCTTATTGATGTAGCCGCAGGAGAATTAATCATGAGAGTTGGTGACGATCAAATTGTCTTCAACATGGGTAAGATTTCTAAGCAACCTTATTCGTATGAGAGTGTTAATGCTATTGATGTTCTCGATGAGGCTTGTGAAGAACATTTTCATGATGCTTGCAAAAGTACTCTTTCTTCTCTACCCAATGTTGAGACCGTTGCCTCAATTGCTCCAGCATTGACTCCTTTTGGAGAAAGTGACTTGGATGACTTCGAAGCTAGCTTGGGTCCTCTCGATATTAAGTATGATAATTTGTCCACCAATTGGGATGAAGACATTCGTACTATTGAGAGACTTCTCAATGAGGACCCGTTTTCTCCTCCTGCTCCTAAAGAGGTGACTAATGATGATCCATCGTTAGTTTCACCATCTATTGAGGATCCTCCCACTCTTGAGCTTAAGGACCTACCCCCTCATCTTGAGTACGTTTTCCTGGAAGACAACGAGAAGTTACCGGTCATCATCGCAAAGGATCTGAAAGAAGACGAAAAAGCCCAACTTGTCGCCGTGTTGAAGAAGCATAAAAGAGCTATCGCTTGGAAAATCTCCGACATCCGTGGAATTGATCCTCACTTCTGCACACATAAAATTCTCATGGAGGACGACTTTAAGCCCACAATTCAAAGCCAACGAAGGGTGAATCCTAAAATCCATGAAGTCATCAAAAAAGAGGTTATCAAACTTCTTGATGCGGGTATGATTTACCCTATTTCGGATTCACCATGGGTTAGTCCAGTCCATTGTGTGCCTAAGAAAGGCGGTATCACCGTTGTGCCCAATGCAAACAACGAGTTGATTCCTACCCGTCTCGTTACTGGGTGGAGAGTTTGTATAGACTACCGCAAACTCAATGATGCCACGAGAAAGGATCATTTCCCTCTACCTTTTATGGACCAAATGCTTGAATGTCTAGCGGGTAATGAATATTACTGCTTTCTTGATGGTTTCTCGGGTTATTTCCAAATACCCATCGATCCCCAAGATCAAGAGAAGACAACATTCACCTGTCCCTATGGCACATTTGCTTATAAAAGAATGCCTTTTGGCTTATGTAATGCCCCCGGGACTTTCCAAAGGTGCATGTTGGCCATCTTCCATGATATGGTTGAGCAAACCATGGAAGTCTTCATGGATGATTTCTCGGTCTTCGGGGACTCCTTCTCTTCTTGCCTTGCCAATTTATAACGTATGCTTAAGCGGTGCGAAGACACTCACCTTGTTCTAAATTGGGAAAAATGCCATTTCATGGTAAAAGAAGGCATTGTGCTAGGACACAAAATTTCAAAAGCCGGTCTTGAAGTCGACCGTGCTAAAGTTGATGTCATAGCCAAATTACCTCCACCTTCAACCGTGAAGGGTGTGAGAAGTTTTCTGGGTCATGCGGGCTTCTATCGTCGTTTCATTCAAGATTTCTCTAAAATCGCTCGCCAGATGACCCACCTCTTGGAAAAAGATACTCCTTTTATCTTTTCTAAAGAGTGTCTCGAAGCCTTCAATCTTCTTAAGGATAAGCTAACTAAGGCACCGGTCTTGGTTACCCCTAACTGGGAGCTGCCTTTTGAATTGATGTGTGATGCTAGCGACTTTGCTATTGGTGCGGTTTTGGGCCAACGAGTGAATAAACACTTCCAACCAATCCACTATGCTAGCAAAACCATGACGGGGGCTCAATTGCATTATACGACAACCGAAAAAGAGCTTTTAGTTGTTGTCTATGCTTTTGAGAAATTTCGCCCCTATCTTGTTTTATCCCCCACCATCGTATACACGGACCATTCCGCGTTGAAGTACTTGATGACAAAGCATGATTCTAAGCTAAGACTTCTTCGCTGGGTTTTGCTCCTTCAAGAATTCAACATTGAAATTCGTGACAAGAAGGGAGCCGAAAACCTGGCCGCGGATCATCTGAGTCGACTTGAGGATCCATATCAAGGGGATCATCCGAACAAAGAGATCAATGACTCTTTCCCCTTGAGACCTTAATGTCTATAAATCTCAATCTTGATGGCACCCCGTGGTTTGCAGACATTGCAAACTACTTAGCGGGTGGTATTCTCATCAAAGGGTTAACATCCCAACAAAAGAAGAAGTTCTTGAATGATGTTAAGACTTACTTTTGGGATGACCCTTTTCTATTCAAACAATGTGTTGATCTGATCATTCGTCGATGTGTTAATGGACCGGCAGCTTTTGACATTCTCCAAGCTTGCCACAAAGGACCCACCGGTGGTCACTTTGGTCCCAACTACACTGCTAAAAAAGTGTTTGATTCTGGATTCTATTGGCCCACCATTTATCGTGATGCTCACGAAATGGTTAAGCATTGTGATGCTTGCCAACGCCAAGGCAAGATCACACTTAAGGATGAGATGCCTCAAAATTTCATACAGGAGTGTGAAATCTTTGATGTATGGGGCATCGACTTTATGGGGCCATTTCCATCATCCAAAGGGAACAAGTACATCCTCGTCGCTGTCGACTACGTTTCTAAATGGGTTGAAGCCAAGGCTCTCCCTACGAATGATGCGAGGGTGGTTGTGAACTTTTTGAAGCAGCTTTTCGCTTGATTTGGCGTTCCTCGTGCTATCATCAGTGACCGCGGGACTCATTTTTGCAACGATCAATTTGCAAGAGTCATGGCTAAGTATGGTGTCAATCACCGTCTTTCCACCGCCTATCATCCCCAAACCAATGGGCAAGCCGAGATTTCCAACCGTGGCTTGAAGAGAATTTTGGAGCGTACTGTGGGAGAGCATCGCGCCGTGTGGGCCGATAAGTTAGATGATGCTCTGTGGGCTTTCCGTACTGCTTACAAGACCCCGATCGGTTGTACACCTTATCGTCTTGTGTACGGGAAAGCCTGCCACCTACCCATCGAGCTGGAACATAAGGCGCACTAGGCCTTGAAGTGGGCTAACTTCGAAATCAACAAAGCCGGTGATCATCGCAAGGTTCAACTCAACGAGCTAAATGAACTGAGGAATTAAGCTTATGACAACTCGCTGATCTACAAGGAGAAGACGAAGATGATCCACGATGCTAAAATCAAGAACCGAGAGTTACACGTTGGTGATCAAGTCTTACTCTTTAACTCTCGGTTGAAGATCTTCTCTGGCAAGTTGAAGAGCCGCTGGTCTGGTCCATTCACCGTCGCCAAAGTCTTTCCTTATGGGACCATTGAGCTTTCTCAGCCGAATGGGCCCAATTTCAAGGTGAATGGCCAGCGTCTGAAGCTGTATTTTGGTGAGGACATCTCCCATGAGATGATTCCATCCCTCACCATGTTCCCCATGAACTAAAATTGGGTCGAGTCAGGCTCATGACTCGGTGAACAAAAACAAGCGCTTCCCGGGAGGCAACCCGTGTTCTATCCTTTACTGCTTTCATAATAAGTGTAGGGGGAGCCCCGCATATGTTTGTTGTCTTGTTTCTTGTGCTGTGCAGGGATTAAAGCCTCAAAGATCCACCTTGATGACTTTTGACGAACCGTGATACCGTGTTTCCCATCTTCCCGGTTCTATCCTAAACTCTTGTGATTCAATATTTCATATTTTTATATGTTCACATTGAATTCACTTTAGTTGTCCTTTCCTTAGCAAGATTTAAACAAAGTGCACAATGTCCTAAGTGTAGGGGAGTTTACTCCCACATGCTTAAACATTGAGGACAATGTTTATCTCAAGTGTAGGGGGACTTCTATCGAAGTAAGTGGTCTTTTCTATGAATTTGCCCTTATTTTAACCGGAAAATTTGAATTTTCGACATTTTTCAAAATTTTTAATCTATTTTGGCCTAGTTGTATAGTTGTATTTGCCTTTGTTATGTTTATTTTCTCTCCATTGCTAGAATAGTTTTCAATAAACTGGTTTTAGATTTTTCTTAGTCGTGAACATTTTGACTCAACCCGAGTCTACTTACCTAAGTTTACTCTAGCTAGTATCCTTAACGTGTTTAAGTCAAGTTTTGCTAGGCTTTTATATAGGGAGCTATAAAACGCGAAAGTCTTAACTCTCACGGGTTAAGAGCAAGAACTTTTCGCAAGTTCCTATAATTGATCCTAGAGAGTTGTTTATCAAGGGAACTTTAAAATGCGGTTTCTAAACTTGAAAAAGTCTAAGAATTTGCAAGATCCTATAAGCAACTCGAAAACCCAAAACTTTGATTTAATAGGCTAAGCATCTACGAGTCTCATTCTTTGAGATTTTAAATTGTGGAGAACGAGAGATGATAGAGTCAATTATAAGTTTGGTATTCTTTCGTGAATTTATGTGAGTTAATTATAAGCCTATTCTCCCTCCGCTTGTTAATAAATTTATCTGCAATAAATAAGGTTGTACGATTTAAAAGGTTACTTAGCTTCTAGCCCCATATCGTTTAAAAGTTGCTCGGTACAGATTAGAGTTCATAGCCAAGGCATAAATTATTGAAGCGGGATGCGAAGATTGGCGAGTCCGAAAAGGCCCTAACAAGGCATGAGGGCTACATTTTGTTGCTAAAGATCCAAAAGTGATGTGAAGAATCATTTATCGAAAATCTATATGAAGGATCAAGACACACGACGAAAAGCAAAAACTCCCCAAAAGTCATGGAGAAGTCTATCCGAAAAGACCCTAACAAGGTATGAGGATAAATAGATCCAAGTCCTAAAAGGAGGCGGATCGTTGTATATCAAAGTCCAAAATAAAGATTGGAGAAAAATGAAGAAGTCGTGGTCCAAAGATGAAGAATCTCTCAAAACTTCAAGTGAAGAAATTCCTGTTATGAAGAGAAGACCATTATTTCAAGAACGTCTCTCAAAGATTCGAAGTATGAAGTCGCTGCCAAATATTGGTCCGAGAAAGGTCTCAAATCGTGAAGCGAGTTATGCCAAGATATGAACTTTATGAGGTCCCGAGAAGCAGTTTTAAAAGATTTGGTCCTTTAGCTAACTATTGATTAAATCGTTCACCTTATTTTCGGACTAAATAACTATCGAAATAAGTCAAGCAATGCATCCTCGTGATCATTCAAGACAAAAATAAAATATAAGAGATACACCTAGGAATAAGGGAGTCTAAGTGAGTAATTGGCCCACATGAGTTCGTGATAGTTTGCTAACTTATAATAACAATGATCTCGTTTTTAAGCTTGGTATGGGGAACGTGAAACTTGAGGACGATAAATGTTCATGGCTGCCAAAACCAAGTGTAAGTTTTTAATTTCTTTATTTATTTCTATATTTTATGTTTAGTATTTAATTGTAAAACCCGTATTTTAAATCGAGAATTTATAAATACGCGGTTTATTATTATTTTACGCGGGATATTTTTCTTTAAAACGTACACGTGGAAAATTTTAAACAAGCGCGAGAAATTTATTACAAAGTACTATTTATTACAAGTGTTATTAAATAAAGACACAATTTCGTAACTGCCAGCAGCATCAATTGCGCCGCAACTCATTGTCTTGCGCCGCAACTCGTGATCCGCAGCACCATGATCTGTAGCCCCTTCAATTGCGCCGCAACTCATTGTCTTGCGCCGCAACTCGTGATCCGCAGCACATGTAACTCTTGCGTATTGCGCCGCAACTCATCGTCTTGCGCCGCAACTCCTGAAAATAAATTTGGGCCAAGCCCAGGTGAAGGAAATAAAACAGACGGGGGGTGTTCTTTTCCTTTCTATGCCGACACAAAACTCAAACAAGCAGAAACCCTAGAAATCAAAAAGAGCCGCCACCCCCTGGCCTCCTTTTCTGCCGACGGTTAGACACCAAGATCAAGGGCAGACTCGTGGATGCAAGTAATCATGATGATACGTGGGTTGCCAAACCCTAAACGATTGTAAGCATATGATAACCCTAATTAGTTTTAATTCTTTTTCGTTTAATCCGAATTAATTGGAGTTTAAAACATGTTTAGCGAATAGAATTTTTGGGTTTGTGTTTTGGATGTGGCGGGTTCGTTGGCACCCAAACCGAGAGTCAAGAGACTCTCGGTGGTGATGATTTTCCACCAGCGCAACCCTAATTAGGGTGCCGGCTTGATTTTGGCCTGGCAGTGGGTTTTAGAGAGTTATGGGGGTGTTTGGCAATCCTTGTTAGAACAGGTTAAGGGTGTGTTTGGCAGTCAGTTTTGTAAAAACAATTAGAGGGCTGTTTGGCTAGACTTATTTTAAAACTTAGCACGAGTTTTCGGAATCGCTTATAATAATTATTGAACGGGATTATTTAAACGCTTTAGATCATTTTAAAAAGGGATTTTGTAAATAAAGAAATTTAATTGTCGATTTTATTATCTTATTAATAAAATTATATCGATATCGTTTTGTCATGTTAATTGTTTAAAGCATAGGATTTATCAAGGATTTAATTTAAGGGAACTATTTTGGATACGTTCTATTTCAGGAAACTTTCTATATTAGGAAACTTTCTAATTTATGACGAGTTACTATTTATAGTAATGTCAGATTATACATTATCCAGTAATCAGAAATACATGATATATTAAATCTGTAATATTTACGAACAATAAGAATTTATTAGATTATATAAATAGTAATACAAGTATAACTTAAATCCAACTAAACAGTTAAGAGCAGTAAAATATTTAACATCAGTCAACTTATTTTTTTTCGCGTACGTTATTTATGTAGTACCTGTGAAGTCGGGATCGATCCTTCAGCTTTCGTTCTTATTTCATTAATGGGCACAAGGTACGGATTTTCCCGTCCTTTCAGTAAGGACTTCCCTTCTATGCATGTTTAGGATTCCCCGTCTTCCGCCAAATGTTTTCCCCAGTATATGTTTAAGTTATCAGAAATCATGTTAATAACTAAATGAATTGCCTGAGCATTATATACAAGCACGACCAGTTTATGTACTAGTTACGGAGGTACCGTAACCACGGCACTAGAGGCATCGGTGTCGTGACTCACATGCAGGAGAGTGATATCCTGCATCGTCCCACTCATGTTCAGTTGGCCATTTTTATATGTATGTTTTAGTGGGGCGTATGGATGCATCCTAGGCTTATAAGTGTTTCATGTTATCAGGGTGAATGTGGTGTGTGCTCTACATCCTTCACATTGGAGCTGATCCCTCCACCCAGCACAGTTATTTAGAGGTCACCCCTCTACAGCATGACGAGGTCACCCCTCCAGTTATTCATGCACGGTTGTTACAGCACGTGACCTATATAAGCTCTGGCAAATAAAATACAGTAAATGCATGTTTTCAGAATTAATGGTTATATTTCAGTATCAGTATATATGAATCAGATTGCTCAGATTTTATGCAGAGTTCTACCACATATTTCATATCAGTCTTACAGTTTCTATATTCTATCGTCTGCTTCATTCAGTATATTCTTATCATGCTCTATATCCGTTCACTGAGCGTTATGCTCAGCCGTAGTTCTTTCATGTTCTAACGGCAGGTACACCGGGACGCTTTTAGGATTCTAAGCGCATGTGCATTTGGATGGAAGCTATCCAGACTTCTTACATTTTGCATTTCTTACAGTATTCTGCTTATTCGGACATTGTTTAGTCCTTTCATTCAGTATTTTATTTTTCATGTTTTGGGCTTATGTTTGGATTGCCGATGTTTGATTCCGGTATTTCCGTTATGGTCAGTTAATGTTTTAGGACATTTACCTTATGCTTTGATGACACGCCATAAATACACGTAACGGTCCACTTATCCAAGTGGGGTGTTACAATTATGGTATCAGAGCACAAGGTTCGACCTGTAGGCTCTAAAACTTGACCTGTGACTAGTGGGTAGTCACCAGGAACTTTCCAGATTTTGGCGTTGTTATCTTTCATGTTTCTCATGCACTAATCAGTCAGTTTTCTTCAATTATCAGTCGTTTTCTAAAGTTTTTGACTAAGTAAAAGGTTGGTACAGGACTGGCCATATTTAGTCGCATGTGCTTTTCATTCGAATTTTGTTTTGGTGAACCGACCCATAGGCGTTCACCCTTGCCCGTTCAGATTTTGTATTGGTAAACCGACCCATAGGCGTTTACCCTTACTCATGTCAGATTCATGTTTTCAGTCAAATATTACTTAGTGAACCAGTCATAATCGTTCCTTATTTCTCAAGTCAAATTTCATGCTTTTCAGTCAAATGATGTTTTATGAACCGATCCACAGTTGTTCACCTTTGTCATATCAGGACAGTTCATAAATTTTGACCAGTATGGATCGAACCAGAATAGCCCATACTTAGTCTCATGTTTCCTACCTTGAAGTACGTGGATTGAACCTTAGCCGCCCACATCAGTTAATATTACACCTCAGTTGATTTAACTTTTTGTGTTCCTTATAACAGTCAAATTTTATACCCTCACGTTGATGTCATCTACATGATGATTCAGTTTCATGTCTCCTTACGAGGATTATGTTTTCAGCAAGGTGATGATGCCTTCAGGCTAAAATATAGAAGGATTACAGTAAAATCCTATTTCGTGATAAATCATGTTCTGGTCTTTATCAATCATGTCTTCTGTCTTCATACTGAACATTGATGAAACTCTGTTTAATCATACTTTCAGCCTCTATACAACCAGCATTAAGTCCATGCAGAAATTTTCAACCATCATAGTAACTGTTCAGTTCAGTTGCTAACCAGTTAAATCAAATTATTTTCCGTTGAGAATGTCAGAAAATCGACACCAGTATCGATCATCCCATAAAATTTCCACCAGCCCCATGTACAGTATTCCATATGTACCCCATGTACAGTGTCTCAGTTATACTCCATGTATAATATTTCACGTGTACTCCAGGTACAGTGTCTCATATATGCTCCATGTGCAGTATTCATTGTGTACTTCATGTACAGTAGCCCAGGTGTACTCCAGGTACCCTACTCCATAGATATTACTAATCGATCCTTAAACATCGCGGACGTTCCCACTTGTCGATATTCTACCAGGTGCTGATGCTGCTCGTGAGTTGAAGATTTTACCAGATGCTGATGCTGCTAACACTCTGAAGACCACACTGATGCTGATGCTGCTGAACCTTGGAGATTTCTCAAGATGCTGACGCCGCGGAACGAGGACGAAAACTATAAACTTGAATTTCTGACAAGAATAAATTCAACCATCAGACGCTACCATTCGATTTTATGCTGTTACCTTCTCAGTTAGATGTCACACTTCACCCAGCCAACTTTCATTCAGAAGAGTGGGAACCGGAACCCAGCCGGCCACTCAGCAGAATAGTCACATGAATCACGGTCATGATAATGACCGTCATAAATTGACAGACAAAGCAGTGGTGACAATCATCGCGCTTATAATTAATCAGTCAGTAACCATCGGAACTCCGGAACGGACATGACCAACAATACAAGAGGTCAGTGGTCTAACCGGTCCGCCGACCCTAGCAGTTACCATAAATTCTTAATCTTATTCAGACTCACCCATTAAAACACGTGCCAAGACATCAGTCAAGACATAGTTCTCAGGTATCATTTCGGAAGACACATATCAGGGCACCCGTCATGATGCACGTCATACGAATATCTTCTCAGAGTACGAGTCAGAGCTCCTAATTCCAGTATGTTCCAAGCAAGACCCTCTGTAATTCAGGGTATCTTTCAGAAAAGGGTATACTCATTCTGTTATGCCACGCATAAAATCAGACCATTAAAAATTCAGTTACCACCACTAGATTATTACTCAGGTAAAACACGCAGTATTCACTCTGTGAGGTTACAGACGAACCCATTCAGTGAAAAGTCTCCATGTCCACTTCATGTATCCCTATGTCAGCTTTATCTCAAACCAGGTAGTTACCTGCCTCTCACCCAGAAAGGACTCAACAGTACCACCATATTTATTAAAGTTTTCCCCTTCAGTTAACGACGAGATCCGTCTTATTAAATCCCA
Organism: Glebionis coronaria; assembly: GCA_025667525.1. NCBI lineage: Eukaryota > Viridiplantae > Streptophyta > Magnoliopsida > Asterales > Asteraceae > Glebionis > Glebionis coronaria. The sequence goes on from CM046881.1 coordinate 218,926,883, forward strand.
AATATATTCATTATATATTTTGCCAGAAAAATCAGTACAAGCTATTTCTTCCTTACGAGCGCGTGACTTACCAATACATAGTTACGAAGACTTTTGGCTATCAGTTATAAATTCACTTCTGAAATTCCTCGAATCCATAACCAGCAGATTATCCTAAAATTTTCAGATGTCATTCCAGAAGGTGTTCCAGAAATTCATGCCTACCCACGAGACATAATTTAACATCGAGCTTGCCTCAAGAACGGAACCTGTTTTCAAAACTCTTTATTACAGGGCTCTAACTACGATTATAAGAGTTGCAGCAATTGCTGCAAGAGTTACCAAAACTAGGCTTTATTCGCCCTAGCGCCCCATCGAAAAATTTATCAGATCACCTTTCCAAATCGATATTCATTCCACGAATAGAAAGTTTAATTGACCTACTACGAGGTATCTTAAACATCCTTCCAGGAAAATTCAAGATCATGCTACCATCAGTGATGAGGAAAGAACATGATGATCTTCAGACCGTTGTTGCACATATTATAGCCACTCTAAGAATTTTTGAATTTTACTTCTGAGCTCCCTAATGCTCCAACTATAGTATGAAAATGTATGAATAAATTTTCCTTGAATTCTCAGACAAATTTGGCAGTACATTCGTTGACAAGATTTTGATCTCCTAAATTCTAGAGAAGGACATGGGAATCATCTTTTCACGACCCCGCAGATTCTCCGATAGGAGAAAATTATATACGCAAGCTTTCTAGATGTATGTTTCAGATGAACAAGGTGGCATATCTGAACCACCCTATTTCAACAGAAAGAAATTCCAGACAATCCTGCGAAGGTGAAGGCCATCACCTGATGGTCCCGACTGACGACTATGAACGTAGTATAATAGAAATTTTTCTATGACTATTCAACCAGATTTCCACCAGAATGTTCCATAATCCCAGACAAACACTGATAGAATCCACATCACACATTAATGCAACTATGTTCATATCTAGATTCCTGACATACCTCAGGTTCAAGATAGAACACCGACATGCTATTACTACAAGTAGAAATTCTAGACCGAAAAGAGACAAGACTCCATGGAGATTGTTATCAGTTTACAACAGACTCAGAGAAAGTATGATGCTATCTAAGTTATCATCAACCATGTAATCAGACTGCGCGTCTCTTTCGTCCGAAAGGATCACGTGGTGGCAGGTCTGCAGAAAACTTTGAAATTCAGCAGTAAATCGTATGAATTCAAGGCATTCCAGCGACCATCATATCAAACAGAATACATGTTCACGATCAAGTGTATGTTTACGTCCACTTTAATTTCATGTTTATTCTCACTTTCACGTTTAACTCTCATTCGCAGTATGATGCTGATCAGTTCATCTTCTATGCTATCTCCTGATTTAAACTCACGTTAGCGTTCATAACGTTGTTCACGTTCAAGTTCGTGTGCCATTTCACGATACACGTTTCTCAGTTTATTACCGAGTACGGTTACAGAAAGCTTGAGAAATTAGACTCAAGTTTAGCACAACTACTCCATAACCAGGCAGACGTTTCACATCTCAGGCCGTATCATTTGGCATTCCTTCCTCAGTCAGCATACGTTCAGGATATGTTCTAGTATCACGTTCACAGTATGATTCACTTATCATATTCTAATCCTACGCCAGTGCTCCTCATATAATTATGAACCACGTTCACAATTGCTCACTTAGCATGTTCACAATTGTTCACGTAGCTTGTCCCTGGATATACTCTCAACAGCTTGCTCAGGGATATAAATGTTATCTTTTCAGGATAATTGTACGTACCGTTTTATGTATACTACATGCTATAGCTTATTCATTCAGGATTAGAAATTCCATCTTAATATGGAACCAGAAACTATTCAGCATCGTCAGGACAGGGTCATCAGGACCAAGATTTTAATTATTATGTTAGATCCTTGGAGGAATCGTTTCGAGCGGGAGGCCACTCGAAACAGAGGAGTCCATCCGGACCTCTCATCCTTTTCTTTAATAAATTCAGTTATGTTCTTTTAGTCATGTCACGTTCCATGTCCTCTTTAGCCATGTCACGTTACATAATCATTTCAGTCATGACAAGTTTATACTTATCAGCAGCATTATGTCTTAACCAGAAGACAATTTATCCTTCAGCTTAATTGTCTTTTCAGTCTACGTGTTCTTTCAGTTCTTATAACTCCATCAGCTTATCATCGTTAATTCGAGGACGAATTTCTCCTTTTAGAGGGGAAGAATTGTAAAACCCAGTACGCCGCATTTTAATTCGGGGACGAATTATTTCTTTTAGAGGGGAAGAATTGTAAAACCCGTATTTTAAATCGAGAATTTATAAATACGCGGTTTATTATTATTTTACGCGGGATATTTTTCTTTAAAACGTACACGTGGAAAATTTTAAACAAGCGCGAGAAATTTATTACAAAGTACTATTTATTACAAGTGTTATTAAATAAAGACACAATTTCGTAACTGCCAGCAGCATCAATTGCGCCGCAACTCATTGTCTTGCGCCGCAACTCGTGATCCGCAGCACCATGATCTGTAGCCCCTTCAATTGCGCCGCAACTCATTGTCTTGCGCCGCAACTCGTGATCCGCAGCACATGTAACTCTTGCGTATTGCGCCGCAACTCATCGTCTTGCGCCGCAACTCCTGAAAATAAATTTGGGCCAAGCCCAGGTGAAGGAAATAAAACAGACGGGGGGTGTTCTTTTCCTTTCTATGCCGACACAAAACTCAAACAAGCAGAAACCCTAGAAATCAAAAAGAGCCGCCACCCCCTGGCCTCCTTTTCTGCCGACGGTTAGACACCAAGATCAAGGGCAGACTCGTGGATGCAAGTAATCATGATGATACGTGGGTTTCCAAACCCTAAACGATTGTAAGCATATGATAACCCTAATTAGTTTTAATTCTTTTTCGTTTAATCCGAATTAATTGGAGTTTAAAACATGTTTAGCGAATAGAATTTTTGGGTTTGTGTTTTGGATGTGGCGGGTTCGTTGGCACCCAAACCGAGAGTCAAGAGACTCTCGGTGGTGATGATTTTCCACCAGCGCAACCCTAATTAGGGTGCCGGCTTGATTTTGGCCTGGCAGTGGGTTTTAGAGAGTTATGGGGGTGTTTGGCAATCCTTGTTAGAACAGGTTAAGGGTGTGTTTGGCAGTCAGTTTTGTAAAAACAATTAGAGGGCTGTTTGGCTAGACTTATTTTAAAACTTAGCACGAGTTTTCGGAATCGCTTATAATAATTATTGAACGGGATTATTTAAACGCTTTAGATCATTTTAAAAAGGGATTTTGTAAATAAAGAAATTTAATTGTCGATTTTATTATCTTATTAATAAAATTATATCGATATCGTTTTGTCATGTTAATTGTTTAAAGCATAGGATTTATCAAGGATTTAATTTAAGGGAACTATTTTGGATACGTTCTATTTCAGGAAACTTTCTATATTAGGAAACTTTCTAATTTATGACGAGTTACTATTTATAGTAATGTCAGATTATACATTATCCAGTAATCAGAAATACATGATATATTAAATCTGTAATATTTACGAACAATAAGAATTTATTAGATTATATAAATAGTAATACAAGTATAACTTAAATCCAACTAAACAGTTAAGAGCAGTAAAATATTTAACATCAGTCAACTTATTTTTTTTCGCGTACGTTATTTATGTAGTACCTGTGAAGTCGGGATCGATCCTTCAGCTTTCGTTCTTATTTCATTAATGGGCACAAGGTACGGATTTTCCCGTCCTTTCAGTAAGGACTTCCCTTCTATGCATGTTTAGGATTCCCCGTCTTCCGCCAAATGTTTTCCCCAGTATATGTTTAAGTTATCAGAAATCATGTTAATAACTAAATGAATTGCCTGAGCATTATATACAAGCACGACCAGTTTATGTACTAGTTACGGAGGTACCGTAACCACGGCACTAGAGGCACCGGTGTCGTGACTCACATGCAGGAGAGTGATATCCTGCATCGTCCCACTCATGTTCAGTTGGCCATTTTTATATGTATGTTTTAGTGGGGCGTATGGATGCATCCTAGGCTTATAAGTGTTTCATGTTATCAGGGTGAATGTGGTGTGTGCTCTACATCCTTCACATTGGAGCTGATCCCTCCACCCAGCACAGTTATTTAGAGGTCACCCCTCTACAGCATGACGAGGTCACCCCTCCAGTTATTCATGCACGGTTGTTACAGCACGTGACCTATATAAGCTCTGGCAAATAAAATACAGTAAATGCATGTTTTCAGAATTAATGGTTATATTTCAGTATCAGTATATATGAATCAGATTGCTCAGATTTTATGCAGAGTTCTACCACATATTTCATATCAGTCTTACAGTTTCTATATTCTATCGTCTGCTTCATTCAGTATATTCTTATCATGCTCTATATCCGTTCACTGAGCGTTATGCTCAGCCGTAGTTCTTTCATGTTCTAACGGCAGGTACACCGGGACGCTTTTAGGATTCTAAGCGCATGTGCATTTGGATGGAAGCTATCCAGACTTCTTACATTTTGCATTTCTTACAGTATTCTGCTTATTCGGACATTGTTTAGTCCTTTCATTCAGTATTTTATTTTTCATGTTTTGGGTTTATGTTTGGATTGCCGATGTTTGATTCCGGTATTTCCGTTATGGTCAGTTAATGTTTTAGGACATTTACCTTATGCTTTGATGACACGCCATAAATACACGTAACGGTCCACTTATCCAAGTGGGGTGTTACATTAATAAAGGCCAAGGTGGGTTATTTATGATGGAAAATGAAAACCGTGCTTTAAAATTAATGCATTGCATGAGGGCATTGCAATGGTCAAGTGTAGGGGATTTAATAAGTGTGAAAACACTTATCCTTTTACCATTTATTTCCAGTAATAACAAGACCAAAACGTGTGATTTATGTCGTAAAAGTCAGAATTATGCGTGGTTTGTGTTTTTATTGTGTTTTAGGACCAAAATATGAAAAAGGAGGAAAACACGGGCTTTCACGGGCTTTTATCAAAGAAAACGGGAAAAGACGAAGTCAAAAGATCAAGAATGCAAAAAGAACGGAAGTCCAAGGCCTATTCTGAAGATTTATCGAAGAAAAAGTCTAAAGACGGAAGTTTAACGAAGTCGAAGAACTTAAGTCTAATAGAAGAAGAAAATTAAAAAGACAAGTTCAAATCCTGAGACGACAAAGACAAAGAATTAAAGTCGAGTCGAGAAAACGTGAAGAAAGCAAGCAAGAAGATGCAACACATGCACTCCTTCCACCTTCCCTATAAATACCCTCCTAATAGTCATTAGGAGGGGGGTTAGATAGTTTTAGTTAATTTTCACTTTTCATTTTCTTTCTAGTTTTTAGAGAGAGAAAGTCTTCACTAAATTTCATCTTCTTTCTTAATCTTTCAAGTTTAAACTCTTTGTATTGCTTATTTTCATTAATCAAGTTCCATTTTAAGCTTTTAATCCTTAATCTCATTCTACTCTTCTTTGATTTTAGATTGATTTTGGTGCGATTATCAATAGATCCGTGTTGTTCTTAATGATTTCGTGCTTAAAAAGTTAATCTTTTGATCATTTCATAAGTTTTCATTTGATTAAGCTTTAAGACTTTTGTGCTTATTGGCTTATTTTTATGATTAGCTTATTTACTTATAAGAGTTTTCCTTAAAAAGTTTATGTTTTTAATGTTTGATCTAAAAAGTTGCTTATTTTCGAGTTAGATAAGTTGATTAGAGTGCTTATTTGATTCGGTTTTGTGTGATTCGTTTAGCTTTGGGAATAAGCTTTTCATATTAGCTTATTTCTTGCTTTTTAACCGAATTCCTATAATTTCGGAAAGGGTATAAAACCCCTTTCCAATTGGTGCTTTCCGATTGTCCCATTCCGAGCAGCCACCCCTTTTCCGATTTGCCAATCGGAAAAGGGTTTCTCCTTATTCCGATTTGCCCACTTGATATTCCGATTGTTACGATCGGATTAGGTCTTTCACTTTCCGACGGTAGTGTTTTCTGGACATTCCGATTGGATGGTTTTGTATGTATTCCGATTTGGGCAAGTTTAATATTCCGATCGAGTGCATTATTCTACATTCCGATTGAGTGTTATTCCTTGATATTCCGATTGGTCCTGCTTTGATATATTCCGATTGTGTGCATTCCCCCATATTCCGACCACCAGATCGGAATACATTCCGATCTGGGTTCCTTTTCGCTTATTCCGATTGAGTTACCTTGGTTTATTCCGATCTTACTTTCTTTTAGTTCTTTTTAATTAAGCTCTTATTTTTAGTAAATTTTCCAAGTGTTAGTTTTATTTAGAGTTCTAGTACTTTTCCATTGTTACCTTTAAATTTGCGAGCATTTATTTCTACTTGTCATTTTAGTATTAATCTTTATTCTTCCATTTTACTCAACGACACTTTAATTACTTGCTAATAGTTTAAAATAGACAAACAAACCAAACCATTTTCTTGATTTACCAAAAGACGATTGAGTCGCACTTAAGACCGGTTTTCAATTCGAAAGGATTCGGACGATAAGATTTTATACGAGGTGTAAAAACTAAGTATTATATACCTCATTATCAGATGAAGAGGAGGAGTGTGCCATGAGAGCATATTTAACATGCTCTTCTTCTTCAATATCAGCAACCAAAGCTTTGTCCTCTTCAACATTCTTAGCCAGATAGCTCCAATCCCATCCCATACCATCAATTCCTTGAACTGCAACCATGGCCTTGGAATCCTGAACTTTAACAACCTGACTCGAGGGTTTACCAGCATCAGATCTTCTAGGAGATCTGCATTCCCTCATGAAGTGCCCCATACGATGACAGTTGTAGCATTCAACTTTGGATTTATCAAATCCAGCTGTGTCTTTAGCATTGAAGGTCATTTTCTCCTTAAACCTTCTGTTCCACCTGTTTGCTCTTATACTAGCAAGAGCCATGTTCCACTTAATGTCCATCTCTTCCAAGTGCTCATCACTTATCTGCTCAAGGTCCTCATATGTAATCACTGAACAATTGGGCAAAGAAGCAATGTAAGCACAAACAGTATCTAAATCCAATCCAGCAGGTTTAACTCTTGGGGAGTCACTTTTGAATGTGTCAGCGTCTGAAAATGAGAAGTTGACAGGACTTGTTACAGCGCTGACATATGATGATCCAGTAACTGGATCCATATAAGAGTCCTTCTGATTGAATTGACCTTCACTATGAGAGAAGAAGGCCATGTTACTGTTGGTAGACTTGTTCCCATGTTCTAAAAGAGTTTCATCTTCCAACAGCCTAAGTTTGTTGTAGATGTCATCAAACGAGGAGCTCTTGTAATTATTGTTGGCAAGAATGGATCTTGCCTCAATCTTCCATGCCTCACCAAGACTTTTAAGAAAGGTAGCATTAATGTCAACATCACCAACTTGTGTCCCCATGAAGGACAACTTGCTTGTAATGTCAAGCAATCTGCTTCTCACACTACTCAGTTTCTCATTGGGTTGAGCTTTGAAGATAGCATAATCATGCATGAGTTGCTTTTTCTTTTCTTCCTTAGTGTCTGCATTGCCACCATGTGCAACTTCAAGAGCTTCCCAAAGGTCTTTAGCAGATTCATAACCTCTGTATTTATGCTGACTCTCTTGTCCCAAAGAGAGCTTCAGAATATTTAGGGTTTTCATGTCAACCCTTCTCTTTGCTATGTCTTCAGCAGACACAGCTCTACCATCATCAGGTTTTTCCTTCTTGTCAGCTTCTGAACATCCAGCAACAGCTGTTCTTGCAGCAATAGCATTAGCAATCTTTTGAGCCTTATTGAATGTGTTTCCATATTCAATAATCTCCCAGAGTGTGTAGTCATAGATCCCTAGATATTGCTCAAAGTTAAATTTCCACTGATCAAAGTTGGTTGCATCAAGCATAGGAATCTTGATGTTTGGTAAAGGTGAAGAGGAAGAGTTGGTGATTTCTGGAGCTGACATGATGTTGTTAGGATTTTTGAGAAAATTAGGGTTTTGGTGATTTCTAGGGTTCTTGTGTTCTTTAAGATCAAAAGTTTCTCAACAAGCTCTGATACCACTTGTTGATCCCAAACTTAGATCGATTTAGCTTTATGTATACGAGATTAGATCAAGTAATACACTTAGAGAAACCTTTGTATATGCTTATGAATTTAAGTGTTATGCGGAACTTAACACTTAAACAAGAACACACAATGATATAAACAAACTTTCACTTTGATTATCAATATCAAACTTGCTTACAATGAAAGTTGTTTACAAACGAAAACTTATATCAAACATTAACCTAAAGGTCTTCTTTTATACACATAAGAAGCCTTGTACAATAATCTACGTATCAGCTATTCTAGGTAAAGATAAATATAGAAAATACATTGTTGTTCCTATCTTTACTAGAACTATTCTAGAATACAATAAACGCGTAGAGTATTCTTCCCATCAGTGCTTGTCTTCAATGTGTCAACGCTTGACTTTATCTTGTCAACGCTTGAGCTGTCAGCGCTTGTTTTGTTCTTGTCAACGCTTGTATTGTTCTTGTCAGCGCTCAAGTGATCTGGCCTTAATTTATTCCCAACAAGTTGTTCTTATTGTACGGGTTCTTAATGATCACCACCTTGTTGATTTTTGGAGCACTAGAGGTCGGGGCAGAGATGGTGGCTGGATTATCAACAACTTCTTTTCCTTTGAGTTGAAGTGTCTCCTTTAATTCAGCCAAAACCATGTTTTTGTCTATGAGTTGAATATTTAAGTCAGAGATTTCCTCGCACTTACGGTTCAATTGGTCAACAATTGAATTTTGCTCTGCCGTATTAAAAGCGAAGCGATCTTCTAATGAACCATAAATTTGTGAAAAACCCTGCTTTACTTTATCAAACTCCCCTAGCATAGAAGTATTCTATCTTCTAGGGCATGATTTTTAATCTTTTCAGCCTCTAGTTCCAATTTCTCTGCTACTGATTCTCTCTTAAGTCTCATAATTTCTTCCTCTAATGCCTGAACTACTTGAATCATCTTGTCACTTGTCTCAACGGAGTTTTCACAATCATTTGTTTTTGAAAGAGTTTCATTTTTAGATTGATTTTCAATTTCAAGAGATATACAATGTTGTTGAAGCTCATTAAAACGTTTTGAAAGTGTGTTATAAGAATCTTGAAGCTCTAAAAATTCAACGTTAGATTCATGACAAGAATGATTATCTACATTAATCACAGGCTCAACAATATTCACAGATATATCATGCACATCATCACATTTATTCACAGAAGTAGATGAAATCTCATGAGCATATTTAAGAGTAACAACTTGCATCACTTCGAGAGACACTATATGTTCTAAGAATCGGTCATATTCGGATAAAATCTTTTCTTTTTCAATTAAATGTTGTTCATAAGCATCATCCATTTCATAGAAAACTTTTTGAACTTCACCAATTTCAAAATTTAGATTTCCCGATAGATTATAGACTCCATTTTTAATATGGTTCACAAACGGAACGATCTCTTTCTCAAACACCGTTTTCATGTGTTCGAAAGCCCATTATCCAGTGGTTAGAGCCGTTGAAGTCGTACATTCCAGGATGACCTTGTCAAACTCGGTAAGGTATCGCTCAATCTCTTCCAAGCTGAGCTTTACCGTACTTACCGGTGGAAGATTCTTAGGAATTTCCTTCGGTTCGTCTGAGTTAACGAGTGTAGGAATTATACTAAGGCATTCTATAGTAGGCATGAAAGTGGATGTTTGGATAGTTTTCTTTTTCATATTAAATCGAGTTCTAAGATCTATCGTAGCATTTGTTGCATTCATTTGAGCATAGTCATATTCAGGATATGTAGTAAGTAATTTTAACTGATTCTGTTCATATGGTGTCATGCTCTCAGAATCATTTACAAACACAATCGGATCTAATACCAATTCTAACTTAGTTGCATCATAAAGTCGTGGGTTGTGGTGAAATGCTTGCTTTGCATACCCCGGGTTAGGTGGTAGGTCTATTAGACGTGATAAATTGAACTCTTGAAATGAAGAACTAAACAAGTGTACTAAATGCGAGGCAGAGTATAATTTTAAAAGCAAAATTTCAATCTTCTTAACTCTCTCAGACGCCTTAATTTCCGTTTCAACTCTTTTAGACTCAATTATTTTGAAATCCGTTTGTAGTTTTTGAAAATTATTAACGACTGACTCTTTTTCTTTAAGTTCTTTCGAAAGATTTGCTCTTAAACTCTCAATTTCTAGCAGATTATCCATTTGGACTTGCCTAAACCTATCAAATTCAGGATTGGTTAAGGTAGTGGACACAGGAGTTAATTCCAAGGTTTTAACCTTTTCCTTATGCAAAGCAAGCTCGGCAGATAAAGTCTGATTAACACTGAGGGTTTCAAGGACTGCATTATTCATTTGGCTAAGCAAACATGCTGAGACCATAACCAAATCAGGTTGAGCAGACGAATTGGTAGTCGTAATAGCTCCCGGTTGTGGTTCACTCAAAGTCTGGGGACTTTTATTGATATTGCTATCATTGTTTGTCTCCTCGATTGAGTTACTAACCACCGGAGGCTGTTCCGAATACTCAGACACTTGCTCAACTTGAAAAGGTACACTACTAGTATCTATAGCAGTATGTGGTACCTCAGAAATTGTATCAGCTCCATAAAGTGAAAGATTTGCCATGAGAGTTGCTTTGGCGGTATTGAGATCATCACAGTCAGAGTCGTATGCATCCAAATCATCACATTGATATGCGGCATTGTTTGTGATGGCTGCTGTGAGACCGTCAGTGTCCGCGAGTCCCGGATCTGCGAGAAATGCCAACTCTTCTTCATCGAGCTCACGTCCTTGGGCTTGAGCATTCACCAAGTAGATCTTCTCCTGAAACCATGTGATGTCCCTTTTCCTCCTGGGCTGCTTACACTCTCGGGCCATGTGCCCTTCCCCTTTGCAGTTGTAGCATGTAATCACCTTCGTTTTGCCAGTGCTATTACCTCTTGTAGCAGCAGTGTTAGATGAACGTGCACCAGCATTAGATGAATTGGGTCTCCCCTGAAGTGGTTGCACCATGACTTTGCCATCTTGAATTGTAGCTTGTTGTCGAGAGTTAGAAGAGTTCCTTAACTGATTGTTTGTTGTAGCTGGCCTTCTATAACCTCGTTTGTTCAATGTTTGAGTGAGATAAGCAGACATTTGAGCAAGTATATCAGTAGGACTATCCCCTTGTCTAAACTCAGGGACAGGAATCTCATCATCACAATAGAACGCTGGTTCTGATTGAGCTATAAGCGGATTTGATGGAGCACTAACTTGTTGTGAGTAATGGGGTTGAGGAGCCTCAAGTTGTTGATAGGTAACAGCAGGGTTTGTTGGAGGTTGATAAGGTGAATATTGGTGTGAAGCATAAGGTAACGGATGTGAATCTCCTTGTGATGATGTTGCTGGTTGCTTGTATTGTTAGTGATAAGATGTAGGTGGTTGTGGCAAGATCAAGTACTGTGGGAAGCTTGGTGTTTGATACAATCGTTGTTATGAAGATTGGTGTCCCAAAGCAAACTGAGAGTTGTTGTATGACAGTGTAAGATGGTTTGCCATTAATGCCAATGGTTCTTGATAAGATCCCTGAGAGAGTCGTTTTGGATCACATGCTTCTCGTGTTGTTGTAAGAAAGAATAGAGTTGATCTAAACTGGACTTGTGCAAATCACGAATCATCTTAACATCGGTGACATATTGAATCCATTCTTGGGGTAACGTGTTCAAGAACTTTGTGTTTAGTTAAAACTGTTCAATCCTTAGATTGTACACGTTCATGTCATTCATCAAAGTGGTGAAACGCCAGTAATAATCGTGAATAGTCTCCCCTGGAATGTATGTAAACCTATCAAAGAAGTCATACAATTGACACTCTCGTTCTTGCTTAGTGAGAGAGTTCCCTTGTAACAAAACAGCTAATCGATCCCAAAGATTCTTTGCCATTGTGTGTTCACTTACCATTCTAAAGATATCGGGTGGAAGGGCTTGAAGAATTGTCTGAACGGCCCTTTCATCTGCATCGGCAATGATTTTGTCAGCATCGGTTAACTCATGATACTCCCTAGCCCTTGTCACATTGTTGACGGTAACTTCTCCCCAATCTAATGGACCTTTTTCAATTTGATTGAAGCATAAGTCGGCCATTGGGTTTGCCCATGATGTACGTTTTCATAAGACCTTGCCATGCTTCAAATAAATCTTTAATGAGCAAAGGTAGACGAGTGTCGGTACCCGAGATGATTGAGATATCGGTAAGTGAAGTCATTGTAGGCATGAATGAATGATGATTCATTGTTGGAACACTTGATTGAAAAAAGATTATCTTTTGATCGTTCAATGAAGTAAGGATGTGAAAAAATTTGTTGTCGATATAGATCGTGTGTTGATGTATCAGTATTGAAATCCACTAAGAATCCTAGAAAAATATTCTAAATAAAACCAATCACTAATCTTCGGAATAATCCCCTATCTTCGGAATAACCTTATCTTCGGAATAACCTTGATTTTCAGAGAAATGTGAATCTTCGGAATAAGTGATTTTTCAGAGAAATCTTCGGATAAATCTGCGGAATAAGATGATTTTCAGAAAAATAACCAATCTTCGGAATAAAGGAACTTTTTAGAGATTTCTTCGGAATAAATGGATTTTCAGAACTTTCTTCGGAATAAGTGGGTTTTCAGAACTTTCTTTGGAATATGTGGGTTTTCAGAACTTTCTTAGGAATATGTGGGTTTTCATAACTTTCTTCGGAATATGTGGGTTTTCAGAAATTTCTTCGGAATAAATGGGTTTTCAGTAATTTCTTCGGAATAAGTGTGTCTTTAGAAATTTCTTCGGAATAAGTGGGTTTTCAGAAAATTTCTTCGGAATAAGTGTGTCTTCAGAAATTTCTTCGGAATAAATGGTTTTTCAGAAAACTCTTCGGAATAAGTGAATTTTTCAGAGATTTATAAACCCTTTTTCGAAATGAAAAATTTCGGAATAACAAACCCTTTTCCGAAATTTCTGGTACGTTTGGAAGAACAATAACTGAATAATAGCTAAAAAGTACCCAAAAACACGAAAAAATTTTGTGATTTCTACCAAGATAATCAAACCGTATGATTTGTCTACCACTTTAAACCATAAAATCACAAAAAATTTCAAGATTTGAGATGGATTATCCTAAAACACCCACTAACCCAAACAAACACTAAACAACACGAACCAACATACCTTAAATCATCCCATGCTCTTGATACCAATTGTAGAACAATGATAATCTATAATCTAATCAAGAGGGTTGTTGTTAATCTAGAGAGAGAAACAAGAGAGAGAAACAAAGAAAGTTTATTAATATGTGAAAATGAGTAAAACAACCAACACCCCTTTCCATGGTGGAAAGGGGTTTATATACCCAAGTCCTTAATGGACTTGGGCCTCCGGCCCATGAACATGCTCATTGGTCGGGCTAAACATAAGTATTACTTAAACAATACTACGAGCCTATAACTATAAAGTTGGAGTGACCGAGACTTTCTTAATACACAAAACGTATTTCCAACAAACCCCAAACCTATTATAAAGGAAATGAGTGTTTAGCTGGGACAAACTTGATATGAAGAAAACATGGAAATTGGGGGACTGAAAGTAGCCAGACAATGGAACTTCTCCCCACCAATCACCTTGCCACCTCACCTCTCCCCACCAACCAGTACCCTCCACCTCACCCCACCCTTACACGTCACCTTCCACTAATACCTTTTTCAAACTAATTATAATAATCAATTAAACAAGGAGGGAAACATACTTTAAACCCCTAATCTGAATCAACATCCACTGTTTATCATCCCCTTAATCCCCATAAACCCTAATCCCATTAGTCATTCAAAACAAAGGGTTTTCCCCTAAATCACCCCAGATCCCTAATAAACTATCCCCTAAACCCATCCCACTCATAAAAAACACCCTCCCCCATGACTCCATGTGGCCCCACGAATGTCCCCTGCCTCGCCTCAAATGGAAAAATTAGAATCAAGCCAGAAAATCAACGTCCCATAGCAAAACTTGCTGCCTAAGGACCCAATGAACCCTCAAGATTGGTCAAACAAAGCTGGACAATCACATGGGTACCAAGTATGACCAAGATTCGAATTTTTCAAAGGGCAAAAGAGGCAAATCAGTAGCTAGGGTTTTATGTTTATCAGTAGTCTATAATCATCTTACTAATACTATATAAGCATCTTCTAACTTGTGGAAAGAGCTTTGTTACAGTTTTTAAGCTTGTTATTTTTTATTTTTGAATAGTTAAAGTTTAATAAAAAATCTTGCAAGTTTAATATTGTGTTCCTTGTTTTTCTTCTTTGATAATATATGATTTTCATTTATGCAATTAATTTAGTTATCAAAAAGTTCTTGTTCAAAGGATTTTCGGCAAAGCTTTTTGATATCCAAAAGGGTTATAACTTGATTATAAGCTTTTGGTTTGACAAACCAAAAGCTGGTAAAGCCTATGAGATTTTTGTTAAGTTTTTGTTGACTCAAGTATTTTTCAAGATTATTTTTCAAAAATCTGTTTTCAAAGATTTGCACAAAAAACTTTTCACTTTTAAGTTCTTGGTTATCATTATTGTAGCAAACGCTTTTACAAGCTTGATTTGACAAATCAAGCTTGTGCAAGCCCTTGCTGCTTTGTTCTTCCCTGTTTTTGTTGTGTTCAGCAGGTTCACAAGTGGTGGTGGTTTGTCTATTGTAGACTCCACACCACACTCCCTCCCTTTTCCATTTCCTTTTGAATACATAAGCACCATTGGTCCTGCTGTAGGACTCCAGCAAGGGCTCTCTACACCTCCCCATAAGCTTCAAGAAGCAAAGAGAAGGCATCAGCCAAGTAAGGGCTTGAACCCTCTATTGCTTTTTACTTGTTTATGTGCATTTTATGTGAATCTGTTTAAAAGCTACTTTAGTTACTTTGTTTATGTTATTTAAGTAGTTAGATTCATGTTTAAGTGATTCGTAATCAGCTTGGAAGTGTTTTGATATAAAGTCCTTTGTTAATATTGTTCATCAGGTTATTTAAGGGGTGTTTGGATCTGATATATGATTGCCTTGGGTGACACAATGGTAGGGTAGATTCACTTCTAATATGCTCTAGTAGGACTGGTTAGTCATATTCTATAGGTTTTATGGTTATGCTAGTGTAAAAATTGGATATTGCAAGTTTAACATAAAATTTTGCTTAATAGATCTCAGTAGGCCTAATCTGTTGGATTTTTCTGGTTCTGGACTTGTAATTCTGGTTATTAGTTAGTTGAGTGTGTTGTTTAGGCCTACTTATCACTTGCTTGGTATTTAGTTAGCTTATCATCAAGATTTGAGCAACCAAATCTCACATATGTGCTAAACAGACCAGCAAATAGCACCAGACCACCCTAAGTACACCAGTAACTTGATTTCATAGATTTGTGTGCATTTTTGTGCTTAGACTGATTGTTTTTGCTTAATCTTGACTCCCCACACTTCCCTGAGTGTGGGGGTGCCACTTGTACCAAAAAAACATCCACAAAACTAGCTTAAATCGTCTCTTTTCTCTTTTCTGTGAGGGAGCAGTGGGATAAAGTTCCCACTGCTAGTGCATTTTTTTCACTGCTGGGGTAAAAGACAAAACCCCACCCACATGTTCCTTTCAGTTTTTTAGTTTTTTTGTCTCTAGTGGCTTATATTTGTCCTTTTCTTGATATTTAAATTTTCCCAGTCTTAATTATTTAATTTAGTATTTTTCATAAAGTTAGTTTATTTTTTTGAGTGTTTATTTATTTTTTAGCATTATTTTAAATTAAAATAGGTTTTTATTAAAACTGTTATTATCTTTAGCGGTAAAAAAGTTGTGTTTTTCAGTTTTTCAAATTTTCCTATTTTAAGTTAGTTAAGATTTTTACAAAAAGAATTTCATTTTTCACTTTATTTAATTATTTTAAGATAAAATAGGTTTTTAATATTACTGTTTTTGTCTTATTAGGATAAAAAGTACTGTTTTCAAATTTTTTTCATTTTTCTCATAATTAGATAAGTAATTTAGGATTTTTCAAAAAGGAAAATTATTTTTCTCATTATTTTATTAGTTTTATGATTATTTTAGTTTAAAAAGTGTTTTTAGCATTTAAAAATTAGAAAAATAGTTTAAAAATTTAGGAAAAAAACTTTTTAGTGTCTAATTAATATAAGTAAGATATTTGTTTGATAAAATAATATTTTGGGCTTTTTGTTAATTATATTTAATTTTAGGGCTTTAATTAGCATTTAAAATTGAATATTTAATTAATAAAAGGTTTTAAAATTTATTTATTGGACTTTTATTCTTATTTATATTAATTTAGTCTTAGTTTTAATTTTTAAATTGTTTTTAGATTAAATTTTTAATTTTGTCGCGTTTTACGTATTTACGTCTACATTTTTTTCGTCATTCGTCGTAGCTTAATCGTAGTGTAGCTCGTCTTTAAATTTTCTCTCTTTAAACCCAAAAACGACACTAATCCAAATATTGTTTTTATATAATTGGCCTAATACACGTACACCTCCGCTGAGAACGAACTTGAACTTTTCGTCTTTACGGTTTTCCTAAACCGTATCGATTAATACTTGCCCGCTTTATTCTTGTCTTTCCTAAGACTTGTATAGATATACATACATCAATTTTAATCAAGCTTGTAAAAGCCCTTGCTGCTTTGTTCTTCCCTGTTTTTGTTGTGTTCAGCAGGTTCACAAGTGGTAGTGGTTTGTCTGTTGTAGACTCCACACCACACTCCCTCCTTCTTCCATTTCCTTTTGAAGACATATGCACCCTTGGTCCTGCTGTATAACTCCATCAAGGGCTCTCTACACCTCCCATAAGCTTCAAGGGCGCTCGTAGAATTTAAGCGTACGTGCATATGGAGTGAAAGCGTTCTAGCCTTCATTAATTTATGCATTTCATCATACTTTTGTTATGTATTTCTATGGACATTGTTTACTCCTTTTCCTTTACAGTACTTATGTTTGTGTGTGATGAGCTTATACTTTGGGGTACCGATGTTTGTTTCCGGTATTTCCTTTTATGGTCATGTAATGTTTTAGACATTTTCCTTGTATGCTTTGATGACACGCCATAATCACGCGTGACAGTCCATTTACCAAAATGGGGTGTTACAATTATGGTATCAGAGCCTGGTTTCGACATGTATGCTCTCAGAACACGACTTGTGATTAGTGGGTAGTCATTATGGTCTTCCTAAAACTGACATTCGGTTTTCATGCATTCATTGTTTTCATGCATTCATATATATGTCATTGTCACATGTTTATGACTAAGTAATGATTGGTACATGACTGGCCCTATTTAGTAGCATTTGCTTTTATCGAAACTTTTAACTTTGGGACCGACCTATTGGCGTCCCCTCACCATGTCTTTTGTTTTGAGTTAACTGGCCATAGGCTTTCACTCTCGCGCATATAAAAGTTTTCATAAAACTGCATCATGCATTCATGTACTAGTTTTCGTGCATAAAATTTTTCTCATGATTTATTGGTATAATTTTTTTTGGGTTAATATACAAAGAAGTTACTAAAATTTCCAAGAAATTTGCCTAAAGTAACGAACGTTCATTTTGTGTTTCTAAGTTACTAATGTTCATATGATCGGTTGATTAAGTTACCCATTTATCAAAAACGTGATATTTATGTTACTTAACATGAAAAAAACAAGACATTTACGTTACTTAACTTATCAAAAAACATGCATTCAGGTTACTCAAATTAACACTAAATTATAGTGATGTATAGTTTAGTAAAGTTTAGTAACTTAGAAACACAAAATGAACGTTTGTTACCTTAGGACAAATTTCTTGGAAAGTTTAGTAACTTCTTTGTATATTAACCTAATTTTTTTTCATGTATATATTTTATGTTTGATCAGTTTAATCATGTATTTTGTTTTATACTGTCAGATGGTTTTCACACGCGAGCAAGAACAACTCAATGCAGCAGTCCAAGCTGCGATGCAAGCTTTGCTTCCTCAGCTGAGGAACGAAATCATGGCTGAGGTACAGGCTGCCAACAATCAGCAACAGCACCCAGTACCTCCTCCTCCTCCTCTAGCAACATTGGTCACATGGCTGGAGAGATTCAACAAGCAACGTCCTCGATCCTTCGAGAGAACTGATAGCCCGAGTGAAGCTGAAAGCTGGTTGGCTCATATCAAGAAGATATTTGATGCAATAGGTTGTGACCCCGCCTTCAAGTCGAGGTTGGCATGTTACAAGTTTGAAGGTGATGTGCTAGGATGGTGGAAGGCAGTCAAGCAGTCTGAGGGAGTTGACAATTGGGTGGCTAGTTTGACTTGGGCTCAGTTCAGGGATTTAGTGATGGGACAGTTCTTCCCCAAGGTTGAGTAAGACAAGTTGAAGATGGAGTACCACAGAATCAGGCAGAGAGTAGGGGAGAACAGCAACGAGTTCATGCAGCGCTTTCTTCATTTGGCTGGTTTTCTTGGTGCAGCAGCAGGTACTACCAAAGAGCAAGCATACCACTTCCGGTGGGCTCTTCGTACATCGTTCGCCAACAACTTGGTGTGTGCTACTTTCAACACGGTGGCACAAGTTGCCGATGCAGCACGTAAGCTGAAGATGCTGCAAGAAAGAGAGGAGTTCGGGGAAGCAGAGAGACCCGAGAAGAGGTAAATATTCGTTATTCAGCGGTGACCATTTCGAATTCATTCAGCACTATCCAATATTTATATCTCTCTTTAAACCGCATCTTTCAGGCAAAAGACTGGGGACCGATCTCAGCCGGCTACTCAGTAACAGCCTACTCAGCCCAAGGGTAACGGTCAGACTCAAGACCGTTCTGCTACGTATAGGCGTGGCGGTAATGATAATTACCGTAACAACGATGGAAACTCCAACAGTAGCAGGTCCTTACACTTACTCATTTCCTTACATTACATGTGATATTTCATAATTCTGACACATTAGCAATCTTCTACCAGGAATCATGGTAACGGGAGGGACCAGAACCAAAGAGGTTCACAGCCTAATCGTCTAGTTATCACTGGTATTGCATCTTAGGATTTTTCTGCATTGTCCTTTTGTACCTATAAATCATATCTCATGTGTACTTTTCCAAACAGGCTCCCAGCCAGCAAGGGCACCTGCTGGAGGGTATACTCATCCTCTTTGCACTACCTGCAACCATAGGCACCCAGGGCCATGTCGTCGTGACAGCGATGCATGCTACAAGTGTGGTCTTACTGGTCATCACATGAAGGACTATCGCAAGGGCGAGATGGAGGGCACATCTGGACATGCTGATTCCAAGCCGCCTCCTACTAGTGGACGCGTTTACACGACTTCTCGCGACCGGGCCAACAAGTCTACAGGTACCATCACCGGAATCTTGTATATGTAAGGTTAAGCTGCATGTGTTTTATTTGACACGGGGGCTACTCATTCGGTCATTTCTACTACTTATGCTAAGAATGTTAGGATATCCCCTATGCCATTAGAAAATGTACTAAAAAAGATTCGGCCTATTGACGCACTTCCACTGGATATGTGCGATTTTGACATGATATTAGGCATGGACTGGCTATCCAAACATCACGCCACCATAGACTGCCATACTTATCGGGTCATCTTCGGTGATGCAAATGCACCAGAGTATATTCACAACGGGTTCGAACCCGGAAGGCCTGTACAAATCATATCGACCTTGCAAGTACATGCACTAATGTCACATGGTTGCGAGGGCTATCTTGCTACTATTCATGATTTGGAGGCTGAAGCTCCATCTATCCAGAATCAGCCGATCGTGTCAGAATTCCCAGACGTGTTTCCAGAAGAACTTTCGGGCATACCACCTGCTTGGGAAGTGGAGTTTAATATTGAGCTCGTCCCAGGAGCTGAGCCAATATCCAAGGCTCCATATCGTATGGCTCCCATCAAGCTGAAGTAGTTAAAGGAACAACTTCAGGAACTGTTAGATTTTCACTCGACCTAGTGCTTCTCCATGGGACGCACATGTGTTGTTCGTAAAGAAGAAGGACGACAACATGCGTCTATGCATAGATTATCGTGAGCTTAACAAGATCACCATCAGGGATAGGTATCCGCTGCCACGCATTGACGACTTGTTTGACCAACTCCAAGGGGCCAAACATTTCTCCAAGATTGATCTGAGATCGGGCTATCATCAGCTACGGGTTAAAGAGCAGGACATCGCCAAGACTGCTTTTCGTACACGTTATGGGCACTACGAATTCGTAGTCATGCCTTTTGGCCTTACTAATGCTCCAGTTGTTTTCATGGATCTGATGAATCGTATCTTCCATGAGTTCCTGGACAAGTTCGTCATTGTTTTCATTGACGACATCTTGATTTTCTCTAAGTCCAAGGAGGAACACAAAGACCATCTTCGTACAATATTACAGATTCTTTGCCAGAACCAACTGTATGATAAATTCTCTAAGTGTGAGTTCTGGTTAGACAAGGTGGCGTTCTTAGGTCACATTGTATCAGCAGAAGAAATCATCATGGATCCAGCAAAGGTTGAGGCTATTACCAAGTGGCCAAGACCGACATCAGCGACTGAAGTTCGCATTTTCCTAGGATTAGCTGGTTACTACCGTAGGTTTGTAGAGAACTTTTCCCGTTTAGCACTACCATTGACCAAACTGATGCGGAAAGGGGAGAAATTCGTCTGGACTGAAGAAAGAGAAAAGAGCTTTGAAGACCTAAAGCAGAAGTTAGTATCTACACCGATACTTAATCTCCCATCTGGTACAGGTGGATTTCAAATCTACAGTGATGCTTCAGGGAAGGGACTTAGCTGTGTTCTCATGCAACATGGGAAAGTGATTACGTATGCTTCACGGCAGCTTAAGCCTTGTGAGGAAAATTACCCTACGCATGACTTGGAACTTGCAGCAGTCATGTTTGTATTGAAGATATGGAGGCACTACTTGTATGGAGAATCATGTGACATCTTCACAGACCACAAGAGCTTGAAGTGCATCTTCACTCAACCTGAACTGAATATGCGACAGAGGAGATGGTTAGAGTTGTTGAAGGATTATGACATTAATCTGTAGTATCATCCCGGCAAGGCGAATGTAGTGGCAGATGCACTTAGTAGAAAGTCTGGAATGATAAACGACATTAAAATTGAGGAGCAAATTATAAGAGACTTAGAGCGATTAGACATCGAGATCATGGTACATGGACAAAACGGTTACTGGGATAATCTTAGAGTGGAACCTGAGTTAATCTCTAGGATCAAGGAAGCTCAGAAGGATGATGGTGAAATTTGGGCGATAATTTAGAATTTAGAACAGCAGAAGGAGTTTTGGCTAGATGACGATGGTATCTTATGGCAGGGCACTAGACTTTGTGTTCCTGATGATCTTACACTCAGGGAAGCATTATTAGCTTAAGCTCATAGCTCCCCATTCTCCATTCATCCTGGTTCAACCAAGATGTACCACGACATCAAGAAATACTTTTGGTAGAATGATATGAAACAGGATGTTGCTACTTACGTCTCCAAATGTCTTACCTGCCAGCAGGTTAAGATCGAGCATCAGCGGTCTAGTGGTTTACTACAACCGTTAGACATTCCAGAGTGGAAATGCGACAAAATCACCATGGATTTTGTTACCGGTCTTCCGTAGACAAAGAGGAGGCACGATGCGATTTGGGTTATCGTTGATCGACTTACTAAGTCAGCTCATTTCTTACCGATCCGCAAGGATGATCCG
This sequence comes from Glebionis coronaria, assembly GCA_025667525.1. Taxonomy (NCBI): domain Eukaryota; kingdom Viridiplantae; phylum Streptophyta; class Magnoliopsida; order Asterales; family Asteraceae; genus Glebionis; species Glebionis coronaria. Next base: position 218,948,726 of record CM046881.1, read on the forward strand.
GTCAGTAAACTCGCCGACACTTACAAAAAGGAGATCATGAGACTTCATGGTGCTCCATCCAGTATCGTCTCAGACAGAGATCCTCGTTTCACTTCGCGATTTTGAAAGAGTCTATAGAAAGCTTGGGGTACAAAACTTAAGCTAAGCACGGCTTTTCATCCTCAAACAGACGGGCAATCAGAGCGAACGATTCAAACATTAGAAGACATGTTGAGGTCATGTGCGTTGGAATGGACAGCAGATTGGGACGATTACATTTGTTTGGTAGAGTTTGCATACAACAACAGTTGACACGCTGGTATTAAGTGTGCTCCATTCGAGATGTTGTATGGCAGAAAGTGTCGCGCCCCAATCTGCTGGGATCAGGTTGGTGAGCGAACACTTGAAGGACAAGAAATGATAGAGTTGGCCGACGAGAAGGTCGTTGTAGCTAAGTAGAAATTGCAAGAAGCACGTTCACGTCAGAAGAGTTATACCGACAAGCATCGTAGGGACTTACATTTTAACGTAGGAGATCGCGTCTTTCTTAAGGTATCGCCGGCACGGGGTGTTAGACATTTCGGAATCAAAGGGAAGCTCAGTACTCGATTCATCGGACCGTATGATGTCATCGAGCGAGTCGGTGAAGTATCTTATCGTTTAGCGTTACCTCCGCAGCTATCTCATGTTCACGACGTTTTCCATGTGTCCTTACTCAGAGGGTAGAACTATCATCCCCTTCACATGGTTCAGTATCTACTGGAAAAGATTCGTGAAGATCTTACCTTCATAGAGGAACCTGAGCGAGTTCTTGACAGGCAAGAACGAGTCATGAGGAAGAAGACGATTCCATTCGTCAAAATCCTTTGGAGGGACCATACCGAGCGGGAAGCCACTTGGGAAACAGAGGAGTCTATCCAGACTTCTTACCCTCATTTCATATTTTGAATTCGGGTATGTTCCTCTTTCAGTTTATTTTATCTATAATTCGTGGACGAATTATTCTTTTTAGGGGGAAAAGTTGTAAAACCCGCATGCTTTTACCATGAATAGTACCCTTAGTAAACATACGTACATATTAAAACTTTCCTTTTATAGCATGAACACGTGTCATGATTAGGAATTACAGAAGTATGTACGTATAATTATACGATAAGCATTAAGTACATGTTAATACACGATAATTATTATCAATAATAATTATAATCACGAACATGAAATCATGAACGTAAGAATCATGAACATATAATTATGTATTTACGTTTATTACTAATACGATAAATATCGTTACATACAAGTAATTATAAATAACACGAATAATTAAACGTAACACGTAAACACGAACACGTAATAATTAGACACAGGGAAAAAGGCTTCGGGTTTCCCTTGGTGATCCCTATTAGCCGTGACACAAAGGAAGAGAGGGGCCCAGCCCATTTGTTTTTACCAAATAACAAATACAGGAAATATACTTTTCATTCACAGAAGATTTTACAAAAAAATCAAAAACCCTAATCTCTCTCTCTCTCCTTAGGCCGGCGGCATAACAACACCACAAGGGTGTTTGGTTGATCTTGATTAAACAAATCATAAGAGTGTGTTCGTGTGATCAAGATCTATTCATTCCAAGTGTTTTGGTAATCCGTAACCCTTTTGTTTTTTTTCCTTTTATTTAATTAATCATAACATGAACATGTAATTAAATAAAAACATGTCATGGGGTCATGGGGTAAATAATTAAGGGTGTTTTCGGGTTTGGTTGTTTTGGCTGCCACACAAACCGAGAGCCAAGGGCTCTCGGCGTCGTTGATTCGCACACCAACTGAGACACATGTCTCGGTGTGGTGATGGTTCGGTCTGCAGCAGGTACAAGGCACCCAGACTCCCGTCGGGGGTGTCCTTGTGGTTTATGGGTCTCGGCGGTAGCAAAACCACCACCACCGGCACACAGCCGGTGGCTAGGTTGGTCTAGCAGGGGGAACCACAGCGCGGCGCAGCATGGGCCACCGGCACACAGCCGGTGGGAACCCTTGTGGTTTCAGCGGCTAGCCGAGAGCAAGACCACCGGCACACAGCCGGTGGCAGCATACCGAAAGCAGAGGCAACCGGCTCAACCGGTTTGCCACTATTTTTGTGGCTTTGGTTCGGACCGGTTCAAGGGTTCACGGGTCCGGATCACGACATGTTTTCATTAGTTAACACACGGGTTCGGTTCATGAATATTTTTACTAGTCTAATTAATTTTACAAGTATATTATTTTTACAAGATAATTAAATTAATTGATACATGACTTATAATTAATTTAATTAAACATGAAACTTAGGTTATTATTATTATTATTAGATAATACATGTTTAACCTAAGTATTTAATTATTATTTTTCACTATAGTATTAATTAATTATTAAACATGACATATAATTAAGTAATCATCATGACTTAGATTATATTAATATAGTATTAATAAATGTTTTAACCTAAGTATTTTATACACTTTATCTAATTAAATCATGCTTATATTTAATTAAATCGCGTAATCTATAGTTTATTTAATTAACAGAATATTATTAAATAACTATACTATAACTACATGAATTATTATATTAATTCAGCTTAATTCTAAATAAGGAAACTTTCTAATTCACGGAACTTGCTATTTTTGGAAACTTTTTATTTTTAGAAACTAATCTATTTTAAGCAGTAAATCTATTTTTGGAAACTTTATATTTTAGGAAACCTACTATTTTTAGAAAGTTACTTATTATTACACTACAAGTATAATAATAGAAGAAATACAAGTAATACTTAATCAGAATATACATAATACCTGATAAACACAGCATAATGTTAAAGTCAGTAAAACAAGACATGAACATATAAAACAAGTTAAGACATGATATAAAACCAGTTACGTACTCAGTAATCAGAATACTTATACACGTATACTATTTATGTAGCATTAGTGAGATCAAAGTAGGACTCTCTTCCGTTCATCTTCTTCGTTCACTGGACTTAAGGTACGGATTTCCCGTCCTTTCAGTATGGACATTCTTTTCTTATTAGGATTTCCCTGTCTGCAGCCAACTATTTTCCCAGTATTTGTTTTATATGTTTGATACTTATGTTAGATTAAGATCCTAATCCTTATACATGCATGACCAGTGTCACCTAGTTATGGAGGTACCATAACCATAACACTAGAGGCACCAGTGTTATGACTTCCCCACGGCAAAGTGATTGCTCGTGGCGTCCCTTTTTAGTTTTTGCCATTATATTATATTATCGTGTGGGGCGTATGGGTGCATCATAGTTACATGTTAGCAGTATTATCAGAGTGAATGCGATGTGTGCCTTGCATCCTTCACTAGGAGTTGATCCCTCCTACCCAGACTATTTAATTAGAGGCAACCCCTCTAATTGCATGACGAGGTCTCCCCTACAAGTATTCATGTACGGTGGAACCTCATGACCTATATGGGCTATTTGGCTAATTAAACAGATTTTCATAGAAACATAAATCTTTTCAAACTATAAAACCAGTTTTATGAACATGAATCCAGATTAGTTAGAACTTATGATATTCCGTTGCTATTAGTCTTATATGCTTACGCTATTCCATGTCATACTTTTATATCCGTGCACTGAGCGTTCTGCTCAGCCGTTTTCCTTTCATGTTCCCAAACGCAGGTACTTAAGGGCGCTCGTAGACTTTAAGTGTACGTGCATATGGAGTGTAAGCGTTCTAGCCTTCATTACTTTATGCATTTCATCATACTTTTGCTACGTATTTCTATGGACATTGTTTAGTCCTTTTCCTTTACAGTACTTATGTTTGTTTGTGATTAGCTTATACTTTGGGGTACCGATGTTTTTTTCTGGTATTTCCTTTTATGGTCATGTAATGTTTTAGACATTTTCCTTGTATGCTTTGATGACACGCCATAATCACGGGTGACATTCCATTTACCAAAATGGGTGTTACAAGTTAGTCATATTCTATAGGTTTTATGGTTATGCTAGTGTAAAAATTGGATATTGCAATTTTAACATAAAATCTGCTTAATAGATCTCAGTAGGCCTAATCTGTTGGATTTTTCTTGTTTTGGACTTGTAATTCTGGTTATTAGGTAGTTGAGTGTGTTGTTTAGGCCTGCTTATCACTTGCTTGGTATTTAGTTAGCTTATCATCAAGATTTGAGCAACCAAATCTCACTTATGTGCTAAACAGACCAGCAAATAGCACCAGGCCACCCTAAGTTCATCAGTAACTTGATTTCATAGATTTGTGTGCATTTTTGTGCTTAGACCTGATTGTTTTTTGCTTAATCTTGACTCCCCACACTTCCCTGAGTATGGGGGTGCCGCTTGTACCAAAAAACATCCACAAAACTAGCTTAAGTCGTCTCTTTTCTCTTTTCTGTGAGGGAGTGGGAAAAGTTCATACTGCTAGTGCATTTCTTTCCACTGCTGGGGTAAAAGACAAAACCCCAACACATGTCCCTTTCAGTTTTTTAGTTTTTTGTCTCTAGTGGCTTATATTTGTCCTTTTCTTGATTTTTTCAATTTTCCCAGTCTTAATTATTTAATTTAGGATTTTTCATAAAGTTAGTTTATTTTTCTGAGTGTTTATTTATTTTTTAGCATTACTTTAAATTAAAATAGGTTTTTATTAAAACTGTTTTTGTCTTTAGTGGTAAAAAAGTTGTGTTTTTTAGTTTTTCCAATTTTCCTATTTTAAGTTAGTTATTTTAAGACTTTTACAAAAAGAATTTCATTTTTCACCTTATTTTAATATTTTTTAGAATTATTTTAAGATAAAATAGGTTTTTAATATTACTGTTTTTATCTTATTTGGATAAAAAGTACTGTTTTCAACTTTTTTCATTTTTCTCATATTTAGATAAGTAATTTAGGATTTTTCAAAAAGGAAAATTATTTTTCTCATTATTTTATTAGTTTTTATGATTATTTTAGTTTAAAAAGTGTTTTTAGCATTTAAAAATTAGAAAAATAGTTTTAAAAATTTAGGAAAAATACTTTTTAGTGTCTAATTAATATAAGTAAGATATTTGTTTTATAAAATAATATTTTGGGCTTTTTGTTAATTATATTTAATTTTAGGGCTTTAATTAGCCTTTAAAATTAAATATTTAAACAATAAAAGGATTTAAAATTTATTTATTGAATTTTTTTTCTTAATTATATTAATTTAGTCTTAGTTTTAATTTTTAAATTGGTTTTGGATTAGATTTTTAATTTCGTCGCGTTTTACGTATTTACGTCTACGTTTTTTTTGTCATTCGTCGTAGCTTAATCGTTGTGTAGCTCGTCTTTAAATTTTCTATCTTTAAACCCCAAAACGACGCTAATCCAAACATTGTTTTTATATAATTGTCCTAATACACATACACCTCCGCCGAGAACGAATTTGAACTTTTCGTCTTTACGGTTTTCCTAAACCGTATCGATTAATACTTGCCCGCTTTATACTTGTCTTTCCTAAGACTTGTATATGTAGGGTCAAAAAGTTGATGTGGCATAAACTCAAAAACGAAGAAAACATGAAGATTTTGTCTAAGCGTTGTCAATAGCAATCTAAGCGTTGACAAGAGCAAATCCAAGGTTGACAAAGCAAGCATTGTCATGTACAATCCAAGCATTGTCATGTACAATGTAAGCATTGTTAGAAACGTAGATAAAGAAGCTTATGGAAGCTTCTATTTAGATAAACATGCAAGATATATTCTGCATAAGTTTATTTAAATAGAAGATTTACTTGTTTATTTGATTTTATCTCTTGTAAACCCTAATCCTTACACTATAAAAGGAACCAAGGGTCTTAGGTTTTATTCATAAGTTCATTCACAATGTAAACCTAAAGTGTGTGTCGATTAGATGTGGGATTCAATGTATACACGTCTAGTGATTGTTGATTATTAATATAATTAACAATCCATTTGTTTTAATTCATGTTCTGTGTGCCTAAACACCTTGTTAATGGTTGTTGTTCTAATTCCGCTTTGATTATCTAATCATATGAACAATGATCATTCCTAGTAGCTTTAAAGATCCGGAAACCAAGTTTTCCACAATTGGTATCAGAGCCTCGTGGCTCGTGATGCTAGGACCAACAAGGTGTTCGTGTATGGTGAAGAAAAGAAAAATCCGTCTAGGGTTTTTCTGGACGTTTTTGTGTGCGCAGCAGTATTCAGAAGGTCATAACTTTTGTTTGAACCGTTGGATCGTCACGAAATTTCTTGTGTGTGTTCTATACACATATATCTAGACATCCACAGGAGGGATTGTCGAGTTTAATCCTAAGAAAACGTTATTAAGCGTCAAAGTCAGCAGTAGGGAAGTCGTTCACATGTAGTTTTTCTGTGGGCAGCCATGTTCAAAACACGATTTCTCCTTCGTTAACCGTTGGATCATCGTGATTTTTGAACTGTATATTCTTGGCACTTGTGTCTAGGATCTCACCGAAGGGATCTTCGATTTGATCTCTAATGAAGAAGTTATCATATGTCGAAGTTGGCTGCAAAGAAGGTATGAAGATTTATGTTTCACATAAAATAATGAATTAGGGTTTATCCCAAACCCTAGAATCAAATTCAGAACAGTCAAATACCTAGATCCATTGGTGTTATTGTGATTATAGTTAGGGTTTTGGAATAATCCTAGATCCAAGAACTGTTATTCATTGATATGGTCACGAGTGCTTATGGATGTATTCAGTGAAGTTGTTTTGATCGTGGTCTTCAGATTCAAGACAAAACTTATTTGCATACATACTGATTTATGTATCTTGGGAAAGAGAAACAGTAACGTGATGTGGATTTGTGAAAGCAAGATCGTGGATACCAGTTTTGTGTGAGGTACGATTTGTATGAACGTGGGGTCCCAGGCAGAAAAATACGTGAGCTTAGTATGTATGGTTCATCACGTGGGATATACTCACTTGCTGATTTTCAGGAATTTTCTCTAAAGAAAAGCAGGTTTGACCCACGAATATAGGGATTGAAAGATATCCTATTTATTTTGGATGTGAGAATTGGAGTTTCTGTTCACATGGATGGTTACAGATGACATACGTTCACGTAAAGCAGTTCAAACATGAAAGTATATTCTGTCATCTACTTTTATACGTGATTGGTGATAGGTGTGAAAACACCCATCCTTTTACCACTTATTTCTGGCTAAAACAAGACCAAAACACGTATTTAATATCATTTATTTGGAATTATACGTGGTTTTTGTGTTTATTGTGTTTTCAGAGTCAACCGGGTGAATATTGAATAAAACATGGGATTGCACGGGTTTTATCAAAGAAAAAGACTCAAGACGAAGTCTATTGTCCAAGAGATGCAAAAGATTTGAAGTCATTGCGCCTATTTGAAGATTTATCGAAGAATAGAGCCAAAGATGGAAGATTCATATATGTCGAAGAACTCGAGTCTATTAAACAAAAGATTATAAGACGAGTTGGAATTATTCACCGACACTTCTCAAAATCCAAAGTCGGAAGCGTTTATTTAAAAGAAACGTAAAGACTAAAGAAGGAAGAAGAAAAGAAGCCCAAACCAAAGCCCATTCACAAGCCCACCATCACACGCCTATAAATAGGACTTTACTTCACAATTGGGAGAGTTAGTTTTGTAGTTAGTTTTCACTTTTCATTTTTTCTCTAGTTTTAGAGAGAGAAAGTTCTCAACTTTCTCTCACTAGTTTTCATCTTTCTTTCTTTCAAGATCAAACCTTTGTATTATTTTTCATTAATCAAGTTTAATTTCAAGCTTTTAATCTTTAATCTCATTCTATCTTTCTTGATTTTAGTTAACTTTTGGTACGAATTACTTATGATCCGTGTTGTTCATCTATGTTTTCGTGCTTAAAAAGTTAATCTTTTTATGTTTCCTTAAGTTTCTACACGAATAAGCTTTAAGATCTTTATGCTTATTGGCTTATTTGTAAGTTTAGCTTATTTACCTTTTAAAGTTTTCATAAAAAGTTTATCTTTTTATTATTTGATTTATAAGTTTGCTTGCTTAAAGTTAGAAAAGTTGTTTTTAGTGCTTATTTAATCCGTTTCATATTGGATCCGTGCTAGTTTGGGTATTAGCTTATTGAAATAGCTTATTCACCTTGCTTATATTTCGGATCAAAGGGATATCGGAAAGGGTAAAACCCTTTTCCGATTTGTTATTCCGACGAGCAGACCCCCCCTATTCCGATCATCCGATCGGAAAAGGGTTTATGTTCATTCCGATTTGAGCTGTTTGTTGAGATTCCGATTACTGCATTTTTCTAGTTATTCCGATTGGGTGTTTTTAGTGTATTCCGATTAAAGTCTTTCTCCCATATTCCGATTGCTTCATTTTTGAATATTCCGACGGTGAGCAGTTTTGTCACATTCCGATCAGCATCCATATTATGTTATTCCGATTTTCCATTTTATGATTATTCCGATTGCCCCTTTTGTTAACATTCCGATCAGCAGGCTCCTCAACATTCCGATCAGCAGATCGAAATATATTCCGATCACTCCTTTTAGCATTATTCCGATTTGATGAGTTCATGTTTTTACAAAGTTTCCAAGAGTTAGTTTTATTTAGTGTTCAAGCATTTTTCTAAATTTGTCGTTGAGTTCTCAAGCATTTATTTTTAAACTCGTCTTTTTAGTTTAATCTTTTAAAGCTTTAATTTTACTCTTCGACACTTACTTATTTGTTATTAGTTTAAAATAGATAAACAAACCTCCACCTTTTTATTAACCAAGAACAAATCATTTCACTTAGAACCGTGATCAATTCGAGGAGATACCGAGAACTTAAATCCGAACCACAGCAAATCTCTTGTATCAATTGGGCATAAAGATTGGCTACTGATTATCCATACACAACAAGGTCTGATCCAATATTATATTTTTTTTAATATTCACGTATGGTTTATATAAGGCTGCAAATAAGATATGCTATGGGAAGGAGATATACACGATTATGGTGTTGCAGTTACGTATGAATATTCATAAATATGGAATGAATATTATTATGTGCTGATTTTTAGGATGGAAAAGCGTATGGTTTAATATGGTGTTGCTGTTTTATCGTATGGTACTCATAAATAGGGAATAAGTTATAATCCATATAAGGATGCGATCATATAGCATATTTTCAGGGATTGTGGTACGAGGTATTCACGTGATGTATACACATGGATAGTTGCTTTTCATAAAGTTAAAAAATATTTATTTTTGTATTCAAAGCATACTGTGTGGTACAAGAAAAGGAAAGACCATGATGTAATGTTGGAAAAAGGCAGATAGAGTACTTAGTTATGTTTGATTATCCACGACATGTTGGAAAAGAAGCTCGGTGGACCAATGGGATTAGTATTTATTCAAAGTACTATGGTACACAGTGAGTTTTTGCGTAGGCGCTGACGTTTGTTATTTTGACGCTGACAAGAATAAGTCGAACGCTGACAGGATAGCATTGACAGAGTTGTCCGAGAAACGCTTGTTCAAGCGTTGATAGGTTTTGTCCGATATCTGACAATGCATGCGACTAAGATATTGGACAATGAAGGTTCTCGGATGACAAAAGAATAGCTGCTGTTGAGAAAATTGGTACGTTTTTAGCACATAAAAAGGAGGAATATACTCACGAAGGTACATGGAATCTCCGTTTTATTTAGAATATCATGTTGATATTTATGGCTCGGATATTTTTAAAAGGGATTAATGATCTTGAAGCGAGTTAGCAATTATTCGTAGGAATTTGATGGATATTTAAACTATGTAATCGGGATAGCCTTACGAAAGAGTTATCCAATCTGTGCTTTTACATATGGTATGAAGATGTTATTTCATTAAAATTAATCATGAAGAGGTGTTGACTTAAGGGGAAGAATTCTTATGGTAAGTTTGATGATTGAAGAAGATTTTCGCGAGTTTGTGTTCTATCATATCTTCAAACTTTCAGCAGGTTTGAAGATAACTTGTTCGTGCTTTACATGTTTGGTGATGAAGACTTGTCATAACACTTGAAGGAGTTACATTATCGTGCTCAGTGTCTCACAAAGGATGAGAATATTGACAAGGGATCGAGGTCTACTTATATTTTCTCAATCTGGTATAAGTTTTTCATCACATGGATAGTACAAGACATGGAACACAAGGTTGGGTTATTCTACTTCTACATCAAGAATACTTTATTTATTTTTCTTCAAGATCATTACATAGAGCTACTTTTGGAGAATCTTCAAGATTGCATACATTGTTTACTTCCCTGTTGATGTGACAAAAAGGGGAAGACATACATGCTACACTTGAGGGGAAGCAATTTGAAGATCATGTATAACTTACAAGAGATACACAAAGAGTTTTGCCGACATCAACTAGGGGAAGATTGTTGGGTCAAAAAGTTGATGTGGCAGAAACTCAAAAACGAAGAAAACATGAAGATTTTGTCTAAGCGTTGTCAAGAGCAATCTAAGCGTTGACAAGAGCAAATCCAAGGTTGACAAAGCAAGCATTGTCATGTACAATCCAAGCATTGTCATGTACAATGTAAGCATTGTTAGAAACGTAGACAAAGAAGCTTATGGAAGCTTCTATTTAGATAAACATGCAAGATATATCCTGCATAAGTTTATTTAAATAGAAGATTTACTTGTTTATTTGATTTTATCTCTTGTAAACCCAAATCCTTACACTATAAAAGGAACCAATGGTCTTAGGTTTTATTCATAAGTTCATTCACAATATAAAGCTAAAGTGTGTGTTGACTAGACGTGGGATTCAATGTATACACGTCTGGTGATTGTTGATTATTAATATAATTAGCAATCCATTTGTTTAAATTCATGTTCTTTGTGCCTAAACACCTTGTTAATGGTTGTTGTTCTAATTCCGCTTTGATTATCTAATCATATGAACAATGATCATTCCTAGTAGCTTTAAAGATCCGGAAACCAAGGTTTCCACAGTATAGAAATACATACATCAGCCATTAGGTTATTATTTCAATACACCAATCAACGTAATCTTATGTAATTTAAATCTCTAACAAATCATTATTTTAATATGATTTAGTCCATATTATTTCTTTTAAAAAAAACCTTTGTTTACAACAACACCAATTTTTAATATAAACAAGTAAAAAGAACTAAATTATAAACACATAATAACAATTTATATGTGCAATAAATAAATCAAATAGCCACATGCATATGATTTATTCAATAATCATCAAATCTAGGTCTTTATATTCATATAAAAGTCTTCCCTAATTCTAGATTTATTGAATCAAATAATCACGTAGCACATAAAATCATACAAACATATAACTTTACGATCCATGAAAACATGCACGTAATCATGGATTCCTCACAAATCTTATCAATTAAATCTCTACGGATCGTAACCATGCATGACATAACAATTAATCATGCAATTTAATCTAAAATTATCCCACATGTAATTTAGGGTTTCAAAACAATTCTATTTTTTTTATTAAAAATAGGGCCAAACCCCTAATTTTTAAAAACCAAAACCCTAATTTTATGAAAACCTAAAAAACATGTAGTTTTAACTCAAAACAATTATTAGTTAAAACAACTTTAGATTTTCGATAATTATAACATGTTAAAACGGCTCTCTGATACCACTGAAGGTTTATTAATATCATAACAATTATATAAAACCCTTAACAAGATCAAAGCACATATAGCGGAAGCGATTTAACAAGATCATAATTAATAACACAATTACAATTAATCGAATTAGAGTTACATACCTTTAAGCTAAATAAATCCACAAGACGAAGAACGAATCACCAATTCGGGTTAATACCGTATACACCAAGATATAGTCTAAAGTAAAACTATATTACGATCTTGTACACACGTAATACAACGAGTTAACCATGATTCTAGCACGTGAAAACCGAGCTACAACGCTTGTAATTAATCTACCCAACAACCCTAGAGAGGGCTAGGACTAGATTGTAAGTAAATTGATCAACCAAGAAAACCAACTGAAACCCTTTGTGGTTTACTCTTTGCGATCGAACCAAGAGAGAAAGAGGGGAAAGAGATTCAAGTTATGTTGTGAATTATAAGGGATAAGGGGTGTATTTATATACCTCAACCCATTGTAGCCTAAATAAATAAAAGACAACTTTTGTCCTCCCCCCCCCCCTTGCTCTAACCGACGGTCGAACGAACACCCCCATGGGGTGTTCCGGAACCTTCCGTCCTTTTTTCCTTTTGTTTACTTACTACATATTTATTTAACGCTCGTTAATACTTAACTATTAATTAGTTAACGATCGTTGAAGTTATATAGTTACTTGCTCGGTTTAAATTAATAAATACATAAATATATTTATTAATAAATTAATAAATACAATAAATATATTTATTAATTAAATTAACTCTTTACGTATTTTGTGCGATTCCGTAATCTCGAGTTCGATCCTATCACACGACTATTAAATATAAGTCCATAAACTTACAATAGATACAATGTTGTCATTGAATAGAGGATTCACCAACCGTCATTACATAATTTTGAATAACCATAACTTCCAATATAAGATAACTTGCAAAATATACATTACGTATAATTTTGGATGTACGAGAATTTAATACAAACTTCAAACAGTTTGTTAGTCTCTCAATTCTATATTATTATCTTATATTTCTTATAACATGAGTTTTAATAAGTTGGTTTAGGTTTTATATGCAGATAAGATATGTGAAGGACGATCGAATGCGCCATCATTGCTGCCTAATTATGAATATTGGTTGTCATATGTAGAAATTTGCCGACCTTCGTCAAACAAGGTAAATTCTACACCTTTTTACTATATGTGACAAATGACTGGTGCAGGTCACGGGTCTAGTCGGGTTTAAGATACTAATTATATCTCACGAGTCTAGTCGGGTTTAAGATACTAATTATATCTCTTACTTTAATGACATTCGCTATTCACTTAATTAGCCCTCACATACGTCATATGATATACACAGCGTTCACACTTTCCTTTTAATTACATTTACGTTGAAATTTTAGGCGTTCACGGAACGGGCATTGGAGGTTCACTTTATTGGGACTCACATATGTCTTGGTTGAAGACCAAAATGCATGAAATACTATTTTTATGATTGTTGCAAAGTTAAACGCTAATTGAATACTTCATATTCTTTATATTGATGTTTTCATCTATTAACAGAACTCGTTTAATTTCTTTTAATATTAACATATGTTTGTTATTTCTTACAAAAATCACTTATTAAGATAAACCTGACGTTAGATGAGTCTTTAAGCTAATTATAAAAAAAATCAAAAAAATAAAATAAAGGCAAGCTTTTATTTTATGACTAGACAATCCACATGGGCGGAAATTATATGTGTCACATTTTTTAAATTACACACATGTATAAAAAATGACGTAGAACTTTAATCGTTCATATTGGTAACATCGTCACAAAATAAACAAATACATTGCTAAAGTTATTAACAAAAGGAGATCAATTAGCGATTCGGGGTGTCTTTGTTGTAGGTATCTGCGTACTGATCCTTTATTCATTAAGGATGCTTTTCTTAAACACTTTGGGGCCCAATTTCAAGAACCTGCTCCACATAGGTTCAAATTAAATTTTATTTTTCCTAAGAAGGTGATGCAGGACCAGCTTGTTGAGCTAGAGAGACATGTCTCGCGTGACGAAATTCGATCGGTGGTATGGAATTGTGGTAACAATAAATCTCCGGGTCCGGACGGCTACACTTTCGAATTCTTTAAGACTTATTGGGATGTGATTGGGACAAATTTTTGTGAGGCGGTTGAATCCTTTTTTATGAATGGCTCATTCCCTCCAGGTTGTAATCGTCTTTCATTGCTTTAATCCCTAAGGTTGTGGATGCTAAGGACTTCCGCCCTATTAGCTTGATTGGATGTGTTTATAAAGTTGTTACGAAGATTCTTGCTAACCGTCTAGCTTTGGTCATTTCGGATCTGGTTTCTGATACTCAATCCGCATTCATTTCTGGGAGAAAAATCTTGGATGGGCCCTTCATCCTTGATGAAATTTTAAATTGGTGTAAAAGGAAGAAATCTAAAGCTTTATTGTTCAAATTCGATTTCGCAAAAGCTTACGATTCGGTTAGATGGGATTACTTAATTGATGTTCTTGAGGCCTTTAGTTTTGGATCTACTTGGTGTAACTGGATTCGTGGGACCTTATGCCATGCTAAAGCCTCTATTCTGGTGAATGGGAGTCCTACTAAAGAGTTTTCTTTTCATTGTGGTCTCAAACAAGGAGACCCTTTAGCTCCATACTTATTTATTTTGGTGATGGAATCGTTACATCTTTCTTTCTTCGTGTGGTTGATGAGGGGCTGTTCACAGGTGTAAAACTGTCGGATTCGATCTCTATTTCACACCTCTATTATGCAGATGACGCAATGTTTATTGGAGAGTGGTCGGAAGATAATTTAGCGACAATTATTAAAACTTTGAAATGCTTTCATTTAGCTTCTGGATTGCAAATCAACATTCTCAAAAGTCAGATTCTCGGAGTTGGGGTTCCTCGCCTTGCTGTTGATCAGGCGGCTCTCTGCATTGGATGTTCAGTTATGAACAATCAGTTCAAGTATCTTGGAGTGCAGGTGGGAGAGCACATGTCTCGTCATAAAGCTTGGATTGATACTACTAATAAATTAAATTATCGGCTTTCAAAATGGAAAGCGAAGACGTTATCAATTAGAGGCCGATTAACCCTTTTAAAATCGGTTCTCGGCGCTACTCCTATATATTCCATGTCTATATTTAAGGTTCCTAAGGGTGTGTTGAAGGTTATGGAGACTCTTCGTAATCGATTTTTATAGGAGCTGATGTTTCAGACAGGAAAATGACATGGACGGCGTGGGATAAGGTTTTAGCCTCCAAGAAAAATGGAGGCTTAGGTGTCTCGAGTTTTTTCGCGTTAAATCGAGCTCTTCTTCTTACATGGATTTGGCGCTTTATATCTCGTGATGGTTCTCTTTGGCATCGGGTTATTTGTGCTCTTTATGACGACTCTATTAACTCTCATTCGAGTCATGTTTCATCTAATTGGAGTTCCATCCTGCGTGAACTACATGTTTTAAGAGATAAAGGCTTTGATTTCTTGTCCCATTGTAAAAGACGCATAGGGGATGGTGCTGATACGCGGTTCTGGGTCGATTGTTGGTTTGGTGACACTCCACCAAATATCCTTTTTCCTCGTCTTTTTGCTTTGGAGCAGGATAAAAACATTTCAGTGGCTAGTAAATTAAATGTCCCTTTGGAGTCTTCTTTCCGTAGAGGTGTTCGTGATGGCGCTGAATTGCAGCAAATGAAAGATCTAAAAGCTAAGATGGAGTTGGTTTCCTTCTCTAACGTTCGAGATCGCTGGCGATGTGATTTGACGGGTGATGGGGAGTTCCGGGTTAAAGAGGTTCGTATTTTTCTTGATGATTTGTTCCTTCCTTCATTTGAGGCTACGAGATGGGTAAAGTGTGTTCCTATTAAGATCAATATTTTTGTTTGGAGGGCTCGTCGTGACTGTTTACCTACTAGGGTTAATTTGATTCGTAGAGGGGTTTATACCGATCATAGTTCTTGTCCGATTTGCCATAGCTGTGATGAAACCATTGATCATATCTTATTCCAATGTGATTTGGCCCAATCCGTGTTGCAGCGAATTTGTAGATGGTGGGAGTTAACCCCGAATTCCTGGACGTCCTTCATAGAGTGGCAAGGTTGGTTTACTTCGGTTCGGCTGTCCTCTAAGGTCAAGATTTTGTTAGAAGGTGTTTTCTACGTTGCTTGGTGGGCTATTTGGTCTTTTAGAAATCGGCTCATCTTTCATGACACGCATCCGAGACGATCGGTTATTTTTGACGATATTGTCCTTCTTGCTTTTAATTGGTGTTCTAACCGTTGTAATAGGAGGTTTACTTGGGAGAATTGGTTAAAAAAATCCCTATTTAATTTCTTTGTAATCTCCTTCTAGCATCTTGCTAGTTTTAATAAAATTTCGCTGTTCAAAAAAAACATTGCTCAAGTTATTGAATAAATATATAAATGTTTCAAGTTAGTACAATTTTAAAAGTACTACGTATTTTACATTTTTTACATTAACGTGTTATGAATATTTACATCTTTTGTTATTATTAGTTATGTATTTAAAGTTTGTATCTTTTAAAAGTACCTAAATTGTGTTACAAATATATTCTTTTGAGATCAAATTGAAATAATTTATTATTTGTTTTATCTTGTTGTTTCTTTATGTTTTATTATTGCCTCTTACTTAGGGTCCGTTTGGTATATACGGAGTATATTTTAGCCTCAAAATTTAGGTTTAGTTTTAAAAACTATATTTCGAATAAAAGTTGGGGTGAGGATGTGCCAAAAAAACAAAAATCAAACCTTTAAGCAAAGGACGTAGACGAGTGGGGTTTTAACAAAAATAATATTTGATTTTTAATTTATGACAGTGGATTGTTTATGTCAAAAGTTTAATGTAAATTTGTTTTTCTGACATAAAATCAATCAGTCAGTCACACTAAAAATAAATTAAAAAATCATCATTTTTACAAAAAATAAAGTATCTTACAAACTTATTCGTTACGCAAAACGAAACATACAATCACGACGATAATTAAGTCATCTTTATCGAGAGAGCATGTATATACTTTTGACGAGTTAATTTTTGTCTGAGAAAATCATATATTATTCGTATAACGATACATATATGATTTTCTGAAATCATATAAGATTTTGAAAATCATATATGATTTGTAACACGAATCATATATGATTTTCACACACAAAATAAAGCTCGTTGAAAGTTTATATATGTGCCCCTCTATAAAAATATGATTTATTTTTGTTATAATGATGTATTTTATATCGCTTGACGAGTTACTATTTATAAGATATTTAATTTTTAGAAAATGAAATGAGAAGTAGGTTTTTTTAAATACATGAATATAATTAGTTAATTATGTTTATCTATATCTATATCTTAACTACATTATAAATGGTGTATCCCTTTGGTTGAAAGTTAAAATGTTGAAAGTTGAAAGTTGAAATGTGGGTCCTACTAAAATGATTAAAAATATTGATTATTTCTTGTGGTCAGCCCTAATACACAAACATGATTAATTCACACACACACAAACTTTAATCTCTCTCTAAACCCTAATACCCACCATCCAAACCAAAATTTACACACACCAAATCAAAATTCAAAACCTAAAAAAATATTCCATACCAATATACTACAAAATCCCACCGTACAAATAAATACCCATAAAATACATCCCATAACATTTACTTCTACTTCACCACGATATATCGTATCGTTAATTTTCTGCCGCCAAGCAATTCCGCCGCTATGCGCGGGTAATCGTCTAGTACCCTATAAAGGGTGTATCCCATTTGTTGAATGTTGAAAAGTTGAAAAATCAACAAATATGGTAACTCAAAAAACTCGCCTGTTATTGAACTAATCAACTATATAAATATGGCAATGTTGTTTATTGGGAAAATAGTAAACTGTATTCTTCAAGGAAAATATACCACACATATATATCCTCCTATAATGTATAATCCTATTTGGAGAAACCCATTTAATGTACGAAAGTTGAATTGTTAATTTATAAAATTAAAACTATAAAGAGATGATTATGGAAAGTACATTGTAACACAAATGGACATTGGCTCATTTTTTATTCCTAATTCCTATACGTATAATCATATAGTAAAGTCAACATGGGTATATTGTTTTAAAAAAAAATTGAACTTCAAACTTAAAACCATTGCCTATATAAACAAGCATAATGTAAGACTTAAATCATTTACAACAAGCATAATGTAAGTTTTTCTCTTTGACCTATCTCGGCTTATAATTTATTTGAGTCTATCTTTCTCTTTTGTTTGAATATGTTTGTTCACATATTTGGTTCATAAACCCACGCTCACATCACTTACACACATTTGAGTTCTCCAAGAGACATGGTCATATGAATACATAATCGTAAAAGTTAAATGAATTAAAAATATGCAGGTTGTAATGTTCAGATGCCCAATAAGATATATATATATATATTGCTACATGCCCACTCCTCATATTTTTTCCTTGTGTTCTTATTGTTTGCGTTTATAGTAATTTAAACTACTGGAACTTAAGGGATATGTGATTACGATGTATTTTTTTAAAGTGGAAGATGGAGAGCATTTTTTGAGTTTTCTCAATTATCGTCATATTTCCTTGACTTCTCTCAATTTTGGTCCTCATAAATAATGTTGTGTAGATGTAGATAAAAAGTGTGATATCAACTACCAAGTACTGGCTGTTTTTCTCTCACTACCATGGTTTGTATGGGTATGGTTTAAAGAGGGAAGTAGAGAACATACTTTTCAAGTTTTCATAATATATTATCTCACATGCAATTTATGCCTAGCTATTAACGTTGAGACGTTGTTGTTTTTTTAATGAAAATTTGGAATTTTATATGAAAGAAAAGTTCATCGGTTGTAAATATTATTGTTTACAAGATCGGCGTGGAATGACTTTTTTCTCATTCATGTTTTAAATTTCCAACTCGTATATATACCTACCTGCTCAAAAACATTGTCTCACTTAATTTCTAAGTCAGCTATAGGATTATTACTAAATATATAATGGAGGAACAACTTTTTCTTGAAAGTGAACTTAAATTCTAAAATAGATTGATTAAATTGGTGTGGTACAAAGTATAAAAAAAAGTGGGTGACAATAAAAAGAGTAAAAAAACGTGTGATATAGTTTGTTATATCTTCTACAATAAAGTAAACAACTTGTGATATCACTAGAAAGAAGGAAATAACTTGTATTTTAAGAAGGTTGAAAATTGTTCAAATAAGAATTAATGCACCGATCGAGTATAGATAGCTGGACCTCATGGTTCAAATCAGGAAACTATTGTACTATTTAAATAGTTGGCTGGAAGAATAGACACGAATGAAAAGTATTTAACTTGACATCTTGACACCAAGAGAGACTCTTCGTATCATGACATTTTTAATTGAACCAGAAAGAGTGTCACCTCATAAATCGCATATAATGGTACATGAGATTATATTTTGGCATAAATATCTTATATTTTGTAGATTTTTGCAAATTATTCCATCTTTCTTAATGTCTTGAAATCATAGGGTCCTTTCTTAATACGTTGCATCAGTCGACGGGTTTTGGCGGGATGCTTCTTTCATATTGTATGATACTTGGGATGTCGTTAATGGAGTTGCCAAATTGGAGATTGATGCCTGGTGTTCTCTCTATCCCTTTGGTCAGTTATTTCTTTCTTACCATACTTTACTTTCCGAGTCTTTAACGTGGCTTGTTAGCAAAGGAAGAATGCACAAAGCCAAGCAAGTTTTGATGAGGCTACCAGGCAAATAACACGTCTAACGTTGAAACTGATCCAAATATGTAAACATTGTAGATGTGTATCAAACAAATTTGGTTAGCCTTGTTGATTCTCATATAATGCTTATTGATAATATGTCTCGTGATGGAAATACACACGGAATGTGTTTGTATATACCCCATTGTTGAAAGTTGAATAAATATGGAAAACAACGGGTTGTAAATGGTTCTTATACGGGTTAACCAAGTTGATTGTTTTGGTCTGGCACTCGAAATTAAACCTTTTAGAATTTTTATGTTGCTCCGCTTCAATAATTGAAGGTGAAGAACAAATTAATCTTTCCACGTTTTGTTTTGAGCGTTACACAAAACACTTAAAATAATATCGTCTGGCGTTAATTATTTGTCGCTAAGAATTTTCGCCGCTATGCGCGGGTACTCGTCTAGTACTCCATAAAGGGTGTATAGACAATGTTGAATGTTGAAAAGTTGAAAATCTATATATATATGGTAACTATGAAAAACGCCGCAGGTTGAATTCATCAGACTTGTATTTCGGGCAAAGGTTGAAATAATAGGATTAGTATTTCGGGCAATGTTGCAGGTAAATAGAAAGCTTTAACTGTATTCAATCAGATTTAATGTCCTTTGACAAAACATAAGGTAAACAAGGAAACTATACAACTATTTATGCATATCAAAAACTGTTTATGATTGAAATAATAGTTGACAATACAAAGTGAAACTAATACACAAAACAGAAAATATTTGCTATTCTCGAAAGATATTGACTATCTTTAAAGGTATTGGTTTGTATACTTCGCTATCATTTTTTTTCATCCAAATACACAACCATTCTCTCTTTCAAAAAATCTACCGATAGCCGCCACCATAACCTCCATTGTTGCCGCTGCCTTTTGAAGTTACCACACTATCATAGTTGTTAGGTGGTTTCACTGGGCTAGGTGGTTTCGCTGGGTGGTTATGTGTAAGAAATTTTTGGTTGCTTCAGTGGTTTTAAGAAAGATATATATGTGTTATCTTTGTGTTCGTCATCCAACACAATCACCACCTTTGACAAGTATCGTGTGGTTTAGGTTGTAGATCCGGTGACTTCAAATAGTACTTTTGGTCGGTTTCCACCACTAAAACTTGATTTCAAATAGTACTTTTGCTGATATAAATCAGTTATCATCCCTGTTTTTGTGATAGCAATTGGTATTTTTGTTAGTTTTTGTTTTGATTTAATGTATATGCTTGTTTGCAGCCGCTGTTGTAGTGCTGAGCACCATAAGTACTAGATTGGCCACCGATGCATATGGTCGGTCCCATCATCGACATTGTGGGTGGCGTAGCTGCAATGGTTGGGATGAACCACCACATTCATGAAAGAACCGAAACTCTTGATACTGTTGGAAACACGATTGCCGACATTGAAAAGGTACAACAGTTAAAATTAGGGATGGCGACGGGTCGGGTTTTAGTGAACCCGTACCCGTTTATAATATTCGTACCCGTATCCGCTCCATCACCCGACGGGTACCCGATTAGTATTACCCATCGGGTTTTCGGATTTTACCCGCGGGTATCGGGTATCCATAATTAAATTTTCATTGGCCATTATTGTGCGTATAATGTTAAGAAAAACCATTCAAAAACGACAAAAATACCCAAATATATTTTTTAGTGTTTAGAAGATAAAGAAAATACTTTTTAATATTATTCACGCGATATAATATATCGAATAAATCACGGTTTTTATTTTAAAATTACAAGATCCAAATATACTTGATCCAAACATATTAATGCACACAAAATGTAACTAATATGATTATTATTCGTTCAACAATCTTCGTCTACTATTTCACACAAATTTAGAACTTATATAAAATAGCAACAAAAGTGGGTACAGATTCGGGTAAACGGGTACGGATTCGGATACGGGTAAACGGGGCGGGTATTAGTAGAACCCGTACCCGAACCCGTACCAGCAGAAAAAATAACATTCAAACCCGAACCCGTATCCAAACCCGCCAACCCGACTCCGAATCCGATCCAAACGATTCGGGTTTCGGTTTTCCCCATCGGTTTCGGGCGCTTTTGCCATCCCTAGTTAAAATGCTAAGGGGGACTTTGTTACAGTTTGCTTGGGTTCGAAGTTTGGATTAAGGGTGCCTAAGTTTCAAACATAAGATAATTTTTTAGTATTGTAGTTTGATTTATGCACTTACGACAGTGGCTAAGTTTCAAAAGCTAGAAGTTTTTTTTAGAAACATATGTTCTCAAAGTTAAATTCACATTTGAATAGGTTTTTGGGGGCATGAATGGGAAACTCATATTGATCTGTATGAGTTTGAAGACAAGCTGACCACGACCACGATCATGTGATTTCTTTTTTTGTTTTGCATTTTGTTGGCTTCGTTGTCAAGTTTTTTATTTGTTCTTCAACTTGTTCACGGGTATTACGTCAAAAGAAAATACACAAATCATTGCCGCCGGTATAGATATGAGAAGACCACGTTCTGAATCGTGCAACTATTTCCATTTTTCGGCAACCAATCAACGCATCTCTTTTGCGTCATTCAATTTTTAAATAGAGCTTTTGGGAAACACATTAGCAGCAAGGTTATGGTTTATTCAAGGACTGAAAATAAGTAAATCTACATGTTCAAAGTCTAGCAATCACGACGGCACAACAAAACTCGTTTGTCTTTTTATCATGTTGATACCATATAGTGTTTAAGTATGGAGAAGTATATCAATAGGTATAGAATAAACGGACGCCTGAATTATCTTTTTTAGACTATAACCAGTTTAGAAAAAGTAGGCCACATGAGTTCGGTTAGGTGGACCAAAGGCTGATCTAAGACTTTTTGCTCACGCAATTTGGGATCTGATTGGTTCTTGGTCATAGGAGGTAATGATTTTTCTTTGTTTTCCATCTTCAGCCTCAAGAGTATTTCGTTAAGGAAAGTTTTGCAGTTAGTAGCATTTGAACTTTGTACTTGAATCAATTGACACATAATGGAGCATTTTAGTTCGTATTTTTTTGGTAACAGTCAATTGAGATATGGTTAACTTACTTGAAATTGTTGTGAACAGATGTTCGGATGCAAATCGATAGGATGAAGGAATGATACCAAATCGAAAAGGTGAAGAAATGATGCCAGGCTAGAAGACTATCTTTGTTCAAAAGAAATGCAGGTCAACAACATCTGAGGTCCTATTCAGTGTTTCTGTAATGCAATTTCATATTTGGTTTCATGTGTATACTAAGAGTTGTAATCCAAGTTATATTTTGATAAAATATATGATGCAAGTTAAATATACAGACTAAACAATATTGTGATATTTTAAAATAAGCAGATATGCAAGCTTAATTTAAAATCATATTAATCTTCCTAAAAAGGAAATAGAATTACTACTATAGATCATGAATTTTAGCCATCTACGTTAACTGAATAATTCAAGTATAAGTCTTTACCATCATGAATTTATTTACTTTCTCCCCTTATTCATAATGTTATGAATGAATGCGCAATGGCTAGTACGACATGCAAATGGGTGATGCTTTAACTTTTATATAGATTTAAGTTGGTTTATTTATATCAATATATTTCTAATTTCTAGATGTAACTCATTTTGCGATAAAAAACATGACATTTCTTATTTAAACAAAATGGAAAAAGTATTAAAGGGTGATATAATAGGAAATAATTGTATTAGTCATCGAGTTATGGTGTCGATCATTCGATCAATTCAGTCGAGTTATCACATCGATAGTCCCGATCGAGTCAGCGGGTTACGGGTTCTTCCAGTCATCGGATCACAGAATCGAACATCGAGTCAATTAGCGTATCGTTAATTATCTGTTGCTAGGCAATTCCGCTGCTATGCGCGGATATACGTCTAGTACTAAATTAAAAGTATACATTAATCTCAACTCATTGTTATCCTCAAAGTTATTTTTTGACTTTACACATATAAATATATTTTTTCTCTTATTAAAACTTATACTATCAAATTCAAATTTTACTTTATTAAAACTTATACTATCAAATTCAAATTTTACTCGATTCTGCCATCTAACCTAATAAATCCACTCTTAAAAAAAAATCCGAGCAATGAAAAAAACATAACACGGTCCTGACTCTTAATTGACACGGATTAAAAAGCAACACACGTCGTTATCTTTACTAGTACATTAAAGTTAAACTATCCACAAGGTTATATTATTATATGTTGAAATTGACTTACCGACGACATCAGCATAACTTAGCATGGTGTATAACAAAGGTTTCGAATCCAAATTAAAAAACAAAATAAAAATAAAATACTCTTACAAAAGCAACCGTCACAATCTTGTTCATCTTCAAAATCCATAACACGAATAATGGAAGAGATGAAGCAAATATATTCCAACAAAATCGATAAATCACAAATTAAACCAGGCGATCACATTTATTCTTGGCGTACCGCTTGGCTTTACGCTCATCACGGTAACTAACTTTTTTTTTTTTTCTTAATCTTAATCGTTATTAATGAATGTTAGATTCGTTTTATGTATTTTCCAATTGTTAATATTTAGGGGAAATTATTTTAACAAAATGTGTGTTACAAATTAAATTGGTAGTTACGTACTACTTAATTGTGGTCAAATCGAATATATTACTTAATCTGATAGTTTGATTAAGTGAAGTTGTTTGAGAAAGTGATAGGTTCGTATCGAATTAACAAATGCAAATTGTGAAATAGATTACAATTTTCTTTAGAAACAATTTAAAAATTTGTCATGTTTGGACTTTAGTGAACAAAATTGTATACAGGATCGGCCTCTTGTTATTAGTTACTTTCTTTGATGGTAGTACATTTGGTTGCTGCTTAGTGGAGTGTTGTTCGTGTGAAGGTTAATGCTATTAGATGTTTGTTTGGTGGTCAACAGATATGTTATATGTATAAAGCACCTAGCAAATTGTGACACCTATAGGCGTTTCAAAACAGCAACTATTGTTTTCAACTTTAATGAGGAAATACTTTTTAAAGTACTACGGGTTTGCAGTAGTTTTTTGCTGATAAACATTAAGACTAGTGAGATTTTTCCATTGATGTATGCAGGTTAGAACGTATGAGGTGTAGCTTATAAGGATTAAGACTTAAGTTTAAATGCTGCAAATACATATGACCAACAGATCCTGGTTCAAATGATTAAAAATCGTTTGATACTTGATCTGCTATAGTGCTTTACAAAGATCCCCTCTCAATACCCAATCAAAGGCTTTGAGCATGACGTATTCACATATTTGCTACTTGATCCCTACAAAAAAAAAATGAACCAAATGGATAATTAGTCTAAGTAGTTCCGGGACATCTTAATTGTGAGGTGGAACCAGTGCAACATATAGTAACTACTAGATTAACCAAGTAATGTGGCACCACGAGAGAATGAGTTTTTGAATATTTGATGATCTCAACAAGTCAACATCGTAAAATGGGGATGCTAATGCTATAAAGCTTGGGGTTAAAGGTTACTGCATTTGACAATTAGGGAAAGTAGTTGCTTTTGCTATGGAGTTTTGTGGTTCGCAATGTTGATTGGTTTTGGTGAAGTATTGTGTGGCTTAGAGAAACGGGAGGTTAGAGGCTTCATTATTCCGACTTCCGAAGTTTGTGAGATGGCCTTTTAATGTTTTATGATATAATCCAACCGGCAATTACTTTTAGGAAACAACAAACAATAACAAAACAGCAAAATTGAAAACGATTGACCTACGTTCCAGGGGTAGCCCCTTTCACTATGATGCTCTGAGATTCCCTTATTTTAATTTAAAATTGAGGATGCCTGCTATCATTAGCCAAACCTTATTTATAACATTTTCGTTGATGCAGACTTTTAATTCATACACGAAGATTTTCTGTGATTTTACAGTTATACCCTCCTATTATAGTTTTATCCATTCGTTTATCATTCTCAAAAGTCAAAACCAGTACTCCATAGTCCATAACCCGGTCTCTTATTTTCCGTTTCACCGGTGTCAGCTTCTTTTTAACAAATCAAAACTGATCAAACCTGTTTTACTACCACATTTGCTCGAGTAGTGTCATCATAACCGCCTACGTTTTCTTAGCTCAGATTTCGTTTTGAATATATTCCGGGCCAACCCGTCTCGGTACAATCAGCGTTTTTTATATTAACTATGAATTCCAAGTTTTTCAATCTAGTCTTCGATCTCATAATGCAGAGATATCGAAGTTACATGTATAATTTGGGTGTTAAACTCTAATGTTAAGATAACCATTATTTCCGGCGACTACTGAATTCATTGACTTCTAATTCTCAATAAACCTTGAAATGAATAAGCTGAATATATTTATTGGGTGAATTCTTATATGTCGAGGATGAAATATGGTGAATTTTATAGTTTTAGCAAATGACAATGGATTTGATTCGGGTATTGGTCGGGGTTATGGAGTAATGTTTTTTCACTTTTGAGAATGGTGAAAGGAGTAACATTGTATTAAGTAATACAAGATAGGTAACACTCATCTGTATTTTGACTTGGAATTAGTAAGAATCAAATTTGTTACTCATTTGGTTTTGCGGATATCACAAGTCAGGAGGATTGACGATGTCGTAGCTCAGTGTATTAGAGTAGGTTGGGTGAAATGGAGGCCGATCTCAGGAGTTCTATGTGATAGGAAAGTTCCCTTGAAGCTAAAGGGAAAATTCTATAGGGCTGCAATTAGACCAACTATATCGTACGTGTCATAGTGCTGGCCTATCACGAAATGGCTGAGTTCAGGATGCTAATGTGGACTTGTGGTAAAATCATGTTAGACATGACCCAGAGCGGAGTTTTTAGAGCAAAAGAAGTCGAAAAGATAATTCACTAGATGAGCGAAGGACGGTTGAGATGGTTTGTATGTGTTGGAGGAGACCACAAACAGCAGCAGTAAGGAGAGTCGATGCTTAAGAGTCGACGACTTGAGAAGTGGTAAACCTAACTTAGGTGGGGGGACAAACTTAAGCAGGACATGAAGGAGTTTCTCTTGTCCGAGACATGACTTCTGATAAGAACGTGTGGAGATAAATTTTAAGATAGTGTAGTCAAAAGCGAGAAAAGTGAGCGCTTAAGCGAAGAAGCGAAGCGCGCTAAAGCGCTTTGGATCCAAAGAAGCGAGGCGTTTTACTAGAGCGAGAAAAAGCCTTGTCACGCGACCGAAAAGCGCTCGCTTTTTTTGTGTAACTGCTAGTTTTTTGTTTCTTTAGCTAATAAAGTTGTACAGCCGACCCTAATCTTCTAAATTAGGTCAAATAATTATAAAACTAACCTTAGTAATGATGCCGAAGGGGAGTTTGTGTTTGGTGAGGATGAAACCCAGCTTGGGGTACCGTAGCTAGCGCGAGTGGTGTAAATGAGCCGAGGCATTATACAAGAAGAAATGCATCGACATCTACAAGTTGGACACTCTATGATGAATCCAACGAGGATCTTGTAGATGAAAGATGATATAGTGGATCACGGAAACGACGAGGAAATAAGAAATGAGAACTTAGACGATTATTCCGAATAAAAATAGTAGACTTTAGGCTCAAGTCTTTGAATAAACTTCTCTTTTGTGGTCTTTTTATATTAAAAAATTAAGATTTCAAGATGATTATGTTTGTATTTAATCATTGTTTTCATACTAGACACTATTATATGCACAAAAGGGTAAACAGTTAACTGAAGCGCTCGCTTTGGTCGTTTCTCGCTTTAGGGAAAGGCATGTCACTTTGAGGTCGCTTTCACTTCTCGCTCCGTTAGGTCTTGTTTCTTTTGGGTTTTTAGGCCCTTTTCCTGGTTTGTGCCTCGGGCCTTAGGCGTTTTATGTTTATGCTTATGTTTTTTATGTTTGCGTTTATGTTTATGCCCTCCTTTGCCTGTTTGCTTTTTTATTTATGCTTAACGGCATGCTTTTATGTTTTATGCTTTGGCCCTTTTTATGTGATTTTTTTTATGCCGATATGTTTTGCGTTTATGTCTGTATGCTGTTATGTTTATGCTTATGTTTTTTTTGGCGCTTTCTATATCCTTTATGCTGTTTCTTGTGCGGTAAATGCTTTTATGTCCTCTTTTTTCTTTTCGGATCTTTATGTTGGTTTTCTGGTATATTGCTTTGTATGCTTGTTGCTTACTTGTTGTCTTTTGTCTTTTTGTTTTTCTTATCCTTGTATTGCACGTGTCATACTGTCATACATTCACTTTTATGTGAGCATACTTTCACTTGCCGGAGGTCTTCTTGGAATCAGTCTCCCTACTTTCGGGTTTATTTAGGAGTAGGACGTGTCTGCATTTTAACACCTGCCCCATACCCCGCTCGGGCGTGATTCAGTATGTTGTTGATGTTGTATATGGTTTTGCGGATAACGAAGGCTAAGTAACATCTTTGTAGGAAAATATATATGTTATTAGGTCATGTTTCACACATATAACACACCATGTGGCGACATTGATAATGGTATGTTTCCAATGACTTTGTGGTGCATTTCGTAGCTTATTTACACATGTGAGTTTGTTTCTTGAATAAGAACATGGTTAAGTTTATTATCTTTCCTCACCTATCCCAAAGAAAAAAGAAAAAAAGGAACATAAACGACAAGGCTAGATGTCTCGCATCCATATGTAATTTAGGTAGACAGGTTAGACCTAATTTTATTACCTGTTTAATAAGATATCTACATGTTAAGCCTTCGTACTTGACAACTGTGTTAATTAACCATCCTGTTTGCTAGGCTGCAACATTAAACACAATGGCACATCTAAAATTCCCGTCTTTGGCATAAGTAAATCAGTCATGTCCTTGCTTGTACTCGGAACAAATAGGTAAAATTTGATTCATTACCCTTATAAGCTTGTTGATAATTACAACGATACTACTGAATCATGGATTAAGTTGTCTTTAAACCAGTAAGCCATACCGATAAAGCTGTCTTTAAAACAGTAAGCTGTACCGATAAAGCTGTCTTTAAAACAGTAAGCTGTACCGATAAAGCTGTCTTGACATTATATTTTATTGAATTTGTTTTCCTTCTTGCATTGCTGCAGGAATATATGTCGGCAATGATAAGGTGATCCATTTCACTAGGGGTGGAGGTCAAGAAATAGGCACTGGAACAGTGTTAGACCGCATTCTGTTAAGCTCATCGCCCTCTAATTCGGGTGATCCTTGCCCTAAATGTGGTGATCAGTCATCTGATGATGGTGTTATTGCTTCATGCTTAGACTGTTTTCTATCTGGCGGTGACCTTTACCTATTCAAATACTCAGTGTCTCCTGCCATTTTTATTGCCAAAGCTCGGGGCGGAACATGCACTCTTGCTGTTTCCGATCCTCCCGAGGACGTCCTTCATCGTGCCCAATTCCTTCTAGAAAACGGGTTTGGAGGCTACAATATTTTCAAGAACAATTGTGAGGATTTTGCAATCTACTGTAAGACGGGCTTGCTTGTGTTCACAACCATTAGTGTTGGGCGAAGTGGGCAGGCGGCATCATTTCTAGCTGCTACTAGTGCTATAGTCTCGTCTCCACTCCGTTACCTAACCACCAGTTATCCGGGTTTGGCGGTTGTGGGATGCGGCATATATTGCATAAGCAGGTTTGTTTCCGACATTGGGATGAGGCGTGATGTGATCAAAATCTCAGTTGAGAGGCTTGTTAGAAGCACAACCTTGAATGAATCCCAAGCTTTGGTTGAAACTGATATGGATCCCCAAACTTGTGTCAAGAAACCTGAAGAGGCTCAAGCGTCATTTTCAAAAGATAACCATGTACCAGTTGAGCAGGTGGAGGAGTCTCAACCCTTGATTGAGGAGCCTAAGGCTAAGGAACAATGACCTAATGTGGAAAACGCGTTACCAAAGAATGTACCTTTGCTATCATATTATTACTATTTTAGGACTTCATTAGATTGTGATATGTTTTGAAATGATTTGTCTGTCAACTGTATTGTATTATCGAACTGCTACTCTCGATTAAGAACCGTCATTAGACGACTTTGTGTGTAAAGCTACTCTTGATAAAGTGTACCTTGCGTTTGATTGTTGATTTGATTTTATTATATACTAATCTTAATGTTGTTTATGGGTCATTAGTGACTTGGTGTGGGTTGATATTTGTTTGTAAGGGGGCCTGTATCTAATAATGAGTCAAAATGGGTCTGATTTGTGTTTTTTACATACAGTTGGTTAGATCTATAACTGGTAAACTAGAAAAAAAATGTTCTTGTGGGTTCCAAAATCTGTGGCACTCTATTCAATCCAATTTTTTTTTTTTTTTTGCAAATAATGTTATGTTATTGTGGTCAGATCTTTTTTCAGTCCATGCGATGATTGTCAACGATCGTCACTTTTTCTTGTTGAAAAGTTTAATATGCGTCACGTGAGGGTCTTTTCGTCATTTCACAGCTTTTATTGAGGGTGCGATAGTTCAAATTTTGGAGACCATGAAGGAGACATTTTTAGTTGTTTACAAAAAATTAAAATACCCCTCCATTAAAATATACTAGTACAGTGCCCGCGCAAAGCGGCGGTGAGTACTTAATGACGATTTTTGAAGCAAACAAATGTTACTATTTTATCTATCAAATTCGTATTTACATTAATTTAAAATGGTAAAAAAGTTAAAGCAAAATAAACCCGCTAAAAAAGGAAATAAAAAAAGTTAATAAAATTTAACGAAATTGATATTGAATTAAAAAGCACAAAATTTTAGAAAATATGATGAATTTAGATTATGAAAATAATATTTTATCTCAAAATTAAAGATGTTATTTTAATATATTGTTACAAAAGTTTGTTACAAAAAGTTGTTACAAAAGGTTGTTAAGAGGAAGATATATATTTAACAACTTGATTCATATATTAAGTGAAAAAGTCTTAAAATTCAGCCAAAAAAAGTTTGTTACAAAAGTCCCAAATGCTTTATAATATAGTAAGATAAGATAAGATAAGATAAGATAAGATAAGATAAGAAGTAAGATGTTGCTTATGATTAAAATCAAAATTCTATATAAGGTTGAACATTAGAGCATTCCCAATGCATAAAGTATTTCAAGACTTTATGCATTTAATACATTAATTATAACATTGACGAGCTTATACGAAAAGTTTTTTCGTAAAATTTACTTGAGTTTTTCCCCAAAAGAGTGTAGTTGGAAAACTTATTTACCAAAATAGGTGTTTTTAAAGATATTTACCAAAATGGGTACTTTTGTTTTAAAGCTTACATTTTTTAATTATAAATCTATTGAATAAAATTTAGTTTCTATAAAATGTTCTATGTTCTATAAACTTATTAATTTTATTTAAGTAGTCTATAGACTATTCGACATGTTTTTTCTTACTCCGAATCATTTTTGTCTGATTAAAAAATCAAACCGAACAGGTGTTGACATGAAAAAACAAAACGGTTTCGACATAAAAAACAAAACTGGTTTTCACCGAAAACACCAAACCGATTTCAACCGTAAAAAGCCGAACCACTTTGACCGAAAAATCAATTTCAGCTTAAAAACTGAACCGGTTCGGTTTCTCAGTCGAAACTGCATCTGTTTTTCAATCGAATGCAGTTCATTTTATTAGTCGAAGCATGTTCGATTTGTTTTATTAGTCGAAACATGTTTGGTTTTTCGGTAGAAAGCGGTTCGGTTTTTAGTCGAAACACGGTTCGTTTTTTTGGTCGAAACCGGTTCGTTTTTATGTCAAAACCGGTTCAGATTTTATGGTCGAAACCGTTTCTGTTTTTCAGTCGAAAACTGTCTAGTTTTTCGGTTGGAACCATAGCGGTTTAAACCTAGTTCATTTTCTCGGTTAAATTGATTTTTTCCAATTGAAAACGGTTTAGATTTTGCGGTTAAAACCGAACAGATTCGACTGAAGAATCCGAATAAGCCGAACCAGTTTCATCTTAAAGAAATCGAACCTTGACCGAAAACCGAACAGGATTCGAGCAAAAAGTAAAGTGATCAACGGCTGGTGTGGCTGATGGTTATATTTACAGGTTTACAAGTTCTATTTTTATTTAAAAGCATGTAGAATGGTTTATAGGTTAGTTAAAGACACTTTAAAATTTGCAGAAAACAAAACATTTTAACAAAACTAATTTTTATTTAATAGTTTTAGAAGTAAGAAATGTAAATTTTCTACAAAATCAACCATTTTGGTAAATATTTTTCAAAACATCCATTTTCGTAAATAAGTTTTCCAACTACACCTTTTAGGAAAAAACTCCAATTTATTTCAATGCTAAAAAAGTTTTACATTAGTTTTTTTTGTTATATCATTTAATGCAATAAAGGTTTGTGTATGTAAATTTTTTGTGTCAAAAGGTTTGTGTATGTAAACCTTTTGTTACTAAAAGCTTTTCACTCCAATGGAAAAGTCATTCTAAATACTTTTTAGAATAGTAAAAAGTCTTTAATAAAGCTTTTGAGAGTGGTTTTTTGCATTGGACCAATGGTGAAAAGCTATACAAAGCTTTTTACTATTTCATAAAGCTTTTGAGAGTGGTTTTTTGCATTGGACCAAAAGCTTTTAGGAAAGATTTACAAAATGACTTTGCATACACAAAGTCATTTTGTAAACCTTTTAAAAACCTTTCTTAAAAGCTTTTGGTCCAAAGCAAAAAATACCACCCTAAAAAGCTCTATGAAATAATGAAAAGCTTTGTATAATTTTTTTACCATTAAAAATGCTCTAAGTAGAGTACTATAGTTGAATGTTGAAAACTTGAAATAATAGTAAATTGAACTATGTTAGGTTTATCTGATTAATTTATCGTACAACACATGATATTTTAACACCAAGTATTCCTGGCTTTTCCATTAATGGCGTTACCATTAATTCTTTCTACAAAAAGGTAGTGCTAAGAGCATGAGCAATGCACCAAGTCATAAAAGACTTGGTGCACTTATTGCCATTAATATTGAAGTCATTTCTTTACTTTAAAAAGCTATTCTCCAAATTTGATCCAATACAAACAAGTTATCATCAAAAGCTTTTCAAAAGGTTTTACTAATAAATACATAAAATTCATGCTTTAGATTGTAAAAAGCTTTTCTTCAAACACTTTTAGTTTAGCAAGTCTTTGTATAAAAAGTCTTCCACCAAGTTATTGATGCAATGCACAAATGATGAAAATGACTTTTTAAAATAGTACCAAGTCTTTCCTCAAGTTAGCATTGGAGATGCTCTAAGAGCATCTCTAAGAGCATCTACAATGGTAACTTGATGAATGACTTTTTACTATTTCAAATAGTCATGTACACCATTTTTTCCATTGCATGAATGACTTGGTAAAAGACTTTTTATGTAATGACTTGGTAAACTTCAAGTGTTTGAAGCAAAAGCTTTTCATCCTCTAAAACATAAATATGATGCTAGTTCATTAAATAAATCCATTGAAAAGCTTTTAGTGATAAAACTTTCCATTGGAGCTTATTTGTTGAATGACTTTTTAGTTTGTAAAATTAACTCATACATTAATGGTAATGAATGCATCAAGTCTTTTATGACTTGGTGCATTGTTGATGCTCTAATGGAGTAAACTTTTTAAAAGTTTTTGCATTGAATGCAAAATACATTTAACAAGCAAATTTGTATGAAAGACTTTATGTATGTAAAATTATTCTACAAACTTTATGAAAACCTTTCCAAAAGAAATTTTTTGTAATGGTAAAATCACTTCCAAAAGTTTTTTAAAATAATGAAAAGTTATGTATAACTTTTTTCCATTGGAGATGCTCTAACTTTGTATGACCCTAAGCATGATATTGGTTATTTATAGCTAAAATTGCATCAAAATTTAATGTAAACGAAGTAGGCATGAATATATTTTGCACTTCTACATGACACGTATCAAGAAAATATATAACTGGTGCCAGAAGTGTTTAGATATACCAATACCATCCCAAATAGAACAAAAATTATACCATTATTCGTAAAACACAAATGCATAACTAACTTTAATAAGTAGAAAAAACACCTTAAAACATTGACATTTGGCCTTGTATACGATGACTTATAACTAATTATTGGTATTTTGTGTTCCAGATCTCACAAAATCATAAACTCGATCGTATACGTTTCACCCAACACAATTTAAGTGTCTAACTAAAGTTAAAAAGTACTCTCTTGAGGGATTTTAATAGAGGGGGCTGTGCCGCCCCGCCTTTCGATCGATACACAGTTGAGGAGGCCGATCACGAACGCTATAGGTGTGGGAGCGATCCTGGTCAGGGAAGGCTAAGACGGCGCCTCGCACAATTTCGTGGAATGTAGGTAGTGGTTATGATCGATTTGATAGAAAAGACGGAATAGTGTGTATTTTTCGTTGGGGATTTCCTGGACGTACCTTGAAACTACATTTTGGCTCTTCAAGGAGGTACTAAAAAATCGATTAATACGGAAAAATATATATATAAAGTTTAATGAAACAAAAGTC
Organism: Glebionis coronaria; assembly: GCA_025667525.1. Classification (NCBI taxonomy): domain Eukaryota; kingdom Viridiplantae; phylum Streptophyta; class Magnoliopsida; order Asterales; family Asteraceae; genus Glebionis; species Glebionis coronaria. The sequence goes on from CM046881.1 coordinate 218,982,625, forward strand.
TTAAATTGTTAAAAATATGAAATATAAACAGATAAAAAGTTGCATTGTACTGTATAAAGAGGGGACAAAAAAGTGGGTCAAAAGGTCTTAGTATTAGCACCCTTTTTTATAATACAAAATTACAAAACATCAACGAGTAAGTCGATTTTCACTGAGTAATGCAAGATGGAATGCTCTTATGCACATTGGTACATTTTGGGGAAGTCATTTTCATTTATGAAACTAATGTCATAGGCTTAGCAAAAGGCTTTGCATAAAGTCGTCCCATGCGCAATTGATTTTTGCATCCATCATGGTGACTTTCAACAACGTCACCTACCTATTCTATTCAGGTTAGGGAACTATGCAGTTGGACGCCTACTTTTCTTAGCCTGATAATGATCTTGAATCTGCTGCGGATACATGGTTGACGTCGAGATTGATGATTTTGTGAAAGATCAGGAGCTTGGAGATGAGTTTCAACAAATTGATTCTCCTAAACATGATGACGAGAATCAAAAGCCATTTGATAGTGACCCATTTGAGCTTGACCATCTTATAGAGTGGTAAAGCCAAACAACCGCGTCAATCCAACACTCCTAAACATCCACAAGGATTTTCACCCATTCCACATGATGATCAAGCAACCTGGATTTTCCATGCTTGAGCGCCTAAAGGAAATGATAAAAGTCGATTTGGATTTAGGGCTAACATGGAAGGGTGTGAAAAAACATTTGCTTCCCTAATCAATGAGAAAGGAAATAATGTTGTGAATAAATGAATTGCATTTATATTAATTCCCAAGGTCTCGGAGACCTCAATAACGAAGGTGGCTTCGTGATTTATGTCATACTAATAATGTAAAATTTTTAGCTATCCAGGAGACTAAAATGCTTCAAGTTGATACTTAGAGACTGCGGTAAATTTGGGGAAATGTTTATTTTGATTTTGCTTCTACTCCAACACGTGGTTTGTCAAGAGGTATTATATGTTTATGGAACTATTTGGTTTTTGTTAGTCTTGTATCATTTGTAATGATAATTACATTGTCATAGATGGTTTGTGGATAATTGAGAATGTTTAAGTTAAGTGGATCGTGGTGTATGACCCCAAAGTTTATCTTGTAAAATCAATATTTGGTGTACCTTATCGAACTTGATGGCCAATTTGAACTGTATTTCGGTTTTCATAGGTGATTTCGATGAAGTTCATGAGGAGGGTGAGAGACATGGTTCGATTTTTTATGGTAGACAAGCTAGATTTTTTAACGACTTTATCACCAATTATTCTCTTATAGATATTCCTTTAGAAGGTTATAATTTCACCTGGACGAACAGATGGGGGACAAAAATGAGTAATTTGGATCGTGTCTTGGTTTATGGAAGTTTTTATGAGACGTTTCCTCATGCTATTGGTCTTGTCTTGGAGAAAGGTGTCCCAGATCATTGGCCTATTTTTATTAAGGAATCTAATGTGGACAATGGCCCTACTCCTTTCCGAATTTTCCACTCTTGGCTGGAGATGGACGGGTTCCATGTTCTAGTTGTTGGGAATAAAATGTAGCCAAGACACTTGGACGCTGACAAGAGGAAATTGGACGTTGATAAGAAGAAATCAAGCGTTTTCAAGACAAGCGTTGACATGAATAAGTCAAGCGTTGATAAGAAGAAGTCAAGCACTGACAGGATACTTAGTCTACACGTTTAATGTTTCTAGTATGTTTCTAGTAAAGATATGTTCGATAATGTATTTCTTATGTTTATCTTTACCAAGAATAGCTAATACGTAGACTCTTGTACAAGGTTCCTTAATCTATAAAAGGAGGCCTTTAGGTTTTGTTTCATATATAAGTTTTATATGTTTTACACTTTCATTGTACGCAAGTTCGATTAATCAATCAAAGTGAAAGTTTGCTTTATCTTGTTTGTGTGTTCTTGTTTAAGTATTAATTCCGCATAATACTTGAATTGTTTCATATACAACAAAGTTTCTCTACGTGTTTAACTTGATTTAATCTCGTTTACACAAGCTAAATCGATCTAAGTTTGGGATCAACAAGTGGTATCAGAGCTTGTTGAGAAAATTTGATATAAAGAACACAAAAACCCTAAATCGCCAAAAACCTTAATTTTCAAGAAACCCTAAAATTCAAACAACATGACTACTCCAGAGTTAACCTCCTCCTCAAGCCATAACATCAAGATTCCCATGCTAGACCCAGACAACTTTGAGCTGTGGAAGTTCAATTTTGAGCAGTATCTTCAAATCCATGATCACACCCTATGGGAAATTATTGAATATGGAAACACATTCAATAAGGTTGCCAAGATCCTAGCTGCTATCACTCTAAGATCAACTCCAGGCTCAGGTGCTGAGGATCGAAAAGAAAAACCTGAAGATGGAAGAGCTGTCTCAGCTGAGGACATTGCAAAGAGAAGGAATGATATGAAAACCCTAAGCATCCTCAAACTTTCCTTGGGACAAGCAAATCAGCACAAGTACAGAGGCTATGAGTCTGCCAAAGATCTTTGGGCAGCCCTTCAAGTTACTTATGGTGGTAATGATGATACTGCCTCAGAGAAAAAGAAGCAACTCTTGCATGAGTATGTTGTGTTCAAAGCTCTTCCCAATGAAAAGCTCAGTGGAGTGAGAAGCAGACTTCTTGACATTACCAAGCAAGTTGTCATTCATGGGAACAGTGCATGATGATGTTGATATCATCACCACTTTCCTTAAAAGTCTTGGTGATGCATGGAAGATTGAAGCAAGGTCTATGATTGCTAATAATACTCACAAAAGTTCCACTTTTGATGACGTCTACAATAAATTGAGGATTGTAGAGAGTGAAATCCTTTTGGATCAAGGACGCAAGTCTACCAATGGAAATATGGCCTTCTTCTCACATAGTGAAGGTCAATTTGATCAAAGGGAGTCATACATGCACCCCGTTACTGGATCACCTTGTGTCAACGTTGAATCAAGCTTTGTCAGCGCCTCACATTCAGACGTTGACACATACAATGTTGACTCACCAAGAGTTAAGCCTGCTGGTATTGATCTAGATACAGTGTGTGCATACATTGCTTCATTGCCCAATGGTTCAGTGATTACATATGAGGACCTTGAGCAAATTAGTGATGAGCACTTGGAGGAGATGGACATAAAATGGAATATGGCACTTGCAAGCATAAGGGCCAATAGATGGAATAGAAGATTCAGGAAGAAGATGACTTTTAATGCTAAAGACACTGCTGGGTATGATAAATCCAAAGTTGAGTGTTACAATTGTCATAGAATGGGTCACTTTATGAGAGAGTGTAGATCTCCAAGAAGATCTGATGTTGGAAAGCCTTCAAGCCAAATCGTCAAGGTTGAAGATACAAAAGCTATGGTTGCCATGCAAGAAATTGATGGTGTTGGCTGGGATTGGAGCTTTTTGGCCAAGGATGTGGAAGAGAACAAGGCCTTGGTTGCAAAAAAGGAGGAAGAGGAGCATGTTCACTATGCTCTCATGGCACATTCTTCATCTTCATCAGACAATGAGGTATATGATGATGCATTTTGTAGTAAGGGTTGTCGTCTAAACATTGAAAAGCTTAACAAAGAAGTTTTAAAATTAACATCAGATGTTTTTGATGAAAAATGCAAGTTATCTAATTATCAACTTGCTCTTACTCAAACTGAAAAGACTGTGGCTGAATATAAGAAAATGGAGCTTGACCTAAAAGATCAAATCAATGTTTTGACTCATGATCTAAATGCTAGTGTTGAGGTTAGGAACATCTTGGAGAGATCCAATGGTGTTTTACAAGCTAAGTTAGATGAGGCTATAAAAAAAAGATAATGTAGATCTTAAAATTCAAAAAATTTATAAAGCTTCTCAAACCCTAGAAAAATGTGTGAGTGAACAAAGGGATTCTAGGGATATGAGTGGGATTGGAATGAAAGAATATGCTGGTGTTCCACCACCTGCTGGAAACTTCTATGGTATCCTTGGAAAGGATTTATCTTGGACTGGTATACCAGAACTCCAAGAAGAGGAATTTATTCCTCCACCAAGAGTTGTTACTCCAGTAGAGGAATACAAACAAAAATTGACTGATTTGGACCAATGGAAGAAAGCCAACCCTACTTTGTTTGTTAAGGGTGGCATGCTCAGTGACATCCCAAATGAGTCAACACCCATAAAAGTGACCAATCCTACTACTGGCAAGACTGTTGACCTTGGCTTAAAAGTTGATAGAAAACCTAGTATTAAATATGCAGAAATGTATAGAAAACCTAGGTCACCAAAAAGTCAAGTTAGTGATAATAGGACAGGTTTCTTTTCATCTAGACCTAGAGTTATGTCTAGAAAAGCCTGTTATACTTGTGAAAGCTTTTCACATTTGGCTTATAAATGTGTCAATGCTTCAAAGGTCAATGTTGATAGAAAGTCAACCATGATCAGACCCAAACCTTTTGTCCAGCAAAGTTCACAAGTCATCAGACCAGCCCCATTCTTTACTAGAGGGTCTAATACTTATGGACAAAGGCCTTTTCAAAAGACCAATACATGGTCTAACAGACAATGGGTTCCTGTAGCAAACCCTAGGTTCAACGCTGATAAAGGTAATTTCAGCGTTAACAAGAATAATTTTAACGCTGACAGGAATGTTTCCAACGCTGATAGACCAAGTAATGCCAAATACTTGCAACCAAAGGGAAAGGGGTCTAAATCTTCTTCTAGCTTATTTTGGAGACCTAAACAAGATCAAAACCCTAATTCAGATGGGATTTCTATGACCTGTAACAGATTTCATTATATTTCAAAGGTCATAACTAAACCAATTGGGGTTAACTGGGTGTTTAATCCAAAAAGGGATGAACAAGGGGTTGTCATAAGGACTAAGTCTGTTCTTGTTGAACAACCAAATGAATTCAAGTCTGCTCAGGCTTGGGTTCCCAAAGAAAACTAATTTGTTTTCTTTATGTGCAGGGCATTCAAAAGAAGGTTAATGATTATGGTTATTGGGATAGTGGATGCTCTAGGCACATGACGGGGAAGGAAGATTACTTGACAAACTTTACCCCCATTAAATATGGTGACAAAGTGTACTTTGGAGGCGGATATGGAACTATCACTGGCAAAGGCACTCTTATCACCAACAATTTGCGTTTTGAGAACGTGTTTCTGGTAAAAGAACTTGACTATAATCTGTTTAGTGTATCACAAGTTTGTGATAACAAAAATAAGGTTCTTTTCACTGATACTGAATGCTTGGTGTTAAGTAAAGATTTTAAAATACCTTATGAGAAATTCATCGATTATAGAACACCTAGGCATAAGGACATTTATAATGTGAATCTTAATGGAATTAGGATGAATAATAATCTCTCATGTCTATATGCTAAGGCTTCAGTTGATGAGAGTAATCTTTGGCACAGAAGGTTAAGGCACATTAATTTTAAGAACATAAATAGGCTTGTGAGACATGGTTTAGTTAATGGTTTGCCTGAAAAGGATTTCCACAATGACCACTCTTGTGTTGCATGCCTTAAAGGCAAACAACATAAAGTTTCCTTTAAGTCTAAACCTGTTCATTCTAGTTCTAAACCACTTCACTTGCTGCATTTGGACTTGTTTGGTCCAACTAATATAGAAAGCTTAAATGGTAAATCCTACTGTTTTGTCATCACTGATGATTTTTCTAGATTTACTTGGACTTTCTTTTTAGCTTTGAAAAGTGAAACTGCTGATACTTTGATTAACTTTATTACCCAGTTAGAGAAAAATACTGGGAATGAGGTTAAGATACTTAGAAGTGATAATGGTGGTGATTTTAGAAATAAGTTGTTAGATGACTTTTGTGCCAAGAAAGAGATTACTAGACAGTTTAGTATAGCTAGAACCCCACAACAAAATAGGGTAGCTGAGAGGAAGAATAGAACACTCATAGAAGCAGCTAGGACTATGTTGGCTGATGCTCACTTTCCCATTGCATTTTGGGCTGAGGCTGTGAATACAGCTTGTTATGTTCAAAATAGGGCATTAATCAACAAGATCCACAACAAGACACCTTATGAGCTATTTTGGAGTAGGAAACCTAATATTGGTTTTCTTAAACCCTTTGGCTGTCATGTAGTTGTTTTAGACATTAGTGATGCCTTAGGAAAGTTTAGTGCTAAAGGTGATGAAGGCTACTTTATGGGTTATTCAGTGCAGAGTAGAGGATATAGGGTTTACCTTAAGAAAAAAAAACGTATACTTGAAAAGATACATGTTAGGTTTTTAGAAAGTAAACCTAGTGATCCTGAGAGTGGACCAAATTGGTTATTTGACTTGGAACCTCTATCTAAAACTTTGAATTATATGCCTGTTACTAATCCAGACATTGTGAAGGTGACTTCTGTAACACCCCAAAATGTGATATGCGGAAGCGGTGAAGCTCGGGGCTGTTACGTCATTGTATCATAGTTCAAGGTACAAGAGAACGACTCTAAATGAGACGTTTTATAAAAATACCTCGTTGAATTTAATAAAAGCATCAAAGTACAAAAGGTCTCAGTTTCAAAAGATAGCGTAGCGGAATATAAAAGTTTTAAACATCAACGAGATAACAGTTCAAAAGCATAAGTAAATAAATGTCCGAAGATAGCCATGAAATGCATGCGGACTCCAAGTACTTCACACAGCAGATACAAATCATCATCAATTACCTGAGATAAATGCTAAATTGGGTCAAAATAAAGTTGGTGAGAATATAGGTTTCAAGTAAAAATTCATAGTAAATCGATTTCAGTTTTCATTTCATGTACACATGCAACTATAGGAGGTATAGTGCCAAGTGTAGGATAAATTGGGTGTTCACAATATTTATGATAGCTAAGCTCATGACATCGAAACTAATGATCCAGTACATACAATAGATTGTATATATAAATTTTGCCCCAATAGAGTACCTAGCCAAGATAACTCCGTTCACACAAATGGTATACACTCGTCCGCTTTTTGAATGCCCGAGTGGAGGTTGTCAACCCTCAATAGATCTATCCATATCATAAGAGCTTACTCCAGCAGAGTAATTAACAGTCACGATAGTGGGGACTACGACTAAAGCAACTTAAGCTATCTCATAAATAGTGTTCACAAAACGTTCACAGAAATCGAGTTTTACTTGCGTCCAGAAGCAAGCATCGAAAGCATTTATCACATCCCAAAACATTAAACATATAAAACAGTTTAATGGGGATCTATAGACTCACCTCAAGCAACGATTCAAACCGCACAAGTATGATCAAATAGTAGCGAGCAACTCTAGCAACAACCTAAATATAATACAATAGTTTAGGCGCTAGCAAATAAGTCACAATAGTTCGTCACGTACGTTACTCATCAATCATATATATATATATATATATATATATATATATATATATATATATATATATATATATATATATATATATATATATATATATATATATATATATATATATATATATATATATATATATATATATATATATATATATATTGTTTTGTAGTTAAAATCGTGACTTGTAGATAGTATATCGTTATAAGCATTATAGTATATATATACTTAGACAAAAATATTTATTTTTGACTCGGCGAAATTTCGACAGTCTTTCGGCGTAAATTTTAATTTACCCAAATTTATCTTAATAAATTTTCCAACACGATTTCTATAGAGAATTTGGCAGCCTTTCGGCGTCACTTTAAAACTTGCCATTTTTAGTAAGTACCCAAATCTCGACCTAAAATCCCTAATTTCAACACTTCTCAATCACAAATATTTCAACTAGTCATTTTCCCCGCAATAGTACCAATTTCCACTTTTAACGCTCAAACTTTTAACGATGCACCAAGTATTCACATTTCGCGCTTATACCCTTTTACAAAACGATCCCAACATTCATATACAACATTTAGTACCCATTTCGACACTTAAAATGACTCGGTTTAACTCGAAAACGTCGTTTCGACCACTTTAAAAATCTAGACAGCAAGCTAATTATAGTCTTTTTCACAAAAATTAAGTTTTCCGACAACGAAATTTAAACGACCATATCTTACTCATTTTAACTCCGTTTTTAGCCCATAATATATCGAAACGAAGGTAATAACTTATATTTTCATAATATCGTAGTAAACTAGTGTCAATACAATTTTTACGACCCACTATGCCTCTTATAAAAATCGGACAGATTATATACTTTTCGTAAAAACTCGTTTTCGACCATTTTCAAGCGTACCCACTAGTAGTAACACTACTAGTTCCCTTCAATTATTCATAAACATACTCAAAATACAAGATTTATCTTCAAGTCCATAAATCTAAAAATATACATTTTTATATTTTATAAGTCTTTCAATTAAAACATTTTCATGTATGGATCTAATAGATCCACACATAATTTTCATAGATCTAAAATATTTCATGACCAAAAATAATTTTTATCTTTTTATTTCAAGAAAATAGTTGATGAGTAACATGCATGCATAGATCTACATAGATTATGCATGAAAAGGAAAAAATCAAAAAAGGTTCAAGAAATAACCTTGAGTAACGATTCTATGTAACCACGATAACCCGATCTACGCTCTAATCAACTAAAAATCAACAAAACCCAACTTCTATAAACTTCAACCAAAAACTTCTCAAATCAACAAACCAAGAAAACCCATTCTTCTTTATGCTTGTATAAACCCTAGGATGTATTTATTTTGTGCTAAATGTTCTTAAAATGGATCAAGAAATCAACAATGCTGGATTTGTGTTTTGTGTTTGTGCCGTGTGTTTTTGAGAGAGAAGGGAGAGATGTGTGTTTTTTTTAGTGAAATGAATAAGTGAAAAATAATGTGAAGTATACTTGTGGTATAAAGTTAAAAACATGTAGGATGTGTAAGTTAAGCTTAATATAGCAAAGTGTAAGATTTTGGTTTATCTTCCATGTGATGGTGTAGTTTGGCCGGTTATGGGGGGGGGGGGGGGGGGGGGGGGTCCCACATGGGTAAATAATTCAAAAAATTTACTATGGTAACTAGTTAGAAGGTTTAAGGTAAAAAGGTTAATTAGTTTTAGGTAAATATCGAACAGTATATAGTTAAGTTTAAAATTACGTAGAACTTAAAATTTTGACGAAATATATGAAATTTATGATTTTTCGACGAAAACTGATATTTTATAATTTATAAAGTATTTTATGCATGCTAACGACGGTTAAACGTAAAAACGACGTAAAATACGAAAACGCGATACGTTAATTAAATATTCACAGAAAATACGATTTATTACTATAAATAGCAAAAATACTAAAATACTGGCATATAAACATATACAGAAATATTTAAATACGCTGCTCATGAAAATACGATCACTCTGTTAAAAGCTGAACAGTTAAGCACATAATTCACAGATAACGAATAATCTCACGGATTCTCGTCAATTCATTGACCGTCTTAGTATTTTGGTTAGATTCACAGAAAGTGTTCAAAATAATGACTGAGTACAGTGTCAAGTCATTACTCGTCATCAAACAGTTTTTCAGAAAACGCGGGATAACCTCCCGGTTCCAACACAGTTAAATCACATAGTTGACTAAATAAAAAGTCAAAGGGTAAAATAGTCATTTTACAAAGTAGGAAAATTACCAGGTGTTACATCATCCCCTTGATAGAGAAGCTTTGTCCTCAAAGCTTAGGAGTGTCACGGGCTCTAGAGTTGTCAAAGAGTTGCGGATATTTCTTGCGAAATTGATCCTCACGCTCCCAAGTGAATTCAAGTCCACGTTTAGAATTCCACCTCACCTTGATGATCGGAATACGACTCTGCTTCAATTGTTTGACCTCACGGTCCATGATTTCAACAGGTTCTTCGACAAATTGCATCTTGTCGTCGATTCGGAGTTCCTCCAACGGTATAACGAGTGTCTCATCAGAAAGGCACTTCTTCAAGTTCGATACATGGAAAGTGTTGTGCACACGGCTCAACGCTTGCGGTAATTCGAGACGATAGGCTACGGTTCCAACCTTTGCCAGAATTTTGAAAGGTCCAATATAACGGGGGTTCAGCTTTCCTCGCTTGCCAAAACGTACCACACCTTTCCAAGGCGATACCTTTAGCATCACTTTGTCTCCCACTTGAAATTCGAGAGGCTAACGTCGAACGTCGGCGTAACTCTTTTGACGATCACGGGCTGCTTGAATTCGGCTCTTGATTTGAACAATCTTCTCAGTTGTTTCACGAATGAGTTCAGGGCCAGTGAGTTGACTATCCCCAACCTCACTCCAACACACAGGCGAGCGACATTTACGACCATACAACGCTTCAAACGGTGCAGCCTTAATACTGGTATGATAACTGTTGTTGTAAGAGAATTCCACTAGAGACAAATGTCTGTCCCATTGCTTTCCAAAGTCAAGCACACAAGCACGCAACATGTCCTCCAGCGTTTGAATAGTTCTCTCACTCTGTCCGTCAGTCTGCGGGTGATAAGCAGTACTCATGTCCAATTGCGTACCCAACGCTTTCTGAAGTGATTTCTATAACTCTGAAGTAAATCTACCGTCTCTATCGGAAATTATCGAGATCGATATTCCATGTTTTGTGACTACTTCCTTCAGGTAAAGTCTCGTAAGCTTATCCATTGAATGATCTTCCTTCATAGCCAAAAAGTGTGCAGATTTCGTAAGTCGATCCACAATTACCCAAATTGTGTCATATTCATTTTTCGTTTTAGGTAGCTTCGTTATGAAATCCATGGTTATGTTTTCCCACTTCCACATAGGAATTATAGGTTGAACCAACAATCGAGATGGTTTTTGGTGTTCCGTTTTCACTCTAGCACAAGTCAGACACTTCACTACATAATTAGCGATTTTAGCTTTCATATTTGGCCACCAATATAGCTTCTTCATATCCTGATACATTTTGTCAGATCCTGGGTGAATCGAATACTTAGATTTATGCGACTCGTGCATAATCACGTCCCTTAGTCCTCCAAACCGTGGTAACCAACTTCTACCATTCAGACATAGCGTTCCATTAGTGCTAGTTAATACAAGGGTTTTCACTAAGTATCAAAGTTCGTTGTTTCCGAATCTTTTCGAATTGATTACCGTTAATTAGTGCGACTCAGTTGTTCTTGGTGGAAAAATAAGAAAGGTTTGGTTATCTAAAACAAATTAAAAGAAATGGCGTCGTTGAGTAATAAAAATAAAGCGAGAAAAGATTTAACTAAAATTAAATGACTTAACAATTAAATGACGCTAAGTTAAAACGTAAATAAATAAAAACTTAAAAATTAAACACTTCAAAATAGAAACTAAGAAAAGATAAGTTAAAATAAAGTTTACGGAAAATAAAACGAATTAAGTAAAACAAGACTTAAGAAAATGGCGGGAAAAATAAGTTTAAAAATTAAATTTAAACAAAAACTATTTAAATTCGCAATTACTGAAAACTTGGAATAATTTCGCAAATAAACAACAATTCCGCAATGAGCAAAGTCTAAGATTTCGCAATCACTTGAAGTACACAAATTCGCAATACATGCGAATTGTAAAGACTTCGCAATGGATCAATGCAAGATTTCGCAATGCTCAAAACATAAATCCGCAATATGAAAACTCATGATTTCGCAACTTTGAAATGGAAGAATTCGCAATACTCAAGCCACAAATCCGCAAAGATACAAATGGAAGATTCGCAACTTTAAGCCAGAATTCCGCAATACAGAAAGCTAATGATTTCGCAATATGGAAAGCTAAAGATTTCGCAATGCTAAAAAACAAAGAAAGAATTCGCAATTAAAAGGGACAAGATTTCGCAACTCAAACAAAGATCAATTTCGCAACTTAGAGGTATAATTTCGCAACTTTATCAAGGACACAATTTCGCAATACTAGAAAGTATTGCAAAATCGAATCAGAAGGTCCTAAAAAATAGGAACCAGATATAGGACGAAAATAAGCAACTTTTTAGCCCTTTTTCAAGGACAATAAGCCAAGAAAAACTCCAATAAGCTACCAATAAGCAAGGCAAATGATCAAAACTTATAAAACCTTAAACATTCGAATCAAGAAACATGTAAAGTAACAAACTTTAAGTGTCGAATAGAAAATTAAGATGAAAAAGATGATCAAAACAAGATTGTGATTAACAAGAAAGATTAATAAGATGAAGATTAAGACAAGATTAAGCTTAAAAAGTAAAGTTTTGATTAAAACAAGGAAGATAAAAGATGAAGTTTTTCTAGTGAGAGAAAGTTAAGCTTTCTCTCTCTAGAATTTAAAAACTACAAATGAAAGAAAAATAAAGACTAGACTAATTTTGTGATGGAAAAAGCTTTATATAGTAGTTGGATGTGGGCTTGTTTTGTTGTGGGCTTGTGAGCGGGCTTCTTCTTTCTTCTTAGTCTTCTCGTTACTTAAGTAAATAAACGTTTCCGACTTTGAATTTGAGATATGTCGGTGAATATTTCCAACTCGTCTTTTAATCTCTCATTAAATAGACTTGAGTTCTTCGACATATATAAATCTTCCGTCTTTGGCCCTTTTCTTCGATAAATCTTTAAATAGGTCCTGGACTTCCGTTCTTTTTGCATTCTCGATCTTTTGACTTCGTCTTTTCTCGTTTTCTTCGATAAAAGCCCGTGATAGCCCATGTTTTCTTCCTTTTTCATCTTTTGGTCCTAAAACACAATAAAAACACAAACCACGCATAATTCTGACTTTTACGACATAAAATACACGTTTTGGTCATGTTATTATTGGAAATAAGTGGTAAAAGGATAAGTGTTTTTCACACTTATTAAATCCCCTACACTTGACCATTGCAATGCCCTTATGCAATGCATTAATTTTAAAGCACGGTTTACATTTTCCATCATCAATAACCCACCTTGGCCTTTATTAAATACTAAAATTTAAGGAAACTAAAAAGATGGAAATATGTACAAAACAAGTAAAGAAATTAAAGACTTACATTGGGGTTTTGGCAGTCATGAATGTTCATCATCCTCAAGTTTCACGTTCCCCATACCAAGCTTAAAAACGAGATCATTGTTATTATAAGTTAGCAGACTAACACGAACTCATGTGGCCCAATTATTTACTTAGACTCCCTTATTCCTAGGTGTATCTCTTATATTTTAATTTTGTCTTGAATGATCACGAGGATGCATTGTTTGACTTATTTTGATAGTTATTTAGGCTGAAAATAAAGTGGGACGATTTAATCAATAGTTAGCTAAAGGACAAAATCTTTTAAAACTGCTTCTCGGGACCTCATAAAGTTCATATCTTGGCATAACTCGCTTCACGATTTGAGACCTTTCTCGGACCGATATTTGGCAGCGACTTCATACTTCAAATCTTTGAGAGACGTTCTCGAAATTATGGTCTTCTCTTCATAATAGGAATTTCTTCACTTGAAGTTTTGAGAGATTCTTCATCTTTGGACCATGACTTCTTCATTTTTCTCCAATCTTTATTTTGGACTTTGATATACAACGATCCACCTCCTTTTAGGACTTGGATCTATTTATCCTCATACCTTGTTAGGGTCTTTTCGGATAGACTTCTCCATGATCTTTAGGGGAGTTTTTGCTTTTCGTCGTGTGTCTCGATCCTTCATATTGATTTTTGATTAATGATTCTTCACATCACTTTTGGATCTTTAGCAACAAAATGTAGTCATCATGCCTTGTTAGGGCCTTTTCGGACTCGCCAATATTCGCATCCCGCTTCAATAAGTTATGCCTTGGCTATGAACTCTAATTAAGACCGAGCAACTTTTAAACGATCTTGTGCTAGAAGCTAAGTAACTTTTCAAATCGTAAAACCTTATTTATTGCAGATAAATTTATTAGCAAGCGATGGGAGAATAGGCTTATAATCAACTCACATAAATTCACGAAAGAATACCAAACTTATAATTGACTCTATCATCTCTCGTTCTCCACAATTTAAGATCTCAAGGAATGAGACTCGTGGATGCTTAGCCAATTAAATCAAAGTTTTGGGTTTTCGAGTCATCTATAGGATCTTGCAAATTCTTAGACTTTTTCAAGTTTAGAATTCGCATTTTAAAGTTCCCTTGATAAACGACTCTCTAGGATTAATTATAGGAACTTGAGAAAAGTTCTTGTTCTTAACCCGTGAGAGTTAAGACTTTCGCGTTTTAAAGTTCCCTATATAAAAGCCTAGCAAAACTTGACTTAAACACGTTAAGGATACTAGCTAGAGTAAACTTAGATAAGTAAACTCGGGTTGAGTCAAAATATTCACGGCTTTGAAAAATTTAAAACCACTATATTAAACTTTATTTTAGCAAAGAAAGTAAATAACGCTAACAAAGGAAAGACTACTAGGCCAAAATAGATTAAAAATTTTGAAAAATGTCAAAAAATCAAATTTTCTGGTTAAAATGAGGACAAATTCATGGAAAAGACCACTTAATTCGATAGAAGTCCCCCCTACACTTGATATAAACATTGTCCTCAATGTTTAAGCATGTGGGAGTAAACTCCCCTACACTTAGGACATTGTGCACTTTGTTTAAATCTTGCTAAGGAGGGCACAACTATAGTGATTTCAATGTGAACATATAAGATATGAAATATTGAATCACGAGAGTTTAGGATAGAACCGGGAATACGGGAACACGGGATCACGGTTCGTCAAAAGTCATCGAGAATGGATCTTAGAAGCTTTAATCCCTGTACATCACAAGAAACAAGACAACAAACACATACGGGGCTCCCCCTACACTAATTATAAAAACGGTAAAGGATAGAACACGGGTTGCCTCCCGAGAAGCGCTTGTTTTTTTTAACCGAGTCACGAGCCTGACTCGACCCAAAATTAATTCAAGAGAAACGTGGTGAGGGATGGAATCATCTCATGAGAGATGTCCTCACCAAAGTACAACTTTACGCGCTGGCCATTCACCTTAAAACTGGGCCCATTTGGTTGAGAAAGCTCAATGGTGCCATATGGGAAGACTTTGGCGACGGTGAATGGACCAGACCAACGGCTCTTCAGCTTTCCCGAGAAGATCTTCAACCGAGAGTTAAAGAGTAAAACTTGATCACCAACGTGGAAGTCTCAGTTCTTAATCCTTGCGTCATGGATGATCTTGGTCTTCTCCTTGTAGATTAATGAGTTCTCATAAGCTTGATTCCTCAGTTCATTGAGCTCATTGCGTTGAATCTTCCGAAGATCGCCGGCTTTGTTGATGTCGAAGTTATCCCACTTCAAGGCCCAATATGCCTTATGTTCCAGCTCGATAGGGAGGTGGCATGCTTTCCCGTACACAAGACGATAAGGTGTACAACCATTCGGGGTCTTATAAGCAGTACAGAAAGCCCACAAAGCATCATCTAATTTATCGGCCCACGAGGCACGATGCTCTCCCACAGTACGCTCCAGAATTCGCTTCAATCCGCGGTTAGATATCTCGGCTTGACCATTAGTTTGGGGATGATAAGCGGTGGAAAGACGGTGATTGACACCGTACTTAGCCATGACTCTTGCGAATTGATCATTGCAAAAATGAGTCCCGCGGTCACTGATTATAGCACGAGGGACACCGAAGCGAGCAAAAAGTTGTTTCAGAAAGTTCACAACCACCCTCACATCATTCGTAGGGAGAGCCTTAGCTTCAACCCATTTGGAAACGTAGTCAACGGCTACGAGGATGTATTTGTTCCCTTTAGATGATGGAAATGGCCCCATAAAGTCGATGCCCCATACATAAAAGATTTCACATTCTTGTATGAAATTTTGAGGCATCTCATCTGTATGTGTGATCTTGCCTTGTCGTTGGCAAGCATCACAATGCTTAACCATTTCGTGAGAGTCACGGTAAATGGTGGGCCAATAAAATACAGAGTCGAATACTTTCTTCGCGGTATAGTTGGGACCAAAGTGACCACCGGTGGGTCCTTTATGGAAAGCGTCAAGGATTTGTACCGCTGCCGGCCCATCAATACATCGACGAATGACAAGATCCGCACATCGTTTGAAGAGGTAAGGGTCGTCCCAGAAATAATGTTCAATATCTTTAAAGAACTTTTTCTTTTGTTGGGATGTTAACCCTTCCTTGAGAATTCCACCAGCTAAGTAGTTTGCAATGTCCGCAAACCACGGGGTGTCATCAAGATTTGGATTGATAGACATTAAGGCTTCAAGGGGAAAAGAGTCATTGATCTCTTGATTCGAATGATCCCCTTGATAAGGATCCTCAAGTCTACTTAGATGATCTGCGGCTAGGTTTTCGGCTCCCCTTTTGTCACGAATTTCAATGTTGAATTCTTGAAGGAGCAAAACCCAACGAAGAAGTCTTGGCTTAGAATCTTGTTTAGTCAACAAGTACTTCAACGCGGAATGATCGGTGTACACGATGGTGGTAGAAAGGACAAGATAGGGGCGGAATCTTTCAAAAGCATACACTACAGCTAAAAGCTCTTTTTCGGTAGTGGTATAATGCAATTGAGCCCCCGTCATTGTCTTGCTAGCGTAATGGATTGGTTGGAAGTGTTTATTCACTCTTTGGCCCAAAACCGCTCCAATAGCAAAGTCGCTAGCATCACACATCAATTCAAAAGGTAGCTCCCAATTAGGGGTAACCAAGACCAGTGCCTTAGTTAGCTTATCCTTAAGAAGATTGAAGGATTCAAGACACTCTTTGGAAAAGATGAAAGGAGTATCTTTTTCTAAGAGGTGGGTCATCGGGCGAGCGATTTTAGAAAAATCTTGGATGAATCGACGATAGAAGCCCGCATGACCAAGGAAACTTCTCACACCCTTCACGGTTGAAGGTGGAGGTAATTTGGCTATGACATCCACTTTAGCACGGTCCACTTCAAGACCGGCTTTTGAGATTTTATGTCCAAGCACAATGCCTTCTTTTACCATGAAATGGCATTTTTCCCAATTAAGAACGAGACGAGTGTCTTCACACCGTTTTAGCATGCGTTCTAAATTGGCAAGGCAATGAGAGAAAGAATCACCATAAACCGAGAAATCATCAATGAAGACTTCCATAGTTTCTTCAACCATGTCATGGAAGATAGCCATCATACACCTTTGGAATGTCCTAGGAGCATTGCATAAGCCGAAAGGCATTCGTTTGTAAGCAAATGTTCCATAAGGACAAGTGAATGTGGTTTTCTCTTGGTCTTAGGGATCGATGGGAATTTGAAAATACCCGGAGAAACCGTCTAAGAAGCAGTAATAATCATTACCCGCTAGACGTTCAAGCATTTGGTCCATGAAAGGAAGGGGAAAATGATCCTTTCTCGTAGCATCATTGAGTTTGCGATAGTCTATACAAACTCTCCACCCTGTAACGAGACGAGTAGGAATCAACTCGTTTTTTTCATTGGGTACAACGGTGATTACGCCTTTCTTAGGCACACAATGGACGGGACTAACCCATGGTGAATCCGAGATAGGGTAGATCATTCCCGCATCAAGAAGTTTGATAACCTCTTTTTTGATAACGTCATGGATCTTAGGATTCACCCTTCTTTGGCTTTGAATAGTGGGTTTAAAGTCGTCCTCCATGAGAATTTTATGTGTGCAAAAGTGAGGATCAATTCCACGAATATCGGAGATTTTCCAAGCAATCGCTTTCTTATGATTCTTCAGCACGGCGATAAGTCGAGATTTTTCTTCCTCTTTCAATTCCTTAGCGATGATAACGGGTAACTTCTTGTTGTCTTCAAGGAAAACGTACTCGAGATGAGACGGTAGGTCCTTAAGCTCTAAATCCGGAGGATTTTCGATGGAAGGCGTAGTCAAATTCGGTTCATCGATAGAGATATCCTTAGGAGATGGTGGAGAAATATGGTCCTCATTGAGAAGTTTCTCAATGGTACGAATGTCTTCATCCCAATTGGAGGGAGAATCGTCATATTTTAAGTCCACATCTCCCAAAGTTGCTTCAAAGTTTTTGAAAAGGAAATCACTTTCTCCAAATGGAGTTAGTGAAGGAGCAATAGAGGCAACGGTCTCAACAATGGTTAGAGAAGAAGAACCATTTTTACAAGCGTCTTTGAAATGTTCTTCACAAGCCTCATCAAGAACGTCAATGAAATTAACACTCTCGTTTTCAGAAGGCTGCTTAGAAAGTTTACACATGTTGAACGATTAATGGAACACGGGGGTCCATCTCGTAGTCAACGACAACAAAATCCGCCTGAAAGGAGAATTTGTCGACACCAACGAAGACGTCTTCGGCTATCCCCACTGGATAAGCAACCGTACGGTTAGCTAATTCCAAAGTCATTCGTGTGGGGACTAGCTCGGGTAGAGACAATTGTTTCCAAATGCTTAGAGGCATTAAGTTGATACTAGCACCTAGATCGGCTAGGGCCATACAATTATATACCCTGGGGAAGTTGCAAGGAATGAGAAAACGACCCGGATCACCAAGTTTGGTAGGTAATTTTCTTAAGAGCACTACGGAGCAATTCTCATTCAGTTGGGGTGAGCGATATTGAGGAGTTTCTCCTTATCACTGAAAAGATCTTTAAACATTTTAGCGTATTTCGGCATGTGAGCGAGAGCCTCAGCAAAGGAGATATTGAAATTCAGTTGTTTAAACATTTTAAGAAAGTTAGAAACCTGAATATCATCCTTATTTTTCAACTTCTATTTCCTCAAACTTGAAGGATAAGGTATATTGGGTTGAGATGAAGGCTTTGGTATGGAATTCTCACTCACATCCTTGGGTGGTGGAGGGGTGGAAGTAGAAGTTGGAGGCATTGGAGAAATAGAAGGTGGAGGAATCAGAGAAGGAGACTCGTTTTTCTTTGTCACAATCACCAGTGTAGGTGTAGGAAGCTCGGGTTCCTTTAAACCTTTTCCAATGCGAGTGGTGATTGCTTTCATCTCCCCTCTGGGATTAGCAACGGTGTTACTCGGAAGAGAACCCGAACCAGAGGCTTGATTACTTGGGAAGAAACTAGCCATCATGTTCCTTAAGTCATTCGTTTGACTTGCCAAAGTGTTTCGCATATCGGCTCGAAGATCATTCCCATGTTTCACCATATCTGCTTTCATGTTGGCCATTTCCCGCTGAAGATTTTGCACTATGACATCATTAGTCCTCATGTAAGTTTCAACGTCTTGATGTAATGCGGTGGGTTGGTTAGGAGGAGGATCATGGTAGGCAGGTGGTTGATAAGCGGGTTGTTGGTAAACTTGGTTGTTTCTTGTAGGTGGATATGGGTTTCTTTGGTTTTGATATTGATTTGGAGCTCGTGGTTGGTTTTGATTGTTGCGATTTAGGTTGTTTGGGTTTTGAGGTGGAAAATTGGGTGGTGAAAGAAAGTTGTTTGAGCGATAACTGAGCAAATTGCGGTCACCTTGAGGACGTGCTTGATAGCTTCCCGTGGAATAGTTACCGTTGGCGGCATACACATTTTCCGGATTGTCATGAGTCGAAGGACAGTCGGTGTATGAGTGAGATCCCCCGCATATTTCACATGATTGAGTCATAGCATTAACTTGGGCATTGATAGCTTTGGTGTTGTTAGAGGTTTGGAGAGCAAGTGATTCAACAAGCCTAGTGAGCTTATCAATTCTCTTATCACTCTCATTAGTGCTAGCACTAGCCACATTGGTCTGAACACTCTTGGTTTTCACTCTAGACTTGTTCTCAATAATATCCCAAGCGGCATTAGTAGACTTAACCAAAATGTTACCCCCCGAGGCACTATTTAGTGAATATTGGTCATTCATACTTAAACCATTGTAAAAAGGTAATTAATTTGATGTACTTTTGTTAAACCATGTTGTGGACACTTTCTTAAAAGTTCCTTAAAACGGTCCCAAGATTCACTAAATGTCTCACCGTACTTTTGTTCAAAGGTAATTATTTCATTCCGTAAAGCGGTAGTACGTGAGGGTGGGAAAAAGTAGTTGATGAATTTGGTCTCTAAATTCGTCCACGTAAGAATACTTTGTGGCGGTTCCTTATCAAGCCAATGTCGGGCTTGTCCCTCTAAGGAGAAAGGAAAAAGTTGCAAGCGAACGACCTCTTGTGAAACCCCATTATACTTAACCGTATTAGTGAGTTGAAGAAACCTTTTAATATGGTCATGAGGATCATCAATTGAACGCCCCAAGAAAGGTTGAGCAGAGACCATTTGAATAAAGCCATATTTAAGCTTAAAGTTGTTGGCTCCAATCTCGGGTATGACAAAAGCATCAGTGTTGCCTTCTACGTGCGATTGCAAAAGCTCGATCATTGGTTGATTGTCCATGGTGACAATAGGTGGAGTAATTACTTCGGCTTGAGCTACTTTCTTCTTACGAGCACGAGTACGCATGCACACCTACAAAAGAAAAAGCAAAATAGACAAGAAATATTTTTGGTTTTTTATGTTTTTCTATTTTTTTGTATTTTTGAAAATTTTATATTTTTTTAGGATTTTTGAAAATTTTAAAGCAAGGAAAATAACGTTCAAAGATGAACGGATCCCAAAATCCAACGCGTCTCTCACTTAAAACCGTTAATCTTAACGAAAAGAGCCGGCATCGGCGCCATTTAATACAAGGGTTTTCACTAAGTATCAAAGTTCGTTGTTTCCGAATCTTTTCGAATTGATTACCGTTAATTAGTGCGATTCAGTTGTTCTTGGTGGAAAAATAAGAAATGTTTGGTTATCTAAAACTAATTAAAAGAAAAGGAGTCGTTGAGTAATAAAAATAAAGCGAGAAAAGATTTAACTAAAATTAAATGACTTAACAATTAAAGGACGCTAAGTTAAAATGTAAATAAAAACTTAAAAATTAAACACTTCAAAATAGAAACTAAGAAAAGATAAGTTAAAATAAAGTTTACGAAAAATAAAACGAATTAAGTAAAACAAGACTTAAGAAAATGGCGGGAAAAATAAGTTTAAAAATTAAATTTAAACAAAAACTATTTAAATTCGCAATTACTGAAAACTTGGAATAATTTCGCAAATAAACAACAATTCCGCAATGAGAAAAGTCTAATATTTCGCAATCACTTGAAGTACACAAATTCGCAATAGTTGCGAATTGTAAAGACTTCGCAATGGATCAATGCAAGATTTCACAATGCTCAAAACATAAATCCGCAATATGAAAACTCATGATTTCGCAACTTTGAAATGGAAGACGCAATACTCAAGCCACAAATCCGCAAAGATACAAATGGAAGATTTCGCAACTTTAAGCCAGAATTCCGCAATACAGAAAGCTAATGATTTCACAATATGGAAAGCTAAAGATTTCGCAATGCTAAAAAACAAAGAAAGAATTCGCAATTAAAAGGGACAAGATTTCGCAACTCAAACAAAGATCAATTTCGCAACTTAGAGGTATAATTTCGCAGCTTTATCAAGGACAAAATTTCGCAATACTAGAAAGTATTGCGAAATCGAATCAGAAGGTCCTAAAAAAATAGGAACCGGATATAGGACGAAAATAAGCAACTTTTTAGCCCTTTTTCAAGGACAATAAGCCAAGAAAAACTCCAATAAGCAAGGCAAATGATCAAAACTTATGAAACCTTAAACATTCGAATCAAGAAACATGTAAAGTAACAAACTTTAAGTGTCGAATAGAAAATTAAGATGAAAAAGATGATCAAAACAAGATTGTGATTAACAAGAAAGATTAATAAGATGAAGATTAAGACAAGATTAAGCTTAAAAAGTAAAGTTTTGATTAAAACAAGGAAGATAAAAGATGAAGTTTTTCTAGTGAGAGAAAGTTAAGCTTTCTCTCTCTAGAATTTAAAAACTACAAATGAAAGAAAAATAAAGACTAGACTAATGTTGTGATGGAAAAAGCTTTATATAGTAGTTGGATGTGGGCTTGTTTTGTTGTGGGCTTGTGAGCGGGCTTCTTCTTTCTTCTTAGTCTTCTCGTTACTTAAGTAAATAAACGTTTCCGACTTTGAATTTGAGATTTGTTGGTAAATAGTTCCAACTCGTCTTTTAATCTCTTGTTAAATAGACTTGAGTTCTTCGACATATATAAATCTTCCGTCTTTGGCCCTTTTCTTCGATAAATCCTCGAATAGGTCCTGGACTTCCGTTCTTTTTGCATTCTCGATCTTTTAACTTCGTCTTTTCTCGTTTTCTTCGATAAAAGCCCGTGATAGCCCATGTTTTCTTCCTTTTTCATCTTTTGGTCCTAAAACACAATAAAAACACAAACCACACATAATTCCGACTTTTACGACATAAAATACACGTTTTGGTCATGTTATTATTGGAAATAAGTGGTAAAAGGATAAGTGTTTTCACACTTATTACTAGTCTCCAATTTCTTAGTAACCATTCCCCCTAGTTTCCTAGCTTCAACATGTTCAGGCTTAAGGGCTTCAGTTTGTGCTTCACGAATTTGCACAGGTAAGTTCGGATTGATAATCATAGCTAACGATCTAACTCTACGTGTCATCAATTGTTCCTTTCTACTTAGCGCATCTGCCACTACATTGGCCTTCCCAGGGTGGTAGCGGATTTCACAATCATAATCGATGAGAAACTCGATCCATCGACGTTGTCTCATGTTCAGTTCCTTCTGGTCAAGAATATGTTGCAAACTCTTATGATCGGTATAGACGACACACCTGGTTCCATACAAGTAGTGTCTCTACAATTTCAAGGCAAATACCACCGCTCCTAGCTCCAAGTCGTGCGTAGTGTAGTTTTTCTCATACGTTTTCAATTGACGAGACGCGTAGGTGATAACTTTCTTCCTTTGCATCAACACAGCTCCCAATCCTTTTGCTGATGCGTCACAATAAACCACAAAGTCTTCTGATCCTTCTGGTAACGATAGAATAGGCGCGCTACACAACATTTGTTTCAACTTCTGGAATGCTAATTCCTCTTTATCTCCCCATTCGTATTTCTCCTTCTTTTGAGTCAACTTCGTCAATGGTTTCGCGATCTTCAAGAATCCCTCGATGAACCTTCGGTAATATCCGGCGAGTCCTAAGAATTGGCGAATTTTAGTCGGTGTCGTAGGAGCAGTCCACTCCCTAATTGATTCAATCTTGGCAGGATCAACATGAATCCCCTTTCTATCAATAACATGACCTAGAAATTGTACTCTTGGCAACCAAAAATCACACTTCGAGAACTTAGCGTACAATTCCTCCTTTTTAAGCAATTCTAATATTATCTTAAGATGTTCCCCATGTTCTTTCTCATCACTTGAGTAAATCAGTATGTCATCGATGAACACAATGACAAACTTGTCCAAATACAGTTTACACACCCGGTTCATAAGGTCCATAAACACAGTAGGTGCGTTTGTCAAACCGAATGGCATCACTTGGAACTCATAGTGCCCATACCTAGTCCTAAAAGCAGTCTTTAACATCTTCCTCACGGACTCTCAATTGGTGATAACCAGACCTAAGGTCAATCTTCGAGTAAACGCTTGATCCTTGCAACTGATCAAACAGATCATCGATCCTAGGTAACGGGTAACGGTTCTTGATGGTATTGTTCAACTCACGATAGTCGATACACATCCGAAAACTCCCATCCTTCTTCTTTACAAATAAGACTGGAGCTCCCCAAGGTGAAGAACTCGGCCTTATGAATCCTTTATCGGTCAAATCTTGTAGTTGCGTCGCTAGTTCTTGCATTTCTGATGGTGCTAAACGGTAAGGCGCTCGAGCAACAGGTGCAGCTCCCGGTATTAAATCGATCTGGAATTCAACTTGTCTGGCCGGCGGTTCCAGGCAAATATTCAGGAAAGACTTCCGGAAAATCCCGTACGATAGGTACATCTTCCAACCATTTTTATTCCTTCTGCTTTTCAGTAACACAGGCTAAAAATACGTGGCAATCTTTCGACAACAACTTCTGAGCCTTGACACGCGAGAAATGTTCAGTCGTGACTTCCCTTTTCTGTTACTTGTATCCCCTTGTACCTCCAAAACTTCATCACCGAATGGTAAACGAACGATCTTCTCATCGCATACAATCGTAGCATGATATCTCGACAACCAATCCATTCCGATAATCACGTCAAAACTCCCTAACTCAACAGGCATAAGGTCTATTACGAAAGGATGACCTAGAAGATTTAAAGTGCATCCGCGAAGTATAGTGTCGGCTTCTATCAACTTTCCATTAGCTAACTCAATAGTGTACTTAGTGTCTAAGGGCGAGGGGGTTACATCAAGTAAAACACTAAAAACAGTCGACACGAAACTCCTATCGGCTCCAGTATCAAATAAAATAGAAGCATAACGACCATTGAGAAGGAACGTACCCGTCACGACGTCAGGGTTTTGTTACGCTTCTCCTCCTCCTATCACATAGAACCTTCCACGAGCTTCCCCAGCTTTAGCAATCTTTCCTTGGTCCTTATTCTTTTTCTTTGGGCACTCATTGCTGTAGTGTCCCTTTTGCTGACATTCAAAACAAGTGACGTTGGATTTCGGGTTGGGTGGTGACTTACAGTCTCTAGCAATGTGTCCAGTTTTCTTGCAGTTGTGACATTGTACATTGCATTGTCCATTATGGTGACGCTTGCATCGGTTGCACAAAGGTAACGTCTCATTGTATACTCCCTTTTTCTCAGTACCAGCAGTGTACGCCTTCACGGTTTCTTGCCTCTTATTCGGATAGTTCCCATGGTTGTTCCTTTGGTTATTCCCCCATTTTATCTTGTTGTCCGCGGCATTCCCAGCATTTGCTCGAACAACTAGGTCCATCAGACTGTGAGCCATCCTTATAGCATCACTAACTTTTGTCGGTCCAGACGATGTCACATTCCCTTGAACTCTACCAGGTAAACCCCAAATATAGCGCTCAACCTTCTATTCTTAATCTGGAACCATTCCAGGACATAGCAAACAAAACTCTTGGAACCTCCTAGTGTACGCACCAATGTCATTGTTCTTCACAGTCAGGTTCCACAGTTCAATTTCCATTTTCTGAATCTCATTACGAGGACAGTATTCCTTAGTCAACAACTTCTTAAGTTCCTCCCAACTCATTCCATACGCCTCCTCGTCTCCAACTGTCTGCACATGGGTGTTCCACCATGTCAACGCTCTAGCAGCTAAAGTACAAGTAGAATAAGTCACTCGGTTTTCAACAGTAATAAGTCACTCGGTTTTCAACAGTACATCCACTGACACGGAACACAGATTCCATCTTTTCAACCCAACGAGCTAATCCAACAGCTCCTTCAGTACCATTAAAATTCAAAGGGTCACAACTCCTAAAGTCCTTGTAAGTACACGACTTAGGCGGTCGGTTGTCAACATCGTTCGGCGGTGCTTGGTTCACGTTGTTGTTAGCTTGGATGTTTGCCAATGCAGCGGTCACTCGTGTAATTAGTTCTTAAAATTGTTCGTCGGTTATTCCGTTACGTGTGTTCACCATTGTTTCTCTGCGTTAAGACAACAAGGCAAATAAGGTTCAAGCACGAATATACACGTTATATATTTCTTATGCTAAAATAAAATGCAGAATTTAACAGTACAACAAACATAGAAGGATAGTCATTGATCAAAGTCATAAAGTTAAATTCCCATTCATAATCAAAATATCAAGTACATAGTCATAAAATAAGAGTTTCGATTAAATACCGAAGATCAAAACAAAACCAAAAAATAACACCGAAAATGGTGATTGGATTAGAATCAGACTATAGATGTAATCGAAATGATACGTGATAGTATGTAATGACATATCCTACAACAACCAAATGTTAGGTATCCGCGTGAATGGTTGTAGGGTATGCATGAAATAATCATGTATAGAAATTAAAGTATGCAAATCAGCGAAATGCATATGTATATAATACATATTACGTATTACATAATATATATTACATATTACTTATAGTGTTATCTTACGTAATACATTACGTAGTACATATATGTATACAGAGTAACAAGTAGCCTCATCGGTTATAGTCTAGGCCTAAGATGCAAACCTAGTTCTCTATAACCAAGGCTCTGATTACCAAATCAGTAACACCCCAAAATGTGATATGCGAAAGCGGTGAAGCTCGGGGGCTGTTACGTCATTGTATCATAGTTCAAGGTACAAGAGAACAACTCTAAATGAGACATTTTATGAAAATACCTCGTTGAATTTAATAAAAGCATCAAAGTACAAAAGGTCTCAGTTTCAAAAGATAGCGTAGCGGAATATAAAAGTTTTAAACATCAACGAGATAACAGTTCAAAAGCATAAGTAAATAAATGTCCGAAGATAGCCATGAAATGAATGCGGACTCCAAGTACTTCACACAGCAGATATAAATCATCATCAATTACCTGAGATAAATGCTAAATTGGGTCAACATAAAGTTGGTGAGAATATAGGTTTCAAGTAAGAATTCATAGTAAATCGATTTCAGATTTCATTTCATGTACACATGCAACTATAGGAGGTATAGTGCCAAGTGTAAGATAAATTGGGTGTTCACAATATTTATGATAGCTAAGCTCGTGACATCGAAACTAATGATCCAGTACATACAATAGATTTTATATATAAATTTTTCCTCAATAGAGTACCTAGCCAAGATAACTCCGTTCACACAAATGGTACACACTCGTCCGGCGTCTGAATGCCCGAGTGGAGGTTGTCAACCCTCAATAGATCTATCTATATCATAAGAGCTTACTCCAGCAGAGTAATTAACGATTCATGATAGTGGGGACTACGGCTAAAGCAACTTAAGCTATCTCATAAACAGTGTTCACAAAACGTTCACAGAAATCGAGTTTTACTTGCGTCCAGAAGCAAGCATCGAAAGCATTTATCACATCCCAAAACATTAAACATATAAAACAGTTTAATAGGGATCTATAGACTCACCTCAAGCAACGATTCAAACCGCACAAGTATGATCAAATAGTAGCGAGCAACTCTAGCAACAACGTAAATATAATACTATAGTTTAGGCGCTAGCAAATAAGTCACAATAGTCTGTCACGTACGTTACGCATCAATTATATATATATATATATATATATATATATATATATATATATATATATATATATATATATATATATATATATATATATATATATATATATATATATATATATATATATATATATATATATATATATATATATATATATATATATATATATATATATATATATATATATATATATATATATATATATATATATATATATATATATATATATATAGATATATATATATATATATATATATATATATATATATATATATATATATATATATTATATACATATATATATATATACATATATATATATATATACATATATATATATATATACATATATATATATACCTATATACATATATATATATACATATATATATATATATACATATATATATATATATATATATATATATATATATATATATATATATATATATATATATATATATATATATATATATATATATATATATATATATATATATATATATATATATATATATATATATATATATATATATATATATATATATATATATATATATATATATATTGTTTTGCAGTTAAAATCGTGACTTGTAGATAGTATATCGTTATAAGCACTATAGTATATATATACTTAGACAAAAATATTTATTTTTGACTCGACGAAATTTCGACAGCCTTTCGGCGTAAATTTTAATTTACCCAAATTTATCTTAATAAATTTTCCAACACGATTTCTATAGAAAATTCGGCAGCCTTTCGGCGTCACCTTAAAACTTGCCATTTTTAGTAAGTACCCAAATCTCGACCTAAAATCCCTAATTTCAACACTTCTAAATCACAAGAATTTCAACAAGTCATTTTCCCCGCAATAGTACCAATTTCCACTTTTAACGCTCAAACTATTAACGATGCACCAAGTATTCACATTTCGCGCTTATACCCTTTTACAAAACGATCCCAACATTCATATACAACATTTAGTACCCATTTCGACACTTAAAATGACTCGGTTTAACTCGAAAACGTCGTTTCGACCACTTTAAAAATCTAGACAGCAAGCTAATTATAGTCTTTTTCACAAAAATTTAGTTTTCCGACAACGAAATTTAAACGACCATATCTTACTCATTTTAACCCCGTTTTTAGCCCATAATATATCAAAACGAAGGTAATAACTTATATTTTCATAATATCGTAGTAAACTAGTGTCAAAACAATTTTTACGACCCTCTATGCCTCTTATAAAAATCGGACATTATATACTTTTCGTAAAAACTCGTTTTCGACCATTTTCAAGTGTACCCACTAGTAGTAGCACTACTAGTTCCCTTCAATTATTCATAAACATACTCAAAATACAAGATTTATCTTCAAGTCCATAAATCTAAAAATATACATTTTTATATTTTACAAGTCTTTCAATTAAAACATTTTCATGCATGGATCTAATAGATCCACACATAATTTTCACAGATCTAAAATATTTCATGACCAAAAATAATTTTTATCTTTTTATTTCAAGAAAATAGTTGATGAGTAACATGCATGCATAGATCTACATAGATTATGCATGAAAAGGAAAGAATCAAAAAAGGTTCAAGAAATAACCTTGAGTAACGATTCTACGTAACCACGATAACCCGATCTACGCTCTAATCAACTAAAAATCAACAAAACCCAACTTCTATAAACTTCAACCAAAAACTTCTCAAATCAACAAACCAAGAAAACCCATTCTTCTTTATGCTTGTATAAACCCTAGGATGTATTTGTTTTGTGCTAAATGTTCTTAAAATGGAGCTTCAAGAAATCAGCAATGGTGGATTTTTGTTTTGTGTTTGTGCCGTGTGTTTTAGAGAGAGAAGGGAGAGATGCGTGTTTTTTTTAGTGAAATGAATAAGTGAAAAATATTGTGAAGTATACTTGTGGTATAAGGTTAAAAACATGTAGGATATGTAAGTTAAGCTTAATATAGCAAAGTGTGAGATTTTGATTTATCTTTCATGTGGTGGTGTAGTTTGGCCGGTTATGGGGGGGGGGTCCCACATGGGTAAATAATCCAAAATTTTTACTATGGTAACTAGTTAGAAGGTTTAAGGTAAAAAAGTTAATTAGTTTTAGGTAAATATCGAAAAGTATATAGTTAAGTTTAAAATTACGTAAAACTTAAAAATTTGACGAAATATATTAAATTTATGATTTTTCGATGAAAACTGATATTTTATAATTTATAAAGTATTGTATGCATGCTAACGACAGTTAAACGTAAAAACGACGTAAAATACGAAAACGCGATACGTTAATTAAATATTCACAGAAAATACGATTTATTACTATAAATAGCAAAAATACTAAAATACTGGCATATAAACATATACAGAAATATTTAAATACGCTGCTCATGAAAATACGATCACGCTGTTAAAAAAACTAAATAGTTAAGCACATAATTCACAGATAACGAATAATCTCACGGATTATCGTCAATACATTGACCGTCTCAGCATTTTGGTCAGATTCACAGAAAGTGTTCAGAATAATGACTGAGCACAATGTCAAGTCATTACTCGTCATCAAACAGTTTTTCAGAAAACGCGGGATAACCTCCCGGTTCTAACACAGTTAAATCACATAGTTGACTAAATAAAAAGTCAAAGGGTAAAATAGTCATTTTACAAAGTAGGAAAATTACCAGGTGTACATCTTCAAATGTTGTGGAAGAACCAGTTGTTGAAATTTCAGGTATACAGGTTGACAAGGAGGTTGGATCACAAGCAGACAAATCAGCACCCATACTTGAGTATGTTACCATTCCTATATGGACAAATGCATTTGTTGCTGCCGCTGCTGCTGGAAAAGAGAAAGGTGGTCTACAAGTATCACTAGTTGAAAACATGCATGATTCTTCAAGCGCTGACAAAGGAAAGTCTGGCGCTGACAAGACAAACTCAGGCGTTGATGGCTCAAACGTTGACAGCCCTACTTCAGGGGTTGACAACTCTTTTGACCATTTATTCTCTTCCAGTATTTTTGAACAAGGTGAACCTTCAAATAGACATGGAGAGGTTCATTCAGATGATGATGGAAGAGAATTTGAAGATGATATTGGCAACTTGGAGACTGAGATTGATGATAATACAATAATTGAAGGAGGAGTACTTACATCTACTATGAAGAATCATCCCTCTTCTCTTATTATAGGTGATGTGATGACTCCTATACAAACTAGAAGGTCTCATCAGAATCATGGAGGATTTATTGCCAATATTCACAAGAAGGTTGATACCCCTCTTGTTCAAGCATGTTTGTTTGCCTGTTTTCTATCAAAACAGGAACCCACGAAGATTTTTGATGCTCTAAAAGAACCAAGTTGGGTGGAAGCAATGCAAGATGAGCTTCACCAATTTGCTATTCAAGATGTTTGGGAGTTAGTTGATTGTCCCAGACATGTCAGACCTATTGGGACAAGATGGGTTCTTAGAAACAAAAAGGATAAGAGAGGAATTGTGGTCGGAAACAAGGCATGTTTAGTTGCTCAAGGATATACACAAGAGGAAGGGATAGACTATGAGGAGGTCTTTGCACCTGTTGCAAGGATTGAGGCAATAAGGATTTTTCTAGCCTATGCTTCCTGCATGGGATTTACAGTCTATCAAATGGATATGAAGAGTGATTTTCTTTATGGCACAATTGCAGAGGAGGTTTATGTAATGCAACCTCCTGGTTTTGAAGATTCAGAACATCCAGACAAGGTGTATAGAGTGAAGAAAGCTATGTATGGACTTCATCAAGCCCCAAGAGCATGGTATGGTACATTGTCCACCTATCTGGTGGAAAATGGATTCAAAATGGGCACCATAGATTAGGCTTTGTTTACAAAGAAGACTGGTAAGGATTTCTTACTTATACAGGTCTATGTGGATGATATCATATTTGGCTCTTCTTGTCGAAAGACGAGTGAAGACTTTTCCAAACTCATGACAGACAAGTTCAAGATGAGTGAAATGGGGGAGATGAACTTCTTTCTAGGGTTACAAGTTCAGCAGAAAGAAGATGGTATCTTCATCTATCAAGATAAGTATGTAGCAGAAATCTTGAAGAAGTTTGGCTTTTCTCCACATGAGAAACGGGCTATCACACCCATGGATAGGGAACACCCTTGGGGAAAGGTTGGAGATGGAAAAGAGGTGGATGTCAGGCATTATAGGTCAATGATTGGATCATTGATGTATCTCACAGCTTCAAGACCTGACATTATGTTTGCTGTGTGTGCATGTGCACGCCATCAAGTGACTCCCAAAGAGTGTCATCTTCATGTTGTCAAGAGAATTTTTAGGTATCTTAGGTGCTATCCCACCTTGGGATTATGGTATCCAAAATATTCTTCATTGGAGCTTATTGCATATTCAGACAGTGATTATGGTGGTGACAAATTTGATAGAAAATCCACAACTGGTGGATGCCAATTTCTTGGGAGTAGGTTGATATCTTGGCAATGCAAGAAAACAGTGGTGGCCAATTCTACAACTGAAGCAGAGTATGTTGCTGCAGTTGCTTGTTGTGGACAAGTCTTATGGATTCAGAACCAGCTGTTAGATTATGGGTATAAGAGATTGTTTTGAAAAAGGTTTAATACAACCAGATAGGATTGACACAGAGGAAAATGTGGCTGATTTATTAACTAAACCTTTTGATACTAGGAGATTTCAATACTTGGTAACAAGTATTGGAATGATCAATCTTACCTAATATGTGTTTTTGAAAACTTCATAAAAATATGTACAGGATATGCATTGTTATTGGTCTTTGTACAAAATTAGATTTTCCACTTTATTTGTCTAATGCTGACAAAGGTTCTTTTAACGCTGACAAGTGTTAAATTGACGTTGTCAGCAACATGTTAGTTTTGTGGTTGTTGATCTAATTATGCAGGCGTTGTTAGCATTGTACAAATGGATACAGAGTTGCTTATGGATTCTTGGAGCATTATTGAAGCATGTTCAAGTTTATGGATGATGGTTGGAATATTTATATTCCTATCTTGACACAACTTTTTATTGCATGCATTTTATTTGGCAACTTATGTATCATAGTTTAAGGGGAGGTTTAGAAAACCTTTAGGACTTTTTGGGTATTCATATAATACTCTTATCACAATTCTAGATTGTGTCCACTGGTGAGTACGAATTAGTTTACTGAATCGTGAGGCACTGTAGCATGCAAAGTTGATATACTATGCATGCTGCCAAGACTTTTTGGCCTAGAATTGGATGTGGTATGTTGGGAGACTTGGGTATGATTTTTATTGGGCTTACCTGAGAAGTTACAAAGGATTTTATGAGATAACTTCACTGTTAAGAACTTTGGTTAGCAAGGGACACTTGAGGACTATTATGTCTATCTTGCTTAAGCAAGTGTGCATGATTGGACAGTGCTTGCCCCCCTATGGTAATTTTCAGTCTATAAGTTATCTTCACTAGGCTAAATCACTTTGTTAAGGTCCTTTTTCATTTTTTATTATTTTTATTTTTGGACGTTGACAGTTTTATTTCCAAACGTTATTAGGACCAATTTTGACGTTGACATGGCATTTTCCAACGTTGACAAGAATATAGCCGTTGGGCGTTGATAGGTTATTTTTTACCGTTGACAAACATTGGATCCTACCCAGTTGTTATTTTTAACGAAAATTTGGGCCGTAATTTTAGGAGTTGGTATCTTTTTATTAATGCACAAGATAAGTTATATCTTTTCAAGATTTTAATCATTATATTTTGAAAAATAACTGCCTCATTTTTTACCAATCACATGTGCCTACCTCTCCTATATATTTGGCTCATTATTTTAAAACAGGGTAACTGCTTATTCTTGTCTAACCAAATTTTCACACATATTTATCTTTCATAACATTTATCACAGCTTTCTACATCAATGGCGCCTAAGTTTAAACCGAGTGATTTGGTATTGGGGTTCAGAAGTTAGCACAACATGATTGCCTATTTAGAGGCTGACAACACTCTGTTTCCTCAATATACTCAGATGGTGGAGTATTTTAATGCATCCCCTCTTAGGTATGCACTTTCTCATGCTTCTCTTATCCCTGTCACTCATATTAAGCAGTTTTGGAATACTGTCACTTCCTCAACGATTAATAATGTGACTACATTGACTGCTACAGTCCATGGGCTTCCATGGGTGGTTACTGAAGCCTTGGTTCGCCAGGCTTTGCATCTTAATGATGTAGATGGTATAAACACCCTACCCATTTGCGAGCTAGAACAAGGACTTCGAGCTTTGGGTTTCCTTTCCCTGAAGAGGGCACTTTAAACAAATATTCAAAACAGGAATTTCCCCCAGCTTAGAAGTACTTAATACATGTCATAATTCAATGTTTGAGTCCCAAATGTACTGCACACAATGAAATTAACAGGTCAATTAGGAGTGACATTGTGTGTATTGTTACTGGGCAAAAATATAATATTTCTAAAATGATTTTTGATGGCATGTGTAAAAACAAGGGTAGCAAGATGACTCTTGCTTACCCAAGATTTTTGCAAATGGTTTTTGATGCACAAAGATATTGCACCAGGGATCATGATAATTTTTATACGATCCCTGTGCAAAAGAAATCAATTTTTGGAAAGATGAATTCACCCCCATACAGAGACTTACCTCTTACCCAAGCCATGTTTGCTGTTATTGCAGCAGCACAACCTCAACCTGACCTACAACCACAACCAGACCCATTACCTGAACCATCACCATCACCCCAGCATATGGAACTTGACCAAGATCCCTTCAACGCTGACACGTTAAATGTTGGCGTTGACACTTCAAATCCAAACGTTGACACCCTTTTACAACAAACCCAAACACCCCTTAACCTCCAAACTGAAACCCAATCCACATCATCCTCTTCACCCCCAGACTTTAGGATGTAAAATGCCAAAGGACTACTGGAATGTTCTCCTCTAGTGGTCCTAGCCATGTTGCAGAGAGAACCACCCCACAAGTATGGTTGGTGACGTGGGTGGGGCTAGGACTATTGGTACTAGCTTAGATGCTGGCCAAGCCAGTCCTAACATCATTAAGACCCCATCCATGCCCCATGACTCTACTTTGGGATGTCAAACTCCCATTCTAGAGGACGGAAGATTCGAACCCTATACTTTGTTGGAATTGACGGCTGTCTGCATTAGCTTGCAAAAGCAAAATGCAGACCTTGTACATACTGTCTCTACACAAGGCCTTGAACTCAAGCAATTGAGGGAGAGGATTGTTATTTTGGAAGGTGCTAACCTTAGACGTGGAGTGGAGGATTCTTCCAAAGGGGGGGATGAGCAGATACATGTGAGTGACAAAGGCTTACATGAAGGAGAATCTTTGGGTATAGCTGAAGCTCTAACAGATTTAAAGAGGCAACCAGGTTTTTATGTTTCATTGGTTACCCATACAAATTTGAATTTATCTTTTACTGAGATGTTGGAGCAATTCGCAAAGCCAAGCGCTGATAGGAGTAACGTGAGCGTTGACAAGCAGTTTTTTGACGCTGACAAGCCAAGCGCTGATAAGAGTAAGTTAGGCGTTGACACACAGGTTTTGGATGTTGATAGACCTGCAGGTATGGTTGATGTATCCCAGTCATCAGCTATCATCAAGGAAGTGTCTACACAGGTACTATCATCATCTTTACCCATCATTGATATATTAGATAAGGGTAAAGGAATTATGGTAGAAACAGTGGTTCCTAAGGATGCAGCCCAAGTAAAGTTTGATTCCATGTTGGCTTCACAACTTGAGAAAGAAGATATGATGAAGGAGACTGCTATTGAGAGTAAGGAAAGCAGTGGTGATGAGAGCACAAATTCAAGTGTCATGATTATTGAAGAACCAGAAAGGCTTGAATATGGTGATGAGTTGGCAAGGGAAAAGCTTGCACAGTTGAAGAATCAGGTAGATTATGAGATGCCTGAAGTTGCTCATATGTACTTTGCATGGGAGAATAAAGTAATAGAGAATCCAGACATGACTTTATCAGATCAAATTTGGGGTTTGGAGATTCTACTAAGAGTTCAAAGGGATTGCAAGGTGATTCTGAAGTATAAAGCTAACAAAGTTCTTTCACAGACCAAGACAACAAGAAGGGACCTCTATTACATGTTGCTGAGATTTCATCAAACATGTTGGACTTTTAGAAAGTTGTAGGGATTGTCCTTTGATGAATTGGAGTATAAGGCTTATCCTATATGGGCAAGTGTGCAACAGCAGAATACCATTAGACTTCTTTCAGATGAAAGAAAAGAAGAACTTGCAGAAGAAATGGATATCCAAAAGGCTTTGGTTACACCAAGACCATTGAAGAAGGGAGTTCCTCTTGAGTTTCCAGAAAATTTGGATAGAGTGAATCCTAGTGAAGCTATTATTAGAAAGAGTATTAAGCTCTCACCCTTGAAAGCTTCACAAATGGTAGAAGTGTTACCTCATGATTCCAGAAACCCTATAGTTGGCTATGAGGAAGATGCAAGTGGGTTTTGGATGATTGGCAGATATGGGAAGAAGGTACATACTTTCACTACTCTTATGTCTTTGTCTGCAAGCCTGGATAGGGAAGACTTGGCAGACCTTTGGAGGTTGATGCAGGCCAAGTATGAGACTGAAGCACCTACTTCAGTCAATGGAATAAATATTTAGTCAACATTCAAGAGAATGTGTGCACCCGATGAAGAAGATCTAGTGTGGAAGGATCTTGATGATGTTAGTGGACTTCAATGGCGTCTACATTCAGCAGCTGGTGTGTATCATTTGAGTACTACAAAGTTTTCTGAATATCTTCTTGTGGATGCTGAGTATCCTATGTCCAAAGAAGTTTTGAAGAAAATGGTGTCAACACAGCTGGAGATGGATTATACAAGTAACGTTGGCAAAGATTTGATTAAATATATTTATTTCCAACTTGATAAGATTTGTAAGAATCCTCCTTGTACTTAGTTTTATTCAGAAACTTGATTACTAGAGTAGATATCAAGTTTAGGGGAGGATTGTTGGGAATAAAATGTAGCCAAGACACTTGGACGCTAACAAGAGGAAATTGGACGTTGATAAGAAGAAATCAAGTGTTGTCAAGACAAGCGTTGACAGGAAGAAGTCAAGCGTTGATAAGAAGAATTCAAGCACTGACAGGATACTTAGTCTATACGTTTAATGTTTCTAGTATGTTTCTAGTAAAGATATGTTCGACAATATATTTCTTATGTTTATCTTTACCAAGAATAGCTGATACGTAGACTCTTGTACAAGGTTCCTTAATCTATAAAAGGAGGCCTTTAGGTTTTGTTTCATATATAAGTTTTATATGTTTTACATTTTCATTGTACGCAAGTTTGATTAATCAATCAAAGTGAAAGTTTGGTTTATCTTGTTTGTGTGTTCTTGTTTAAGTATTAATTCCGCATAATACTTGAATTGTTTCATATACAACAAAGTTTCTCTACGTGTTTAACTTGATTTAATCTCGTTTACACAAGCTAAATCGATCTAAGTTTGGGATCAACACTAGTAGCTCGGACTTGGAGTAATGATGGCATCGTTGATGGGAATGGTTTTATTATATTTACAAAGAAGCTTCAAAATCTTTAAAAGGTCATTCATGTGTGGAATGCTTCTCGAAAGTTTTACATTTATACGCTGAAGAAATATCATTAGAATCGGCTTTCTTTAGTTGACTCCAAAATTGATCAAGGGTGTGCTAGTGCGAAGGATTTTATGAATCGACGTGAATCTTTAGCTATTTTGGGTGATATGGATCGTGTTGAAGCTAAATATTATCCTCAAAAGAATAAGATTAAATGGCTTTTGAGGGTGATAAAAATACAAGTTTCTTCCATGGGTTGTGAGAAAAAGAGGCGATAACTAGCTATAAGAGGTATTCTGAAAAATGGTGAATGAATTGAAGCTCCAGATATTGTTAAAGAGGAATTTCTAGTGCATTTTGAAATAGATTTAACAGACCGTCGACCCTTCTTCTGCCTTGGATTCTTGCCATTTAGTTATATTTCCAAAGTTCATTACGACTACTTAGAGCTTCCCTTCACTCATTATGAAATTAAAAAGTCAGTCTTGGATTGTGGTGGAAGCCGTGCCCGAGGCCTCGATGGTCTCACATTTCGTTTTTTCACCATTTTTGGGACACTATCGCGGAGGACGTGGTTTGTTTTGTACAAGAGTTTTCTCTCTCTCATGAAATTCCGAAAGGTTGTAACCCTTCTTTTATTTCTTTAATCCCAAATATCCCTAATGCCAAGTTTGTTTTTGATCTTTGGTCCATTAGTCTTATTGGGTGTCAATACAAGATCATTAGTAAACTTCTAGCTAATCGGCTAAGCAATGTTATTAGAGATTTTATTAGTCCCGTTCACTCGGCTTTCATTTTGTGGAGGTATATTCTTGATGGGCCTCTCATATTGAATGAAATCTTGACATAATATCGTTAATTTCATAAAGAACTTCTTGTTTTCGAAGTTGATTTTGAGAAAGCTTTTGACTCATTATGGTGGGACTTTCTTGATAAGGTTATGGAAAATATTGGCTTCGGTATTAAATGGCGCTCATGGATTTCGGGTGGTCTTCGTAATGCTCGATCCTAAATTTTAGTTAATGGCTCCCCGACCAAGGAATTTGAGCTATTTAAAGATCTTCAACAAGGAGATCTATAATCTCATTTTCTTTTCATTTTGGCTATGAAAGTTTTACACTTCTTCACGTGCAAGGCCGAAGAATTGAGATTATTCAAAGGTGCCTTTTTTGGGCGTGATAACGTGAGCATTTCACATTTCATGTATGCTAATGACGTGACTTTTTTTTTGGAAAATGGTCTCGGGTGAATACCCAAAATCTGATTAGCATGCTTCATTGTTTCTTTCTTATTTCAGGGCTTAAGATCAATGCTGAAAAAGTAGTTACCTTGGTGTGGGCGTTTCTGATGTGTGGGCCTCGTAAATGGGGCGCATTATAGGATGTGGAGTTTCGAAGCTCATTTTAAATAATTGAAGGGTGCTAGTTGGATGCAACATGAAGCGTTGTGTTAATTGGGATGTGGTTAATCATATCTTTTTCTTCCAAGCTCTCCTCATGAAAAGCTACGCTTAGTTGGAGGCCAAATTTCACTGAGTAAGGCGATACTTGATAATCTTCCTCCTTATTTCATGTCCATTTACTTGATGCCAGTTTCTATCTATTCCAACCTTGAATTGATACGTAACAAGTTTTATAGAGGGGCATATCAAAACAAGAATAAAATGTCATGGGTCAAGTGGGCGAAGTGTTTTTCCGAGTAAACAAATGGGTGGGCTCGGTATAGGTAGTATATATGGGCTCAACATTGATATTCTCTTCAAATGGATTTGGCGGTTCCATACACAGTCTCTAGCTTTATGGTCGCTTGTCATTAGAAGTATATATGGCCAAAGTAGAGGCGTCTTTAATTTTACTAACCACCGGCCTAAGCAAAATACGTGGGGCAATGTCTTCGGTCCACCGTCTCAAGGAAAAATCTATTGATCTCTTATCCATTTCTTTTAAAAAGATTGGCAACAGTGAATCAACTCACTTTTGGGAAGATATTTGGTTTGGAATTACTCCCCATAACACTTCAATTCCATCGCATTTTAGACATCGAGAGAAATTGTCTTATTGCAAATAGGATTCTTTTGCTCCTTTCCGTCTGGAGTGCGGCTCTTAGGCGTTTCCCCAGGGGAGGTGCGGAAACGACTCAGTTTGATGATCTTAAAACTGTTATTGGGAGCGTGTCTCTTACAGACCAAAGAGATACTTGGAAATGGTCTCTCGATGTCGATGGTGGGTTCTCAGTGGCTTCAACTCGAGCTTTTATAGATGACACAATTTAGAGGCTGATTTTATGGCTACTTGATGGAATCACACTATTCGCATCAAAGTTAACGTGTTTCTTTTGAGATTACATATGAATAAGCTTCCGCCCAGAGTTAACTTAGAGAGGAGGGTCGTTCAGATTGACTCTATTTTATGCCAAAAGTGCCAGCTTGATGTCAAAATTATGAATCACATTTTTTCCAATTGTAAGATGGCTAAAGATTTATGGTCTTTCTTGGCTAAGTGGTGGGACTTGGACATTCCGATTTGTGCCAACATCTCAGTATGTTATGATTGGCTTGATGTTGTGCGTGTTGTTTGACTCGTTCGGATATTGAAGGCGTGGGTGGGGGACTCTTTTGTGGTCTATATGAAACTTTCGAAATCAATTGCTCTTATCTTGTCCTCCCCCTAAGAAGGTTACTCTTCGAGACTTTATTATTTCTCAATATTTTTTGTGGTTTTCTAGAAATCCTAAATGTAATATTTGTTGGATAGGTTGGTTAAAAAACCCTATAAAAACTTTTGCCTCTATGTAATCTTTTCATCTAGCTTTTGCTATTTTTTAATTCAAGCCGTCGTTAAAAAATGATTAAAAAGTTTGACTAATAGATTTGACAATAAATTAGTTGTTTGTAAAGAAATAGGCCTTCATGTTGTCCACAATAGGATGCTAAGCCTATGTGTATGATTATAATCAAGTATATTATTCAGTAATCTCAATCAATGCTCTTATTTGACATGTGTATCAAAAGCAAAAGTAGGTTGATTCCCAAACTAAATTTAGGGCGTGTTTGGCTTCAATAAACATGGGTAGGATTTGTAGATATAAAAATAATTTTCTTGTTTAATAAATTTTTGATTCTTTCGTGTCAAATAATTGTTCACGTTTTTTTATGTTATCCTAATTTAATTACTCTTACTAAAAATATTAAGTGAAGTTCGATCAAGTTTACCTTATTAATATTGTAAAAATTAATAATATAAACTTTAAAATAAATTTTAATTAAGTAACTGTCATTTCATTAAACAAAATAATTTATTATAAAGGATAATAACTTTTAAACTGTAAATAAATATATATTTATTATAAATAATAATAAATATATAAAAAAATAAAAAAATAATAAACTCCAAATTTATTACAAAAGATAATAATTTTATGACGGAAAGAACATGAATGAATTCTAAATATTTGCTCTATGCCAACCGGTTGATCTTGCCAATTTTTGATATATGCTCATTTTAGGTGCACTCATATTTACATCGACCAATCGTTCGTATTTGATGGGTTCATAATCAACGAGTTGTTTTAAGGCTTTGGGTTATAAATTTCTACGTTAACCAGACATTTTGATTCGATAGATGATATTAATATCATGCCAAGTTGGAGATGTACGTGTTTAACGACCTTAATGGATAAAAATGTAATGACTAATGACAAAATAACTTCTGATTTTTTGAGATGGTAACCTTTCAACAAACCTAACCTAAGTTGTACTTAAAGCATGGGTAACAAATCAACATTTTCGATGGCGCACAATATTGTGTGCAGTGCCAGACGTTCTCGGTTGGATACCAGCCCATACCAAAAACTTCTCTTATTTATTTATATATTTTATGAGATATATGTGAACTTATGAAATAGTTTTTTGCTTATAACATTATATTTTATAGTGTCAGTGAGAAAGATATTAAAAAACTTTTTTGCTGATATAACATCACTTCTTGAATTATTGATTTTGTTAATTCTCGATCTTTTTAACACAAAAATATCCAACCCTCTTGAGTTGAGACTCAAGGCTGGACGGAATGGGAGTAATCCACGAGTGAGTTTCGCCATGTGGCGATGAGTTATCACCTCGGCCCCATAAATCACGTATGGGTATATGGGGAAATTGTGAGTTTCTCACCGCGATGAGTTACAGTTATGTCGGGTTTTTTTTTGAAAAAATTTCATGTTTGTTCCCTATCGTTTACACCAAACATCAAGTCTGGTCCCTATCTCAAGTTAAGTCCACCGATAGTCCCTATCGTTTGCATTTTGGATCAAAATTCGTCCCTATCTTAGATGGGTGTTAATTTTGTTCGTTAAGTGATATGAAGGGAGGGGTAATTTGGTCTTTTACTTATTTTTATCTCACACACACACATCCACCACCACCCACCACACAACTCAAACCTTATCCTCATCTCACACACACCTCCGTGTATCTTTTTTACACCAACATATCATATTCTCATATATTGGTCCTACAGGGAGAAAGGTTTGACTATAATACTATGAAAACCAACAAAACGACGTTGAGAAGATCCACAATTTACACAAAGGGACCGCTGCATATATAAATGGTCATATAATGCATTGGTGACCTTGTATTTAGAACTCCATAAAACTACAGTACATGAATGATAAGCAAAACTCTTTACATTTAGTGCAGGTAAACTCTTGTTTCCACTTATGGCATCCAAATCTCCGGCAACAATGCTTTCTTGGCTTTTATTTCTCTACCACTCGTGCATATTGATAAGGTATCAAATGCTTCTATATAATGGTGGTGGTCGAGCACCGACGCTGAGACCTAGCAATATGGGATTGGCAGAAATCTTTGTTACTGGTTCGCAATATTTAGTGAGTGACAGATCCAAGCAAAATCATATATGGTGGTGGTCGAGCACCGGCACAGGGACGAATAAGTATGATTTGACACCGAGCACCGACACAGTAGCAAGAAACCTCGTTACCTACATTAATAAGTATGATTTTGCTTGATGTCTCGTGGTGTGGAGGTCGAGTGGCTAGTGTTAGATATTTAGATCTGGTGATGTCTCGTGGTGTGGAGGTCGAGTGGCTGGTGATGGCAGCGTGGTTTACGACAAAAGTTTAGTGGTGGATCAGGTGACGACGACGGCTGTGATGTTGTGATGGGTGGCGGGATGATGATGGTGGTTGGTGGATTGAGGGTGGTGGCGTCGTGATTACAGCGGGAGAGAGATAGGGAGAGATAGATAGTGAGAGATGTGAGAGAGGTTGCAGGAGAGAGAGAGAGAGAAAGAGAGGGAGAGAGAGAGAGAGAGAGAGAGAGAGAGAGAGAGAGAGAGAGAGAGAGAGAGAGAGAGAGAGAGAGAGAGAGAGAGAGAGAGAGAGAGAGAGAGAGAGAGAGAGAGAGAGAGAGAGAGAGAGAGAGAGAGAGAGGGAGAGAGATAAGAAAGAAAAAAAAGTAATGATTTTATGGTTAAAATAGAAAAGACACAAATACCCTTCTAATTATTACACTTAACGGACAAAATTAACACCCATCCAAGATAGGGACGAATTTTGATCCAAAATGTAAACGATAGGGACTATCGGTGGACTTAATTTGAGATAGGGATCAGACTTGATGTTTGGTGTAAACGATAGGGACCAAACATGAAAATTTTTTATTTTTTTTTTTTAAAAATTTATTTTATTAGTTTGTAAATGTGTTGAGTATTAGTGGGGGTATGAGGTGGTAAAGTTGAAAAATAAGGTAAATGAGTGGAGAAAGAAAACTTACGTGAAAATGAATGAAGTCCAAAGTTGTCAAGATCCCGATCTTGATCTTAGGATCTTACGATTTTACGGTACTGCAAAGCAAAAATGATCCAGATCTTACGTAAGATCTTTGCATGCTTAAGATCTTATAGGATCCCGATCTTGATCATAGGATCTTAGGATCTAATACGATTCGATCTTACTTTTCTCGAGCGACAAACTAAAAAACTACAAATTTATATGTTCTATTTTATATAATCTAAAAACAACATGTAAATCTTCTTATACATTTCATAATTATAATTTAAGACCATATTTTTATGAAATATTCGTATAATTTAATGTTTACGATGTATATTAATTTGTAAATTTATAAAATATTGCAAAGACTACTAAAAAAATTACATTATAATAGGATCTTATGATCTCGATTTTATTTTACGATTTCAATTTTGCAAAGACAAAAACGATAATAGATAAGATCCCGATCTTGAAAACCTTAAAATAAACCATTCTTCTAGCCTAAGTACGAGTTTTAATATAAAATCACAATTGCCACTTTTACAGAGCCTATCATTGTGATAGGGTAAGGAGGAGCATTCAATGCAATACGGGCTTTCATACCCTTGTTTTCTCATGGCACACCTTCCCAGGCTAGCACAAAACTCA
This sequence comes from Glebionis coronaria, assembly GCA_025667525.1. NCBI lineage: Eukaryota > Viridiplantae > Streptophyta > Magnoliopsida > Asterales > Asteraceae > Glebionis > Glebionis coronaria. Next base: position 219,025,650 of record CM046881.1, read on the forward strand.
TTCTGAATATGCTCCAAGTTATTCCACATCCCTACACTAAGGTCCTGTTTGGTTCATTGAATATTTATGATGTAATTGTAATTTATAAAATGAATTGTAATGTGGATGAATTGTAATTTGAATTACAGTATTAAAATATGATATGTATTTCAGTGTTTGTTTAATAAAATGTAATGTAATTAAAAATTGTAATGTGGATGAATAATAATTTAAATTAAAAAAAAAATATGACATGTGTATGGTGTTAAGTGGATTATATATTTGAATAAGCAATTTCTTTATAATTCTAAATATTCTTCCATTATACCTATGTAATTCACATTACATCAATAAGATGGATCTATCGTAATTTAAAAAATTATAATTACACCCATTATGTAACCAAACACTTTATGAAATTGGATACATTCCATCAAATTACAACAGAATAAATGAACCAAACGGGGTTTAAGCAAATCGACATCACCACCTATCACTAGAGATATATGTATAAACGATACCGTGCACGAATTACAACCACGACTCCAGAATCTTGTGATACCATTATATATAGAAACATAGTACTAAATAATTTTATCAATATTTGACAACTGTGTTCATTCATCCAAACAACTACCAGTGACGGGTTTCGAATATATGTCACATATCGGATCAGTGGACAATTACCTGACTAGTTAGGTGTGGATCATAAGTTTTAAAGCATTTGTACGTCTTTTGGAATTATCGTGAAAGACTAAAAAAAAACATATACTCGGTCCGTCTCATTATTATAATTTACGTGTTTTTTAGGTTGTTTTAAAGTTATAGTTTAATTCATAAATTCAAAAAATAGATGAGGAATTTAAATTAAATTTATTATATTATTCTTACTTGAAAGTATTATAAACTATAAAGAAAATGTAAATTAATTGTTTAAAAGTAAATTTATTATTGTGTAAAAGATAAAAAAGAGTCAGCTGAAATAGTTATATTATTGTTAAACTTTGTGATTCTTATCGATGAACTATATTTATAGAAAATGTTGTCAAGTTCTTGCGGCTTACCAAAAATCGAATCAATAAACGTGGTTTTAAGCTTAATTGACGCAGAATAAGTCGGTTCGGGACTTGAGAATTTTTGCGAAAAATTTCTGCTGTGTTAAAATTCCCACATGATTTTTGTACTGTGTTCACTAATTGAACTAGCAAACTAAATAATCAAATTTTTATTGAAAAAAAAAGTTTTTTAGGAACAAAACAAGAACGAAAATACGGCATATTATTTACTTGATGGAAATATCTGTACCTTTTCTTACAACTTTAAAAAAAAAAATTAAGTGAGACGACCCCAATAGGCCAGGACAAGCACATATCACGGCCCCGGCTACACTTATTAGGACAGGCCCCATACAAATGCAAGATGTTTGTTTGGCGGTCAACAGATATGTTATTCTCTCTCCGTCTCATAATAATAGTTAATCGATAAAAAACACGTATTTTAATAAAAAGTTTTTTAGTTTTTTCTCTCTTACTTTTTACTCAATTAACCAATTAATTTATAACTTATTTATTATTTGTAATAATAATCAATATTTCTTATTTATTTTTTAACTGAACTATTAATTTAGGAAGGGAGTAGCTTATAAGGATTAAGACTTAAGTTTAAATGCTGCAAATACATATGACCAACAGACAGATCCTGGTTCAAATGATTAAAAATCGTTTGATACTTGATCTCTTACCACCCAATCAAAGGCTTTCAGTATGATGTATTCACATATCTGCTGCTTGATCCCTACGCAAAAATGAACCAAATGGATAATTAGTCTAACTAGTTCCAAGATATGTAGATGGTGAGGTGCAAACAGTGCACATATAGGAACTACTAGATTAGCCAAGTAATGTGGCACCAAGAGAGAATGAGTTTTTGAATATTTGATGATCTCAACATCGTAAAATGGGGATGCTAATGCTCTAAAGCGTGGGGTTAAAGGTTGCTGCTTTTGAAAGTTAGGGAAAGTAGTTGCTTTTGCTATGGAGTTTTGTGGTTCACAATGTTGATTGGTTTTGGTGAAGTATTGTGTGGCTTAGAGAAACAGGAGGTTAGAGGCTTCATTGTTGCGGCTTACGAAGTGTGAGATGGCCTTGTAATTTTTTATGATATAACCCAACCGACAATTACTTTCAGGAAACAAAGAAAAAAAAAAGCAGAAAAAATTGAAAAATGATTGACCTATGTTCCAGGGGTTGCCCCTTTCACTAGGATGTTATGAGATTCCCCTATTTAATTGATGCAGGCTTTTAAGGGCTAAGTACTAAAAGAGACAAAAGTACACTACATGGTTTCTTACCCAGATTTTTTTTTTCAAAATTCAAAAAAAAGACTTGTACTTTTGATCAACTGATCAACCCATTTAGAATTTTGACACGTACACAACTGATCAACCTACTTTATTTCATATTTAATTTTTGTTTGACCCACCAATACAGTTTAAATTACACATATACCCTTATTCTTTAACTTTTTTTATCATCCCTACCACTCTATTACCACCACCACCGTCATCACCGCTGCTGCCACCATCGCCACCACCACCACCACCGACACACCCATTTCTAATCCCTACAAAACCCACCGTCTCTCACCCATTAATAAACATTTCTCCACCACCGTCACTTTTGTGTTTATAAAACAAATCAAGACAATAACAGATCCAAAGTTCATATTCACTCTTCACATTTTATTCCTTAAACAAAACCTATCACCATCTATTATTAGATCTTGAATTCGTAAATCTTTTTAAGATTTTGATACTTCTTGCTTCCATTAGATCTTCTATTCTTGTGACATCATTTGTTATGATTTGGATACTGCTTGAAAGAACCGTCGTTAAAATAGATTTTGCTTGTACAACAGTAGCAAATGTCATCGTTACTACAGAGTTTACTACAGTAAAGTTACTGGTTTGATTAATTTTTTCCCGCATCCATCAACTTTGAATGATCCCTTTTATTTACATTGTGCGAGCAGGATATGTATTGGTCTCAAAAATGAGAAAAGTGCGATCTGACAGAACTTCTTCCGAAATGTGGAAGGTTTCCTTCACGTCTGTTCTATTTGTGAATTTTGTATAAGTTTATCAATTTTGTTCATTATGTCTCATTTATTTGCAGGTTGCTGGACTAGCCATAGTTTCTGTCTTGATTTGTTTTATAAACACAAAAGTGACGGTGGTGGACAAATGTTTATTAATGGGTGAGAGACGGTGGGTTTTGTAGGGATTAGAAAGGGGTGTGTCGGGTGGTGGTGGTGGTGGCAGCGGCGGTGATGACGGTGGTGGTGGTAATAGAGTGGTAGGGATGATAAAAAAAGTTAAAGAATAAGGGTATATGTGTAATTTAAACTGTATTGGTGGGCCAAACAAAAATTAAATATGAAATAAAGTAGGTTGATCAATTGTGTACGTGTCAAAATTCTAAGTGGGTTGATCAGTTGATTAAAAGTACAAGTCTTTTTTTGGAATTTTGAAAAAAAAAAGTCTGGGTAGGGGACCATGTAATGTACTTATGTCTCTTTTGGTACTTAGCCCGACTTTTAATTCATACACAAAGATTTTCTGTGATTTTACAGTTATACCCTCCTATTCAAAAGTCAAAACCAGTACTCCATAACCCAGTCTCTTCTTTTCTGTTTCACCCGTGTCAGCTTCTCTTTAACAAATCAAATTTTTTTTAAACGGCAATTTTTTACAACTCACACTAACTATCTCACAAATTCTATATCACATGTCTCCACTGAGACTTGAACCCACAACCTTTATGTTAGAGGGTCACTCACATACCGCTAGACCAAGAGGCCTTTGGTTTTAACAAATCAAAATTGATCAAACCTGTTTTACTACCTCATTTGCTCGAGTTGTGTCATCATTGTACCAATGTACCAATGTAACCGCCTTCGTTTTCTTAGCTCAGATTTCATCATGAATATATCCCGGCCAACCCGTCTCCGAACAATCAGCGTTTTTTTATATTAACTATGAATTTCAAGTTTTCCAATCTAGTCTTCGATCTCATAATCCAGAGATATCAAAGTTATATGCAGAGATTGGTCACAGTCATCTGTAATTTTGACTTGGAATTAGTAAGAATCGAATTTGTTACTCATTTGGTTTTGCAGATATCACAAAGCAGGAGGATTGACGATGTCGTAGCTCAGTTTATTAGAGTAGGTTGGGTGAAATGGAGTCCGACCTCACGACTTCTATATGATACTCCAGAGATATCGAAGTTATATGCAGAGATAGGTAACAATCATCTGTATTTTGACTTGGAATTGTAAGAATCGAATTTGTTACTCATTTGGTTTTGCGGATATCACAAATCAAGAGTATTGACGATGTCGTAGCTTAGTTTATTAGAGTAGGTTGGGTGAAACTGAGTCCGACCTCACGACTTCTATGTGATAAGAAAGTTTCCTTGAAGCTAAAGGGAAAACTCTATAGGCTGCGATTAGACCAACTATATTGTACGTGTCGTAGTGTTGGCTTATTACGAAAGTTCAAGCAAGCAGGGTGGTAGTGGCAGGGTCAGGATGCTAAGGTGGACTTGTGGTAAAATCATGTTAGACATGACCCTGAACGGAGTTTTTAGAGCAAAAGAAGTCAAAAATATAATTAACAAGATGAGCGAAGGACGGTTGAGTTGGTTTGGATACGTTGGAGGAGACCACAAACAAAGGCAGTAAGGAGAGTCGATGCTTGAGAGTCGACGGCTTGAGGAGAAGGGGTAAACCTAAACTTAGGTGGGAGGAAAAACTTAAGCAGGACATGACTTCTGATATGAACGTGTGGAGAGATATATTTAGGATAGGAGGCTAGACCAGTGTAGTCAAAAGCGAGAAAAACCAGCACTTAAGCGAAGAAGTGAAGCGAAGCAAAGTGCCCTAAAGCGCTTCGATTCCAAAGAAGCGAGGCGTTTTACTAGAGCGAGAAAAAGCGTTATCAGGCGACCGAAAAGCGCTTGCTTTTTTGTATAACGGCTAGTTTTTTGTTTTTCTAGCTAATGAAGTTGTACAGCGGCCCTAATCTTCTAAATTATGTCAAATAATTATAAAACTAACCATTTAGTAATAATGCCGAAGGGGAGTTTGTGATTGGTATGAAAGCCTGAAGCCCTAACTTGGGGTACCGTAGCTAGTGCGAGTGGTGTAAATGAGCCGACGCATTATAAAAGAAGAAATGCACAGGCATCTATAAGTAGGACACTCTATGATGAATCCGCCGAGGATCTTGTAGATGAAGATGATATAGTATTAGTGGATCTGGGAAACAACGAGGAAATAAGAAATGAGAACTTAGACAATTATTCCGAACAAAAATAGTAGACTTTAGGCTATAAATCTTTGAATAAACTTCTCTTATGTGGTCTTTTTATATTAAAAATTAAGACTTTAAGATAATTATGTATTTATTCAATCATTGTTTTCATACTAGACACTATTATATGCACAAAAGGGTAAACGTTTAACTGAAACGCTCGCTTTTGTCGCTTCTCGCTTTATGGAAAGGCATGTCACTTTCGCTTCTCGCTCCGTTAGGTCTTGTTTCTTTTGTTTTTAGGCCCTTTTCCTAGTGGTTTGTGCCTCGAGCCTTAGGCGTTTTATGTTTATGCTTGTGTTTTTTATATTTGCGTTTATGTTTATGCCCTCCTTTGCCTGCTCGCTTTTTTGTTTATGCTTTAATGATATGCTTTGAACCCTTTATGTGCTTTTATGTTTATGTGGATATGTTTTGCGTTTGTGCTTGTATGCTTTTATGTTTCTGTTATGTTTAGGCTTATGTTTTTTTGGCGCTTTCTATACCCTTTATGTTGTTTCTTATGAGGTATATGCTTTTATGTCATTTTGTATGTTTACTTTTCGGATCTTTATGTTCGTATTCTGGTATATTGCTTTGTATGCTTGTTGCTTACTTCGTCGTCTTTTTTTTTCCTTATCCTTGTATTGCACGTGTTTACACATTCACTTTTATGTTAGCACACTTTCCATTGTCGGAGGTCTCCTTGGAACCAGTCTTCCTACTTTCGGGTTTATCCTAAGGTAAGGGTAGGATGTGTCTGCATTCCACCTCCCTCATAATCCGCTCCGGCGTGATTGGGTAAGTTAGTTGTTATGGTTTTACGGATAACGAATGCTAAGTAACATCTTTGTAGGAAAATATATATGTTATTAGGCCATATATCACATATCACATATAATTCAACACACCATGATAACCAATGACTTTTATGGTGCATTTCATAGCTCAATTACACATGTGAGTTTGTTTCTTGCATATATGCATCTGAAAATAATTGAAGAGTAGCTATAAGAAGTTAAGAACATGGTTAAGTTTATTATCTTTCCTCACGTATCCCAAAGAAAGAATAAAAAAGGAACATAAACGACAAGGCTAGATGTCTCGCATCCATATGGAATTTAGGTAGACATGTTAGACCTAATTTTATTGCCTGTTTAATAAAGATATTTACATGTTAAGCCTTCGTACTTGACAACTGTGTTAATTAACCGTCCTGCTTGCTAGGATGCAACATTAAACACAATGGCACATCGAACATTCACGTCTTTGGCATAACTCATAAGTAAATTAGTCATGTCCTTGCTTGTACTCGGAACAAATGGGTAAATTTTGATTCATTAGCCTTATAAACTTGTTGATAATTACAACGATACTACTGAATCATGGATTAAGTTATCTTTAAACTAGTAAGCCATACCGATAAATCTGTCTTTTAACCAGTAAGTTGTACCGATAAAGCTGTCTTGACATTATATTTATTGAATTTGTTTTCCTTCTTGCATTGTTGCAGGAATATGTCGGTAATGATAAGGTGATCCATTTCACTAGGGGTGGAGGTCAAGAAATAGGCATTAGAACAGTAATCTCATCGCCCTCTAATTCGGGCGATCCTTTCCCTAAATGTGGTGATCAATCATCTGATTATGGTGTTATTGCTTCATGCTTAGACTGTTCCTTTACTTATTCAAATATTTAGTGTCTCCTGCCATTTTTATTGCCAAAGTTCGGGGTGGAACATGCACTCTTGCTGTTTCTGATCCTCTAGATGACGTGCTTCATCGTGCCCAATTCCTTCTAGAAAACGGGTTTGGAGGCTACAATATTTTCAAGAACAATTGTGAGGATTTTGCAATCTACTATAAGACGGGCTTGCTTGTGTTCACAACCATTAGTGTTGGGTGAAGTGGGCAGGCGGCATCATTTCTAGCTGCTACTAGTGTTATAGTCTCGTCTCCACTCCGTTACCTGACCACCAGTTTTCCGGGTTTGGAGGTTGTGGGATGCGGCATATATTGCATAAGCAGGGTTGTTTCTGACATTGGGATGCGGCGTGATGTGGTCAAAATCTTAGTTGAGAGGCTTGTTAGAAGCACAACCTTGAATGAATCCCAAGCTTTGGTTGAAACTGATATGGATCCCCAAACTTGTATCAAGAAACCTGAAGAGGCTCAAGCGTCATTTTCAAAAGATGACCATGTACCAGTTGAGCGTGTGGAGGAGTCTCAACCCTTGATTGAGGAGCCTAAGGCTAAGAAACAATGACCAAATGGGTAAAATGCGTCACCGGAAAATGTACCTTTGCTATCTTATTATTACTATTTTAGGACTTCATTAGATTGCGATATGTTTTGAAATGATTTGTCTGCCAACTGTATTATCGAACTGCTACTCTCGCTTAAGAACCGTCGTTAGACGAATTTGTGTGTAAAGCTACTCTTGATAAAGTGTTATTGATTTGATTTTAGTATACTAATCTTAATAATGTTGTTTATGGGTTATAAGTGACTTGGTGTGATTGATATTTGTTTGTAAGGGGCCCCGGATCTAATAATGAATCAAAATGGGCCCGATTTTTGCTTTTACATGTAGTGGTTCCAAAAAGAATTTTGCTACACAAATACTTTACAAACTAAAATCTACAAAGTGATGTGTTATGTTTATATGTGGTCTTGTCTTTCTTCCTTTTTAATGCATCTTATTTTTCTATCCAATAATTACTAAAATTGTTAGTGCAAACATTACGATGCTTTGTCGATATAATCTCTTTATGTTTTGTTGATGACAAACATATAATTCGCAATACATTATGTAATATGTTAAGGTACTCGTAATCACTCAAGAATACATTTGTATACTTCTCTCGACACCTCCAAGATCGCATTCGACATGAATTACTAAAGGTATGTACAAACATGTCATTAACCTAACTAAGTGATCAAGGATTAATATTTTCTTAAAACTCACATTTAATCAAATGTGACAAAAGATTTTAATTAACTTTATTTTTAAGAAAATGTTTTATTAAAAAGAAAATGGAAATTTGAATTTGGCATATTCCATATGCCAAAGGAATATCCTTTGAGGGTATAAACTACCCCAAATGGCATATCCCCACTAAAGGACAAATTTGCACGGACTCCAACGCGGAGGTTCCTTAAAGGAACCCGCGGTTCCTTATTGATAAAGAACCGCGGGTAGAGATAAGGAACCGGGGGTGTCTTTGACCGTTGCAATGTTTCCCTATAAATAGTGGATCATTTCCAGATTTTCTTTCAACCCTTTTTGCACAGTTTCTTCAAAAACATCTTTAAACCCTTGATTAGTTAGTTTAGATTAATCTTGTTTAAGATGTGATTCTCTCCTTCAATATCCTCATCCTCTTAAGTGCAAAGAGAAGATCACTCACACATTTGTGATGTGATTAAAGATGAAGTATTGATGAAGATCATCGTGTTCATCATTTTTATTTATGTCTTGTGTAGATCCAATGTATATGTGTATACTTGGATCAATCTTGTGTAGATCCAATGTATTTGTGAATACTTGGATTAGTTGTGTTAATCCATTGTATTTGTGAATACTTGGATTAAGTATTGTGTAAATCCATTATATATGTGTATACTTGGATTTATGTTGTGTAGATCCAAGTTACATGTGTACACTTGGATATGTGTTTTATTGAGTTGTAATAGGTAAGAGTTGTAAGTTCTCACTAAACTATAAAGTGATGTGGTTGTATCTTGTGAGTTATTACTAAATTATAAAGTGATGTAGTTGTGTCTAGTGAAGTTCTCACTTAGCTTCAAAGTGAAGAGTCGTGAAGATTGGTTCTACCTTTCGATTAGAACTCGTCATCTAGCCTTGTGTCGTAAAATGGTGAAGTAGGCAACGTTGTGAAGATTGGTTCTACCTTTCGATTAGAACTCGACATCTAGCCTTGTGTTGTTAAATGGTGAAGTGGGAAACGTTGTGTAGATTGGTCCTACCTAAGATTAGGACTCGATATCTAGCTTAGTGTCGAAAATTGTGTAAGCGACGTGTATGGTTTTCTCCGCCTTGAAAGGTGTTTTGTTGACTAGTGAAGTAACTCTCGAGTAAGGTGTACTCGATGAGTGGAGTAGGGCGAAGAGGAGCTTCGTGACCGAACCACTATAAATCATCGCGTCGGTACTTTCATTTACATTTATGTCTTTACCTCTTTAGATGTATTTATAGTTGCATGATTGTTGTTGTGTGCTGTGTGCATCTCATAGTCTAAACATCTAAGTTGCAGAAAAGCTAAGGCCTAGTACGTGTGTGCTTCATGTTTAGATTATGGTCAAGTGTACATCACTTAGTCTAAACATCCTAGTTGCGGAAAAGCTTATGCTTAGTACGTGTGTGCTTAATGTTTAGACTATTGCTTGATGTACTCTTGATTTGATGTGTTTGTGTGTTTACTTACTTGTAGTATTTATCTTTCAATCAAACACATCTCATATCTAGTCAAGCTTGATCGAGAATTTGATACAAAGGATTGTTAAAGTTTAACAAGTAACAAATGGCACCGTCCACTGTCGGTGGTTCCTTAAAGGGACATGCGGTTCATTAGTGATAAGGAACCGCGGGTATGTTTAAAGAACCGCGCACAGTGAATTATGCGAAATGTTCTAAAAAATGAACTAGAAACTATTCAACCCCCCCTTCTAGTTTCTACAATTGGTATCAGAGAGAGGTTATTCAAGATCTTTGAAGTATATTGTGCTTTAAAGCTTGGATCGATCTTTGCTCTCTTTTTCAAAACAAATGGTTTTTAAAATGAAAACGGTTTTTAAAAATAGAGACGGTCTTTGTATCAAATTGTTCATGAAGAGTGATTACTTATGAAATGTGTTTTGTTGTTTCATTCGTACAAGTTTTGGTGTTAAATAAACTTTGTATAATAGCTTGAATTAAATCTTTTCATGTTTGAAAGTATAAAAATCTTTTGCGTCATAATTAACTCTAAAATACGAGTTCTATGTGTCTAAAATGATTTTTTAGAGTCCTAAGTCCTTCCAAAAAGTTATCAAATGATATTGGCCAAAAACCTCATTTTTGTCCTCTGGACGCGGTTCTTTATCTATTCCCCACGGTTCTTTATCAATAAGGAACCGCGGTCAGTCCGACACAGATTTTTGAAAACTTTGAAAAATCATATAAAATCAACCGTAAGTCCGTAGAAGTCGTGCCACCCGTCATTTCGAACGTAATTGAATTTTCTTTCAATTAAAAATGCTTCCAAACCTTTATTCAAATTTTAAAATTTGGATGGTTTCTAAGTTCCATACTTTGTCCAAAGTATTGAGCGTTGGTTTGTCGTAAAACTTGTGTTTTACTCTTTTCTATTAAGTTGGACATCTCTTGGTGATATATCTTTGAAAATTGATATATTTACAAATTGTTAAACTTAATTAAATTTTAAATGGGTCAAAGACTATTTTCAAATAAAATCAAGTTATGAATACTTTGTTGTATCTAACACTCAAAACATGGACGAATGCTTTTATGTGTTAAGCTAATTGTTTGTGTGTGTTTCCTTGTGTGTTATTATTATATGTAGATATTATTAAGTGTTCCTTGCTGTTTGTAGTAGTATTGCTTATATGTCTAGTCTCTTGTGCCTTGCTTGGTATTTGTTAGTATCTAGTTTTTTTCCTAATTAGGATGTATGTTAGATTTCTTGCATTTTAGTTGCAACATTATTTGTGCATTGCATATAGGATCAACATCTCTAGGTTTACATATGTTATATAAATATCTTGTACACCTCGTTATGTTTATTAACACTCTTAGGTTTGAAAGCTTTGTGAGCTTGTCAAATCTTTTGATGTGGGTCGTCTTACTCGATCATTGTCTTATTAGTTCAAGTAGATTAATGTCTCACTATAAAACATGAAACACCCTTTAAAAATCTTAGCTATTTTCTCTTAAAAGAGTGTTAGTGGGAATCAAGAAAGATTTCAAATATATATCAATTCATTATTCAAATTATGATTGATATCAATATCGAATCTAATTGACATGTTTTTAGTGTAGATATGAATGTGGACTATTAATAATACACATCGGATCATAACTCACACTTGTGTTGTCGATGGTATATTGAATCTACGTGTTCAAATTATTAGACATGTTTTGTTTAATAATTGCTTATAATGCATAATGGAGTCGGTTTGATAACTTGGATGTTTCATCCGAAATACTCAAGAAATTTACATTGCTATGCAATTTATAAATGTGTCATTTCCGAAAGACCAATCAAGAGTGTTCCTTTGGTTTGTGTAAACTTTGTTTATACACTTCAAAGTTATTGGCCTCAAGTTCTATTAAGGTAAATAACCTTAACTAGACTTGTTTGACAAGATATGCAATGGTAAATTCTTAACCCTCATTAGGTCATGCATTGTGTCGCCATGCAAGTTTCATCCTTGCTAAACTTTATTAGGCAAATGTTGGAATTACATTTTGTCTAACTTGAGAATAACTACTAGAGAATTTATTCACTAGGATCTTAATTTGACCTAACGGTTGAATTACTTCCATGTGGGAAGTTGAGTTGGTGTATAACTCGTAAAAATGTTCATGTTTAGCCTTAATTGAGCACCTCTAGTGATAGTCTCATACTCATTCTCTAAATTGGCTAAATGGCTCTTCCTATATATGACTAATGATAGTTTACTTTGATTAACTTTGCATGTCATTAGGAGTCTTTTTTTTTTGTATCCATTAGGTTTTTCTTAACTTTCTTCTTACGTGCTAATTGAACCTATGTGTTTTTCCTTTGTGTGTGTTCTAGTTTTTATTGCTCTTAAGCATGACTTTCTGATAAGTTAGACTAGAATATTATGATTTACTGAATTGGAAAATCCTCCATTCACCACCTAAACCAAGCCTCTGTAGGCGTTTCTTTAAATAGACCGCGGCTCCATATCAATATGGAACCACCGGTGGAGATAAAGAACCGCGGGCAGAAGCTCTCAAATTTGGGTTTTATGAAACTTCCCAATTGTTCCAACACCCTTTTGGAATCTTTGTTTCAAACATTTGATCACTCCCAAAATATCTTGGGCTTTCCCTTTTTAACCCTTTACTAGTTTGGATCATCCCCTCACCCTTTTAAACTCTCCTTGTTAGCCATGTTCTTCACACCTCAAACCATTCATCCTTACCCCTTAAACCACCCATTACTACCATGGTTTCTACAAGAACCTCCAATTCATCCAAAACCTCCTCTTCAAAGAGGCACCTCGAGGCACCTCAAAATTAAGATTAAGTTACCCAAACTTAACTATTCACCCTTTCACGCACCTAAGAATGAGATTGTGCCCATTCTCATCTCTTCATCACCCTCACCACCTCTTGCTCCATGTAAGACTACCTCAACACATGGCACCAACCATTCACATGGTTCTACCTCCTCTTCATTCCAATCTAGAATGAATGAGCCAACCTCACCCTTCACTCCTAGTACTCTCTTAGATGTGACTACCCAACCTCAACCTATCCAAAGCGTTCCCATTGAGAATGACTTTGTTGAACCCTTGGTGAATTCACCTTTTTACCCCACCAGATTCACCCACATCACCCATTTCACCTTTGGAGAACATAACTCCTCCTAAACCTTTCACCACCACCTAAACGTCACAAGGCATTGTGAAAACATCTCTTACCCACACTCTCATTCTTCACTAAATTCCGCCACCACCTTGTCTTCTATATAAGCATGTGTATTGCTTATTAATAAGACACTCAATCTAAGCAAATCTTAGGATTCTAGTGTAACTAAGATTAAAATTATGCTTAAGTTTTAGGCTTGTTTTTTTCATACATATTTGTATGATCTTTATTCTCTTGTATTTCCTTTCATGTTTTTCAACATGATTTTTCTTTGAGTCTTGGATCTCGTTTTTCTCGTGATCTTTCTTTTCTTATTTATTTTCTCACTCGGTTGTCAAGGAAGGTTAGATTTATATCTAATTCCTCTCCTAGTAAGATTGACAACTTAAATATTTCTTTTGAAATATTCAAGTAATTTTAACTTGCAATTGCAATTGTTAAAATTCATATCCGAAGCATTGACTTTCAATCCATTTAGCATCTTATGTTAAATTGTTTGACCAAGTGATTTACTTTGAGTCGATAATCGGTTTTGGACACCCATTGTCCACGGTTCCTCAAATAACCTTGGGTCTCATTATTGATAATGAACCACGGACCTATTTAACGAACTACAGCTAGTGAGTCCTTTTGTTCGTTTTGGTATTTTTTTTTCTTTTGACAAGTTTTCTTGAAGATTCCTTCTTTTCTTCTCTTTTGAGTTTCTTCTCTCGTTTCGTGAAGTTATCCTTAACTTCTTTGTTGAGTCTCTCTCAATTCATTTTAATCATGCTCTTCTAAATCGAGTCACTTTCTTCTATTCTTTCTAAACTAAGTTGAGTCGAGCCTCACCCTTTCCTCATCATGTACTTGTTCTTTGAACATTCATAATGATTGAGAAGAGTTACGAAACTTTGAGCATGTAGTTTATCGTATGCTAAACACCATTTGGTGTCGACATTCATAAGCATCCTTGCCTATAATGTATTATATCCAGAATATTTTTTTAAAGCATCGATTTATCCGCTTTTGGTTTTCTTTTGGATTGATAGCATCGCGTGCATACTTATTTCTCCAATGCTTGTCATTGTTTCTACAAACGACTTGTTTATCATCATCGTTTTCTTTTTTTTTCATCATAGTCATTCTTCCTCTCTTTTCGACTATATGTGATCTTATTTTTTTTCATTGTCATACTCTCTTTGATTTGGTATTTCTTGCCAAAATATTAAAAGTGGAGTATGTTCTCTCGACAATATTTTTCTCTTAAATTGGACATCTCTTTTCTCTCTTAGTCCTCTTTATATATTTTTTTGGTGTCACCAAAATAAGTAGGGTTCTATTTTCTTTCTAATAGCCCTCTTATTTTTCTTAACTTGTCATATTTTTGACACTTCTAAAAGTTAAGATTGTTTTAGCTCTCTCGAGTCCCTCTTTTTTTTACTCGAGTTGTTTAAAGCTAACTTCGTTTGACATCTCATTATGCATATGCTCTTGTCCACTAACTTTGTTTTGTAGGACACTTCTAACCTATTTTTGTAGCTCGTCACTATTCTTGCTTTGTTGGTGCCTCAAGCAAGGGGGAGCTCATATCAAGGGGGAGCATTTGAAAGAGTTCAAGTCATTACATTTGCGATCATTCATAGAATATCTTGCTAGTAATGAATTTTAGAATCTTGAAGATAAGCATTTTACTATGCATGGAGTTAGTTAACCTATGGTGATTGAAGATTTCACTAGGATTACGCAAGCTCAATATCTTTGGATGATTGGTTTATGGTTTAGATTCTCGCCTCTCAAACGAAAACCACAATGGATGATTAGATTTTTGGATGCATGTTCTCTCGAAGTCGATCATTCTCTTCTACAAATGAAGACTACCTTTCGGATGCAAGCTCATGTGACGTCAATTCTTTTCTTCTTCAAATGACATGCTTTCGATGACTACCTCTTTAGACGTGTTCTCTCTCGATGTTGCTTCTTCTCTTCTTCTAGACGTTGACTACCTTTTTGATTCGACAAAAGGGGGAGAAGTAAGTGTAAACGAGTAACTTATGCATTTTACTTGTTTGTCATCATCAAAAAGGGGGAGATTGTTAGTGCAAACATTACGATGCTTTGTCGATATAATCTCTTTATGTTTTGTTGACGACAAATGTATAATTCGCAATAAATTATGTAAAATGTTAAGGTACTCGTAATCACTCAAGAATACATTTGTATACTTCTCTCGACACCTCCAATATCGCATTCGGCATGAATCACTCAAGGTATGTACAAACATGTCATTAACCTAACTAAGTGATCAAGGATTAATATTTTCTTAAAACTCACATTTAATCAAATGTGACAAAAGATTTTAATTAACTTTATTTTTAAGAAAATGTTTTATTAAAAAGAAAATGGAAATTTGAATTTGGCATATTCCATATGCCAAAGGAAAATCCTTTGAGGGTATAAACTACCCCAGATGGCATATCCCCACTAAAGGACAAATTTGCACGGACTCCAACGCGGAGGTTCCTTAAAGGAACTCGCGGTTCCTTATTGATAAGGAACCGCGGGTAGATATAAGGAACCGCGGGTGTTTTTGACCGTTGTAATGTTGCCCTATAAATAGTGGATCATTTCCAGATTTCTTTCAACCCTTTTTGCACAGTTTCTTCAAAAACATCTTTAAACCCTTGATTAGTTAGTTTAGATTAATCTTGTTTAAGATGTGATTCTCTCCTTCAATCTCCTCATCCTCTTAAGTGCAAAGAGAAGATCACTCACACATTTGTGATGTGATTAAAGATGAAGTCTTGATGAAGATCATCATGTTCATCATTTTTATTTGTGTCTTGTGTAGATCCAATGTATATGTGTATACTTGGATCAATCTTGTGTAGATCCAATGTATTTGTGAATACTTGGATTAGTTGTGTTAATCCATTGTATTTGTGAATACTTGGATTAAGTCTTGTGTAAATCCATTGTATATGTGTATACTTGGATTTATGTTGTGTAGATCCAAGTTACATGTGTACACTTGGATATGTGTTTTATTAAGTTGTAATAGGTAAGAGTTGTCAGTTCTTACTAAACTATAAAGTGATGTGGTTGTGTCTTGTGAGTTCTCACTAAACTATAAAGTGATGTAGTTGTATCTAGTGAAGTTCTCACTTAGCTTCAAAGTGAAGAGTCGTGAAGATTGGTTCTACCTTTCGATTAGAACTTGACATCTAGCCTTGTGTCGTAAAATGGTGAAGTAGGCAACGTTATGAAGATTGGTTCTACCTTTCGATTAGAACTCGACATCTAACCTTGTGTCGTTAAATGGTGAAGTGGGCAACGTTGTGTAGATTGGTCCTACCTAAGATTAGGACTCGACATCTAGCTTAGTCTCGAAAATTGTGTAAGCGACGTGTATGGTTTTATCCGCCTTGAAAGGAGTTTTGTTAACTAGTGAAGTAACTCTCGAGTAAGGTGTACTCGAGGAGTGGAGTAGGGAGAAGAGGAGCTTCGTGACCAAACCACTATAAATCATCGCGTCGGTACTTTCATTTACATTTATGTCTTTACCTCTTTAGATGTATTTATAGTTGCATGATTGTTGTTGTGTGTTGTGTGCATCTCATAATCTAAACATCTAAGTTGTGGAAAAGCTAAGGCCTTGTACGTGTGTGCTTCATGTTTATATTATGGTCAAGTGTACATCACTTAGTCTAAACATCCTAGTTGCGGAAAAGCTTATGCTTAGTACGTGTGTGCTTAATGTTTAGACTATTGCTTGATGTACTCTTGATTTGATGTGTTTGTGTGTTTACTTACTTGTAGTATTTATCTTTCAATCAAACACATCTCATATCTAGTCAATCTTGATCGAGAATTTGATACAAAGGATTGTTAAAGTTTAACAAGTAACAAATGGCATCGTCCACTGTCGGCGGTTCCTTAAAGGGACACGCGGTTCATTAGTGATAAGGAACCGCGGGTATGTTTAAAGAACCGCGCAAAGTGAATTATGCGAAATGTTCTAAAAAATGAACTAGAAACTATTCAACCCCCCCCCCCCTTCTAGTTTCTACAAAAACCCTATCATTTTGTGGATTTTAGTTTGTAAATTGTTTGTGGTTTTAGCAAATCTCTTCGGAAAAAGAGTTATGAGTTTGCTTGTATTCATATACGGATGCATGTCAAAATATTGAAAAGACAAAACCGATATACAGTAGAGTTACAAGTTGTGTTTAGATCTTAGGGTCCGTTGGTTTGAAATCAGGTGTTTTTTTAAAAGTGAGTTTATAAAGTAAATGGTTTATGATTGAGTAAAATTTAGATTTGAAGAGAGAAAATGTATTTTAAAATGAATATTTAAATATTTATTTTAGATTAAAATATAAATTAAAATTAATATATATTATATAAAAAATAATTTTGAAAGGATGAAATTTATAGAGGGCTCATAATGTTATGCTTTTGTCAATAAAAAAAGTATATAATAAGTTCTTCAAAATGATTACAAATGTGGAATTTAACCAAAGTTAAAAATCACATTTTGACATCAAACACTGACTTTTCTAGCCACCTATACCAAACACCTCCTTATAGTCATGATAAAATTCCATATTTACGGTACAAATATATTTTGGTTAGTTCTATAACGGGTGAACTAGAAAAAAATTGTTCTTGTGGGTTCCAAAATTTGCATTATATGCTATCCAGTTTTCTTTTTGGTAAATAATGTTATTGTGGTCAAATCTTTTTACACTCTATGCCTTGATTGTCAACGATCGTCACTTTTTTCTCGTTGAAAAGCCTAATATGTGTTTCATGTGAGGGCTTTTTCGTTATTTCACGGCTTATTCAGATGGGATAGTTCAAATTTTGGAGACTATGGGCATGGAGATATTTTTAGTAGTTTACAAAAATAAGTAAAATATATGTCCTTGCTTATGATTAAAATCAAAATTCAGTTGTCATAAATGTAAGATTAAACATTAGGAATAAGTATAGTTAAATGTTGAAATTATAGTAAATGAAACTGTGTTAGGTTTATCTTATTAAATTTATTGTACAACACATGATATTTGACTAGACGAATACCCGTGCATAGAAGCAGAATTGTCTGGCGGCAGATAGTTAACGATACGCTATGTCGAGATAAGATTAAATTGCAATGCAAAACCTCATAACATACAACTTCCGATAATACAACTTTAGAAAAAATGTCAAACAAGCATGTATCTCTACTAAAAACTTGGCTTCACTAAAACGTTGGTAGCATATCAGCAAATTCACAACTGATATTAATACCAGAAAACAACTACTTCAGCTAAAAAACTAAACATTTTCCGCTCACATAACAATATCCAAGAAGGTAGTCCATAGCCTTACAACTTTGTTTAATTGTACTTCGTGTCTACTTCGGGCGGTAATAGTCAGTAGCAAATCATCATCTTTGTGCCCTTTTCCTTTATTTCTTCGATTTCGGCCACCAAGGGTGTTTAAAAAGACACAAGAATATTCTTTAAATATATACAAGAAAAGGTGAAAATTTAAAAGAAATCCTAAATTTCAATATGCGGGTCACTGAACCAAGCATATGATATTTTCTCCTAACGCATCGTGTCAAATAAATAAAATTTAAAGGAAGCGATTCCAATGCGCCAAAAGTCACACATAAATGTTTATAAAAACTTGTGGGTAGAAAGTGGTCATGAGTAACCCCATCTGCGTTTTGGCCCATACAAAAAATAGCCTATTTTGACAGCTTACCCAACGTGTCTGACCACCCATTGTTCCCACCATTGCAACTAAAAAATAACATTCCTAAAAAAAATCACTTACATCTTGTGCAACAATTTGTTTTGAGTGTTTTAGACGGAATATTGCAACTTGAAGTCGCAATAATCATTGGATATTATTCTGTGATAAGTATAGTATAAATATAAGAGAGATACAACTTAATCAAATGTCATTCATGACATCAGAGAATGTGTAATTTTACCCAAACAAAAAAACGGCTTTAACGAGCTCTTTAAAACCATGATTAATTCTATCATATTTGCAAGAACGTGTACTTTTACCCAAACAATAATACAACTCGAATGCAAATGGACTAATAGTTGTTCTGATGATATACAACGAAATATTCAAACTTTAGGGAAAATAAATTTTTAAGAAAAATGGTATTTGTAACGTTTGAAATTCTTTCCCGAAGAACTGCTTTTCCGATTACATGGTTGCATTGTTCTTTGATAGCGTTGATATGTGCGAGATTGATTGCGTCCATATGTTTGAGAGACTGTCCTTTTTAGAAGCATTGTTTTAAATTGCACGGTCCGATTAAAAGATAAAAATAAATGTATAAATGTTTTAGTTTCATTGTCCAATGATGAGTGATAACTTAATTATGAGCACTTAATTAAAAAATACAAATGTCTAACACTTATTCTATTATAAAAGATACCGAATACTTCGTAAAATTTGCTTGACTTTATTTCTCTCTAAACGGAGTACTCTCTCCGTCCCAAATTATTACTCATTGAAAAAACATTTAGTTTAAAAAAGTGTCATTTTTAAACCTTTTTTCTCTTACTTTTTGAGTAAACACAGTTTTACCTTTAATAATTAATTTAAAATCATTTTAAATTTGTAATTATTATTTCAACTAAAAGTAATGTATTAATCTCGATCTAAACATTCCACTTTTGTTAAAAAAAATTCATCTATTTTTAGAAATAGACAATTAATTTAGGACAACCCGAGAAAGATGAATTATAATTTTGAGACAAAAGTAATACATTAATTGATCGTAAAAAGTGGCGCTAGACTTTTGTTTGATTTTGAATGATCAAAGTTGTTCGAATATTGTTAATTGTGTTCTTAAGCTTAAAAACAAAACGTTTTAGATGTCCAAAAATATGTATGTATTTTTGGTATTGGCAAGAAAAAATAATAATTTAACTATTGAGAATAGTCATTAGTATTATTGTCATGGTGGTCTTATTCAAAATAATACTCTCTTCATAATAAAAAACGTAACTTAATAAAAATATTGTTTTTTCAACTTATTATCTTTTACTTTTTACATAATAACAATTTTACTATTAATCAATTAATTTATACTGCACTACAGTTTTTTAAGACGGTATAAATTGCTCACTTGTTTTCAAAAAATAATCTTTTTACTTAAATTCTTTTCTAAAGTTAAATCCAAAAACGTTTTAATTATAGTTTCGAACTCAAAATGTTGTCAACATCGGGAAAACACACAAGTCTAAAAAAGTCTATCTTGTCAAATCACCTCATCTTTTAATGTCTTTAATGGGTACCCCTATTGGTACCACCTACCCCACAAAAAAGGTACAAAAAGTACATTATTCATGTAATTTTTGTCTCCTGTCATTTTCTGAACAGTGTTTTTATCAGTTTCTGTTCCGCGTTTTTTAACATTTTAACAGTTTTGACTAGTCAGACTTTATTTTTTCGATTTCATGTTTTCCGTTTCACAGTTTTATAACAATCTCAAAATTATAAAAATAAAAAATAAAATAAAAAATAAAAAAAAAAATCAGAAAAGAGGGGGGTACATCAAGTATTTTAGGGGGGTCTGTATAGCTTGGCCCGTCTTTAATACTCGAAAAAGCTGTAAATTTACTGTACACGATTTCTACCACTGTTGAATTTTTAAATTGAAAACATTCGAAAAGTTTCAAATTTTAAACTACTTAATTTTTTATTTTTAAATTTCAAAAGTTACTGATTCTTCCTAGTCTTTGAAACTGAAAATTTTGAATTCGTAAAAACTTGAAAAATATTTGTATTTTTTATTCTTAGTATGAATCACACATGCGTTTCTCATTTTATTTAATCTTTGTTAAATATGTAAATGAGACTAAACTTTTTGAATATAGTACGATGCTTTTTAGGTTTAGGTTTATTAAAGTTTGAGTTGTACTTGGTTCTTATTGGGAAGGTAATTGCTTTATTAGATGTTTGACTGTATAGGATAGCTTTTACACTTCTAATATATTTAATAGGTTTCAGTATTTAGTTCCCATAATAATTAAAAAAAATAGAATACCGAACGTTTAGAGATTCAAATTATTTCATTTCAAATTAAAGTTTCACTAAATTTAAATTTCAATAATTTCATTTAAATTTTTTCAGATTTCAAACGTGTTTAAATAGAAAAATACTAAAAAAATTTTTTGGATCAAATAAGTTTTCAAACTTTACATTTTATAAACCTAAATTTAACAATAAAAAAAATATACTGACAATTACATAACAAATAAAAATAATTTACTTACCGAATTTTTAAAAAAATAAAAAGATTAAAAAATAAGCTTAAAACAAAAAATTAAATACATCTATATACCTAAATAACCACCAAATTCATGTCAACTTGATTTAGCAAAAAAAATTCATCGAAGCTTTAAAACAAAAATGTAGAAATTAGATAACCTAACTAAAAAAAATCTATACAAAATATCATAACAAAACATAAACCAAATTACATAAACTTGAAAAATACTTACAAAAATTATAATAACAAAATTAAAAATGATAACATTCTCAGCAATTGAAACAGTTCTTCCGGTGACCGCGACGAAGACAACGTAAACTCCAGCGCCAGTAACGAAAAACTCCGGCAACAATAGCGAAGGTGGAACAGAGGTTCTACAAAAGAAGTTCCCAAACATTATAACTCAGATCTATAAAAGAAATAATCAAATAAAGAATACAACACAAACTTTAAAACAAATTTACACGAATTTCATATCAAACTAACCTTTGTAAGGTGGTGGGAAGCTTTTTCCGGCGACCATGTTTATCGGAGGTGGAGGCAAAGATGTAGCTGTAATAAAAAACACACCCAAAATTATAGATATACTAACAAAAACGTGGGACTACATTTATAAGCTATCGATCTACATTTATAAACTATGGATCTATAAAAAAATAGATCTAAACTTAAAACTTGTAGATCTACAAAAACTACCATCAAAAAATTAAAAAAACACTCTTGAAATACCTTTAAACTTGAAAAAAAACGGAGGTCGCTTATTGAGAGGGTCATGTCGGGCAGTAGTAACGACGGGGTGGGGTTGGTGGTTGTGACGACCGTCAGAGGTGGAAGTAGTGGTGGTAAAGAAGATATGGTTTTTATTTTGTAGTGTATGGGTTTTTTTAATGAGTATTTTTAGGGTTGGACGTTGGTTTCGAGTGTGTAAATTTTGGGGTTGATGTTGGTTAGGAAGTCTGAATCTTAAAAATGGAGGGTAGCGGTAGCCGTCGGTGGTGAGATGGCAGCCAGGTGACCTAGAGAGATGAGTTTTGGAGTAGAGAGAGAGTGGATTATGGTCTTATTGTGCTTTAGAGAGAGAGAGAGTGGATTGTGATGTGTGTGTGTTTATTTGGTAAGACTAATATAAAATAAAAATAACTATGTTCATTTTATTAATATTTTAATAATAATTTTCAACATTAAATAGTTAACATTTCAACCAATTTTATGTAGCCTTTATAAGGTAGTAGAGATATTAAGGTTATGTTTGGTAATAACTGTTTTAAAAACATTTTAAAGCTGTTAGATTTCTTGTTGTACAACACATGATATTTGATATCAAGGTTATGTTTGGTAAGAATTGTTTTGGAATTTTTTTACTCTTATTTTTTTTTAAATAATTTAATAGCTTTCTATGACATAAGAATTTTATAAAGCTGTTAGTTTTTTATTTTATACAAATACCGTTTAAATATAAATCTTATTCATAAAAAATTTTAA
The DNA here is from genome assembly GCA_025667525.1 of Glebionis coronaria. Lineage (NCBI taxonomy): Eukaryota > Viridiplantae > Streptophyta > Magnoliopsida > Asterales > Asteraceae > Glebionis > Glebionis coronaria. The sequence goes on from CM046881.1 coordinate 219,048,377, forward strand.
ATTATTAAAAACTGTTAAAGTTATAAATTATTGATATACCATTCAATTATATTATAATTTATTTAAATATGTATTTTAAATCATTTTACATCTTAGTTTTACAGTCAACAAATAATATATCAAACACTTTTATTAAAAAATACAGTTTATAACTTATGTTAACAGTTTTTTTAGTAAATAATTTCTTAACAGCTTACAACTAGTTTTACTAAAATATGCAATGATTTAAAATCCGGGTTTCAAATCGATCTGGTCGAGTTACCGGGTCCGGGTCAACCCAGTTTTTTAAAAAAATTTATTTAATATTTTTAATAATTAACAAAAATTATATATAAAAACTATCAAAATTCCCATATATTAAAGATAAAAATTATTTACCAACTAATATAATATGTAAAAATAAAATTTTGTCGCAAATATGTAAAATTTACATATTTAAAAAAAACTCGAAAAAGTCGAAACATGACCGGGTCTCGAGAACTGGGTTGACCCGGGTCACCCCAAACCCGACGGGTCGAGCCGGATTTCGAAAATATGAAACCCGATTTAATATGACCCGTTTTTTGACCGAAACCGTGTCAACCGTTTGACCCGGCCTGGTTGACCCGGGTTTCAGAACATTGAAAATATGATAGATAAATGATCACCGGTTTACCGCACATAAAAAACAAAATTCATACCAACATCTATACATTACCATTAATTCTTTCTACAAAAGAGGTAGTGCTAACTTTGTGTGACCCTAAGCATATGGTATTGGTTATTTATAGCTAAAATTGCATCAAAATGGAATGAAAACGATGTAGGCACGAATATATTTTGCACTTCTACATGGCACGTATCAAGAAAATATATAACTGGTACCAGAAGTGTTTAGATATACCAATACCATCCCAAATAGAACAAACATTATACCATTATTCGTAAAACACAGTTGCATAACTAAATTTAATAAGTAGAAAAACCACCTTAAAACATTGACATTTGGCCTTGTATACGATGACTTATAACTAATTATTGGTATTTTGTGTTCCAGATCTCACAAAATCATAAACTCGATCGTATACGTTTCACCCAACACAATAGTGTCTAACTAAAGTAAAAAAGTACTCTCTTGAGGGATTTCAATAGAGACGTACCTTGAAACTACATTTTGGCTTATTATATTTGAAAGAGGTATTGAGAAATTTGTAAATGCGAAAAAACATATAAAAAGTTTAATAAAACAAAAGTCTTAAATTGTAAAAAAACGAAATATAAACAGATAAAAAATTGCATTGTATTGTATAAAAAGGGGACAAAATAAAGTGGGTCAAGAGGTCTTAGTATTAGCACCCTTTTTTACAATACAAAATTATAAAACATCCACGAGTAAGTCGATTTTCACGAGTAATGCAAGATGGAATGCTTTTAATCATATGCACATTGGTACATTTTGGGGAAGTCATTTTCATTGATGACACTGATGTGACTAATAGGCTTAGCAAAAGGCTTTGCATAAAGTCGTCCCATGCGTAATTGATTTTTGCATTCATCATCGTGACTTTGAACAACGTCATCTACCTATTCTATTCTGGTTAGGGAATTATGCATTTGGACGCCCACTTTTCTTGGCTTGATAATGATAATGACATTGATGGGGAAAATAAGATAAGGATAGGGAAAAGTCTATTGAAGATAATGATCTTGAATCTGCTGTGGATACATAATTGACGTCGAGATTGATGATTTTGTGAAAGATAAGGAGCTTAGAGATGAGTTTCAACAAATTGATTCTCCTAAACATGATGGCAAGAATCAGAAGCCATTTGATAGTGATCCATTTGAGCTTGACCATCTTATAGAGTGGTAAAGCCAAATAATCGCGTCAATCCGACACTCCTAAACATCCACCAGGTTTTTCACCCATTCCACATGATGATCAAGCAACCTGGATTTTCCATGCTTGGGCGCTTAGAGGAAACGATTAAAGTCGGTTGGCTTTAGGGCTAACATGGAACGGTATGAAAAAAATACTTGCTTCCCTAATCAATTAGAAAGGATATAATGTTGTAAATAAATGAATTGCATTTCTATTAATTCCCAGGGTCTCAAAGACCTCAATAAACGAATGTGGCTTCGTGATTTATGTCTTACTAATAATGTAAAAATTTTAGGTACCCAGGAGACTAAAATGCTTCAAGTTGATATTTAGAGACTTCTACAGATTTGGGGAAATATTTATTTTGATTTTGCTTCTACTTCAGCACGTGGTTTGTCAAGAGGTATTATATGTTTATGGAACTCCTTGGTTTTAGTGAGTCTTGTATCGTTTGTAATGATAATTACATTGTCATAGATGGTTTGTGGATACTTGAGAATGTTCAAGTTAAGTGGATCGTGGTGTATGACCCCAAAGTTTATCTTGTAAAATCAATATTTGGTCTACCTTATCAAAATTGCTGGCCAATTTGAATGGTATTTCGGTTTTCATGGGTGATTTCAAGGAAGTTCATGAGGAGGGTGAGAGACATGGTTCGATTTTTTATGGTAGACAAGCTAGAATTTTTAACAACTTTATCACCAATTATTATCTTATAGATATTCCTTTGGAAGGTTATAATTTCACTTGGACGAACAGATGGGGGACAAAAATGAATATTTGATCGTGTCTTGGTTTATGAAAGTTTTTATAAGACGTTTCCTCATGCTACTGGTCTTGTCTTGGAGAAAGGTGTCCCAGATCAATGGCCTATTTTTATTAAGGAATCTAATGTGGAGTATGGCCTTACTCCTTTCCGAATTTTCCACTCTTGGCTGGAAATGGACGGGTTCCATGTTCTGGTGGCTCAGACTTTGAGTAATTATGGCATCGTTGATGGGAATGGTTTTATTTTATTTAGAAAGAAGCTTCAAAATCTTAAAAAGGTCATTCGTATGTGGAATGCTTCTCGAAAGTCTGACACTTATACGCTGAAGAAAGATCACTAGAATCGGCTTTATTTAAATGACTCCAATTGACCAAGGGTGTGCTAGTGCTGAGGATTTTATGAATCGACGTGACCTTTAGCCATTTTGGGTCATATGAATCGTCTTGAAGCTAAAAATTATGCTCAAAAGGATAGGATTAAATGGGCTTTTGAGGTGATGAAAATACAAGTTTCTTCCATGGGTTGTGAGAAAAAGAGGCGATAACAAGCTATAATAGGTATTTTGAAAAATGGTGAATGAATTGAACTCTGGATATGGTTAAAGAGGAACTTCTATTGCATTTCAAAATAGATTTAACAGACCACCAACCATTCTTCTGCCTTGGATTCTTTCCATTTAATTATATTTTTCAAGTTCATTGCGACTACTTAGAGCTTCCCTTCACTCGTTATGAAATTAAAAGGTCAGTCTTGGATTGTGGTGGAGGTCGTGCCCCCAGTCCCTAATGGTTTCACGTTTCATTTTTTCACCATTTTTGGGACACTATCGCGAAGGACGTGGTTTGTTTTGTGCAAGAATTTTCCCTCTCTTGTGAAATTCTGAAAGGTTGTAACCATTCTTTTATTTCTTTAATCCCAAATATCCCTAATGCCAAGTTTGTCTTTGATCTTTGGTCCATTAGTCTTATTGGCTGTCAATACAAGATCATTGGTAAACTTCTAGCTAACCAGCTAAGCAATGTTATTAGAGATTTTATTAGTCTTGTGCAGTCAGCTTTCATTTAGGGGAGGTATATACTTGATGGGCCTATTGATTGGTGTATTATGCATACACCTCATAGCATGTTAATTTGCATAATTGTATATTTATTTGTCATTATATATGTACTTTTATTGTGTTTTGTGATTATGTAGGTTACGAGCGAAATGGAATAAAATGACCGCTTTTTATTAATTTTTTGGAGAAAAGATATTGAGAGCGCCGATAAATGAAGAAAAATATTGAAGAAAAGATTTGAGCGCGTCGCAATATTTTCGGTCATCTTTTATTTGTCCGGGCTTCGTTTGAGCAATTTTTGGTGTTCGGCTATTTTTTATTGGGCCAAAGTATTATATCTCAAAAGAATTAAAAAAATACATATATAATAACTTTTTGCCCATTAGCCCACTAAAATATGGGAGGTTATATATACACTAGGATTATTCAGCCAAGTCGAGGAAGAAAAGGGGGAAAAAAGCAGCCGCCAGTTTGGGGTATAGCAAAAGAAAAAAAAAGAAACACAATTCGTCCCTAGGGACATCAAAATAGTCGCATGATTAAATAAAAAAATAGAGTGAAATTAATTCATTCTTAGTTTTGCACGTTCGCCGAGGAGGAGATTAGTCATTTTTTTGGAGAAAAATAACAATTCGTCCTTGGTGGTGATGAACTGCGGAGTAAAAAAAAAGAGAAGATGTCTTATTTTTTGGTGGGAATAAAAAAGAAGATGAACAGTGGAAAGCGGGTCGGATACATCGTGATGTCCGGCTAATTTTGTTGTAATTCTTTTTGGTAACTTTATTTATGGTTTGATCATTGCTTTTGGATTATCATATTTTTATTACATTGATTTATTGTTTATTTATAAATTATTTTGATATATTTAATATTGTGTTTCATTATTTATGCAAGACAATTTATTGTTAGTTAACGACTCATACTTATTCTATTTAGTTAAAGAAAAAGATGGTCGTATAATCAACATAAGTTGTACCTAAATAAATTATTTAAACATAATTCTTGGTTGGATTAATATATGATTTATTATCGCGAGTTATTGATAAACATAATAAGTGCCGACATTAATTCATTCATATTAAGTCGAAATAATATTTGTAACTAATTTTTTTTGATAATCCATGAGTGTGATCAACCATATGTATTTGGGAGCTGGAAGAGATTACATTTTTCTTTTATTTGTTTACATCTTTATTATATTTTTCTAGCTGTATTAGTAATTTAATAAGTATTTTAATTTTTAATCAGCATTTATATTATTAAGAGTATTTTAGTGAATTAGATTTCAAAATCAAAAATTTTATTGATCAATGATCACCCCAAAACTTAAATTAAAACCACATATTCCTCGTGGTTCGATACCCGCTTCCCTATCTAGTATAAGGTAGTTAGGTTTATTTTTTATCGGTACTTCGACGTTGATCAAAATTTGGCGCCGCTGCCGGGGAATAGTGAGCTTTTTGTTTAAGTTTTTGTTATTTTCTTTTTAAAAATAAAATAAAAAATACAAAAATATTTTATTTTTCTTGTTTTGTTTGTTTGTTTGTTTTGTTTCTTGTGAGTGTGCAGGTTATTGTATGCGCACATGTAGATCGGGACGTACATCACCGTTAGCTTACAATCCTGAGGTTGAGAAAAGTGCAAGGTTGAGGAGGAAAGCGTTTCGACAGTTTTCTACTAATCTTGATTTTACAGGTTTAGAAGAGCTTTTCGCTGAAATGCTAGGTGATGACTATGTTAGCGGAGATGCTAGCGGAGATACTAGCGGAGAAGAATACCCACCACGGGGTGTTGATTCTTATTACAGGCCGGGGATCTTCGAGGATCCCTCGCCTATCGTTTATCCGAACCCGGTTAAAGGGGTTTTAAGTAACTTCAAGATCCAGCCGAAGCTTATAGCAATCTTGCCAGTGTTTAGAGGTCGTGAGGATCCATACGCACATCTGCGAGAGTTCTTCTCCATTCCTGACACACATCAGGTTAATAACATTACCAAGGATGAGGTAAGACTTCACCTTTTTTCTTTTTCTCTTAAAGATCAAGCTAAGGACTGGTTCTTATCTCTTGAGCCAGGTAGTATTAACTCATGGTCTTAAATGCAATCTGCTTTTCTTGAGGAATTTTACTCAATAAGTAAAACTACTGCCATTAGGAATAAGATTAAATTCTTTCGTCAAATCCCAGACGAGCAGTTTCATGAAGCATTTAGTAGACTTAAGGAGTTATTAAGAACTTACCCTCATCATGATGTTCCAAAATGGGAGCTTGTCAAAGTCTTCTATGATGGGTTGGATTATAATAACCAACAATTTGTGATGGCAACTAGTGGGGGCATGTTTTTCTCGCGACCTATGGAGGAAGAATGGGAGTTTTTTGAAAACCTGAGCAAAGGTTCCAATACCCAAGCTTCAGTGGATTGAAACAACCACCCATCTTTCGCCAATTCTGTGTCTAACCAACGTGGCACAAATTCTGAAATTAGCGAGTTAAGTAAGAAAGTTGATCTTTTATTGAGAAATCTAGGAAAAGGTGTTCCAAATGTGTCTAATGTGTCGCATAGTGGGTGTTCAATGTGTGGTGATCCAAGTTACTCAGTCGATAATTGTCAAAGTTGGCGGCGCCACTAAATGAGGAGGTGAATGGAGTCTATGGAAGTCATCCACGAAATGAACCATTCTCTGAAAGTTACAATCCTGGATGGCGCAATCACCCCAATTTTCGTTGGAAAGAGGAAGACAATCGCCCTAATAATGCCCAACAACAACACTATGGTTACAAACCAAGGTATAAGGGTGGCGATTCATCTAACTTCCAAAAAAATTCTTATAATCATAGGCCCCAACAACAATATCCAAATCAGGGTCAAGGGAAAGATGATAACCGTCTCTTGAACCTTGACCGAAAGTTTGATAGGCTTATGGATTCATTGTCTACCAACAATCAAGAGATCAATAGAAAATTCGAGGTCACCAATAAAAGACACGAGACCACTACCAAATCTATTGCAGCTCTTGAGAGACAAGTTGGTCAATTGGCCGATCAATTGAAAAAAGGAGATGAGGGAAAGCTACCGAGCTACCCCACCATGAATCCAGCACACAAGAAAAATGGAAATGAGCACGTGAATATGGTGACATCTCTTCGAAATGGTAAAATCTACAACAATGAAAAGGGAATTCCAAATTCCTCTTATGATGTCGAGGATTTCGTTACTGATGACGAAATTATTGTTGAAGGTAAAAATTCTGATAATGTTAAGTCCGGTTCTGAGTTGGTAAATGATTTGTTAAATGATTTTCCTAAACCAACAATACAAAATCCTAAAGCTACTAAATCTCTCGAAGTTGGGAAGGGTGGTGTGTCCAATGCACCATACCCTACAGCTTTGGAAAACATCTGCAAGGTTAGCTAAAAAGGGTCTTCATGCTGAGGATATGTGGGAGACTTTCAAGAAAGTTAAGATCAATCTCCCCCTTATTGATGCTATAAAGCAAATTCCTGATTATGCTAAGTTTTTAAAGGACTTGTGTACCCAGAAGAGAAAGTTGAAGGTGTCTTTGCCTAAAAAGATTGACCTAACTGAGCATGTTAGTGCAGTCTTATCTAGATCACATCCTCCTAAATTCAAAGATCCTTGAGCACCATTGATTTCAGTGGTGGTCGGAAATATTGCCATAAAAAAGGCACTCCTTGATCTTGGTGCCAGTATCAACATCCTTCCTGCTAGTTTGGTCGATAAGTATGACTTAGGAACTCTTCGTAGGACAGACACCATTATTTCCTTAGCCGATCAATCTACGAAAATTCCTAGAGGTATCTTAGAGGATGTTATTGTGAAAGTTTATGACTTCTATTACCCAGTTGACTTATTTGTTATGGACACTGAGTCATCATACAAGGATGTTCAACCAACTATTATCCTTGGGCGCCCATTCTTAGCCACGATAGATGCTAGGATTAATTGTCGAACTGGTGCCATGGATATTGCATTCGGTAATAAGAAGATAAGATTGAATGTGTTTAATTCTATGAATTCTCCTTCAATGAATGAATGTTACCAAGTAGATGTGATCTATGTGGAAGTCCAAAAGCATGCATCCCATATGCTTAAGGATGATCCTTTTGAATTATATCTAATTGGTGAGAATGAGAAGATTCTTGTTGTTGCTGAATTCCAAGAGATTCAAGAGTGTTTGGTCAGTTCTTTGGACCATCAAAAACCACCTTGGTCTTATAAAGTGGAGCCATTACCTTCTACTTTTGACACGGCCACGAAGCCGTCTTTAGAGGTGCCTCCAACTCTTGAACTAAAACCTTTTCTGTCTAATCTCAAATATGCTTTTCTAGGTCCTAACAATACTTTACCCGTTATTGTTGCTTCTGATCTTTCTGAATCACAGGAGGAAGCACTTCTAAAAGTGCTTTCCAAGTACAAAGCAGCAGTGGGATGGACAATTTTAGACTTGAAAGGAATCAGTCCTTCATTATGTATGCATCGAATTGTTATGGACCCATATATTAAGCCATCAAGAGATGCGCAAAGGCGTCTGAATCCTAATATGAAAGAGGTAGTGAAGACGAAAGTTCTTAAATGGTTAGATGCTGGTATCATCTATCCCATCTCGGATAGTAAATGGGTAAGTCCCACTTAAACGGTGCCTAAAAAGGCTGGAATCAACGTTGTGGAAACCGAGAGTGGGGAAAAAATCACCACCCGACCAGTTACTGGGTGGAGAGTGTGTATTGATTATCGTAAGCTGAATAATGCCACACCTAAAGATCATTTCCCACTACCCTTCATTGATCAAATAGTTGAGAAGCTTTCTGGTAAGAAGGTCTATTGCTTCATGGATGGGTACTGCGGTTATAATCAAATACCCATCCATCTTGATGACCAGGCCAAAACAACGTTTACGTGTCCTTATGGGACATTTGCATTTTGAAGAATGCCTTTTGGCCTGTTTAATGCACCCGCTACCTTTCAGCGGTGCACGATGAGTATCTTTTCTAACATGGTTGGAATATCTGTAGAGATATTAATGGATGATTACTCTATCTTTGGTCAGTCCTTCGAAATCTGCCTTGATCAGCTTGAAAGTGTGTTAAAAAGATGCACCAAAACTAATCTGGTGCTTAGTTGGGATAAGAGCCATTTCATGGTTCGAGAGGGAATTGTATTAGGGAATGTTGTGTCTAAAAAAGGATTTGAGGTTGACCGTGCCAAGGTGCAAGTAATTTCAACCCTTCCTCCTCCCACTACCAACAAAGGTGTGCGATCTTTTCTTGGTCATGCTAGGTTCTATAGGCGATTTATTAAAGATTTTAGTGCAATATCAAAGCCTCTTTGTAATCTACTCTTAAAAGATGTTCGATTTGACTTTAATGAATCATGTCTTAAAGCATTCAACATGCTTAAGCAAAAGCTTGTAGAAGCCCCTATTCTGCAATCACCTGATTGGTCGAAGCCTTTCGAGATCATGTGTGATGCGAGTGATTATGCCGCTGGGGCGGTTTTGGGACAAGGGGTCGATAAGAAACCCGTTGTAATCTTTTATGCTAGTAAGAATTTTTTAGAAGCTCAAATGAATTACACTACTACTGAAAAAGAGTTGTTAGTCGTGGTTTTTACTCTTGATAAGTTTAGGTCATATATTTGGGGGCATTCTAAGGTGATGTATTTTTAGATCATAGTGCCTTATGACATTTTTTGACTAAGAAAGAGACAAAACCGAGGTTGCTTAGGTGGATTTTGCTTTTACAGGAATTTAATCTAGAAATCTGGGATAAAAAGGGGTCAAAAAATGTGGTTGCTGACCATTTGTCTAGAATAATCCCTCCGCCGTTCAACCCTTCTGACGTGATTAAGGAAAGCTTTCTAGATGAAAGTTTGTTTACGGTTTCTAAGGTTCCTTGGTACGCAAACATAGTCAATTATCTTGCTGTTAAAAAGCTTCCAGATTTTTGGTCCAAACAACAAAGAAAATACTTCTTCTCTGAGTTGAGGCATTATTTTTTGGAGGATCCGGAGCTATATATGGTGTGTGCTGACCAAGTTGTTAGGAGATGTGTTCCCGACCACAAGCATATGGACATATTGGCTCATTGTCATTCTTATGCATGCGGTGGACACTTTGGTGCTACGATAACTGGGCATAAAATCCTACAAAGCGGTTTCTTTTGGCCGACTATATTCAAGGATGCCCAGTCTTTTGTGAAAGCATGTATCCGTTGCCAACAAGTTGGTGGGATTTCAAGGCGTGATCAAATGCCTATGAATCCCATACTTGTTGTTGAGATCTTTGACGTGTGGGGTATTGATTTTATGGGACTATTCCCCACTTCCCATGGAAATGTGTACATTTTAGTGGCACTTGATTATGTGTCTAAGTGGGTAGAGGCTGATGATACTAGAACCAATGACCATAGTTTAGTTCTTAAGTTTGTTAAGAAGAATACCTTTGCTAGACATGGAATTCCTAAGGCTATCATTAGTGATGGGGGTTCCCACTTTAAGAACTTTAGATTTGGAAATTATTGAAATACTACGGAGTTAATCATAGGATAGCTACCCCTTATCACCCAGAGACTAGTGGACAGGTTGAAGTATCTAATAGGGAGATTAAGCGAATTTTAGAAAAGACTGTTCGTAGTGATAGGAAAGATTGGTCCTTGAGGTTAGATGATGCCTTGTGGGCATATAGGACGGCTTTTAAGACTCATATTGGAATGTCACCGTATAAGTTGGTATATGGCAAGGCGTGTCATTTACCGGTTGAGATAGAGCATAGGGCTGAATGGGCGATTAATACCGTTAATCAGGATTTAGATAGAGCGGGTAGTTCTAGGAAACTTCAATTATCTGAATTTGATTAGGTTAGACGTGATGCTTATGAAAGTTCTAGGATTTATAAGTAGAAAACCAAAGCTTTTCATGACCGACACATCACTAAGAAATCTTTCTTGGTTGGTCAAAAAGTTTGGTTATTCAATGCTAGACTTAAGCTTTTTCCAAGGAAGTTGAGAAGTAAATGGACGGGTCCATACATTATGACTCAAGTCTCTCCACACGGAGCCATTAAGATAAAAAAATATGGTGGGTGGAGAGCCTTTTAAAGTTAATGGACACCGGTTGAAACCGTATGTTGAGTTGGAGAGTAAGAATACCGAAACGGTTGATGTGGTTTACTTGGAACCACTCCAACCGTCTTAATAGCACATTTGAGTTATGTCTGGCTGAAGACGGTAAACTTAGCGCTTCGCGGGAGGCAACCCGTGGTTTGTGGTTTGTAGTGTGTGTATTTTGTTTTGCAATTTATTATCTTATTGTGTGTGTGTTTAAAACTTTGTGGGTCTGTTCACTACAAACCCTCACGAGACAAAACTCGTCCAGTCGGGCTACCGAGTGGTTTAAAGGCTTGTTGCATACGCTAAATGCAACCGTGATTCCTACGAAAGTGAGTTAGGTTTTTGTTTTGTGTGAGTTTGTCAAATTGATTTTTAACCAAAAATTCAATTTAAAGTTTTTGCATTCGGGGAAATGCAATGCTTTAAGTTGAGGGGGGTGGCACATGTGTTACATATTTTTGTGTGAAATTTTGGTCAAAATGGGTTAAAATGTGATTTTTGGAAAAAATTGAAATTTTTTAGAAATTTTAAATCACATTATAAGAGTCTTGTGCTAATTAGATGTAGAAGTTTCTTCTACATATATGTTTGTTGAGTGTTTGTAGATTCCGAATATTAGCTTGTGGATGATTTATTGGAGCAAGCTAGAGGATTTGGCCATAATTATCAAGTGCACCTGATTCCATTGTATAATTTGGTTACGAAATTGATTTGATTGTTTGCATGTAGTTAGGCATATGTATAATTTAGATGATCAAACCATGCCGATTGAATTCCCTCTACTTAGCTTTGCTTAGATCGAGTAGAAAGTTTGAATAAATAATATGCAATATTGTAATGTAATAGTTGGGTTATGACACTTGAAATTGATCTTATTCGGCTCGCCGCCCGCGTACGATGGCCTTAGAAAAGAGTTGGAGAACTGTCATAATTATTGGTGGTAGTCGTATGTTGGGCTTGCCTATCTGATTCGTCACCCGCGCAAGGTGATACTTTAGTTGTTAGCATGGGTCAGACGCCAATTTTTATGATGGATAGCATTGCACTTAGCTGAGACAATTTTATGTGAAATAACCCAATCCTTGTATTGTTGTAATGAAATTAGAAATATTAGTTTCATTTAGTGCATTGATTAATCATACTATGTAGTAGATAACTCCATCATGTGATGTACCAGTAGGCACGAAGTATAATTGTTCCCATTTAATTAAAACGGACTAAATTAACCGGTTCCCATGTGCCAATGTGTCTTATATGAACATATAGGATAGATATTCATTTTTCTAAATGATTGGTCTTTATATCAACCTTAAAAGGAGCATATAAAGCGTTCGGGATGACTTGTATAAGAAACGGTCCCGGATGGCTAAAAGAAAAAAGCTTATGTGCGATGTGAAAAAAAATGAAAGAAAAAGAAAAAAAAGTGAAAAAAAAGTAAAAAAAATGAGAAAAAAATGAAAGTATGCAAGCTAAAGTATGATAGCTTATGATGTGCTCTTATTGTATAAAAACTCCAATGTTATAAAAGGTGTAAGATATTCTCACCGCTTGTTTTAGATTAACGTTTAGATTGATTATAAGTGTGCATTAGGTACATTGGACACATAATTAATTATATGAAACATAAAGTAAATGGAATCAATGAGAATGGTTATGTTTAGTGTTTAAGAAGGACAAAAACTATTGTTAATCATTTTGGATTATTTTTCATGTAGGATGGTTATTAGTGTACTAAGTTAAATTTGATATTTTTGATAGAATTTCAATGATATGATTAAAATTTATGAAATTAACATGCTTATATATTCTTTTTACTTTGGGACAAAGTAAAGGTTAAGTTCAGAGGGGTTTGATTGGTGTATTTTGCATACACCTCATAACATGTTAATTTAGCATAATTGTATTTTATTTGTCATTATATATGTACTTTTAATGTGTTTTGTGATTATGTAGGTTACGAGCGAAATAGAATAAAATGGCCGTATTAATTTTTTGGAGAAAAGATATTGAGAGCGTCGATAAATGAAGAAAAAATTGAAGAAAAGATTTGAGCGCGTCGCAATATTTTCGGTCATTTTTTATTTGTCCGGGCTTTGTTTGAGCAATTTTTGGTGTTCGGCTATTTTTTATTGGGCCAAAGTATTATATCTCAAAAGAATTAAATATATATATATATATATATATATATATATATATATATATATATATATATATATATATATATATATATATATATATATATATATATATATATATATATATATATATATATATGTATATATATATATATATATATATATAATAACTTTTGTCCCATTACCCCACTAAAATATAGAAGTTTATATATATACTAGGATTATTCAGCCAAGTCGAGGAAGAAAAAGAGGAAAAAAAGCAGCCGCCAGTTTGGGATATAGCAAAAGAAAAAAAAAGAAACACAATTCGTCCCTAGGGATATCAAAACAGCCGCAGGATTAAATAAAAAAAGAGAGAAATTAATTCATTCTTAGTTTTGCACGTTCGCCGAGGAGGAGATTAGTCATTCTTTTTGGAGAAAAATAACAATTCGTCCTTGGTGGTGATGACCTGCGGAGTAAAAAAAAAGAGAAGATGTCTTATTTTTTGGTGGGAATAAAAAAGAAGATGAACAGTGGAAAGTGGGTCGGGTTCATCGCGATGTCCGGCTAATTTTGTTGTAATTTTTTCCAGTAACTTTATTTATGGTTTGATCATTGCTTTTGGATTATCATATTTTTATTACATTGATTTATAATTTATTTATAAATTATTTTGATAGATTTAATATTATGTTTCATTATTTATGCAAGACAATTTATTGTTAGTTAACGACTCATACTTATTCTATTTAGTTAAAGAAAAAGATGGTCGTATAATCAACATAAGTTGTACCTAAATAAATTATTAAAACATAATTATTGGATGGATTAATATAAGATTTATTATCGCGAGTCATTGATAAACATAATAAGTGCTGACATTAATTCATTCATATTAAGTCAAAATAATCTTTGTAAATGAACTAAAATTTTTTGATAATCCATAAGTGTGATCAACCATAAATATTAGGAGCTCGAAGGGATTGCATTTTTCTTTTATTTGTTTACATCTTTATTATATTTTTCTAGCTTCATTAGTAGTTTAATAAGTATTTTAATTTTTAATCAGCATTTATATTATTAAGAGTATTTTAGTGAATTAGAGTTCAAAATCAAAACTTTTATTGATCAGTGATCACCCCAAAACTTAAATTAAAACCACACATTCCTCGTGGATTCGATACCCGCTTACCCTATCTAGTATAAGGTAATTAGGTTTATTTACGATCGGTACTTCGACGTTGATCACCTTTCATATTGAATGAAATCTTGACATAATATCACCAATATCATTAAGAACTTCTTGTTTTCAAAGTTGATTTTGAGAAAGCTTTTGACTCATTATGGTGGGACTTTCTTGACAAGGTTATGGAAAATATTGGCTTCGGTATTAAATGGCGCTCATGGATTTCGGGTTGTCTTCATAATGTTCTATCCTTAATTTTAGTTAATGGCTCCCCGACCAAGGAAATTGAGCTATTTAAGGGTCTTCAACAAGGAGATCCATAATCTCCTTTTCTTTTCATTTTGGCTATGAAAGGTTACAATCCTTCACGTGCAAGGCCAAAGAATTGAGATATCAAAGGTGCCTTTGTTGGGTGTGATAACATGAGCATTCACATCTCATGTACGCTAATGACGTGATTTTTTTTAGAATGGTCTTGGGTCAATAACCAAAATCTGATTAACATGCTTCATTGTTTCTTTCTTATTTCAGGGCTTATGATCGATGCCGAAAAATAATTTTCTTGGTGTGGGCGTTTCTGATGTGGATACCTCTCAAATGGGGCGCATTATAGGATGTGGAGTTTCGAAGCTCCATTTTAAATAATTGGGGGTGCCAGTTGGATGCAACATGAAACGTTGTGTTAACTGGGATGTGGTTATTCAGATGTTTTCTTCCAAGCTCTCCTCATGGAAAGCTAGGCTCAGTTGGAGGCTGAATTTCACAGAGTAAGGCTTTACTTGGTAATCTTCCTACTTATTTCATGTCCATTTACTTGATGCCAGTTTCTATCCGTTCTAACCTTGAATTGATGCGTAGTAAGTTTTTTAGAGGGGCATATCAAAACGAGAATAAAATGTCATGGGTCAAGTGGGCGAAGTGTTTTTCGAGTAAACAAATGGGTGGGATCGGTATCGGTAGTATATATGGGCTCAACATTGGTATTCTCTTCAAATGGATTTGACGGTTCCTTACACCGTCTCTAGCTTTATGGTCTCTTGTCATTAGGAGTATCAATGGCCAATATGATAACCCATAAAATTCACAAGTATGTTATATATTATGTTTAATGGAAATGGAAAATCCATTAGAAATTTTTGCTTTTTATGCATTACTTGGTAAGATGAACTATTTTTCCCAACCTGAACTACTATATCAACATATTCCTATATGTTGTAAACATAAAAAATATAAGTTTATGAGTAATTTAACAAGTATACTTAAATATGAACATTTCAAGAAATATAATGATACACTAAATTCCCTTAGAAACCCTAGAATCCCTATAAATGAATAATGAACTCAAGGATAACAAAAGTATGAATACATAATGCATATGAACAAGTGAACAAGGAATAAGAAAAAAGATTATACTATCATATAGAAAATATAAAGTTATATAAAGAATAAGTAAGTATAAGCTATACAAAGCTAAAATACAAGTAAATGTACATAATAGTCTAGATCATCACCTAAAAACCTTTATAAACAATATTTTAAGCAATATGATTATACAAGAACTATGAATCTATAATCAATACAATATACTAATTCTAATCTAATATACAAAGAGAAGTTAAGCAATCACAAAGTAATAATATTCACTAATCTCAAGCTAATTACAAGAAAATGACCTAAAACCAAGATTAGCATATAAAATATATTCTATAATGAAGTGAAGTCTAATCTTTTGAAACTAATTATAAAACTAAAATAAGTATCATATTAAGGTAATAAATTTACTTTAAACTAAGTTACATATTATTAAAGCATAAAGTACAAGTTTTCAAAGCATAGGATCTTAAGCGCCCATAAATAACCCTAAAATATGATCAACATATATAAACCCTTAAACTAAGAATGTCAAACCCATAGAAGTCATAAACATACTATATAAGACTTAGAATAAGCTTACATTAAGATATAAACCCTAATTACCCAAAATAGAATGTTATTAGGCTTAATGATATAGAAACCCTTATATTAAGAAATCTACATGGAATCATAACCTAGTCTTTTAGGAAAAGTATACAAACACTCATAGGACTTCATTAAGGTTATAAGATTATGATAAGACAATGTACAAGTACCCTAATGCAAAAGGTACAAGATTTCAATGCATGACTTATAAATTAGGTCAAAACAGGAATTTTTACCCTTTTAGACATGTTTACCTAAAATAAACCATTAAACCAAGTGTGAGAACTATTTGGACACTTAAGATACAATGTCTAGGACATAAATTAAATTTAGATCAGTAGCTAAGAGGAGGATAATCACATTTACTAAGATTAACCCTAGATCATTAGAAAACCCTAATCTACAAAAGTATACTTCCCATTTTCACATCAAACTTTTGTTAAACTTCAAACCAAGGACCCAAATCTCTTAAATAGAATTTCTAAACCCTAATTAAGCCTTAATCATTCACTAATCACTTTACTAAGTCCTTAATCACCAAAAACACAAACCATAAGTTACAAGCCCTAGTTTTTAAACCCGATTTTGTATTTTCCCTCCAAAACTCATTTTTAAACCATTTCCCTCCATTCCAAGTTTTAAAACCAAATATTTATATGTTCTAAGGTATTTTATTGTGACAAGTAGGTGCATTACCTACTAGGGTGCTACACATCACCATTCTCATCCATATATAGCCATGAGACATTTTTAGCCACAAGACAAGATTTGAATGAAGCTAGACTCTATAAACTTGTGTAGAGCTTCACTAGCTATCCTTAGTCATCCTCCTAGCTGAATTACAGGTTTCATAGCAAGCCTTGGATCCTAAGTGTTGGAAAACTATAAATAGAGCAGTATGGACTCCATTTGAAACTCGCAACCCGTTTTCTTAGTATCTCCTACCCATTCTTCATATTCACTTCTTTAAACGTCCTAGGACATCCCCCAAGACCAGAAACCAGGTCTAGAAGGAAGCCATTGAAGCTTTTGAAGCTTTGATAGCAAGTAGTGTTCATAAGAAGTCGTAAGGAGCCATTTTGGAGCTACCTAGGTAATTTCTATGTTAGCTATGATTTGATCTTGTTATAATTTCTTAGACTTGTTATAATGCCAAAATTATGATAGAAAGATAATCTAAAAGAAACTAAGTCATTTCATCAATTTAAATGAAAGTTATAAGTTAAATATGTCATAAAACCTAGTTCTGAAAAAATGTTGTTATTATAAACATGTTTTGAAACTTTGTTTTAAAATTCTAGATTATTTGGTCCATTTTTGAGGTTGTTATGTGATTTTTACAAGTATAGGGATTAAAACTGTCATTTTTAAAACTATTTAATATTTTGGCCCAAAAGTGTCATTTTATGAAAGTTAAAGCTATAATAATAAATGTTGGAAAGTTTGAAGCCCTAAGGCGAAATCTTAAGGGTTGAAATTGTAAATATTAAAACTATACACTAAAGGGGTTAAAAGTGTAAATATGTTAAACTTATGAAATTAAATGTTAAAAAGGTAGTTATTCTTAAATTATAAACTCAAAAGATTATTTTAGTAAGTTATAAAAGGGCTAATTTAAAAAATGTCCCATGAGGTGTTTGGTTTTTGTCAAATGTCCCAAAATTAAAACAATTAGCTAATTACTCCTATTCGACCTTATTCGACCCTATTCTACTCTATTCTACTCTATTCGACTAATTCGACCAATTCGACCAATTCGACTCACACAAGAGCTTGACACGTGGCACTTTTATTTTTTCTAGGATCGTACACGTGGGACTCGCAAGTACAAACAAGTACACTTCTTGTAAGTGTACTTGTTATTCGACTTTGACCCAAAATTATTCAACCCGTACTTTTTAAAAATAAAAAAATTATAAAAAAGTTATAAAAATTCGTAAAAAGTTTTAAAAATTAATTAAAAAAATTTATAAAAACTTTATTAAAAAAATCATAAAAAAATTTATAAATATTTTATAAAAATTTTAAAAAATTTATAAAAAAATTTTAAATTTTTTTTATTAAAATTTTATAAAAATTTATAAAAAACTTATAAAATTTAAAAAGAAAATATAAAAATTAATAAATAAATTATAAAAATAAATTTTATAAAAAACTTATAAAAATTTATAAAAAATATAAAAATTTATTAAAAAAAGTTTTATAAAATTTTATAATAAACTTATAAAATTTTTTATAAAAATTAATAAAAAAAATATTTTATTATTTACTGCCACAGTGAGCTATAAAACAGAAGGGCGTGTGGTATCTACACCATCACTTTTTTTCTTTAGTTACTGTCACAACAAAAAAAATGCCAACATACTTGCCAATTTTACTAATCATTTTTATATTATAAAAGTTTCTCTCTCTTCTCTATCTTCTTCCTCAACATGACAAACACCATTAAAAATACTTTCATTCAAATCTAAAATAACCATCGGAACCACCGCCGGAACCCGAGCAAAACCAAACTGGTCGCACTGCCATCGAAGCCGCAATGCGCCATCACGGGCAGCGAAGACGTCCGGTAGCGTATGTGCTTCAGATCCGGTTGTTCATCATTGAGGTGACGGCGGTTGTGGTGGGTCCGATGGGTTACGGTACTACCGTGGTGATTTTTTGTGGGGTTTTTCCGGCGAAGGGACTATCTTATATTCCCTTAAAAATCCATGATCAGTCACTATACAAAAAGCTATCCATAAATCATATAACATGGACTTTTTAATACGAGATCTTGTTTTCAATATGGATTCACAGTTTTTAGATCTGATTTTTAAGGTGGTCGTTGCTGGGTTTAAGTGATGCGTAGCAGATCTTGATGGCACTAGTGGTTGGATCTATATTAGTCGGAAGAAGTGATTGTAATCGAATCTTGATGAGTAGTAGGTTTTGAATATAGTAGCAGATCTTGAAGAAGATTGTTAAGAAATAATATGAGAGAGAATAAAAGAAAGAAAACAATGGTTAAAAATAAAAATAGCACATGCACTAGTAAAATAAAAAAGTTAAATGCTTGTCAGAATTTTCAGTCAGTAATGTACTAACGTAGGCTGTAAAAGTATATACCGTAGTGATACGTAGTATTAAAAAAGTATAAAAGAAGTACTGGTATTTTTTTTATTAATTTTTATAAAAAAATTTATAGGTTTTTTATAATCTTTTTTTATAAATTTTTATATTTTTTATAAATTTTTATAAGTTTTTTATAAAATTTATTTTTTTAATTTTTTTATAAATTTTTTTATAAATTTTTATATTTTTTTAAAATTTTATAAGTTTTTTATAAATTTTAATAAAAAATTTTTATAAATTTCTATAAATTTTTTATAAAATTTTTAAAATTCTTATAAAATATTTATAAATTTTTAACGATTTTTTTTTAATAAATTTTTAATAAAGTTTTTATGAATTTTTTAATTAATTTTTAAAACCTTTTACGAATTTTTTAAAATTTTTAAAAATTTTTATAATTTTTTTTATTTTTAAAAGTTACGGGTCGAATAATTTTGGGTCAAACTCGAATAACAAGTACACTTACAAGAAGTGTACTTGTTTGTACTTGCGGGTCCCACGTGTACAATCCTAGAAAAAATAAAAGTGCCACGTGTCAAGCTCTTGTGTGAGTCGAATTGGTCGAATTAGTCGAATAGAGTAGAATAGAGTAGAATAGGGTCGAATAGGGGTAATTGGCTAATTGTTTTAATTTTGGGATATTTGACAAAAACCAAACACCTCATGGGACATTTTTTAAATTAGCCCTTTATAAAACTATATGAATGAACTATATGATAAAGCATACTTTCTAAATTATTATAAAGTATAAGGACTATTTTTGCCAATTATGAAACTAAAGGATAAAAGATATAAATATATACCAACTTTTGAGAAATTTCTAAAAATTACTATGTATCATGTTAGTAGGGAACTGATGGTTGTATTTTACAACCTTGTTTAGGAAAACAAAGTATAATTAGGGTAAGTACGACGGTTTAGGAAAACCGTGCACAAATGACCCAAGTGTAAGAGAGTTCGTTCTCAAGGAGGCAAGTGTGTTGTGTAAGAAATGATTAATCTTTGAGATTATGATTATCAAGAAAATGGGAAAGAATGACGGTTATTATTCTAAGTTAAACTAAGACGAAAAGTCGTGCACGTAAAACCGTAAAATACGACTAAATTTAAAAATTAACCTAAAAATTCCTAGAAAATTGCAATAAATCCTAAAAAAGGTAATTAGAGTTTACAAAAAAATAAAAAATCATTCAAACCTTTTATTTAATTAAATAATAAATTTTTAATGCTAATTAAAGCCCAAAAAACCAAATTAATTAATAAAAAGCCCAAAATGAGATTTTCACTTTGTAAACCTCCAAAATAACTTAACTAAAATAAAAACTATTTTTGAAAATTTAAAATTAATTAAAACTATTTAAAAATAATTAAAAAACTATAAAAATACTAAAATAATTCTAAAAATTAATTAATGACACTAAAATTAATATAAAAGTTCTAAAATTCCTAACTTAATGTATTTAAACTAGGAAAAATGAAAAACTTGCAAAAATCCTAAATTTATTTTTTAATAATAAATTAATAATAAAATATTAATAAAAATCCAAAATTCATAAAAAATCTAAAAAGTTGCAAACTAGTTTATTTTAACCTAATTAACACAGAAATGAACTTGAAATTACAAAATACCCCTAATGGGCCTTCAAATTGGTTGAAATGTAAAACAGTCCACCTAATTGGGCTTTTTGGCCCAATAAGCAAAAAGTTGTCCAAATAAGCCCAAAATCACCTATCTGACTCAAAATTCAAATTTAAGAACAAAAGTCTAAAGTCCCAAAAGCTAAAAGTGAGCTTATCACAGTTTAATAGTCAACAGATTATTCTTAATTGGCTTTTTGGCCCATTAAGCCATAAGCTAATGCCTTAAGCTCTAATTTGACACACAAGCTTCTTTTGGGATACTTAAGAGATATGTGAAAAGAAATTTCGAAAAAGCCCAAGAAATAAGCCTGAAATAAGCAAAAGCTCTCTACATAAAACGACAAAATAGTCGTTTTTGAGTTCTAGGCCACCTCAAGTGCTGATTCTTGTTGCAAAAGGTTTTAAATGACTTAATTAAGCAAAATCAACAAAAAGTTTTCAAATAAGCACAAAGAATAAGCTAGAATAAGCAAATAAGCAGTTATGAAAAAGTCAAGTCAATTCGTTTTCTAGGCAAACCTAAAAGTCAAACCCTAATATGCTCCAAATTAGTCAAATGGGTCAAATGATGTAGATTGATCACAAAATCAAAGTTGTTGCAAGTCTGGATAAGCTAAAATAGCTTATGAATAAGCTGATTAAGAATTAACACTAGCAGTGGCTAGTTTTGGGTGTCCAGCAGTGGGTAAAGTTGCCACTGCTTGACTTCTTTGACTTTTTGTCTTTTGTGGATTTTTGTTGGTTTCAAGGCACAAAAAGGCACCCTTCTAACCAGTGGGTTATAAGGAGTCAATAGCAATCATAAAATCACAAAAACTAACAGCCAAATGATACAGTTAATTCAATCTTTGCCCAGATATCATACAGACATGAACTTAAGCAGTTATGAACAAGATAAGCAGTTTTAGCAAGAATACGCCAACCAAATTGAACCAATTGCACACAACAACTATAATAAATTCAAATGAACATAAATCAACTGGTTTCATGCAATGATTCAAAGTTTAGAACAAGATTCAAGCTTAAAAAGTTACTGATGAACAAACAGATGAACACAAGTGAGGTTGCTGATGTATTTGACCACATATCCAATTTCAAACACTCAAATCTCTTAAACAGGTTATACAAACTTGATTTAAGCAATTGTTAATCCTAAACATGCATACACCCTAAGTGTTACCAAGATTTTAGGTCAAAATTTAGAAAATCAAGCAAGTTATAGCACTTAATCTGATTTGGTGTTTTAAAGAGAAAAGTTTGCAAATATCAGAACACAAGCACTTATATAACAGATATAAACTCAAACCAACACTTAGCACTTACTTAAACTAGCATACAAAGCATGGACTTGTAACAAGCAGTATTCCCAAACACCCCTTTCACTTTTTAATCCAAAATTTAAATAAGTAAATGTGTGATTCAGTTTTAACCAAGCCTAATATAGCATCATAACAACAATATCATGCAGTATTAAGCAGATTCAAGCCACAAGAACACCTCTTATAACAGCAGAACACCAAATCACAAAATATAACTTTTTCAACTGATTTTTGGGAAAAGAGACTCAAACCTCATGAATGTACATCCACACTCATGAATTTTTGAGTTGATGTGTCTAGCTAAACAAGACACAAGCTTCCAATAACACCTGCTAAGATTCAACAAGGTTAAAGGCACAATTTATATAAAACAGAAAATGAAAAATAAAAGCTTGATTAATGCAACCTTGTTCCCACTCCTTGATTATCCCGAACACAAGTTCACTACACCTTGATAATCTTCTTATCAGGGTGTTATAACACTTGTAATCCAAAAATTCCAAGGGCTTGAATAAGAACTTAGCAAAATATCAAGTTTTGGGAGAATTGGCAATTTCTTGCACAATGTTTAAAAACAGGTTTTGAGATTCAAGAAACACAAACATGTAACAATAACAAGCAAAGATTAAAGATAGCACTTGGATTTCTTCAACACATTCAAACTCTATTTCATAAAACTAAAAGTAGGATTTACATAAAGTTGAATAAGGAAAAACCAAGAGCAAACTACAATGTAATGAGCTATACCCTTTATATAGAGGGTGTACAATGACCTAATAAGTTGAAAATGTGAAAACCCCAGTGCTTGATCTTACAAATATGCCCTTGCAGAATTTGAAAACCTTGGACTCATGTGATGTTATCTTGGACGTTTGTGGAGGTATTAGCTGTTGGAATTTTATCTAAGGGCTCCAAGGAATGCTTAGGAACAAAGCAGAATGTGGAGCGTTGGATTCACTAGATATTTTGGCTTCTTCCCAAAAGTATGTGCAGGGCATGTCCCATGTGAACTTGTGAGTGGTGAGGTGGAAAGTTTAAAGGTTGGGTTATGATTAGGACATCCTTAATCGTCATTCTAGAAGGATTTAAGGTTTAATTGCAAGTAATGAAGAAATACCCAAAATTGATTAAGAACATGAAGAACGTGTTTTTGATCTGTTTTGGATTTTAAATGATGTGTTAGGCGCGTTTTATTTAACTAATCAGGATTAGTTAATATAGTTGTGAGTGGGATTGTGACATGGCACAAGGGTGGGCTGTGATTAGAGGACAGTGGTGAGTGGGGCACGTGTCACACCATCATTGGCCTATGTAACTTTCTTGTCTTGGCAAAACATACCCCCTTTGTTTCTTCTTTCTTTCATATCAGTTTTATATAAGCAAAATTGAATTCCCTTTATAAACCAAGTTTGGTTTTTCACACTTTTGCCCCAAAAAGTTTTGGAAAAGTATTTTAAGGGTATTTCTTGCCAATTCATGATATTTGAAGGGTTGTTTTGGCATTTTCTTCATTCTTCAAGGTGTTGACTTGTATTGTTGACTTGTTGGAGGACTAATAATGACAAGTCTCAAATTTGAGGGACCATTCTTGCCAATTCTTCAAAGTGGAGGGTCCTTTTTGCAATTTGACAAACATTAAGGACCAAACTTGTAATTATGAATAAACAAGGGTTTAAAGTGTCAATTCTTCAATATTGGAGGACCCTTCTTGTACAATCTTCAATTCTTCAAGGGTTATTCTTGGAAAATCCACATTAGGGCTTGGTTCCTTGTGCGGTTTCGTTTCCCGTGTTTGTTTTTGCTTGTTTCTTGTGATCTTTTGCCATTTTCTCAATATCCGTACCTAAAATACACATGTAACAAACACAAGTATATATTTGGCACATTTCATGATATTTTATGCATTTTAAGCCCATTTTGGACGATGAGACTATGTATAAAAGTAGTCTCATCAGGAACTTTGTGCAAAAATGTTCCATCTCGATATTACGTTCTGACTGAGTGGTTGGGTTTACGATTTAAAGTGTCATCGCTTCTCAAACGTTTATAAAATGTCTTCTGAGTATAATGACCCAAACAATGATGCAATATTATCACAATTACAAGAATACATAAATAATGTAACAAGAATATTGAACTCCACAAAATCAAAGACTTAATACTATACCAAATATGTTAAAACAGGTTGGTATAAGATCAAGTTCTTGTTTGTTAGCTCAAGTTGTTCTGTGTGATATAAAGCCTGACAAGATTTACTAGACCTAAGGTGAGTTCATAGCCTCACTAAAGTATACTACTTTTAAATGATTTGAAAACCCGTGAGAGGAATATATGCTAAAATAGAATACAAGTATTTTTGGTATGCTTCTTAGAAATAATTATTGACACTATGTTTACTGCTGCCTTGAAAGTCCCTTTTTAATTATGAACCGTTTATCATTTTCCCGAAAATGAGCGCTAATATTGTAAATAGTACTATTTTGGGGACTGACATCCCCTGTCTGGGCAAGTCGCACTTGCTAGCACCTCAGTGGTCAAACATGCATACTTTATTTTGCTAATAAGGATAGTTTGACAGACTTCCTCAAAAAGGCATATTTGGGTTTCTGATATGTCTGGTCGCGGTATCATAAGCTTAGTGCATTGACTAATTGATTTTATGGGCGAATAATAACGTAGCTCAGGAAAAAAGATCTTGTGTATAAATTATTTTTAAACCTATGAAATCAATCAACCTTTGTGTTGACTTTAAGCATATATTTAAGGTTTTGACAACTGATACCATGGAGCAGCATAATGATGACGTAGAGAGATATAGATTTGGGAATTTTTGTCATTCAAACCTATTTTCTAGATCTCGAGAACCTGTGATTGTACAAAGTATGTACAAGTTGTTTTATTAAAAATCTCTGATTTTGAATGATAAATTATAAAAATTTAATAAAGTTTATTTAAACACTCTTTTGAGTTGTTTTTCTATTACTATGCTTTCATATCATGAAGTAATACCCCAAAAATATTATTCCCCTGTGCCAAGGTAAAATGGGGGTGTTACAGCCAAAGTGGAGGCGTCTTTAATGTTACTAACCATCGGCCTAAGCAAAATATGTGGGGCACTGTCTTCGGTCCACCGTATCAAGGACAAAGGTATTGATCTCCTATCCCTTTCTTCTAAAAGATTGGCAACGGTGAATCAACTCGTTTTTGGGAAGATATTTGGTTTGGAAGTACTCCGCATAACACTTTAATTCCATCGCATTTATAATTTATACATCGAGAGAAATTGTCTTATTGCAAATAGGATTCTTTTGCTCTTTTCCGACTGGAGTGCGGCTCTTAGGCGTTTCCCTAAGGGAGGTGCGAAAATGACTCAATTTGATGATCTTAAAACTGTTATTGGGAGCGTGTCTCTTACAGACCAAATAAATACTTGGAAATGGTCTCTCGATGTCGATGTTGGGTTCTCAGTGGCTTCAACTCGAGATTTTATGAATGACACCAATGTTAGAGGCTGATTTTATGGCTACTTGATGGAATCACATTATTCCCATCAAAGTTAATATGTTTCTTTGGAGATTACATGTGAATAAACTTCCGTCCAGGGTTAACTTAGATATAAGGGCCGTTTAGATTGACTCTATTTTATGGCAAACATGTCAGCTTGATGTCAAAATTGTGAATAACATTTTTTCAATTGTGAGATGGCTAAAGATTTATGGTCTTTGTTGGATAAGTGGTGGGACTTGGACTTTCCGATTTATGCCAACATATTAGAATGGTATGACTGGCTTGATGTTGTGCATGTTGCTTGGTTCGTTCGGATATTGAAGGCTTGGGTGTGGGACTCTTTTGTGGTCTATATGAAACTTTCGAAATTAATTGTTGTTCTCTTGTCCCCCCCTAAGAAGTTTACTCTTTGGGACTTCATTGTTTCTCAATATTTTTTTTGGTTTTATAACAATCATAAATGTAATATTAGTTGGATAGGTTGGTTAAAAACCTTATAAAAACTTTTGCCTTTATGTAATCTTTTCATCTAGCTTTTGCTAGTTTTTAATGCAACCTGTCGTTAAAAAAGTGATTAAAAAGTCTGACTAATAGATTTGAGAATAAATTATTTGTTTGAAGTAGGCCCTCGTGTTGTCCACTATAGGATGCTAAGTCATATGTTTATGATTATAATCAAGTATATTATTTAGTAATCTCAATCAATGCTCTTATTTGACATGCGTATCAAAAGCAAAAACAAGTTGGCGCCCAAACTAAATTTAGGGCGTGTATGGCTTCAATAGGTATGGGTAGGATTTGTAAATGTAAAAAGAATTTTCTTGTTTAATACTTCTTTCGTGTCAAATATTTGTTTACGTTTTTTATGTTGTCTTAATTTAGTTATTCTTACTAGAAATAAAAAATGAAGTTCTATCAAGTTTACCTTATTAATATTGCTTAAATTTATTAATATAAATTTTAAAATAAATTAATTTTAATTAAGTAACTAAAGATAAAACTATCATTTAGTTAAACAAAATAATTTATTATAAAGGATAATAATTTTTAAACTGTAAATAAATATATATTTATTATACATAATAATAAATATATAAAAAATAATAATTTTTTAAACTGTAAACTTATTATAAAAGATAATAATTTTATGACGGAAAGAACATGAATGAATTCTAAATATTTGCTTTATGCCAACCTGTTGATCTTGCCAATTTTTGATATATGCCCATTTTAGGTGCGCACATATTTACATCGACCAATCGTATTTGATGGGTTCATAATCAACGAGTTGTTTTAGGGATTTGGGTTATAAATTTCTACGTTAACTAGACATTTTGATTCGATAAGATGATATTCATATCATGCCAATTTGGAGATGTACGTGCTCAGGGGCAGAGCTAAAGGGGTTTCTGGGGATACACGGAACCTGATGAAATTTTGTCGCGTATTGTATATATTTGCTAAAAATCTATTTTCTTCAAAATGAACACGGTCATAAAATTATGTGCATCCGGTTACTTTATATTCTGGCTCCGCTCTTCTACGTGTTTAACGACCTTAATGGATGAGTGGTAAACATGCGATGTTAAATAAGTGGTTGATAAAAAAGTAATGACTAATGACAAAATAACTTCCGATTTTTTGAGATGGTAACCTTTCAACAAACCTAACCTAAGTTGTACTTAAAGCATGGGTACCTGCATCATGGCTAACAAATCAACATTTCCGATGGCGCATAATACTGTGTGTGATGCAAAACGTTCTCGGTTGGTGGATACTAGCCCACGCCAAAGACTTCTCTTATTTATTTATATTCTCTTTGAGATATGTGTGAACTTATGAAATAGTTTTTTCTTATAACATTATATTTTATGGTGTGAGTGAGAAAAATATCAAAAAACTTTTTGCTAATATGACATCATTTCTTGAGTTTTTGACTTTGTTAATTCCCGACCTTTTGACATAAAAATATTTAGCCTCTTGAGTTAGCCGAAGGAGTTAGAAAATAATAAAAGCTTTCTGGGGTAAGGGCCCGACCGATTCGACTGACTTTTGCTTTTAGATAACAAGAAGGCGAGCTTCTCTGCTTTGATCAAATCAAAAGCCCAATCAGCCACCAACTCGGTGCAGGTCACATGACCTACAACTCGAGCAGATTGAGGGTAACCCACGAATGAGTTTCGCCATGTGACGGTAAGTTATCACCTCGACCACATAACTCACGCATGAATATATGATAAAAAAAAGTGAGTTTCTCACCGCGGTAAGTTACACACAAGTGAGCCTTTTTATTTTTTTTATTAGTTTATAAGTTTTATTGGTATTTAATGAGAGTATGACGTGATTGTGAGTTTCTCATCCTGAAAAGTGAGTTAAGTAAGTGAAGAAAACACGAAGGCTACTCGCAAAGGTGCTTTTAGGTCGCGATCGATTTCGTAGTCGGTCGCCCCGTTGTGGCGACCGATTTGGTCGAACCAAAACGACCCAAAACGATTGACTTGATGTTTATGGGCTGTGTGTTTTTGGTTGTTTATAATTAAAAAAAAACTTATATTAGTTTTAATTATGTTTTAATTACGTAAAATTTGTAAAAAATTTCCAAATTTCAATATACCGAGATTTGTTTAATTTCTCGCAAAATATATTAATTTGTCCATTTTTAGAGTTATTTTATATAATTTATTTTACTCTCTTTATCTCTAATTAAACTTTTTTTAATCATTTCTTTAACAATATTTAAGTATAAATATTTTTATAATTTTTTATTTTATTAAATAATTATCTGTAAAAAAAATTATATTTAAAAAATTAAATTTGATCGCTTTGTTAGAGCAAATAGATCGCACTATATCGCAGGAGAGAAAACGCTGACGTATTAAGGTTGTGCTAGATCTTTGTTGGGTAGCCTAAAATATGGCTGACATGAAAATGAATGAATTAATTACCGTCTAAGTACGAGTTTTAACATAAAATCACAATTGCCACTTATACAGCCTATCAATCTATTATTGTGGTAGGGTAAGGAGCATTCAACGCAATACGTGGTCTTTCATACCCTTGTTTCCTCATGGCACACCCTCCCAGGCTGCCACAAAGCTCATTCTGAATATGCTTTAACTTAACTAGAGTCTAGAGATATACTATGTATAAAACTATAAACGATACCGTGCACGAATTACAACCACTACTCCAGAATCTAGTGATACCATTATATATAGAAACATTTTACTAAATAATTTTATCAATATTTGACAACTGTGTTCATTAATTCAAACAGCTACCAGTGATGCGTTTCGAATATATGTGACATATCGGATCAGTGGATGTTACCTGACTAGTTTGGTATCAATCAAGTATTAAAGCATTTGTACCTCTTTTTGAATATCGTGAAAGACGGTTATCCCATATAAAAGGTATAAAAAAGTATCTCCTATTTGTGTTGTCAGGTCTATCAATTTTTGTTTCGTAATTTTTTATAGTTTTATACTTGTAACCTATCAAACATTATAATTTTCGTTCCGTACATTCAGTATCCTAGTTTTATAATATAAACTAAATTATAAAAATAAAATAAATAAAAAAACTCAAAAATACAGGAGGTAGATATGATGATTTTAGGGTTGGTATGTGTATCCTTGCCCTACTGCTATACATTCATATTGTTTTACAGAAAATGGTGTCAAGTTCTTACGGCTTATCCAGAAATCGAATTAATGTACTTGGGTTCAAGCTTTATTGTCGTAGAATAAGTCGATTCGAGACTTAACAATATTTACGGAGATTTCTGCTGTAAATTAATTGTGAATTGGGTTCTACTATACATACACCCTACCTCACTAAAAGTACATAAAAATTATAAAAATATTCCTTTCGTCCCCTCCATGTTTCAGTCAGACACAGTTTTTATCAGTTTATGTTTCGCGTTTTTTGTCTGTTTAATTATTTTGAGTCACTAAAACTTATTTTTTTTCTCCGTATTTTCGGTTTCACAGTTTTATAACAAATACTAAATTATATAAATAAAAAAAATAAAAAAAAATAGAAAAAGTAGGGAGGGTATAGATTGTAAAAATGGGGGGTCGTTATAACCTATCCCTTGTGAATTCACTTGGGAATCGATTGAGACATTTTATTTTTTGATTGAAACATTCTAATATACTATCTATTAAAACACAACATATACATAATACAATAGTTCAATGCACAATTTGAAGAGTGCAAATTATTAGCCATGTCACAAGAACACCACTTTATGTATAGATAGTATGGACGTGTAAGTGTGTTAGTATTCTTAAACAGATAAAACTAAAACAAATACAAAACAAGTAATTAAACAATAAACGAACATTATTAGTAAAAACACATGTTTTTTGACAAGGTTATAAATAACGTGAGACGTGACATGATAGCATGTTCAAGCCACATGTTTTAAGGACTAAAATTAAGCTTTAACGTTTTTAAGATATGACTTAAGGCAGGGCCGTCCCATTGATTTCGGTGGCCCTGTGCGGCACCGACAAAGGGGGCCCGTCAAACACGAACGAAACTTTTCTTTATCGGAATAAGTGATTGAGTTTCCATGTACAAAACAAAAAATGATTGACGTTTTCTTCTCGAACTTATGATCGCCATCAAATGTCTCATTTATCATGGTTTTTTTATATACATTGTTATATGGTTACATGGTTGACTCATAAAATTATGGAGCCCTGTATCATTTTAACATAATAATCATCTCAAAACAGCAAGGAAAATTCAAAAATATATATCGTAAAAATATAACAAGTAACACTATCTTTTGGGAAACGTACACTAAAAATAAGTCACCCCACTTGTATATTTAGGACAATAACTAAAATACTAGGACAAAAATGTAAAAACTAAAAACTTTAGGATGAAAAATGTATATCACAACACTCATCATCTTCCTCAGCCTTCATCCCTGTTACTCTGGATTTTCTTTTGGTATTTTTCACATTTAATTGCTTAAAAAGATCTTTGTTTTACTTTTAAAACACCAATTATCTTAAAGTTCATCATTTTTACAAAGAACCCCATAATGAAATCATAGCTGTAGTTTTAAAATCGGAGGCCCTAAAATTTTAGGGGCCCTGTGCGGTTGCACACTCTGCACACCCCAAAATCCGGCCCTGACTTAAGGCGGTATAACATATAAAATATTTATGTGGCTTTTAATCATATTTCAATATTTTATATAGTCAAAATAAGTTTGGACATAATAATTAAATTTAGAAAACTGTAAATGTCTTTATATGTAATTACATTTATTTTTCGCAGTTGAATTCAAAAAATCTGTCATATCGCATACCTTAGCGTACATTTTTACGTCTCAGCTCGCACCATGCCTTAAATAGACGCATTGACTTGTTACGTAACGTGTTTTGACCTGTTGCATAGCGTGGAGGTCGCGTCACACCCTTTAACGCTCCTAAACGAACTTTTTAGAACCATCATTTTTATATGCTGTGTTCAGTATTTGAACTAGCAAACTGGAAAATAAATAATCAAAATATTTATTTATTTATTTATTTACTGAACAAAACAAGAATGAAAATACGGCATATTATTTACTTGATGGAAATATCTGTACCTTTTGTTACAACTTTAAAAATATTTAAGTGAGACGACCCCAATAGCCAGGACAAGCACATATCACGGCCCGGCTACACTTATTAGGACAGGCCCCATACAAATGCAAGATGTGATCGATCATATGAAGTTATGGTACGTGCATTTAACTTTTAATTAAATAGGTTAATTAAGTTGAAACAATAGTCTAAATAAGGTAAGTTAGTTTTTTTGTGGTTTGGCCATCGATATCTAGTTTGTACCTAACAAAAATATGTGCGCATGCATAAAAGAGTATATAAATAGACATACAATATAGTTCATACGTTCTATCATTCATCCCTACCAATACCATAACCATGGATGCATTGTGTAAGCCTAATAGTGCAAACTCGTGCCCTCTTACTCCTCTTGGGTTCCTTGAGAGAGCAGCCACCATATATTCCAACTCGGTTTCACTTGTTTATAACAATCTCACCTACACATGGTCCGATACTTTTAGTCGTTGTCTACGATTAGCTTCTTCTATTTCTCGGCTTGGTATCGTGAAAGGGGATGTTGTGTCGGTCATTGCACCTAACATCCCCGCAATCTATGAGCTCCATTATGCCGCACCCATGGCTGGGGCCATAATAAACACAATTAATACACGATTGGATGCTCGTACTATCTCTATGCTCCTTTGTCATAGCGAATCCAAGCTCCTATTTCTTGACCACCACCTTATTCATCTTATTCAAGAAGTGGTTTGTCTACTCCCAGATGGATGTGCTCGCCCACGACTGGTCTTAATCACAGACGATGGCCCTGATCAGTCGTTACCTATGGATCATTCCATTAATACTTATGAAAATATGGTTGAAACAGGTGATCCTCGTTTCAAGTGGGTCCGACCAGATACTGATTGGCACCCACTGACACTGAATTACACTTCCGGGACCACTTCGTCCCCAAAAGGTGTAGTCCACAGCCATCGTGGCACTTTCATTGGAGCCATTGGTTCTCTTGTAGACTGGTCCGTACCAAAACAACCAGTCTACTTATGGACATTACCAATGTTCCATGCAAACGGGTGGAGTTTCATCTGGGGTATGGCAGCTGTTGGTGGCACCAACATCTGTCTCCGTAAATTCAATGCATCCACCATATACACCGCGATCCACAAACACCATGTAACACACATGTGTGGTGTCCCTGTTGTGCTCAACATGCTATCAAAATGTGAACCACTTAATCACACGGTTCATATAATGACAGGCGGATCGCCACCTGCTGCTGCGGTATTGTTAAAAGTCGAGTCTCTAGGGTTTGATGTGTGTCACGGATACGGGTTGACAGAAACCATAGGACCATCGGTGGCTTGTGCATGGAAACGAGAATGGAACCGGTTTCCAGCAACTGAAAGAGCGCGGTTAAAAGCAAGACAAGGCGTCCGAACCATGTCCATGACTGAGGTAGATGTTGTGGATCCTGGGTCAGGAGTTAGTGTGACTCGGGACGGGTTGAGTTACGGAGAGATAGTATTTAAAGGTGCTTCAGTCATGCTAGGATACTTAAAAGATCCCGAATCAACCAAAAAGTGCATGAAAAATGGGTGGTTTTACACGGGGGATGTGGGTGTGATGCACCCGGATGGTTATCTAGAAATCAAAGACAGATCGAAAGATATAATTATAAGTGGTGGGGAGAATGTGAGCACAGTTGAAGTCGAGTCAGTTTTGTGCTTGCATCCAGCAGTGAATGAGGTCGCAGTGGTTGGACGAGCGGATGAGTACTGGGGTGAAACGCCTTGTGCATTCATAAATCTGAAGGACGGCGTAGCAGCAACATCCGAGGAGATAATAACATTTTGTAAAGGTAAGTTGCCGGGCTACATGGTGCCAAAAACGGTTGTCTTCAGAGAGGAGCTACCGAGGACATCTACTGGAAAGATTCAAAAGAATGTGCTTCGAGACATTGTTAAAACTATGAGATTTGGTGTAACAAGTCGATTGTAAATTGTCCACTTCAACATAAGTCGGGTAACAAACAATATGAGTGATAATCTGAGAATAAAATTAACATTTAACTATAATCATTAAAAATTTAAACGTGATTATCATTAAAAAAATTATATAATAAAAAAATTAGACCCTTTCAAGGTTTTCATAAAAGTAGAGGTTGACTAATTAAGCTGCTTGATTTTGACACATAAACAAAAATCGTAGAATGTAACCATTTAATCAAAATTGAAAAAAATGGTGTGTAATGAAAAAACACGCTCAAAAGCATATGTGTCGTAAGCGTGAAAAAAAAACTTTCAGAAATCGTGGTGAAGTTTTTAAAACTCGAAAGGGCAAAATAAAGGGGTTTTGGATGTTTAGGTTATTTAACTTTTACTGTTCACCTAAGTTACCTAATTATTTTTTTGAGACTTTGAATTACTGAATTATAAAGTTTTTCTTTTCAGGTTATTAAACTGCAAATGTGTGTACACGTAGATTACCCCGGTTACTGGTAACCGGTTACTAGTAACCGGTTACTTGTACGTCATGTTATTCAACTCAAAAATTTATTAGGTTATTAGACATATATGTTACTCAACTTTGCGAATTTATTCACTTAGGTTACTAAACTTTGTTGTTTTGTTTTACACATGTGTTTATACACATATTTTATATACACATTTTTATACAAACATTTATAATGTATACATTTTATATACATTTTGATAAATATATTTTTACACACATTTTTATACACGTCTTTTTACACATATTTTATATACACGTTTTTAATACACATATTCTATACAAATTTTGGTACATACATTTTTGTACACACATCTTTTTTACACATTTTTATACACATTTATATACATGTTTTTATACATACATTTTATACACACGCTTTTATACACATTTTATATACACGTTTTATACGCACATTTTTCGTGTCGGGTTTTCTGTTACGTCAAAAATTGAAACTGTATATAAAATCATGTGTAAAAATGTATGTATAAAAATATGTGTATAATAATATGTAGAAAGAATTGCAAAAATCATCCTTGTAGTTTGGTCAAATTGCACATATGATCCATCGAGTTTAGAAATTATAAAAATTATCCGTATGACAAACTTTGGGTTTCACTTTTAGTCATTTGCCAAACTAAACTGACTAAAATACCTTTTATTCTTTGTTTATTTTTTTCCTCTAACTTTATCATTATCACAAAAATCTAATCACTTAAAACCATGATATTTTGAATCTGAATTTATTTATCACAAAAACATAAATCTTTTTTTTAACATAGACATAAATCTTTCAATTTTATTTATCACAAAAAACAAATTATTTATCACATAAATATTTTATCATTATCACAAAAACATAACATGAATGATTTTTGCAATTTTGAAACTTGACGGGTTAAACGTGCAATTTGGCCAAATCACAAGGATGATTTTTGTAATTCTCTCGAATATGTATACAAACATGTGTATCAAAACGTGTATGAAACCGTGAACAAATTCACTTTAGTAACTTAGGTGAAAATTTTCGTAAAATTTAGTAACTTATTTGAACAAATTCACATAATTTAGTAACTTATTTGTAAAAGTATATTGTCATGCTGGCAGTTGCAACCGGTTACAAACACTAACAAACAGTTCGTCATACTTCGGTACTAACATTACCCGGTTTCTATAGTTTGGTAACTCAAAGTCTCAAAAAATAGTTGAGTAACTTAGGTGAACAAATAGTGAAAATTAAGTAACATAAACATCTAACCCCCACCCCCCCCCCCAAAAAAAAAAAAGAAGCTATGTAATGTAACTTCAAATAATCCCGGTCAACTAAAAAAAGCATGCTAACCTTGCCTAAAAAATCAAAAAACATGATTGCAATGGATAAACCACCACCCTATTCCACCCCACACGACCACGACGATTAATCCACCATAAAAGATATTCTACTTTTCATGATAAATAGATGAAAGCTATAATCATAATGTTATTCACTACAAGAAATCTGTCAATTAACCATGGACCAAATTCGTGTGTAATATACCAAAATTCATGGGTAATTAGAAAATACCCAAGTGTTACCTACACATCTATAAACATGGATAAAACCTTCGAGGCTAATTTGTTGTCCACGACAAACTGAGTTCATGGGTATTTTATCCACAACATAATGTGTGGGTGATTGTCTTAAGTCGGTGGGCAGATCCTTCTTGGGAATTTAAGAGTACCACGAACATTCCCTTTCATTTGGTCGTGAGTAATCGATGGGTAAATATTCTCATTGGTATAGTCGTGTTAATTTATGATGGTCACTAATTTTGTTTTTCCGTAATAGCTCGTGGTCAAATTCATAACTAAATTACCTATCATATGTCATATGGATAAGTGGCAATCCACCTTGATGTGAACAAATCTCGTTGCATATATAACAAAATTGGTTATTTTTGTTTACATATACGAATCACAAACAATACTATCAAATAAAACTTGCCTTCAGTTAAAATTCAGATCTAAGAGAGGAGGGTGTCACGGCGAGGTAGCCCTCGCCGAGTCGACGTGGCACCATCGCCGTCCCTCGTTGCTTCACTCCGCCACACCCCCTTTTCGCCATGCATATTTCAGAAAACCGACGAAGAGGAGAGAAGGAATATTATAGCCGTTGGCTCCAACGGTCAAAATTTTAAAATATTAATTTTTTTTACATTACTAGTATATATATACCCTATTTTAACACTTTTAACACACACATTTACTTCTATAATCTCTCTAAACAACAAGAAAAAAAGTTTCTAACATCGCAAATGACCAATTCTCACAACTCAACTTCACCAGGCTTCTCAACACAAGCAATACCTTGACGCCATTGTCGCAAAACTCCATATCATCTGCTTCCTAATTTTCATCTTCTTCCCAATTCCCATCTTCTTCCCAGTTTTAATCTTCTTCCCAATTTCCATCTGACTCCTAATTTTCATCCGGCTCCCAATTCCCATACCCTCCTTTTACTAAAAAATATTTCTCCCAAATGACTCCCGAACAAATTTGCCAACAACAAGAAAGCTTGTTTCAAAACGAACAATTTTACAGCCAATTTTAAAATTACCCAAGTCAACAACAAGTGACGAAAACCTAATTCAAAGTTCCAGCGTCACGATGACCAGCCAGAAAAGGCAACCGCAGAAAAAACAACGTCAAAGAATCAAATGTTGTTGATTTGGATGCAGATGATGATGAAATAGAATTTGTGGAAGGTTCGAGTCTGGCACCGGTGTTGGACTCGTAATGAAGAATAACTATTAGCCAAATGTTGGTGTGGTGTTTCAGAGAACGTCGAAATTAGAAACGACCAAAACCTTGAATGTTTTAGGGGCAGATTGTTCGAGATTTCAACGATCAAACAACCAGGATGCGACGTACAATGAACATGATTACCGGAAAATGGATTTGGATGCATCCCGTTGGCTAAAAGTTTCAAAGGATTTACGAAGGAGTAAATCGTAGGAGTGGGATGAATGATGAGAATGGTTTGAAAGCTGCGAAGGATGAATTTTGTGCAACGTTTAAAGGAAGAAAATTTGCTAATGTTCACGGGTGGGAGATCTTCAGAACCCACCCACAATTTGCCCGGTCTGCGGATGATCACACGGAAATCATGTCCCGATATGCCCCCCAAATGAGTAGTTTATTTTTATTGTTGTGTTT
The DNA here is from genome assembly GCA_025667525.1 of Glebionis coronaria. NCBI lineage: Eukaryota > Viridiplantae > Streptophyta > Magnoliopsida > Asterales > Asteraceae > Glebionis > Glebionis coronaria. Next base: position 219,085,326 of record CM046881.1, read on the forward strand.
TTAATTTTTCGTATTTTTTTTTCTTATCGTATTTTTAATTTCCGCATTTGTAATTTTTATTTAAGTATTTGTAGTTTTAATTTGAATGAAATGAATTTTAATTTGTGTGAAAATGAAAAAAAGAAAAACAAAAGATAGTGGTGGGGCCAAAGTGAAGAGGGGTTAGCATGCCATGAATGAATGGGTATTTTTGTTAGTTGTTTCGTGTTAATGTGACAGCTGTAAGGACAAAATGAGGAGGATTTGCTTATCCATGATACCTTTCTCTCTAATATAATCCATAAAATTGTACATCAACTTCAAAAACATTCGGATCTAATATACTCCATAAAATGATACATCAACTTCATGAAAGGTACATGTAGATAACAATTGTAAGCCTAAGCAACATAACAAATGTAGAATCTATATCCGATCTTTTTAATCTACCAAACTAGCTTTCACTTTGTTTTGTGCTCAATGATGATTCTTTTCTCACTTTTGAGTGGTATTGACATTGAATCTGCAAGTACGATAACAAATTATTCAGAAACGACAAAAAATATTACCAACATGATAAGAACTTTTTGACATAACTTGGACTAATGACAAAATATATATAACTTTTACAAAAATTAATCAGTATCTTCAAACTTCAAGTTATCAGGTAGCCTCCTCGACCAACGAACATGTCAAAAATGATTTTGATGTACAAGTTGTCGTTGTTGAATCTATCAAGACAAAAAGCAATATGGTTAGCATATCATGCAATTTGTTTTTAAAATTATACAAAGTTGAAGAAGAGTCATTAACATATGAAAAAGAAATTGACGCTGACAATGGAATGTAAAAAATGTATGATGCGTAGCCATCTGAATGTTTTAACAACAATAGCAACCGATCAATAAATTTTTGAGTCCATTTCTTCAAAAGACCAAAATATTTGTTACTACTACACATGCGAATATTATGTGAAAAAGAAAGATATAATGAAGTACGGTTTAAAGGAGTTAGAGGAAAGAAGATTTAGAAGGAATAGGATTTTGAGTTATAGGAGATATACGTGGGGAATATAAATTTCGAAATTTGAAGTGGCCGCCAATTTTAAACGCCTCAATTTAGTAAAAAAAATAATTTGACAATTCATATAAATCTAAACTTTATGGTTTTTGGTGAGATTTAAACATTTTATTTTGGAAAAAAATAGATTATTTTAGACATATCAAAACAAAAAAGTGAACGATAACTTTAAAAAATAATGAGTAATACTTACACTAGGTGTCATAACTTTTGTAGAGGTCGCGACCCTCCAATGCCCTTACTAAAATCTATCACTGAAATATAGCAAAAATAAATTTTTATTTTTTTATCAATATAATACTTTGTAAAAGGTAAAACAATGATTAATTAAGTACTCGTAATATGTAAGATTGCATGGAATGGTGACCGAAGGTAATCACAATCCTCCTTGTCATTTGAAATTCAACTCAATTTTCTTTCTTTAAGACCAATTGTGTAACAAAATAACCATAATAATGACAGCAACCATCCCTTCTGTTTTTAAACACTAAAACTAAAATTTAACTAAGAACCAAGAAAATTACATTAAAAATTACAATAAAAATAAAAAACTTAATGTAATAGAATAAAATATATTTTATTTCATTTTTTGCTTCATCTCTACCACTATCTCTCTCGTAATCTTCCAATCAGATGGTCATTGGGTTCATTATAGAACATTATGACTTTGTCCTTTTCTTTTAGATATTCCAGTTGCATTAATTGTGCAAGCTCGTGTCTCTTTAATTTCATTTGCTCCCGACGCGTGTGACCTTTGAATTATATGTTAACTTTAGATTCACCATAACACGGGATTCGATCCGGAGGTCGGGGAGGGTGGAAGAGATGTTTAGCCATGGTAGAGAGAGAAAGAAAGAGAGAGACTCTAATAAGTGTGTTTTATTAGAGAGAGAAAGGGAAACAAGAAAAAGAAGAACCTCACCCCTCCATGGAAGTATGGAGGGGTATATATAGCTCGGGACTTGAACTACTTACATGTGACAATATTAGTCCCTGCAAGTCTCGGCTATGAAACTATTGTAATTCCGTTAGTCGCTCACATTTTAAGGCTAACAATCTTCCCCCAATGTGGAGACATACGGAATTACTTACAATGTTCCTAACAAATGCCAATACAACAAAAATATGATAGTTTTAGTTTGCTTCCAATGCTGAGGATGACGTCGTTGTCTTCAAGTCTTCAAGAAAAACTTGTACCCCAGTTTGAGTTCTCTTTGTCTTTGCTTGTTGAGGAACCATTGTATCATGTATGAACTGGATTAACTTCCCCCAATTCATACTACATGTCTTGAAAAGCTTTCTTCATATACTTCTTTTTTATTGAAGCTTCTGAATCAACTTCCCCCCAAACCAATATCCCTGTCTTGAGCAGATCCTGTAGCTTGAGCAATCTTCTATCTTTGAAATTTGAAGTGCACAACGTAATTTTGTAAAAGAATAAGCAAACTGTTAATGCAAAGCAATACCTAAAAACATTGTTAGTATTAACTAATCTTTCTTAGTTTTGATCACGACAAATTACAAAGACATTTATTGTCAAACACAATCATAAAATGAATTATCTAACAAGCACTATCATCAAGGTAATAATCAATATACTAATATATCTTAATCATGCTTAGTGATCATAAAAGTGATTAGCCTTAAAACTCACTTTTGTCAAATGTAACAAAGATTTTTAATAAACTTTATTTTTAAGAAAATATATTATTAAAATAAAAATATAAATTTGAATATGGCATATTCCAAATTCCATAAGAATATCCTTTGAAGGTTTAAACAGCCTAAGATATTTCAATTCACTAAAAGACAAAAAGGAGTAGAGTCTACTCTCCGCGGTTCCTTAAGTGCCTACGCGGTTCCCTATCGATAAAGAACCGCCTGGGTAGTTAAGGAACCGCCCCCAGATAGCCGTTGGCATTTGTCTTCTATAAATAGTGGATCAAATCTACATTTTTATTAACCCTTTTTAGACATCTCTTTCAGCCTTCTTTCTTCTATCTAATCCTAGTCATTTGTAAATGATCACTTAATGTGTTAAGTATATTTACTTATGATTATCCTCTTGATCTCCTTCTTTACCTTGTCCAAAGAGAAGATCACTCACACACTTGTGATGTGATTAAAGATGAAGCATTGATGAAGATCACATTCTCCAAAAAGATCTAGTCATGTTCATCATTTGTTTATTTGTGTCTTATGTAGATCCAATGTATTTTGTGAATACTTGGACTAGTTTTGTTCATCCAAGCTATATGTGAATACTTGGATTAGAGTTGTGTATATCCTTTGCATATGTGTGTGTGCTTGGATTTGTGTTGTGTAGATCCAAGCTACATGTGTGTACTTGGATATGTTTAGTTGATTTGTAATAAGTTGTGTTAGTTCTCACTAAACTATAAAGTGATGTGGTTGTGTCTTGTGAGTTCTCACTAAACTATAAAGTGATACGTAGTTGTGGTGTGTGAAGTTCTCACTTAGCTTCAAAGTGAAGAGTCGTGAAGATTGGTTCTAGCTTTTGATTAGAACTTGACATCTAGCCTTGTGTCGGAAAATGGTGAAGTAGTCAACATTGTGAAGATTGGCCTCTAGCTTTGGATTAGAACTCGACATCTAGCCTTGTGTCGTAAAATAGTGAAGTGGGCGACGTTGTGTAGATTGGTCCTAGCTAAGATTAGGTCTCGAAATTTAGCTTAGTGTCAGAAAATAATGTAAGCGACGTTGTAAGGTTTTCTCCGCCAAGCAGGGAGCTTGTGGATATAGTATAAATCTCGAGTAAGGTGTACTCCAGGAGTGGAGTAGGAACGAGGATAGAGCCTCGTTGCCGAACCACTATAAATCTTGGTGTCTTCCTACTAGGTTGTTTCTTTCCTTACTCATTACTTACATTCATTATCATTATACTTACTACATGTTGTTAATGCATTAGAATTGAACCTAATCATTATGCAACTAGCTTTCAAGTAAAATATAGTTTTAGTACTAACCTAATTGAAAGAAATTTTAATTAGGAGATGAACCGATGAGAAACTATTCAACCCCCCCCCCCCCCCCCTTCTAGTTACGCTAATTGGCATTAGAGCGATGGTGACACAAGATTTTTGAAGTATATTTTACTTTAAAACTTGGATCGATCCATTGTCTCGTCAAATTAGAAGGTTACCTTGTACTAATGTTTTTCTTTGGTCAAAACTAGTTTTCTTGAAAATAAGTCTTTTAAATTGATAATATTGCATCTCTTTTAGATTAGTAGTATTAATGCATTTTAGATTTACTCTTGAAATGTATCTACTAGTTTGCATCTTGTTATGTGTAGGTACTCATGAATATGAATCATTTGATTGATTGTGGATTGAGTCACTTACACTTGTAGAAGACTCATCTTCTTTGATTTCCAACATCATTGAATGATGATATCAAGATGGGTAGAAGTGATACTAGTCCTTGAAGACTTAGTAGTCACTATTAGTCATTGTTGGGCTTTGCATTGGTTCCTTGAAAGCTTGGAATGTAATTTGTGGCCAAGGTACGCTTTCGTTCTTCTACACGCCCTATTGATCATTCTTTAATTGACTATTTGCTTGTTCTTGGCATCCTTGCCTTGACATTAATTTATGGTTTGTGATTCTTTCATTTTCCCTCTCAAACCTTCATTGCTTGGATACTTGACTCACTATATAGATGTAGGGTGAGTTAGTAGAAGCTTAAAGTATCAAGCATGATTTCCATGTTTTGCACCCTTACAGTTAGTAGGCCCAATATCATGTGTAACTTGTGCAATTAAGCTCATTTCTAGGATGATTAGTGAATCCCTTGAGATACCAAACTACTTCATTAAGTTGTAGGTGGATTTTACACATTTGGAATTGAAATATTCCAAGGATATTGTTATTGTTAATCCTAGCAATAATTATCTGATCATGTGGGAGAGAAAGTGAATCTATACTTTACTCATGTTTTGAAATAGAATAAGACTACTCTTGAAAATGATCTTATTCTACGCTTCAAAATTGTTTGATATAATTCATTACCAAAGCCGTTTAGACTTTCGCCGGAAAGGCACGTCTTAAACCACTATATATGAAACAAGCTCTTCGTCTCCTCGATTTAAAGAATGTCATTTGTCTCTTGAGCAATGTTCTTGGTCTTGATTCACTTCCCTTGACTGCTCTCCCATTTGCTTCTTTGCTACGAGTAGTTGTTTGTCCGTTTCGGTCTTTTCCTATCTCGATTCAACTCGTAATCCTTTAATAAAGCATTATTACCTAGTGTTGTGGTGGTCCAATGATATCCGAAAAGGTCTAAGATATATTTGTAAGTACTTTAAAAATTTTGGTTTTCAAAAATTCTTTGTTTTTCTTTGATAAAAACCGGCCACTGTAGGCGCTTCCTCATCAAGCGCGGTTCAAATGTGTGGTTCCTTGTCGATAAGGAACCGCGGGCAGAAAATTCGCTAAAGCGCTAGTTCTATTAAAATATTTCTTTTAAAACAAAACCTCTCTCCTTCATACACACACAACCGACGAAAATACGCAGTTTTCCACCATTGTTGTTTTTCCAAAACCTTCAATTACTCAAGATCAATTGATTTCGATTTGTGGGTTTCACTCATCCTTCATCAAAGATAAATTATCTATAAGTCATTTATTTCAATTTCATCTAATTTGTTCTAGGGTTCATACATTCATAATTAGGGCTTTTTAAAATTGACATTGAATTAGAACCTTACTAGGAATAAGAGTTGACATAGTATTGTTACTATGATTCCTTAGGTTCACATTCATTGAGATTTCACTAAAACTAACTTGTAGAACAAATCCGAATTTTGACTAAATAATTTTGGTTAATTGATGGAACTGATATGAACCCACGAACAAGTTGGTAATGACATTGTTAAATGCTTACCTAAAAACCTTGTTTTGAAAAACCGATGTTCAAGTTCATTAATGATCTTACATGGTCAATGTGTCATTATTGATGATGAACTTGGTACATCGTGTCACACTCCCAAAATATCAGAGTATAATAGCGACAAGGGAGTGGTGACGTCATGATTATCATACGCACATAGTCACAAAGAACGACCTCTAAATGAGACTTTCGGAAAATAGATCACTTGTAATTAATAAAATAAATTGTTTTAACAACGTGCGGAAGCATAAACTGAATACAGTTACAAAACATAGTTTTCTCAAAGGGTACAAATGATCGTTGTTTCAAAGAAATGACGGCAATGCATGAGACCTCATTTAGCATCTTCCTTCTTAATACCTGAGAAAAACATTGCTAAAGTGTCAACATAAAGTTGGTGAGTTCATAGGTTTAGTTAAGTGGAAATGTTTAATGAACCACAAGATTTTCCCAAATGTGATGACAATATAACAGATACAAAGTCATCCCAAAAGTATTTATTACAGTCTAAGCTCGTGACACCGAAGCGTTAACAACACCGGCAGTATAATCATATAAATGTAGCCCAAACTAGATGCCTAAACCCACGACATCCTATCTCTGACTCAAATGAAACTGTGCCCGCTTGTCCCCTTGTTGGACAAGACAGACAGGGACGTCAATCCCGATAGATCTATCCATTACATTCGCGCTTACACAAAGTAATTAACGGTTCACGATTCACGGGCCAAAGCAACTGGGTTTTTAGTGGGACTTAGACTAATATATAAATCAGTAAATGCACTTGTGTTCACACGTTAAAATCAAGCAATGTCTCACCCCAAAAAGCAGTGAAAAATAGTAAAGTATGGGGCTATAAACTCACCTCGTTAATTCAGCAAAGAGAATGATGATAAAATAGCTCGAGAGTACGGTTACGCTAGCCGCGACCTATTTAATTATGAGAATCGAGTTACGATACGAAAAATTATATTAATAAAGACACGACACCCTAGTTGTGCTTGACGAAACCATACGTTTACGAAAAAGTACGACAAATAAAAGTCGGTTATTACACGGTCGGGTTTTACGGGTCGAATTATATCCTAAATTTACAAAATTCGTTTTATGGGCTTTAACCAAACTAAATAAATATACAAGGCCCAAAATGGGTCCAATAACTTCTCTCAATAACCGGCCCAAGGGTCATTAGACCCGGCCCGGCCCATAGGCGGAAATAACAAGGAACGAAGGGAGTAATAAACGTGTGTTACACACACAACTCTCCATAACAGAGAGTTATACTCTCTCTCTTCCCTCGAAAACAACTCCACCGCCCCAATCTCATCTCTCTCTCAAATCTAGATCGGTTCACCCCTTTCCATGGCTAATATCTTATCAGTTGGGATATAACAATCATGTGTGGGTGGTCTGAGGTGTTTAGATCGCGTGAGATGTGGGGTTTCATCCCCACATCAAACCGATTTGGTTTTCTGATGTGTTCATCCTTATGGTTACGTCAATCAATAGCCAAAAATCAAAGATAAGTTTGTTCCTCCTTCATTTCTTTTAAAATTTAATTGATTTTCGATTTAATAAAGATCAGTGGGTTTGATTGATTTGTATAAAGTTGTTGAGAATCATAAGGCTCTCGGATTTGAAATAAACGAATTTAGGGTTTTGAAATATTTGGGGGTTTTTATCAAACTCGGGTTTAAATGCAATTAATTGATGTTTTCTATTATAAAATCAAACTAATTTCAATATATAATCAGTTTATAAAAATTAGGGTTTCGGTCAATTGGGGGGTTTTTGCATATCTCGTTTTCAATTAAATTAACTATGGGGTTTGGGTTTAGATTAGGTTTAATTAATGTTTTAATTAATAAAAATCAATCTAGGGTTTTTATAAAATTGGGGTTTTTATATTCGATTGTTACCCATGTTTATGTGATGTTTTTGAAATGTGAAAAGTGCTAATTTAATGTTTAAAAAGGTTTTTAAATTTTTAGGGTTTCGAATTGAAATGGGGGTTTTTATACTCGCGGCATGATTGAAGGTTTTAGGGTGTTCCTGTAAAATAACAAATGGTTTAGACATTTAGATTGGTTGGTATTGATTGTTGATAGTTTTGGCAGAAAGTAAGAACTTGGTTGGCTTGGTTTGGTTCTCGGTTTGGCCTTTAATTGGGTCTCGGATTGGTTTGACTTGGGTCTCGGTTTGGTTCTTGATTGTGGTCTTGGTTGTGGTCCTGGTTTGGTCTAAGTCGGGTCTCGGTTTGGTCTAAGTCGGGTCTCGGTTTGGTTTAAGTCGGGTCTCGGTTTGGTTTAAGTCGGGTCTCGGTTTGGTTGACAGAAAAGTAAAGTCATAGACATGTTTCAAGTACTAGTAGTAAAGTTTAACCAATTTCAGTTTTTAGTAAAAAGAATAAGACCTTTACAATGACTAACACATTGGTTTGTTTATTCGCAGGTTTGTACAAAACGAGCACAACTAGGACTTCATAAAGGAAAAACGAAGAGACGAAAGACTCACAATGGGATGCTATGTTTCGGTTTGCAGGTTCGGACGGGATGGAAGACTCTTTCGGTTTTGCAGGTTCGGACGGGATGCGACGTGTGGGTCGGCTGGACACTACTCTTCACTCTACCCAGAAGTTGTATTTTGAAAGACTTGTACAGATTTTTGTGTTTGTAATTTGGACTGTGATAAACTTTGTATTTGGACATTTGGTAAATTTTGGGTTTGTATTTAATCAAGTATTGTTAGTCTAGGGTTAGTGTCAAGCTGAAAATGGTAACTTGTGATATACCCAAATGGGGTAAACTAGGCATGTGTGCTGTCCTGTAATGGTTAGTGGGAAAATAAACTATATGGTTTATTTGTAGCTGGACATGTGACTGAATTTGAGACTCTTGTAAGGCAAGTTTTGCAATAAACATAAATGAAAGTTTATACTCAATATATGTACATGCTGTGACAGTTTATACAAATCGACTCGGGTTCACGATGTTTAAGTTAGACGCGAACTGAATGAACACGACTTCTATAACCGTTTGACACACGATCCCAAAACAAAGCAATTGTGCGAGACTTCACGTAATCTAGTAAGTATACCAAATAAACGTACGGCAAAACATAAAACGCCCACCAACTTGTGTATTGCATTCAACTTAATAATCGCGAAAACTCGAGATGTTACATATGCTCTCCCTAAAAAGGGCTTTGTCCGCAAAGCAAAATAATTAACACATTCATGTTGACAACTCGTCAGTAAACAGTTAAAGTACTCGTATCACATGAATAAATTAAGATGGAAATTTGACGAATGTCACAGTATTCCCATGTTTTAGAGATTTCGTCACGAAATCAAGACGTTGTTGTAGTAGGGTGGTTAGCGAAAAGATGAGGATACTTGCTCTTGAATTGATCTTCACGTTCCCACGTGTATTCTGGACCTCTACGCGCATTCCATCGGATCTTCACAATAGGTATACGGCTTTGCTTGAGTTGTTTAACTTGACGATCCATAACTTCTACTGGTTCTTCTACAAAGTTGAGTTTGTCGTCGAGTTGAATTTCTTCCAAAGGGATAACGAGTGTTTCGTCAGCTAAGCATTTCTTCAGATTGCAAATGTGGAACACATTATGCACTCGGCTAAGTTCTTGGGGTAATTCCAAACGACAGGCTACGGGACCAATCCTCTCTATAATCTCGAAGGGTCCAATGTAACGAGGGTTTAACTTTCCACGCTTTCCAAAGCGAATCACACCCTTCCAAGGTGAGACCTTTAACATGACTTTATCACCAACTTCAAACTCAAGGGGTTTGCGTCGCATATCAGCATAACTCTTCTGTCGATCCCTTGCGGCTTGCATACGACTCTTAATCTTAAAGATCTTCTCAGTAGTCTCGTGTATGATCTCGGGTCCAGTGAGTTGTGCTTCACCGACCTCTGCCCAACACACGGGTGAACGACACTTCCTACCATACAGTGCTTCGAACGGCGCTGCCTTAATGCTAGTGTGATAACTATTGTTGTATGAGAATTCCACCAGAGGTAGGTGTCTATCCCATCTATTTCCAAAGTCAATCACACAAGCTCTCAGCATATCTTCTAAGGTTTGAATGGTCCGTTCACTTTGACCGTCAGTTTGGGGATGGTACGCAGTGCTCATATCCAACTGCGTTCCCAATGCCTTCTGCAGTGACTTCCAAAACTGCGAAGTAAATCGGCTGTCTCGGTCGGAGATTATAGACACAGGCACACCGTGCTTCGTGACTACTTCCTCCAAGTATGTCCTTGCTAATTTATCCATTCCATCAGTCTCCTTGATGGGTAGGAAATGAGCCGATTTGGTGAGTCGGTCGACGATTACCCAAATCGTGTCGAATCCGGCTGCGGTCTTTGGTAGCTTGGTAATGAAATCCATGGTGATCCTTTCCCACTTCCATTCTGGCAGTTCGGGTTGGACCAATAATCCTGATGGTTTCATATGTTCGGCTTTGACTTTGGCACAAGTCAAACACTTGCTAACGTATGTAGCAATATCCGCCTTCATGTTCGGCCACCAATACAACATCTTTAGATCATGATACATTTTGTCAGATCCCGGATGTATGGAGTACTTTGACTTATGCGACTCATGCATAATCAAGGATCGTAGGTCACCATGGCATGGTAACCAACTCCTATTATCAAGGCATAACGTTCCATCCGAACGTGCTTCCAACTTCTTTATCATTCCTCCAACATCTTCAGTCTTGAGAATTTCTTCCCCGACTGCTTCTTTCTGAGCCTTGAGAATTAAGGATGGAAGGTCTAAGTCAATGGTCATCATTAAAGCCTTCACCCTAAGAACTCTATCCTTTCGACTCAAAGCGTCGGCCACGACATTTGCCTTGCCCGGGTGATAACGGATCTCGCAATCGTAATCACTGAGCAACTCCAGCCAACGTCGTTGTCTCATGTTGAGTTCCTTTTGATTCAAAATATGTTGTAGACTCTTATGATCAGTGAATACAACACACTTAGTACCATAAAGGTAGTGTCTCCAAATCTTCAAGGCAAACACCACTGCTCCCAACTCTAGGTCATGAGTTGTGTAGTTTTTCTCGTGCACTTTTAGTTGTCTTGATGCGTAAGCTATGACCTTAGTCCTTTGCATCAGTACTGCACCTAACCCTTTTATGGATGCATCACAATATACCACAAAGTCTTCATTACCCTCAGGTAGGGCTAGTATAGGTGCTTCACACAACATCTGCTTCAACGTCTGGAATGCCAAATCTTGATCCTCCTTCCATTCAAACTTCTTATCCTTTTGAGTCAATTCCGTCATTGGTTTAGCTATCTTGGAGAAACCTTCAATGAATCTCCTATAGTAACCAGCAAGACCTAAAAATTGACGGATCTCCGTGGGTGTTGTTGGAGTCGCCCAATCCTTTACGGCCTCGATCTTAGCAGGATCAACGTGAATACCACTGCTGTCGATCACATGCCCAAGAAATTGCACTGTGTTTATCCAAAACTCACATTTGGAAAACTTTGCATATAACTTCTCCTTCCTTAGCAGCTCTAATATGGTCTTCAAATGTTCCTTGTGCTCTTCTTCATTACGAGAATAGATGAGAATGTCATCGATAAATACAATCACAAACTTGTCCAAGTATGGTTTGCAAACTCGGTTCATGAGATCCATGAATACCGCAGGCGCGTTTGTCAAACCGAAAGGCATAACTTGGAACTCGTAGTGTCCGTACCGGGTTCTAAAAGCCGTTTTATGAACGTCTTCCTCTCTAACCCTTAGTTGATGATATCCTGACCTTAAATCGATCTTCGAGTATATGCTAGATCCTTGCAATTGGTCGAAAAGATCGTCAATCCTCGGCAATGGGTAGCGGTTCTTTATCGTCAGCTTATTCAATTCTCGGTAATCGATACACATTCTAAAGGATCCATCTTTCTTTTTGACATATAAGACCGGCGCTCCCCAAGGTGAGGAACTGGGTCTAATGAAACCTTTGTCAGAAAGTTCCTTTATCTGTTCAGCTAACTCTGTCATCTCGGCCGGTGCTAGACGGTATAGGGCTCTAGCAACAGGCGCGGCTCCTGGTGTAAGCTCGATGTGAAACTCCACTTGCCGTGCTGGTGGTAGTCCGGGTAAATCCTCTGGGAATACGTCCGGAAAGTCTCTAACGATCGGTACATCTTCCACCTTCTTCTCGTGATCTTCTTCTCCTTCCTTTTGTGTTACTTGAACCAAGAATACCGGACATCCCTTCTCAATGTATCTTTGGGTCCTGATACATGAGATGACTTCCAATCTTGATCCATTCTTCACTCCACTTCTTTCGCCTTGTATGATGAGTACGTCGTTTCCATAAGGAACACGGACACACTTCTCATGACATACAATCTCCGCGTGATGCTTCGACATCCAATCCATTCCAATGATGACGTCAAAACTTCCCAATTCTATAGGGAGTAGGTCGATACTAAACGAACGACCTTGTAGCCTTACACTACATCCTTTCAGAATAACGTTGGTGGTTACTGACTTCCCATCGGCTAATTCTACATTATACTTAACGTCTAACGCAGTAGGGGTAACATTTAGGCGTTCACTAAATATAGACGACACAAAACTCCTATCCGCACCAGAATCAAATAGTACTGAAGCATAGTTGTTATTGACTAGAAACGTACCAGTCACAACATTGTTGTCTTGCACTGCAGCTTCAGCACAGAGATGATACACTTTGCTAGGTGCCGTGAATCCTCCAGGAGTACTAGTTGTGGCTCGGTTATTCCCTCCTCGGTTCCCTTGATTCTGCTTCTGGTTCTCTTGGTTGGGATTTTGATTCCCTCGAATCTGGTTACTACGACCTTGGTTCCCACTGGTTGGACACTTGTTCTTGTAGTGACCTTTCTCTCCACATCCAAAGCAAGTGACATTTGCTCCTTGGCCACCTTGCGTTCCAGGTCCTCTTTGATTAGTAGAACGAGGTGGTGCTCGACATTCCTTTGCCTTATGTCCCGCCTTCCCACAATTGTAGCACGTAGGGGGACATGCTCCTTCGTGGTGTCGACCACATTTTCCGCAGAAAGGAAGTCTTTCAGCGTAGTTTCCAGTATTTCCTTGTCCAGCAGTAAACACTCTTGCTACTTCTTGTCGCTTATTCTGGTTGTAGTTGTTTGGGTTGTTGCTGTTGTTGGTATTGTTGGTATTGTTGTTGTAGTGGTTGCCAGACCACTTTCTTTTATCCCCAGTATTTTCTCCCAACTCCTGTACCACTTGGTACATCAGACTCTGAGCCATGTCGATTGCCTCGTGCAAATCAGTTGGCTTGGATGAAGTCACATTCCCTTTGATGCTCAAAGGTAGTCCTTCAATGTATCGCTCCAACAATCGGTCGTCGTTGGGCACCATTTCAGGACATAACAAGATCAGCTCTTGAAAGCGCTGATTGTAAGCAGTAAGAGCAGTACCCTTGACCTTCAGGTTCCACAGCTCAACTTCCATCTGCTTGACTTCATTTCGTGGGCAGTATTTCCTCACAAACATAGCTTTAAATTCACTCCAGGGCGTCGCTTGGGCAACGTCAATGGTCACTGCACGAGCATAGACGTTCCACCAAGTCAGAGCACCATCCACTAACGTGCTTGACTAAAACTTCACCTTGTCGGCTTTAGCGACATTGCTAATCCCAAATTGGGATTCTAGCTTCTCAAACCATCGGGTTAATCCTACTGCTCCCTCAGTACCGCGGAAACTTACTTGCGTAACTGCACGAAATTCCTTGTAGGTACAAGTCCGTGCAATAGCATTAGTAGCTCCTTGGTTGGTCTCCTCCTGTGTGCTAGCTGTACGATTTGCTTCAGCGGTCGCGAGTGCCTCGGCCACTCGTTCGGCTATCATTTGGCTTAGCATGACGGTGTCAATTCCACCGGTAGCGGCTGGTGGATTCTGCGTTTCGGATCTTCTAACTGGCGCCATAATCTAACAAGGTAATAGGATAATGAGTTTTTGCCAGACATAACATGCATGGCACACACAATACAATTATGAAATGCTCCAGGGTATAATACACAATATATAATGATCTCACAATTTTTGCAACTCATAATATCATTCATAAAATCGTTTGATAGTACATCATAGTTTGTCATAACATAATAAATGAAAATAAAATACCAACTAGCTAAGATAAACTTCGAAGCTTAGTGGTCGTACAAGGATAGGTCGATGGTACAAGATAAATCTAACTAGTGCCCTCACGGCGCTGATGAAGCTCCTTCTCCAACTCTGCTAACCTCCTCTCAAGCCTGGGAATCTCTCAGTCTAACATCGGTGTCATGACAAGCGGCTCTAAACCTCTTATCCAAGTCTGCAACAGGGTCCTCCACTGGTGCCTCTAGTCCGCCTGTCTCCACCAATGGCTCTACTCCCCAACGGGTCATCAGGCTCCCAATCTCCTCAAGACGAGCGTTCGGCATGGATTCCATCTGATCAAGAACAGTAAGAAGCTGTCCTCGTAGACGGGTCACACATACTGTCAACACTGTCTCATCCCTAACTGGACTCTTCTTCGCCAGTGCCTCCAACTTATCCTGCACTTCATTATACTCCTCACCTAAAGCCTCTACAGCATCCTCCAACCTGTTCAACCGTGTCGTCACACATCCATCTGCCGCCCCAAGCATCACCACCGTCGACGTAGCTCTCCTAGAAAGAGGAGTCGTAGCTCTCGGTCCAGTAGAGATACCAGCATCAGTAAGCATCTCCTGGTACACAGCAGGTACAGTCTCTGGTGGTGGTAGTAGTAGTGGTGTCTCTGGGACAGGACTGGCAGGTGTGCGGGCTGCATGCCTGTCAGTGGCAGTGAAAGGTATGAGGGGTCGGTAAGGTGAAAGTGGCGGTCGAGCAGCTCTCCCCCGAAGACGTCGTCTCACATAGTAGAAAGGTAGAGTACCAGGTGCTGGAGCAGGAATAGCAGTCCTTTCTCCTTCGTCTTCAGATGAAGATGAGGAGATGTGTGCTAGGGAAACCTCAGGAGTAGTAGCATATGCAGTAGGAGGGTCCTCAGTGTCTGTGACCTCCATAGGCTCTCCTTCCCCATCTGTAAACTCCATCTCATCATCTTCTGTCTCCTCTACCGTCTCATCTCTAGTCACTGATGTCTGACCTGGTGACTGCACCACGTCAGTGTCTAAGTCATCCTCTCCTCCGCCTTCTAGGCTAAGCACATCGTCAGCTGATGCATCAGGAATACGGATCGGTGAATGACGAACCTCCTCAGTCTCTCTCTCTGTATCGTCATCTGAAACCATCCGGTACCACGGATATCCTGACGGCGATCCTCTAGGTAGTCCTACTGATGAACTGATAGTCGACTGTGAACTACGGTTGTAGTACGCTCCTGTAGACGTGGAATCATCAGATGAAGACATCGCTGTAACAAAATAAATGGGTGTAAATATCTTATAAAATTAGTCCGTAAAAAGGACATTAACATAACATAGCAATCATTGTTGAATCCACATGTATCCCATATAACATAATTCAGATTTCGTTGTTGCACATGTAACCCATGTAAATATACCTCGTAATTGTTAAATCACATGTATCCCATTTATTACTTATGTATCTACATATACTTAATACTTACAATCCGTATGATAATCGATTAAACATAGAGCAGTTATAGTCTAGAGTTACTAAATGCAACCTAGTTATCTATAACTATGGCTCTGATACCAATCTGTCACACTCCCAAAATATCAGAGTATAATGGCGACAAGGGAGTGGTGACGTCATGATTATCATACGCACATAGTCACAAAGAACGACCTCTAAATGAGACGTTCGGAAAATAGATCACTTGTAATTAATAAAATAAATTGTTTTAACAACGTGCGGAAGCATAAACTGAATACAGTTACAAAACATAGTTTTCTCAAAGGGTACAAATGATCGTTGTTTCAAAGAAATGACGGCAATGCATGAGACCTCATTTAGCATCTTCCTTCTTAATACCTGAGAAAAACATTGCTAAAGTGTCAACATAAAGTTGGTGAGTTCATAGGTTTAGTTAAGTGGAAATGTTTAATGAACCACAAGATTTTCCCAGATGTGATGACAATATAACAGATACAAAGTCATCCCAAAAGTATTTATTACAGTCTAAGCTCGTGACACCGAAGCGTTAACAACACCGGCAGTATAATCATATAAATGTAGCCCAAACTAGATGCCTAAACCCACGACATCCTATCTCTGACTCAAATGAAACTGTGCCCGCTTGTCCCCTTGTTGGACAAGACAGACAGGGACGTCAATCCCGATAGATCTATCCATTACATTCGCGCTTACACAAAGTAATTAACGGTTCACGATTCACGGGCCAAAGCAACTGGGTTTTTAGTGGGACTTAGACTAATATATAAATCAGTAAATGCACTTGTGTTCACACGTTAAAATCAAGCAATGTCTCACCCCAAAAAGCAGTGAAAAATAGTAAAGTATGGGGCTATAAACTCACCTCGTTAATTCAGCAAAGAGAATGAAGATAAAATAGCTCGAGAGTACGGTTACGCTAGCCGCGACCTATTTAATTATGAGAATCGAGTTACGATACGAAAAATTATATTAATAAAGACACGACACCCTAGTTGTGCTTGACGAAACCATACGTTTACGAAAAAGTACGACAAATAAAAGTCGGTTATTACACGGTCGGGTTTTACGGGTCGAATTATATCCTAAATTTACAAAATTTGTTTTATGGGCTTTAACCAAACTAAATAAATATACAAGGCCCAAAATGGGTCCAATAACTTCTCTCAATAACCGGCCCAAGGGTCATTAGACCCGGCCCGGCCCATAGGCGGAAATAACAAGGAACGAAGGGAGTAATAAACGTGTGTTACACACACAACTCTCCATAACAGAGAGTTATACTCTCTCTCTTCCCTCGAAAACAACTCCACCGCCCCAATCTCATCTCTCTCTCAAATATAGATCGGTTCACCCCTTTCCATGGCTAATATCTTATCAGTTGGGATATAACAATCATGTGTGGGTGGTCTGAGGTGTTTAGATCGCGTGAGATGTGGGGTTTCATCCCCACATCAAACCGATTTGGTTTTCTGATGTGTTCATCCTTATGGTTACGTCAATCAATAGCCAAAAATCAAAGATAAGTTTGTTCCTCCTTCATTTCTTTTAAAAGTTAATTGATTTTCGATTTAATAAAGATCAGTGGGTTTGATTGATTTGTATAAAGTTGTTGAGAATCATAAGGCTCTCGGATTTGAAATAAACGAATTTAGGGTTTTGAAATATTTGGGGGTTTTTATCAAACTCGGGTTTAAATGCAATTAATTGATGTTTTCTATTATAAAATCAAACTAATTTCAATATATAATCAGTTTATAAAAATTAGGGTTTCGGTCAATTGGGGGTTTTTGCATATCTCGTTTTCAATTAAATTAACTATGGGGTTTGGGTTTAGATTAGGTTTAATTAATGTTTTAATTAATAAAAATCAATCTAGGGTTTTTATAAAATTGGGGTTTTTATATTCGATTGTTACCCATGTTTATGTGATGTTTTTGAAATGTGAAAAGTGCTAATTTAATGTTTAAAAAGGTTTTTAAATTTTTAGGGTTTCGAATTGAAATGGGGGTTTTTATACTCGCGGCATGATTGAGGGTTTTAGGGTGTTCCTGTAAAATAACAAATGGTTTAGACATTTAGATTGGTTGGTATTGATTGTTGATAGTTTTGGCAGAAAGTAAGAACTTGGTTGGCTTGGTTTGGTTCTCGGTTTGGCCTTTAATTGGGTCTCGGATTGGTTTGACTTGGGTCTCGGTTTGGTTCTTGATTGTGGTCTTGGTTGTGGTCCTGGTTTGGTCTAAGTCGGGTCTCGGTTTGGTCTAAGTCGGGTCTCGGTTTGGTTTAAGTCGGGTCTCGGTTTGGTTTAAGTCGGGTCTCGGTTTGGTTGACAGAAAAGTAAAGTCATAGACATGTTTCAAGTACTAGTAGTAAAGTTTAACCAATTTCAGTTTTTAGTAAAAAGAATAAGACCTTTACAATGACTAACACATTGGTTTGTTTATTCGCAGGTTTGTACAAAACGAGCACAACTAGGACTTCATAAAGGAAAAACGAAGAGACGAAAGACTCACAATGGGATGCTATGTTTCGGTTTGCAGGTTCGGACGGGATGGAAGACTCTTTCGGTTTTGTAGGTTCGGACGGGATGCGACGTGTGGGTCGGCTGGACACTACTCTTCACTCTACCCAGAAGTTGTATTTTGAAAGACTTGTACAGATTTTTGTGTTTGTAATTTGGACTGTGATAAACTTTGTATTTGGACATTTGGTAAATTTTGGGTTTGTATTTAATCAAGTATTGTTAGTCTAGGGTTAGTGTCAAGCTGAAAATGGTAACTTGTGATATACCCAAATGGGGTAAACTAGGCATGTGTGCTGTCCTGTAGTGGTTAGTGGGAAAATAAACTATATGGTTTATTTGTAGCTGGACATGTGACTGAATTTGGGACTCTTGTAAGGCAAGTTTTGCAATAAACATAAATTAAAGTTTATAATCAATATATGTACATGCTGTGACAGTTTATACAAATCGACTCGGGTTCACGATGTTTAAGTTAGACGCGAACTGAATGAACACGACTTCTATAACCGTTTGACACACGATCCCAAAACAAAGCAATTGTGCGAGACTTCACGTAATCTAGTAAGTATACCAAATAAACGTACGGCAAAACATAAAACGCCCACCAACTTGTGTATTGCATTCAACTTAATAATCGCGAAAACTCGAGATGTTACATATGCTCTCCCTAAAAAGGGCTTTGTCCGCAAAGCAAAATAATTAACACATTCATGTTGACAACTCGTCAGTAAACAGTTAAAGTACTCGTATCACATGAATAAATTAAGATGGAAATTTGACGAATGTCACACATCGTGAATATGAGAACGATAAGGATTAAACCTTGGTTTGTCAAGAGATTGATGAAACACATTCTCATTTTCTTTGATTTTTGGTTTATATGTAACATATGAGTAATTGGGGAAATATGTTTGTATGTTATTTCTAGGTACTGTCATGACTTCAGGATATCAAAATGACCACCTACTTACTAGAAGATACATGTCTAATCTTACTTTGTTAAATCAAACTCGCTCTACTCAAAACACTTATCATAGTCTTGAATCTCGTTGTTTCCATGAAGAACGTATTGTTCCTTCTAACTTTCTTGGACTTGACTTCATTCGATTCATGTTCAATACCATTGGCTTTGATTGTTTGCTTGATATAGATGAGCCAATCTTTCCTTCTTTCCTCATGGAATTCTTTAACTCGTACAAACTAATGCGCATCAACAATGGTCTATCTATAAGATTTTCCATCAAGGGGAAAACCTTTGTATACACTCTTGAGGAATTTGGTAAGATTCTCAGAGTTCCATACGAAGCTCAATGTAGGTTCACCGATGCTTGGGGTATAAACCACTTAGAATCGGCCCCTATTGATGTGCATTATGTGATCGAGATTCCTTCGGCTTCGGCCATCTCTCGTGCCATTGCTAAACATCGTGAACATCCTATTCTTGGTAATTTTGAAAGAGAAATTCGTGCTCTCACTCCTTGGGAATTACTAACTAGCGATCTTAGTGATTTTATGATCCCTTGGGCCGAAATCATTAGGGAAAATGCAATGTGTTTGGATGGTAATCGTAACCATGTGCCCGCTTGTCTTGCACATATGTTGTATTTTGTTTCTACCACCACTCCATATAACCTTGCATTTTTCATAGTGTTGGGCCAGTGAAAGTTTTAACTATGGCCCAGTCTAGATTTGTTTAAATTAGACTAAGTGTTACTGATCGCTGAGAGGACCAGCGACAGAGACCAGACCAGCGGAAAGCAAAGCCTCAGCTGGCACACCAGGAACATTCAAGTCAAAGACAACGTCAGAGAAGTCGAAGACAATCTGAAGTCATACTCACCAGCGATTATGGATAGCTGGGATTTAGAAGGAATGTGTTGGTGTTCAAGGATCTCTGAGTTGACAATACTCAGAGATCACTTAAGAACCCTAGAAGTATGATACAAGCAAAGCTTGTCCAATCCTTTATAGCTTAGGCGGGAGAATCTACCAAGTGTTTTGAGCGGGACAAAACAAGAGATTCAAGATAAAGCCTAGTACGACCTAGTGGGATAAAAGGTGAACAGTTGGCAGAACTGTTCACCTAAAGTTGTTTAAAGGTATGTATCGATTTGGACATGCATTTAATACGTTGTACTCTTCCATTCAGAACATGACACGTATCAACTACTCTCACTAAGGAAGCAACCTCGTACCACTATAAATAGGAGTGAGAAAGAAGAGTTAATGCAACCTTTGTGCTTGGATAAATTATCTAAGTTCTTTTTCACTTTGGAACCACTGAGCCCTCAGCTGTCTACCAACGTCTATGGGTTCCCTTGTAAACTTGAGTCTCGAATCTAGTTTACTTGTTCTAGGGTTCATTTCTTATTGTCATTCAACGAGTGTATTCATAGCACTTTGTAATACTTTTTTTTATAACAGTTAATAAAGCATTACGCGTTTGAAAAGTATTTTCTTGTGTTTTTGTATTTATACGAGTTATAGTTTCGACAATTGTCATATTAAGCGACTTTCAATTGGTATCAGAGCGGTTTGATTTATAAAACATTTTATAAACCGTTCTTGTTTTTAAAATCAAGATCCTAATATGACTGATACTATGCCTCCTATACCACCACCCTTTGGTCAAACCAGTCAAGGTACCACTTCGACCACCGCACCGGCCACCACATCTACTACCATGCCTACACCAGTTGTAATCACTGGTAATAATGATGATGATCTTCCCCAACTACTTGATGTTCGTGGTGGTCACCTGTGTCTAATGTTCCAGCGTTTGATAAAGAAGATTTTTCAAGTTGGAAAAGTGAATTTCTTATATATTTAGATGGCTTAGAACCCTTCTTGATAGAAATCTTAGAAAATGGTTCCTATGTACCACTGGCCATTTCCTCTACCCTTGAGAGACCCATCAAGAAGCCTGTTAAGCAATGGTCTCCAGCGGATAGACGTCTGGCTAACCAGGACAAGAGACTCAAAAGTATCCTAGTCTCTTGCCTACCCAAGAACATTATGAAGTCCATCATAAAATGCAACTCTGCTAAGGAGATGTGGACCGAGTTAGTTCTAGGGTATGAAGGTCCAGAGGAAACAAAAGAAACCAAAATCCAAGCCCTTAGACTTAAGTTTAATGCTATTAAAGCTTTAGAAACAGAAACTGTTGCTCAAACTTATACTAGGCGTAAGATCTTGCTGAATGATTTGTGAAACAATGGAGTTGTTCTACCTAAGGCTGAGGTTAATGCTACATTTGTCAATAGTTTACCTAGAAAATGGCTTAGCCTAAACCAGACCTTAAGAGCAAATAATGCTATCAAAAATGATACTTTAGCCCAACTGTTTGGTAGATATAACTATGAAGAAGGGCTAATTGACTCCATTTACAAATAAGAGACTGATAGGTTTACCACCAATATCACTGGTTCAAAAGCTCTTGTTGCTAACCATTCTTTTCAGGATAGCGACTCTGACATAGAAGAGGACACCAGAAGCAGTCAAGAAATTCTTGATGAATTACATGCTGAGTTCCATGACAGAGCCCTTCTAGCTGACCAGAAGAGGTACTACAAGAGATCTGGTAGAGTTGGAGCTGCTAAGGTTGATAAATCCAAGGTGTCATGCTACACTTGTGGAAAGATTGGTCACTTTCAAAAAGATTGTTGGTCAAACAAAACCTCCTCTCCAAGCTTTCCTTCATCCAACAACAACCACAGCAGCAAGAAGAAGTTTTCTACCTCACCTTTCAAGCAAACCTCCCACTCTGACTCAGAGGGAAAGAAGACTACAAAGTTAAGTATAAAGCTTTGAAAGCTGAGCTGTTGAAACTCAATCAGAAAGCTGAAGATGCAGCTAAGAAAAAGGGTGTTAAGAAGACTGAAAAAGGTCTGATTGCTGCTTCATTTGACTGGGATTATGAACCCCTTACATCTGAGGATGAAGGAACCACTACCGTCAGAGCTTTTATGGCAGTCGCTGATGAAGAACCTGCTGTGGGAAAGAGCGAAGCAAGATCTGGTCAATGGGTGGACATCACCATGAAAAAGGTACAAAGATTGCTATCTATGCCTGAAGGTCCTGATAGAGACCATGTCAGTGACTATACCTTAGTTGACCTCTACTTTATGGAAGAGCAAAGAAAAAACCTGTTAAACAAGTTTCATAGTCTTAAAACAGAGTTAAATCTTTGTCAGTCTGAATTAACAAATCTCAAACCCTTTGTGAATCTTGCAAATCAACTTCAAAATGAAGTAAGCAAATTGTCCATTGAAAATGAGTCTTTAACTGCTGAAAACACTAAACTCAGAAAAACCATTGAAAAATGGAATTTGGCTCAATTCACAGTGGAGGAAATAGTTGCTGAAGCCATACCAGGTGATGTGGTTCAGGCTATTGGGGGAAAGGGTAGATACAAAAATCATATACCTGTACCCAGTGTTAAATTTGTCCCTTCAGATGTTTCTTCTCCATCTTCCACCTCTGTGGATGAGATAAACTCTGACAAGAAATCAGAGGTACCAGCTTTACCAAGACTCGCTGGTGCTATCCCATCTGATTCCTTGGTTGGCCCAAAACCTCTAACTAAAACCCCAGGGAATTCAATTCTCAAAGTCGCTGATAAAGCGCTCAAAAAGGTTTTTTGGGCCAAGGACTCCAACAAACCCACTCCCCCCTGAAGAGCTTTCACCCACCAAGCAACTTCTCCTCATCTTGATGGAAGAAGTAAAATGGCTAAAAGAACAAATCAACCCTAGAGTTAACAGTCCACCTGTTAACTCTCTTGGTGAGGGATCTAGTAGCTCTAAGGGGAGAGCTTTATTCAGGCCTTGCAAACATTGCAGTTTCAAGAATCATTCTTCTGAGGACTGCTCAAAGAAACCAAAATGTATCACATGCGAGTCTACTGAACACACCTCTAGAGAGCATGAGGAGAGTATTGCTGTTCGAAGAACCAGAACTCAAATAAGGTCTAAAACTCCTCACAGGCCCTCTAGAAGAGCTGAGCCCAAACCCAGAGACAGTTCTCAGGGTTACAGACCAAATCCCCCATGCAAGTACTGCGGCTTATTTGACCATCACTCTGATAAGTGTGAGCAGTATCCCGGATATGAAATCTGTGGAAGTATGCGTCATGAACCCAGAGACTGCAACCAAAGCGGGGGAGATAGAAACCAGAGAAGACCCAATGTCGCTAGTCAGCGACAGCATGGACCCACTGGAAAGTGGGTTCATCATCGAAACTAATCTGGCTTTGTTATATCTATGCAGGAATATCTGAAGAAATCTGTTTGGTATCTGGATAGTGGGTGCTCCAGACATATGACAGGGGTTAAACAATATCTACATAGATATAAGGAGTCTAGTCCAAAAGTAGTCTTTGGAGATGACTCCTCAAGGGCTACTGAGGGATATGGCTCAGTGGATTGCAACGGTATAACCTTCACAAGGGTCTCTTATGTCAATGGACTGAAGCACAACTTAATCAGCATCAGTCAACTCGGCGATGTTGGTTTCAAAGTTCTGTTCACTAAGACCCAAGGAACAATCTTCAATCAAAATGATGATGTTGTTCTAATTGCACCCAGAAGAAGGGATGTGTATGTCATTGACATGACATCATGTCCAGAAGGGATGAACACTTGTCTCGTTGCCAAAGCATTTGATAGTGAAAATTGGCTATGGCATAAGAGACTCTCCCACCTTAACTTCAAGAACATCAACAAACTGGCCAAGAATGATTTAGTGGTTGGGCTTCCCTCTCTGACCTTCACCAAAGACAGACCCTGTTCAGCCTGCGAGAAAGGGAAGCACCACAGAGCCTCATTTAAGACAAAGAAATCATTCTCTATAAATAACTGCCTCCATCTTCTTCACATGGACTTATTTGGTCCAGTAAAACCTCAATCCCTTAATCACAAAAAGTATACACTAGTCATTATAGATGAATTATCCAGATTCACATGGGTATTCTTTCTCAAAAGAAAGAGTGATGCTGCTGAAAGAATAATGTCCTTCATCAGAGCTATAGAGAACTTCAATGACTGCAGAGTTAAGGCTATCAGAAGTGACAATGGCACTGAATTCAAGAACCATGCCATGGAAGCCTTTTATGATGAAAAGGGAATATCACAGAACTTTTCTAACCCAGGCACCCCTAAACAAAAGGTGTCGTTGAACGAAGAAACAGAACTCTCATAGAGGCTGCTAGAACCATGCTCAGTGAATCAAGACTTCCAAAACAATTTTGGGGTGAAGTTGTGAACACAGCTTGTTACACACAAAACAAATCTATTATTGTGAAGAGACACGGTAATACATCTTATGAATTGTATAGGAAGAGAGCCCCTGATGTAAGCTACTTCCATGTCTTTGGTTGCCCTGTTTTCATTCACAACTATAGAGATCACCTGGGAAAATTCGATGAAAATTCAAATGATGGATTCTTTGTTGGCTACTCTCCCACCTCCAGAGCCTATAGAGTATTCAACATTCGCAGGCAAGAACTAGAAGAATCCATCCATGTCACCTTTAATTAAGCAGATGCTGTCATTACTCACACCAACACAGAAGAATGTGACATTGATTTCAATGAAGTCAAATCATATCCAGAGGATGATTTCTCAAATCCCAAGGAATCATCTCAGGCCTGTCACAAGAAATTTCCTTATGTTCATGCATTTGATCCTCACTTAATCTCTGACATCACTCCAGAGGTTGAAAATGCTGAACCTATCACTCTACCTACGGTAGTGAATGTTGATCTTATCGAACCAATCTCTCACCTTGATGAAGAGATTATGGATGAAGAAATAACATGTGAAGATCCCCCAACATTCATTGAGCTTGCAGTGACTCCTGAACCCACAGAGACTCCTACTCCTCAATCCAAATGGAGTAGGAACCAAGATATTCTTCTGGTGAATATTCTTAGTGAACCCTCTGAGGAAGTCACCACCAGAGGCAAATTAAGATCTCTGGAAACCTCCTTAGCGAATGAATGCCTTTTCGCTGATTTTCTCTCTAAAGATGAACCTAAGAATGTGGCTGCTGCGCTTCTAGATGAAGGGTGGGTTGTTTCCATGCAAGATAAGTTGAATCAGATCAAGAGGAACAAGGTGTGGACACTGGTAAAAGATCCAGCTGGAAAACAAGTGGTTGGAACTAAGTGGGTCTATAGAAACAAGAGGGATGAAGCTGACATGATTGTTAAAAACAAGGCTAGGCTTGTGGTGTTGGGGTACAATCAGTCTGAGGGTATTGACTATGATGAAACGTTTGCACTAGTAGCCAGATTGGAAGCTATCAGAATCTTCCTAGCCTTTGTAGCTTATATGGGGTTTACTGTATACCAGATGGACGTGAAGAGTGCTTTTCTAAATGGTAAGCTTGCAGAGAAAGTACATGTCTATCAACCCCATGGGTTTGAAAGCAGTGAGTATCCTGATCACGTCTGCAGACTTCACAAAGCACTCTATGGGCTGAAACAAGCGCCTAGAGCCTGGTATGAAACCCTATCAAAATTCTTACTTGAAAATAAATTTATCAGAGGTACCATTGATCAAACCCTGTTCACTTATAGGTCCAAGGGTGATGTCATTTTAGTACAGATTTATGTGGATGACATACTTTTTGGTTCAACCAACATCACTTTGAGCAAAACGTTTGCCAAACTCATGACCAAAAAGTATGAAATGAGCATCGTGGGGGAATTAAACTTTTTCTTGGGTTTTCAAATTAAACAAACTTAAAAAGGAATTTCCATTTGTCAAGAAAAATATGTTAAGGATTTGCTCAAGAAGTATGATCTGTCTGATTGTGCATCAGTGAAATGCCCCATGCTTCCTCCCAACAACTTAGGAGCTGATGACTCAGGGGTCTCTGTTAATGAGACCTTATATAGAGGCATGATTGGGTCACTAATGCACCTCACAACAAGTAGACCAGACATACAATTTGCCACATGTCTCTGTGCTAGGTACCAAGCTAACCCCAAGGAATCCCACCTTGTAGCTGTCAAAAGAATTTTCAGGTACTTAAAAGGATCTCCCACACTGAGTCTCTGGTATCCAAATAGATCAGGCTTCGACCTCAAAGCCTACTCAGACTCTGACTACGCTGGGTGCTGTCTTGATAGAAAGAGAACCTCTAGGAGTTGTCAAATCCTTGGAGGAAAGTTAGTATGCTAGAGTGCGAAGAAACAAAACTCAGTGGCCATGTCATTAGCTGAAGCTGAATATGTAGCGGTCGCTGGTTGCTGTGCTCAAGTTCTCTGGATGAAAAGTCAGCTGGCTGATTATGGGATCACTTATGAAAAGGTTCCCATATTCTGTGACAATACAAGTGCTATAGCCATCTCCAATAATCCGGTACTTCATTCAAGAACTAAGCATATTGACATCAGGTATCACTTTATCAGAGACCATATTTTAAAAGGTGATATTGAGCTTCATTTTATACCCACTGAATACCAGCTCGCTGATATATTCACCAAGCCTCTGGCTGAGCCAAGTTTTACTAGGCTGGTTGCTGAGCTGGGTATGCTCAATATCGGTAAACAAATCTGATAAATGATCTCTGTCTCTGGGCATTTAAGGGAATTGAATGTAACGAGGTAGTTACATTCCAATGGGAGTTAATATATTCCCATATTTAATTCAAATGATTGTCCTTCATTGTCAACAACTTTCCCACTTTCCAACGGGACAGAAAAATCACATGAAGAGTCAAGGGGTCCCACTTTTCCTAAAAGGTAAACTTTTTCATTTAATGCTTTAATTGAAAACGGCTAAACCTTTTATCAAAACCATTGACTCATTTTATCAAACATCACATTACTCATTATTTTCACACACACACACACTATTCATCTTCTTCAAATCCTCCATTTCTTCCTTCCATCAACAATGGCGTCTTCATCAACTAACACCTCGTTCACCGTTTTGTCCGCCTCGAATGTAGACTTTGGGATAAACGATGGAAAGATCGCCCTGAACAACTGTGTAGCACTCTCGGAACATAACAATCCTCTCTACCATCCTTTGTTATCCTTCCTCAAGAACTCCACCATTTACGAAGCCATTATAAGGGAACCCTCCACATGCTACCACCAATACTTGAGGGAGTTCTGGTACGGCGCTGAAGTTGATCAAACCTCATCACACATCACCTTCAACCTTTATACACATCCACAACCTCTCACCTTTGATTTCCACACTTTTGCCAAAGTCATTAGACTTCTAGTCAATGAAGGCATGTCCGTTGTGCCTGCCAGCGCTACAGTGAAGAAGGCTCTGGCTACCCTTCGTCCTCATGATGATGATGAAAAACCCTTTACCACCCAAGGCTTCCAAAACAAATCACTAATCAAAGTGAATTACTTTTCACCCACTTGAAGGACGCTGATGTTGTACATTGTGAAATGTCTAGGAGGAAACCAGGGGTCACATGATCAGCTTAATGGTGCTCAGAAAGCAAATGCTTACAGCTTAATATAGGGGCAAGATATAGGGATCACCCACGTACTTTACACTGACCTCATCACAAAGCTGGAAAACAAAGGGAAGAAGCATCGACTGGCCACTATCTGCTACACAAGATATCTCTCCCTCCTCATAGAGGATATGCTTGGTGAAACCTACACAAATGATGAACTTCACTCCTTCTCTCCCTATCGCATCACTCCAGCCTCGCTGAAGACTCCCTTGGAGGATGAAGTGCCTCTCAGCAGGCATATGATGCAGGTTGCTGGGTTACTCACTTATGATGGAGAGCCCTTGATCCCTCAAAATGAGGTGAATGCTAAAAGACGAACTGACAAGTCTTTGTCTAAGACCTGTGTGTAGTCCACTTCTCAGCCCAAGGTGCCCAAGGAAAAGAAGAAGAAGAGGAAAGACATCCCCCTTTCCTCTGAAACCCCTTCTGTTAATCCTTCCAAGACGAAGAAGACCAAGAAGAACTCATCCCCTTCTCTGGAGGATGTGGTTAAAGAGCCTACCGCTGACAAACAACCAGAGTCTAGCGTCTCCTTGTCAACAGAGACGACCATGAACCTTCTCAAAGCTGATATCTCTCAGGTATTAGTTCGCCCTTTCTTTTCTCTTGGAGGATCACACACAATCACTCTCAAAGTTCTGTAGGAGAGAGTGATGAAGTCTTAGGGTTTGCCTCAACCCATAGAGTGTCTGTGTCAGCACCTAGAACTCTTAGGATTATCTGTACACTCTGTCTTAACACTAGGATATGATTCACTTGTGCTCATAACGCACCCCGATGATCCTTCACCCTCTGGACCATGCTCTTGTCCATAACAACTTGAGCATGCTATAGGTCCCGACTCAGAATCTCTGCACCTCACGTGGTCTCTGGGTCCCCTCATATGAAAAGAGTCCCAAAGAATTTATTCTTTTGGGAGGACTGAATAATCACCCTCAGTCATCCTAGGGGCAGCGATAAAAGGCGACCATTACCTTCAAATATGTCACAACTAAAAGAGTCCCAAAGAATTTTTTCTTTTGGGGGGACTGAATAATCACCCTCAGTCTTCGTAGGGGCAGCGATAAAAGGCGACCTTTAACTTCCATTAACTCACCCAATTAAAAGAGTCCCAAGGAGCAATCCTTTAGGGGGAGCTGGATAATCACACCCAGCTATCCTAGGGGCAGCGAATGGCGACCATTCACCACATAATTTTCACAAATCAAAAGAGTCCCAAGGAGTAATCCTTATGGGGGAGCTGGATAATCACACCCAGCTATCCTAGGGGCAGCGATGGCGACCCTTCAACATATCGGTTTCACACTAAAAGAGTCCCAAGGAGAAATCCTTAAGGGGGGCTGGATAATCACACCCAACTTTCCTAGGGGCAGCGAATGGCGATCTATAACTTCATATTTATTTCACACTGGTTACTAACAAATGTCATAACAGGCTCATAATCTTCATGAAGAACAACAAAATGATGATGCCTATTCTATTGCTGGTGAGGATAATGCTGAAGCCCCCCCCATATTGATCTGGATGCTATGTCAGACATTGACTCCATGCCAAAAGATGAAGTCTTTATCATTGAAGATGACCTGACCATTTCAGACTATGCTGATATGGATGCTGATGATGACCAAGTCACATCAGAATTAAAGCCCATTTCCTTCCCATCAATCGCAAATGTTCAAGAACTAGCTGCCAAGCAGCTATGGGACCAAAGGCTCTGTACACTAACCCCAGTCCCCTTCCGCACTTTGCCAAATGTCATGGAACTGGGGGCAATGAAACACTTAGAACATTTGCAACACCTCAAGCCTCTCCATGTTCCTAGAATGAAAGATGTTTAGGAACTAGCCGCTGAGAAACTCTGGGTCAAGAGGGGAGACATCAGTATCACCAAGCCTAAAGTCACAAATTATGTCATCCTCTCTGAATTAAAGACACTCACTCATGCTGCTGAGGAACTCACCACCACCCTAGAGACTTCACTCACTTCATCTATGGATTCCTCTATGACTGCACTGCTTCCGCAACTGCTGGGAAATGCCTTACAAACTCAACTCCCAACAGTTCTAAACCAAAGTCTTTAGCAATACATGCCATCAGTCCTCACCGCAACTGTCAAAACCAATGTTGCTGCTATTGCCAAGGCATCTAAGCCTTCCAGACAACTTCTTCAGGAGCTCTTACAGGAGGAACTTAAAGAAATATGCTTATTTGTCCATCAAGAATTTGTTAAGTTCCTCAAACCAGGATCAGGCACAACTTCTGCCAGCGCTATGCCTGAGGGGGAGAATTCAACAACCTCTACCTCTAAAGAAGAAGCAGATACTGCTCCACCTAAAGGGGAGCAATCACTTAATCAACCGGCACCCTCAAAAGCGATTCCAACACAAAAACCCATCAGATCCTTCAACCCCATCACTGAGGTGGCACAGGACAAGGGAAAAGGTATTGCCACTGAGGTACCTGAAACAACCCTGCACTCCCTCCAAGAAGAAGGTGGATCCACAGTCAGGCACTCTGACTTGAACAAATTTAAAAGTACTGATGAACCACCACTAACTCCAGAGCAGGCAAAGGCTCAAATCTTGGAACAAAAGAGGTTGGCAAACATTAGAGCTGCTGAAATCAAGAGCAAAGAAGCTCTGAACAAACTACTCTCTCCAACAGTAAAGGAAGCTCAGTTGAATAAGCTCAAAGAACTTGAAGTTAAAAGGAGGAACCTTCAAAAGGAATATGAGAGAATAGTGGACCAAAGAGCAGAGCCCGGTCAAATCACCAAATACATATGTTACACTGACAAAGACAAAAGAGTAGTGATGACCTTATACAGAGAAAACCAACTAACCAACTACAAAGTATTCAGTGACTTTAAACTCAGAGATCTGGGCCTCTCTGAATGGTTAGAAATGCTGTCTCTTGCCCAAAAGAAGACTGGGCCTGGTGCTGCCCAAATGATGAAAAACATTAAAGCTAAGCTGAATTGGGTAAGATACAATGCAAAGAAGATGAAGGTACCTCTGCCTCCTCAACTATCACAACAACAATCTTCTCAAGGACAAACAAAAAGGAAAACCCAAATGGGGCCTCTGGTAGAGAAGTTGGTCACTGAGAATGTTGTGGTAGATGGAATGTATAGAAACCTTGTACTTCCCAAGGAGATCATTAAACTAGTGGGTGGCCAAGTATACTCAGAACCAGAGACAGGAATGGTCTTCATGAATGAAAATTGTGAATATTGCTTTCAGAGGATGAATGAACTACATCTGGCCTCAACTATCCAACTCATCAGACTCAAACAGGGCATCCTAAGGAACTACAAATTAGATGATGATTTTGAGTTTGAAGTTGAGCTGATTATTAACTCTAGGAGTGACAAAGTTGAAGCTCAGAGAATTTGTGACCAAGGCCTCGCTCGCTGAAGAACCTTTTATTTTGTTTTATGTTTACACCACTGGGTGTTCTTGTAATAGACTAGGTTCTTTATGTTTATTAAAACTCTGAGGTATGTTTGTTAAATTATGTGTAAGAAGAAGCTGTGTACTCACTTACAATAATTTTAGACTTAGTATAATTTATAAACAAATAGGGGGAGATTGTTGGGCCAATGAAAGTTTTAACTATGACCCAGTCTAGATTTGTTTAAATTAGACTAAGTGTTACTGATCGCTGAGAGGACCAGTGACAGAGACCAAACCAGCGGAAGGCAAATCCTCAGCTGGCACACCAGGAACATTCAAGTCAAAGACAACGTTAGAGAAGTCGAAGACAATCTGAAGTCATACTCACCAGCGATTATGGATAGCTGGGATGTAGAAGGAATGTGCTGGTGTTCAAGGATCTCTGAGTTGACAATACTCAGAGATCACTTAAAAACCCTAGAAGTCTGAGCAAAGCTTGTCCAATCCTTTATAGCTTAGGCGGGAGAATCTACCAAGTGTTTTGAGCGGGACAAAACAAGAGATTCAAGATAAAGCCTAGTACGACCTAGTGGGACAAAAGGTGAACAGTTGGCAAAACTGTTCACCTAAATTTGTTTAAAGGTATGTCTCGATTTGGACATGCATTTAATACGTTGTACTCTTCCATTCAGAAGATGACACATATCAACTACTCCCACTAAGGAAGCAACCTCGTACCACTATAAATATGAGTGAGAAAGAAGAGTTAATGCAACCCTTGTGCTTGGATAAATTATCTAAGTTCTTTCTCACTTTGGAACCACTAAGCCCTCAGCTGTCTACCAGCATCTCATTGGTTCCCTTGTAAACTTGAGTCTCGAATATAGTTTACTTGTTCTAGGGTTCATTTCTTATTGTCATTCAACGGGTGTATTCATAGCACTTTGTAATACTTTGTTTATAATAGTTAATAAAGCATTACGCGTTTGAAAAGTATTTCGTTGTGTTTTTGTGTTTATACAAGTTATAGTTTCGACAATTGTCATATTAAGGGATTTTCACATAGCTAGAGGAATAATATTTGTTCTCAATGGATCTCGTTCTACTCTTCCATATGCCATGATTCTCTCGCGGCTTCTTAAGAGAGTTCTTCTTGACTTTCCACCTCTAAGTCCTTCATCTTTTCAGTCCGTGGATCGAGTTATGCTTCATATTGAAGGGAATGTCTCTTCTGTACCCACGCATGATTCAAATGAAGATGAAAATGTCTCTCTAGACAATTCTCTCAATCCTTGTTATGACTTGTCATCATCTATCTCTCAATTGTCTTTACTAGACATTGATTCAGACTATCAGTATTATCTCAATCTTCATCTTCAAGATCGAATAAGAAGTGAATCAAGGCAAGGAGAAAATGCTCATAGATGAATGATATATGCCACTCTTGATTGACTAACGTACGTGTAGACATGTTTGGATTATTGAACTTCATCTTCTTTATCTTTATTCTTGGGTTGTTATGTATTCTTTAACTAACAATTTGTGTTTGGATTATCTAGTATTTTAATCCTAATTTTCCATGCTATCGATCTTTTGGTTTGCATGGCTCTATGCATCTTGTGTGTTTGTTAGCTACCTCGACCTTGACTTATAGTCCATTTTGGCTTGATAAACATTTATATTAAATCTAGGGTAGCTATAGTTACTAAAAGTGCATTTTTTCAAACCCACTGGGGGCGTATCCTTATCTTGGCTGTGGTTCCTTAGCGATAAAGAACCGAGCCTCTCTATAAGGAACCGCCTCTGAATGATCCGAGAAGAATCTTTGCTTTACACTATTCTTCCTTGATCTGTGTTGTGACATCCGTCAAATTTTCATCTTTATTTCTTCATATAGTGAAGTACCTTGATTATTTACCAATGAGGTGTCGATATAAATGTATTATTTGCTTGCTTTGCGGACACAGCCCTCTTTAGGGAGAGCGAATGTAACAACTCGAGTTTTTCGTGTCTATTAGTTTATGAATGAAACGTACGAGTTAATAAACGTATTATGCATTTGCCGTGTGTCTATTTGAATTATTTGCTGAATCCCTCGAGATCACGCATATCCGTCTTTGATTCAAGTCGTGTGTCGATTTGTTATCAAGTTGTTCATATTTTGTTTTCGCGTCTAAAACTTAGCCAATTGACAAACCTGGGCCGAATGGTATAATGATGCAATTTGTACAAGAGTCTAATTTGTGAACTTTTATTTACTTTTATTTCAAAACTTGTTCAACAAGAGTCAATATTCAGTCATGGACTTGATTACATTGTTTATTCACCCACTAATCACTAAAATCCAGCACACATGCCAAGTTTACCCAAAATGGGTACATCACAAGCATACCATTTTCAGTTTTATTCTAACCCTAAACTAATAATACAAGTTAAATACAGCCCAAAATTATCCAATGTCCAAACATAACACAAATATTATCCACAGTCCAAATTGTTCCTGGACAGTTTCAAACACAAATCCTGGGTGAAAATAAAGAGTAGTGTCAAGCCGATCCATTTCCTTCTCGTCCACACCTGCAAACCGAAACGAAACACCTGTTGTGAGTCTTTTAATCACCTCTTTATTTTTCTGTTCAAGTCTTAGTTGTGCTCGTCCTTTGTAACCAAACCTGCGAAAATAAAACAAATGTGTTAGTCATTGTTACGGTTCGGTTTTAAGTCAAAAATATAAAGATAAACCATAGCATTATTAACTTGGACTTTGACCACAACCCCGTTATTTTCTGTCAAGACCAAACCGAGACCCCCCTTACCATGTCTTTTACATTACTTCTGCCATGACCAAACCGAGACCCAAACCGAGACCAAACCAAGACCCTTTGTTTCTGCCGAAACCTTTACCACTCAAAAGTAACCATAACCCAAGATTCATCTATTTCTTTTTAACAGAAACATCATCAAACCCTCAATAAGCCGCGGGTATAAAACCCCCTTATTAATCCGAAACCCTAAAAATTGTAAACCTTTTTATTTACAAAATTAATACATTATATGTTCCAAAAACGTTATTTAATTACAAATAATCAACCGTGTACAAAAACCCCCAATTTATATAAACTCTAATTTCATTTTATTAATTTAAACCCTAATTAGACCCAATCCAAACACGAATTAATTAATTAATTTAATTGAAACCGAGATATGAATAAACCCCCAAATTTGACCGAAACCCTAATTTTTACAAATCGGATATATGTGAAATTAACATGTTTTTATAATAGAAAACGTTAATTAATGGTTATTAAACCTGAGATTTAGAAAAACCCCCAATTATTTTCGAGACCCTAATTCGTTTTTATTAAATTCGAGAGCCTTTGTTCACAAGCTTGTTTATACGAACGTTTTAAAACCATAAACCCTTTTTATAAACGAAAATCAATAGACCATCTAATTAAAAGGAAAAAGAGATGTAAACTTATCTTTGATTAATGAAACTATGACTTTAACTCCTGGAAAAACACCTCGAAATCGAATCGGTTTGATGTGGAGATGAAACCCCACATCCCACGCGTGTTTAATCACCATAAACCATCACAAATAATTGATGTTATTAATCTGGAAACCATCTTAGCCATGGGAGGGCTTAGATCCGATTTATTTTTAGAGAGAGAGAGAAAAGGGGCGGTGGGAGTATTTTCGAGAGAAGAGAGAGAGATAGACTGAGTGTTTTGGGTTTTTGTGAGAATTAAAACACGTATTAACCCCCCTCACTCTTGTTTGTATCGCCCTTGGGCCGGGCGGGTCAAATGACCATTGGGCCGAACCATTAGGTGGGAAATTTGGTTATTGTTGGGCCAGTTTGGGTACATTGGGTTATTTAAGGCCCAAAAACGAAATTTGTTTAACTTAAGAGTATATTTAGCCCGTAAAACCCAATTGTTTAATACCCGACTTTTATGTATCGTGTTTTCCGTAAACGAAAAGTATTGTCAAGCACAACTAAGATGTCGTGTCTTTTTATTAGTATAATTTTTAATGTCGTAACACGATCCTTATAATTAAATAGGTCGCGGCTAGCGTAACCGTACTCTCGAGCTACCTTTACCTTTGTCACTTTGCTGATTTACGAGGAGAGTTTATAGCCCCATGTTTAACTACTTTTACTGCTTTTTGGGGTGAGACATTACTTGATTTAACGTATGAACACAAGTACATTTACTGATATATATATTAGTCTAAGTCCTACTAAAAACCCAGTTGCTTTGGCCTGTGAATCGTGAACCGTTAATTACTTTGTGTAAGCGTGAATGTTATGGATAGATCTATCGGGATTGACGTCCCTGTCTGTCTTGTCCAACAAGGGGACAAGCGGGCACAGTTTCATTTGAGTCTGAGATAGGATGTCGTGGGTTTAGGCATCCAGTTGGGCTACATTTATATGATTATACTACCGGTGTTGTCAACGCTTCGGTGTCACGAGCTTAGACTGTAATAAATACTTTTAGGATGACTTTGTATTTGTTATATTGTCATCACTTTTGGGAAAATCTTGTGGTTCATTAAACATTTCAAATTAACTAAACCTATGAACTCACCAACTTTATGTTGACGCTTTAGCAATGTTTTTCTCAGGTATTAAGAAGGAAGATGCTAAGTGAGGTCTCATGCATTGCCGTCATTTCTATTGAAACAAAGATCATTTGTACTATTTGGAAAACTATGTTTTGTAACTATGACCAGTTTTATGCTTCCGCACTATGTTAAAACTATTTATTTTATCAATTACAAGTGATCTATTTTCCGAACGTCTCATTTAGAGGTTGTTCTTTGTAACTGTGTGTGTATGATAATCATGACGTCACCACTCCCTTGTTGCCATTATACTCTGATATTTTGGGAGTGTGACAGATTGGTATCAAAGCCATGGTTATAGAGAACTAGGTTGCATTTAGTAACTCTAGACTATAACTGCTATGTGTTTAATCGATTATCATACGGATTGTAAGTATTAAGTATATATATATATACATGGATATATATATATAAGTAATAAATGGGATACATGTGATTTAACAATTACGAGTTATATTTACATGGGTTACATGTGCAACAACAAAAATCTGAATTATGTTATATGGGATACATGTGGGTTCAACAATGATTGCTATATGTTATGTTGATGTCCCTTTTTACGGACTAATTATATGAGATATTT
Organism: Glebionis coronaria; assembly: GCA_025667525.1. Classification (NCBI taxonomy): domain Eukaryota; kingdom Viridiplantae; phylum Streptophyta; class Magnoliopsida; order Asterales; family Asteraceae; genus Glebionis; species Glebionis coronaria. The sequence goes on from CM046881.1 coordinate 219,121,585, forward strand.
ACACACGTTTATTCTGTTTATGTTACAGCAATGTCTTCTTCTGATGATTCCACGTCTACAGGAGCATACTACAACCGCAGTTCACAGTCGACTATCAGTTCATCAGTAGGACTACCTAGAGGATCACCATCAGGATATCCGTGGTACCGGATGATTTCAGATGATGAGACCGAGAGAGAGACTAAGGAGGTTCATCGTTCACCGATCCGTATCCCTGATGCATCAGCTGATGACGTACTTAGCCTAGAAGGCGGAGGAGAGGATGACCTAGCCGCTGATGTGGTGCAGTCACCAGGACAGGCATCATTCACTAGGGATGAGTCGATGGAGGAGACAGAGGATGATGATATGGAGTTCACCGATGGGGAAGGTGAACCCATGGAGGTCACTGACACTGAGGATCCTCCTGCTACATATGCTGCTACTCCTGAGGTTTCCGTCGCACACATCTCCTCATCTTCATCTGAAGACGAAGGGGAGAGGACTGACATCCCTGCTCCAGCACCTGGTACTCTGCCTTTCTACTATGTTAGGCGACGTCTTCGGGGGAGAGCTGCCCGACCACCACTTTCACCTTACCGACCCCTCATACCCTTCTCTGCCACTGACAGGCATGCAGCCCGCACACCTGCCAGTCCTGTCCCAGAGGTGTCACTACTACTACCACCACCAGAGACTGTACCTGCTGTGTACCAGGAGATGCTTGCTGATGTTGGCATCTCTACTGGGCCGAGAGCTACGACTCCTCTTCCTAGGAGAGCTACATCGACAGTGGTGATGCTTGGAGCAGCAGATGGATGTGTGACGACCCGTTTAAACAGGTTGGAGGATGCTGTAGAGGCTTTGGGTGAGGAGTATAATGAGGTGCAAGATAAGCTGGAGGCACTGGCAAAGAAGAGTCCAGTTAGGGATGAGACAGTGTTGACGGTTTGTGTGACCCGTCTACGAGGACAGCTCCATACTGTTCTTGATCAGATGGATACCATGCCGAATGCTCGTCTTGAGGAGATCGAGAGCCTGATGACCCGTTGGGGAGTAGAGCCATTAGTTGAGACAGGTGGACTAGAGGCACCTGTGGAGGACCCTTTTGCTGACTTGGATAAGAGGTTTAGGGCCGCTTGTTATGATACCGATGTTAGACTTAGAGATTCCCAGGCTCGTGAGATCGTGGTTGAGAGGAGGTTAGCAGAGTTGGAGAGAGAGCTTCATCAGCGCCGTGAGGGCACTAGTTAGATTTATCCTGTACCATTGACTTATTGTTGTACGACCACTAAGCTTTGAGGTTTAACTCAGCTAGTTGACATTTTCATTTTCTTTATTATGTATGACAATTTATGATGTATTACCAAACAATTCTATGAATGATATTATGGGTTACAAAAATTGTGAGATCATTATATATTGTGTATTATACCATGGAGCAATTCATAATTGTATTGTGCGTGCCATGCATGTTATGTCTGGCAAAACTCATTGTCCTATTACCTTTTTAGATTATGGCGCCAGTTAGAAGATCTGAGACACAGAATCCACCAGCTACTACCGGTGGAATTGATCCCGTCATGCTAAGCCAAATGATCGCCGAACGGGTGGCCGAGGCACTCGTAACAGCTGAAGAAAATCGTACAGCAAGCACACAGGAGGAGACCAACCAAGGAGCTACTAATGCCATTGCACGGACTTGTACATACAAGGAATTTCGTGCAGTTACGCAAGTAAGTTTCTGCGGTACTGAAGGAGCAGTAGGTTTGACCAGATGGTTTGAGAAGTTGGAATCCCAATTTGGGATTAGCAATGTTGCTGAAACTGATAAGGTAAAGTTTGCGTCAAGCACGTTAGTGGATGGTGCTTTGACTTGGTGGAACGTCTATGCTCGTGCTGTAACCATTGACGTTGCCCAAGCGACGCCCTGGAGTGAGTTTAAAGCTATGTTTGTGAGGAAATACTGCCCACGAAATGAAGTCAAGCAGATGGAGGTTGAGCTGTGGAACCTGAAGGTCAAGGGTACCGCTCTTACTGCTTACAATCAGCGCTTTCAAGAGCTGATCTTGTTATGTCCCGAAATGGTGCCCAACGACGACCGATTGTTGGAACGATACATCGAAGGACTACCTTTGAGCATCAAAGGGAATGTGAATTCATCCAAGCCAACTGATTTACACGAGGCAATCGATATGGCTTAGAGTCTGATGTACCAAGTGGTACAAGAGTTGGGAGAAAATACTAGGGATAAGAGGAAGTGGTCTGGCAACCACTACAACCACAATACCAACAATACCAATAACAGCAACAACACAAACAACTACAACCAGAACAAGCGACAAGAAGTAGCAAGGGTGTTTTCTGCTGGACAAGGTAATACTGGAAACTACGCTGGAAGACTTCCTTTTTGTGGAAAGTGTGGCCGACACCACGAAGGAGCATGTCCCCCTACGTGCTACAACTGTGGGAAGGCCGGACATAAGGCAAAGGAATGTCGAGAACCACCTCGTCCTACTAACCAAAGAGGACCAGGAACACAGGGTGGCCAGGGAGCAAATGTCACTTGCTTTGGATGTGGAGAGAAAGGTCACTACAAGAACAAGTGTCCAAGCAGTGGGAACCAAGGTCGTGGTAACCAGATTCGAGGCAATCAGAATCACAACCAAGGAAACCAAAAGCAGAATCAAGGGAACCGGGGAGGAAATAACCGAGCCACAACTAGTACCCCTGGAGGATTCACGGCACCTAGCAAAGTGTATCATCTCTGTGCTGAAGCTGCGGTGCAGGACAACAATGTTATGACTGGTACGTTTCTAGTCAATAACAACTATGCTTCAGTACTATTTGATTCTGGTGCGGATAGGAGTTTTGTGTCATCTGTATTTAGTGAACGCCTAAATATTACCCCTACTGCGTTAGATGTTAAGTATAATGTAGAATTAGCCGATGGGAAGTCAGTAACCACCGACGCTATTCTAAAAGGATGTATTATAAGGTTACAAGATCGTTCGTTCAGTATCGACTTACTCCCCATAGAATTGGGAAGTTTTGACGTCATCATTGGAATGGATTGGATGTCGAAGCATCACGCGGAAATTGTATGTCATGAGAAGTGCGTCCGTGTTCCTTACGGAAACGATGTACTAATCATACAAGGCGAAAGAAGTGGAGTGAAGAATGGATCAAGACTGGAAGTCATCTCATGTATTAGAACCCAAAGATACATTGAGAAGGGATGCCCAGTATTCTTGGTTCAAATAACACAGAAGGAAGGAGAAGAAGATCATGAGAAGAAAGTGGAAGATGTACCGATCGTTAGAGACTTTCCCGACGTATTCCCAGAGGATTTATCGGGATTACCACCAGCACGGCAAGTGGAGTTTCACATCGAGCTTACACCAGGAGCCGCGCCTGTTGCTAGAGCCCCATACCGCTTATCACCGGCCGAGATGACAGAGTTAGCTGAACAAATAAAGGAACTTTCTGACAAAGGTTTCATTAGGCCGAGTTCCTCACCTTGGGGAGCACCGGTCCTATTTGTCAAAAAGAAAGATGGATCCTTTAGGATGTGTATTGATTACCGAGAATTGAATAAGCTGACGATAAATAACCGTTACCCATTGCCAAGAATTGACGATCTTTTCGACCAATTGCAAGGATCTAGCATATACTCGAAGATCGATTTAAGGTCAGGATATCATCAGCTAAGGGTTAGAGAGGAAGACGTTCATAAGACGGCTTTTAGAACCCGGTACGGACACTACGAGTTCCAAGTTATGCCTTTCGGGTTGACAAACGCGCCTACGGTATTCATGGATCTCATGAACCGAGTTTGCAAACCATACTTGGACAAGTTTGTGATGATATTCTCATCTACTCTCGTAATGAAGAAGAACACAAGGAACAGTTGAAGACCATACTAGAGCTGCTAAGGAAGGAGAAGTTATATGCAAAGTTTTCCAAATGTGAGTTTTGGATAAACACGATGCAATTCCTTGGGCATGTAATCGATAGCAGTGGTATTCACGTTGATCCTTCTAAGATCGAGCCGTGAAGGATTGGGCGACTCCAACAACACCCACGGAGATCCGCCAATTTTTAGGTCTTGCTGGTTACTATAGGAGATTCATTGAAGGTTTCTCCAAGATAGCTAAACCAATGACGGAGTTAACTCAAAAAGACAAGAAGTTTGAGTGGAAAGAGGATCAAGATTTGGCATTCCAGACATTGAAGCAGATGTTGTGTGAAGCACCTATACTAGCCCTACCTGAGGGTAATGAAGACTTTGTGGTGTATTGTGATGCATCCATAAAAGGGTTAGGTGCGGTACTGATGCAAAGGACTAAGGTCATTGCTTACGCATCAAGACAACTAAAAGTGCACGAGAAGAACTACACAACTCATGACCTAGAGTTGGGAGCAGTGGTGTTTGCCCTGAAGATTTGGAGACACTACCTTTATGGTACTAAGTGTGTTGTATTCACTGATCATAAGAGTCTACAACACATTTTAAATCAAAAGGAACTCAACATGAGACAACGACGTTGGCTAGAGTTGCTCAGTGATTACGATTGCGAGATCCGTTATCACCCAGGCAAGGCAAATGTCGTGGCCGACGCTTTGAGTCGAAAGGAGAGAGTTCTTAGGGTGAAGGCCTTGGTGATGACCATTGACTTAGACCTTCCATCCTTAATTCTCAAGGCTCAGAAGGAGGCAGTCGAGGAAGAAATTCTCAAGACTGAAGATGTTGAAGGCATGATAAAGAAGTTAGAAGCTCGCTCAGATGGAACGTTGTGCCTTGATAATAGGAGTTGGTTACCCTGCCATGGTGACCTACGACCTTTAATTATGCATGAGTCGCATAAGTCAAAATACTCCATACATCCAGGATCTGACAAAATGTATCATGATCTGAAGATGTTGTATTGGTGGCCGAACATGAAGGCGGACATTGCTATATACGTTAGCAAGTGCTTGACTTGTGCCAAGGTCAAGGCCGAACATATGAAACCATCAGGATTGTTGGTCCAACCCGAACTGCCAGAATGGAAGTGGGAAAGGATCACTATGGATTTCATTACAAATCTACCTAAAACCTCAGCCGGATTTAACACCATTTGGGTAATCGTCGACCGACTCACCAAATCGGCTCATTTCATACCAATCAAGGAGACCGATGGAATGGATAAGTTAGCAAGAACATACTTGGAGGAAGTAGTCACGAGGCATGGTGTGCCTGTGTCTATAATCTCCGACCGAGATAGCCGATTTACTTTGCAGTTCTGGAAGTCGCTGCAGAAGGCATTGGGAACGCAGTTGGATATGAGCACTGCGTATCATCCCCAAACTGACGGTCAAAGTGGAAGGACCATTCAAACCTTAGAAGATATGCTGAGAGCTTGTGTGATCGACTTCGGAAATAGATGGGATAGACACCTACCTCTGGTGGAGTTCTCATACAACAATAGTTATCACACTAGCATTAAGGCAGCACCGTTCGAAGCACTGTATGGTAGAAAGTGTCGTTCACCCGTGTGTTGGGCAGAGGTTGGTGAAGCACAACTCACTAGACCCGAAATCATACACGAGACTACTGAGAAGATCTTTAAGATCAAGAGCCGTATGCAAGCCGCAAGAGATCGACAAAAGAGTTATGCTGACATGAGACGCAAACCCCTTGAGTTTGAAGTTGGCGATAGAGTCATGTTGAAGGTCTCACCTTGGAAGGGTGTGATTCGCTTTGGAAAGCGTGGAAAGTTAAATCCTCGTTATATTGGACCATTCAAGGTCATAGAGAGGATTGGCCCCGTAGCCTATCGTTTGGAGTTACCTCAAGAACTTAGCCGAGTGCATAATGTGTTCCACATTTGCAATCTGAAGAAATGTTTAGCCGACGAGGCACTCGTTATTCCTTTAGAAGAGATTCAACTCGACGACAAACTCAACTTTGTAGAAGAACCGGTAGAAGTTATGGACCATCAGGTCAAACAGCTCAAGCAAAGTCGTATACCTATTGTAAAAATCCGTTGGAATGCGCGTAGAGGTCCAGAATACACGTGGGAACGTGAAGATCAATTCAAGAGCAAGTATCCTCATCTTTTCGCTAATCATCCTACTACAACAACGTCTTGATTTCGTGACGAAATCTCTAAAACATGGGAATACTGTGACATCCGTCAAATTTTCATCTTTATTTCTTCATATAGTGAAGTACCTTGATTATTTACCAATGAGGTGTCGATATAAATGTATTATTTGCTTGCTTTGAGGACAAAGCCCTCTTTAGGGAGAGCGAATGTAACAACTCGAGTTTTTCGTGTCTATTAGTTTATGAATGAAACGTACGAGTTAATAAACGTATTATGCATTTGCCGTGTGTCTATTTGAATTATTTGCTGAATCCCTCGAGATCACGCATATCCGTCTTTGATTCAAGTCGTGTGTCGATTTGTTATCAAGTTGTTCATATTTTGTTTTCGCGTCTAAAACTTAGCCAATTGACAAACCTGGGCCGAATGGTATAATGATGCAATTTGTACAAGAGTCTAATTTGTGAACTTTTATTTACTTTTATTTCAAAACTTGTTCAACAAGAGTCAATATTCAGTCATGGACTTGATTACATTGTTTATTCACCCACTAATCACTAAAATCCAGCACACATGCCAAGTTTACCCAAAATGGGTACATCACAAGCATACCATTTTCAGTTTTATTCTAACCCTAAACTAATAATACAAGTTAAATACAGCCCAAAATTATCTAGTGTCCAAACATAACACAAATATTATCCGCAGTCCAAATTATTACACAAATTGTTCCTGGACAGTTTCAAACACAAATCCTGGGTGAAAATAAAGAGTAGTGTCAAGCCGATCCATTTCCTTCTCGTCCACACCTGCAAACCGAAACGAAACACCTGTTGTGAGTCTTTTAATCACCTCTTTATTTTTCTGTACAAGTCTTAGTTGTGCTCGTCCTTTGTAACCAAACCTGCGAAAATAAAACAAATGTGTTAGTCATTGTTACAGTTCGGTTTTAAGTAAAAAATATAAAAATAAACCATAGCATTATTAACTTGGACTTTGACCACAACCCCATTATTTTCTGTCAAGACCAAACCGAGACCCCCCTTACCATGTCTTTTACATTACTTCTGCCATGACCAAACCGAGACCCAAACCGAGACCAAACCAAGACCCTTTGTTTCTGCCGAAACCTTTACCACTCAAAAGTAACCATAACCCAAGATTCATCTATTTCTTTTTAACAGAAACATCATCAAACCCTCAATAAGCCGCGGGTATAAAACCCCCTTATTAATCCGAAACCCTAAAAATTGTAAACCTTTTTATTTACAAAATTAATACATTATATGTTCCAAAAACGTTATTTAATTACAAATAATCAACCGTGTACAAAAACCCCCAATTTATATATACCCTAATTTCATTTTATTAATTTAAACCCTAATTAGACCCAATCCAAACACGAATTAATTAATTAATTTAATTGAAACCGAGATATGAATAAACCCCCAAATTTGACCGAAACCCTAATTTTTACAAATTGGATATATGTGAAATTAACATGTTTTTATAATAGAAAACGTTAATTAATGGTTATTAAACCTGAGATTTAGAAAAACCCCCAATTATTTTCGAGACCCTAATTCGTTTTTATTAAATTCGAGAGCCTTTGTTCACAAGCTTGTTTATACAAACGTTTTAAAACCATAAACCCTTTTTATAAACGAAAATCAATAGACCATCTAATTAAAAGGAAAAAGAGATGTAAACTTATCTTTGATTAATGAAACTATGACTTTAACTCCTGGAAAAACACCTCGAAATCGAATCGGTTTGATGTGGGGATGAAACCCCACATCCCATGCGTGTTTAATCACCATAAACCATCACAAATAATTGATGTTATTAATCTGGAAACCATCTTAGCCATGGGAGGGCTTAGATCCAATCTATTTTTAGAGAGAGAGAGAAAAGGGGCGGTGGGAGTATTTTCGAGAGAAGAGAGAGAGATAGACTGAGTGTTTTGGGTTTTTGTGAGAATTAAAACACGTATTAACCCCCCTCACTCTTGTTTGTATCGCCCTTGGGCCGGGCCGGGTCAAATGACCATTGGGCCGAACCATTAGGTGGGAAATTTGGTTATTGTTGGGCCAGTTTGGGTACATTGGGTTATTTAAGGCCCAAAAACGAAATTTGTTTAACTTAAGAGTATATTTAGCCCGTAAAACCCAATTGTTTAATACCCGACTTTTATGTATCGTGTTTTCCGTAAACGAAAAGTATTGTCAAGCACAACTAAGATGTCGTGTCTTTTTATTAGTATAATTTTTAATGTCGTAACACGATCCTTATAATTAAATAGGTCGCGGCTAGCGTAACCGTACTCTCAAGCTACCTTTACCTTTGTCACTTTGCTGATTTACGAGGTGAGTTTATAGCCCCATGTTTAACTGTTTTTACTGCTTTTTGGGGTGAGACATTGCTTGATTTAACGTATGAACACAAGTACATTTACTGATTTATATATTAGTCTAAGTCCCACTAAAAACCCAGTTGCTTTGGCCCGTGAATCGTGAACCGTTAATTACTTTGTGTAAGCGCGAATGTTATGGATAGATCTATCAGGATTGACGTCCCTGTCTGTCTTGTCCAACAAGGGGACAAGCGGGCACAGTTTCATTTGAGTCTGAGATAGGATGTCGTGGGTTTAGGCATCCAGTTGGGTTACATTTATATGATTATACTACCGGTGTTGTCAACGCTTCGGTGTCACGAGCTTAGACTGTAATAAATACTTTTAGGATGACTTTGTATTTGTTATATTGTCATCACTTTTGGGAAAATCTTGTGGTTCATTAAACATTTCAAATTAACTAAACCTATGAACTCACCAACTTTATGTTGACGCTTTAGCAATGTTTTTCTCAGGTATTAAGAAGGAAGATGCTAAGTGAGGTCTCATGCATTGCCGTCATTTCTATTGAAACAAAGATCATTTGTACTATTTGGAAAACTATGTTTTGTAACTGTGACCAGTTTTATGCTTCCGCACTATGTTAAAACTATTTATTTTATCAATTACAAGTGATCTATTTTCCGAACGTCTCATTTAGAGGTCGTTCTTTGTAACTGTGTGTGTATGATAATCATGACGTCACCACTCCCTTGTTGCCATTATACTCTGATATTTTGGGAGTGTGACATGTGTAAACATTGATAAAACTTTTGCAAAAACCTGCACTTTCCTAAAATAGGCTACCTAATTTCATTGTTCACTTAAAACACTTTTAACCCATTACTAGTTTGGATCATCCTTTCCTCTTCTTAAACACTTTTTGTTTATTGTGTTCCTCATCCCTTAATCTCTTCTCTAAACTTTAACACACAACCATGGTATCCACTAGAACATCCAATTCCTCTAAAACCTCCTCATCCAAAGGAAACCTTAAGATGAAATTCAAGTTTCCTAAACTTGGCTCTTCATCTTCTCACAAACCAAAAAGTGAAGCCTCACCTATTTTCATCTCTTAATTACTTTCACCACCACTTTCTTCTTGTAAAAAAAACTCACCTCATGGTACTAACCATTCACATGGTTGTACCTCTTCTTCATTCCAATCAAGAATGAATGAGTTTTCCTCACCATTCACTTCTAGTCCTCCTACTAAATGTGAATGCTCAACCTCAACCTTATCAAAGAATTCCCTTTGTTTTTTAGCCTCTTCCTTTCACGCCACCAAATTCACCAATCTCACCCATATCACCCTTGGATACCATACCTTCTCCTCATCCTCCTCCCTCCAACACTCCACTCGTGGGTGTTCCCATTTCCCGTTTCTTAGGTGATCCACACTTGTTTGATTTCTTCATGCGCAATGGAACCAATTGTCCTTGTTGCTTGAACAACTTCCACCTCATTGATATCCTTAGGTTGGAGATGATTGGGGCTCACATCAAGTTGCAAAGCTTCTTGTTGAACCTATTTTCTAATCCTCCTCCTCCTAGGAGATGAATGATGGTTTTTAAAATAAAATGCTTTTTAAAGAAGGTCAAGCCAAAGAGGACTATGCATTCAAGACCTAGTTTTACCTAACTTTATAGTAGTTAGTTGTCATTTTATTTCTTGTATTTCTTTTCTTTTCCCTCATGATTTTCTCATGTGGATGATCTATGGATTTAGTTTTATGTGATTTAACCTATGTGATCACATATCAACTTCAGTTTATTTAAAATTGAACCTAAATCTATCACAACCTCTAAAACTTGACTTAAAATTAGATCAAAATGTTATCTAAATATTTTGTCACCCTTTGTCAAGACATTCTTTGTGAATGTGTTGCTTTTATGCAACCCTAGCATACTCTAGTGCTAAATGAGGTAAAAATATAAGATTTTCAAAATTTTGAGAAAGTCTTATTTTTCTCCAAAACTTTTGAAGATAAAGGTTTGCTGTCCCCTGGATGCGGCTCCATATCGATATGGAACAACGAGATCTATTAAAGAACCGCGTACAGGAAAGCCGTTCTTGGCTTATTTTTTGTCTTTCTTCTTTGACCACTGTCTTGGTTAAGATTCTTTGTTTACCCAATTTGGCTAAACATTCCCTAAAACATTTTATTTTCATTTCAAATCTTTGTCTTGTCTATTTTCTTTAAATTCTTCTCTTTTGGGAGTTCTTCTCTTCATCCCTCATAATGCCTAATTCTTCCATTCCTAACCTTGACATTTCTTTTTCACAATCTTCTCAACCTAAAGCTTCTTCTTCTAAGCTTTCAAAGAAACCGAAAATCTTGGTTCGACCCGTTTGGATAAAAAAAGAACAAGAATCCTCATGATTCTTCTTCCCCAAAATCCTCCAAGAATTCCTCTTTCTCTCCGTTTCAATATTGGGATGAGACTTACTCTATAAATCCAATTACCGAAGAAAAGGAAATTCTTCCACCACTACCTAAACCTTTTTAACTCTCCTCAACTCAATGACCTATATTCTTTACCTAATCTTACTAGGCATTGTGGAAACATCTCTTATCCATTATCTCCCTCTCCACCAAACTCTAATTTTGATGGACCTCCCCCATCTAACGACTTTGTTTTGCATCATGGTTCCTCGTGTGCTTGTTGTCGTTTTCAACAAATTGAACTTGCTCATATCTATGACAAGCTAAATTACCTATCTTCTTTACCTAATCTTACTAGGCATTGTGGAAACATCTCTTATCCATTATCTCCCTCTCCACCAAACTCTAATTTTGATGGACCTCCCCCATCTAACGACTTTGTTTTGCATCATGGTTCCTCGTGTGTTTGTTGTCGTTTTCAACAAATTGAACTTGCTCATATCTATGACAAGCTAAATTTCCTTTAATTCCTCCTCACTCAACCTCCTCTCAAAGTTTTCGTTCCCATGAACAAAATTTCGAATGATGCTTCGTCGTCTTTCTTTTCCAACTAAGGCACATTTTGTACTTTAGTTGTTTGAGTCAATAAAACTTAAGCAATCTTGGAAGATTATCACTATTAGAGTATTTTATGCTTTGTGGTTTATTTTCCATATTTTTTGCTTTAAGTATTCATATTGTGTGTATGAATATTTCTCTTATATGTTATTTCATATTTGTGTAATATAAATGTTATGTGTGTTATCTTTCCCGCTAATTCTTTCTCACACATTTGTTAAAAAGTTGATCATGGTTAAAACTTACAATTAATTATGGGTGATTCCATAAATTCTAAATTTTAATCCCTTGACATTTTAAATCATTTTTGATTTGTTTGGATGTTTCTTTTTTTCCTTTATTCGACCAATTGAACTATGATGTTGTCAACACACACTCTTTGGACATACTTAGCAAATACTTGCTTATAATTTGAGATTTCTTTTCCTTCTCCCTCTCAAGTTAGTTAGTAGGTAGTGCACATATATACATTGGTGTTTCTTCTCTTTCTTCTAACCTTTGTGTAGCATGTCACCTTAGCTCACTCATTTGGTGCCCCAAGCAAGGGGGAGTAAGCACCAAGGGGGAGCTACTAGCAAAGTCCAGTTCTTTTCTTCTTCAAAGACTTGTGCTAACCTTTTTGCTTCGACAAAGGGGGAGAAATGATAGTGATAATTCGAATAAACTTGTATTTTACGTAAATGAGTTTATAGTTTGTCGTAATAAAAAGGGGGAGATTGTTAATGCAAACCAATACCTAAAAACATTGTTAGTATTAATTAATCTTTCTTAGTTTTGATCACGACAAATTACAAAGACATTTATTGTCAAACACAATCATAAAACGAATTATCTAACAAACACTATCATCAAGGTAATAATAATTACACTAACATATCTTAATCATGCTTAGTGATCATAAAAGTGATTAGCCTTAAAACTCACTTTTGTCAAATGTAACAAAAGATTTTTAATAAAATTTATTTTTAATAAAATGTTATATTAAAATGAAAATGTAAATTTGAATATGGAATATTCCAAATGCCATAAGAATATCCTTTGATGTTTTAAACAACCTCGGATATTTCAAATTCACTAAAAGACAAAAAGGAGCAGAGTCTACTCTTTGCTGTTCCTTAAATGCCTACGCGGTTCCCTATCGATAAGGAACCGCCTAGGTAGTTAAGGAACCGCCCCCAGATAGCCGTTGACATTTGTATTCTATAAATAGTGGATCAAATCTACATTTTCATTAACCCTTTTTGGACATCTCTTTCAACCTTCTTTCTCCTATCTAATCCTAGTCATTTGTAAATGATCACTTAATGTGTTAAGTATGTTTACTTATGATTATCCTCTTGATCTCCTTCTTTACCTTGTTCAAAGAGAAGATCACTCAGACACTTTTGATGTGATTAAAGATGAAGCATTGATGAAGATCACCTTCTCCACAAAGATCTAGTCATGTTCATCATTTGTTTATTTATGTCTTGTGTAGATCCAATGTATTTTGTGAATACTTGGACTAGTTTTGTTCATCCAAGCTATATGTGAATACTTGGATTAGAATTGTGTAAATCCTTTGCTTATGTGTGTGCTTGGATTTGTGTTGTGTAGATCTAAGCTACATGTGTGTACTTGGATATGTTTAGTTGAGTTGTAATAAGTTGTGTTAGTTCTCACTAAACTATAAAGTGGTGTGGTTGTGTCTTGTGAGTTCTCACTAAACTATAAAGTGATATGTAGTTGTGTTGTGTGAAGTTCTCACTTAGCTTCAAAGTGAGGAGTCGTGAAGATTGGTTCTAGCTTTTGATTAGAACTCGACATCTTGCCTTGTGTCGGAAAATGGTGAAGTAGTCAACGTTGTGAAGATTGGTTCTAGCTTTAGATTAGAACTCGACATCTAGCCTTGTGTCGTAAAATGGTGAAGTGGGCGACATTGTATAGATTGGTCCTACCTAAGATTAGGTCTCGACATTTAGCTTAGTGTCGAAAAATAATGTAAGCGATGTTGTAAGGTTTTCTCAGCCAAGAAGGGAGCTTGTGGATATAGTGGAAATCTCGAGTAAGGTGTACTCGAGGAGTGGAGTAGGAACACTGATAGAGCCTCGTTGTCGAACCACTATAAATCTTGGTGTCTTCCTACTAGGTTGTTTCTTTCCTTACTCATTACTTACATTCATTATCATTATACTTACTACATATTGTTAATGCATTAGAATTGAACCTAATCATTATGCAACTAGCTTTCAAGTAAAATATAGTTTTAGCAATCACCTAATTGAAAGGAATTTTAATTTGGAGATAATCTAGTTTCTACACAAACCACACCAAGTAACTGCTACCTTGACATTTTTGGTATTCATGATTATGTGTTTGGGGGAACATGCAAGAAATCAGAAACAAATCTTCTCACGCTTGTAGAATACTTCCCCTTGGAAGTTGGACTAAGTACTCCAAAATACACGTTCTTCCCCCATGATGGTTACGAACTCTCGGAAGCATCATCTGACGTGTACGGTCAAAATCGTGAGATGTTCTTGTCGAAAGTATGATGGTTACGAACACTCAGAAGCATCATCTAACGTGTACGCTCAGAATCGCGAGATGTTCTTATCAAAAGTATGATGGTTAAAAACACTCGGAAGCATCATCTGACGTGTACGCTCAGAATCGTGAGATGCTCTTGTCGAAAGTATGCTAGTTAAGAGCACTCGGAAGCATCATCTGACAAGTACAATTAGAATCACGAGATGTTCGTGTCTGAAGCAGAAATCTTCATAGTTGAGAAAGATCGAGAACCTATGAAAGATTTACTTAGACAAGGAAGTATCGTTGTTGACATTCTATAGCTCAAGTTGCTCGTGAGAATTGTTTGCTGATCACATCTCTACTCATTTACTCTCTGGCTAAACTTACCAACCTCGTATTCTTTCGGCTATCTGTAGTGACCACTGATGAAGTAGACCGGATATTCTAAACTTGAAACTGAAGTACAATCCCCCAAATTTGTTACTTAAGCTTAGCACTTTAGTTGATTGACGAACGGTGCAGAGAAAAGTCTCTTAGTGCCTTATAAAAAAAAAGAAGAGAGAAGTATAAGATGTAAAACACCTCTTGAAATACCCACAACTACAGGTGAGTGTGACACTGAGCACTACAATGTAACTCCTTTAAGTGATAGTTGTCCATGTCGTCGACCATCCACCCCTTGACATTGGAAACTAGATAAATCAAGTATCAATCATAATCGCTCAAGAGAATCATCAATTGATAGAAGGGGATGAGAAGGCTCGATGTTTAATTAAGTAGACGCCTTCGTGAAATTCCACTTCAACTTCAAATAAAAAATACCAAATCCACTTTGTAATCACTTGACATTCTTTGCTCCGAAAACTAGCCTTTTTTACAATTTAAGTGAATCTTATAAGGATCGTTTTGGTGTTTATTAGTTTTTGTCGTGTGTGTTTTGTTGTGTTTGTTTGTTGTGTTTGTTTGAGTGTAGTTAACTTGAGAAACCAACGATGACTATAGAAAGAGAAGCCGTCAACGTGGTCTAACTAACTTTACTTTTCAGCCCAAAATCAGTCACATATGCAACTAGTGCGCGGATCGGCCAATTTTTGGAGAGATTAGGGTTTCAAAAAGAGGTTTTGATTGGTCGAAAAGAGTACAACATAGTGAATATTAGGCCAATATGCTACGCATTTGATCACCATGCCCTCACTCAGAAATACACAGCCCAAATACTAGGCCCATAGTTATCCGACATAGGCTAGCTCATCATCTAACCCGGTCCACAAATTAGTTATATAACTCTTTTACCTAAAAATTAGGTCAGTTGTTAAAACTAAACTCACCTTTAGAAACCTCCGCCCCCATCTTCACATCTTATCTCCTATCTGAATCATATAACTCCAACAGTAGATCTACTTCCATCTAAGAACATTCGTCCCATCTCTTCTAAACCAACAAACAAACTAAAATAAGATTAAGCAGATCCATCATCATCTTTCAATCCACAAAGCACATCCGGTGCATCAAGCTTTCTTCTTGGATATATCAAAAGCAATCTAACATCTATAGATCCTTATAAAATTCATACAAAAACCCATATCCTTTTATCACAAGCCAAAATTAATCCGAAACCCATCACCTTTTGATAAAAAGTCAACCACTAATCACATCCATATGAATAATTAGAATCGACTCAAAGAAACGTTGGCTATAAGACCTGTGCATAGTGTCTCGGGTAGGTTTAGCTATGATTTTCTGATTGCATGTCATCGTTTATTTTTTTGATCTTGTGTGTCTTTTTGTGAATAATTAAACGAATCAAGGTCAGATCATAACATATTTTTATGGGTCTTTCTCTAAATTTGAAAATTAATGAGGGTTCATGCCTCGAGATGGATCTATGATGTTAGTGTTTGATCTTTAAAGATCTGTGTTGAGTGCACATATAAACATGAATCTGAGACCTGTTTAAATTGTTTATGTATTCGAGTCTAGATGTAGAATTAGATGTGACGGGTCTTAGGTGACGATGCGAATAAGTAGAGTTGGGTTGTTGGCTGATGTTAAACAGTTTCGGAATAAGACAGTATCACAATGTTTTTGAGTCATCGCAATGTTTAAAACATCACATATCACAATATTTGAAACATCACATATCGCAATATGGTTTTGACTATATCTTGACTTTTCCAAAAATAGTGGATCTGATGATTTTCAGATCTGATCTGATTTTATTTTCATCCATCTTCAACCCACAAAGCCAAAAACCCCAGAAAATAAAAACTGAAAACATAAAAATTGAGAGACGGAATGAATGGTGACAAACTAGATAAACATGGTTACACGAATCTATAAAACGTTATAGAAACCCACGATTCAGGAATATTAAATAAAGAGGATGGGACAAAAAGAGGAAAACAATATTAAAATTGATAAAAAATGGTTTGACACAATAAATCACATGAAACTGTGTAACACAGTTGTAGAGAAAGAAAAGTCGTACCATATCAATCTGGTCCGACACACAAAACCAACACAAACATGCACACAAAAACACGAAACACCCCCGGTTAGCTCTGATGCCAATTTTTAACTTTAGATTCACCATAACACGGGATTCGATCCGGAGGTCGGGAGGGTGGAAGAGATGTTTAGCCATGGTAGAGAGAGAAAGAGAGAGAAAGACTCTAATAAGTGTGTTTTATTAGAGAGAGAAAGGGAAACAAGAAAATGAAGAACCTCACCCCTCCATGGAAGTATGGAGGGGTATATAGCTTGAGACTTGAACTACTTAGATGTGCAATATTAGTCCCTGCAAGTCCTGGCTACGAAACTATTGTAATTCCGTTAGTCGCTCACATTTTAAGGCTAACAAGAAGGAACTTCAATAGTTGTTGTACATAATCTGATATGAATGGCGACCAATCCTAGCATGGTGGGCTGTTCATAGTCAATAATCAGAATCACATTCAACTAGCATCTGTCCGAGGTAAGTGAATTAGCAGATTGGATCTTATCATTAGACTGAAAGAAAGCCTTCGTATACATGGGTGATACGAATGACGTCCTTTATGGTCATGGATATATGAAATATGGAATCAAGAAATTAAAGTGTCATGAAACAAACGTGACATATCTCACTGAATGTGTTTTACCTGTCTCACGCAGAACGAATCCTGCGTGTCCAAACGCAAATAATACGCCGGTGATGGTACTGAAATTCTTGTGGCCTGATTAATGGTTTATTAATATAATATCAATTATATAAAACCCTAAACGAGATCAAATCACATATAGCGGAAGTGATTTAACAAGATCATAATAATAACACAATTATAATTAATCGAATTAGGGTTACATACCTTTACGCTAAAGCAAATCCACAAGACGGAGAACGAATCACCAATTCGGGCTTATACTGTAATATACCAAGATATAGTCTAAAGTAAGACTATATTACGATCTTGTACACACGTAATACAACGAGCTAACCGTGATTCTAGCACGTGAAAACCGAGCTACGATGCTTGTAATTAATCTACCCAACAACCCTAGAGAGGGGCTAGGACTAGATTGTAAGTAATTTGATCAACCAAGAAAACCAACCGAAACCCTTTGTCGGTTTCACCTTGCGATCGAACCAAGAGAGAAAGAGGGGAAAGGGATTCAAGTTATGTTTTGAATTATGAGGGATAAGGGGTTGTATATATAGACCTCAACCCATTGTAGCCCAAATAAATAAAAGGAAACTTTTTGCCCCCCCCCCCTCCTTGCTCTAACCGACGGTCGAAACACCCCTATGGGGTGTTCCGGAACCTTTCGTCCTTCTTTCCTTTTGTTTACTTACTACATATTTGTTTAACGCTCATTAATACTTAACTATTAATTAATTAACGATCGTTAAAGTCATATAGTTACTTGCTCGGTTTGAATTAATAAATACATAAATATATTCATTAATTAAATTAATAAATACAATAAATATATTTATTAACTCTTTACGTATTATGTGCAATCCCGTAATCTCGAGTTCGATCCTATTACACGACTATTAAATATAAGTCCATAAACTTACAGCTCCCACTTGGACATATTTCGAATATCGTGATTACATTGACTAGCGTCTAGTTACACTTAGCAATGTCTCTAGTACAACTCGAGTAAGGTCTCCTGGACAAAACCTTTTAATGATTCTGCATCGTTATTATTATCCTTTTATTTCTAATACAATGTTAATAAGGATATGCATCTCAGTGATTCCTTTCATTTACCATTTTGTTTCTCGTTCACAGATTCAACAAGATTACCAAAACAAATTTGGGCGTGGCCACACAAACATCTTACTAATACCACGAGGGCCCCAACTGTATTAAACTCCAAAACAAAATTGGAGGAAATAAATTCCATATTGACTACGAGCAAAACTTATGAATTTTGCAACACTTCCAAAAATAATCCTTATAGCTACCAGTTACGTTTAGCGTTAGATTATTCCACATAGATGCACTAGATTCATAACAGTTTCCTGGTATCCAAGTCTATGGATAACTATTTATGTTTTACTTGGTGACAAAGATCCATAAAGTAAAAACATATAGTTGAGATAAGTCCTATATTCGATTAATCGAATATCATCCAAAATCGATCAATATACTTTCAAGTATACTCTATCGCTATCTTGATTTGTCTTAATTTAATAATATTCCCATATTATTAATCGACAACGGACATTTAGCATAACTTTTATTCATGGATTAAAACATATAAAATAGGATACACTTATTAAATAATAAAAATAAACGAAACCAATCTTTATTTCATTATATAATAATGTCATAATATCCTTTATCCAAATACTAATCACAGATTTATTGCATGAGTTCGCTAGCTAGTTGCAGCCTAATCGCTTTGGCATGCTTAACTACCTTTGGTCTAGGTAAAGCCTTAGTTAAAGGATCGGCTACGTTATCATATGTGTGAACTTTTATCAATTTGATTTCACGAGCTTCAACTTGTTCTCGGACGTAGTGATGTCTACGCATAAAGTGTCTGGCGCCTTTCATGACTCCAGGGTCATTGGCAAATATTATTGCGGCAGAATTGTCACAATACATATCTATAGGCTCTTTAATTGAAGGCATCACTCCAAGATCTTCAATAAACTTCCTAATCCAGACAGCTTCCATTATAGCTTCTAAAAAAGCCATGTACTCAGATTGAGTAGCATGCATTGCAATCGTTGTCTGTTTCTTGCTCTTCTAGTCAACTGCTCCTCCATTGATAACAAAAACGTAACCCGTCTGAGACTTCGTATCGTCTTTATCACATTGCCAGGACGCATCGCAGAAACCTGTAACATTCAGATCTGTGTCTGGTTTCCCTCCATACACCAAAAACATATCTTTCGTACTCCTCAAATACTTTAGAATATGTTTAACAGCAGTCCAGTGGAGCTTCCCTGGATTCTGTTGGTATCTACTGACCAAGTTCTGAGCAAACGCCGCATCAGGCCTTGTGCATCTAACAACATACATTATAGATCCTACAACCGAAGCATAAGGCACCTTGTGCATGTATGCTTCCTCTTCAGGAGTTGATGCATCCATCTCATGACTCAGATTATGCTTAACTTCCATAGGTTGAAAATCTTTCTTGGAATTATGCATATTATGCTTCTTCAAAATCTTATCTATATAAGCATCTTGACATAGACCAATTAACAGTCTTTTCCTATCCCGATAGATCTTATTTCCCAGAATGTATGTAGATTCTCTTAAATCCTTCATAGAAAAACATTTACCAAGATAATCCTTAACTGCTTTAAGTCTTGGAATGTTACTTCCCATGATTAATATGTCATCAACATATAGGACTAGGAATACTACATCACTCCCACTAGTTTTGCGATATACACATGCCTCATCACGATTCTGAATAAATCCAAACTTTTTTATTTCTTCGTCAAATCTTTTATTCCATTGACGTGATTCTTCCTTCAAACCATAAATGGACCTTTGAAGTTTGCACACATGTCTTGGATTCTCAAGTTCAACATACCCTTTTGGTTGTTGCATATAGATGTCTTCATCTAAGCGACCATTCAAGAAGGCAGTTTTAACATCCATTTGCCATATCTCATAGTCATAGTATGCTGCTATAGCTATGAGAATCCTAATAGCTCTTAAGTCTGCTACAGGAGAAAAAGTCTCCTTGTAGTCTACGCTAAAAGTTTGAGTAAAACCTTTAGCTACTAAACGAGCTTTATAGGATTGTACTTTTCCGTCCATGTCAGTTTTATTCTTGTATATCCACTTATGTCTCACTAATTTTGCATTCGGTGGTGGTTCTACAAGAATCCAAACATCATTTACTTTCATGGATTTCATTTCCTCATCCATAGCAACCATCCACTTATCCTTCTCAGGATCAAGTATGGAGGATTTATATTATCGGGTTCACCAAGATCCCCTAACTCATCATCATCCTCTATGATAAGACATATAGTGCTATTTTCGTTTTTAATCCTTACGGATCTACGTAGAGGAATTAATTCCGGTGGAACTGCCAGACTTTCTGGTTCTACAGGAATTACATCACTAGTGTTTTCAGAAGGTAATGTATTTATGTGACTCTCTTCAAGATCATAATTTCTCCCATGAATTCATGATTAACAAGATCAGATTCAAGGAAGTCTCCATACCTAGCAACAATTACTTTGCTCTCAAGTGGATAATAAAAGTAGTAACCCATAGTTTCCTTAGGGTATCCTAAAAAGATACATTTCACAGATCGTTGTTGGAGTTTGTCACCCGAGTCACGTTCACATACGCCTCGCAACCCCAGACCTTTAAATAAGACAAATATGGATTCTTGCCATGCCATAGTTCATATGGTGTCTTATCGACCTTCTTTGTGGGAACCATATCTAAAATGCGTGTAGGATATGTAAATCTAGCTTATTTTTTAGAGAGAGAAAGAGATAGAGAGATGGTGAGAACACACACACTTAGACAGAGAAAGTGAAAGAAAAACACTTTTTCACTATGTGTAAAAATGAGGAACACACACCCTCTCCATCAAAGGAGAGGGTTTATATACCCAAGCCTTGTGATGGGCTTGGGCTTACAATGTTGGGCCGGCCTACACATGTTGTAGGCTAGGCTTGACTTTGTTTGTTTAATAAAGATATCTAGACTACGAGCTACTACTTAATATATTGTCAGAGTGACCGAATCTTCCTAAATACGTAAAAACGTATTTCCAACAATCTCCCCCTAAGGGAGGTCACTCCAAACAAGGGCGTTACCCAAGTTACAATAATGAAATAAACCTAGCATACTATGCTTGTCTTGTGCTCGTAGTCTTCGTCTTTCTTTTCTTTTTCTTTTCTGGTGAACATGCTGATGTGATCTTTGATATCAATCTTTAGCATCAATCTCTTGCCTTGATCTTGTGCATCCATCACTTGTGATCTTCGCCTCTTCATGACCTCACGTCCCACATACTTATACCTCAGTAATTCTTGAAAGCTTCAGAATTCGATACAGCGGAAGACTTAACTTTTAGGCTTTCTTGAATTTGATGAGGTATTAAGTGCATAAAGTATAAGCATGCGGGGACGACTTCTTCTTGGATCCCGAAATGCCACCGTCTTCAAATGCCGCAACATAAGTAGACACGAACGAAATGGCTTTGAACATTCCATTCTAAATCGGTAGCATTTTACCTCCGGTCGGTGAAGACCGTTGGACGATATTAGATATCGTACCCGTGACGGATAGTTTCAATTAAGTAACTTCCTGACAGGATTTCGCGGGTAAACCCGTTCTCTTTATTCGACCGTCCAAAGCTGACTGCGAACATAAAGAGTGAATCATTTGGATAAAGATATCCGCATGATTTGAAGCCGTCAATTCATGTTCCTGGAACAAGTGAAATTCAATTAAGAACCGCACCATCATTGCTTTCCAGTTGTCACGAGCTTGATTCATATAGAATCTTGCAAGTTACCTACCAAGTGCTGTTTGAGGTTAACACTAGTAGGATTTCCACTCATCACTGTGAACACTAAGGTGTCACTCTGAGTGTTCTGGCAAGATCACTAAGATATTGCATAGAGGTCTGGAACGTGTTTAAGTTCAGTTAAGAATTAAACCACTGTTGCTTTCCAGTTATCACAAGTTTGATTCATAAAAAATCGCACAAGTCACCTACCATGAGCTTTTTGATATTCGCTCAAGAAGGATTTACATCTTCATTGTAAATACTTTCGTATTACTCGGATGTTCAGGCAAGATCATGAAGATTTTGCGTAGGACTCTTAAGATCTTTCTTACTTTTCACAGTGTGTGAAGAAGCAAGGAATTATGAAAGTGTGTCCTAATGAGATATTTGATGATCTCAAATGGCTCTAGACTCGATCGTGCATTTTGGATTTTAGTGATCGGAGGCTGGAGAGGAGTGCCACCATTTCAATACCAATTTATTCGGAGTGAATAAATCAATAGATAATGTGTTGTCTCCGTGTGATTAAAACAAATATCTTTTAAGAGATATCTGAGCTAGCTGGGATGGGTTGTGCATTGCATCACTGGGTCCATGATGTCTGTCTTCAATATCGAGAATCATTAAAATGATCTCAATAGCATATGTGTTGACCCGGTTTCTGCCTAAAGTTGTAAGGAGGGCTTCTTTCTTTACACCCTTTATCTTTACAATTCTTTTTCATTCTTCAACCCCTTCAATGCTTACCAATACGTCATAACTAGCACCTCGTCGTGATTGTTCCAGTGCTAACTTAAGTACTTGGTCGGAATTCAGCTACGTTCACAATCTTTCTCCAACTTTACTAAGGACGACTATTTCTAGCTATGGAATGTCCTTAGGGAAGATTCCTCCGGTTTTGGAAGAATCATAGAACTTAACCTATCCTACCATCCTTATGTCACCACAATCTTCATCGTCGTGAAATAAATGGGTTTTGGGTAAGTATATGTCACCATGAAAATCCATTTTGATATAGCAAATCTATTTTGCTCCCCTTAACACATGCCACGATATTCAAAAACATTTCGCACATGTCGAGATGAGCCAGCCCATTAAGTCAAACCATTTGTGATATTATCCCATATTAAATCACATTTTCTCCCCCATATTAAAAAATATTAACCCAATCGATGTTTTTAATATCAATTATTTAATGAAGTTTTAACAAAGGTTTTGGGAAGAAAAATGCAAGTCCATTTTATCTTCATGATATCAAACGTATGAGATATGATATCGATTTATAACATGATCACATATTCACCATATTAGAAAAGAATTGACAAGGTTGGACCTGATTGATGAGAACATCATATGATAAGATCAAATGGTTCTTGGCAGCATATGTTGGTCGCCTCGTCATGTCTGAAGTCATCTCTTGACACCACGTGTAGGATTGGTATTGTTGTCTTGACACCAACTTGTGAACTTCGCACTTTCGGCATCAAAGATTCTGAATGCTTGACAATTGCTCCGTGTTCTATTGAAAGAGCTGTAGTCGTCGGTTGAGTAGGCGCATCGTCGAGTATGTAGATACCAATTGTAGATTGCGATGGTTGTAGAGATGATAGCTTCATAAAAACAAGACTTCTCTTGTTTGAACAAATAAATGCACAGAAACGTACATAGATTTGTGTTAGACCAAGTTATAAAGTAAACTTGATCCCTTACAAGGTTTTAAAGTAAACCTTGCCCAAGAAAATTAATTCCCGTTGTGAGCCAAAGCTTTCATAAGAAATACTTGACTTTAATGTGAAAACCGGGTTACAGTCAGAAATAACTACAAGCCATTTTGGCATGTTTTATGAAATATTTACAACTTTTGTACGAACTCTATTTATGGCGCCGTGTCAATATTAATCGACATTTCTAAGGCCGTGAATATTATCGTACCAAAAGACATGCCTTTGAAAAATAAAGTAAAAATATTTTTAGATTTTTCTGAATTTTTCAATTTTTATGGTTTTTATATGGTTTTATATTTTTGTATTTTGCTTTTGTGGATAAAAATATAAACAATATATACAAATGATCACCAAGGATACGGAGAATAGTTTTACCACCACTATTCTTTCGCTTCATCTGCCAGTTCCTTTAGAGTCTCAGGCGAGAAGGTTCTCATTCCTATCTTGTCGGCCAAAAATTCAATTCGATCGCGATCTAAAGCCTTCGTGAAAATATCCGCCAATTGATACTCGGATCGGACAAAGTAAAGCTCGATTACTCCATTTTCCACTTGCTCCTTGATGAAATGGTAGCGAATGTCAATATGCTTCGACCGGGAGAATTGAACATTGTTGCAGCATAAGGCAATTGCACTCTTGTTGTCGCAGTACATCGGAATTTTGTTGAAACCTAGACCATAGTCGGTTAATTGCGATCTCATCCAAAGAATTTGAGCACAACAACCAGACATAGCTATGTATTCTGCTTCCGTACTTGAAATTGCAGCGCTTTTCTGACTTTTCGATGCCCAACTGATTAATCGATCTCCTAGTAGTTGCAATGTTCCACTCGTGCTACGCCTTGTATCTTGACAACCCGCGTGATCCGCATCTGCATATGCCATTAGTGCAATAGAAGAGTCCTTCGAATACCAAAGTCCCCGATTAATGGTTCCTTTAAGATATCGAAAGATCCTTTTAACAGTAGCTAAGTGTAACTCAGTAGGCCTAGTTTGATACCTAGCACACATACATATAGCAAACTGAAGATCAGGTCGACTGGTTGTGATATACAGAAGAGTACCGATCATTCCACGATAAAGTGTCGGATCAACGGCAACTCCATGAGGATCTGCATCAAGCTTAGTTCGTTCCACCATTGGAGTATCCACGGGGTCACAAGATTCCATCTTATACTTCTTTAGCGATTCAAGGGCATACTTGGATTGATTGATAAAGATGCCTCTAGGACTCTGAGATATCTGAAGACCTAAGAAGAATGATACCTTGCCCATCATTGACATCTTAAACTTGGAAGACATGAGTGTCCCAAACTCATCCGATAAGGTTTGGGTCGAGGCAGCAAATATAATATCATCAACATATATTTGTACCATAATCATATCTTTACCTCGTTTCTGAATGAACAGCGTGGGATCCACCTTGCCTTTAGCGAAGCCTTGCATAATGTGGAATTGTGATAATAGATCATACCATGCACGTGGATCTTGCTTCAACCCATAGAGATCCTTCTTAAGCTTGTACACATGATTAGGATAATTAGGATTCACAAAACCATTCGGTTGTTGAACATAGACCTCTTCCTTGAGTTCACCATTAAGAAATGCCGTCTTCACATCCATCTGATAGACGATCATATTCATGTGGGCTGCATAAGCGAGGAATAGTCTAATAGCTTCCAAACGGGCAACAGGTGCAAAGGATTCCATAAAGTCGATGCCCAATAATTGCTTGTATCTACGAGCTACTAGTTAAGCTTTGTTCTTCAATATTCCGCCTAACTCATCGAGTTTCACCTTGTAAACCCATTTCAAAGTGAGTAACTGCACTTGATTCGGGCATGGGACAAGTTCCCATACTTCAAGACGTATAAATTCATTAAGTTCTTCTTGCATAGCTTCTATCCAACATGATTGAGTAAAAGCTTGTTGCCATGTCTTAGGTTCAACTTCAGTGAGAAAAGCATCAAAGTGACAAAACAATGCACTTTCTTGTAACTGACTTCGTGTGGATACCGGACGATTAGGGTCACCAATAATAGAATCTATAGGATGATCCTTTGTCCACTTGCTATCATGTTCACGAATCCGTGGATTGGAGTAAACTGTAGTTGGAACTTCCTCTGAGGTGGACGACCCGGCTTGATTAGGGTCGGGAATTGGTACACCAAAGAATGGAAGGTCACGCATTTGAGCGAATTCCAAATCGTGATCATCATCATCCTCTTCATCATCAATAGGCATGACATGGGTAGTTGAAACATGTGTTGGTAGATAATTACTTGTTGAAGGTATATCTTGACCAATTGTAGGTGCAGATGTATCTGATTGTGCAACGGTTGCTGGAGCGACAACTTCGGTTACCAGAGCTATTACTTCAGGTTCTGGAGCAATGATACTTGGAGGAGTAAAGAATTCATCAAAGAACGGTTGAAAAAACGTATCCCATTCAGTCCTAGAAGGTGGTATAAATGATGATGAAGTAGGGTTGTTTGGGACAAGACCAGAACTAATATTACTGGGTCCCATTTCATGAAGTGCGGGTTCAGAGCTGCTTTGCTCAGAAGCAATTGCTGTCAGCTCATCAAAATCAACATTCTTAGTTTCGAGGATCTTGCGAGAGTTATGGTTGTAGATTCGGTATGCCTTCTTTGCGGGGGCGTAACCAATGAAAATAACAATATCAGCCTTTTGTTGAAGTTTTCCCAAATTGTCACCATCATTATTTGGATAGCAAAGAGAGCCAAATACATGAAGATATGATAAATCTGGTACTTTTCCATGGAGAAGCTCATAAGGTGTTTTACCATGGCGTTTACGAATTAGTGACCGGTTTTGGGTATACACTGCTGTAGATACTGCTTCTGCCCATAAAAATAATGGAGCCTTTGCGTAAATTAACATCGTTCGAGCAGCTTCCATAAGTGTGCGATTTCGCCTTTCAACGACACCGTTTTGTTGTGGAGTGCGTGCAACGGATGTTTCATGAGAGATGCCAACTTCTTCATAATAATCACGCAATATTTGATTCACAAATTCGGTTCCATTATCTGTACGAATGCGTCGGACAGTAGTGTTGAGACGCACTTGAATCATCTTGAGAAATCCGATGATGAATTTAGGTGCCTCGTTTTTTGCTTTAAGAAATTTCACCCATGTAAACCGAGAGTAATCATCGACAATGACGAGGATGTACTTTTTGCCACTAAGACTTTCAACACGCATTGGTCCACAAAGATCCATATGCGAAAGATAAAGTTTCTCTTGGTTGGTGTCTTCCGTCTTGGGTTTGTATGATTTCTTAGTGCTTTTCCCTATTGTACACGCGGAACACAAATGATCCTTGTGAAATGATAGTTTAGGAAGACCACGAACAAGTTCGTTTTTCGCCAAGTGATTAATAGCGTCAAAGTTAAGATGAGATAACCGTCGATGCCATAACCATGACTTAGTCTTCGATGCTTTGGAGAGAAGACATACGGGAGAAGCGGCCATCATGTCTTGTAGAGACAAAGTATACAAATTATTCCCTCGAGTACCTTTCAGTAAATCAACCCCTTCCAAATTACGAATGAAGCAGGTATTCTCTCGAAAAGCAAATTCTAGGTTTGCATCACAAAATTGTCCCACAGAAAATAAGTTGTGACCGAGACCTTCCACATAATACACTCTCGAAATTATAACATTCCCAATATGATATTCACCATAACCCATTATCTTTGCAATATGATCATTTCCAAATCGAACCGTACCAAGAAACTTGCTGACGAAATTTCTGAGCTGAGAGCGATCTCCGGTCATATGCTTGGAGCAACCAGAGTCCAAATACCAGAGAACAATTTGGACCACCTGTTTTCAACAACAACAGTAGACAATGCATTGGAAACTATTGGTTCTGGAGTGTTAGCAGATACAGATAAAATATTATCAGAATTGCTAACATTTTTGTGACCCTTAGATTTCCTGCGTTTTCTAATGTGAGTTGGGCAGAGTGAATGTCATCATAATCCGAATCATATGCGTCAAGATCATCTGCTTGATAAGCTGCATTAGAGGTAGAAACGACTGCAATGCCTTCAGTATCTGTTGCCCCTGGGTCTGCAAGAAATGCTAACTCCTCTGAATCCAAAATCTTCCCCTTAGACTGAGCATCAACCAAATACATCTTCTCACGAAACCATGCATCATCCCTCCTCCTTTTTGGTTGAGTGAATTCCCTAGCCATATGACCTTGTCCTCGGCAATTGTAGCAAGTCACAACCTTCTTAGGACCAATAGGACTCCCATTTCCACTAGCTTGAGAATTCACAGCTTGATTGTTCTCAGTCCTTGTAGGAGGTCCATATGAATTTTGCCTTCCCTGAATTGGTTTCACCGTCACTTGACCATCTTGAACAATGGCTTGTTGTCGAGGATTTGATGAGGTGCGGAGCTGATTGTTTGTTGGTGGAAATCCTCTAGTTGCAACAAGTTTTGACAAGTAGGCTGTGAGATGGTTTAGAACACCAGCCGGCGTATCAGTTGGAGTAAAGACCGGTGCTTCGATTGGTGGAAGTTCATTAGAGTAGAAAGCTTGTGCTGGTTGTGCTTCTATTGGAAAATATCCTTACTGAGGAGTATAGCCCATTGAAGAAGTGTTGGCTTGTGATGGTGATGTCTGATATGATGGTTGCTGCAGAAAAGATTGTTGATGAACACCTTGTTGAAATGCTTGCTGTGGCATCACTAGTGGTGGATAAGATGGTTGCTGTGGTTGCTGATAGTTGTGTGGTGGTGTCTGCTGCAAGTATGATGGTTGCTGATAAGTATAAGCCATGTTTTGTTGAGAAGCATACATTGCAAGTGGATCATGAACTTGAGGTGTAGACAACCGAGCCTCGATCACATGGCATTCGTGTTGTTGAAGAAAAGCTTGAAGTTGATCCATATTGGTGTTATGCAAGTCCTTAGCCAATTTAACATCCGTCACGTATTTTTTCCATTCTGAAGGAAGAGTGTTCAAATACTTAGTGTTCAATTGAAAGGTAGGAATTGTCATGCCATAGATATTGAGCTCATTCAACAATAGGGTAAATCTCAGATAATAATCATTGAGAGTCTCCCCTAGCACATAGGCAAACTTATCAAAAGTATCATAAAGCTTACACTCTCGTTCTTGTTTAGTTAACGAGGTGCCTTGCATGAGAACACGAATTCTATCCCATAACTCTTTGGCAACTTTATGTTTTCTGACGAGTTTGTAGACATCTGGAGGAAGGGCTTGGAGAATGATGTTTGTAGCATACTTATCACATTTGTCTTGAATCTTCATATCTCAAGTCAATTCACCCGTTGTGCGAGGACGAGTAGTTGTACCTTCCGTCACTGTACCATAATCTAATGGTCCATTGAGCACTGATGCCAAAATCAGATGTCCATTATCCTTGTTCAACATATAAAGTTCCATTCGGGAAACCCATTCCTCATACATAGTCTTCACCAACATTTGTGGACGATTATCCGTACCCGAGAGGATGGACTTATCCGTGAGAGATGTGTACTCCATTTCAATAAGTTAAGATTTACAAACGTTGATCGATCAATGAAAGAAAGTAAATGTGTTTTTTGTTGTGAGTTGAAGTCGAGAAACAATGTTAAAATCCCCTAAAATATGTCCTCGATAAACCAAAAATTCCAAGTCAAAATTACACACGAATTTTTTATGGAAAAATTTGTGATTATCAGAATGTTGATCGGAATAGTGATCTGAATGCTGATCGGAATGTCCTATCGGAATACTTTATAGGAATGCTGATCGGAATGTGATTATCTGAATGCTGATCGGAATACCCTGATCGGAATACCTTGATCGGAATACCTTGATCGGAATACCAAATTGGAATACCTAGTCGGAATACCTAATCGAAATACCTAATCGGAATAACTAATCGGAATACCTAATCGGAATACCTAATCGGAATGTACCCAATAGCGGAATCCCTAAACCCTATTCCGATTACACTGATCAGAATGTCCTATAAACCCTTTTCCGATGACCTGATCGGAATAATTCCCACTTTTCTCGGACAAAACTCAACCAATTCGTGATTTTAAGCCAAAAAATGATCAAAACACCCAAAAATTTTGTGTTTTTAGCCAAAGTAACTATACCAAATCCCTACCACAACTATGTAGAAGATTTGTATCAAGAAAAAACCATCAAAAACACAAAAAAAAATTTGGACGTGTGAAAATGGATCAAAAATGGCGTATGAATCAAGAACACAAACACATGAACAATACAATCATCCCATGGCCCTTGATACCATTTGTAGGATATGTAAATCTAGCTTATGTTTTAGAGAGAGAAAGAGATAGATAGATGGTGAGAACACACACACTTAGACAGAGAAAGTGAAAGAAAAACACTTTTTCACTATGTGTAAAAATGAGGAACACACACCCTCTCCATCAAAGGAGAGGGTTTATATACCCAAGCCTTGTGATGGGCTTGGGCTTACAATGTTGGGCCGGCCTACACATGTTGTAGGCTAGGCTTGACTTTGTTTGTTTAATAAAGATATCTAGACTACGAGCTACTACTTAATATATTGTCAGAGTGACCGAATCTTCCTAAATACGTAAAAACGTATTTCCAACAATACGAACAACAAATTCTAAAGCATAATCCCAAAAGGATAAAGGTAAAGTTGTAAGATTAAACATAGATCGCACCATATCCAATAATGTACGATTTCTCCTTTTGGATACACCATTTTGTTGTGGAGTATAGGGAGATGTAAGATACTGAACAATTCCATTCTCACTTAGATAATCCATAAACTCTTGACTTAAATATTCACCACCTCTATCAGAACGAAGAGCTTTAATCTTCTTCCCTAATTGCAGTTCTACTTCTGCTTTAAACACTTTTAATGTTTCAAATACCTCATGTTTATGCTTAAGTAAACAAACATAACCATAACGGCTATAATCATCCGTAAATGTTAAGAAGTAGCTATCACCTTTCCTTGACGTATGTCTAAGTGGTCCACACACATCAATATGTATAAGTCCATGTAGATCAGTAGCTCTTTCAATATTGTTTATAAAAGGTTTCTTGGTCATCTTTCCAGAGATACAAGACTCGCATTTATCAAATAATTCATCATTGATACTTTCCAAAAGACCTTCACGTTGAAGCTTTTGTATACGAGTCTTCCCAATATAGGCAAGTCTACAATACCAAAGATAAGAAGAGTTCTTGTCAAACTTTCTCTTCTTTCTCATGCTATATACAGATTTATTGTTCTTGGATTTATTATCATGCATGTCTATTTCAAACACACCATTCACAGAAATTGCATTAAAATAGAAAATACCATTTTTCCAAACAGAAATTCCATTATTATCAATCGTGTGAACAATCCATTATTTAACAAACAAGAAAAGGAAATAACACCCCTAACAATTGTAGGTGCAAAATGACAATCATTTAATCTCAGTACTAGACCCGAAGGTAAAACTAGATTAAAAGTTCCTATAGCTTCAACCGTTGCTTGTGCGCCATTGCCCACTTTCAGATATTGTTCCCCATAGGAAAGCTTCCTTTCCAGATTAAATCCCTACAACGTATAACCAATATTAATACCGCATCCCGTATCATATACCCAGGAATTTAATTTGTATGTTAAATTGAACAATTCAATCATAAATAAAGTACCTGAAGCTGCAACGCTCTGCTCAGACTTCTTCTTTATTTCTCACAATTCTTCGAGGTAAAGAGGGCAATTCCTCTTCCAGTGACCACTTGCCTTGCAATGGTGACAAGTCTCATCCTTTTGAGATTGACTCTTCTTGACAAAGTTCTGCTTAGGTTTCGAACAAGTCGCAACTTGTTTACCCTTATTACCCTTGCCTTTGCCTTTCTTCTTTTTCGCTTGCGGTTTTGGCTTACTCACTCTACCCTTTTGTATGGTTAGTACAAAAGGCGTAGCGGTAGATGCCTTGTATTTCAACCCCTTTTCATAGTCAATGAGCATTGCATGCAAATCATTAATTGTCTTCCCCGTGAAATGCATATTATAGTTTCTGACGAAATCATTGAAGTCCTTGTTAAGGGACCTATTGATCAAGTTGATAGCCACATTATGATCATAGGGTTGTCCTAGTGCAATGAGCTGTTCCATATAACCCCTCATCTCCAAATAATGGGCACTTACAGAATTTCCTAGAGCTTGCTTGCAGCTATGCAAAGCATCTAACAAGTCGTAGATCTGCACAGCTTGCGGCTTTTCGAACATAGCCTTGAGCTCATCAAGCATTCGCTTAGGTGAAAATAGCTCATACTTCTGTTGAAGTGCAGGAGCCATTTTTCCTAGCATTAAGTAAGCAACCTTCGAGTGCTTCTTAATATTAGCAGCATGTTCAAGCCTTTGCGCATCAGATGCTCCTTCAGCAAGATCCTCCGGGTAGGGAGTAGTCAAGATATCGATAGTACCCGCTGCTCTCAAGACAATTCTTAGCGAGCGGTACCAATCATTGAAGTTTGGGCCAGTAAGTTCAGGACGTTCATAGAAAGCTTTGAATGCGGAACATATTGTGTTATTGGTGGAGTGAGCCATTTCTACAGAAATAAGTTCAAATATTAGTGTTTTCGATAACAAGATACTTTCAAGAAAATAAAATTACCCCGGTATAAAACCATATTATTTTCCTTAAATTCTAGAACTATATTGGCATAGATCCATTACATCAGTTGATCTGCTAGTAATGAATGTACTCAACATAGCGACTTGTCGAACAATTCAATTGACAAATAATTTTCAATTTCTAGATATTTAAGGGATTTACATTGCCAAAAACATTTTGCATTGTAAACATGTTTCATCCCTTCTGAATGCATTAAGTTTCCAGATCATATTGAGTAACTGAATTAAGTCGTCTAATCTGAGTAACGTAAAACCATCATACGAATTCTCATTCTACAAATGGTTTTCTCTCCATTACAACATCATCCAAAAATCTCATTTGATGACGAAGTAATTTCAAGTGTTCGTCAATTAGGAGCATTCGACTTAAATTTCAAGGGTATAAATTTTGATATCAAAATCAATGTATGGAGAAGCATGCATACAATCTCCATAACACAAGTTTAATAAAACATTTAGTAAACTTTTTCACGAGACTAAAATGTCTACATAAATTATGTTGAGGTATTGGTTAAACCAATTAAAGAATTTACCCACATCTACTCACAACGTACTTTTGCTAGAACTCGGCTACGCACAAAGCAATACCCGTATTCATTGTGTTTCGGATGTGAATTTGTGGTAAATCAACCTTAAGGTATAATTCAATTAATAATCGTAGGTAATTTCAATTTGACGCACAGGTGAGCCGGGAATTTGGTCAACGACTAATGGCATAACACCTCCTTCCTTAACCGGGTACATGACCAACGGTGCGTTAAACCCACTTTACAGTTTGTCAAATAGAGTAGGCCGTTAGATTATTATTGCAATTCACCAATCAACGTAATCTTATGTAATTTAAATCTCTAACAAATCATTATTTTAATATGATTTAGTCCATATTATTTCATTTAAAAAAACTCTTGTTTACAACAATTCAACAATCTTACTCTATATATAAGAGGATAATTTAAAGCGACGTCATGCTTAGAAATCCACCTCATTAATCCACCTAAGCACAATGCACTTCAAACACACTTTTTTGTGCCACATCAGCACAATTTATGTGCCACATCATCCCACAGCGTGTGCCACCTAAGCATGTCCATGGAACATGTTTTAAAAATATGTCCATTGTGAGATTCGAACTCGGGTCTCAATGATAGAAACACATGCTCTTTACCACTATGCCAATTCCATATTTGTGTTAGGAATTTCTAAAACAAAGGCAATAAAGACCATTAACCATACTATGATTTTTATCCAAATTCATACTAAATAAAAAAACGGATTAGTAGACTAGGCAACTATTTAACCTATACAAATAGTTTTGACTAATTTCAAATGTTGTTATAGTTTTAGAACTAAGTATGAAAATTATTAATTTGCTTTTAATCACTCACAATTTCATTTACAACTAGACCAGGATAATAGATGTGCTCGGTTTTGAAAAACTAAATATGGAAAGATTTTTAAAAAAATATTTAGAATTTGAATTTCCATGTAACAAACTGTTTCAATTGAGTAAATGCATATCAGTTACAAATCAAACCCTTAAAGTCACACGTACAATTTTGAATTAAAAAATGAGAATCCATAAATAAACCAAATTAAATCCAAAAATATCGGAGAGAAATTAGTTTAATATTCATCGTTAAAACATAAATCATTTTACCTCTAATTTTGCCCTACCCACCATTAGTGACAATATCTTCATCTTCATCACACACTATTCACAAAAGCTAATATGTGCATAATCATTCATTCAAATGACCATGAGGTTCGTATTATGTTCAGTTATTAAATCACGTTATCATATTCGTCTGATATGTAATTAGCAAGGTTTATGCTTTTTGCAATTAGCAAGGTTTATGATTATTCAAATTGAATTTCTTGAAATCTGATAATTTTTTTATTTGATTATTAATCAATGAAAAAGTGAAGATTATATATTAGGGTTTTTTATATTTCGATTTCAATAATAAGATTTTAGAATTCCAGGCCAAAGAATTGATAATTATGGATGTGGAATTATGAAACAAACCCGTCAACTACTCAATTTGTCACAGGATTGACGATCCACATCTAGATATGTATAGGTATGTTTGATTTTTAATTTCCGTCTAAGTCAATCTTTTCAATCTATCTATCAAGTTTAATGATTTAAATTAGGATTAAAATTCATAAACGAGATTATACTCCAATCATTTTATTCTGAGTTATTGATTATTTATTGTGTGATTTTAAATAGGTTGCTATAATTATTTTTGTTAGGTAGTTGTTTTCCAGTTTATAATAAAATCAATGAACATCACGTGTTCGATAAAATCCTTGAATGAGTTTTGTAGTAATTGATAGCTTCTTCACAAAACATGGTACGTAAATTGTCATTTCTTCAACACGATTCTTTGTATCCATCTTCAAAAGGTAAATGCTTTTTTCTAAAACACTAATGAACTGTGTGACAACCGGGAATTTTCCAGAAGTTAAATAATAATAAATTATATTAGTTATTCATTTTTTTAGATATGTCAAAGTTATTTGACTTAAAGAAAAAAAGCAGGAGTTTATTTTGAAAATTTTATAAGTCTGCACAAATTTGAAAACTGGCGCAATTTAAATTAAATTTATATTTAATTATTAAAAGATGTTTGATCAAAAGATTTATTAAATCATTTAATATTTTTTCATCTTTATAATGTAAGTTAAAATCAAGAATAACTAAAATGAAGTTAATTAATTGGAGTCATTAGAAATATCGTGTCATCTATCACTTGATTATTTGACCCTAAACGTCTAATATTAACTAGTTTAGTTAGCAATCAACCAAGTTTTACTATACCAAAAATACTTACACTTTTCACCATTACATTTTACTTACAAATTATCTCTACATTATTACACTACTATACTTTATCCCTATTTTACATCCATCCTACAAGACTACAACTAAGCACATACTATTTAAATTAAATCAAAATCATTCACCACCTTTAAAGTATAAACAATACCTTATCCAAAACAATAAAATTAAACATTTTCTTTCACCCTTATAAATAAACTTGCAAGTTACCACTTCTTTAGCCATAACAAACTCCCACCGATCCCATGCTATGTGCATGAGTCCGCATAAGCCAAAACCACTAGTACTAAACTTTCTATTTTACCCTAAATATCACATCACTCAAGGTTTGCATGACCCAAAAAGATCCACCAACCTACTCTTTCTATCTTACTAGATGATTACCCGCGCATAGCAGCGAAATTACCTAAAGACATATAATTAATGATATGCTAATTGATTCGATGGTCGAACTCGTGACCCAATAATTGCCTAGCGATAGATAGTTAATGATTTATTAATTAACCCGATGGTCGAATCGGTAACCCGGTGACTCGTCCGGGTTGAACCGGTAGGCGAGCCCGTTCCCATTGACTCGATCGGGTTGACTCGATGGTCGAACCCGTGTCCCGGTGGTTGAACCCGTGACTCGGTGACTCGATAGGATTTACCCGGTGGTTGAAGCCAATGACCCGGTGGCTCGACAGGATTGACCCGGTTGTAGAACCCGTTACCCGGTGACTCGATCGGGTTAACCCGGTGGTCGAACCCGTGACTCGAAAAGATTGGCCCGATGGCCGAACCCGTTACCCGGTGACTCAATCGGGTTGGTCCGATGGTCGATCCGTGACCCGATGACTCGACCGGGTTGACCCGTTGGTGGAACCCGTGACCAAGTTACTCGACCAAATTAATCCAGTTGTGGAACCCATGACCAGGTAACTTATGTAATTGTTTATGGTTTAATTTTTCAACATTTCCTATTTTATCCAACTTATGTGCATTTAATTTTTCAACAATTCCATAATTAAGTAATTTTTCAACATTCAAGGTTTTGAGGTTTTTCCTTTATAAGTAGTAGAGATATAGTACTCTTTTTTTTCATACTAAAACACAAAACTCATAAACACTTCCTCACTCTCTACTTCGGATCAAGACACCGAGCAGAAACCACCATTTCAAAACTCTAAATCGCAAGAAACCATACCACTCTACATTTACTTACAATCATATACTCCTAAACCTTACCATTAAAAAAAACGTACGAAAAGAAGATGCAAGTAATAGATATTGGGTATCAGGTTTGGGTGGATCTAGTTGGGTTACAAGGAGGACCAAGATTCAGGATACATATTGATTTTGGTTGCATCGGGGATGGCATAAGGTCGAGCTAGGTTTGGTTAAAATTCGAGCTATGGTTTTGAGTTAGGCTGCTATTTTCTGATCGTGAGTCGTGTTCTACTACTGTGTGCTCGATAAGGTTACCTCGTTCACCCTCTATCTTCGTTCTTTCACTACGTTTCTTTTTGGATAACATATGTCATCTTTTACCACCACTTTCGGAAACGAAACCTTTAAAACATGACTTATAAATCTTTAAAATGTCACGTTAGAACTTCATAAAAAGGATTTTAGAGCTCACGTATGAAATAGGTTGATTATTGATAGGTGTGTAAACACCCATCCTTTTTACCACTTAATTACAATAATAACCGAGCCAAAACGTGTATTTTTTGTCATTTATGTCGGAATTATGCGTGGTTTGTGTTTTTGTTGTGATTTAGGACGAAAAGGTGAAAAGGGGAGAAAACACGGCATTCATGGGCTTTTATCGAAGAAAAAGACAAAAGACGAAGTCGAAAGATCATGAGTGCAAAAAGAACGGACGTCCAAGACCAATTCTGAAGATTTATCGAAGAAAAAGTCAAAAGATGGAAGTTTACTAAAAAGTCGAAGAACTCAAGTCTTATTCATGAAGAAATGTCAAGACGAGTTAAAGAAATCCCGAGCCAAAGTCATTAAAATCCAAGTATTAAGAAGACTAACAAAGGATTAAGAAGATGAAGGACTAAAGCTTGCAATTAGAGAAAGAAGAAAGAGGGAGGAAGCTTCCTAAGCTCCTCCCTAATCTCCCTATATATGTTTTCATTTCATTTCATTTTCAAGTTGTTGGCTAACTTGACAAATTAGCTCTTCCACCATTTTCATTTTTCTTGCAACTTTATTTTTCATGTCATTTTAATTAATTGTTTGCACTTTAATTCCTTTAATTCAAGTAAGTGTTTTTAATTTTGTTGTTTAATCTTTATTTTCCTTTAATCAAGATTTTCTTTATCATTCTCATCCTACTTTTCTTGTCTTTGATTTGATTGTGGTTCGGATTAAGCATTGATTTTGCTTAATCTTATTGTTTATTTGATTAAAAAGTTCATCTTTTTATTTTCATCTAGGCTTGTATACGAATTAAGTTATAAGTTTGACAATCTTATTGGCTTATTTTGTATTTAGCTTATTTGATTTTAAAGTTTTCTAAAAAGTTTTATCTTTTTAAAGTTTGCTTATTTTGTTTGCTTATTTTTTGTTTTGATAAAGTCTTTAAATTTGTTGCTTTTTGTCTCGTCTCGTTAGCTTTTTAATCAAGTTTCGGTTATTGCTTATTAGTATTAGCTTATTGGTTTTGATTATTTGTATTACATTCCATCGGAATGGGATTTGGATTCCGACAGCTTGTTACGATCGCAAAAACCACAAGGGTTTCTACATTGCGATCGGTATTGTGATACTCCCCCTTATTCGGATCTAGGATTCGGATCTGGGATTCGGATCTGGGATTCGGATCTGGGATTCGGCTCTGGGATTCGGATCTGGGATTTGGATCTGGGATTCGGATCTGGGATTCGGATCTGGGATTCGGATCTGGGATTCGGATGTGGGATTCGGATCTGGGATTCGGATCTGGGATTCGGATCTGGGATTCGGATCTGAGATTCGGATCTGGGATTCGGATCTGGGATTCCGATCTAGGATTCCGATCTGGGATTCGGATCTGGGATTCGGATCTGGGATTCGGATCTGGGATTCGGATCTGAGATTCGGATCTGGGATTCGGATCTGGGATTCGGATCTGGGATTCGGATCTGGGATTCTGATCTGGGATTCGGATCTGGGACAAAATTTTATATTTCCCGCCATTTTCTTAAACTTTATTTTAAATTGTTTTTATTTTAGTTTTATTTTAAGATTGCATTTTGTTTGAGTGTTTTTCTAGTAATTTTCTAGCTTAATTTTTCACCTTGTTTTACTTTTATTATTTGTACCTGTCTTTAATTTTCTTTTAAATACTTTCCGCATTTACTTTTTAATTAGTTATAGATAATCAAATTTCTTTTTGTTAACCAAAAACGACCGAGTCACACTTTAAACTGGTAATCAATTCGATTAGACACCGAGAAAACGAACTTTTTCAACTTGCAAAATCTCTACATTAAAATGGCGCCGCTGCCGGCTCTTTTCGTGGAGATTAACGGTTTTTTGTGAGAGACACGTTGGATTTTAGGATCCGTTCACTCGTGAACGTTATTTTTCGTGTCAAAAATTTTCAAAAATCCAAAAACATTTGAAAAATCATAAAAAGCATTTCTTTTTCAAAGTTTTGCAACAAAAAATATTCCTGTTTATCCTCTATTGTGTTTAATTCTTTTCTTTACCCCTCACATTTATAATTCTTCATGCATTCGTCTTGCGTATGGTGTGGGAGAGCATGGCATGGTTTTCAAACATGTCAATGGTGTATTTGTGAGCGGTGTGGTTCTGATATCGACGATACACAATTTGGATTTTGTCCATTTTGCAATTCAACAAATTCGTACTTCTCCTCTTACAATACTTTCTCACCCTCTCCCGTCTATGACGATCCTTATCCTCAAAATGCACCAGATTTTTCTCCATCCCCGTGGTGCTATAAGTGTGGGGGTCCTCACGGAAGTTTTCACTGTCCTACAGGGGATCAAAATTTCTATAATTATACCCCTTCTAGTTTTGACCAACCCCTGCAATACCCAATTGATCATCAGCCTTGTCACGGGATGAGTTACCAAGAACCAATTGACGATCTTGCTACAGCCTTTCAAGAACAAAGAAACGATCTTGCTACAGCTTTTCAAGAACAAACGAAAGAGCTTTTACACACGCTGCAAA
This sequence comes from Glebionis coronaria, assembly GCA_025667525.1. Lineage (NCBI taxonomy): Eukaryota > Viridiplantae > Streptophyta > Magnoliopsida > Asterales > Asteraceae > Glebionis > Glebionis coronaria. The sequence continues at coordinate 219,160,986 of CM046881.1, forward strand.
CTTGTATGGAGTCATTTTTACAGCAGCAAGATCAGACGAGTACTCATATCCCTGAGCTTATTATTAGCCCTTTAGGTATTGAGGAGAGCGATGAGGATATTGAGGTTATTTTCGACGAGGAGGAATTTCTAAAGCAACGTAAGACTTCTCCCATTCCTCCTTCGTCTATTGCTATCACACCCGAGGAGCCTGTTGGCTCTCTCATCATGGAGGATGAGCATCTTGATGTTATCTCGGCAACTGAAGCGGACAAATTCCTAAAGTCTAGTGTCGAGGAACTTATCGTCATCCCAAGTGAGCCCGCGGGTATTTCGGAAAATCTGTGTGATGTGCCGACTTTTGCGGAGCTTACGGACAAGTTTGCTTCGCTAGTCAATGATCACATACTCACAAATCCACATGCGATATTTGATCCTCCCAACAAGAGTTCAACATGTGGTGAGTATGATCATTTCGTCTTCGAGCCCGAGATTGAGGAAATTATCGACCGAGAGCTAGCTCTTTTACCTCTGCTTCCTCCTACAAGCGAGGTCGACTTTTCCAACATCGATGCCGAACTTGATGAGTTGGAACGTCTTATTTTTCATAATAATGACGAACCAACTCACATGCCCAAACATCCTATTCTCGAGGAGTTACCTAATCAACACTCCTCTTATGAGATTTACGTTTACCACATTCGTGAGGATTTACCTTATCAACAATCCCCACAAATGAATGATGGTTTCGTACTTAATCGTGATCTTTTCAAACGAGTTTATACACTCCTTATCTACGATGATATCGACAAGATCTACTTTCATGAGGATAAATGCTTTGACTCGGGAGGTGACATGGACCATTCTATGATTGATAATTTTACGTCTTTGCCAATTGGTCTGCATCCATTGTCTTTGGAGGATGACAATGTGATTCCCTTTCCCACCCCACCTCCCGTCAATCTGGATTTCACTTGGTTTTCTTATATTGAGCAGACTTTCCTACCATTCAAGACTTATCCTCCCGCCTCTCCTTTGTTGATGTCCTCCGGGAACGAGGACAAGGTCTTTGATCCCGGTATCACATTCGAGGCTTCCCCATGGACCATTTAATTTGGGGACGAGTCAGGCTCGTGACTCGGTTAACAAAAACAAGCGCTCTTCGGGAGGTAACCCGATTATCTATCTTTATCTGTTTTCACCATAAGTGTAGGGGGGATCCCCGTGGTGTTCCTTGTTCTCTTTCTTATCATATGCAGGGATTCGAGCTTCAAAGACACACTCTTGATGACTTTTGACGAACCGTGATTCCGTGTTCCCTTCTTCCCGGTTCTATCCTAAACTCTTTTCGATTCACTATTTTATATTTCTCAATATTAAAATAGGAATCTCGTTAGTTGTCTCTTCCTTAGCAAGATTTAAACAACGTGCACAATTTCCTAAGTGTAGGGGAGTTTACTCCCACATGCTTAAACATTGAGGATAATGTTTATATTAAGTGTTGGGGGGACTTCTATCGAAGTTTTAAGTGGACTTTTCCATTAAAATGCCTTCATTTAACCGGAAAATCATCTTTTTCAATATTTTTCAAATTTTTTATTAACTTTGGCGATGTAGTCGTAATTTTTAAATTTTTATCGTTGCTTTCATATGTATATATCCCGCAATAAAGTCAAAAATATTAATAAAGTGGTGTAGCTAGTTTAGAAGTCTTTGACATATTAGGCCTGTTGCGATTATTTTGACTCAACCCGAATAGACTTATCCAAGTTTATTCTAGATAGTATCCTTAACCATGTAGACCTTAATTGGTTTATTAGGCTAAGCATCCACGAGTCTCATTACTTGAGATTTTAAATTGTGGAGAATGAGAAATGATAGAGTCAATTATAAGTCGGTATTCTTGCACAAGCTCACTTGGTGTAATTATTTCCTATTCTCCCGTCACTTGCTAATAACTTATCTGCAATAAGTAAGGTCGTACAATTTGAAAAGTTACTTAGCCTCTAGCCCAAGATCGTTTAAAAGTTACTCAGTAATGATAAGAGTTCATAGCCAAGGCATAACTTATGAAGCGGGGCGCGAAGATTGGCGACCGAAAAGGCCCTAACAAGGCATGAGGATTCAATCTTATTGCTAAATATCCAAGGTGATGTGAAAAGCATTATTCCCAAAATCAATATGAAGGATCAAGACTCACGACGAAAAGCAATCAACTCCCATAAAGATCATGGAGAAGTCTATCCGAAAAGACCCTAACAAGGTATGAGGATAAATAGATCCAAGTCCGAAAAGGAGGCGGATCGTTGTATCTCAAAATCCCAATTAGCGATTGAAGAAATAATCATGAAGTCGTGGTCAACAAAGTTGGAGTACCCCTCAAAAGTCTCCAAGTGAAGAAACTCTATTAACGAAGAGAAGACCATTATCTCAAGAACGTCTCTCGAAGATATGAAGTATGAAGTACATGCCAAATATCGGCCCGAGAAAGGTCTCAAATCGTGAAACGAGTTATGCCAAGATATGAACTTTTTGATATCCCGAGAAGCAGTTTTAAGAGATTTTGTCTTTTAGCTAACTATTAATCAAATCGTCCTACTTTGCTTTCTGCCTAAATAAACTATCGAAATAAGTCCAAAAATGCATCTTCATGATCATTCTAAGACAAAAATAAAATATAAGAGATACAATTAGGAATAAGGGAGTTTAAGCATATAATTAAGCCATGTGTGTAAGTGTTTGTTTTGCTAACTTATAATAACAATGATCTCGTTTTTAAGCTTAGTTTGGGGAACGTGAAACTTGAGGGTGATAAATCTTCGCAGCACCGAAGCCCTAATGTAAGTCTTAGATCTCTATGCAAGTTATTTCCATGTAGCTATTTTCAAGTGAAAATGGTTTTCTATTCCTTATGTTTCCTTTAAAGTTTTAATTTCTCTTAGTATTTAAATTTTTGTTTAGTAGAATTTTAATAAGGTCAAGGTTGATTGATTATGAGAAAAGTGTAAAATTGCTTTATCACTAAGCATTGCATGAGGGCATGACAATGGTTAAGTTTAGGGGATTTGATAGGTGTGTAAACACCATCCTTTTTACCACTTTACAATAATAACCGAGCCAAAACGTGTATTTTATGTCATTTATGTTGGAATTATGCGTGGTTTGTGTTTTTGTTGTGATTTAGGACGAAAAGGTGAAAAGTGGAGAAAACACGACATTCATGGGCTTTTATCAAAGAAAAAGACAAAAGACAAAGTCGAAAGATCATGAGTGCAAAAAGAACGGAAGTCCAAGACCAATTCTGAAGATTTATCGAAGAAAAAGTCAAAAGACGGAAGTTTACTAAAAAGCCGAAGAACTCAAGTCTTATTCATGAAGAAATGTCAAGACGAGTTAAAGAAATCCCGAGCCAAAGTCATTAAAATCCAAGTATTAAGAAGACTAACAAAGGATTAAGAAGATGAAGGACTAAAGCTTGCAATTAGAGAAAGAAGAAAGAGGGAGGAAGCTTCCTAAGCTCCTCCCTAATCTCCCTATATATGTTTTCATTTCATTTCATTTTCAAGTTGTTGGCTAACTTGACAAATTAGTTCTTCTACCATTTTCATTTTCTTGCAACTTTATTTTTCATGTCATTTTAATTAATTGTTTGCACTTTAATTCCTTTAATTCAAGTAAGTGTTTTTAATTCTGTTGTTTAATCTTTATTTTCCTTTAATCAAGATTTTCTTTATCATTCTCATCCTACTTTTCTTGTCTTTGATTTGATTATGGTTCGGATTAAGCATTGATTTTGCTTAATCTTATTGTTTATTTGATTAAAAAGTTCATCTTTTTATTTTCATCTAGGCTTGTATACGAATTAAGCTATAAGTTTGACAATCTTATTGACAATCTTATTGGCTTATCTCGTCTCATTATCTTTTTAATCAAGTTTCGGTTATTGCTTATTAGTATTAGCTTATTGGCTTTGCTTATTTGTATTACATTCCATCGGAATGGGATTTGGATTCCGACAGCTTGTTACGATCGCAAAAACCACAAGGGTTTCTACATTGCGATCGGTATTGTGATACTCCCCCTTATTCGGATCTAGGATTCGGATCTGGGATTCGGATCTGGGATTCGGATCTGGGATTCGGATCTGGGATTCGGATCTGGATTCGGATCTGGGATTCGGATCTGGGATTCGGATCTGGGATTCGGATCTGGGATTCGGATCTGGATTCGGATCTGGGATTCGGATCTGGGATTCGGATCTGGGATTCGGATCTGGGATTCCGATCTGGGATTCCGATCTGGGATTCTGATCTGGGATTCGGATCTGGGATTCGGATCTGGGATTCGGATCTGAGATTCGGATCTGGGATTCGGATCTGGGATTCGGATCTGGGATTCGGATCTGGGATTCAGATCTGGGATTCGGATCTGGGATTCGGATCTGGGATTCCGATCTGGGATTCGGATCTGGGACAATTTTCTTAAACTTTATTTTAAATTGTTTTTATTTTAGTTTTATTTTAAGATTGCATTTTGTTTAAGTGTTTTTCTAGTAATTTTCTAGCTTAATTTTTCATCTTGTTTTACTTTTATTATTTGTACCTGTCTTTAATTTTCTTTTAAATACTTTCCGCATTTACTTTTTAATTAGTTATAGATAATCAAATTTCTTTTTGTTAACCAAAAAGACTGAGTCACACTTTAAACTGGTAATCAATTCGATTAGACACCGAGAAAACGAACTTTTTCAACTAGCAAAATCTTAGTATTAATTATGTCGATATCAACGGCATGTGTTAAAACGTCTTTTGGTATGTGTCGAGTTAAATGGGTACGTGTCAAACCAAGTATCGAGTCGTAACAAAATGTGAGATGAGCGTGTGTGAGACGAGAGAGATTGTTGTGTCAAGATTGATGTAAGGTTGTGTTAAGGGTTGTGAGGTTGAAACACTTGAATGTCTTTCAAAAATTGTTTTCAAACATGGGTTTCGCTTTGAGGTTATGGCTTAACGGAAGTAAGATTTTGAAATGAGGTTTCTAAAATGGTTTTGCGAGATGAATATGGTTGCTGTTGTGTCTGTTTTAACGAGAGAAATATCAATATATTTGAAATGGTGCGTCTATAGTGACAAGAGAAAGAGAGATTGGAAAAGGTTTTGTTTTTCTAAAAGCTGACAAAGGATGTGTGTCTTTTTTTACCGATCATTCTTTTCTTCCCAAAAGCCTTTTCAAAACTAAAGCATCATGTGAGGTGTTGCATTTTTTTATTTATTTTGTCAAGTTGGATTTATTTATCAAAAGCCTAGATGTTAAATTGTTTTTGGTGCAAATGACATTGGAAATTTTTTTTGTGTCTGAGTTATATTAAACGGACAAGGATTTGCGTCAAGAGCGATTAGTCGTGTTTTGTTTAAAATGAGTCAAATGTTGTTTAAAATGGTTAAATTAAAATTTACCTCGAAAGACTTTCGATTCATTTTTAGAAACTTGTAAAATATTTTAACTAAGTTAAAATGGCTAAATTAAATGTAAAGTCGAAAGGTTGTCAGAGTTTTGCTAAGTCAAGTTGATATCTTTACTAAGTTTTGTCAAGTATTACACTAACAAACGTTTTGAGCACATATTATTTTCTAACTCAAACTTGTGGTAAAGGGTGACATATGCGTGCGACGTAAATGCATTCTTGCATTATTAAACCGTGACCTAATCTAGCGTTATATATTAGGTTGCGACTTGTGTTTGTTGCGTCTGTGCTTTTCATATTCTTGCTGTGAAATCTTTGCAAAGGTGAGTTCATACCCCAAACTTTCTTTCTTTAAATCGAATTATAAATGTTTTATAATTGCTCTTTGGGGGAGGTACATGCTTGGTCAGAACTACTTATAAACTTGTTTGGTTGTCAGAAATTGATAAACTTGTTTGTTTGTTAATAACTGTTTATAAACTCCTTGATTGTCATAAGCTAATTTTAGGCTTATTTGGTTGGTCATAAACTATCTTTAAACTGGTTTAACTGTTATGTGCTGAGTGGTCAACTCCAGTAATTGTTATACCTATAAATGTTGATACTAAAATTTCTATCGTGGGCTTCGTAGCCCAAAACTGTAACTGCTTTTTCACTGGTTCTCGGGTAGAGACAATGGTTGCAAGAATGAACACAACTGCATATACTCGTTTATGTATTGGTCTAAGTCCCTCTTTAACCCAATTACTTTGGCCCATTGTCATGAACCGTTAATTTCGGACCGAATGACCGGTCGAAAGCGCGAATGTTATGGATAGATCTATCGGGGTTGACACCCCTGCCCGACTTGGTCCAACAGAGGACAAGTGGGCACAGTTTCATTTGAGTCTGTGGACGGATGTCGTGGGTTAGGCATTCATAGGGGCTGCATTATGTGATTATACTACCGGTGTTGTTAACGTTTCGGTGTCATGAGCTTAGACAATATAAAATGCTTTATTTTAGTTAGTGACTTTGTATTTGTTATATTGTCACTAAGTGGTTGGAAAATATTGTGGTTCATAAAACGATTCTATTCTATTAGAAAACTTTATAATTTATCAGTGAGCTATGTTTTTATCTGAAAACATTATTTTATTATCTTTGGACTCTGTTTTATCAGGAAAACTCTATTTATTTTCAGTGAACTCTGTTTTTATCAGAAAACTCTATTTATTTTCAATAAACTATGTTTTTATCAAAAAACTCTATTTATTTTCAGTGAACTCTGTTTTTATCAGAAAACTCTGTTTATTTCAGTGAACTTTATTTATCTGTAAACTATATTTTTATTATAAGTAAACTTTATTTTTATCAATAAACTCAGTCTTTATTAATAAAGTTTGAAATCATAAAAGAAAGTCCATTTAATTGGAGACTGTGATTTTATAACTCTTATATTTTATTGCAAGGTGCAGTGGTCGGTATAAACTCTAATTTTTCATAAACATTTTAAAACAAACTTATGAACTCTCCAACTTTATGTTGACATTTTTAAGCATGTATTCCAGGTACTTGTCTATGTGAATTATTTGGAGTCTCCTTTGTGGTTTTTGGCATGTATAGGTCGTTCTCGGATCAAACTCTCGAATACTCATGCAGTCACAAGTCCCCAACGCAAGTCTTCCGCTGTAGTGAATTTGGGGGTGTGACAGATTGGTATTAGAGCCTTGGCTATAGAGAACTAGGTTGCATTAGTAACTCTAGACTATAACCGGCTCTCGGTTTTATTTAGTAGTAACATTCATCACACATACTTATTCTGCTGCTATATGAATATTTGCAATGCATGTTTGCGGTTGTTTTGTTGCCTGTCATGTTATTATTTGTTTACATGAGTTCGATTGCTTGATTTGGGCATTCAGACATATACTATATTTTATATATGTACGCTAGAACATTTATCGGGCATTGTAAGTTGCACAATGGCCCCGTAGATTTTTTATAATAAAATCTAGAGACATTATGTGAATTTTGGTTGACGATTGGTTATGAGTAACCCCAAGTTCGAGCTAATTCATTCAAAAAGGTTGAGAGGTGTAACAATACTTAAATATTCTCAATGGGGCTCATGTTTGATTGAGTGCGAGATGTAATTAAGTATGGGACGTTACACGGCCTATGATTTTGATGAATTACCTCGGGGGTGGTAAGACTCGTAGCCTTACGTGTTAATGTAGAATGCGTTGTATTTTCAGAGTCGAGCTGAGTCATCGAAAGGTTGAGATGTGTAATAATTCATAACGAAACCCGAAGCCATTCTTTGTGAGTGAGTTTTGATGTTGGGTTATGATAAGTTATTACTCAGCTTAGTGTTTGATGAGTCTTCCTCGAGGATAGAAAAGATTTGTGTGATTGGATAATTGCTTATTTGGAACCGAATACTATATAATTATCCTATTTATAACCGTGAGTTTCTTTGTTTGATATACGTCTACGATCGCTTTATCGCCTATCGACACTTATGTTCTTCGATTTGGTACTTTCGAAAAGTCTACTTATGGAAGACGATTTATTACACTCTTGCTCTTTGCTTTGGTAATTTTGGATAATATCGTTTAGAGATTCTAACGATTTTGAATTGGGTATTGTGCCGGTGACACTTGAGTAGGATGATTTATGAAGTCATTATTGAAATAGATTGGGACGCCTTTGCATTTGAATAAAGAAATCATAAATCACCGAACCATAAATTTATAATAACATATATGCATAGATGAGGACGCTTTTGTATGCAAATATGAGATTATAAACGAGTGGGCTTAAGGATATCCGACGTAACCCTGTATTTATGGTATTGATTTAATATTCCAGTTATGGAATGTTTTTTTCTTTCTTTGACTCATGATTCGTCTGTACTTATTAATCATTATATCCTTTTGTTATCGTTATCATTACGACGTTTTGACGAGTGACTCTTTAAAGCTTCTTTTGATTCTCGAGTTATCGCATGGATTTTTCCTACTATACACTGACTGACGTGAACTTAACGAGCTGGCTGTGGTGAACCCTTATCGACTTTCAAGAGTTAACGAATTTCTGGACTCTTCGCATTGAATTGTTTCCTTATACTGTCCTATGCACGACGACCGCATTGTCAGGTTGACCTATCGAATCCCTCATATACATTCCAGTTTCACCAATGACTTTCGTAAACGGCCATAAGTGAAAAACACAATTTAAAAATCCGAGAAGAATGATCTGTGATTGGGCTTAAATACATTTGAGCTAACAGTGGGTACACCTCTGTATTTTCCTCTTCTCGACACTTTTCAACTGGGTAACAACGAATGAGTTCGAGGACGAACTCAAAATAACACGGATAGTCTGTGACAACGGGAATTTTCCAGAAGTTAAATAATAATAAATTATATTATTTATTCATTTTTTTAGATATGTCAAAGTTATTTGACTTAAAGAAAAAAAAAAGCAGGAGTTTATTTTGAAAATTTTATAAGTCTGCACAAATTTGAAAACTGGCGCGATTTAAATTAAATTTATATTTAATTATTAAAAGATGTTTGATCAAAAGATTTATTAAATCATTTAATATTTTATTTTATCTTTATAATGTAAGTTAAAATCAAGAATAATTAAAATGAAGTTAATTATTGGAGTCATTAGAAACATCGTGTCATCTGTCACTTGATTATTTGACCCTAAACGTCTAATATTAACTAGTTTAGTTAAAAATCAACCAAGTTTTACTATACCAAAAATACTTACATTTTTCACCATTTCATTTTACTTACAAATTATCTCTACATTATTACACTACTATACTTTATCCCTATTTTACATCCATCCTACAAGACTACAACTTAGCACATACTATTTAAATTAAATCAAAATCATTCACCACCTTTGAAGTATAAACAATACCTTATCCAAAACGATAAAATTAAACATTTACTTTCACCCTTATAAATAAACTTGCAAGTTACCACTTCTTTATCCATAACAAACTCCCACCGATCCCATGCTATGTGCATGAGTTCGCATAAGACAAAACCACTAGTACTAAACTTTCTGTTTTACCCTAAATATCACATCACTCAAGGTTTTCATGACCCAAAAAGCTCTACCAACCTACTCTTTTTATCTTATATAGTACTCTTTTTTTCATACTAAAACACAAAACTCATAAACACTTCATCACTCTCTCCTTCGGATCAAGACACCGAGTAGAAACCACCATTTCAAAACTCTAAATCGCAAGAAACCATACCACTCTTCATTTACTTACAATCATATACTCCTAAACCTTACCATTAAAAAAACGTACGAAAAGAAGATGCAAGTAATATATATTGGGTATCAGTTTTGGGTAGATCTAGTTGGGTTACAAGGAGGACCAAGATTCGGGATACATATTGATTTTGGTTGCATCGGGGATGGCATAAGGTCGAGCTAGGTTTGGTTAAAATTCGAGCTATGGTTTTGAGTTGGGTTTCTATTTTCTGATTGTGAGTCGTGTTGTACTACTGTGTGCTCGATAAGGTTACCTCGTGCACCCTCTATCTTCGTTCTTTCACTGTGTTTTTTTTGGATAACATATGTCATCTTTTACCACCACTTTCGAAAACGAAACCTTAAAAACATGACTTATAAATCTTTAAAATGTCATGTTAGAACTTCATAAAAAGGATTTTAGAGCTCACGTATGAAATGGGTTGATTATGTCGATATCAACAGCATGTGTTAAAACGTCTTTTGGTATGTGTCGAGTTAAATGGGTACGTGTCAAACCAAGTATCGAGTCGTAACAAAATGTGAGACGAGCGTGTGTGAGACGAGAGAGATTTTTGTGTCGAGATTGATGTAAGGTTGTGTTAAGGGTTGTGAGGTTGAAACACTTGAATGTCTTTCAAAAATTGTTTTCAAACATGGGTTTCGCTTTGAGGTTATGGCTTAACGGAAGTAAGATTTTGAAATGAGGTTTGTAAAATGGTTTTGCGAGATGAATATGGTTGTTGTTGTGTCTGTTTTAACGAGATAAATATCAACATATTTGAAATGGTGCGTCTACAATGACAAGAGAAAGAGAGATTGGAAAAGGTTTTGTTTTTCTAAAAGTTGACAAAGGATGTGTGTCTTTTTTTTACCGATCATTCTTTTCTTCCCGAAAGCCTTTTCAAAACTAAAGCATCATGTGAGGTGTTGCATTTTATTTATTTATTTTGTCAAGTTGGATTTATTTATCAAAAGCCTAGATGTTAAATTGTTTTTTGTGCAAATGACATTGGAAATGTTTTATGTGTCTGAGTTATATTAAACGGACAAGGATTTGGGTCAAACACGATTAGTCGTGCTTTGTTTAAAATGAGTCAAATGTCGTTTAAAATGGTTAAATTAAAATTTACGTCAAAAGACTTTCAATTCATTTTTAGAAACTTGTAAAATATTTTAACTAAGTTAAAATGGCTAAATTAAATGTAACGTCGAAAGGTTGTCAGAATTTTGCTAAGTCAAGTTGATATCTTTACTAAGTTTGGTCAAGTATTACACCATCAAACGTTTTGAGCACATATTATTTTCTAACTCAAACTTGTGGTAAAGGGTGACATATGCGTGCGACGTGAATGCATTCTTGCATTATTAAACCGTGACCCAATCTAGCGTTATATATTAGGTTGCGAATTTTGTTTGCGGCGTCTGTGCTTTTCGTATTATTGCTATGAAATCTTTGCAAATGTGAGTTCATATCCCACATTTTCTTGCTTTAAATCGAATTATAAATGTTTTATAATTTCCCTTTGGGGGAGGTACATGCTTGGTCAGAAACTACTTATAAACTTGTTTGGTTGTCAGAAATTGATAAACTTGTTTGTTTGTTAATAAGTGTTTATAAACTCCTTGATTGCCATAAGCTAATTTTAAGCTTATTTGGTTGGTCATAAACTATCTTTAAACTGGTTTAACTGTTATGTGTTGAGTGGTCAACTCCAGTAATTGTTATACTTATGAATGTTGATACTAAAATTTCTATTGTGGGCTTCGTAGCCCAAAACTGTAACTGCTTTTTCACTGGTTCTCGGGTAGAGAAAATGGTTGCAAGAATGAACACAAGTGCATATACTCGTTTATGTATTGGTCTAAGTCCCGCTTTTACCCAATTACTTTGGCCTATTGTCATGAACCGTTAATTTCGGACCGGATGACCGGTCGAAAGCGCGAATATTATGGATAGATCTATCGGGGTTGACACCCCTGCCCGGCTTGGTCCAACAGAGGACAAGCGGGCACAGTTTCATTTGAGTCTGTGGATGGATGTCATGGGTTTGGCATTCGTAGGGGCTGTATTATGTGATTATACTACCGGTGTTGTTAACGTTTCGTGCCATGAGCTTAGACAATAATAAATGCTTTATTTTAGTTAGTGACTTTGTATTTATTATATTGTCACTAAGTTGTTGGAAAATCTTGTGGTTCATAAAACAATTCTATTCTATTAGAAAACTCTATAATTTATCAGTGAGCTCTGTTTTTTCTGAAAACATTATTTTATTATCTCTGAACTCTGTTTTATCAGAAAACTCTATTTATTTTCAGTGAACTCTGTTTTTATCAGAAAACTCTATTTATTTTCAGTGAACTCTGTTTTTATCAGAAAACTCTTTATTTTCAGTGAAATCTGTTCTTATTAGAAAACTCTGTTTATTTCAGTGAACTTTATTTATCTATAAACTATATTTTTATTATAAGTAAACTTTATTTTTATCAATAAACTCAGTCTTTATTAATAAAGTTTGAAATCATCAAAGAAAGTCTATTTAATAGGAAACAGTGATTTTATAACTCTTATATATTATTGCAAGGTGCAGTGGTCGGTATAAACTCTAATTTTTCATAAACGTTTTAAAACAAACTTATGAACTCACCAACTTTATGTTGACATTTTTAAGCATGTATTTCACGTACTTGACTATGTGGATTATTTGGAGTCTCCTTTGTGGTTTTTGGCATGTAGAGGTCGTTCTCGGATCAAGCTCTCGAATACTCATGAAGTCACAAGCCCCCAACGCAAGTCTTCCGCTGTAGTGAATTTGGGGTGTGACAAACTGTACATCATGTGTTCGATTAAATGCATGAATACATACGATCATTCTATTTTGGTGCTTTGTTTGAACCTTTTATAGGCGCTTTACGTGCTCTTGCTTCTTTGTGATTGATTGAATAAGTTAGTATTGATTGAATAAGTCAGTAAAGCATGCTTCACCATGTACCATACGAGCATATTTTCCAAGCTTGGTACAAATTTTGAATTTACTCTTCAATTTTTTGCTTTTCTGCTATGCACTCATATTGTAAAATATTTCTGATGTCAGTAGCATCCCAATGGATGGGTAGCATGTATCTTGGGCTCGACAAACAACATTAATGGCATAATTTCCTGCTTAATTTCTCCTTTACAACGTAAGGTATCAACACAAGCCCCCATTGTGTTTTTATGTGGTTTTTTATCCAAACTGTAATTTGCTGAAAAAACACTTAGATGATCGATACTAACTGTCTAATCGGTTCATATGACTCTATGGACTGTGCAACCTCATCTTCTGCACGTGCTGATGTGGCAAGCTTAACTGGTGAAAATGCTTAGATTATGGTTGAGGAGGACTTCATCACCTCATCCGTTCAATATTGTTCTGATGGCTGCTTCCTTGTCCAATCAGGTAACTCTAGGCTACCATCCTCCAAAGTTAGTTGTGTAAATTCGATTTATAAAGGGATCGATTTTGCAATGTATCACATTTTTCTTTTATATATGGTAAGGATGCTTGGTTGCTTGGGTATACTGCTGATTCAGTTTCTTTTTGTGTTCTTATGTAAGAATGCTTTTAACATAATTTTTGATCTTATTGCACTTATATTGACATTAGTAGTAGAGTAGAGTGGTAAATGTCAGTCTCCTATGAACTTGCCAACTGTTTATTTCTTATTTTTTTTATATTGAACTTAGCAATGTCTACAGTGAGGTATCGTACTTTGAGGTCAAGTTTCGTACTTAATGAAAATTTGTAGCCCGTCCGTCGAAGGTTTAATTACGCTTTGTTACAACTTTAGTGCAAACTTGAAAAATGAAAACGTAAATTTGTAACATCTGACGTGAACGAGCTATTACTATACGATTATCAAAATAATACTAAGAAAATGCAGGTGGACTACCTTTACAAGCACATGGGTGCATCTTTTGGTGTATCCCAGCAAGTGATGGTTGGTTTCATTCGAAGATGCTGCAATGGTTACTGCCCAAAAGATTTCCATAGAAAAATACTTTGAACAGGAGGAGATTGAAGTTTTCGAAGAAGTGGATAAGCTTGTGGAGCTTATAGATGCTTGACCATGCTACAATTAGCTAAAGACCTACAGATAGTGATGACACATCCAATGGGCCGACCATTGCTGAAGGTAATATTACCACTTTAGTAGGAATGCAAAAGAGCTTAAAGTTAAGCTGGTGACACGTTTTCAGCTTATCAGAGAGCAAAAGCCAGAGGCTGTTGATATTAGACTATTATTAAAAAAGTGAGATACTGAATTATTTTTCTGTAAGTCATGCCAGATAAAAAGAGGATCAAACGGAAATCAATTGCATCAAGGCTATGCTGGTATTGTTTCTCTCTGGCAGTCATTACCAAGAGTTGGTTATCTTATTTCATAGCATATGTTCATATTCCGATTGTGTCTTTTGTGTATTTAGCATAACAAGGAATTGGAATTATCTCTGTTTAAATAAGAGACTGAAAAGAACAAGGTAGTTTTCTGGCTTTATACTGATATACAAGCTTTTGAAAAAAGAATAACAAGCAAGTCTGTTTAAATTTCTTTGTGAAATTAATGCTACTTAATAATTACGCATTTAGCTCACAGTTACCTATTTCAGGAGAAGGCTGATAAGAGTTGGTTTAAATGAAACACCAAGTCGATTGAACTGATTGTTGAGGAAAATGATAGTGAGGAAGAAAGAGTCAAATGTATTAGGAAAAAGAACGCAAGTTCTGCCAACCTAAAAGAAATCAATTACAAACAGGTGAATAAGCAACCTATGTCAACCCCTTAAATGGTATTATATGAATATTATGTTGTTGTACTTTTCTATACAACTTTAAATAACATGAATTTGATGTTGTAGGCTACAAATGGTGCGAGTAAAACATCTGAGACTCCTCATTACAAAAAAAGGTCAACTATTCAATCTATTAAGTGAAACTTATTAAGTAATAGCTTTAAAACTGAACATATTAAACATCTTAGTAATACTCAGGACTTGTCTGAAGAAAGCAAACTACCATATATACTGAACATATTAAACATCATGAAGAGCACTAAAGAACATATATACTGAACATTCAATTTTTCCTTAACTGAACCTGTCTCATTCTTTTAGGTTCTGAAGTCTAAAACTTGGGAAACAGTAAATGCACATCTATTTTGGTGATCGGAACCATCTAAAAAGGCACCAGGAAAGGAAATGATTGGGTCATGAGGTTTTGACAACGAAAGATGCACAAGACTACTCTTCATTTTTTAGTAAGTGATTCCTCTTCAACTTCTTGCTGTCAGGATTTGTCCCTTCTTTTTCGTGGAAGCGAGGTAAAATGAGGTAACTTTTCTACCAATTTGAACAGGTGAAGAAGAGATTATATAATCTGAACGAAGCTAACTCACAATACACCGTCCATGTAACTAAACTTAATTGCAACATAATGTTGTTACCTGATGATAACTATGTAGTACATGATGTTAAAAACAGGTTTGTTGGGTAATGGGTAAAATCTCTAACTAAGTTTAGCATAATATCTGAAGCCCTTATGAGTGTTTACATATAGGCAGACAACTTTAAATTTTTGCTATCGATCATAATCGGTTTATAACTCCCACTCTTTAGGTACCAACATCTTAGGCTCTCATAGCATAAAAGCTTATAGTATACGTTGAAAAATACTTATCTCTTTAACCAAACACCACCATAGTGATAAGGTGTACTTTATATTTTAGAAAACAAGTTTCGATATCTCGAATTGTTTTACATATTATTCAAATCAATTCATATAGGTTTAAAGAAATTAAAGGTTATTCTCCTGATTTAATACAAGGCTACAAACATTGTTTTACATTTGACCTACACGCTTAACATGCAACCTGATAATGTAACAGGAGAGTCGCTAATGAATTTATAGATATCAAAGCAGTAAAGCTAATTGATTGATGTTGGTATCAAAATTCAGATTAGTTAATAGTTTCTCATCAAAGTGCAAGTGAAAATTTTGGTTACCTCTTCTGTTAATATTAAAAGTTGTTAACAGTTTCTCATCACTGCCATTTGCCATTTGTTATTATTCGGGTCTCACACGTCGTCCACACAATCAGTACTATGACGTGATCTAAAAAAGCATGTTGTAACACAAGGTCGTCTGCACGGGGTATAAACACTAATGTGGTCACGTAAATTAGGGATAAACTATCTGAAAGGAATAGATGGTATGCTCATTTTAATTTTTTCACGAGCTGGAGGTATGGGAGTGTCTTCGAGTTGTAGATAGAGTCATCATTTATGACATTGATTGGAATTTGTAGGAAAGAAATACTAATAAGAGAACACATTTATGGAAGTTTAGATCTGAATGAATGAACCAACACCATATTTCTAAATTCGTGAGCTCGGAATTAGAAAGAGCACCTGGGATATCTCAGGGGGTTGGTGATTCGAATCCACCCGGATCTGTCACTTGATAAAGGTGTCTATTGGTTTTAACTTTTAAAGAAAGTCAAGTTTTGATACTGAACAATACGAGCAACAAATTTGTGGGTTACCTATCCCATTGTTAGAGAATGAACTCTTCAACATATATGCGGGGTAAATTGGCAATTTGCTCTGAAACTCATTTCGGTGTTTGTGTCAAGAAAGGCAGCTTAGGTAATTCAAAAAGAAAGTTTGTATTTTTTTCAATATTTGTGCTTATTAACATATGGCAGTCGTAGGACGAAGGTTTTTTGTATGCCATATAAATTTTAGCTTTGACGTATATGATTTTCTGTGTTTGTTCTTCATGAAAGTGGCAAGCCAACCGCAGATCTTATGGCGTCATTAGGTGGCCAAGGCATGCTTTATTCAAAAATTCTAAATATCAAATTAAACAAAGATGGATCTTTTAGTTACTTTTTATTATAGTAAATAATAGGAATAAGTTGATGCCTTTCTATTCGATTCTCCAGGTACATTCATGCTTTGACGTTGTAGCTACTACAAACATATAATTACATATATATATTGTGTATACATGTTATTCAGTCTAAACTTATATTCTTATACTAGGCATTAGATCAGTAATTTCAATTAACAATGCTAAACTATAAACGCTGTTAGGTATTGCGAGCTGTTTAATATGTGATTGGTGATTTAACTGTTTTTTCGTGATGTGTTAGGCATTGTGAGATGGCTAGCCAAAAAGACGAGGCACTAGGATTCATTGTTGATGTTAGTCTTACAATTGATCATCGTATCATGACTACCAAAGATATTTGGACATCAGACATATGTAAAAAAATTACCATTTTTGGTATGCATTAAAAAGATAGGTCAGACGGGTCAAAATTTATCAGGAACTGATTTTAAATCCTTAAATTACATAATCATTCTTGGTCTGACAGAAGTCGCCAACATCATTGTCCCATATTTTTAACATTTACATGTCATGATGCAGCCAAAGAAAGTTATGAAATTTGAGGATCCAAAACAGCGAGCATATTAGTCGAAAAGGCAATTGAGAGTCGAGACCCTTCAAAACCGATGATTTTATTTTATATATTTTTTACACATTCTTCATAAAATTAATGTTGGACCTTGGGAATCGTAAGAACAATGAGGCTCTCTTGAGGAAGTTGTTTTTTTCTACAAAGAAAAAATCAATATTTTCCCATTTGATTTTTATATCTTCTTTTTTTTCTTTTTTCTTGATTATTCTATTTAGTGAATTAGATGACTTCGAGTGACGTTTGTGATTTGACCACTGTTTGATTTTATATTTTCTTCTTTGTTGGTTTTTTCTTCTGCGTTGGTAAACTTCCAGCAGTATTGACCACTTTTATCAGGAACTGATTTGACCACATTTACCAGGAACTGATTTGACCACGTTTACCAAATAAATAAATAAAACAATCAAAAGTCATACTTGTCAATCGAACATTAGAAACAAATATTTAAAAAATATAATAAAGTAAAACAACAATCGGAAGTCATACCACGTATGGTCAATTGCCCGATTGAGACCAATCTTCCGTTTAAACTAAAATGATGACATTCCCTGTTCAAATTTGCTTTCATATGACCTTTAGTAAAACTCATGAGACGTTATATAAGGTTAGGTTGTTTTTTTCGAGAACCATTTTCTCTCATGCCCAATAATATATCAATGTATGGATGGTGAATCAAGCAGGGGTTAAAGGTTTTATGTTGTGATATAGATGGTAATTATACCAATTCTACGCCCAACGTTGTTTACAAAGAAGCTTTACATCGAATATGATCTAAAACTATATATACAAATAAATTGCATCTCCTTTGACATACGATGTATTTCCATTTATCGGATTAATACTCATGTATTTTATATTTGTTTATTTTCTCTTAAGGTATTATTATTGATTTATTTTATAATATTTATTCAATTAAATATACTTACAAACTGTTTGTTTTTCATTAATAAATACATATTTGAATTCAATTAAAATTATAAAACGCGCCCGTCCATCGGACGGGCTTTGTAACTATAAGATATATATAACTATAAAGGTTCAAAGCTATTAAATACTAACATGGTTTTTCTTTTTTTCGACTTTACTATTATTGTGAATAAAATACTAATATCACTAATGAAACCTGCTGGTTATCGATTATTATTACCAATATGACTGCTATTACCGTTTAAAGACTTGAAATGTAACCATTAAAGTTGTGTTTGTGTTTGCTAAAAACAACAATTTAAAAGCGTGTTTGTTAAAAAACAACAATTTAGTATAGATGAAGAAGAAAGTATTATTGTTTCAACACACGTTTCAAGATCTCAAAGTACAATTTGACAAGACGAGACAACAAGAATTTGCTAATTTCATCTTTGGCGTGGTTTGGCGTATGGTCTTGATTTTGCAATACTTGCATCTTGATTTATGTCTAAGGTTGGGTTGTTTCTCAAGAGGACAGTTTTCTCTCATGAGAAACTATATATATTGATAACTCAAGGGTCAAGAGCATGAAATGAGTTGAGGATTTTATGTTATGACATAAATGGTAAATACACAAATTCAATGAACGATGTATAAAGAAGCTCTATTTTTTATTTGAACTAAAATATTATACTTTGTAATGGTTGCTAGTTTATTAAGTTTTCTATTTACTCTTATGGGATTACCAATCATCTATATTTTGTTCTATATTCACTTTATAAAAATTTTAGGCTATTCGTTCCTTATTAAACGTTACTTAAACTTATTTAAGGATACTCAAAAAGCACGCCCGTCCATCGGACAGGCTTTGCAACTAGTTATATATATAAAAAGTAAAGAAAAACTAAATCATAAATACATAATAACAATTTATATGTGCAATAAATGAATCAAATAGCCACATGCATATGATATATTCAATAATCATCAAATCTAGGTCTTTGTATTCATATAAAAGTCTTCCCTGATTCAAGATTTATTGAATCAAATAATCATGTAGCACATAAAATCATATAAACATATAATTTTACAATCCATGAAAACATGCACGTAATCATGGATTCCCCACAAATCTTAACAATTAAATCTCTACAGATCGTAACCATACATGACATAACAATTAATCATGCAATTTAATCTAAAATTATCCCACATGTAATTTAGGGTTTCAAAATAATTCCCTTTTTTAATTAAAAATAGGGCGAAAACCCTAATTTTTAAAAAACAAAACCCTAATTTTATAAAAACCTAAAAAAACATGTAGTTTTAACTCAAAACAATTATTAGTTAAAAAATTTAGATTTTCGGTAATTATAACATGTTAAAACGACTCTCGATGCCACTGATGGTTTATTAGTATCATAACAATTATATGAAACCCTAAATGAGATCAAAACACATATAGCGGAAGTGATTTAACAAGATCATAACAAAACACAATTATAATTAATCGAATTAGGTTACATACCTATACGTTAAAGCAAATCCACAAGACGAAGAACGAATCCCCAATTCCGGCTTATACCGTAATATACCAAGATATAGTCTAAAGTAAGACTATATTACGATCTTGTACACACGTAATACAACGAGCTAACCGTGATTCTAGCACGTGAAAACCGAGCTACAACGCTTGTGATTAATCTACCCAACAACCCTAGAGATGGGCTAGGACTAGATTGTAAGTAAATTGATCAACCAAGAAAACCAACCGAAACCCTTTGTTGGTTTCACCTTGCGATCGAACCAAGAGAGAAAGAGGGGAAAGAGATTCAAGTTATGTTTTGAATTATGAGGGATAAGGGGTTGTATTTATAAACCTCAACCCATTGTAGCCCAAATAAATAAAAGGCAACTTTTTGCCCCCCCCCCCTTGCTCTAACCGACAGTCGAAACACCCCTATGGGGTGTTCAGGAACCTTCCATCCTTCTTTCCTTTTGTTTACTTACTACATATTTGTTTAACGCTCGTTAATACTTAACTATTAATTAATTAACGATCGTTAAAGTCATGTAGTTACTTGCTCGGTTTAAATTAATAAATTAATAAATACATAAATATATTTATTAAATAAATTTATAAATACAGTAAATATATTTATTAACTCTTTGCGTATTGTGTGCAATCCCGTAATCTCGAGTTCGATCCTATCACACGACTATTAAAAATAAGTCCATAAACTTACAAATACATGGCACAACAAAATGGATATACCCCTTGGAGGGTACCCTAAATTTCTTGGGGCTGTTTCAGAAGATTGACGTGAGTCATGTGTCTTGACTCGTGTCATGAGAAAATATGCTTATGACATGTGTCTTGACCGATGTCTTGACATGTGTCTTCAGAAAATATACGTGAGACATGTGTTTTGACTGATGTCTTGACATGTGTAACACCCCATTTTAGTAATGGAAATGTCACATGCAATTATGGCGTGTCATCAAAGCATACAAGGAAAAATGTCTAAACATTACTTGACCATAAAAGGAAAATACCGGAATCAAACATCAGTAGTCCAAAAGTAAAGCTCATCACACACAAACATAGTATAATAAAGGAAAGGACTAAACAATGTCCATAGCAATTGTATCATAAGAAAGGAAATGCATAAAGTAAAGAAGGCTAGACAGCTTCTAGTCCATATGCACGTACTCTTAGTGTCTACGAGCGTCCCTGAGTACCTGTCGTTTTGGGAACATAGAAAAGGAAAACGGCTGAGCAAATACGCTCAGTGCACGGATGTACAATAAAGCATGAATAGGATAAGCATATAACATATAACAGCGGAAGAAAACTAAGTCCTGAGTAACCTGGTTAAGTCTTGATAAAACTGGTTTAATAGTTTGAAAGTCTTATGTTTATCTTATAAAAACTGTTTGTCATATTTTACCATTAGCCAATATAGGTCATGAAAATACACTGTGCATGAATACTTGGAGGGGTGACCTCATCATGCAAATTAGAGGGGCTGCCTCTAATTTAATATACTGGTTTTTGAGTAGGAGGGATCAGCTCCTTGTGAAGGATGCAAGGCACACACCACATTCACCATGAAATCCTGACTAAAAACATGTAACTAGGATGCACCCATACGCCCCACATGATAAATATAATATAAATGACCAAAAGCTGAAGGGACGCCACGGGCAATCACTCCGCCGTGGTGAAGTCATAACATCAGTGCCTCTAATGTTATGGTTATGGTACCTCCATAACTAGGTGAAACTAGTCATGCATGTATATGGCTATAGGTAATCTTAATTAAACATAAGCAATCAAACACGTAACTTATACTACGGGAAAATAGTTGGCTGCATACGGGGAATTCTAATAAGGAAAGAATGTCCATACTGAAAGGACGGGAATCCGTACCTTATGTCCAGTGAACGAAGAAGATGAACTGAGAGAAATCCTACTTCCGAATCACTAGTGCTACATAAATACATACATGAATAAGTATCTGCTTACTAAATACGTAGATGGTTTTATGTCATGTCTTAGCTTATTTTATGTGTTCTTACCAAGTTTTACTGTTTAAAGCCTTAAACCGTGTTTATCTTATATTCTGTTTAATCTGATTAAGTATTTTTGGTATTTCATGTGTTATTATACTTACTGTGTAATAATAAGTAACTTTCCAAAAATAGCAGGTTTCCTAAAATAGAAAGTTTCCAATAATAGAAAGTTTCCAAAAATAGAAAGTTACAAAAAATAGAAAGTTTTCAAAAATAGAAAGTTTCCAAAAATTGAAAGTTTCCAAAAATAGAAAGTTTCAAAAAATAGATTTACTGCTTAAAATAGATAAGTTTCCAAAAATAGAAAGTTTCCATAAATAGATCAGCTGCCTTAATTAAATAAGTTTCCATAAATAGATTAGCTGCCTGAAATAAATAAGTTTCTAAAAATAGAAGATTTCCATAAATAGATTAGCTACCTTATTGAATTAAGTTTCTAAAAATAGAAGGTTTCCATAATTAGAAATAAGCTGGTTACATAAGCTAAGTATATAAGCCTAAGTGTTTTCATGATTATTTTCTAAGTCATATGATATAATGTATAGTTTAATAATTATTCCATGTAATTAAATTGAACTATAGGTTAAAATATTTAATTAAAGTATAACATGTTTTAATTAAATAAAGTTAAATACTTAGGTTAAAACATGTATTATTATATATTAATAATATAACCTAAGTCAAGTTAATTAATTAATTATAATCATGGTTTTTAAATAATTAATTAATTATAAGTCTAAAATATAAAATACTTAGGTTAATTAATTTCATGATTATTAATAATTAAAATAACCTAAGTCATGTTATTAAATTAATCATGTCATTTAATTAATTTAATTTTTAACATAAGATCATAAAACATAAAAAAACTAAACATACACCATGAACCGGATCTAGAATCAAAACCTTGAACCGGACATGAAATCGACACCGTACCCCGAACCAAATCAGGGTACCCCGTGTCTTGAGGCTGCCGTGGGACCCACACCCACCAACCGAGACCATATAGTCTTGGTGGTGGTCGGTTGGCCAAACCGAAACCCCCTTCGGGTTCGGTGCAGCCTGCGGCCAAAAACAAACACCCCTTAAACCATACTTTTGATTTTATTAAACCTCAAGTTATGTTAGATCCATGTTTATTTATTAGGTTTTTGTAAAAAAAACATAACATGTTCTTGATTTTTTAAAAGATCAAATCAAAAGAAAAGGTTTAAAAAGGATTTACCGAATTCGTGGATCAAAAGGACGAAGAACAAACACGATCACCAACTAAAATTCCAAGATCCAAGATCACAAACCACCTCCTTGTGGTGTTTGTAGGGTGGCGGCACAAAGAAGAAAAGGGAAGAGGGTTTTAGGTTTTTCTAAAATCTTCTGTAAAACTAAAAATGAGTAGTGAAAAATCATTTTTCCCTTTTAGTAAAAATTTACAAATGGGCTTGGCCCATTTGTCCTTGTAGCCGCGGGTAGGGGGCCCCA
Organism: Glebionis coronaria; assembly: GCA_025667525.1. NCBI lineage: Eukaryota > Viridiplantae > Streptophyta > Magnoliopsida > Asterales > Asteraceae > Glebionis > Glebionis coronaria. The sequence continues at coordinate 219,184,185 of CM046881.1, forward strand.
CTTGGGGTACCCGTACCTTTTTCCGTGTCTCGTTGTTAAGTTATACGTTCGTGATTATTTGTGTTCGCGTTTTAAGTGTTCTCGTTACGTAACTATCGTGATCTAATATATTAATTACGCTCGTAATAAATATATATACGTAATTAATAATAGTTCGTGTTTTAATTACGTTCATGATTTCATGATCGCATGTTCGTGATTAATTATTGTCAAATAATTATTACGTGCTCGTGCGTAGTAAATACTTATCGTGTTCTAACACGTAACCGTAATCATGCTATATTAGGAAAGTTTAAATCTAGTACGTACGATCTTAAGGGTACTATTTATGGTAAAATCATGCAGGTTTTACAACTCTTCCCCCCTAAAAAGAATAATTCGTCCCCGAATTATAGATAAAGTAAACTGGAAAAGAAGAACATACCCGAATTCGAAATATGAAATGAGGGTAAGAAGCCCGGATAGACTCCTCTGTTTCCCAAGTGGCTTCCCGCTCGGTATGGTCCCTCCATAGAATTTTGACGAATGGAATCGTCTTCTTTCTCATGACTCGTTCTTGTCTGTCAAGAACTTGTTCGGGTTCTTCTATAAAAGTAAGATCTTCACGTATCTATTCCAGTGGATACTGAACCATGTGAAGGGGATGATACTGGTACCCTCTGAGTAAGGACACATGAAACACATTGTGCAAATGCGAAAGCTGCGGAGGTAACGCCAATCGATAAGATACTTCACCGACTCGTTCAATGATATCAAACGGTCCGATGAAACAAGGACTGAGCTTCCCTTTATTCTCGAAGCGTCTAACACCACGTGCCGGTGAAACCTTAAGGAAGACGTGATCTCCTACGTTAAAGTGTATATCCCTACGATGCTTATCGGCGTAACTCTTCTGACGTGACCGTGCCTCCTGAATTTTCTGCTTAGCTACTGCGATCTTCTCATTGGTCATCTCTATGATTTCCGGTCCTTCAAGTGTTTGCTCACCAACCTAATCCCAGCAGATTGGGGCGCGACACTTTCTGCCATACAACATCTCAAATAGAGCACACTTGATACTTGCGTGCCAACTGTTGTTGTATGCAAATTCCACCAAACAGATGTAATCGTCCCAATCGCCCGTCCATTCCAACGCACATGACCTCAACATATCTTCCAATGTCTGAATGGTTCGCTCCGACTGTCCGTCCGTTTGAGGATGAAAAGTCGTGCTAAGCTTAAGTTGTGTACCCCAAGCTTTCTGCAGACTTTTTCAAAATCGCGAAGTGAATCGAGGATCTCTGTCTGAGACGATGCTGGATGGTGCACCGTGGAGTCTCATGATCTCTCTTTTGTACGTATCTGTGAGTTTACTTACCGGATCTTTCTTGCGGATCGGTAAGAAATGAGCTGATTTGGTAAGTCGATCAACGATAACCCAAATTGCATCGTGCTTCCTCTTGGTAGGCGGAAGACCAGTAACAAAATCCATGGTGATTTTGTCCCACTTCCACTCTGGAATGTCTAACGGTTGAAGGAGACTGCCAGATCGCTGATGCTCGATCTTAACCTGCTGGTAGGTAAGACATTTGGAGACGTAATTGGCCACATCCTATATCATACCACTCCACCAAAAGTACTGCTTGATGTCATGGTACATCTTAGTCGAACCAGGATGTATAGAGAATGGGGAGCTATGAGCTTCAGCTAACAAAGCTTTCCGGAGTTCTTGGTCATCAGGAACACAAAGTCTCGTGCCCTGCCATACGATACCATCTGCATCTACTCTGAATTCTGTCTGCTTCTCCAAATTCTGCATTATCACCCAGATTTCTCCGTCATCCTTCTGAGCTTCCTTGATCCTAGAGAGTAACTCGGGTTCTACTCTAAGATTAGCCCAGTAACCGTGCTGTCCACGTGCCATGATCCTGATGTCTAGTCGCTCCAAGTCTCTTATGATTTCCTCTTCGATTTTAACGCCGTTGATCATTCCAGACTTCTTGCTAAGAGCATCTGCCACTACATTTTCCTTTCCGGGATGATACTGTAGATTAATGTCATAATCCTTTAACAGCTCCAACCATCTCCTCTGCCTCATGTTCAATTCACGCTGAGTGAAGATATACTTCAAGCTCTTGTGGTTTCGTGAAAATGTCACATGATTCTCCATATAAGTAGTACCTCCATATCTTCAATGCAAACACGACTGCAGCAAGTTCCAGGTCATGCGTGGGGTAATTTTCTTCATAAGGCTTAAGCTGTCGTGAAGCGTACGCGATCACTTTCCCATGTTGCATGAGAACACAGCCAAGTCCCTTCCCCGATGCATCGCTATAGATTTGAAATCCACCCGTACCAGATGGTAGAGTAAGAATAGGTGCAGATACTAGCTTCTGCTTCAGGTATTCAAAGCTCTTCACTCGATCTTCAGTCCAGACGAATTTCTCCCCTTTCTGCATCAGTTTGGTCAATGGTAGTGCTAGGCGGGATAAGTTCTCCACGAACCTACGGTAATAGCCAGCTAAGCCTAAGAAACTGTGGACTTTTGTCTCTGATGTCGGCCTTGGCCACTTAGTAATGGCCTCAACCTTCGCTGGATCCATGGTGATTCCTTCTGCTGATATAATGTGACCTAAGAATGCCACCTTGTCTAACCAGAACTCACACTTGTAGAATTTAGCATACAACTGCTTCTGGCGAAGAATCTGTAGTACTGTACGAAGATGGTCTTCGTGTTCCTCCTTGGACTTTGAGAAAATCAGGATGTCATCGATGAAGACAATGACGAACTTGTCCAGAAATTCATGGAAGATTCTGTTCAGCAAATCCATGAACACTGTTGGAGCATTTGTCAGGCCAAATGGCATAACTCCAAACTCGTAGTGGCCATAACGGGTACAAAAGGCAGTCTTAGCGATGTCCTGCTCCTTGACCCGTAGCTGATGATAGCCTGCCCTAAGATCAATCTTGGAGAAGTGTTTGGCCCCTTGGAGTTGGTCAAACAGATCGTCAATACGAGGCAGTGGATATCTATTCCGAATGGTAATCTTGTTGAGCTCTCGATAGTCTATGCAAAGATGCATACTGCCGTCCTTCTTCTTAACAAACAAGACCGGTGCGCCCCATGGAGATGCGCTCGGTCAAATGAAACCTCGTTCAAGAAGTTCTTGCAGTTGATCCTTCAGCTCCTTCAGCTCTATGGGAGCCATGCGATAAGGAGCCTTGGAGATTGGTTCAGCTCCTGGAACCAGCTCGATACTGAATTCCACTTCTCGTGCAGGTGGTATGCCCGAAAGTTCTGCTGGAAAAACATCTTGGAATTCCGACACTATAGGTTGATCCTAAATTGATGGGGATTCAGCATCCATGTCGTGAACCGTAGCTAGATAACCCTCACAGCCATGTGACAGTAGTGCACGCGCTTGTAGGGTAGATATGATTTGTACAGACCGTCCGGGTATGAACCCATTATGAATGTACTCTGGTGCATTAACATCACCGAAGATAACTCGATATGAATGGCAGTCTATGGTAGCATGATGCTTGGATAGCCAATCCATGCCCAAAATCATGTCGAAGTCATTCATGTCCAGCGGAAGTGCGTCAACAGGTCGAACCTTATCGTCAAATTCTAGGGGAAGACTCTTGTATACATGGGTGATTAATACAGAGTCCCTTAAGGGCGTGGAAATAGTAAGCCTATTTTCTAGTGGCAAGGGAGGTATCCTAATGTTCTTAGCATAAGCAGTAGAAATAACCGAGTGAGTAGCACCTGTATCGAAAAGAACACATGCAGCTTGACCATACATATACAAGATTCCAGTGATGGTACCTGTAGACTTGTTGGCCTGGTCTCGAGATGTCGTGTAGACACGCCCGGTAGTAGGAGGCGGCTTCGTATCAGCATGTCCCGATGTACCCTCCATCTCGCCCTTACGGCAATCCTTCATAATATGGCCAGGAAGACCACACTTGAAGCACGCATCAGTATTCGGCGACATGGTCCTGGGTGCCTACGATGGCAAGTAGAGCAAAGAGGATGAGTGTATCCTCCAGCAGGTGCTCTGGCTGGCTGGGAACATGATGAAACATTTACATAAGACATGATAGTTGGGTACAAAGGACAAAGCGGATAATCGTAAGATTGAATACCAATGATAGTTGGACGGCTAGGCTGCGAACCTCTCTGGTTCTGGTCCCTACCGTTTCCATGGTTCCTGGTAGAAGTTTTGCTAAAGTGTCATAATATGAGTTATAACATGAAATCATAAGGAAAATACGTAAGTATTAGGACCTGCTACTGTTGGAGTGCCCAGCGTTGTTACGGTAATTATCATTACCGCCACGCCTATCCGTAGCAGAACGGTCGTTAGTCTGACCGTTTCCCTTGGGCAGATGAGGCTGCTGCTGAGTAGCCGGCTGAGACCGGTCCCCAGTTTTCTGCATGAAAGATACATTTAAAGAGATGAATAATTTACATATGGAAAGTATACGGATTGGTCACCGCTTGAATACGAAGGTTTACCTCTTGTCGGGTCTTTCAGCTTCCCCGAACTCATCTCTCTCCTGCAGCATCTCCAGTTTTCGTGCCGCATCGGCCACTTGTGCTACAGTGTTGAACGTAGCACACACTAGATTGTTTACGACCGATGTACGAAGAGCCCATCTAAAGTGATGTGCCTGCTCTTCAGGAGTACCTGCTGCCGTATCAAGGAAGCCAGCTAAGCGAAGAAAGCGCTGCATAAACTCGTTGCTATTCTCCCCAGCTCTCTGTCGGGTCCCATGGTACTCTCTCTTGAGCTTGTCCTGCTCAGCCTTGGGAAAGAACTGCTCCATCACCCTGTCCTTGAACTGAGCCCAAGTCAAACCAGCAACCCACTCGTCACCACCTTCAGACTGCATCAATGCTAACCACCAGTTGAGTACATCGCCTTCGAACCGATAGCATGCCAACCTCGCCTTGTATGCGGGGTCACAGCCCATAGCGTTGAAAATCTTCTCGATGTGTGCCAACCAACTTTCAGCATCGCTGGGGCTATCGGTCTTCTCAAAAGCTCGAGGGCGGAGCTTGTTGAATCTCTCCAGCCATACTGCTAATGTCACTTGAGGAGGAGGAGGAGGAGGTGCCTGATTATGCTGCTGATTGTTGGCAGCTTCAACTTCAGCCCTGATATCATTCCTCAGTTGAGGATGCAAAGCTTGCATAGCAGCCTGAATTGCAGCATTGAGCTGCTCCTGTTTGCGTGTGAGAACCATCTGACAGTATTACATAAAATATATGATTAAACAGATCAAAACCCCAAATATATATATATACATGAAAAAAAATTTATACTAAAATTTCACGAGAAAAATTTTATGCAAGAAAATTTTGTGTATGAATGCATGATGTCGTTTTATGAAAACTTTTGTATGCTCGAGAGTGAACGCCTCTGGTCAGTTCACCCAAAACAAAAGACATAGCGAGGGGACGCCTATGGGTCAGTCCCAAATCTAAAAGTTTCGATAAAACACATGCGACTAAATAGGGCCAGTCCTGTACCAACCATTACTTAGTCAAAAATCTACGACAATGACATGTATATGTATGCTTAAAAATGATGAATGCATGAAAACAACTGTCAGTTCTAGGAAGACCGTAGTGACTACCCACTAATCACAAGTCATATTTGAGAGCCTACACGTCGAAGCCTTGGCTCTGATACCATAATTGTAACACCCCATTTTGGTAATGGAAATGTCACATGCAATTATGGCGTGTCATCAAAGCATACAAGGAAAAATGTCTAAACATTACTTGACCATAAAAGGAAAATACCGGATCAAACATCGGTAGTCCAAAAGTAAAGCTCATCACACACAAACATAGTATAATAAAGGAAAGGACTAAAAAATGTCCATAGCAATTGTATCATAAGAAAGGAAATGCATAAAGTAAAGAAGGCTAGACAGCTTCCAGTCAATATGCACGTACTCTTAGTGTCTACGAGCATCCCTGAGTACCTGCCGTTTTGGGAACATAGAAAAGGAAAACGGCTGAGCAAATACGCTCAGTGCACGGATGTACAATAAAGCATGAATAGGATAAGCATATAACATATAACAGCGGAAGAAAACTAAGTCCCGAGTAACCTGGTTAAGTCTTGATAAAACTGGTTTAATAGTTTGAAAGTCTTATGTTTATCTTATAAAAAAATGTTTGTCATATTTTACCATTAGCCAATATAGGTCATGAAAATCCACCGTGCATGAATACTTGGAGGGGTGACCTCATCATGCAAATTAGAGGGGCTGCCTCTAATTTAATATACTAGTTTTTGGGTAGGAGGGATCAGCTCCTTGTGAAGGATGCAAGGTACACACCACATTCACCATGAAATCCTGACTAAAAACATGTAACTAGGATGCACCCATACGCCCCACATGATAAATATAATATAAATGGCCAAAAGCTGAAGGGACGCCACTGGCAATCACTCCGCCGTGGTGAAGTCATAACATCAGTGCCTCTAATGTTATGGTTATGGTACCTCCATAACTAGGTGAAACTGGTCATGCATGTATATGGCTATAGGTAATCTTAATTAAACATAAGCAATCAAACACGTAACTTATACTACGGGAAAATAGTTGGCTGCATACGGGGAATCCTAATAAGAAAAGAATGTCCATACTGAAAGGACGGGAATCCGTACCTTATGTACAGTGAACGAAGAAGATGAACTGAGAGAAATCCTACTTCCGAATCACTAGTGCTACATAAATACATACATGAATAAGTATCTGCGTACTAAATACGTAGCTGGTTTTATGTCATGTCTTAGCTTATTTTATGTGTTCTTACCAAGTTTTACTGTTTTAAAGCCTTAAACCGTGTTTATCTTATATTCTGTTTAATCTGATTAAGTATTTCTGGTATTTCATGTGTTATTATACTTACTGTGTAATAATAAGTAACTTTCCAAAAATAGCAGTATTCCTAAAATAGAAAGTTTCCAAAAATAGAAAGTTTCCAAAAATAGAAAGTTACCAAAAATAGAAAGTTTCCAAAGATAGAAAGTTTCCAAAAATAGAAAGTTTCCAAAAATAGAATTACTGCTTAAAATAGATAAGTTTCCAAAAATAGAAAGTTTCCATAAATAGATCAGCTGCCTTAATTAAATAAGTTTCCATAAATAGATTAGCTGCCTGAAATAAATAAGTTTCTAAAAATAGAAGGTTTCCATAAATAGATTAGCTGCCTTATTTAATTAAGTTTCTAAAAATAGAAGGTTTCCATAATTAGAAATAAGCTGGTTAAATAAGCTAAGTATATAAGCCTAAGTGTTTTCATGATTATTTTCTAAGTCATATGATATAATGTATAGTTTTTTCTTTTTTTTTTTGGTAACCGTGATTTCCGACTTATTGGCCGACTAATCCACGGGGTTTGAGCCCACCGCCACACAGACTCAAACCAAGTAAAGCCCTCCCTTTTCAGGAGGTTGGCGTGGCCACTTCAAGGTTGTTTGCACCTAGTGGGAATTGAACTTGAGACCTCACACACTTTGGAGTGATAGCCACAAATCTTTTTGCCACTAGGCCACCCTTGAGTGGTTATATAATGTATAGTTTAATAATTATTCCATGTAATTAAATTGAACTATAGGTTAAAATATTTAATTAAAGTATAACATGTTTTTAATTAAATAAAGTTAAATACTTAGGTTAAAACATGTATTATTATATATTAATAATATAACCTAAGTCAAGTTAATTAATTAATTATAATCATGGTTTTTAAATAATTAATTAATTATAAGTCTAAAATATAAAATACTTAGGTTAATTAATTGCATGATTATTAATAATTAAAATAACCTAAGTCATGTTATTAAATTAATCATGTCATTTTATTAATTTAATTTTTAACATAAGATCATAAAACATAAAAAAACTAAACATACACCATGAACCGGATCTAGAATCAAAACCTTGAACCGGACATGAAATCGACACCGTACCCCGAACCAAATCGGGGTACCCCGTATCTTGAGGCTGCCGTGGGACCTACACCCACCAACCGAGACCATATGGTCTTGGTGGTGGTCGGTTGGCCAAACCGAAACCCCCTTCGGGTTCGGTGCAGCCTGCGGCCAAAAACAAACACCCCTTAAACCATACTTTTAATTTTATTAAACCTCAATTTATGTTAGATCCATGTTTATTTATTAGGCTTTTGTAAAAAAACATAACATGTTCTTGATTTATTAAAAGATCAAATCAAAAGAAAAGGTTTAAAAAGGATTTACTGAATTCGTGGATCAAAAGGACGAAGAAACAACACGATCACCAACTAAAATTCCAAGATCCAAGATCACAAACCACCTCCTTGTGGTGTTTTTAGGGTGGCGGCACAAAGAAGAAAAGGGAAGAGGTTTTTAGGTTTTTCTAAAATCTTCTGTAAAACTATAAATGAGTAGTGAAAAATCCTTTTTCCCTTTTAGTAAAACTTTACAAATGGGCTTGGCCCATTTGTCCTTGTAGCCGCGGGTAGGGGCCCCACTTGGGGTACCCGTACCTTTTTCCGTGTCTCGTTGTTAAGTTATACGTTCGTGATTATTTGTGTTCGCGTTTTAATTGTTCTCGTTACGTAACTATCATGATCTAATATATTTAATTACGCTCGTAATAAGTATATATATGTAATTAATAATAGTTCGTGTTTTAATTACGTTCTTGATTTCATGATCGCATGTTCGTGATTAATTATTGTCAAATAATTATTACGTGCTCGTGCGTAGTAAATACTTATCGTGTTCTAACACGTACGTAATACGTAAAATCCTAATACGTAACCGTAATCATGCTATATTAGGAAAGTTTAAATCTAGTACGTACGATCTTAAGGGTACTATTCATGGTAAAATCATGCGGGTTTTACAACATGTGTCTCGAGATGTGAAACAAAATAAAATTGAAAATCTTAAGTTATCATGCCAGAATTGGCGGATCGGTTGGACTACTGACCCTTTGTATTGCTGATCACATCCGTTACCGGAGTTGCTGTTGTGATTGCTAGAATAGTTCCTGTCACAGTAGTGGTTACTATCGTCTTGCCTGTCAGTTTAATGACGATTATTCTCATGACGGTGATTCATGTAATTATTCAGCTGAGTGGCCGGCTGGTACCGGTTCCCACTCATATGACTGAAAAGACAACTAAAAGACGTGTGACATATAACTAAAAGGTAGGGACATGGATTGTGATGGAAATCGTCTGGTGGTGAAACATCTTCTCGTCTGGTCGCTTTGATCTAACGCCTTTGTCTTAGTTTTGTAGGATCACCAGGTTGTAAACAGCATCAGCATCTCGTAGCATCCCCAATTAAGAAGCAGCATCCACATTTGGTAACGCCTCTAGGTTATGAGCGGCATCAGCATCGTGTAGAATATCAGCAAGTAGAATATGCCTGGGGTGATTCAAAATCGACTAATGAATACTCATAGAGTATTTTAGGTGAAATACACATGGATCACAGTACGTGTAGTACACATGGAATACGGTACATGAAGTACACGTAGAATGTGGTACATGGAGTACACATAGAATGTGGTACATGGAGTACACATAGAATGTGGTACATCGAGTACACGTGTAATACGATACATGGAGTACACGTGGGATGCACCTGAGATGATCGGTATGGTGTCAACCATCTAACGTGATTTAAAAAGAGAAATAGATTAAACGGTTGGAAACCAAACTGAGGCGAGCAACATGATAGCCTAGCCATTCCAGCATAGACCTCATTCTGGTTGCATAGAGAAATACCAAAAATGTGTTTAAACGAAATTCAATGATATTCAACATGAAGGCATGATTAATGAAAACCAACCATGACTATCATGAAAGCAGGATTAAATGAAATTCATTAATGTCTAGCATGGAAGCATAATCAACATGTTGAAAGCATTGTCAACATAAAGAGACTTAAGACATAATCAGCATAGAAACGAAATCAGCATGTGAGTATGAAGACGTCGTTGTCATAAGGATCATAAAATGTAATCAACGTGAAAATGAAGTTAACCATGATAGTATGAAAACATAGTTGACATAAAGAACGTAAAAATTAATGAGGGACATGAAATAAATATGACTGTAGTGAAATGAAATCTGAAAACGCTGGTGTGAACGACCATGAGTCGCTTCACAAAATGAAATTAATATAGCATGGGTGAACGCCTATGGGTCGGTTCAACAAACAAAATTTGACATGATTAATCTGATTAGGACATAAGATGAACATAAGAGAATGATGCATGAAATAGTTTATAAAGCATGGTTTAATAAAAAAAGTTTTTTTTTGTATGAGCTAAGGTGAACGCCAATGGGTCGGTTCACCAAAATTGACATAACGAGGATGGACGCCTATGGGTCGGTCCACCTAAACAAAATAGTTCGAATAAAAACACATGCGACTAAATATGGTCAGTTATAACACCCCACTTGGATAAGTGGACCGTTACATGTATTTATGGCGTGTCATCAAAGCATAAGGTAAATGTCCTAAAACATTATTGACCATAAAGGAAATACCGGAATCAAACATCGGTAATCCAAATGTAAGCTCAAAACATGAAAAGTAAATACTGAAGGAAATGACTAAACAATGTCCAAATAAGCAGAATAATGTAAGAAGTGCATAAAGTCAGAAGTCTGAATAGCATCCATCCAAATGCACATTTTCTCATTATCCTAAGAGCGTCCTGGTGTACCTGTCGTTAGAACATGAAAAGAACTACGGCTGAGCATAACGCCTAGTGAACGGATATAAAGCATGATAGGAAATACAGAAATGAAGCAGATGATAAAATACTAAAGCTGTAAGACTGATAAGGAGAGTTGTAGCGGAAATCTGTATGTAATCTGAAAAGTCTGATTTATAAATAATAAAGCTAAATTGTTATCTGTTAAATCTGAAAACATGCATTTACTGTATTTTAATTGCCAAGAGCTTATATAGGTCATGTACTGTAACAAATGCTGCATGAATAAATGGAGGGGTGACCTCGTCATGCTGTAGAGGGGTGACCTCTAAATAATGTGTTGGGTGGAGGGATCAACTCCAAGGTGAAGGATGTAGATCATCCACCACATTCACCTGATAAACTATAAACTCATAACCTAGGATGCATCCATACGCCCCGCTGATAATACTTATAAAATGGCCAAGCTGAACTGAATGGGACGCTGCGGGATATCACTCTCCCGCGGGTGAGTCATGACACCAGTGCCTCAAGTGTCATGGTTACGGTACCTCCGTAACTAGTACATATAACTGGTCATGCTTGTATATAAAGCTCATGCAATATCTTAATTATTAAAATAATTACTGATAAATTATATCATATACTGGGGAAAACATTTGGCTGCAGACAAGGAATCCTAATCATGCATAGAAGGAAAGTCCATACTGAAGGACAGGAAATCCGTACCTCTTGTCCAGTAACTGACTGAAGGAAACTGAACAAACTCTACTCAGGCTTCATGGAAGCTACAATAATAATAGGCGCGAATAAGTTAACTGATATTTATTTAATTTTTATTTATCTTAGTTGTACTTTGTTAATTTATTTATTCTTGTATTACTGTTAGTATATAAACTGATAAGTCTTAATGTTCTAATATTTCTGAATAACGTATTCCTGTTTTGTTATTAATTACGGTATAACACGTATTCTGACGTTATAATAATTCTATATTTAGTAACCCGTTAATAATAGAAAGTTTCTTAAATTAGAACATTTCCAAAATGAATAAAATCATTTAATAATATTATACCCCTTTTAAATTTTATAAAAACTGATTTAATATAATAAATTTAATTTACTAATTAAATCATTTTAAACGTTTATTTATTTAAGTGATAAAATAAGGTATAATTAAATCGTCGCTTTAATCCTTTTTAAAATGTAGCCTCGAGCCTACCGAGATACCCCGTCTCGGTCGCACTAGAACAAACAATTACTATTAAATTCTACCTACTAGAATCTGCGATAGAAAATTCTGTCACTAAAAGCTGTGACTAAAAGTGGGCTTAAAAACTGTCAAATAAAACTGCGACAGAAAATCTGTCGCTAACTGGATTTAAATCTCATGATTTCTGCTTTTAATATGTACCTACTGATTTCATTTGTTTCCCACTGTTGAGTCCTTGGTTCCTACTGCTCGGTTCCCACTGTCTAAAACAAACACCTCCTGTTTGTTAATTGGTTCCCACTATCTATAAAAGCAAACGCTCCTTTATGATTTTTTTGGGGGATTGCGAGTCAGGCTAAGCCCACCACACACCCATATATTGGTCGCGGGTGGGCAACAACAACACCACTGAGACCTTATGGTCTCAGTTTTTTGTGAATCGAGCAAAAACACGACACCCTTTGATTGATGATTAATCTTTATTAATTATGTGTTCTGAATATTGAATATAGATTCGAGATTTGTAAAGAATGAGACTCAGAAACTGATTATCGTTACGCATGTTTGGAAAGGACAATGAAAACATACCCACACCATCCATGAAAATCAAATTCGTTTCACCATTTTGTACAGGTGGCGGCTACCAGGGAGAACAACCACCCTCGTTTCCCTTTTTTTTGTCTATTCTGTCGGCAGCTCCAACCCATGAAACCCTAATTGTTTTTAACTGTATTTGTGAAAATGAAAGGGAGTAGTCCCGTTTGTTTCTTTTCATTGAGGTGGGATGGGCTCCAAGCCCAAAATCCTTCCTTCCTTATTTTGTTTTGCATCCGGCCAAACATATCTCTTTTTTTTATATTTTCGTTTCGTGGTTAAATAAATAACGTGCGTGCACGTGTTTAAATACTCGTCATGTGTTTATTTATTTTTGAAAGTGTAAAATTCTTTTCTGTAAAATAATAATACCTATGTAATAGTTTCTGAAACTTAATAAGTATTTTCTGAATAATTATTTATTTGAAATATTAAAATAAAACTGAGACTGCATCATTTCTGTTAACGTTTAATTATTTTTTGTATAATAAATAATACATACGTAATATTTTTTGAACTTAATAATTATTTTCTGAATAATTATTTTGTTGTAGTATTAAAATAAACTGGGACCACGTATTTACTGTTTACGTTTAATTAAAGTTAGAGCTGAGACTACGCGTATTTAATATTCGAAGATTTTAAATACGGGTTTTACAATTCTTCCCCTCTAAAAAAATAATTCGTCCTCGAATTAAGGATGCGATTATGCCATGGTTTTACAATTCTTCCCCTCTAAAAAGGAGAAATTCGTCCTAGAATTAAAGGTAATAAGCTGGTGAAGTTATAAAAGCTAAAAGGACATATGTGATGAAAGAGCATGAAGGCTAAAAAGACATATAAGCTGAAGGATCATTCGTCCTTGAGTTAGAACATGATGCTGCTAAAAGGGTATAAACGTGACATGACTGAAGTAAACATTGAACGTGTCCTGGCTGAAAAGGACATGGAACGTAACATGACTGAAAGAACTTAACTGAATTTATTAAAGGAAAGGATGAGAGGTCCGGATGGACTCCTCCTTTTCGAGTGGCCTCCCGCTCAAAACGATTCCTTCAAAGGTCTAAACATAATAAAAAAAATCTTGGTCCTGTTGACCCTGTCTTGATGAATGCTGAATAATTTCTGGTTCCATACTTAAGATGGATTTTCTGAATCTGATAGAATAAACAAGCCATAGCATGAAAAGGTACGTGCAATTATCCTAAAGAGATAACAGTTATATCTCTGGGCAGGCTGCTGAAAATATATAGGAACGAACTACGTGAACAATTTAAACGTGCTACGTGAGCAATTGTGAACGTGGTTCACTATTATATGAGGAACGTTGGGAATGGAATATATCGTGAACGTGATACATGAACATACTATGAACGTGATACTACCTCGGGCGGCCAGTGGTCCATCTTTATTAAGATTTCAATCCATTCTTTCGGGATGTAACTCCTATGCCACATAATGGATGTAGACCCCCGAAAAAAAGACGTGTATAGAAAAAAATGGAAGATATTTCAATAGCAAGAGAAACAAGAGAAATAAATGTATGCAATTCGCTCACTTCGGGAAGATCGAACGGAAAGAGGAGGCCTTTGCTCTATCTGCTTCTTCCTCTCCCCAAGAATGAACAATTGGAAAGATCAAAAGATTATATAGGACATATCATGAACGTATGCTGATTGAGGAAGGAATGCCAAACGATACGGCCTGAGATGTGAAACGTCTGCCTGGTATGGAATAGTTGTGCTAAACTCGAGTCTGGTTCTCAAGCTTTCTGTATCCGTATTCGGTAATAAACTGTGAAACGTGTATCACGAAATGGCACACGAACTTGAACGTGAACAATGTTATGAACGCTAACATGAGCTTAAATCATGAGATAGCACAAAACATGAACTGAAACAGCATCATACTGCGAATGAGACGTGAGCGCGATTTACGAACGTGAGCACGATTCACGAACGCTAATTTCTATCTGACTAGATTGTTGATGGAATACCTTGGAATCATACGATCTATTGCTGAATTTCCTGCAGATTTATTATTGCGTAGTCATTTTGGATAAAAGAAGACGTGTAGGTTGGTTAACTGGTTAACAACGACTTAGATAGCATCATGCTTCGTCTGAGGCTGTGGTAACTGACAATAACCTCCATGGAATCTTATCTCATTTATGTTCAGAAATTTCTAGTGGTTGTAATACTTATTAGCATGTCGGTGTCCTATCTTGAACCGGCGGTATGTCAGGCATCGAGATATGAACATAGCTGCATCAATTGTGTTATATAGCTTCTATCAAAATCCTGTCTGGGATTATGGTACATTCTGGTGGAATCTGGGTGAATAGTCATGAAAGAATTTTGAGTCTGGGTAAAATAGATCTCTCCTAGCGTAGGATCTTATGTGATACAAAATTTTAGTGTAGGTCCTCTCCTTTATGCGTAAGATTAGCCATGGAAGGCTAATCGTGGGAACTGTCCGCAATTCTAAGGTATCAGTCAACTGAGTTCTAGAAAATTTTGTACTTTAGTCATAGGCGTCGATCTTGACCATCTGGTGATGGCCTTCATCTTCACAGGACTGTCTGAAATTTCTTTTTGCTGAAATAGGGTGGCTCAAAAATGCCACTTTGTTCATCTGGAACTCACATCTGGAAAGCTGCGTACATAATTTTCTCCTATCGGAGAATCTACAGGGTCGTGAAAAGATGATTCTCATGTTCTTCTCTAAAATTTAGGAGGTCATGATGTTATCAAAGAACATACTGGCGATTTTTTCTTTGAAGTCAATGAAAAAAATTTATCCATAAATTTCATACTATAGCTAGGTCATTAGGGAGCTCAGATGTATAAGTTAAAATTTTATAGAGACTATAACGTGTTCAACAGCAATCTGGAAAACATCATGTTCTTCTCTCACCACTGTTGGTAGCATGATCGGGAATTGTTTTGTAAAGTGTTCAAGACATCGTACCAGGTTAGGTAACCTTCTATTCGTGAGATGAACGCCGATTATTAATGGTGATCTTGAAAAATTTTCGGTGATCGATACATGTTCTCATGTTACCGGCCTTCTTTCTAGTAGACAGAAACGATGCACCTTCTGGTGCTGTGCTAAGGCGATTAAGGCCTCGTTCCGGTCACTCTTGCAGCTAATGCTGCAACTCTTTTAACTCAGCTGAAGTCCTACGATAAAGAGTTCTGAAAATAGTTTATGTCCTTGAGACAAGCTCGATGTTAACCTTTGTCTCGTGGTTGAGAAGGAATTTTCTGAAAAACCTTGTGGAATGACATTAGGAAACTTTGGGATAATTTGCTGATCATGAATTTAAGGAATTTTAGAAGTAGCATCATGAATGGAGACTAGAAGTCTTTGCAGCTATAAGAAAATAATTCACGTGCTTGTAATGCTGAAACAATTTGTATTGATTTTTCTGGCAGAAAATATAATGAATATATTAGAATTTAGTAAGACGGATCTCGTCGTTAACCAAAAGGAAAACCTTAATAAATATGAGTGGCACTGTGGAGTCTTTTCTGGCTGGGAGGTCGGTCAATACCTGTTTTAAACTAAAGCTGTCATAGGAATACATAAAGTAAATGTGGCGACTTTCACTGAATGTGTTCGTCTATAACCTGACCGAATGAATACCGCGTGTCTAACCTGAATAATACACCAGTGGTGGTGACTGAATTTTTAATGGTCTGATTTATGTGTGGCGTGACACAACGGGTATACCCCCTTGGAGGGTACTCTGAATTTCCGAGGGCGTGGTTTAGAAAACATACGGAGTTATGAGTTCTGACTCGTACTCTGAGAAGATATTCGTATGACGTGTACCATGACTGGTGTCCTGACAAGTGTCTTCCGAAATGATACTTGAGACCTGTGTCTTGACTGTTGTCTAGACATGTATTTTAATGGGCGAGTCTGAATAATGTTAAGAATTTCTGGTAACTACTAGGGTTGGTAGACCGGTTAGACTGCTGACCTCTGTATTTCTTGTCACGTCCGTTCCGGATCTCCGATGGTTACTGACTGATTAATTATTAACACGGTGGTTGTCATTACCGCTTTTTCTGTCAGTTTCATGAGGGTCATCATTACGACCGTGATTTCTGTAATTATTCTGCTGAGTGGCCGGCTGGGTACCGGTTCCCACTCTTATGAATGAAAGGTTATCTGGGTGAAGTGTGACATCTAGCTGAGAAGGTAAAAGCATGGAATGGAATGGTAGTGTCTGGTGGTTGAAGTTTACTCTTGTCATAAATTTCAAATTTATAGTTTTCGTCCTTGTTCTGCAGAGTCTTCATAGTATAAACAGCATCAGGATCTTGAGAAATATCCAAAGTATCAGCGGCAACGGCATTTGTGAGGTCTCCAAAGTGTTAGCAGCATCAGTATTTGGTAAAGTCTTCAACTCGCGAGCAGCATAAGCATCTGGTAGTATATCAACAAGTGGAAATGCCTGAGATAATTAAGGATCGATTAACAATATCCATGGAGTAGGGTACATGGAGTATACCTAGACTACGGTACATGAAGTACAAAATGAATATTGCATATGGAGCATATGTGAGACACTGTAATGGAGTACACATGAAATAGTATACATGGAGTACACATGGAATACTGTACATGGCACTGGTGGAAATTTATGGGATGATCGATACTGGTGTCAATCGTCTGACATGATCAAGGTAAAGATAGATTGGTTTAAACGGTTCGCAAACTGAACTGAAATGAGTAACATGATAGGCTAACAATTCCTGCGTAGACTTAACGCTGGTTGTATAGGGCTCAAAAGTATGATTAAACGGAGTTTCATCAATGGTTAGCGTGAAGACATAATTGATGAAGACCAACATGATTTATCATGAAATAGGATTTTACTGTAATCCTTCTGTATCTTAGCATGAAACATTATCACTCTGCTAAAAACATAATCCTTGTAAGGGAACATGAAACTGAACCCACCTGAAGGCGAAATCAACTTGAGATTGTGAAAACTGGATTGTTACAAAGAACATAAGAGTATGATCAACTGAGGTTTAACAACAACTGGTGTGGATGGCTATAGTTCAATCCACAGAATTCAAAGAAGCAAACATGTGACTAAGTATGGGCGATTCTGGTTCGATCCATACTTGTCAAAATTTCATGAGAACTGTCATGTAAAGAAATTTACAATCTAGAACTAAATATGGTTGCATGTAGTCCAACCCATACCAGTCAAAACTTATAAAATGTCATGACATGACAAAGGTGAACAACTATGGATCGGTTCACAAAATAACCTTCGACTGAAAAGCATGAAATTTGACCTGATAAATGGTGAACGCATATGGGTCAGTTCACCTAATAACATTTGACTGAAAACATGAATCTGACATGAGTAAGGATGAACGCCTATAGTCAGTTCATCAATACAAAAATATATCTGAACGGAAAGGGTGAACGCCTATGGGTCGGTTCACCAAAACAAAATTCGAATGGAAAGCACATGCGACTAAATATGGTCGGTCCTGTACCAACCTTTTACTTAGTCAAAAACTTTAAGAAAACTGATTGATAATTAGAGAAACTGACTGATAATTGCATGAGAAACATGAAGGATAACAACGCTAAAATCTAGGAAGTTCCTGGCGACTACCCACTAATCACAGGTCAAGTTTTAGAGCCTACAGGTCGAACCTATAGCTCTGATACCATAATTGTAACACCCCACTTGGATAAGTGGACCGTTTTTGTGTATTTATGGCATGTCATCAAAGCATAAGGTAAATATCCTAAAACATTAACTGACCATAAAGGAAATACCGGAATCAAATATCGGTAATCCATATGTAAGCTCAAAACATGAAAAGTAAATACTGAAGGAAAGGACTAAACAATGTCCAAATAAGCAGAAAAATGTAAGAAGTGCATAAAGTCAGAAGTCTGAATAGCTTCCATCCAAATGCACATGTTCTCATAATCGTAAGAGCGTCCTGGTGTACCTGCCGTTGGAACATGAAAAGAACTACGGCTGAGCATAACGCCCAGTGAACGGATATAAAGCATGATAGGAAATACTGAAATGAAGCAGATGATAAAATACTGAAGCTGTAAGACTGATAAGTAAAGTTGCAACGGAAATCTGTGTGTAATCTGGAAAGTCTGATTTATAAATAATAAAGCTGAACTGTTATCTATCAAATCTGAAAATATGCATTTACTGTATTTTAATTGCCAAGAGCTTATATAGGTTATGTACTGTAACAACTGCTGCATGAATAAATGGAGGGGTGACCTCGTCATGCTGAAGAGGGGTGACCTCTAAATAATGTGCTGGGAAGAGGGATCAGCTCCAATGTGAAGGATGTAGAGCACCCACCACATTCACCTGATAAACTATAAACTGATAGCCTAGGATGCATCCATATGCCCCGCTAATAATACTGATAAAATGGCCAAGCTGAACTGAATGGGACGCTGCGGGATATCACTCTCCCGCAGGTGAGTCATGACACCGGTGCCTCAAGTTTCATGGTTATGGTACCTCCGTAACTAGTACATATAACTGGTCATGCTTTTATATAAAGCTCAGGTAATATCTTAATTATTAAAATAATTACTGATAATTTATATCATATACTGGGGAAAACATTTGGCTGTAGACAGGGAATCCTAATCATACATAGAAGGAAAGTCCATACTGAAGGACGGGAAATCCGTACATCTTGTCCAGTAACTGACTGAAGGAAACTGAATGAACTCTGCTCAGGCTTCACGGAAGCTACAATAATAATAGGCGTGAATAAGTTAACTGATATTTATTTAATTTTTATTTATCTTAGCTGTACTTAGTTAATTTATTTATTCTTGTATTACTGTTAGTATATAAACTGATAAGTCTGAATGTTCTAATATTTCTGAATAACGTATTCATGTTCTGTTATTAATTACGGTATAACACGTATTTTGACGTTATAATAATTCTATATTTAGTAACCTGTTAATAATAGAAAGTTTCTTAAATTAGAACGTTTCCAAAATGAATAAAATCATTTAATAATATTATACCCCTTTTAAATTTTATAAAAACTAATTTAATATAATAAATTTAATTTACTTATTAAATCATTTTAAACATTTATTTATTTAAGTGATAAAATAAGGTATAATTAAATCGTCGCTTTAATCCTTTTTAAAATGTAGCCCCGAGCCTACCAAGATACCCCGTCTCCGTCGCACTAGAACAAACAATTACTATTAAATTCTGCCTATTAGAGTCTGCGACAGAAAATTCTGTCACTAAAAGCTGTGACTAAAACTAGGCTTAATACAGAAATTCTTTCGCTAAACTGTCGCTAACTGGATTTAAATCACATGATTTCTGTTTTTAATATGTACCCACTGATTTCATTTGTTTCCCGCTGTTGAGTCCTTGGTTCCCATTGCTCGGTTCCCACTGTCTAAAACAAACACCCCATGTTTGTTAATTGGTTCCCTCTATCTATAAAATCAAACGCTCCTTTATGATTTTTTGGGGGCTGCGAGTCAGGCTAAGCCCACTACACACGCATATATTGGTCGCGGCTGGGCAACAGCAACACCACCAAGACCTTATGGTCTCGGTTTTTCGTGAATCGAGCAAAAACACGACACCCTTTTATTCATGATTAATCTTTATTAATTATGTGTTCTGAATATTGAATACAGATTCGAGATTTGTAAAGAATGAGACTCAGAAACTGATTACCGTTACGCATGTTTGAAAAGGACAATGAAAACATACCCGCACCATCCATAAAAATCAAATTCGTTTCTCCCCATTTTGTACAGGTGGCGGCTACCAGGGAGAACAACAACCCTCGTTTCCCTTTTTTTGTCTATTCTGTCGGCAGCTCCAACCCATGAAACCCTAATTGTTTTTAACTGTATTTGTAAAAATGAAAGGGAGAAGTCCCGTTTGTTTCTTTTCTTTGAGGTGGGATTGGCTCCAAGCCCAAAATACCTTCCTTCCTTATTTTGTTTTGCAGCCGGCCCAACATATCTCTTTTTTTATGTATTTTCGTTTCGCGGTTAAATAAATAACATGCGTGCACATGTTTAAATTCTCGTCATGTGTTTATTTATTTCTGAAAATGTAAAATTCTTTTCTGTAAAATAATAATACCTACGTAATAGTTTTTAAAACTAAATAAGTATTTTCTGAATAATTATTTATTTGAAATATTTAAATAAAACCGAGACTGCATAATTTCTGTTAACGTTTAATTATTTTCTGTATAATAAATAATATATACGTAATATTTTTTGAACTTAATAATTATTTTTTGAATAATTATTTTCTTGTAGTATTTAAATAAACTGGGACCACATATTTACTGTTTACGTTTAATTAAAGTTAGACCTGAGACTACGCGTATTTAATATTCGAAGATTTTAAATACGAGTTTTACATCAGTCCTGTACCAACCATTATTTAGTCAAAATACCTGCAACAATGTTACATGAAAAATAAATAAGTGAGAATCAACTGTCAAAACTTAACAGAAAACGTGTGACCAAGTATGAACTATTGGGGTTTAGTCCATATTAGCTAAAGTTTACAAGGGAACATCATGCATAAAACAATGACACATAACTAATTATGGATGACGGTTGTTCAATCCATATTAGTCAAAACAATACCGATGAAAACATCATGGTCAAAACAACAAGGTGTTGAAAACATCAATATGTGTAATTTACAAGCGTTGGCTTAGGAAGCTCCTGGTGACTACCCACTAGTCACAGGTCAAGTTTTAGAGCCTACAGGTCGAAACCCTGGGCTCTGATACCATAATTGTAACACCCCACTTTGATAAGTGAACCGCTACGTGTATTTATGGCGTGTCATCAAAGCATGCAAGGTAATATGTACTAAAACACACATGACCAAAAGGGATAACCGGAATCAAACATCGGCTTCCCAAACATTAGCCCAGAACATTAATAAAGTAAATGAAATGAGAAGGACAAAACAAGTGTCCAAATAAGCATAAGTATATGAAGGCAAAAGGAGAAGAAGTCTAAGTCAGCTTCCATCTTATGCACATCCTCCAAATGCTTAAGTCTCTCCATTGGTACTTGCCGTTTTGGGACATGGAAAGGAAAGTAACGGCTGAGCAAAACGCCCAGTGAACGGATATACAAGTATATCATGAATGACATAAGCATAAAAGACTAATATCAGCGAAAATGTATAAGTCCTAGATAACCTGGAACATGTTCATAAAACTGGTTTTATAATTTGTAAAGACTTATGTTTTTATATGAAAATTGTATTAATTAGCCAATAGCCCATATAGGTCATGAGGTTCCACCGCGCATGAATACTTGGAGGGAGACTTTATCATGCAATTAGAGGGGATGCCTCTAATTAAATTAGTCTGGGTAGGAGGGATCAACTCCTTGTGAAGGATGCAAGACACACACCACATTCACCATGAAAATCCTGTAAAAACATGTAACTAGGATGCACCCATACGCCCCACATGATAATATAAATAATAAATGGCCAAAAACTGTAAAGGGACGCCCCGAGCAATCACTCCATCGTGGGGAAGTCATAACACGGGTGCCTCCAGTGTTTTGGTTATGGTCCTCCATAACTAGGTGAGATGGCATGCATGTATATGGCTTAGGCATTTAAAACTAACATAAGCAGATCAAAACATATAAAACAAATACTTGGGGAAAACAATTGGCTGTAAACGGGGAATCGTAATAAGGAAAGTGAATGTTGGTACTGAAGGACGGAATATCCGTACCTTATGTCTAGTATAAGCTAGATGAAACGCTAAAGAACTTACTCTGCCTTCACGGATAATACTACATAAGATAAGGGATGTGTATGAGTTGTCTGATATATACTGTGTCTTTTACTGGTTCTGTGTGTTCTTAGTTTATCATTCATGTTCTGTCGTGTTTTACTGTTTTATGTGTTATCTGGTGTATATTCATGTATTCCATTGATATACTTCATGTATTCTTGTATTATAATACTTGTATTGTAATATTGAAAAACTTTCTAAAAACAGCAGGTTTCCTAAAATAGAAAGTCTCCAAAAATAGTAAGTTTCAAAAATAGAAAGTTTCCAAAAAGAGTAAGTTTCCAAAAATAGAAAGTTTCCAAAAATATTAAGTTTCCAAAAATAGTAAGTTTCCAAAAATAGAAAGTTTACAAATAAAATACTTAGGTTAACATGTATTAATAATTTTATTAATTATAACCTAAGTCATGATCTTAATAAAATCAACTAGTCATGATATTAATTTAATTAAATGATTAAATAAACTGATTTTATAAATTTCCCGAACCCGAACCCATGAAACAAACATAAGTCAAGTCAAATAAGAGAAACCAACACCACAAAGCCGGTGGTTGGTGGTGTCAGTCGGCGGCCAGCCTGCCAAAGCCACCCAACCGACGACTGGTAGCCTCGACTGGTGGCCAAACAGCCCTTGGTTGTGGTCGTGGTTGCCACTGGTTGGCCAGGGCTCGCTTTGGCGTTGCCGGTTGCCACTGGTCTAACAAGGTTCCCACCGACTTAAGCTGGTGGTTCCCACTGCTTGATCAAAAGTCCCACCGAGACCACCCAAGGTCTCGGTTCCCACTTGATAACAACAAGATCCCCACTGGGGGTTTCTTTTCTTGCGGCTGACCAAACAAAACCCACACCGAGACCATGGTGGTCTCCGATAGTGGTGGAATATAGCCACTGAGACCATGCTTGGTCTTGGTTTGTGCATCGGCCCCAAAATAGACACCAAACAACCCTTAATCCATGTTTTAAATTACCAATAACATGTTTTACTCACTTGTTTTTATAAATTAACAAATCCCTTATCATAATTAATTAAAAGAATGAAAAAGATGAAGGTTTTGATTGTTACCAAATGTGTGGATGAAAAGGGATTAAGAACACGAGCACGAACACGTATATATCAAAGATCAAAAACCAAAACCCCCTTGTTCTTGTCTCTCAAAACCGGCGACACCTTAGTGTGTTTGCTAGGGTTTGTGTTTTTTTTATTCTAGAAAGTAATTATGTTTTATTAATTCCCTGTACAATTTAGTTTACAACTAGAATTGGTTAATGGGCCAAAGGCCCTCTTCCTTTTGTTTGTTATGCATGCTGCAGCTACAAAGAGCCCAATAACCAAATCCATAGTTTTTCTAACTTAACGAATATTCGTGTATTCTCGTGATTAAGTGCCGTGATTTTAATGTCGTACATATAATACATTTATAATATACATGATACTTGTTATTTAATATCGTGACACGTGTTATATATTATAAATGGAAAGTTTTATTTTAAACGTATTTTCGTGTATTTAGTATTCATAGTTACTGTTCATGGTATTTTAATGCGAGTTTTACAGGTAGTCCAACATAAGCTCACACACGTGAATATAAGTACTAAAAGTAAAGGACTAAACAATGTCCCAAGAGATAAAGTAATGTAATGTATGAAAATGCATAAAGTAATGAAGGCTAGATAGCTTCCATCCGTATGCATATACTCTCAAGGTCCTAAGTGTGTCCCTGAGTACCTGCCGTTTGGGAACATGAAAAGGAAACGATTGAGCAATACGCCGAGTGAACGGATATATAGCATAGTATGAAATGACATAGCATAATAAGACTAATAGCAGCGGAAATGTATAAGTCCTAGATAACCTGGGACATGTTTATAAACTGGTTTTATAGTTTGAAAAGACTTATGTTTTTATATGAAAATTGTATTTCAATTAGCCAATAGCCCATATAGGTCACGAGGTTCACCGTGCATTAATACATAGAGGGGTGACCTCATTATGCAATTAAAGGGGATGCCTCTAATTAAATTGGTTTGGGTATGAAGGATCAACTCCTTGTGAAGGATGCAAGGCACACACCACATTCACCATGAAAATCCTGTAAAAACATGTAACTAGGATGCACCCATACGCCCCACATGAAAATATAAATAAATGGTCAAAACTCTAAAGGGACGCCACGAGCAATCACTCTGCCGTGGGGAAGTCATAACACGAGTGCCTCCAGTGTTATGGTTATGGTACTTCCATAACTAGATGACATGGCATGCATGTATATGGCTTAGGCATTTAAAACTAAACATAAGCAATCAAAACATATAAAACAAATACTTGGGGAAAAAAGTTGGCTGCAAACGGAGAATCCTAATAAGGAAAGAGAATGTCCATACTGAAGGACGAAATATTCGTACCTTATGTTCAGTGAACGGGGAAAGATGAAAGGATGAAAAGTCCTACTCCGACCTCACTAGTGCTACATAAATAAGGGACATGTATGAGTTGTCTGATTACTGAGTATGTCACTAGTTTTGTATGTTCTTAGCTTATTTTATATGTTCTTGTTATGTTTTACTATTTTAAATGTTATCTTGTATTTAATCTTGTTTTACATGTATTCTGATTATGTGTTTTCATGTATCCTTGTATTATTATACTTGTAGTGTAAGAATAAGTAACTTCCTAGAAATAGCAGATTTCCAAAAATAAAAAGTTTCCAAAAATAGAAAGTTTCCAAAAATAGAAAGTTTCCAAAGATAGTAGGTTTCTAAAAATAGAAAGTTTCTAAAAATAGTAAGTTTCTTGAAATAGAAAGTCTCCATAATTAGAATTAAGCTGGTAATAAGTCTTAAAATAGAAGCTAGTGCTTATAGTCATATGTTATAAGTCATGATAAATTATTAATAAAGTTTATAAATTAATACTATAGGTTAAAGTGATTATTAATTATTAATGGAATGCATGGTTTAATAATTAATAATATGTCATGATATATTAATAAACTTTACCTTATAATATCTAATTAAATTATGTCATGTTTAATTTAATTAAGTCTAATAAAATACTTAGGTTAAACATGTTTTATTAATTAAAATAAAATAACCTAAGTCATGGATTAGTTAATTAATTACTAGTTCATGTATCTTAAGTAAAATAATTAATTAAATAAACAAATGTCTAAATAAAAATACTTAGGTTAAACATGCATTATTAAATTAAGTAATATAACCTAAGTTCATGGTTTTAATTAAATTAATAGTTAGTCATGTAATTTTTAATTAACTTGGTAAAACAATTAAATAGAATTTACCGAGCCTAAAACCCGAGACAACAAAACCAGGGCACCAACGACCACCAACAGTCGCGGATATGGTGGCGGCCAGTGGATGTACAGCCGGCGGCGGCAGCCATGGTTGTTGCTGCGTCGCGGCGTCCCACTGCCAAGCCAAGGTTCCCACCAGCTAAAGTCGGTTGTTCCCCTGCCCTCGCCTGGGTAGCCACTGTCAGACCAAGGTTCCCCCTAGGGGCCTTGGTCTTCCTGCCGTCCGAACAAAACCAACACCGAGCCCCAAATGGGGTCTCGATTGTGGATCAAAACAACCACCGAGAGCCTTGTGCTCTCGGTTGGTGCGTCAGATCAAACCCAAAACCAAACGAACCCTTAACCTTGTTTAATTCTTAACCATTACATGTTTTATTTTATTTTAAGATTCAAGAACATGTGATTTAAAAATAAAATAAAAAGAAAGATCAAGATCATGGTTACCGAATGTGTGATTGGATGTAGAATCGAAACACGAAAGCAAACACGTATGAATCAAAGATCAAAACACAACAATGAATCATCCTTGTATGGTGGCTGTCGCGGCTTCAAGTAAAACAAGAGGCTAGGGTTTTTATTTTTTTCTCAAACTCTGTATAATAAAATCCTGTAGTTTGTTTCTACTAGTTAAATTTTAAAAGGGTTGGGCCCCTTCCTTGGTCGTGGACACCAAAGCCCACAAAGGCAAAACCATAAGTTTTTCGTGTTTAATATTATTCGTGTATGTCGTGTTTATTATTCATGACTTAAATTATTATACTTAATAATTATCGTGCATTTATATCTTACGTAATTCTCGGTAATTGATGTTCGTGACACATGTTTATTATATAAATGGAAATTTTTAATTAATTCATATATTTACATGGTGTACTGCTCATGGTATTTATATGTCGGTTTTACAAAGAATAAGTTATGAGGTCTAGGATAAAAAATATCTATGTATATGGCTAGTAAGAACTCACATCAATGATGTGTAGCCTTCAAGTAGGTGCATCACCTACTTAGAAATATGTAAAAATATCTATTTGATCTAATCCTAGGTTTGAAAATGGGAGGAAAAGGTTTGAAATAGGTTTTTTGAGGGAAAGAGTAAAATCGGGTCTAATTTAGGGCTTGTAACTTTATACATTGCAATTTTTGCGATTAAGGGATTAGGAATGTGATTAGTGATGGATTAGGGTATAATTAGGCTTTAAACATTGTAATTAAGAAGTTTGGGTCTTTGGTTTGAAGTTTAGCAAAGATTTAAGGTGAAATTGGGAAGAAAACCTAGGCGGGTTAGGGTTTCTAATGATTTATGGTTAAGTCTTAGTAAAAGTGATTATCCTTCAATTAGATACTGATTTAAACTCAATTTGTACTTCCTACATTGTCCTCAATGTGTTCATTAAGTCCCTACATTCGTTTTACTAAGTTATTCTAAGTAAACATGTCTAAAGGGTGAAAATACCTATTTTGACCTAATTTATAAGCCATGCATTAAAATGTTGTACCTTGTGCTTTAGGGTACTTTTATATTGTCTTAACATAATCTTAAAACCTTAATGTAATGCTACAAGTGTTTGTAGACTTTTCCTAAAAGACTATGTAACACCCCACTTGGATAAGTAGACCGTTACGTGTATTTATGGCGTGTCATCAAAGCATAAGGTAAATGTACTAAAACATTAACTGACCATAAAGGAAATACCAGAATCCAACATCGGCAATCCAAACATAAGCCCAAAACATGAAAAGTAAAATACTGAAGGAAAGGACTAACAATGTCCAAATAAGAAGAATAATGTAAGTACATAAAGTAAGAAGTTTGGATAGCTTCCATGCAAATGCACATGCTCTCAGAATCCTAAGAGCGTCCTGGTGTACCTGTCGTTAGAACATGAAAGGGAACTACGGCTGAGCATAACGCTCAGTGAACGGATATAAAGCATGATAAGGAATTACTGAAATGAAACAGATGATGAAATACTGGAGCTGTAAGACTGATAAGTAAAGTTGCAGCGGAAATCTGTGTATAATCTATAAATTCTGATTTATAAATAATAAAGCTGAACTGTTATCTGTTAAATCTAAAAACATGCATTTACTGTATTTTAATTGCCAGAGCTTATATAGGTCATGTGCTGTAACAACGGTGCATGAATAACTGGAGGGGTGACCTTGTCATGCTGTAGAGGGGTGACCTCTAAATAACTGTAGAGGGGTGACCTCTAAATACTGTGCTGGGTGGAGGGATCAGCTCCAATGTGAAGGATGTAGAGCACACACCACATTCACCCTGATATTTGTAAACTGATAAGCCTAGGATGCATCCATACGCCCCACTAAACATACTGATAAAATGGCCAAACTGAACATGAGTGGGACGATGCAGGATATCACTCTCCTGCATGTGAGTCACGATACTGGTGCCTCAAGTGTCATGGTTACGGTACCTCCGTAACTAGTACATATAACTGGTCATGCTTGTATATAAGACTCAGGCAATGTCTTAACTATTAAATAATTACTGACAATTTATAACATATACTGGGGAAAATATTTGGCTGCAAACAGGGAATCCTAATCACGCATAGAAAAGAGTCCATACTAAAGGACGGGAAATCCGTACGATCAATCGAAACGAAAGAGACAAATAATAGTAAAGATATAGGAATATCCGTACCTTAACCAAATCAGTGGTTACCTGGCAACTCAAATCGACACTCGTTCAGATCTATAAGAATTTGAATACTTATTATTATTTGTAGACAATTATTATATTGCATTGCCATTGATATTTGTTTATTGTGTAATTATTAATATCTCTAACTGAATTACTAGTATTCTTTCATACAAATGTCAACATGATTAGTATTATATAATGAAGTTCCCTACGTATGTTCCTTAAGCAGTTCACCGACCAAAATTTTAAGAAAATCTATCCAATATGTGAATCGGCTAGCCATGCATAATATGTGAATGTTCATTAACTCGTATCTTAATATGTGAATCGGTTAGCCATGAATATTTACATCATTTACATAATTTTGTTAGCATGAATTGGATTAAGAATATTATATAGATCATGAGATCATATAAGTTTAACTTATGATGGCGTGTTAAAATAATTAGAGATATACCTTCACTCAAGACGAAAGCCGATCGCAATGAAATCAAACCCGAATAATGACGTTATGACAAGTTAATTAGGCTTGTGCTTCCGATCTCGGATCCTCTCGCCTAGAACCTTTACGCAAACATGAACCGATCGATTTAACCCGCACATGGCCATTCAAACAAATCTCGACGTGACCCGAGAAAGAACCATCGCTTAAACTCCCGGACATAAACTCTTAACTTAAGAAATAGTTGTTGTGACATTCGAAATTCATGTATTACACTCTTATATCTATCATATTTCAAAAACTGTTATCATCATAAATTTATATTGTGATTTGATTTAGTATTATGGTTCTGGACCAAAAGACTCGGGAGATTGGCATGAGTGGTACGCATTTTGAAAATGGTAAACAGAAATCCCGAAACATTTGGGCTAATAACTATGACTAAATAACTGTTTTGATTTTGATTATACTAATTAAGTAAACTTGTAAGCATTTACATTTTCCTTTGTAACCGACTAAAAATAAAGTCAAATTCTATACTCCATACTTATAACGTAAGATAGATGGTTTAGTTTTGCTATTTTCAAATGTCTTGCAAAATATAGTGCGTCGCCTTTGTAAATATGAAACTAATGTTATAAATTTTATAATTTTATCTTAGACGTATTTTTAATTATTCTTTTTTTACAATTTAGGCTTAAATTTTAAATATCTATTAATAAACACTAGGTTATATGTCAAATTATCAAAATGAAATGAGTTTTAGTTATTTGAGTTTTACAACTCTTCCCTTCTAAAGAAAATAATTCGTCCTCGAATTAAGGATGCGATAATGTTGTGGTTTTACAATTCTTCCCCTCTAAATAAAATAATTCGTCCTCGAATTAAGGATGCGATAATGTTGTGGTTTTACAATTCTTCCCCTCTAAAGAGGAGAAATTCGTCCTCGAATTAAAGGTAATAAGCTGATGAAGTTATAAGAACTGAAAGAACACGTAAACTAAAAAGAAAATAAGTTGAAGGATAATTCGTCTTCTAATTAAGACATAATGCTGTTGATAGGTATAAACATGACATGACTAAAGTGATCATGCAACGTGACATGGCTGAAGAGGACATGGAACGTAACCTGACTGAAAGAACTTAACTGGATTTATTGAAGAAAAGGATGAGAGGTCCGGATGGACTCCTCCGTTTCGAGTGGCTTCCCGCTCGAAACGATTCCTTCAAAGGTCTAAACACAATGAAAATCTTGGTCCTCATGACCCTGTCCTGATGAATACTGAATAGTTCTTGATTCCATACTTAAGATGGATTTTCTGAATCTGATAGAATGAACAAGCTATAGCATGTGGATACATGCAATGGTACGTATAAATATCCTGAAATATAACATTTACATATCTGAGCAAGCTGCTGAAATATATAGGGACGAACTACGTGAACAATTATGAACGTACTACGTGAGCAATTGTGAATGTGGTTTAGGATTATATGAGGAACGCATGGCATGGAATATATCGTAAATGTATGATGACTAAGGAAGGAATGTCAACCGATACGACCTGTATTTATGGCGTGTCATCAAAGCATAAGGTAAATGTACTAAAACATTAACTGACCATAAAGGAAATACCGGAATCCAACATCGGCAATCCAAACCTAAGCCCAAAACATGAAAAGTAAAATACTGAAGGAAAGGACTAACAATGTCCAAATAAGAAGAATAATGTAAGTACATAAAGTAAGAAGTCTGGATAGCTTCCATGCAAATGCACATGCTCTCAGAATCCTAAGAGCGTCCTGGTGTACCTGCCGTTAGAACATGAAAGGGAACTACGGTTGAGCATAACGCTCAGTGAACGGATATAAAGCATGATAAGGAATTACTGAAATGAAACAGATGATGAAATACTGGAGCTGTAAGACTGATAAGTAAAGTTGCAGCGGAAATCTGTGTATAATCTGTAAAGTCTGATTTATAAATAATAAAGCTGAACTGTTATCTGTTAAATCTGAAAACATGCATTTACTGTATTTTAATTGCCAGAGCTTATATAGGTCATGTGCTGTAACAACGGTGCATGAATAACTGGAGGGGTGACCTCGTCATGCTGTAGAGGGGTGACCTCTAAATAACTGTAGAGGGGTGACCTCTAAATATTGTGCTGGGTGGAGGGATCAGCTCCAATGTGAAGGATGTAGAGCACACACCACATTCACCCTGATACTTGTAAACTGATAAGCCTAGGATGCATCCATACGCCCCACTAAACATACTAGTAAAATGGCCAAACTGAACATGAGTGGGACGATGCAGGATATCACTCTCCTGCATGTGAGTCACGACACTGGTGCCTCAAGTGTCATGGTTACGGTACCTCCATAACTAGTACATATAACTGGTCATGCTTGTATATAAGGCTCAGGCAATGTCTTAACTATTAAATAATTACTGACAATTTATAACATATACTGGGGAAAATATTTGGCTGCAAATAGGGAATCCTAATCACGCATAGAAAAGAGTCCATACTGAAGGATGGGAAATCCGTACGATCAATCGAAACGAAAGAGACAAATAATAGTAAAGAGATAGGAATATCCGTACTTTAACCAAATCAGTGGTTACCTGGCAACTCAAATCGACACTCGTTCAGATCTATAAGAATTTGAATGCTTATTATTATTTGTAGACAATTATTATATTGCATTGCCATTGATATTTGTTTATTGTGTAATTATTAATATCTCTAACTGAATTACTAGTATTCTTTCATACAAATGTCAACATGATTAGTATTATATAATGAAGTTCCCTACGTATGTTCCTTAAGCAGTTCACCGACCAAAATTTTAAGAAAATCTATCCAATATGTGAATCGGCTAGCCATGCATAATATGTGAATGTTCATTAACTCGTATCTTAATATGTGAATCGGTTAGCCATGAATATTTACATCATTTACATAATTTTGTTAGCATGAAATGGATTAAGAATATTATATAGATCATGAGATCATATAAGTTTAACTTATGATGGCGTGTTAAAATAATTAGAGATATACCTTCACTCAAGACGAAAGCCGATCGCAATGTAATCAAACCCGAATAATGACGTTATGACAAAGTTAATTAGGCTTGTGCTTCCGATCTCGGATCCTCTCGCCTAGAACCCTTTACGCGAACATGAACCGATCGATTTAACCCGCACATGGCCATTCAAACAAATCTCGACGTGACCCGAGAAAGAACCATCGCTTAAACTCCCGGACATAAACTCTTAACTTAAGAAATAGTTGTTGTGACATTCGAAATTCATGTATTACACTCTTATATCTATCATATTTCAAAAACTGTTATCATCATAAATTTATATTGTGATTTGATTTAGTATTATGGTTCTGGACCAAAAGACTCGGGACATGAGATTGGCATGAGTGGTACGCATTTTGAAAATGGTAAACAGAAATCCCGAAATATTTGGGCTAATAACTATGACTAAATAACTGTTTTGATTTTGATTATACTAATTAAGTAAACTTGTAAGCATTTACATTTTCCTTTGTAACCGACTAAAAATAAAGTCAAATTCTATACTCCATACTTATAACGTAAGATAGATGGTTTAGTTTTGCTATTTTCAAATGTCTTGCAAAATATAGTGCGTCACCTATTGTAAATATGAAACTAATGTTATAAATTTTATAATTTTATCTTAGACGTATTTTTAATTATTCTTTTTTTTTACAATTTAGGCTTAAATTTTAAATATCTATTAATAAACACTAGGTTATATGTCAAATTATTAAAATGAAATGAGTTTTAGTTATTTGAGTTTTACAACTCTTCCCTTCTAAAGAAAATAATTCGTCCTCGAATTAAGGATGCGATAATGTTGTGGTTTTACAGACTAGGTAGTGATTCTATGTAGATTTCTTAATATAAGGGTTTCCAGGTCATTAAGCCTAATGACTTTCTATCTTGGATGATTATTGTTTATATCATAATGTAAGCTTATTATAGCTCTTATATAGTATGTTTATAACTTCTAGGGTTTCCATGTTCTTAGTTTAAGGGTTTACATAAGGTAATCATAATCTAGGTGTAATTATGGAAGCTTAAGATCCTATGCTTTGATAACTTGTACCTTATGCTTTATGAACTTGTAACTTTTATTGAAATAAATGTATAATCTTAATATGATACATAGTTGAGTTTTATAATTAGTTGCAAAAGATTAGACTATAAATCAATGTGAAATGGATTTTATATGCTAATCTTAGTGAATATTAGTATCTTGTTATCAATTACCTTTCCTTTATATGATAGATTATAATTATTATATTGTATTTGATACTTGTACATATATATTATGTAGTTATATTGCTTGAAATATTGTTTATCAAGGGTTTCTAGGTAGTGATCTAAACTATTATGTACATTTGTTTATACTTTGCTTTTTATAATTTGTTCTTACCATTCTTAGGTATTATTATATCTTCAAAGTATAGTTTACAAATTTTTTATAATCCATAATGACTTATTCATATGTATTTACCATTCTTGAGTTTATAACTCATTTAAAGGGATTCTATGGTTTCTAAGGGAATTTAGGGCATTATAGTTATATTTGAGATGTTCTTATTATTATGGTACTTATACGATCACTTTTAGAGTTTAGACATATATATATATATATAAGGTCTTCATATCTTATAAATACAAGTAGAATTGATAGTGTATGTTGTGTGAGTTTGTGCACCTTGCTATGTAAGCTACTCACATAATTAAATATATAGGAAAAACAAAAATTTTCACCATACAACAAAGTATTATTTATTTCACAAGAATAATGTACATAATACATAGATGAAAATATTGGGTTGTCATAGTCTCTACCCCTTAAAGAAAACCTTGTCCCGAGATTTAGTTTAAAGTAAGACGTCTTATTCTTAAAACAAAAATACGGCTTATTTATTTCCAGTAGCTGGTCCTTTCTTTGGGCAGTTCCTAGTTCGATGACCTACATTGTAGAAATTTTGGCACCGAACAGTGCAAGGTCCTAAGTGATGCAAAGTTCATCTTGTACATAGTGGAAATCTTCCAGCATAACCCTTTCTCTCGGCTGGGATGGTAGTATTATCCTTGAAGTTTTCTTGCCTCTTATCCTTACGATTGTTATTGTAGCGATTGTTGGAGCAATTGTCGTTGTCGCGATTGTTGGAGTAGTAGTGGTCTTCATTGACTTTGGCATCTCTTTTATCTTCGAACTTCCTCTTATGATCCCCAGTTCCTTGCACAGTAATGCGCTTTAGAACTTGATCCATTAGCCTCTGAGTTATGGAAATTACTTCTTCCAAAGTTTGGTACTTTGAAGCAATAACATTTCCCTCAATACTTTGAGGCAATCCTCCTATTAATGCTTCCATAAGTTTCTCAGAATCTGGCACCATACTTGGGCATTATAGTGCTAGTTCTTGGAATCTTCTTATGTAAGTCTTGAGATCATTTCCTTCCAACTTAAGTTGATAAAATTCGTCTTCTATCTTTTTATCTCATTTCTAGGACAATACTTCTTTATCAACAGCTTCTTAACTTCAGACCAGGTGGTCTTATAAGCTTCTTCAATTCCATTGGGTTGAGCAAATGAATTCCACCAGGATAATGCTTCATCAGTTAGTGTACCAGTAGCAAACTTCACTTTGCAGTCCTCAGTACAATCACTTCGAGCAAATACTGATTCAGTTCTCTCAAACCAACGAATAAGAGTAACAGCACCTTCAGATCCTTTGAAGTTAAAAGGTTGAAAGTTCATGAATTCCTTGTATCTACATCTCTTGGCTATAGGAATTTCTCTTTGAACATTATTCCTTTCAACATTAGGCATATTAGTAGCTTGTGCTTGCAGAGCTGCAACAACCATATCAGCTACCAATTGCCTAAATTCTTCTTGATTCATTGTTACCGTTACAGATGTTGATGCTCTTGTGGGTGCCATTCTATCAACACATGCAAGATAACAGAGGGTGAGAATGATATATTTGTCAAAATCTTCATACATAATGGTATTGAATCAATTGACAAATCATTCATAAGGGTTACTATTTTGGTACTATCGTATAATTATAAAATCAACAAAAAATGTCTTATATATTGAGAAAAATACATTTGTGTATGAGCTATACACTTAAGCCTAAAACTTTTTAAATTATTATTTCTACGAATTGATCAGACTCGTGTGAACAACATTAAGAAAATTTGGTTCAATAATTTAAAATTTTCTTATTTTAATGAGGGATCAGTTCATTTAAATCAGAAAATCATAAGTTATCTTATTTAAGCATAAATAGCTTATAACACGAATCCAAAAATCCGAATATTATATTGACGGAAATATTGAAATCACAGATTTCTAGAGGCGAATAAATAGAATGACGAGGTTTTAACGGATAACACATCTTTTATTTATTAACAACTTGTATTGTTTACAAGACAAGCTTCACTGTTAACCATAAAAGAAAAGACATAAAATTGAGAATATTTACAAATTAGCTTGTCAGCTATTCAGCTTTGTAAAATTCACAAATTCTAGTCTAGTGTCTAACTCTCTTATTCTTGAGTTCATTGATGGCATAAAAAAGACTTCATATATTGGGTCGATGTCTAATTTGAGTGTCCTCAATGACTAACTCTAGAATAGAAATATTCAGTCGAATTTGAACAATTTCTTCATCATATATCAGTTGTCTTCTCTACAACTTGGACTTGACCCCTTCAAAATATCCTTCCAGCTTCTTAAAATCTTGTTGTATGATTCTTCGGTCTTTCCTAAGTCTGTTAACTTTATCTATAATATTTTCTCGGGAAGAACTTCTTCATTATATGTATCATATGGTTTCTTCATTGGAAAATTGGAAATATACCTCAGGGAGTCGTCAGAATACTTGCAGAATGCTTATATTTTGAACCCGATAAGATGATAATAGGAGGAAGATAGGAATACATATTTCTGGAGACATTGATAAATATCATAACTTATTTATAACAGTTAACATTATATTATGTACACATAAATAGAATATTACTTATACATTGTTTCGAAGGGTAGCAGTACTGGCATAATATTACCTTATTCTTGTAGCAGCACCGGCATTGGCACGGAGGACTTTCTTAAAATTATTAGGAAAAGTAGTTATAGTCAAGATTTTAATTCTTGTTCTCTATAACCATGGCTCTGAGTACCAATCTATAACACCCTCATTTTTACCTTATAGCAACGAAAGCTAATCTTGGGTATTACTTTATGAAACACAAGTCATAATAATAGAAAACAACTCGAGAGAGTGATTAAATCAACTTTCTTTATATATCATTAAAATCAGAGTTTTACAATATGAGGTTCTCAAAATCTAAATCAATAATTTCAAGTTGGTGCCTCTTCATGCCATCCTTATGCTGCTCCATGCTAACAGTCATAATTTCCTGAAATATATGCTTACAAGTCAACACAAAGGTTGAGTTAATTCATAGGTTTGTAATAACAGTTTTGAATACATGTCTACCACTTTGAGCTACATTACTATTTGTTCACATAAAACAATCAATTCTTATTTATTAAGCTCATGACATCAAAACTAACAGAATTCACCAAAGTGACCGTCATGACAGGATCTCATGACAAGTAACCTACATGTCTTAGGTTACCCATTAGTTCTAATAAAGTATGCTCGATTACCCCACGTATAGGTAACACAAACAGGATTCGTTAAACCCAATAGATCTATTTACCCCATTAGCGCACGCGAATGTGTTTAATGATTCATGAAATTTGGGAAAACAAGTAACAGTTTGGGCACTCGTATAATAACATATTTTAGTAAAATCATATAGTTTAAAAACACAAGTATTCTAGTTTTAGCATATATCCCCTCACGGGTTTTCAAATCATTTAGAAAGCATTTAAAAGTGAGGCTATGAACTCACCTTGGCCTACGGAGTCTGAATCACGTCAAATATATATCAGTCACAGGCAAACAGTTTAGTCTCACAAACCTGGGTCAACATATATGTATATATATATATATATATATATATATATATATATATATATATATATATATATATATATATATATATATATATATATATATATATATATATATATATATATATCAAGTCTTTAATTTTTCGTTCAATACTTTTAAATATTAGTTATGTATTCTTTAATTAATATTAGGTTGTAATTCTAGCATCATTGTTCAGGCCGTCATACTCGGAATCCATTCTATAAACGTTTGAGGAGAGAGGGCACTTTAAATCGTAAACCAACCACTCAGTCAAAACGTGATATCGAGATGGAAAATCTTTGTACAAAGATCCCTACTAACATGATACCTTCATTACTTCCTCATATTTATAATTAATCTTCTTTACTTTCGAAATTGGCAAAAATAGCCCTTTTAGTTATACTTTAGCTTAATTACACTTTTAACCCCTAAAGTATATAGTTTTATTATTTACAATTTAAACCCTCAATATTTAACCTTAGGGTCTCAAACTTTTCAACATTTATTTTATAGATTTAACTTTCACAAAATGACACTTTTGGCCCAAGATGTTAAATAGTTTCAAAAATAACAGTTTTTGTCCCTATACTTGTAAAAACCACATAACAACCTCAAAAATGGACCAAATGATATAGGATTTTAAAACAAAGTTTCAAAACATGTTTATAATCATAATAAAAACATTTCTCCATAATTATAGCTTTTGAAATGGGTTTTTGCTTATTATTTCAAGTAAATTACAAAACTATGGTTTTAAGACATCTTCAGCTTATAACTTTCATTTAAAATGATCAAAAGCTCTCATTTCTTTTAGATGATCTTTCTAACATCTTATTAACATCATAAAAACTCTAATAAATTATTATAACAAGATCAAATCTTAGCTAAAAAAAGTGATTAACTAGGATGCTCCAAAATGGCTCCTAATGAGATATATGGACTATATCTTCTTCATAACTCTTCAAGAACTCCTAGAAATTCTTCCAAAGCTTGCTACTGATCTTAGGGACTTCTTATAGCTTTAATGGTGGCATTGAAACAGAATGTATAGGTGCTTATAAGTGAAAGTAAAGGATGATTCTAAAATGGAACTAAAGACTCCTATTTATACTACTTCTAACCCTTAAGCTCCAAGTTTTGGCCATAAACGTGTAAGAACCATGGATTAGAGACTAAGGAAGCCTAGGAAAGATCTATTCAAGTCTAATAATGAGTCATGAGGTCTAGGATAAAAAAATATCTATTTATGTCGCTAGTAATAACTCACAGCAACAATTAGATAGGATCAATGATGTGTAGCATTCAAGTAGGTGCATCACCTACATATAAATATCTCAAAATATCTATTTGATCTAATCTTAACTATAAAATGGGAGGGAAAGGTTTGAAATGGGTTTTTGGAGGGAAAAAGTAAAACCGGGTCCAATTTAGGGTTTGTAACTTTATACTTTGTAATTTTGGTGATTAAGGGATTAGGAATGTGATTAGTGATTCATTAGGGTATAATTATGGTTAAGAAATTGTAATTAAGAAGCTTGGGTATTTGGTTTGAAGTTTAACAAAGGTTTAAGGTGAAATTGGGAAGAAAACCTAGGTGGGTTAGGGTTTCTAATGATTTACTGTTAAGTCTTAGTAAAAGTGATTATCCTTCAATTATCTACTGATATAAACTCAATTTACACTTCCTACATTATCCTCAATGTGTTCATGAAGTTCCTACATTGGTTTTACTAAGTTATGCTAAGTAAATATGTCTAAAGGGTGAAAATACCTATTTTGACCTAATTTATACGCCATGCATTGAAATGTTGTACCTTGTACTTTAGGGTACTTGTAAATTATCTTAATATAATATTATAACCTTAATGTAATGCTACAAGCGTTTGTAGACTTGTCCTAAAAGACTAGATAGTGATTCTATGTAGATTTCTTAATATAAGGGTTTCTAGGTCATTAAGCCTAATGACTTTCTATCTTGGGTGATTAGTGTTTATATCATAATGTAAGATTATTATAGGTCTTATATAGTATGTTTATGACTTCTAGGGTTTCCACATTCTTAGTTTAAGGGTTTATATAGGGTAATCATAATCTAGGTATAATTATGGGAGTTTAATATCCTATGCTTTGATAACTTGTACCTTATCTTTATGATCTTGTAACTTGTATTGAAATAAATGTATAATCTTAAGATGATACATAATTGAGTTTTATAACTATTTGAAAAATATTAGACTCTAATTCAATGTGAAATGGATTTTATATGCTAATCTTGGTTACTAGGTCTTAACTTGTAATTAGCCTTGGATTAGTGAATATTAGTATTTTGTGATCAATTAACTTTCCTTTATATGATAGATTATAACTATTATATTGTATTTGATACTTGTACATACATATTATGTAGTTATATTGCTTGAAACATTTTTTATCAAGGGTTTCTAGGTAGTGATCTAGACTATTATTTACATTTGTTTGTACTTAGCTTTGTATAGTTTGTTCTTACCATTCTTAGGTATTATTATATATTCAAAGTATAGTTTACAACTTATTTATAATCCATAATTACTTATTCCTATGTATTTACTATTCTTGAGTTTATAACTCATTTAAAGGGATTCTATGGTTTCTAAGGGAATTTAGGGCATTAAAGTTATATTTGAGATGTTCTTATTAATATGGTACTTATAAGATCACTTTTAGAGTTTAGGCTTGATATATATAAGGTCTTCATATCTTATAAATACAAGTAGAATTGATAGTGTGAGTTGTGTGAGGTTGTGCACATTGCTATGTAAGTTATTCACATAATTCATATAGGAAAAACAAAAATTTTCACCATAATAACAAAGTATTATTTATTTCACAAGAATAATGTACATAATACATAGATGAAAGTACTAGGTTATCATAACCATTAACATCTTTGTCTTTAAAACTTAAACCCCTAATCAGTGGTGAAGGACCACCTACATACATGGTTCTCCTCCCTTTCTATATTGACGTAATCAAAATCCATATATTGGGTCATCAAGCCCCTAACAAGTACCGTATCCTAAAAGTAATATGACAATCCACAAATTTCACAAGTATGTTATATAATATAAATGGAAAATCCATTAGAATTTTTTGTTTTTTATGCATTACTTGGTGAACTGAACTACTTTTCCCAACCTGAACTACCATATCAACATATATGTTGTAAACATAACAAGTATAAGTTTATGAGTAATTTGACAAGTACACTTAAATAAGAACATTTCAAGAAATATAATGATACCCTAAAATTCCCTTAGAAACCCTAGAATCTCTATAATGAACTTAAAGATGGCAAAAGTATAAATACATAATACATAAGAACAAGTAAACAAGGATTATACTATCATATAGAAAGTATAAAGTTATATAAAGAATAAGTAAGAATAATTCATACAAAGCTTAAGTACAAATAAATGTACATAATAGTCTAGATCATCACCTAAAAGCCTTTATAAACGATATTCTAAGCAATATAATTATACAAGAACTATGAATCTATAATCAATACAATATACTAATTCTAATCTACTATACAAAATGAAGTTAAGAAATCACAAAGTAATAATATTCACTAATCTCAAACTAATTACAAGAAAATGACCTAAAACAAAGATTAGCATATAAAACCAATTATATAATAAAGTAAAGTCTGATCTTTTACAATTAATTATAAAACTCAACTAAGTATCATATTAAGGTAATACATTTACATTAAACTAAGTTACAAGTTATTAAAGCATGAAGTAGAAGTTTTCAAAGCATATGATATTAAGCTCCCACAAATAACCCTAGAATATGATCAACCTATATAAACCCTTAAACTAAGAGTGTAGAACCCATAGAAGTCATAAACATACTATATAAGACTTAGAATAAGCTTACATTAAGATATAACTCTAATTACCCAAAACAGAAAGTCATTAGGCTTAATGATATAGAAACCCTTATATTAAGAAATCTACAATGTATAAGTATCCTAATGCATAAGGTACAAGATTTCAATGCATGACTTGTAAATTAGGTCATAATAAGAATTTTCACGCCTTAGACATGTTTACCTAAACTAAACCATTAAACCAAGTATGAGAACTCTTTGGACACTTAAGATACAATTCATAGGACCTAAATTAAGTTTATATCAGTAGCTAAGAGGAGGATAATCACATTTACTAAGATTAAACCCTAGATCATTAGAAAACCTTGATCTACAAAAGTATACTTCCTATTTTCTCATCAAACCTTTGTTAAACTTCAAACCAAGAACACAAATCTCTTAAATAGAATTTCTAGACCCTAATTAAGCCTTAATCAATCACTAATCACTTTTCTAAGTCCTTAATAACCAAAAACATAAACCATAAGTTACAAGCCCTAAATTTTAAACCCGGTTTTGTATTTTCCCTCCAAAACCTATTTTCAAACCATTTCCCTCCATTTCAAATTCAAATATCAGATATTTAGGACTTCTAAGATATATTAGGAGTGGGGAAAAGTAGGTTCATCACCTCCTTGCTTGCTGCACATCACCATTCTCATCTAAATGTTGTTGTGACCCATTTCTAGCCACAAAAGAGGATTTGATTGAAGCTAGAGTCTAAGAACTTGTGTAGAGCTTCACTAGCCTTAATTAGTCATCTACCTATCATTCTTACACGTTTAGATGCCAAACTTGGAGCCTTAAGTGTTGCTAGTACTATAAATAGAGCCGTATAGTATCCTTGAAGACTTGCACCCCGTTTTCTTTGTATCTCCTACCCATTATCCATATTCACTTCAATAAACATCCTAGTACATCCCCCAAGACCATAAACCAGGTCTAGAAGGAAGCCATTGAAGCTTTGATAGCAAGTAGTGTTCATAAAAAGTCATAAGGATCCATTTTGGAGCTACCTAGGTAATTTCTATGTTAGTTATGCTTTGATCTTGTTATAATGAATTTTTAGATATAATGCCAAAATTATGTTAGAAAGATAATCTAAAATAAACTAAGTCATTTCATCAATTTAAATGAAAGTTATAAGTTAAAGATGTCTTAAAATCCTAGCTTTGTAATATACATAAAATAATAAATAAAAACCCATTTCAAAAGCTATAATTCTGAATAAATGTTTTTATTATGATCATAAATGTGTTTTGAAACTTTGTTTTAAAATTCTAGATCATTTGGTCCATTTTTGAGGTTGTTATGTGATTTTTACAAGTATAGGG
Source organism: Glebionis coronaria (assembly GCA_025667525.1). NCBI lineage: Eukaryota > Viridiplantae > Streptophyta > Magnoliopsida > Asterales > Asteraceae > Glebionis > Glebionis coronaria. The sequence continues at coordinate 219,226,320 of CM046881.1, forward strand.
ACTAAAACTGTCATTTTTTAAACTATTTAAAATTTTGGGCCAAAAGTGTCATTTTATGAAATTTAAATCCATAATAATAAATGTTGGAAAGTTTGAGGCCCTAAGGTTAAATATTAAGGGTTGAAATTGTAAATAATGAAACTATACACTTAAAGGGTTAAAAGTGTAAATATGCTAAACTTATGAAATTAAGTGTTAAAAAGGTAGTTATTCTTAAATTACAAACTTAAAGGACCATCTTAGTAATTTATAAAACTATATGAATGAAAACTATATGATAAAACATACTTTCTAAATTATTATAAAGTATAAGGACTATTTTTGCCAATTATGAAACTAAAGGATAAAGGATATAAATATAAAGAAAAACATACCAACTTTTGAAGAAATTTCTAAAAATATATTACTATGCATCATGTTAATAGGGAACTTTGTACAAAGATGTTCCATCTCGATATTACGTTCTGACTGATTGATTGGGTTTACGATTTAAAGTGCCCTCGCTCCTCAAACGTTTATAGAATGGCTTCTGAGTATAATGTCCCGAACAATGATGCAATATTATCACAATTATAAGAATACATAAATAAATAACAAGAATGTTGAACTCCAAAATCAAAAACTTAATACGAAAGCAACAATGAAGATGGAAATCCTTCTTGAGCGAACATCAAAAAGCTCATGGTAGGTGACTTGTGCGATTATTTATGAATCAAACTTGTGATAACAAGAAACCAACAATGGTAATTATTAATTGAATTTAAACACGTTCCAGGCCTCTATGCAATATCTTAGTGATCTTGCCAGAACACTCAGAGTGACACTCTTTAGTGTTTACAGTGATGAGTGGAAATCCTTCTAGTGTTAACATCAAACAACACTTGGTAGGTAACTTGTAAGATTCTATTAGAATCAAGCTCGTGACAACTGGAAAGCAACGATGGTGCGGTTCTTAATTGAATTTCACTTGTTCCAGGAATATGAATTGACGGCTTCAATCATAAGGATAATTTTATCCAAATGATTCACTCTTTATGTTCGCAATCAGCTTTGGATGGTCAAATAAAGAGAACGGGTTTACCCGCAAAATCTTGTAAAGGAGGTTCTTAATTGAAACTACCTATCACAAGTACGATATTTAAATATCGTCCAACGGTCCTCACCGACCGGGGGTAAAATGCTACCTAATTAGGTTGAAATGTTCAAAGCCATTTCATCTGTGTCTATGTTTTGTTGCTAACTGTCTTATGCAGCATAACAAGACGGTGGCATTGCGGTGTCCAAGAAGAAGTCGTCCCCGCATGCTTATACTTTCTTCACTTAATACTTCAACAAATTCAAGAAAGCTTAAAAGTCAAGTCTTCCGCTGTATCAAACTCTGAAGCTTTCAAGAATTTATAAAGGTATAAGTATGTGGAACATGAAGTAACGAGGAGGCGAATATCACAAGTGATGAATGCACAAGGTCAAGGCAAGGAAACATGCTCAAGACTAAACTCAAAGATCACATCAGCATATTCACAAGAACAAGATCGAAGAATCAAGCATAGTATGCTAGGTTTAAGATTTTGTAAAATGGTGTGACCTCCCTTAGGGGGAGATTGTTGGAAATACGAAATTCCAAAGAAAGTATCGGTCACATCATTGTTAGCACAGATCACGAGCTATAGACTATTTAGGACTTTGTCTCTTGGAGCGACCTCCCTTAGGGGGAGATTGTTGGAAATACATTTTCACGTATTTAGAAAGGATTAGTCACTCTAACGAGATACATCTAGTATGGGCTCGTGATCTAGTATTTAAAAGTATAACACATCAAGCCCACATGTAGGGTGGGCTATATATATCCCCTCCTAGCATGTTAGGAGGGGCTGGTTCTCAAACTTTCATTTTATTCAATCTAATATTACATATTTCTCTCGAACCTCTCTCTAGTTTTCTCTCTATAAGTTCTTCATCTCTCTCTCCCTTGTAATCATTCCATTAATAGTATAATCCAAGGATTACGATAAACTTACACATTGTGATTAGAAACAAGGCAAGATTGGTTGCTCAGGGATACACTCAGGAAGAAGGTATTGATTATGAAGAGGTTTTTGCACCTGTTGCTAGAATAGAAGCAATAAGGATTTTCCTAGCCTATGCTTCCTACATGGGCTTCAAAGTCTACCAAATGGACGTAAAGGGTGCATTTTTGTATGGCACAATCAAAGAAGAGGTCTATGTTATGCACCCTCCTGATTTTGAAGACTCTGAGCATCTAAACAAGGTTTATAGAGTGAAGAAGACAATGTATGGCCTTCATTAGGCCCCTAGAGCTTAGAATGGAACACTTTCCACATATTTGGTGGAAAATGGCTTTAAGAGGGGTACTGATACTCGAGATTTTTACTCGTTTGAAAGTTCGTTTCTCGGAATCTCCTCGAATAGATCACAACTCTAAGTGGAATGATTGTTCTTGGTGACAAAAAGGAGTTTGGTTCTCTAATCTACTAAAAAGGGAAATGAATAAAGTAATAAAGATTTAAACTTAAAACAATTAAAAAGTAAAACTTGAATTAAAAATTTAAATCAAACAGCAACTGGAAAAAATACCCTAAATGAAAACACTCTATTCGGAATAATAAGTCTTATGCGGAATAAAATGGCCTATGCGGAATGTTCTCTATTCAGAAAGATATGTTCTATGCGGAATAAAAAGTGCAATTCGGAATGTGGGCCAATTCGGAATAACTGCTCAATTCGAAATGTCCAAAACATTCCGAATAAGGAAAAAGTAAAATGCTCAATTCGGAATATCTGGCTTATGCGGAATAAATTCCTTATGCGGAATAAAATCTCAATTCGGAATAAAATCTCAATTCGGAATATATAAAATATTCCGAATAAGGAAAAAGGAAAATGGCTATTCGGAATAACTGATATTCCGAATAAGGGAGGAGGTAAACCACCTATTCGGAATATTTCTTGGCGAAGAACAGTAACAGCAGAAGTAAAAAAAACAGGGGAAACATTTTTAATTCAAATCGACCCAAATACTCAAAAAGGTTTTACCAAATTAACCAATAATCATTTAAATACCATAAGTAACAAATCCCAACAATAAAAACACAAAATCAACCACTTTTAAAAGATCAAAATCAATCACACAAGAACTTTTAGAACTTTGAATAAAAATGAGATGAACAAGATGAATGAAAAATTTGTATTGAAAGACTAATGTAAATTTTAACAATAGTAATGATAAAACACTTACAAGATTGAAGGAAAAATTAAAAATCAGCAAACACCCTAATGGTGTTGGTGATGCCACGAACCAAAGATACTGGGGAAAGAAAAACTAAAACTAACTAACTCCTAATTGTGTGTGGGAGAGTCCTTTTATAGTCCTAGTGGTTGGTTGGTGAGTGGGCTTTCTTCTCTCTTTTCGTCTTCTCGTCTTTTCTGTAAAGTTGACGTTTTCGATTCCGATTCGGGATTTGTCGATGATTAAATCCAACTCGTCTTTTAATTTCTTCGTTTAATAGACTTGAGTTTCTTCGACATATGTAAATCTTCCATCCTTGGTCCTTTTCTTCGATAATTCTTCAAATAGGCCCAGTGACTTCAAATCTCCTGCATCTCTTGGACAATAGACTTCGTCTTGAGTCTTTTTCTTCGATAAAACCCGTGCAATCCCATGTTTTCTTAAATATTTATCCGGTTGGCTCTGAAAACACAATAAACACGAAAACCACGCATAATTCCAAACAAATGATATTAAATACGTGTTTTGGTCTTGTTTTAGCCAGTTATAAGTGGTAAAAGGATGGGTGTTTACACACCTATCAAATCCCCTACACTTAACCATTGCCATGCCCTCATGCAATGCTTAGTGATAAAGCAAATTTACACTTTTCTCATAATCAATCAACCTTGGCCTTATTAACATACTATTAAACAAAAATTAAAGTACTAAGAGGAATTAAAACTTTAAAGCAAACAAAAGGATAGAAAACCATTTTCACTTGAAAATAGCTATATGGAAATAACTTGCCAAGAGATCAAGGACTTACATTAGGGCTTTGGTGCTGCGAAGATTTATCACCCTCAAGTTTCACTTTCCCCAAACTAAGCTTGAAAACGAGATCATTGTTATTATAAGTTAGCAAATCAAACACTTACACACATGGCTTAATTATATGCTTAAACTCCCTTATTCCTAGGTGTATCTCTTATATTTTATTTTTGTCTTAGAATGATCATGAAGATGCATTTTTGGACTTATTTCGATAGTTTATTTAGGCTGAAAGCAAAGTCGGACGATTTGATCAATAGTTAGCTAAAGGACAAAATCTCTTAAAACTGCTTCTCAGGATATCAAAAAGTTCATATCTTGGCATAACTCGGTTCACGATTTGAGACCTTTCTCGGGCCGATATTTGGCATGTACTTCATACTTCATATCTTCGAGAGACGTTCTTGAGATAATGGTCTTCTCATCATAATAGAGTTTCTTCACTTGGAGACTTTTGAGGGGTACTCCAACTTTGTTGACCAAGACTTCATGATTATTTCTTCAATCTCTAATTGGGATTTTGAGATACAACGATCCGCCTCCTTTTCGGACTTGGATCTATTTATCCTCATACCTTGTTAGGGTCTTTTCGGATAGACTTCTCCATGATCTTTATGGGAGTTGATTGCTTTTCGTCGTGAGTCTTGATCCTTCATATTGATTTTAGGAATAATGCTTTTCACATCACCTTGGATCTTTAGCAATAAAATGGAATCCTCATGCCTTGTTAGGGCCTTTTTGGACTCGCCAATCTTCGCGCCCCGCTTCATAAGTTATGCCTTGGCTATGAACTCTTATCATTACCGAGCAACTTTTAAACGATCTTGGGCTAGAAGCTAAGTAACTTTTCAAATCGTACGACCTTACTTATTGCAGATAAATTATTAGCAAGTGATGGGAGAATAGGCAAATAATTACACCAAGTGAGCTTGCGCAAGAATACCGACTTATAATTGACTCTATCATTTCTCGTTCTCCACAATTTAAAATCTCAAGTAATGAGACTCGTGGATGCTTAGCCTAATAAACCAGTTAAGGTCTACATGGTTAAGGATACTAGCTAGAATAAACTTAGACAAGTCTATTCGGGTTGAGTCAAAATAATCGCAACGGGCCTAATAGATCAAATACTTCTAAACTAGCTACACCACTTTATTAATATTTTTGACTTTATTGTGGAATATATACATATGAAAGCAACGATAAAAATTTAAAAATTACAACTAAATGGCCAAAGTTAATAAAAAATTTGAAAAATGTTGAAAAATATGATTTTCCGGTTAAATGAAGGCATTTTCGTGGAAAAGTCCACTTAAAACTTCGATAGAAGTCCCCCCTATACTTAAGATAAACATTGTCCTCAATGTTTAAGCATGTGAGAAAAGTCTCCTCTACACTTATGACATTGTGCACGTTGGTTAACTCGAGTTAAGGAAGAGACGACTAAAGTGATCAATTTCAAATGTGAGTATGAAGAAAATTGAATCACGATAGTTGAGGGATAGAACCGGATTTCGGATAACACGGGAGCACGGTTCTTCAGAGATTCCAAGAGTGCACTTATCCCTGTAATCACATCACCACACAAAAACAAACACCTATAGAGGTCCCCCTACACTTAGGAGGTTAAAACATAAAAGGATAGATACTCTGGCTGCCTCCCGAGGAGCGCTTGTTTTTTATAACCGAGTCACGAGCCTGACTCGACCCAAAATTAGTTCATGGGGAACGTGGTGAGGGATGGAATCACCTCCTGAGAGGTGTCCTCACCAAAGTACAACTTCACTCGTTGGCCATTCACCTTAAAATTAGGTCCATTAGGTTGAGCGAGCTCGAGAGTACCATATGGAAAAATTTGGGCAATGGTGAATGGGCCGGACCAACGAGATTTCAGCTTGCCCGAAAAGATTTTCAACCGAGAGTTAAAAAGTAAGACTTTGTCTCCAACATGGAACTCTCGGTTCTTAATCTTAGAGTCGTGAATGAGCTTAGTCCTTTCCTTATAGATTAAAGAATTTTCATAAGCCTCATTACGGAGTTCATTCAGCTCATTGAGTTGGATCTTGCGTAGGTCACCGGCTTTGTTGATATCAAAATTGGCCCACTTCAAGGCCCAGTAAGCCTTATGCTCCAACTCAATAGGGAGGTGGCACACTTTCCCGTACACGAGACGATATGGTGTATAACCAATCGGAGTCTTGTATGCAGTACGAAAAGCCCACAAAGCATCATCAAGTTTATCAGCCCATGCGGCACGATGCTCTCCCACGGTTCTTTCTAGAATTCGCTTAAGTCCTCGGTTGGATATTTCAGCCTGGCCATTAGTTTGTGGGTGGTAGGCTGTGGAAAGACGATGATTTACACCATACTTAGCCATGACTCTTGCGAATTGGTCATTGCAAAAATGAGTCCCACGATCACTAATAATGGCACGAGGCACACCGAATCTAGCGAATAGAGCTTTCAAAAAGTTACAAACCACCCTTGCGTCATTAGTAGGTAAAGCTTTGGCTTCAACCCACTTTGAAACGTAGTCAACGGCTACAAGGATGTATTTGTTTCCTTTAGAAGAAGGGAATGGCCCCATAAAGTCGATACCCCAAACATCGAAGATTTCACATTCTTGTATGAAATTTTGAGGCATCTCGTCTTTATGTGTGATAGTGCCTTGTTTTTGGCAAAAATCACATCGTTTAACCATATTGTGAGCGTCACGATATATGGAGGGCCAGTAAAATCCCGAGTCAAACACTTTTTTGGCGGTGTAGTTGGGACCAAAGTGACCACCGGTGGGTCCTTTGTGGCAAGCATCAAGGATTTTCAAAGCTGCCGGTCCATCAACACATCGGCGGATAATCAGGTCGGCACATTGTTTGAATAGGTAAGGGTCGTCCCAAAAGTAAGTCTTAATGTCGGTGAAGAATTTCTTCTTTTGTTGAGACGTCAACCCTTCCTTGAGAATTCCACCCGCCAAGTAATTTGCAAAGTCCGCAAACCACGGGGTAGCATCAGAATTCGAATTTATAGACATTAAGGTCTCCAAGGGAAAAGAATCATTGATTTCTTTGTTCGGATGATCCCCTTGGTAAGGATCCTCAAGTCTGCTGAGATGATCCGCGGCTAGGTTTTCAGCTCCTTTTTTATCGCGAATTTCGATTTTAAATTCCTGGAGCAGCAAAACCCAGCGAAGAAGTCTTGGTTTGGAATCTTGCTTTGTCAACAAGTACTTCAACGCGGAATGATCGGTATACACAATTGTTGTAGAAAGGACAAGATAGGGGCGGAATTTTTCAAAAGCATAGACAACAGCTAAAAGCTCTTTTTTGGTTGTCGTATAATGCAATTGTGCCCCCGTCATTGTCTTGCTAGCGTAATGGATTGGTTGGAAGTGTTTGTTCACTCTTTGTCCCAGAACCGCACCAATAGCAAAGTCACTAGCATCGCACATCAACTCAAAGGGAAGCTCCCAATTAGGGGTAACCAAGACGGGTGCCTTGGTTAGCTTATCCTTAAGCGAGTTGAAGGCTTCAAAACACTCTTTGGAAAAGATAAAAGGAGTATCTTTTTCCAAGAGGTGGGTCATCGGGCGAGCGATTTGAGAAAAATCTTTGATGAATCGACGGTAGAAGCCCGCATGACCCAGAAAACTTCTCACACCCTTCACGGTTGAAGGTGGAGGCAACTTAGCGATAACATCGACTTTAGCACGGTCGACTTCAAGACCGGCTTTGGAAATCTTGTGTCCCAGCACGATGCCTTCTTTTACCATAAAATGGCATTTTTCCCAATTTAGAACAAGGCAAGTGTCTTCGCACCGCTTAAGCATACGTTCCAAATTGGCAAGGCAAGAAGAGAAGGAATCCCTGAAGACCGAGAAATCATCCATGAAGACTTCCATGGTTTGTTCAACCATGTCATGGAAGATAGCTAACATGCACCTTTAGAAAGTCCCGGGCGCATTACATAAGCCAAAGGGCATTCTTTTGTAAGCAAATGTGCCATAGGGACAAGTGAATGTTGTCTTCTCTTGATCTTGGGGATCGATGGGTATTTGGAAATAACCCGAGAAACCATCAAGAAAGCAGTAATATTCATTACCCGTTAATCGTTCAAGCATTTCGTCCATAAAAGGTAGAGGGAAATGATCCTTTCTCGTGGCATCATTGAGTTTGCGGTAGTCTATACAAACTCTCCACCCAGTAACGAGACGAGTGGAAATCAACTCGTTGTGTTCATTGGGAACAACGGTTATTCCGCCCTTCTTGGGCACACAATGGATTGGACTAACCCATGGTGAATCCGAAATAGGGTAAATCATACCCGCATCAAGAAGTTTGATAACCTCTGTTTTGATGACTTCATGTATTTTTGGATTCACCCTTCGTTGGCTTTGAATTGTGGGCTTAAAGTCGTCCTCCATGAGAATTTTGTGTGTGCAGAAGTGAGGATCAATTCCACTAATATCAGAGATTTTCCAAGCAATAGCCTTCTTATGATCTTTCAACACGGTGATAAGTCGGGCTTTTTCGTCTTCCTTTAGGTCCTTAGCAATGATGACTGGCGACTTCTTCTCTTCTTCAAGGAATACATACTCGAGATGGGGCGGCAACTCCTTAAGTTCTAAATCCGGAGGATTGTCGACGGGAGGCGTATTCGAAGTCGGAGTATCGATAGCAATAACCGTGGGAGATGGAGGAGAAGGATTGTCTTCGTTGAGAAGATTGTCAAAGAAATTCATGTCTTCATCCCCATCGGTGGGAGAATCATCATTGGCTAAATTCACATCTCCCATTGTGTCTTCAAGATTGTTCCAAAACAAATCACTATCTCCAAATAGAGACAATGATGAATCGATAGAGGCAACGGTTTCAACATTGGGGAGAGAAGTAGGAATAATTTTGCAAGCATTTTGGAAGTGTTCTTCACAAGCCTCATCAAGAACGTCAATACAATTAACACTCTCGTTTGAATAAGGTTGTTTAGACAACTTTCCCATGTTGAAAATGATTTTATCGTCACCCACTCTCATGATAAGCTCACCGGCTTCAACATCGATGAGAGTGCGACCGATCCTTAGGAATGGACGACCAACAATCAGTGGTACACGAGGGTCCATCTCGTAGTCGACGACGACGAAATCAGCAGGAAAAGTGAATTTGTCGACTCCTACAAAGACGTCTTCGACTATCCCTACTGGATAAGCAACCGTACGGTTAGCTAATTCCAAAGCCATTTTGGTGGGGACTAGCTCTGGGAGAGATAATTGCTTCCAAACGCTTAGAGGCATAAGATTAATACTGGCACCTAGATCGGCTAGGGCCATGCAATTCTCTACTCCCGGGAAATTGCAAGGGATTAAGAAACGACCCGGATCACCAAGCTTGGTTGGCAATTTCCTTAAGAGCACTGCAGAGCAATTCTCATTAAGTTGGGTGTTGGCAATATCGAGGAGCTTTTCCTTGTCGCTCAGAAGATCTTTAAACATTTTCGCATATTTAGGCATGTGGGCGAGAGCCTCAGCGAAGGAGATATTGAAATTCAGTTGTTTAAACATTTTAAGAAAGTTAGAAACCTGAATATCGTCCTTGCTTTTGAGCTTCTCTTTCCTCAACCTAGATGGATAAGGTATATTGGAAGAAGAGGAAGGCTTTGGGAGAATAGGATCACTCACATCCTTGGGTGGAGGAGGGGTAGAAGGAAGAGGTGGAGAAATTGGGGAAGGAGAAGGATGAGGAATAGGAGCAGGTGACTCGTTCTCCTTAGTCACAACCACCGGTGGAGGTATAGGAAGCTCGGGTTTCTTGGTACCTTTGCCACTTCGAGTGGTGATTGCTTTCATCTCCCCTCTTGGATTCGCAACGGTGTTACTCGGAAGAGTACCCGAAGAAGAGGGTTGATTACCTTGGAAGAAACTAGCCATCATGTTTTTCAAATCATTAGTTTGGCTATCCAACGTGTTTCTCATGTCGGCTCTCAAATCATTCCCTTGTTTGACCAAGTCTGCTTTCAGGTTGAGCACTTCTCTCTGAAGATTTCCCACAATCACATCGTTAGTCCTCATATAAGTTTCCACTTCTTGGTGAAGAGCGGTGGGTTGGTTGGGAGGAGCATTGTATGCGGGTGGTTGATAAGGAGGTTGTTGGTATACTTGGTTGTTTCGTTGAGGTGGTTGTTGCTGTTTATGAGGAGGGATGTATGGTGTACGAGGTTGTTGTTGTTGTTGAGGAGGGTGGTTGAGGTTTTGTTGTTGGTTGGGGTTGTTTGGGGGAAAACCGGGTGGTGAGAGGTAGTTGTTGGAGCGGTAGCTAAGCAAATTACGGTCACCTTGAGGTCTAGCTTGATAAGCAGGTTGAGGATAGGTGCCATAAGCTGCATTCACATTCTCAGCAGGGTAGTCTTGGGTGGCGGTACAAGTGGTGTAAGAGTGAGGACCCCCGCATATCTCACATGGTTGGTTAACAGCACTGACTTGAGCGTTTTTAGCGTTGCTGCTGTTGTTGTTGTTAACGGTGTGGGTGACAAGCGATTCAAGAAGCGTAGTGATTTTGTCAAGTCGCTTGTCGCTGTCACTAGTGCTAGCACTAGCGACATTGGTCCGAACACTCTTGGTTTGCACACGAGACTTATTCTCACTGATATCCCAAGCAGCATTGGAAGTCTTAGCCAAAAGATTACCCCCCGGGGCACTGTTTAGTGAATATTGGTCACTCATGATTAAACCATTGTAAAAAGTATTAATTTGATGTACTTTGGTAAAACCATGTTGTGGGCATTTTCTTAAAAGATCTTTGAAACGATCCCAAGATTCACTGAACGACTCATCGTACTTTTGTTCAAAATTTATGATTTCATTCCGCAAAGCGGTAGTACGAGAGGGTGGGAAAAAGTAATTGATAAACTTAGTCTCCAAATCCGTCCACGAGAGAATACTCTGTGGCGGTTCCTTAGCAAGCCAATGCCGGCCTTGTCCCTCTAAAGAAAAGGGAAAAAGTTGTAACCTGATAACCTCTTGTGGAACACCATTGAACTTGACCGTGTTAGTGAGTTGCAAGAATCTCTTGATGTGGTCGTGTGGATCATCAATGGTACGCCCTAAGAATGGTTGAGCAGAGACCATCTGGATAAAGCCTGATTTGAGCTCGAAGTTGTTGGCGGCAATTGGAGGTATGACAATTGGATCATTGTTGCCGTCTACATGAGCTTGTAGCTGTTCAATCATCGGGCGATTATCCGGTTGAGGCTCATTGTGGTTGTTATTATTCATGTTGTTGAAAGGTGGGTTGTTGTTGTTATTATTGTTTGGAGGTGGTACACCGGCCATGTCTAAGTGATCGAGAGGCTCGGGCTCTTGATAAGACGTGGATCGAGTGCGCATACACTTGCAAAAGAACTAACAAGGCAAAAACAATACAAAAATATTTTTGGTTTTTTATGGTTTTTTTTTAATTTTTTTTTGGATTTTTGAAAATTTTATATTTTTTAGTGTTTTTGAAGATTTTTAAGGAAAAGTAACGTTCACGGGGAACGGATCCCAAAATCCAAGTTCTCACAAAAAACTTTGATCTTAATGAGAAGAGCCGGCAGCGGCGCCATTTGATACTCGAGATTTTTACTCGTTTGAAAGTTCGTTTCTCGGAATCTCCTCGAATTGATCACAGCTCTAAGTGGAATGATTGTTCTTGGTGACAAAAAGGAGTTTGGTTCTCTAATCTACTAAAAAGGGAAATGAATAAAGTAATAAATATTTAAACTTAAAATAATTAAAAAGTAAAACTTGAATTAAAAATTTAAATCAAACAGCAACTGGAAAAAATACCCTAAATGAAAACACTCTATTTGGAATAATAAGTCTTATGCGGAATAAAATGGCCTATGCGGAATGTTCTCTATTCGGAAAGATATGTTCTATGCGGAATAAAAAGTGCAATTCGGAATGTGGGCCAGTTCGGAATAACTGCTCAATTCGAAATGTCCAAAACATTCCGAATAAGGAAAAAGTAAAATGCTCAATTCGGAATATCTGGCTTATGCGGAATAAATTCCTTATGCGGAATAAAATCTCAATTCGGAATAAAATCTCAATTCAGAATATATAAAATATTCCGAATAAGGAAAAAGGAAAATGGCTATTCGGAATAACTGATATTCCGAATAAGGGAGGAGGTAAACCACCTATTCGGAATATTTCTTGGCGAAGAACAGTAACCGCAGAAGTAAAAAAAACAGGGGAAACGTTTTTAATTCAAATCGACCCAAATACTCAAAAAGGTTTTACCAAATTAACCAATAATCATTTAAATACCATAAGTAACAAATCCCAACAATAAAAACACAAAATCAACCACTTTTAAAAGATCAAAATCAATCACACAAGAACTTTTAGAACTTTGAATAAAAATGAGATGAACAAGATGAATGAAAAGATTGTATTGAAAGATTAATGTAAATTTTAACAATAGTAATGATAAAACACTTACAAGATTGAAGGAAAAATTAAAAATCACCAAACACCCTAATGGTGTTGGTGATGCCACGAACCAAAGATACTGGGGAAAGAAAAACTAAAACTAACTAACTCCTAATTGTGTGTGGGAGAGTCCTTTTATAGTCCTAGTGGTTGGTTGGTGAGTGGGCTTTCTTCTCTCTTTTCGTCTTCTCGTCTTTTCTATAAAGTTGACGTTTTCGATTCTGATTCGGGATTTGTCGATGATTAAATCCAACTCGTCTTTTAATTTCTTCGTTTAATAGACTTGAGTTTCTTCGACATATGTAAATCTTCCATCCTTGGTCCTTTTCTTCGATAATTCTTCAAATAGGCCCAGTGACTTCAAATCTCCTGCATCTCTTGGACAATAGACTTCGTCTTGAGTCATTTTCTTTGATAAAACCCGTGCAATCCCATGTTTTCTTAAATATTTATCCGGTTGGCTCTAAAAACACAATAAACATAAAAACCACGTATAATTCCAAACAAATGATATTAAATACGTGTTTTGGTCTTGTTTTAGCCAGTTATAAGTGGTAAAAGGATGGGTGTTTACACACCTATCAGGTACCATAGACCAGACTTCATTCACAACGCAAGAAGGGAAGAATTTTCTTCTTGTGCAGGTCTATGTTGATGATATCATCTTTGGTTTATCTAACCAAAGAATGAGTGATGATTTCTCCAAGCTTATGACATATAAATTTCAATAAGTGCTATGGAAGAGATGACTTTCTTTCTTGGTTTAAAAGTTCAGCAGAAAGAAGATGGAATTTTTATCTCTCAAGACAGATATGTGGCTGAAATTTTGAAGAAGTTTGGTTTCTCACCACATAAGAAACGTGCTAGCACACCCATGGACAGGGAACATCCTTGGGGTAAGATTGGAGATGGTAATGAGGTTGATGTCAGGCATTATAGATCAATGATTGGTTCATTGATGTATCTCACCGCTTCAAGGCCTGACATCATGTTTGCAGTATGTGCATGTGCACGTCATCAAGTGACTCCCAAGGAATGTCACCTTCATGCTGTCAAGAGGATTTTTAGGTACCTTAGATGTTTTCCCACATTGGGAATATGGTATCCTAGAGACTCTCCTTTGGAGCTTATTGGATATTTAGACAATGATTATGGTGGTGATAATAGGGATATGAAGTCCACAACTGGTGGATGTCAATTCCTTGGAGTGTTTTATCATATCTTAAAGTCGTGAACTTCCAACCACTGACTTTTAAGATAACTTGTTCGTGCTTTATGTTGTGACAAAGGACTTGATAAACGGGTAGCAACGGTACGAGATCTATGTAATGGCGCTTTATGCTCGTATTTGCTATTGTATGTGACTCACTGTATGGGAGAGGATTCTTTCGTCAAGAGACTACTCATTATAGCCGTGAGTTTTAAAGTCTACTCATTATCGCCGTGAGTTTTGGAGTCACATGTTTAGTACAAGACATGGAACGCAAGTTCGGGTTATTCTACTTCATCATCAAGTAAGTCATATTTAAATTTCTTCATATGTGGTCATTACATAAAGCCTACAGAATTTGAAGATTCAAGAATGATTTGCACAATTTAAGGGGAAGCTAAATTGATAGTGTTAGTCATTCACATGTAACATTGAGGTGAAGGTGATTACTACTGCTCATTAGTATTACTACAACTTATGTGAGTTTCTATTTCTCAAATTCATTTAAAGGAAATCCAACGATTCTTCATGGAGGGTAATTTAAGACATAGAAAACTTGTATTAGTAGTGTGGTGTTATTTAGGTAGTGGTCGAAATCAAGGTTGCTTACATACAAGATCCCTATTTGATCATGTCAAAAAAGGGAAGAAGTCTACAAAGAATGTGAAATATGTTGATCCTTGGTGTTATATGTTTTACAAAGAATGCGAGCTTAAGGGGGAGTGTTTTTTACATCATCAACTAGGGGAAGATTTTTGGGTCGAAATTATGAGTTGATCCGTCAAAAACAACAAAATAAGAAGACAAGGACTATTTTTGCCAAAGTTAAATACTCACGAATGATCTGTGCTTAGAATGCGTTGCTAGATACAAGCTGGTGGAGTCTTTTTATTAATTTAATAGCTTTCTTTATAAGTTATGTTTTCTAGTTTATAAAGAAAACATATGTAGGTTTTACACTCACTTTATCTTTTATAGTGTAACCTACAATAAAGTTTGATCTCTAGGCATGGGATTCAATGTATACATGCCTAGAGTTGTTTGTGTTATTATTAATACAAGCACTTTAGGAGAATTCATCTTTGTTCATAACACCTTGTTAACACGTTTCATTCTATTCCGCCTTGATTCAATCAAATGAATGTTATGTGTTCCTAGCAGCCTAAAGATCTAGGAGTCTTAGAATTCCACATAAGTATCGAAAGTCCTTATTTAACATAGAAAATGAAATAATTGTATCGGTTTGAATATGTATAATTTGGGTGTTATCAATGGGTAATTTAATAATTTGATTGAGAATAATCAAATTACACATAACTGCATTTTGTGGCAGCAAAGGTGAGGTTGCTTTTCTAAAACCACATTTTGGATAGTTCAAACGCAGAAAAGTGATTCTAAGATTGAAGTTGTCAAACATTTAAAAACAGTTTTTGCGTTTTGCAATCGAAATAAACAGAAAATTTGTCTCCAAACGCATTTCCAAACACCCCTTTAGTATACTTGATGCGAGTATACGACGTTCTGCAAGTTTTACCGTTAACTAATTTAAACCAATGTCTTGAAACCGGTTTTTACATCGATCTGGTCGAATCATCGAGTCTGGGTCAACTCGATTTTCTAAAAAAAATTAATTTTTTATATTTTTAATTATCAATAATAATTATTAATTACATATAAAAACCAAAACTTCATATATTAAATATATAAACTATTTGAAAATCAATATAATTTGTAAAAATAAATTCCGTCACAAATACGTAAAATTTACATATTTTTTTCAAAAAAAAACCCTGAAAAATCGAAACCCGGCCGGGTCTCGAGAACCGGGTTGACCTGGGTCACCCTAAACGTGACGGGTCTAGCCGAGTTTCGAAAATGTGAAACCTGACCGAGTCTTAAGAACTGGTTGACCCGGCCGAATCGACCCGGGTCATAAAACATTGGTTTAAACACATTTTAGATTACTTGCTTATTTTTGGGAGATAACGATCGTAGGCTTAGATACTGTCAATATTACGTGAGTCTCTCCTAAAACAGTAATCGAATGTCTCATGTATGTACTTTTTACCACACCAGTTTTGACATGTTTCCAAACCTCATTTTGATGTCACAAGGTCACTCTACAAATGTTCACACAATAATTGCTGATGTATTTACCAACTGCCATGTCCAGGTGCACTCACCCTGGAATTCTCCTACTATGGTCAGTTTATAAGGAAGATAACAACTTCAGCAAACAAAATCCAGCACTAAGCCCATGTTATGCTACACGACTGCAACAACAACGCTCAAAGAACGTTGACATGAGGATAGCTATAGTTATGGATTCCAACACACCAAGAACTTTTGACGTACTACAAGAATTTACTGAATGGACAATGACTTTCTACATCTAACCAGATACTATCTAATTGACACGAGATTAAAAGAGACATTGATAGCATGGGCTAACAACACAACAACTTTCAGTAACACATTCGGCGCAAAAATGAGTTACTCGTAATATATAATTGAAGTTGATATCATTGAGCTAGATTGTATTGACTTTTTATAATTCATCTCATCGTGACAAAAGCATTTTAATCGTGTTTCGTGAAAACCTTGTTGCCATAATCCATCCTATGCATGCGCGTGTTGAAAACCTTGTCATAATCCATCCTATGCTTTGACTATATCTCATCAAGTGGCGGACGCAGAAAATTAGACGACAGGGGGCAAAAAAAAATTTTCATACTAACAAGGAAAAAAAACTAAAATCTGAATAAAAAACCGAATATTTTAACTTTAAAATGTAGGATTTTTAAGTTTTAGAATGTCAAAAGTTGAATTTTAATGTGTGAGTGGAGGGCAATTTGCGTGTCTAATGGGAGCATTTTAAAAAACTGTCAAAATAAAAAAAAATACACTATAATCACGTCTTTTTAGTCAAGTCATGGGAGACGACGCTACCCCAGACCTAACACATAGGTCCGCCCCTGCCACCAACCGCCTACGTAAGACCCAGTAATGGTCATTGAAAACTTAGCAGTTACATAAACTAAACATAAATAATACTCCGTAGTTCTTGTTTTTATATAAAAGATTCTCTTTTACTAGTATCAATCGGCACCCGTATTGAAGCAACATATCTATAATACGACAAATAAACTTTGTGTCTATGCAGAAGTTGGTATGACATGGCTTTAAGAAAGCAATAATTTGATGATTATTCGCAGGTACAGCTTTCAAAACATTATAAAAAAAGACTAAGATGCTCGGATCTAATCATGTATTCACCATAAGTGAGATTATATATACTCCTTCTGTCCTAAAATTATTGTCCCCTGACAAAAAACACACAGTTTAATAAAAATAACACATTTTCAGCTTTCTATTACTTTTTACAGAAAGACAGTTTTACCCTTAACCAATTAATTTAAAACATTTTAAAAGTTTATAATTATGATTTCAATTAAGAGTAATCTAGTAATCTCGGTCTAAAATTCATACCTATTTTTAAAAGTTTTATAAATGAACAATTAATTTGAAACAACCCAGAAGGAAAGAGAGACTATTTTAGGACGGATGGAGTAATATAATATTATATCTCTCTTTTAAGAGTTAAGAGGATAATCAAACAAGCTATCTTATCAAGCCTGCAGTGTTTCTTCTAAATGAATAAGACCATGAGACTAGTTGAAACGCTAAAGGCATAGAATGTGTCTTTATTAAATTTCACTTGAAAATACATAAGTACTATGTATTAAATATGCAAGCCGATTTAAATTCGACTTTTTACAACAAATCCCATAGATTTGGCCAATTCTCTAAGTACAAACTTCTGAATTTTACCGGTAGATGTCTTTGGAAGTTCCTCCTTAAAAACAACCGTTTTCGGCACCATGTAACGCGGCAACTTACCTTTACAAAACAACATTATATCCTCAGCTGTTGGTACCGGGCTCCCACCAACATTCTTCAAACTCACGAAAGCGCAAGGCGTTTCGCCCCAAAACTCATCCGGTCGTCCAACAACAGCGGCCTCATTCACAGCTGGATGCAAGTACAAAACCGACTCGACCTCCACGCTGCTAATATTCTCTCCACCACTTATAATCACGTCTTTTGACCTGTCTTTGATTTCCAAATAACCATCCGGATGCATCACACCAACATCACCCGTGTAAAACCATCCGTTTTTTATGCATTTTGCAGTTAATTCCGGATCTTTTAAGTAACCTAGCAAAAGACACCCGCCTCGTAGCACTATCTCACCTTGGGTCAACCCGTCTCGAGTCACACTCACTCCCGATTCAGGATCCACAATATCAACTGCAGTCATCCCAAGGGTTCGGACTCCTTGTCTCGCTTTCAAACGAGCTCTCTCTGTTGCTGGTAACCGATTCCATTCACGTTTCCATGAGCAAGCGATAACTAGCCCACCCGTTTCAGTTAAGCCGTATGCGTGAGTTATATCAAAACCTAGTGCCTCGGTCCTTAACAAGACCGCAGCAGGAGGGGGTGCTCCTGCCGTCATTATGCGGACAGTGTGCGAGAGTTTTTCGCCTGTGGATAACATGTTGAGCACAACTGGTGCACCACACATGTGAGTTACATGGTGGGTCCGGATTAAGTTGTATACAATGGACGCATCAAATTTGCGGACACATATATTGGTGGCTCCTACGGCCACCATACCCCAAACGAAACTCCACCCGTTTGCGTGGAACATTGGAAGGGTCCACAGACAAACGGGTTGTTTCGGGACTTCCCACTCTATGAGAGAATCAACAGCTACAATAAATGTCCCACGATGACTGTGAACTACACCTTTTGGGGACGAAGTTGTCCCCGAGGTGTAGTTAAGCGTCAATGGGTCCCAATCAGTTTCTGGACGGACCCAGTTGAATCCAGGATCTCCAATTTCAACCATACTTTCGTAAGTACTAATGAAATTATCCTTTGATGATAACTGAGGTCCGTCGTCTAGTATTAAAACAAGTTTCGGGCCAGCATAGCCTTCGGGAAGCAAAGAAACGGCTTGTTCGATAACAGAAATGAGCTGGTAATCAACAAAGAGGAGCTTGGATTCGCTATGGCAAAGAAGTACGGAAATAGTACGTGCATCCAAACGTGTATTAATTGTGTTTATTACCGCCCCAGCCATAGGGGCGGCAAAATGAAGCTCATAGATCGCGGGGATGTTGGGTGCTAACACGGACACAACATCCCCTTTCACAATACCAAGCCGTGAAATGGATGAAGCTAAACGAAGACAACGAGTATAGGTCTCGGACCATGTGTAAGTGAGATCGTTGTATACGATCGAAGGCGATGTAGAGAATATAGTCGCTGCTCTCTCAAGGAAGCCAAGAGGAGTAAGAGGACTTGAGTTTGCACAATTTGGCTTCTTCAGTGCATCCATTTTTATTTGTTAGATGCTAATCGAGATGATGGAGTGTATATGTAAGAAGTGCGTGACCACGTTATCATGTATGATTAAGTCTTGTTTTTATTATTGTACAAATATTATTACTGTATTACACATTATTATAAAATTTGGTAAAATAAGTTAAATGTTGTTATAAGTTATAACGTGTGAAAATATACTTGTACCAAAAATAAATAAAACATTTTAAGTGGATAACAGACTCACATTATTAGTGGTTCCAAAAAAAACACTATCAGAAGATGTCCAACGCCTCGTGAGTCATGGCCATAAATAAAGATAAAAGTAAAGTTCAACACTTTGTATTTACTTTGTACTATATATTGTTTTTTACACTTTCAACTTATTAAGAGATTCAACGATTGCTAAGATTTATAAACATACATACACTTATATAAATTTTCATCATGTGACTGCTAAGATTCGTGTTTTGATCTATGTTCATTATAAAAGTGTTTGAACATGATGCTCTAAAACTTCCTTCAATTATACTTATCTGACTGTCACATGGTAATATGTACCTATCGAGATACGTATGCAAATTTTCGCGGAAGATTAGTAGAACCAAAAAGAAATCACTACAAAAAGGCTAATACACTCATGATGCGACGAAACTTTCATGAATTGATACGAAGGAGAAAAAATGTTTCGATAATGAAATGATCTTTCACTGACAAGAATATGGTTTATTACAGAAAAATAGAAAGGGCCCTTGTTTTAGTATTTTTTAACTCACTTAAAAAGTACAAAATATATAAAAATCTTTTGTCTTCTTTTTTTCCATTTTACAGGTTAACATATTTTTTTCCGTTTTATTTGCGTATTTTTGTCTGATTATTACTTTTAATTTATTAAATTTTATAATTTTTATTTTATATATTAAAGATATCAGCTTTATAATATAGATAAAATTATAAAAAAAAAAAGAATAATAATTAACAAAAAGTAAAAAATGTAGTATAAAAATCGGGTACATATAGGGTTTTTGGAGAGTCTTTCTTGATAACTTTACCCAATTAGAAAACCAATGATTTGATTGCTGGAAACGTCGTTTTTCATCTTCATTTTGTTGAAAATACGAACATATATTATATAAATACTAGTATGTTACCTTCGTAATGTAACAGCGGATACCTGATAACTATTTTTTAACGAATAAATGTTACATTTTAACTCATTAAATATATATTCAAAGTAAAAAAATTAAATCAAATTAAAATAAACCAGGGACGGAGGCACGTTAGAGTTTGGGTTGGCCAAGACCCACCCCAAATTTTTTGCATGAAGTATATTATACATTGGAGTTTTGTCACCAGCTTTTTTAAATTTGGTTATAAGTAACAAGGTTTGGCCCACCTTTTTTTCTTTTTTCTGATAGTTATTGAAGCTAACAATATATTTTAACGGTAGAGTGAATTATCTATAGTAGTTACATATTGAAAATGATGTACAATTTATAAGTGTGAGGAACTTATCAAATTAAGTCATTAGTTTAAAGTAACAAGGTTAACATTTAACAATTAGCCATATGAATAAAATCTATCATAATTTTCTTGAGTTTTAGTATCTTTCAAGTCTTTCTCTGCATTTATTTATTTGTAACAATTTTCCGGCTCACCCTAAAATTAAATCCTAGCTCCATCACTGAAATAAACTCAATGACATTAAGAAATTTAAAATTTAACAAAAATATATTAAAATAGATATTAAATTAAATAGCACGAAATTTTAAAAAATATGACGAAATTTGATTAAAAAAAGATAAATAAAAAAAAAAATTTAATTTAAAAATAAAAGTTTTTTAAATAGTTTGTTACAAATGTTGTTACAAAAATTGTTTCAAAAGTTTGTTTAAAAAATGAATGAATGAGCTTAATTTATCAAATATAATCTAATAGCTTTAATTTAACATTCTTATATTAATTTTTGACTTGAAATTAAATTTGATAATTTTAGGTTCGAAATTAAGATCGAAGTTAAGTTTTGAACAAGCCTCTTTATATAATAGTATAGATCCGATTTAACAAATAATGTTATTTGTTTTGTTATATAATAATAATAATACATGGGCATACCATGTGTTCCATATTACTCCGTATAAATCAATTATTCAGATTTGTGTGGTAGGAATTGAACACTTGCATGTACCACGCTTTTCACGTTGTCATTTCACATGTATATTATATGATTATATTTAATAAGAAATGGGATTTACATTTTGTTAAAAAACAAACGAGCAACAAATTACATTGCTTACTTCTTTTTAAATGTACGTGGTGAAAACAGCATTTGTAAATTTAGTTGCCATACCATCTCACGCCGATAACCGTCTTCATCCCTTTTTGTTATGACGTGCGTAATTTAGAATGTTTATAGCTTTCGGTTCAAAAGTATAGTTGAAAAGCAAACTCGTTTATAGGCGCCGGCCAAATTACATAGGATTCGTAATGGTCTTCTATTCGTTGTTAATTAGGAAAACCTAGTTGAACCGCCATCGACTCATGTCAACTTTTCGAACGAATAGTTGATATTTTTCCTTGATTACCAATCCATGGAAGTATTACGTTTCTACGAAAGCGAAATGATAGGACTCGGCTCAATAACGTTGATAAACCGAAGCCTATTATACTTCAATTATAATTGTGTACTTGTCATTTACAAATATGTGGTTTATATAATGGAAAATAATTTATCCTTCTATTTGATATGCTTACATATCTTCTTACTCTTATAATTATTACAAATGGATTAATCAATGGATGAAATTAAGAAAGAGAATAAGTGGATTACACATGTTTTAATTTGATGTGTGTAAGAGAATAAGTAGGAGAGTATTGTAAGAGGATTTAGCATTGCTCTTATATAATATGTTATATTCCACGGGAAGTTTCTTTATTTATCATATATCTCACTTTCCAATAATTTCTTTGATTATTAAAATAAAAATTGTAACTATCATACAAAGCTGGTTTTAATGAATTTGTTTTTCAAAGAGCCAATTTCATTTTTAGGGCCATTTGTTGTGCAACAACTCGGCTTTGACAAAAGTTGTCGAATTTATTTTCTCACCCTTTTTCAAAGGGCTGGTTTGGGTGTCTCATGCTTGTATTTGATAGTGAAATCTGATAAAGTGAAAATATCATGGTAAGTTGTTGGATAAATTTGGTTGCCAATGAACTTAAAAGTATCTAATTCGGAGTATCTATTTTCGAACTATTTGTCCGTGGGCCCAACTTAATTGGGGCAGGCCAAAAAAGAAAAGGAGATCTTCAAGTACAGCCGTTTGGATATACAGAAAATTAGGACTGTTTATCGGTTAGGTTTTTAATACTCCGCACGAGTTATTTTTTTATAGATATTTTATAATGTAGTATGCATCATTATAAAATCCATCCACGCATAAGGATTTTACTAAATTTTTAAATAATTTGTTTACTACTAATTGTCTAATTGGTATTAATGCATATACCGATAATGTAGTGTCCCTATAATTCAAATTTGTGGCATCAACAACCGGATATAAGCCTTCTCCAAACACATTTATCCACATATCCAGATGGTACTTATCACAGATTAAATTCGGTTGTAAAAAAAGTGTGCTTTGCAACTAAAGGTATCATCACTACTACACAAACTAATATAGAGCCTTGTTTAAAATCCCCTTAAAGCCCTTTTTTTTCACGGGAATCAAAAGGGAGGGGACTCTATTAGAAGATGGCATAGTTCCTTGTTTATAAAAGGGGCTCTATGATGAATAATAGAGCCATGTTTTTCCCTTGATAATTTGATTTAAAAAACAGTTTTTTATTTAGCATAGATCCTAGTTTTTTGTTTTGAAACATGGCTCTATGATATTCTTTTTTTTAATTAAAATAATACATGTACATATTTCTAGGTATCTGAAAGTTTATGGACTTTAAAATCGATAGTCGTGTGATAGGATCGAACTCGAGATCACGGGATTGCACACATTACGTGAAGAGTTAATTTATTTATTAAATATATTTATTATATTTATTAAATCAAACTGCAGCTAACGACCGTTAAGTAATTAAAGGTTAAGTTTTAAACGATCGTTATAGAATATTAAAGAAGCTAAAAGAAGGTGTCAGAAAGTTCTGGAAACCCCCTTTTAGCACATGTTATATTCGGCCTAAATAGAGGAGACAAGAGAGAAGGGAAAAGATTTTGTTGCTTTATCTTGTTTAACCTTGGAAGAGAAGTTTTCCAAGGTGTATATAAACAAACCTAAAGCCTCATAATTTTTCACTCCATTCTCTCTTTTCTTTGCTCTAACTGCCGGCCAAACACACCCTTATTAGGGTTTACCTTTGATTTTCTATAAGCTATTTTAGATCTAGTCCTAGCCCCTCTCTAGGGTTGTTGGGTAGATCTTCCATAGACTTGGAAGGCTCGGTTCTGTTCGTGCTAGACTCACGATTAGCTCATCGTATCACGTGTGTACAAGATCGTGGTGTGATCTTATTTTAGATTACATCCTGGTGGTATTCTTGATCTATTTTTACCGGTGATCATTCTGCTAAGGAAAAGGTATGTAACCCTAGCCTTGATTAATTATAATTGTGTTATTTAAAGATCTTGTTAATCTGCTTCCGCTGTATGCTCTTTGATCTATGTTAGGGTTTTTATAATTGTTATGATAATCATAAACCATCAGTGGCATCGAGAGCCGTTTTAACATGTTATAATTATCAAGATCTAAAGTTTTTTAACTAATATTGATTTGTGTTAAAATTACATGTTGT
The DNA here is from genome assembly GCA_025667525.1 of Glebionis coronaria. Taxonomy (NCBI): domain Eukaryota; kingdom Viridiplantae; phylum Streptophyta; class Magnoliopsida; order Asterales; family Asteraceae; genus Glebionis; species Glebionis coronaria. The sequence goes on from CM046881.1 coordinate 219,250,248, forward strand.
TTTTAGGTTTTATAAAAATTAGGGGTTTTGTTTTTATTGTTTAAAAATGGCTTTGTCGTTTTCTATATAAAAAAAAATATTTTTGTAAACCCTAAAATTACATGGTAATTAACTTTAGATTTATGCATGAATTAATTGTTATGTCATGTGTGGTTACGATCCGTAGTAGTTTTTTTAATTGTTAAGAGAATATGGAAGATCCGTAATAAACATGCATGTCTTTACGGATCATATAATTTTGATTGCTATTTGCTTTATTTGATTCAAAGTTTTAAAATTAGGGAAGACTTTTTATGTTAATAAAAACCCTAGATTTGATGTTCTTTGAATAAATTGTTATGCATGTGGCTATTTGATTTAGTTTTTTTTTTGTACTACTTGTTTTCATGCGTTTTTAACATTGTATGTTGTAAACAAGGGTAATTTTTTTTAAGAAAAAATAATATGGACTAAATCCTATCAAAATTAATGAATTGTTTTGAGATCTAAATTACATATGATTTGTGTTGATTAGAATTGCAATAGCAACTTAACGGCCTACTCAATTTTGACAAACTATAAAGTGGGTATAACGCACCGCTGGTCAAGTACCCGGTTAAGGAAGGAGGTGCTATGCTTTTACGCTGACCAAATTCCCGGCTCGCCTGTGCGTCAAAATTGGAATTACCTACGGTTGTTATTGGTATAATTCTTTAAGGTTGTTTGGTTTAACCAATACCTCAACTTGCAAATATATGATGAACTTTTAGTCTCACCAAAAAGTTTACTAAACGTTTTATTAAACTTATGCTATGGAGATGTATGCATGCTTCTCAATACATGATTTTGACACCAAAATCTATACCCTAAAAATTTAAGTCATATGCCCTCTAATTGACGAACACTTGAAGTTACAATTGTCGTCATATAAGATATCGGACGATGTTGTAATGGAGAGAAAACTTCATGACTGAATAAGATTGCACATGAAGGTTTTACGTTCTTTAGATTAGTCGACTTAATTGAGTTACTCAGTGAGAACTGGAAACTTAAGGCATAAAGAAGGGATAAAACATGTTTACAATGCAAAAGGTTTTGGCAATGTAAATCCCTGACATATCTAGAAATTGCAATATGATTTGGCAATTATTGTTCGACAAGTTACTATGTTGAATACATTTGTCACTAGCAGATCAACTGATGTGATAAATCTATGTCAATATGGATTCTAGTTTTTCAAGGAAATACTATGGTTTTATTACCGGGGTAATTTTATTTTCTTGAATTTTATTATCGAAAATACTAATGTTTGAACTTATTTCTGTAGAAATGGCTCAACCCGAAAACAATCTGACAATAAGCTCGGCGTTCAAAGCATTTTTTGAACAACCTGAACTTACTGGCCCTAATTTCAATGATTGGTACCGCTCACTAAGAATTGTTCTGAGAGCAGCGGGTACCATCAATATCTTGGAAACTCCTTTTCCGGAGGATTTTGCTGAAGGAGCAACTGATGCGGAAAGGCTTCAACACGCTGCTAACGTTAAGAAGCACCATGAGGTGGCTGCTGTAATGTTAGGGAGAATGGCTCCATCACTTCAAAGGAAGTATGAGCTATTTCATCCTAAGCAGATGCTTGATGAACTCAAGGCAGTGTATGAAACGCCACAAGCTGTAGAGATCTATGATCTGGTTGATGCTCTACATAGTTGCAAGCAAGCTCCTGGAAAGTCCGTAAGTGCACATTACATGGAGATGAGGGGTTATATGGAACAACTCATCGCACTAGGACAACCCTTCGATCATAATATGGCTATTAACCTGATCAATAGGTCCCTTAATAAGGACTTCGGTGATTTTGTTCGTAACTATAATATGCATTGCACGGGGAAGACAGTGAATGATTTGCATGCAATGCTCATTGACTTCGAAAAGGGTTGAAAGATAAGGCACCCACTGCTACTCCTCAAGTACTTTATGTACAAAAGGGTAGAGTGTCGAAACCAAAACCGCAAGGGAATAAGAAGCAGAAAGGCAAAGGCAAGGTTGATAAGAGCAAGCAAGTTGCGACTACATCAAAACCGAAGCATAACTTTGCTAAGAAATCTCTGAAAGATGAGACTTGTCACCACTGCAAGATGACTGGACACTGGAAGAGGAATTGCTCTCTCTATCTCCATGAAATGGCAGAACATAAGAAGAAGGCTGAGCAAGTTGCTGCAGCACCATCTTCAGGTAACTTATTTATGATAGAGTTATTTAATCTTTCATACAAATCAAACTCCTGGGTATATGATACGGGATGTGGTATTAACATTTGTAATACCCTGCAGGGATTTGAGTTGAAGAGGAGACTATCCTATGGGGAACAATCTCTGCAAGTGGGCAATGGCGCACAAGCACCGGTTGAAGCTATAGGAATATTTAAATTAGTTTTACCTTCGGGTTTAGTACTGTTTTTAAATAATTGTCATTATGCACCTACAATTGTTAGGGTTGTTATTTCCTTTTCTTGTATGTTGGATCTTGGATTTACTCACACGATTGATAATAATAGAATTTCTGTTTTTAAAGATGGTCTATTCTATTTTGATGCAATTTCTGTGAATGGTGTTTTTGAAATTAACATGCATGATGAAAATTCCAAGAGAAAAAATAATTCTGTTTTTAGCATGAATAAGAAGAGAAAGTTAGACAATAACTCTTCTTATCTTTGGCATTGTAGGCTTGCCCATATTGGGAAGACTCGCATACAAAAGCTGCAACGTGATGGGCTTTTGGAAAGTATCAATGATGAATCATTTGATAAATGTGAATCTTGTATCTCTGGGAAGATGACCAAGAAACCTTTTAATAGCAATATTAAAAGGGCTACTGAACTACTTGGTTTGATACATACTGATGTGTGTGGACCACTTAGACATGTGTCAAGGAAAGGTGCTAGCTACTTCTTAACGTTTACGGATGATTATAGCCGTTATGGTTGTGTTTATTTACTTAAGCATAAACATGAGGTATTTGAAACATTCAAGACGTTTAAGGCAGAAGTGGAATTACAACTAGGAAAGAAGATTAAAGCTCTTCGTTCTGACCGTGGTGGTGAATATTTAAGTCAAGAGTTTAAAGATTATTTAAGTGAGAATGGAATTGTTCAGAAACTTACTTCTCCGTATACTCCACAACAAAATGGTGTATCTGAAAGGAGAAATCGTACATTATTGGATATGGTACGATCTATGTTTAATCTTACAACTTTACCATTATCTTTTTGGGATTATGCTCTTGAAACTGCTGTTCGTATTCTGAATATGGTTCCCACAAAGAAGGTTGATAAGACACCATATGAACTATGGCATGGCAAGAAGCCATATTTGTCTTATTTGAAAGTCTGGGTTTGTGAGGCGTATGTGAAACGTGACTCTGGAGATAAACTCCAACAACGCTCAGTATAATGTATCTTTGTAGGTTACCCTAAGGAAACTATGGGTTACTACTTTTATTATCCGGCTGAGAACAAGATAGTTGTGGCTCGGTATGGAGACTTCCTTGAAAATGATCTTGTAAATCAAGAATTCAGTGGGAGAAATTATGATCTTGAAGAAATTCAAGAAGATACATTGCTTTCTGAAAATACTAGCGATGAAATTCCTGTAGAACCAGAAAGTCTGAGTGTTCCACCGGAATTAATTCCTCCACGTAGGTCTCAAAGGACTATACGTGCGCCGGACAAACTATGTTTATACATAGAGGATGATGAGGAGGAAGTAGGGGATCTTGGTGAACCTGCTAACTATCGGTCCGCAATGTCTGATCCAGAAAAGTCAAAATGGATAGTTACGATGAATGAGGAAATGAAATCCATGGAAATCAATGATGTTTGGATTCTTGTAGATGCACCTAAAAATGCTAAAGTAGTGAAAAATAGGTGGATCTATAAGAAGAAAACTGACATGGATGGCGATGTACAATCCTACAAAGCACGTTTAGTGGCTAAAGGTTTTACTCAAACTTTTGGCATAGACTACGAGGAGACATTTTCTCCTGTAGCAGACTTACGAGCTATTAGGATTCTCATAGCTATAGCAGCATACTATGACTATGAGATATGGCAAATGGATGTTAAAACTGCCTTCTTGAACGGTCGCTTAGATGAAGACATCTATATGCAACAACCGGAAGGGTATGTTGATCCTAAATTTCCAAAACGCGTGTGCAAACTTCAAAGGTCTATTTATGGTTTGAAGCAAGCATCACGTCAATGGAATAAGCGATTTGATGAAGAAATCAAAAAGTTTGGATTTATTCAAAATCGTGATGAGCCATGTGTATACCGCAAAGCTAGTGGGAGTAATGTAGTGTTCCTAATTCTATATGTCGATGACATATTGATCATGGGAAGTAACATTCCAAGACTTAAGGAAGTTAAGGATTATCTTGGTAAATGCTTCTCTATGAAAGATTTGGGAGATGCTGCATATATTCTGGGAATTAAGATCTATCGAGATAGGAGTAGACGGTTAATTGGTCTTAGCCAAGATGCTTATATTGATAAGATATTGAAGAAATATAACATGCATAACTCTAAGAAAGGTTTCTTACCGATGGAGGTTAAGCATGAGTTAAGTCATGAGAAAGATGCATCATCACCTGAAGAGGTGGCTTACATGAAGAAGGTGCCTTATGCTTCGGCTGTAGGATCTATTATGTATGCTGTAAGATGCACAAGGCCCGATGTGGCGTTTGCTCAGAACTTGGTCAGTAGATACCAACAGAATCCAGGGAAGTCCCACTGGACTGCTGTTAAGCATATTTTGAAGTATTTGAGAAGTACGAAAGATATGTTTTTGGTATTCGGGGGTAAACCAGACACAGAATTGAATGTAACAAGATTCTGTGATGCGTCCTGGCAATGTGATAAAGACGATACGAAGTCTCAGACGGGTTACGTGTTTGTCATCAATGGAGGAGCAGTTGACTGGAAGAGCAGTAAGCAGAAAACCATTGCTATGCATGCGACTCAATCTGAGTACATGGCCGCTTCAGAAGCCGCAATGGAAGCTGTTTGGATTAGGAAGTTTATTGGAGATCTTGGAGTGATGCCTTCAATTAAAGAACCTATTGATATATATTACGACAATTCTGCGGCAATAATATTCGCCAATGACCCTGGAGTCATGAAGGGCGCCAGACACTTTAAACGTAGATATCACTACGTTCGAGAACAAGTGGAAGCTCGAGAAATAAAATTGATAAAAGTTCACACAGATGATAACGTAGCTGATCCTTTTACTAAGGCTTTATCTAGGCCAAAGGTAGTTAAGCATGCCAAGGTAATTGGGCTGCAACTAGCTAGCGAATTCATGCAATAAATCTGTTGATTAGTATTTGGATAAAGGATGTAAGACATTATTGAATTGATGAAATAAAGATTGGATTTCGTTTATTTTTCTGTTATTTGATTTTGTATCCTATTTTACATGTTTTAATCCATGAGCATTTTGATGTTTCTAAATGTCCGTTGTCGATTAATAATATGGGAGTATTATTAAATTAAGACAATTCAAAATAGTGACAGAGTATACTTGAAAGTATATTGGTCAATTTTGGATGATATTTGATGGATCAAATATTGGACTTATCCCAACTATGTGATTTTACTTTATGGATCTTTGTCATTAAGTAAATCATAAACAGTTATCCTTAGACCTGAGATGCCAGAAAACTGCATTGAATATAGTGCATTTCTGTAAGGTAACCTAACGCTAAACGTAACTGGTAGTCATAAGGGTTATTTTCAGAAGTGTTGCGAAGTTCATGTGTTTTGCTTGTAGTCGAAATGGGATTCGTTTCCTTCAAATTATTATTTGAAGTATATATACAACTGGGCCCCTCGGGGGAATAATAAGATGTTTGTGTGGCCACACCCAAATGTGTTTTGGTAATCTTGCTATATCCGTAAACGAGAAACAGAATAGTTAATGAAGGAATGACTAAGATCCATATCCTTATTAACAATGTATTTGAAATGAGAGGATAATAATAATGATTATATATCATTAAAAGGTTTTGTCCAGGAAGCCTTACTCGAGTTGTACTAGTGACATTGTTAGTGTAACTAGACGCTAATCAATGTGATCACGACATTCGAATTTTGTCCAAGTGGGAGCTGAAAGTTTATGGACTTTAAAATCGATAGTCGTGTGATAGGATCGAACTCGAGATCACGGGATTGCACACATTACGTGAAGAGTTAATTTATTTATTAAATATATTTATTATATTTATTAAATCAAACTGCAGCTAACGACCGTTAAGTAATTAAAGGTTAAGTTTTAAACGATCGTTATAGAATATTAAAGAAGCTAAAAAGAAGGTGTCAGAAAGTTCTGGAAACCCCCTTTTAGCACATGTTATATCCGGCCTAAATATAGGAGACAAGAGAAAAGGGAAAAGATTTTGTTGCTTTATCTTGTTTAACCTTGGAAGAGAAGTTTTCCAAGGTGTATATAAACAAACCTAAAGCCTCATAATTTTTCACTCCATTCTCTCTTTTCTTTGCTCTAACCGCCGGCCAAACACACCCTTATTAGGGTTTACCTTTGATTTTCTATAAGCTATTTTAGATCTAGTCCTAACCCCTCTCTAGGGTTGTTGGGTAGATCTTCCATAGACTTGGAAGGCTCGGTTCTGTTCGTGCTAGACTCACGATTAGCTCATCGTATCACGTGTGTACAAGATCGTGGTGTGATCTTATTTTAGATTACATCCTGGTGGTGTTCTTGATCTATTTTTACCGGTGATCATTCTGCTAAGGAAAAGGTATGTAACCCTAGCCTTGATTAATTATAATTGTGTTATTTAAAGATCTTGTTAATCTGCTTCCGCTGTATGCTCTTTGATCTATGTTAGGGTTTTTATAATTGTTATGATAATCATAAACCATCAGTATCCACACAGCAAAACACACAAAACAAGCAGCAAAAACCAAATTGTAACAAAACAATTTATATTCAAGATCAAAGTTGAGTCACGTCAGTGTAATACAAGTTCTACAGACTTAACATGAGCTTAAAAAACATACTAATATCACTAATTAAACATCACAACAGTTTCATAAGTGTTTTGGTGAGGTACGAAAAAGAAGAGATACAAAAGACATGACCACGTGCCGACCTTTCTGAAACACTAGCATGACTGATCATCAGATGTCGCACACTGAAATGAACGAGCTCACGTTGTTGTCCAATTCTTTGGTAGTAAATGAATTCTTGTCGCTCTACGGCATCTATAAAAAAAACATGCATGAGCTCAATGTAAGAAAAGAAAAATAAAGAATATAGCAATATAAAACAGGTTTCAGATTTGCCGTATGATGCACTGTTATTACAGATCAAACAATCAGATCTGTTTTCCTATTAAGATAACACTTTATTGTTTGATCTTAATAGGAAAATAGATCTGATTGTTTGATGTGTAATAACGATCATACGGCTAATCTGATTGATATTCCATACAAAAGCTGCAAAATCACAAAAAATGTTGATTGTATGATATACTAGTCATCTGCAACAATGGTCATACGCATATCATCATGGAATATCGATCTCATACAAAAGCTGGTGTATGCCAAAAAAGATCACAAAAAAATTGTTCCGGTAATGTCATCGGTAAACGAGTCGCATAAACTATAAACCTATCCCAATAGTTCTATTCTGTTACATGCAAAAAATATAAATGTACACTTCGGTTATCTTTGGTTCAGTGTGGTACACAAAAGTTGTTTCTTTTGCTGACTGAAGCTGGTCAAGCCTAATAAGCTAAATTTAGGATTAACAAAGCTGTTTGTAAATGGAATATAAAAATTAATGCTTGGATGCCAAACTTCTCGTTATAAAAAAACACTACTACATCCGTCCCGTAATAAGTGTCCACTTTTACTTTTCTAGGTCTTTTTTATACAACTTTGACTATAAATAATTTCAATTGTGTTATATAATACCGGATGAAAGTTATATGTATGGATGGATATTTTAAATGCATTTTCATTAAATATATTTTTCAGAAGATATTTATGGTCAAAGTTGAATAAGGAAGACCGGAAAAAGTCAAAGTGGACACTTATTATGGGACGGAGGGAGTAATAAGCTAACTCCTGAGTACGTACTTCCTTTTGACCTATTTCTGGATCAGCACCGGTATCATATATTTGGTTTTCAGCAATTAGCACAACAGTCTATATTGTAACACATTCCCATCTAGCTTATTACATCCATAATATAAGAGCACTGAGTTGGCATGACTAACTGGTACACCTAATTCTATGTGGCAGCATTCTGTTTGTGCACCTAGTAACTTTAAATCCGTTCCCCTAGTATCCTAAAGTGCTTACTTTCAAAGTTTCAACCACTTATAATATTGAGCTATTAAAAACGATCTTGCCGGTACTCAGTTAGGTTGTATGTTCCTAGTTACTAATGCCCCTAAGTTAACTTTAACGGTGAAAATGTAAGTAACTGGCATAACCCTAACTGGAGAGGCATGAGGCCTTTAACATGCATCATGATGACATCTCTCATTGTGGCCAATAATCATACAGAAACACAATATATTCGTCATAAATTTAAGTTGCTTACTGTCTTGGGGAACGAATACTGTTGATGTGTTACAAATTGGTGCATCCACTTCAAAACATAGTAGCCGCACTCCCAATAGTGACTTTGTTGGTTACACTAGAAAAATAATAGCAATTTTAAAATCATTCAACAAAAGAAATAAAAATAATAATAATATACATGTTTAGAATGAAATGATTTACCTCGACGAGATTCCATTTTGCAGTAGTTTGTTTAAACTGTCTGCAATTTGAAAGCAGAAACTTAGTTTGAGATAAATAGATTATTCAAGACTTGTTTTGCACTTCTAATTTTGTTTAATACTTGTCAACTTCCAGGACACTGCACAACAGTATGTAACTACAAGTATTAGTACGCACGACTATTAGAAATGTTGATTGTACAAGCGTTCATGAGTGTTATGTCGTATGCCTCTGCATTCAAGCAGTCATGATACAGGGTGCATAGGTGTGTCAAACGGGCCGACCCAACCTGACCTGATCCGACCAAAGGCGGAGCTGATGGGGTGACGGGTGGGTGCTGGCCCCCCCTCATCAGCCTAACTTTTATGCTATGTAGTATGGTGTGACGGATGATACAAATGGCATAAAAGAGTATTGGCCTCACTTATAATATGGGTTACAGATTTATAGTTAACAAAGTTTATGGATATATGGGTTAAAGTAGAATCGAAAATGGCAGAAAGTGATTTATTTTTTTTTCCATTCTTAAAGAAGAAAAGAAGGAGGAGGCACCTAGGCTGAGGAAGGGTTATGTACCTCCTGTACTTGTATTTATTAATAAAGGCCCAAAACAATTTTCTTATAATGACATATATGTATTGCCTTAAAGTCCATTTACGCTATAAAACCTTTGTTATATTTAAATGTCATACGAAGTGACTTATTTTTCCATTATATGTAGTAAGGAATTTTGTTAAAATAAGGTAATCATTTCTTTTTTGTATTTGATCCTTTTTCCTCCTAAGTAAAAACCAGTTTCATTTATAATAATTTGAGTAGACATGGATGTAACAACCAAGAGTTCAAAAACTGATTCTCAAATCAATAAGCTTCCTAGTTTTATTGATTATTTCTTATCTTGTCTTTCATATTATATCATCATCAACTTATTGTACATTTTTTATTGTAGATTTTTAAGCTCTTAAACCAAGACGGTTGATCTCCGCCGCCGATAGTACGTACTCCAATATTGGTCCAAATCATACCGTAAATTGCAATGAATGAGCAATTTATCTTATTTTACTCCTTTTTAAACAAATATGCCTCAGTTGCAATTTGAATTCGCAACTAAATCTTAAAAAAAAGTCTAGTTCTAAGTATCGAATTTAAATAAATGCTTATGTACAATTTTCATTATATTTCTACTTTAATATATGGTTCGTATACTTTTGTAGTAACATATGACATTTTACATCGTAGGTTAAATAATTTTTAAATTCATTCTGGCAATTAATGTTTTACGACAAAGCAACGTCCCCCCCTAACTTCAAACGCTAGCTCCGCCCCTGGATCCGACCTGATCCAATAAAGTCTTATAGGGTCGGGTTCCATCGGGCCCAGCTATGCTTATCGGGTCAAGCCGACTTACCCGATAGCCTTATAGGGTCAGGTTAGGGTTATTTTTTAAATCTTATCAGGTTCTGGTTCAACCTGATAACCCGATATTAACCTCCTGTCTATTTTTTTCTCATTTTATACCCATTAACATCAACACCGTATGGTTGTGAATGTGTTACAAACTACTCCATCCGTCCCATAATAAGTGTCCACTTTGACTTTTTTCGGTCTTCCTTATTCAACTTTGACCATAAATATCTTTATTTGTGTTATATAATACCGGATTAAAATTATATGTAATGAAAATGCATTTAAATATCAATCCATACATATATTTTTCATCAAATATTGTATGACACAAATAAATATATTTATAGTTAAAGTTGAATAAGAAAGACCGAGAATAGTCAAAGTGGACATTTACTATGGGACGGAGGTAGTAATTGTTTTGGCCCAACATGCATATTAATTAACGGTTATCTAGTAGCTACAGCCAAAATCTTTTTGTTACAGCACCTTTGTTTGAACTTGCCTGCTAAACTTTTTCCTCTTTAAAGTCACTAACCTTCAATGAAGATTTTTTTACAACAATTACAGCTTTCACATGCTTCAAGGAATGATTTAATTGTGTGCAAGTGCTACTATGCTATTTACATTTATCAAAATACAATTAGCAATTAGCCATGGTTTCGAACATGAACATCTGTGAATGGTACTAACTACCAAGAGTGATTGACAATCACTATAGGTTAATGGGTACACCCTATATATCATTAGACGTAGATGTTTTTTTTCTACATGTCTAAAGGATTAAATCATAATCATGAAAGCATAACAATCTAATTTCGACACATTGGTATCATTAATATCTGCAAACATCATGTTTAACTTACTAATATAAAGTTTATTATATTTAATATTAACAAAAGAAAAGTAAGATAAAATTAAAGTAGTACTCATTATACTGGAACAATTAGTATAGAGACATATAATATACAGTATCTATATTCTCTTTGTAGCCAAATTCACCAGAACCCGATAACAACACATATTCCTACAATTATTAATTGAAAAAATAATTCACAATATAATTCATAGTTCACAATTAAAGATTAGTTGAAAGAGATATATGATAGTAGAAAGATTAGAAAGACTAATTGAACAAACAAGTAAATTTAGAAATTTGATACCTGCTAATTGAGGATATGATTGTGTGACGGCGTCAGATATGACTGTGTGTGAGAGAGAGTTTGGGTTTAAAGTTGTGGATATGGTGAAGTGAGAGAGGGTTCGGTTTTGTGAAAGTAGATGGGGGGGAGGAGTTTTAGTCCGTATTGAAATTTTGGGAAAATTTTGGGAAAGTTTTGGTGAAATATTGGGGGGAGAAAGAGCGGGCTGGTGAAAAATATGGGTGCGGAAAGGTTTTGGTGAAATAATTGGGAGCATGGATAAACTTAGAAAATATATATGATAAAGTTACAATTTATAGAGCCCCGTTTTTTGAAAGGTGACAGGAGTCTATGGGGTTTCTCAAATAGAGCCCCGTTCCGTATGTATAAACATGGCTTTATAGCATTCAAAAAGAAAGAGAGTTCATTTAGAGCTCTTTTTTACAAGTAAGGGTTTTATTAAGGAGGCTTTATACCCATTTCTATAGTAGTGCATAGATGTGTCATATGAGCAATTTATTGTTCATAAATACCAATGCAATAATACCAATTATGTTAAATAGGGCTATGAAAATTTGTATATCAAGTTTGAACATTTGAAAACACGAGTGGTACCAAAGACCATATTCCTAACTTATATAGGCTTAAGAATCATAAATGAAAAGAAAAAACCAATGATAAACAGACGGAGAATAGAAAAAAATAAAAATAAAGAATAACGCTCAAAATTCTCAATTATAGGTTCAAATTCTCTAATGGTTTTTCAGGCCTTTCAATATAAATATTTGGACATAACTAAAAGACATAACCTTGTAACCTTCAGTGATTTGCTTCTGTTTTTTGTCAAGCCAAAGAGTTCTAGGAAATAACTACATGTTATAAGCAAATTTACATTCAATTTATTATTTTAGAGCAAAATCATAGATACAGTGAAAACCTTAGAAATAATCTAGTTACATGAAATCCAAGCCATCCCATGATAATGTGATCAACTCCTGAATCTGTCTCTTTATGCATAAAATCTCCTAACGCGCAATATTTCTTATAAAAGAGATTTTTGATAAAGGATTTGCTTTTGTTCAAAAAAAAAATAAAGGATTTGCTAATCATTTTAACACAGTATTATAAATTCTAATTAAATGAATGTGTAAATGCTTGCAAGTCCACCTAACACGACTGTAAGTTTATGGAGTTTAATTTTAATAGTCGTGTGTTATGATCGAACTCGAAATTACGGGATTACACATAATACGTAAAGATTTAATTTATTTAATAAATATATTTATATGTTTATTAATTAAACCGAGCTTTAAACATTTAACCAACGTTAAGTTTTAAGAGTTAATGATTAACGGTTAAACATGAAATAAACTAGAAGAGGAAAAGAAAGATCTGGAACACCCTTAGGGTGGGTTGGACCGACGGTGGAGACAAAGAAGGGAGAAAAGATTTTCTTGCTTTGTTTAGTTTTGTCTGGCACTACAAGTTTGAAGACCCTATATAAACACATGGGGTGCTTCATAATTTTCACCCACTTCCTCCTCTTTTTCTCCTGCTATCGACCAAAAGAAAAACACATTTTTTAGGTTTTCTTTTATCCTTTGGTTGATTTCTTGAATCAAGTCCTAGCCCCTCTCTAGGGTTGTTGGGTTGACTTTCCACTATACATTTAAGCTCGTTTTATACGTACTAGCATTACGCTTAACTCGTTATTATACGTACGTACAAGAACGTGATACAATCTCATTATAGATTGAATCTTGGATCGATTAACAAAACGGTAAGGGGTTAATCATTGATCCGTTATAAACCCTAATTGGAGATTCGTTCTTGCCTTGTGGAATCATATTAGCTAAAAGGTATGTAACCCTAATTCGATTAATTATGAATGTGTTATTATGATCTTGCTAAATCGCTTCCGCTATATGTGTTTTGATCTTTGTTAGGGTTTTAATAATTGTTATGAACTATATAAACCTTCAGAGGTATCAGAGAGCCGTTTTAACATGTTATAATTATCGAAATCTAAGTTTTTTAATTAATAATTGTTTTGAGTTAAAATTAAATGTTTTTAGGTTTTCTTAAAATTTTAGGGTTTTTTTTTTTACAAATCGGTTTTGGCGGATTTTATAAAAAAGAAAATTTTGGAACCCTAAATTGCATGTTGTATAATTTTAGATTAAAATTGCATGGTGTATAATTTTAAATTAAAATTACATGATTAATTGTTATGTCATGTAGATTAATGGTTACGATCCGTAGAGAGATTTAATTGTTAAGTGACGTGGGTGGATTCATGATGAACATGCATGTTTTTTCATGGATCATAAAATTGAATGTGCTACGTGTTTTATTTTGTTTCAATAAATTTAGAATTAGGGAAAACTTTTTATGAACATAAAAACCCTAGATTTTAAACTTATTGAATAAATTCGTATGCATGCGGCTATTTGATTTACTTTTTGCACACATATAAATTGTTATTATGTGTTTATGATATAGTTTTTTTTGTTTGCCTATTTGTTTATTTAAATTGCATGAATTGTTAAGGGTAATTTTTTTAAAGAAAAATAATATGGACTGTTAGACCAAAGATATAGATGGGTCGTACCCATTAGGTTATATGTTAGTTACTTAGTCCCCAAGTTAATGTATTAGTATATATACATATACAATCTTTGTATAATAATCAATTACAATAATACAATACCTTGAGGTTTTATATGGTATCTAAGCCAAAACCCTAAAGAATCCTTTTTCGGGCACAAATCCGGCACCCTTCACATTGTTCGCCGGAATTTACAAATTCCTGCAACGTTTTTGCTTTTTCCGGCCAAAATACATTGATTCACGAAAAACCAACAACATCATTTTGATTCTCATATAATTCCGAACAAAACCCATCAATCAATTTTGGGTTTGCAATCAGCTACCGCCACCGCCGCCGCCGACCGCCGCTGTCAACCTTTAAAAAAACAAGAATATGGCTATGATGTTAGCTTTCACCACAGCCGATAAAACGGCTCACAACTCGCGTAAGTTCGCTTTTACCCTTTCACCTACAAACTATGGTTACTGTAAAAATATGATTGAACCATTCCTCATCATGGGTTATGTGGATAGCTCAATACCCTGTCCATCAAAACGGTACCCGCTATTGCTGAAGGTGAAACTGTTCCACAGGAGAACCCAAATTATTCAATTTGGGTCTCCAATGATGCCCACGTACGTTTGTTAATTATCTCTACAATCTCAGAAACTTCTTTTCGCCATGTTCAAGGTACAACCTCTCGAGATATTTGGTTGTCTCTTGAAAAGGCGTATGCACCTCATTCCACATCTACTGAATACACTCTCAAGACACAACTTCTGAGAATAGAAATGCATGGTGATGAAACTCTTGATGCTTATCTTAATCGTGCTCAAGAATATGTTGATGCACTCTCCGCTATTGGTGAACCTGTAAAAGATAAAGATCTCGTTATGCTTGCTGTCTCGGGTCTCTGTGAAGAATATAACGGCCTTAAAACCACAATCACTGCCCGTCAAAGTATAACTGCATTTAGTGAGCTTCATGCACTCCTTAGTGATCATTATTATATGCTTGGAAAAACACGTGCACCTGCTCCAACAGTTACTCCATCTTTTTCTACAAACTACGCAGTGGGCTCACCAAGCATATAAGAACCTCGCAAGGCTCGACTTTCAGAGTTGGCTGCTCAATTGAGTGCACTTGGATTTCAATTGTCACCCATTGCACCATCTGGTCCACAAGCTTTTTACGGTGCTCGTTCATCCAACAACAACAGGAGTAACAATAACAACAACCGTGGAAATCGAAACAACTCTCGTGGTAACAACAACAACCGAGGTTGTGACAATGGTCGTCAATTTGATTGGGCATCCACCCAGAACACAGTGTATGGCACTCTCCATAGATGTGGTATTGGTCACATTCCATCACAATGCCCGAATCGTGATCCTTCGACCATTCGTACTCGGCCATCGGCTAACTTTGCAAATACTCGTGGTCAACCCTCTACTGCGTCTACAAATTGGCATTCAGACACCGGAGCAAACAGTCATGTGACACCTGATTAGGAAGCAATGGACAATTCAGAAGCATATTATGGTGACGACGCACTTCATGTTGGCAACGGTAAGGGTCTTCCTATTCTTCATATTGGTTCTTCTAAACTTTACTCGCCACAAAAAACGTTTTCTCTCAAAAACATTCTTCATGTACCAGAAATCTCCCATAATCTCCTTTCTGTTCAAAAATTTTGTCATGATAATGGTGACTTTTTTGAACTTCACTCTTCTTATTTTGTTGTAAAGGACGAGTCTACACACACCACTCTTCTCACCGGCCCCAGTAAACAGGGTCTCTACACCATCACTCTTCCCCAACTGAAGTCGATCAACAGAGTGTCTTTTTCGGTTCTACGAGCTTCCCCAACCATCTGGCATAGGCGGCTCGGACATCCTCATCAACGTCTTTTGCGTTCTATGCTTTCTAATTTTTCTCTTCCTGTTACAAATAATAGTTTGTCAAGTCTATGTGATTCTTGTCAATTGGGAAAATCTTCAAAAATCCCTTTATTTGTTTCTGATTTTCGAAGTAATAATGTTTTAGACTTGGTTTATTGTGATGTTTAGGGTCCCGTACCTTTGTTATCTTTTGAAGGTCATAGGTATTTTATGTTGTGTGTTGATCATCATTCTCGGTACATGTGGATATATCATTTAGCTCAAAAATCTGATGTGTATTCAACTTTTAAATCATTCGTGAAAATGGTCGAATGTCAATTCACCACAAAACTATAGAATGTTCAAACCGATTGGGGTGGTGAGTTTCGCAATTTAGCTTCGTTTTTCTCTTCGCTAGGAATTATTCACCGGCGATCTTGTCCTCATACAAGTGAGCAAAATGGCTTTGTTGAACGTCGCAATCGCCACGTTGTAGAGACTGGTCTTACTCTTCTTGCTCAATCATGTGTTCCTCAACGATTTTGGCATTATGCCTTTGATACTGCTGTTTACCTAATCAATCTCATGCCCTCTCGCACATCAACAAAC
Organism: Glebionis coronaria; assembly: GCA_025667525.1. NCBI lineage: Eukaryota > Viridiplantae > Streptophyta > Magnoliopsida > Asterales > Asteraceae > Glebionis > Glebionis coronaria. Next base: position 219,266,667 of record CM046881.1, read on the forward strand.
AAGTCACCTTTTGAACATGTATTCAAACGTCAACCCGACTTTACTTTTCTTCCTGTCTTTGGGTGCCTATGTTTTCCCCATCTTCGTCCATACAATCGTCACAAAATGGATTTTCGTTCAACTCCGTGTGTCTTTCTTGGCTAAAGCTCCTCCCATCATGGATACCGTTGTCTTGATATTTCGACAGAGCATCTTTATATTGCTCGTCATGTTCGTTTTAACGAAGCACATTTCCCCTTCGATATCCCTAAAACTACATCATCACCCTCTTCGCAAACATCTCCATATTACTCTTCGGAATCACCTTATATAATTCCTACCACAGACCATCCAATCCCATCACCTTCACCTAGCTCACCTATCTCTTCTCCATCATCTGTTTCACCACAGTTGAGTCCAACTTCTCAAATTTCTCCCGTGTCTTCTAATGGCCAACAATCTCCTGTATCGAATACATCCATACCAACACCACCCCCACCATCACCACCTCCTATACTTCGACAACGTCCCGCAAATCTTCGTCCAAATCCCAAACAACGGGTTCCTTACGATCCTTCTGCAAATCATGTTACCGTCCTCCCCACTAAAATCACTGAACCAACCTCGTTTACTGTTGCCAACAACTCTCTAGAGTGGCGTCAAGCTATGAAAGAAGAGTATGATGCTCTCGTCAAGAATGAAACGTGGTCTTTAGTACCTCGTACCTCTAACACCAATGTTCTTGATGGTAAGCGGGTATACAAGATAAAACATGACAAGAATGGTGTTATCACTCGTTACAAAGCAAGATTTGTTGCCAAAGGTTTTCGGCAAAAACCAGGTATTGATTTTCATGAGACATTTAGCCCGATCGTCAAGTCAACAACTATCCAGGCTGTTTTATCACTTGTTGTTACTCACAGCTGGCCACTACAGTAATTAGATGGTCAAAATGTATTTCTTCATGGAAGTCTTAATGAGCAGGTTTATATGAACCAACCTCCGGGCTTTATTGATCTAGAACGACCACATCATGTATGTTTGCTTCATAAGTCTCTTTATGGCTTAAAGCAAGCCCCACGCGCTTGGTTTGAGCGCCTTTCCATGACTCTTTATGATCTCTGTTTCAAAGGCTCTAAAACGGATCCATCTTTGTTTATTTATGCGCGTGGAAACATATTTTTGTACATTCTGGTATATGTGGATGATATCATCGTTACAGGTAATAACACGGGCACTATCGATAATATAGTTTGTCAACTTGGATCAGCTTTTGCATTAAAAGATCTCGGGCCCCTTAACTACTTCTTGGGTATTGAAGTTGTTCATCATGTGTCTGGTATTCTCCTGTCTCAAAAGAAGTATATTTTGGAGCTATTACAAAGGGCTGGTCTTTCTAACTGCTATGCTGTGTCTTCTCCCATGGTTACCTCGAGCCCACTCACCTTATATGACAGTACCGCTTTTTCTAATCTAGTGAAATATCGACAAGTAGTGGGTGCTTTAAAATATGTTACCTTGTCTCGGCCTGACATAGCTTTTGCTGTTAACAAGGTATGTCAATATATGCATGCTCCAACCGAGAATCATTGGTCTGAAGTAAAACGGATTTTACGTTATCTTCATGGTACGGTTGAACATGGCTTGCTCATACGTCGTTCTTCTGTATCTACTCTTCAAGCTTTTACCGATGCACTATGGAAAGGTAGTCCTGATACTTCTCTTAAAGCTTTCTCAGATGCTAACTGGGCTGGAGATTCAGATGATCGTCGGTCCACGGGGGGATTTGCTATATATCTTGGTTCAAACCTTATATCTTGGACCGCTCGTAAACAATGTACAGTTTCACGTTCCTCTACAGAAGCTGAATACAAAGCTCTTGCTGACACCGTTGCTGAGCTCACATGGCTTCAAGCGCTTCTTCATGAGCTTGGTATCCGGTCATCTTCAACGCCTATACTATGGTGTGACAATATTGGTGCAACATACTTGTCAGCTAACCCTATCTTTCATGCACATACAAAACACGTGGAAATCGACTATCACTTTGTTCGTGAAAAGGTTGCTCAAGGAGGTCTTCGAGTTCAACATATATCTACACATGATCAAATTGCAGATATATTTACAAAGCCATTACCAACTCCTCGATTTCTCTTTCTAAGATCCAAGCTACAGGTTGTTGCCCATCCTTAGCTTGCGGGGGCGTGTTAGACCAAAGATATAGATGGGTCGTACTCATCAGGTTATATGTTAGTTACTTAGTCCCCAAGTTAATGTATTAGTATATATACATATACAATCTTTGTATAATAATCAATTACAATAATACAATACCTTGAGGTTTTATATGGACTAAATTATATTAAAAATAAAATTGTTTTGAGATCTAAATTACATAGAACTATGTTGATTGGTGATTTGCAATAATAATTTAACGGACTACTCAATTTGAGATGGGTATAACGCGTTGTTGGTCTTGAACTAAGGAAGGAGGTTACACCATTGTCACTGACCAAATTACCAGCTTGCCTGTGCGTAAATTGGAATTACCTACGACTATTATTTGCACTTTACTTTAAGGTTGATTTACTGCAAATTCACATCCAAAATACAATGAATAAGGTTATTACTTTGTGCTTAGCCGAGTTCTAGAAAAAGTACGTTATGAATCTTGTTGTGGGTAATTCTTTATATTGGTGTAACCAATGCCTCAACAATAATTTATGTATTTTAGTCTTGTCGAAAAAGTTTACTAAATGTTTTATTAAACTTATGATATGGAGATGTATACATTCTTCTCCATACATTGATTTTGACATCAAAAATTTCTACCCTAAAATTTAAGGCAAATGTCATCTAATTGAAGAACACTTGAAGTTACAAATATCGTCATGTGAGATCTTGGACGATGTTGTAATGGAAAGAAAACTTTCATGACTGAATGAGATTGCACATGAATGGTTTTACGTTCTTTAGATTAGTCCACTTAATTAAGTTACTTAGTGAGATATAGAAACTTAAGGCATTAAGAGGGGATGCAACATGTTTACAAATGCAAAATGTTTTTTGGCATGTAAGTCCCTAAAGAATCTAGAAATTACAAATTGTTTTGTCAATTATTGTTCGACAAGTTACGATCTTGAATACTTTCATTGCTAGTAGATCAACTGATATGATTAAATTCTGTCGATTTGGATTCTAGTTTTCAAGGAAATACCATGGTTATATGAATATTACTTCGGTAGTTTTATTTTCTTGAATATATATTTTCAAAAATACTAAAATTGAATTTTGTAAATTCTTTTACAATGTATTAATGAAACGTTACATCGTAAACGTGGTTTATTCATTTATTTATTGATCTATAATCGTAAGGTGTGAGGATAGAGTCAATTTACACTAAAAGATAAACCTAAACTCTTTTCCAAGAGTGAAGAAGGAGTAATAAGGATTTTAGAAATGTCTTATTCTAAATACATAACTCATAGCAAACTTTAATAGTTAAGAAAAGTACATATTTTGAGTTATTAAATTTTGAGAATGGTAAAGCTAATTAGTTAAAGGCAAACTAGCATATTTTATCTAGTAGTTGTGCTTTGACCATATATAGGCACTACATACCATTGTGGGGTTGGTAGACCTATTAAGGAAGAAGTTACATGCCAAAATTTTCAAGTTAAAAAGCAATTGATGGATAAGTCATCATTTACGAAGTAGTTAAACACTACAAGTAATTGTTACGAATGTGTTTTTCAAGGGTATAAGAAAGTAAACAACACACTAATATTACCGATTATGAAACATTTACGATGTTGTATTACTGAATTTGAGTTTATTAAAAGATTCTCTAATTCAGTGGGAGTTACAAGCTTTGTCGTCTTGGTAATAACCCAAGTTATCTCTAGAATGTCCTAAGATAATTACTTTTGAAATTTCGACACTAATATCTTCAAGGATAGTTATGTACTGATTCTTGTTGATTAAGAGGTCATATATCTACTTGTAAAGCTAATATATATGACACAATCTTATTTTGTATAGACGAACGTTAGAAGTGATGTTTATCTAATATACGAGGTTGTTCCGTGCATAAGTGGGAGAAATGAATATTGTGTGCAAGAAACAACTCATAAAGATATGATTATCTTGACTTCAAGATAAGAGACTAACTATCTAATTAAAAATTAGATGAAAGTTAGAACATGTGTCAATATGATTAAAAGATTACTTAACCGTATATCATTCAAATTAAGAAACACTTGTTGTTTTGATTTAGTCATGTGAGAGCTTGGACAAATTTGTAAACAAAAAGGTAAAATATCCGCATTTCGTGAGATCGGGCGTGGATTATTTTGTAGTTTCTTAAGATGGACAATTCATGAAATGACATAAGATACATAGAGTAATCTTATACTACTAAAGTAATAAATATTTATGTATTCTTGGAATTACATAAATAGACATAGTAGTGAATAACTTAAAAAGACTAATGAAAACTAGTGGTGTTCATGATTACTTTAGTTATACATATGATTTCTTTATAAAGTCATAAACATAAAGTCTTGAAAAACATATAATGTAAGGTAAGGCGTTAATGTATTATCTCTTTTCGCTAAGACATGTCTCAATGTATTATCTCTTTTCGCTAAGACATATACATGGAGTCATTTTCAAAATGACTTAAAACGTATAATGAAACTATAACCTTTTATGTCTTAAAGACATAACATGAAGTGACTTTGTGTTAGAAGTACTTGAGTTATAAAGCATGCAAAGTGGTTAGGAAAATCTATTATACCATTAAGATGATTTAGTCGGTATATAGGTAAGCCGAAAGATATATACGCATCTTAAATGTTTGAAAGATTGACTTACAATATTAACCCTAATGAAGTACAACATAGCTATGGTATGTTCATTAGGAGAATCGTACTCTCAATATGATGATCGATTCAAGATAACTATATCTTCCTTTTTTCCAAAAAGATATCGAGGTTAGAAAGTTAAGTATAACTTGGACTAAGAAGATTAATAAGATAATATTATATATGGAATGTTATGAATCACGTTATGACTTAAAAATGAAGTTCAGAATTTGTTAAACTACTTATAGAGTGGGTTGTTAGCAAACAAAGAGTTAGGAACTGCCATTATGTTTTGTAATGTCCCAATAGATAACGTTGGAGTGTTGATCTATTTGCTATGTATTTAATGATTAACTTTAAATTACTACAAGTAAGTGAGAGTTTTGATCTTGAAAGATAAAATTACAAGATACATAATCTTCTGAGATACACTAACAATTATCATGAGGTAGGCATATGAATGCTAACTCTCAAGATAAAGGAATTTAAGTCATAGGTCTGAAAGAATATCTCAAATATGCGATTAATATGCTGAGAAATATGAGTTATAAATAATCATTATCATTTATTACCAAATATTGACTTAGGTAAACTACTCATACTATGAATGTTATAGATGTTGTCCGACAAGATAATCAATTTTAGATTTGGTTTATCTTGATAGTTTGACTAGAAATTAAAGATAAGTTTCTTCATAGAAAGGTAGAAACGACCATTGTGGTGGTTTAAATCCACGTGTCGAAATTTTATGGATGAGATTGTACACATATTTAATGTATGTATTATGAATAGATTATAAATCATACTTTAAGTAATTAATTGTGATTGAATATTTTTTCTTGAACACATTAAATATATATAAATATTTTGGTGGTCATATTTTAATTGATAAAATGTATATATATGAACTCTTTCTTGAATGACTACTTGAGCAAGGACTTAAGTAATCAAAAGGAGTTTATTAATTCAAAAATAAATCTTTGAAAAAGTACAAAGTGCAATTATCCATGAATGGATAAAAACAGACATCTAGGAGATCATTCTTATGTTTAATTTTAAAATCAAAGATTAGATTTCAAATTGAAATAAGATGATTTCTAAGTATTCCTAAAAGCTAGTGGGAGTATTATGATTATTTTCTTAAATTATATATGTTGAATAGACATATAAGAAAGTAAAATTTCATTCAAATTAAATATTAATTGTGGTTTAGATTTAAAATGAAACTTTATTTTGGAGATTTAGGAAATAAGATATATATAACCTTGGTACAAAAAAAATTATTTATGCGGTGGAAATACAAAATAATATGTAATGTAGTGAGTTTATATAGATATTTAGAACTTGAAGAAATCTAATTTTGGTTTGATAAATTTCATGTGTATCACGTTGTATTTATATCATGCTTAAAATGCAAGATAATTTGAATATATTATATCTGTTTGAAAGTTATTAAATAACCTGTGTAATGAATATTCTGAAGGAATGTGTTTGGATATATAATGATATCCTTGTCTTGGATCAGCTTCTACATTCTATAGATGAATAATTTGTCAATAGTTGTGCAAATTATCATAGCCAACAAACTTGGATGTTTGGATGGCATTAAACATTACATAATAGATATTATAGTTTACGTATTTATATCTTTTATGACAAGTTATCAAACTTGAAAAGATATAGTTAAGGTAACACTTAATATTAGTCATGGTATCCTTAGAGATGACATGTTAATTAAAGTTTCATTCTACATTAAAGAATTAGAATACCTTGAACTTCAAAAATGTGTTTTTGGAAGCTTAGTATAATAAATTGGTGATCAAGGATGTTTCACAATTTTGATACTATGTGGCAAGATCAAACTATTTGAATGCACATGTACAAGAACTTCAATGATTGAATTCTTGAAGAAAGTATTCTCAAAATTACGATAAGTCAAGATTGGTTGATTTATGCTTTGCCAAACAAGTATGAATGTCATTACTAGAGGCATAATGCATCGACTAGTTTTTATGCATTGATCTATTTAGTATTTGGATAAGGGATGTTAAACAAGTATTATAGTGAAATACGTTACTTGGTAAGTTTGCTTTCATTTATAATACATTGTATCCTATATTTGCATGTTTAATCCATGATTAATTTAATTATTTTAAATGTCCATTGTCGATTAATAATATAGGAGTATTATTAAATGTAAGACCCCCCAGAATCAGACACGGGACAGGTAGGCAACTTGGGGGTCCCACTTCATGATATCCGAAAACATGCTATAATGAATGACATGAAACTGAAGTAAAAATGACATCATAAGACTATAATTACTTCAAAAGCTGCGGAATTTAGATAAATTTATTCTTTTTACATAGGGTCCCAGACACGGATATTACACATCATAAGTTTTATAAGATGTACCAAACATTTTTTTTATTGTCTTAGTGCAACAAAATTTGAAGGGGGTAGATACCAAAATGGACAACTTTTACAATATTAACAAAATATTAGACCAACAAGACATGAAATCTTCAAGCTGTCGCTATCCTGCGGGCTCCCATCCTTAGCAAAATTAAGCATTAGCATTACCTGAGAAATAACATGTAAAAAGGTCAACATAAAGATGAGTGAAATTCATAGGATTAATAAGTATTAATGTGAAATACAAACATTAATTTTATAAATTAGTAACAGGATATGATTTAGTACCGTCGTACAAAATCATTTATATTTATTTATTGCAATAGCTCACGACACCGAAGCTTTAACATAAATGTTTTACCCCTAGTAAGTATCTAGTCAAAATACCTAGATAATTAAATGTAAGTGCGTCAAGGTAATCGGGGCGGGGATTGTTAATCCCGATGGATTCATCCACAACATTCGCGCTTGCAAAATGTGAATTAACGGTTCATGATGTAGGGGCTTTTTGACTAAGGTACTAATGCAACAAGTAAATGTATAATCTGGGGAAGCATACAGTTCTCGGATAGCATACTAAAAGTTTTAAATGATTGTATTCCACGCATGTTATTCTCACCCCGTAATTTATAACAAAGTATATAAGAAAAGGGGCTATGAACTCACCTTAAAAGGAAAAATGAGACGAGATGGAGATCCGGCTGAAGAAAGGCAATAGTAATACTTTGAGAATTATCCGCGACCTACAAGTGTGATCACGACCTTAGATATTTGTTTTATAAAAGTATAAAACATTTGAATCAAAGTATTTCGTAAAAATTGAGATACATAAGTAACTTGCAGAAGTAACCGATCTAAGAGTAAACATGACCTATAAAGCTCACAATCTGTAGGAAATACTTAAAATGAAATATAAATGTCTTAGACTAAGATTCTCAAACAATTTGGAACCTAAAAACGCCAATTATACGTTTACCACGACCTAATACGTAAAAAGTCAACAAAAGTCAAAGTACGACCCGAGTATGACTCAATAATGAAAAGTTGTAATAATAATATATGTAAGTTACTGGAATACAACAAAATATGGTCATACAAACTTGTTTCATCAAGTTATATAGCTTAGAACTCGTTTTTATAAGTTTTTACTAAACGTATAGAAAATAGTCAACTTTTGGCCTTTTTCGACTTGGGGCGGATAACAAATCATTAAACCTCAATTTCACTTCAATTATGATTTTATACATCCTAAGTATCAGTATTGATCATTTCAAATCCATTCCATAAGGTTTAGGCTTGCTTAAGGGCGTTCGGGTAATGAACTAGTCATCTACCCGCTTAGTAAAAAAAATGTAGAAAACTCCTTTTCGCGAAGCCTAAAAATCCTATCTAGACTCTTGGAAAAAAATTCAGAGAAGTCATATACATCATGAAGTTAATATCTCGTGAATTTCAAGAAAAGTTTTGAAGTCTAGATGCCTTTTTAAAAATAAAAACCAAAATGCATTCTGCACGAAAAAGTCAAACATCACAGTCTGTATTTTGCAGTTTTGAGGGTCAAATGCCCACTTTAAAGCTTCCGTTCCAGAGATGGTGACTAAAAACATCATTCCGGACAACTTTGTAGTTTTATCCGAAGGCTGAAAATACCTTTTCGACACACTTAAACCTAGGACAGCAGCTATATCATCAAAACTTTATAAATTTTCTAATTAGTCAACTATACCCACTTATGTGTCAAAAACTTAGATGTAACTAACGGACACTAAACATTTGCATCAAAAGTCATCATTATAAGTTTCTTAAATGCTTCAAGGGAGAAATCATGGCTAAACGCTCGATACCCATATCAAACGCGCTAAACCAAACGCTAGTTTAGGTCGGTTGCTACTTATTAGACTAGTTTCTAAAAATGCCCGCCATTTCTTCGTTATGAAGAGATAGACGATGAACCTTATACCGTCGGAAAGGTATTTTCGTACCCGACGTTCCTAGACATATGAATTTATCTCAGTTTTCTAAATGAAAAAAAAATCCATCTTGGAGAAAGGTTAAAATTTTAGAAAATCGGTTATAAAATTGGCGATCATCGTTTTAGTCATAAAACTCAATTGTTGATGGCTATTAACGCAAGGTCAGCGGCCAAACTTAAGTTATAAGTCCTACTAAGTCCTCATAACCTGAAATTTCAAGTATAGGGGATCTAAGGTGCTGTAGTACACTAAACAAGTATGCACTTTCAGATTTGAGCTACAATCTTATTTCGGTCATAACTTCTTCATTCGGATGAGTTGGTTGACCATCTGACTCGCCACAATCAAGTAGGATGGATATAACACCTAAATAAGTCAATATAACAGTGGCTAATGTGGTAAAAGCCACGGATTTTAACCTAATCAATCTGCTGTCCGGGATAGACGTAAAATTCGCCCACCATGACAACTAAAGGCTATTCTAACAACATCTCTTAGCACCCTAACAAGCATAACCTGAATTCACACCCTATTCACACTACTATAAGTATGGTTTAATCCAAGGTGTACTAAAATTTAGGGCTTTTGAAATCACTTAATTCATATTTCCCCAAATCCATGACTAATCAATACAATAACCTAATCACTTATAAACTCTAAATTGATCATTCTTGTTCTAAAAAAAATAGCAATGCATGGGGAAAATTGAACTAGTATAGGTTATGATTCTTACCAAGGATCACTTTTACATACTTGGATAATTGAAAATGCAATAGATGATGAAGATTGTGATGGTTTTGAGATCACAGTGTGGTTTGATTTTGGTTAGGAAGGAAAGAAAGAAAAAAAATACGTGTTTTTTTGTTGTTGTATCTACAGGAAGGAAAAAAAGAAAAAAAAAAAAAGAGGGTTATGGGTTATATTTTTTTATCTTGGCTCAATAGTCCAATTTACCTAGGCCCGGTTCTAAATCCTAGCCCGATTCTACTTAAAACACGTAAAAAAAACTATGACTCGGTGCAAGTTAAATTCTAAAAACGAAATATTTATTGAAAATAATATTTTGCCTTCTTCAAGTTGAAATATAAAAATTACCGGTTCTCATTCCGTCGGTTCGAGCAACTTTATAAAATACACGAGAATGTTTTCAAATCAAAAAATTTAGATTTAAGTTAAGCTTGGAAAAGAAATAAAACTTTCTAAAATTCCCATAAATTATATTAAATCATTAGAGAAATAATTAATATAAAATAAATTAAAGTTTCTCGAAATTTCTGGGATTTACGTAAGCAAGGTATGTAATACATGAATAGCATGTAAAATAAGATACAAATAAAAATTACGAATAAATAAATGGTTTTTAATTACCAGGAAAAATACGGGTTCTCACAGTCGACCCCCCTAAAGGAACTCTGGTCCATCAGAGTTCAACTGGAGATGGAAGATGACGGAAAAAGATGCGGATACTTGTCTTTGAACTGGTCTTCACTCTCCCAAGTAAACTTAGCACCTCTACGAGAATTCCAACGAACTTTGACGATTGGAATCCAACTACGATTCAACTTCTTGACTTATCGATCCACAATTTCGATAGGTTCTTCTACGAAATACAGTTTCTCATCCACTTTGATCTCTTCCAATGGAATTTGAATATCCGATTCAGCTAAACATTTCTTAAGATTAGAAACGTGAAATACATCATGAATGCAACTTAACTCTTGCGGCAGCTTCAAACGATAAGCTATTGGACCAATACGTTCAACGATTTCAAATGGTCCTACAAAACGAGGGGCTAACTTACCTCTCTTGCCGAATCTTACTAATCCCTTCCAAAGGGATACCCTTAGTAGTACATGGTCACCAACTTGAAATTCAAGTGGTTTACGCCTTTTGTCCGCGTAACTTTTCTGTCGACTTCTAGCGGTTTTTAATCTCTCTCTGATTTGCACAATCTTGTCCGTAGTTTCTTCGACTAATTCCGGTCCAATTAACTGACTTTCACCCACTTCATTCCATATCATGGGTGATCTACATTTACGTCCGTATAGTGCCTCAAATGGTGAGCACTTGACACTCTCGTGATAACTGTTGTTGTATGAAAATTCAACTAGTGGTAGATGAGTGTCCCAGCTTCCTCCAAAATCCATAACGCATGCTCGCAGCATGTCTTCTAAAGTCTGAATGGTGTGCTCACTATGCCCGTCCGTTTCTGGATGATAAGCCGTACCCATTAATACCTGTGTTCCCAACGCCTTTTGAAGAGCCCGCCAGAAGTGAGATGCGAAACGGCTATCTCTAACAGAGATAATCGACACTGGTACTCCATGTTTTGCAACAATTTGGTTTACATAGATTCTTGCCAACCTTTCAGTCTTGTAGTCCTCACGGATGGGAATGAAATGAGTAGATTTGGTCAACCTATCCACGATAACCCAAATAGCATCGCAACCACCACTGCTTCTAGGTAATTTGGTAACTAGATCCATTGTAATATTCTCCCATTTCCATTCAGGGACTTCCGGTTGCTGCAGGAGGCCAGAAGGTTTTTGATGTACTGCTTTAACTTTTAAACAAGTTAAGCAATGGTTGGCATATTCAGCTATGTCTGTCTTCATTCCAGGCCACCAGTATACATCTCTTAAATCGTAGTACATTTATCTGTACCAGGGTGGATTGAGTATCTTGATGCCTGAGCTTCATCCAATATTACCTTCCTGATTCCACCAACAAATGGAATCCATATTCTACCAACAAAGTAAAGAGTTCCATCCTCTTTTTGTTCCAGTTTGGCTTCTAATCCTCGCAGTCGTTGGACTAGAGTTTTAAAATCCTTGGCAGCTTCTTTCTGTGCTTCTAAAATCCTAGCCTTGAGGCCAGATTGGATAGTCATGCTCATAGCACGTACTTTTCTGGGTTTAAGCCTTTCCTTTCTGCTTAAAGCATCTGCCACAACATTTGCTTTGCCTGGGTGGTATTTAATCTCACATTCGTAATCGCTAAGTAGTTCTAACCATCGTCTTTGTCGCATATTCAGGTCTTTTTGATTAAAGATGTATTGAAGACTCTTGTGGTCAGTGTATATTATACTTTTTGTCCTATAGAGATATTGTCTCCATATTTTTAGTGCAAATACCACTGCACCCAATTCTAAATCATGAGTGTTATAATTCTTTTCATGGATTTTAAGTTGTCTCGAGGCATAAGTAATCACTTTACCTCTCTGTATGAGGACACATCCGAAACCTTGGTGAGATGCATCACAATACACTACAAAATCATTCGGTCCATCTGGAAGTGTTAATACTGGTGCATTGCACAACTTTTCCTTCAGTAAGCGAAAGGCTTGCTCTTGATCATCACCCCAAATGTATTCCTTATTCTTTTGGGTTAGTAAAGTTAGAGGTTTGGCAATCTTAGAGAAATTTTCAATGAATCTACGGTAATATCTCGCTAACCCAAGAAATGAACGGACCTCTGTAGGTGATTCAAGAGTTTTCCAATTCTTTACTGCTTCCACTTTACTAGGATCCACATGTATACCATCCTGATTAACCACGTGACCTAAGAATTGGACCTCTTTTAACCAAAATTCACACTTAGAGAATTTGGCATATAACTTTCCTTCTCCATGAGACTCAAAATTATCCTCAGATGATGTTCATGGTCTTCTTCAGACTTTGAGTAAATGAGGATATCGTCAATAAAGACTATGATGAACTTATCAAGATAAGGCTTACAAACACGGTTCATTAAATCCATAAAGACGGCAGGAGCATTCGTAAGACCAAAAGGCATAACTGTAAATTCGAAGTGACCATAACGGGTTCTAAATGTGGTTTTAGGAATGTCACTTTCATGAACTCTTAACTGTTGGTAACCTGATCGAAGATCTATTTTTGAAAAACAGCAAGCACCTTGTAATTGATCAAATAAGTCATCTATTCGAGGGAGAGGGTATCGATTTTTTATTGTCAGCTTATTTAATTCCCTATAATCAATGCACATTCTCATTGCATCGTCTTTTTTCTTAACAAAGAGCACAGGAGCACCCCAAGGTGAGTGACTTGGTTTAATGAAACCTTTATCCTGAAGCTCTTTAAGCTGATTCGACAATTCATTCATTTCAGACGGGGCTAAACGATAAGGGGACTTAGCAACAGGTAGGGCGCCCGAAATAAGTTCGATACGAAATTCAACTTCACGCACGGGAGGTAATCCAGACAAATCATCTGGGAACACTCCAGGGAATTCACAAACGATACGAATGTCATCAAGCTTTTTCTCCCCAGCCTTGATACTTAAAAGAGAATTCAGATTTTCGTCCGGCTTCTCACCACGGATTTCTAAGATTTTACCAGATGGGAGGGGAATACGCACGATTCGTTCAAAAAAAACAATGACAACACGATGGGATGCTAACCAGTCCATACCCACAATAACATCAAAACTGCCTAGACGCGTCGGTAAAAGGTCTATTTTAAACAAGTGACCAAGCAAGTCGAGAGTACAAGCAAGTATGACGGTATTGGTACTAACAATATTACCGTCAGCTAATTCTATTTCAAAACTAACATCTAAAGCAGAAGGGGAAATATCAATAAAATGAGTAATGGTAGAAGACACGAAACTTTTCTCAGCACCCGAATCGAATAAAATGCTAACATAGTGATCGTTAAGAAGAAATGTACCCGTGACCACCCTTGGATTCTGCTGAGGGTTTTCGAAAAATTGATACACCTTTCCTCGAGTTCCATCATTCTGTTGGTTTCTGGCCTTGGGACACCGATTCTTGAAATGACCTTTTTCACCACAGCCAAAACATACTATAGTACAATTTCCTTCATCATGACCAATTATTTTACATATAGCACACTTAGGAGGGCAGGGTCCAGCAGGATGATGCCAGTTGCATCGATCACATTTTGGTAAGTTTCCAACATAGCCTTGTCTAGCAGTAGGGGCTACAAGAGCAACAGCAGCATGAGCAGAAGCAGCAGGAGCATGATGAATAGGAGCAGCAGGAGCAGCTGCATACACTGCTACCGTTTCTTGTCTCTTGTTGTACTGACGGTTATTGTTCTTATTGTTGTTTCTATTATTGCCCTTGTTATTTTTACGGTTGTTACCTTAGTTGCCTCCTTGATTAAACCCCTGGGTGTCCTCCCATTTCCTTTTATGATCCTTATCAGACTTGGCAGTCTTACCTTCTACAGCCTGCTCAACAAGTTCACGTGCTATACTCACAACATCATGTAGAGTGGAAGGCTTAGAGGAAGTGATGTTCCCTTTAATCCTTTCCGGAAAACCCTTAACATACTTCTTTATTTTCTTTCTCTCAGTGGGTACCAATTCAGGGCACATTAAAACCAATTCATGAAATTGGTTAGTGTATAAGTCAATATCGTAGTTCTTCATCTGCAGGGTCCACAACTCCTGTTCCATTTTCTCGATTTCGGTATCAGGACAATACTCAGTAGTCATCATTACCTTAAATTGATCCCAAGGGATTTTATTTGCATTTTCCAAACCCAAGGTTTTTATGTTCCCATTCCACAATGTTAGTGCGCGTCCTTCTAAGGTACTAGCAGCGAAAATGACTTTATCCTCTTCTGCACATTTGCAAGTACCAAACACTTGCTCCATTTTCTCGAACCAACGAGTTAAGCCTACCACACCTTCAGTTCCTTTGAAAGCATGTGGCTTTCCAGACATAAATGTTTTATGTGAACATCCTTTAGCATTTGAGGAGCTTTCAGCTTTATCCTTAGGATTTCGTTTCTTTTCATAATCAACAATTTCCTTGTCAACCCTTCTTGCAATGATCGTTTCCATCTTAGCCTTTCGGGATCGTCTGATATCAGAGGTTCTACGGAGTGGAGGCATGTTTCTGTCAACAACACAATACTAAATTTAGTGAGAATCAGTCAAGATATGCTATTTCAAGATTCATGTAGAATGAAGGATAAAAAAAGGAAAGATTGTAGTAATGCATAACTGAATGTCAACACGAAATGCAACACAGAATAATTTAAATTACAATAGCGACGCTTAAGAATAAGAATCCAAGGAATATAGTAAAGATAGATGTAGCCACAAAGATACTAAAATGTTAATTCATTAGCCAAGGTTTTCCATAAATACTACATTCAGAGTTTGGTTACAAGGGTGCATATACAAAAGATACAAAATTACACCCAAGATGCAATGTAGCACTAAATGTCTTAGCAGCTTAGTAAAAATACACAAAAGATACAATATAAAAGGCACCAAGTGTACAAAAGATACATGATTAAGGGTGCATAAACATAAACACTAATAAGGAAACTACTGGGAGCCACTAGATTACCCCAAAGGTGACGATGCTGCAAGAGTTGGCGGACTCTTTTGGTCATCCGAATCATCCGAGCTGTCTGAGATGTCATCAATCTCTATACCCAGTCGTTCCTTCATGAGAAGCTGCATACTTTGCATGGCTTTCTGCAGCCTCCTGATCTTTTTGCTTTTCCGCTGGCTATCAGATTGGAGATTTACAACTTCCTCGCGCATTCTTACCATAAATAGAGAGTCTACATGGGAATCACTAGCATACTGCTTCTTATGTTCCTCCAATTTCCCATCTAACTTACTTATCTCAGATTTCATTTCCTTGTTACTGTTCATCAGATAATTCATCCCAAAGTTAATATCATTTATCTCACTAGCTATTGAAGGGTGAACATAATCAGAAGATGTATCTGAGGAAGCAGAGCGGACAGTAGAGGGTTCTCCTGTCTCTTGATTGTCATCCTGATTTGGCAGGTTAAGTGTATTATCCTCTTCTGGCTCTTCCTCAGGATCTTCCTCAGGATGCATAGGCTCTCCCTGAGAGTCGTCATCAATGAAGTCGTCTGCATCGGAAAAGTGAAGGACGGAAGTAGGTGAACGAGGTGGTGATTCCATCTACATAAAAAAAGAATACATAAATATAATAAGTGCAAAGGAATTGGAAAAGTGATAGCAAGTATCATAATGAAACCGATATAATATTTCAAAGTGAAATCAAAGAATGATATATTATAAGTATAATCAAGGTAAATAAAAAGGATCAGAGAGTTACCCACGCAGATACCGAACAACCTTGGCAGATTTCATGTTTGACACTAAGACACATAAATGTTTGAAAATTTGGGTCATAGACTAAGTTTGGAAGCAACTCAGTTCCCTATAACCATATGCTCTGATACCAATCTGTAAGACCCCCAGAATCAGACACAGGACAGGTAGGCAACTTGGGGGTCCCACTTCATGATATTCGAAAACATGCTATAATGAATGACATGAAACTGAAGTAAAAATGACATCATAAGACTATAATTACTTCAAAAGCTGCGAAATTTAGATAAAATTATTCTTTTTACATAGGGTCCCAGACACGGATATTACACATCATAAGTTTTATAAGATGTACCAAACATTTTTTTTATTGTCTTAGTGCAACCAAATTTGAAGGGGGTAGATACCAAAATGGACAGATTTTACAATATTAACAAAATATTACACCAACAAGACATGAAATCTTCAAGCTGTCGCTATCCTGCGGGCTCCCATCCTTAGCAAAATTAAGCATTAGCATTACCTGAGAAATAACATGTAAAAAGGTCAACATAAAGATGAGTGAAATTCATAGGATTAATAAGTAGTAATGTGAAATACAAACATTAATTTTATAAATTAGTAACAGGATATGATTTAGTATCGTCGTACAAAATCATTTATATTTATTTATTGCAATAGCTCACGACACCGAAGCTTTAACATAAATGTTTTACCCCTAGTAAGTATCTAGTCAAAATACTTAAATAATTAAATGTAAGTGCGTCAAGGTAGTCGGGACGGGGATTGTTAATCCCAATGGATCCATCCACAACATTCGCGCTTGCAAAATGTGAATTAACGGTTCATGATGTAGGGGCTTTTTGACTAAGGTACTAATGCAATAAGTAAAGTTATAATCTGGGGAAGCATACAGTTCTCGGATAGCATACTAAAAGTTTTAAATGATTGTATTCCACGCATGTTATTCTCACCCCGCAATTTGTAACAAAGTATATAAGGGCTATGAACTCACCTTAAAAGGAAAAATGAGACGAGATAGAGATCCGGCTGAAGAAAGGAAATAGTAATACTTTGAGAATTATCCGCGACCTACAAGTGTGATCACGACCTTAGATATTTGTTTTATAAAAGTATAAAACGTTGAATCAAAGTATTTCGTAAAAATTGATGTACATACGTAACTTGCACAAGTAACCGAGTCTAAGAGTAAACATGACCTATAAAGCTCACAATCTGTAGGAAATACTTAAAATGAAAGCTAAATGTCTTAGACTAAGATCCTCAAACAATTTGGAACCTAAAAACGCCAATTATACGTTAACCGCGACCTAATACGTAAAAAGTCAACAAAAGTCAAAGTACGACCCAAGCATGACTCAATAATGAACAGTTGTAATAATAATATATGTAAGTTACTGGAATACAACAAAATATGGTCATACAAACTTGTTTCATCAAGTTATATAGCTTAGAACTCGTTTTTATAAGTTTTTACTAAACGTATAGAAAATAGTCAACTTTTGGCCTTTTCCGACTTGGGGCGGATAACAAATCATTAAACCTCAATTTCACTTAAATTATGATTTTATACATCCTAAGTATCAGTACTGATCATTTCAAATCCATTCCATAAGGTTTAGGCTTGCTTAAGGGCGTTCGGGTAATGAACTAGTCATCTACCCGCTTAGTAAAAAAAATGCAGAAAACTCCTTTTCGCGAAGCCTAAAAATCCTATCTAGACTCTTGGAAAAAAATTCAAAGAAGTCATATACATCATGAAGTTAATATCTTGTGAGTTTCAAGAAAATCTTTGAAGTCTAGATGCCTTTTTAAAAATAAAAACCAAAATGCATTCTGCACGAAAAAGTCAACATCACAATCTGTATTTTGTATTTTTGAGGGTCAAATGCCCACTTTAAAGCTTCCGTTCCCGAGAAGACGACTAAAAACATCATTCCGGACAACTTTGTAGTTTTATCCGAAGGCTGAAAACACCTTTTCGACACACTTAAACCTAGGACAACAGCTATATCAGCAAAACTTTATAAATTTTCTAATTAGTTAACTATATCCACTTATGTGTCAAAAACTTAGATGTTACTAACGGACACTAAACCTTTGCATCAAAAGTCATCATTATAAGTTTCTCAAATGCTTCAAGGGAGAAATCATGGCTAAACGCTCGATACCCATATCAAACGCGCTAAACCAAACACTAGTTTAGGTCGGTTGCTACTTATTAGACTAGTTTCTAAAAATGCCCGCCATTTCTTCGTTATGAAGAGATAAACGATGAACCTTATACCGTCGGAAAGGTATTTTCGTACCCGACGTTCCTAGACATATGAATTTATCTCAGTTTTCTAAATGAAAAAAAAAATCCATCTTGGAGAAAGGTTAAAATTTTGGAAAATCGGTTATAAAATTGGCGATCACCGTTTTAGTCATAAAACTCAATTGGTGATGGCTATTAACGCAAGGTCAGCGGCCAAACTTAAGTTATAAGTCCTACTAAGTCCTCATAACCTGAAATTTCAAGTTTAGGGGACCTAAGGTGCTGTAGTACACTAAGAAAGTATGCACTTTCAGATTTGAGCTAAAATCTTATTTCGGCCATAACTTCTTCATTCAGATGAGTTTGTTGACCATCCGACTCGCCACAATCAAGTAGGATGGATATAACACTTAAATAAGTCAATATAACAGTGGCTAATGTGGCAAAAGCCACGGAATTTAACCTAATCAATCTGCTGTCCGGGATAGGCGTAAAATTCGCCCACCATGACAACTAAAGGCTATTCTAACAACATCTCTTAGCACCCTAAGAAGCATAACCTGAATTCACACCCTATTCACACTACTTTAAGTATGGTTTAATCCAAGGTGTACTCAAATTTAGGGCTAGTGAAATCACTTAATTCATATTTCCCCAAATCCATGACTAATCAATACAATACCCTAATCACTTATAAACTCTAAATTGATCATTCTTGTTCTAAAAAAAATAGCAATGCATGGGGAAAATTGAACTAGGATAGGTTATGATTCTTACCAAGGATCACTTTTACATACTTGGATAATTAAAATGCAATAGATGATGAAGATTGTGATGGTTTTGAGATCACAGCGTGGTTTGATTTTGGTTAGGAAGGAAAGAAAGAAAAAAAATACGTGTTTTTTTTTGTTGTTGTATCTACGAGAAGGAAAAAGAGAAAAAAAAGAGGGTTATGGGTTATATTTTTTTATCTTGACCCAATAGTCCAATTTACCTAGGCCCTGTTCTAAATCCTAGCCCAATTCTACTTAAAACACGTAAAAAAAACTATGACTCGGTGCAAGTTAAATTCTAAAAACGAAATATTTATTGAAAATAATATTTTGCCTTCTTCAAGTTGAAGTATAAAAATTACCGGTTCCCATTCCGTCGGTTCGAGCAACTTTATAAAATACACGAGAATGTATTTAAATCAAAAATTTTCGATTTAATTTAAGCTTGGAAAAGAAATAAAATTTTCTAAAATTCCCATAAATTATATTAAATCATTAGAGAAATAATTAATATAAAATAAATTAAAGTTTCTCGAAATTTCTGGGATTTACGTAAGCAAGGTATGTAATACGTGAATAACATGTAAATAAGATACAAATAAAAATTACGAATAAATAAATGGTTTTTAGTTACCAGGAAAAATACGGGTTCTCACATCAAATTAAGACAAATCTAAATTGTGATAGAATATGCTGAAAGTATATTGATGTGTTTACATATCAAATTTGGATGATATTCCATGAATTGAATATAGAACTTATCCCAACTATATGATTATACTTTGTGGATCTTTGTCATCAAGTAAATCATAAACAGTTATCCTCAGACCTGAGATACCAGGAAACTGTCGTGGATCTAGTGCATTTATGTGAAATAATCTAACGCTAAACGTAAGTGGTGGCTATAAGGGGTATTTTCAGAAGTGTTGCAAAATTTATAAGTTTTGCTTGTAGTCAATACGGAATTTGTTTCCTTCAAATTCATTTTGAACTTTAATACAGTTGGACCCCTCGTGGGATTAGTAAAATGTTTGTTTGGCCGCACCTAAAGTCGTTCTAAACTATGTTTAGAAGTTTTGGTAATCTTGCTGAATCTGATGAACGAGAAACAGAATGGTTAATGAAAGGAATGACTAAGATCCATATCCTTATTAACGTTGTATTAGAAACGAAAGGATAATATTAATGATGGATCATTAAAAGGTTTTATCTAAGAGACCTTACTCGAGATCATACTAGAGGCATCGGCGTGTAACTAGACGCTAACCGGTGTGATCACACTATTAAAATATGTCCAAGTGGGAGTTGTAAGTATATGAACTTTAATTTTAATAGTCGTGTGTTAGGATCAAACTCGGGATTACGAGATTGAACACAATACGTAGAGAGTTAGTTTATTTAATTAATATATTTATATGTTTATTAATTAAACCGAGCTTTAAACATTTAACCGACGTTAAGTTTTAAGAGTTAAGGACTAACGGTTAAACATGGAATAAACTAGAAGAGGAAAAGAAAGATTTGGAACACCCCTTGGGTGGGCTTGACCGGCAGGGAGACAAAGAAGGGAGAAAAGATTTTCTTGCCTTATTTAGTTTTGTCTTAGGCTACAAGTTTGAAGACCATATATAAACACATGGTGTAAAACCCGCATTAAAATACCATGAACAGTACACATGCACAGTGAACATACAAAAATACGATAAAATTAAAACTTTCCATTTATAATATAACTCACGTGTCGATATTTAATAACATGTAATTACGTATATATTATAAATGTGTTAAGTACACGATATATAAAAATCACGATAATTAAACATGAACGTACACGTAATTAATTTAACTCAGGAAAACTACGGGTTTCCCCGTGGGCTCACTTTAGGTCGCGGCTAAGATAAGAGAGAAGGAAAAGATGGGCTTTGGCCCATGACCCAACTTGAAACATGTTAAACCAAAAACACAGGAAAACTTAATCATAATTTTAGGTTACAGAAAAAGTTCTCCTTGCCTCCTTTTTGTCTCTCTTGCCGCCAGCCACATCAAACCACAAGGAGGAACTGGACGATTTTTGCTTATTAATTTTGTGTACGTGATTGTGATCTTAAACCTTTCTTCCACGTGTTCGGTAAATCAAAACCTTTTCTCTTTCTTTTAATTCTTATTAAATTCATGTTCTTATTTAATTAATCATAAAAACAAGATGCTAAAACATGTGGGATTAATTAAACATGGAAAAAGGGGGTGTTTGGTTGTGTTTTTGTTCGGCCGAGACACCACCGAGAGCCAAGGGGCTCTCGGCTTGTCTTCATCACCACCACCGAGACCTTTAAAGGGCTCGGCTTAGTTGGTTTTGGCTCGGACGACACAAGGAAACCCCGACCGTGAGTCGGGGTGTGGTTTTGTTTTGGATCGAGTGCCAACCGAGACCAATAAGGTCTCGATGGGGCTTTTTTGTTAACAGTGGGAACCGAATAAACATAAAACAGTGGGAACCCGTCACAACCGGTGGGAACCGGTGTGAACCGGTGTGAACCGGGCTGTCATGGCTCGGCAGTGGGAACCGAGAGCCACCTGTGGCAACCGGCTAGCCGGTTTAGCGACTCTAGGGCTGTTTGGCTCGGTTTATATGTGGCCACGGGTTTCGGGCTCGGGTTAATTTTAAAACACGGGTTCGGGATTCGGGAAACTATTAAAAATCAGAAATATATTTAATTAAATTAATCACTAGACTTTTTAACTTAATTATATTCATGACTTAGGTTAAATATTAAAATTAATATTTCACGTATAACCTAAAGTATTTTACTTAGCTTAATTTAATTAAAACATGTATTTTTAATTAAATTCTTTTGATGTATAGTTTAATTAATTAACTAGTTATTTAATTAATAAGCTATAACCGTGACTTGTAATTACTAATTAAACTTTACTTGACTTAATAGTCCAGCTTATTTTCTAATTATGGAAACTTACTATTTTTGAAAACTTTCTATTTTTGGAAACTTACTATTTATGAAAACCTGCTATTTTTAGAAAGTCACTTAGTATTACAATACAAGTATTATAATACACTAGAACATGCATAATACACTACAAAACATTAGTATAACTACAGATAACATATTAAAACACTAAAACATGACAGAATAAGTATAACAAGATAATAACACACAGAACCTGTAAAACACATGTAATTCAGACAACTCATACACGTTCCCATTCTTATGTAGTATTATCCGTCAAGGCGGAGTAGTTTCTTCAGCGTTTCCGTTAGCTTCTACTGGACACAAGGTACGGATTTCCCGTCCTTCGGTAAGGACAACCTCTTCCTTTATTAGGATTTCCCGTATGCAGCCAACTGTTTTCCCCAGTAGTTACAGAGTAAATGCTTATGTTTTATTAGTTACCTTAGCCATATACATGCATGACCAGTTTCACCTAGTTATGGAGGTACCATAACCATAACACTAGATGCACTAGTGTTACGACTTCACCACGGCGGAGTGATAGCTCGTGGCGTCCCTTTTAGTTATTTGACCATTATTATATTATTATTATCATGTGGGACGTATGGCTGCATCCTAGGTTCAGTTTCAATCAGGATTTCATGGTGAATGTGGCGTGTGTCTTGCATCCTTCACAAGGAGCTGATCCCTCCTACCCATTACCAATTAATTAGAGGCATCCCCTCTAATTTGCATGACGAGGTCACCCCTCCAAGTATTCATGCACGTTGTTGACCTCATGACCTATATTGGCTTTTGGTATATTAAACTAATACAAATTTTCATAAGTAACATAAGCTATGATTTCAGAACTAAAACCAGTAAACATGACATACATCTAGGTTTTCCTAGGACTTAGTAATTTCTGCTGCAATTCATGCTTTATATGCTTTATATGCTTCATTCCTTTATGTCTTTACGTTATGCTATATATCCGTGCACTGAGCGTTATGCTCAGCCGTTTTCCATTTCCATGTTCCCAAACGGCAGGTACCCAAGGGCGCAAGTAGGAGTTACAGAGTATGTGTATTCGGATGGAAGCTATCCGGCCTCTTACCTTATGCATTTATTCCAACTTTTTCATACGTTACTTATTTTGGACATTTTTAGTCCTTTCATTTACAATACTTAATATTGCTTGTGTGTGAGTTACTTAGACTACCGATGTTTGATTCCGGTATTTCTACATATGACCATGAATGTTTAGACATTTACCTTACATGCTTTGATGACACGCCATATTTTACTGTAACATTCCATCTTAACAAATGGGGTGTTACACATGGGAAGCTTCATAATTTTTCATCTCACTTCCTCCTTTCTTTCTCCTGTGATCGACAAAAGGAAAAACACCTTTTTTAGGTTCCTTTTATCCTTTGGTTGATTTCTTAAATCAAGTCCTAGCCCCTCTCTAGGGTTTTTGGGTTGATTTTTTACTATGCGTTTAAGCTCGTTTTATACGTACTAGTATTACGGTTAACTCGTTATTATACGCGTGTACAAGAACGTGATACAATCTCATTATAGATTGAATCTTGGATGGTAAGGGGTTAATCATTAATCCGTTATAAACCCTAATTGGAAATTTGTTCTTGCCTTGTGGAATCGCATTAGCAAAAAGGTATGTAACCCTAATTCGATTAATTATGAATGTGTTATTATGATCTTGCTAAATCATTTCCGCTATATGTGATTTAATCTTTGTTAGGGTTTTAATAATTTTTATGAACTATATAAACCTTCAACGACATATTCCAACCCATACAAAGAATTACACCTTTTGACCCAGTATACATCCACTGCCCAGCCATCTTTCCCCTTCCCACTCCAGTTGTGTGATTCTTTTCCTTGACGTGAATTTGAGGTTTTACACTAATAGACGAAGAGTTGGGACAAAGTGACAAACCCTTTAAGCTTTGTTGTACACTCCGGGCAACTTTAAACCCTGTCGTCCCATCCAGCGTATCCACCCCATCGGTAATAGAATACAACATAACCAACATCAACTGGAAAACAAATTGTACACAAAGTTAATAACCAATCGACATATCACAATTTAGCTATCATATTTAGCTGTTGATCATCAACAAATGTGTCCATAGTAGACAAATGAAATGATTTTCATTTAAAATTTGAACACAAATTCTCACAAACAGGAAAGCTAATAATTGAAAATAAGACTATTTCAAATGGCAAACAAAGTTCGAATCATGAATTAGATAAAAATATCACAAACATTGATAATCGTATGCTTTGTATCTTCATCTTTTTTTCCTTTTATTCATGTGTAGAAGCCTGTGACACATGGATCTACATGTAACTATAAGAAACCAAAATAATCCATCTGATATACATCAAATTTTCACAACTACACATGTAGTTAGTTGCCTTTTTTTGATACCACTATTAATTGCATAGTATTGTGTCGTAAGCTATGCATTGACATTATAGATATTGAGATGTATGATCACGTTCACCTTTGTTTCATAATTGTTTTAGATAATATTCTCATATTAAGCCAAAATTAAACCATTCGTCATGTTGGATCAGCCCGAAATCTATAAGCCTTACTTTTTTGTTCTAAATTTGTGCTATATAAAATGGCTTAGGAGGCTGCATACGAAACAAAAAAAATGTAAGTACGTAACTATTAAAAAACAAAAACTCACAACTTAAAGTTTAGCATAATATGAATTGATAAACGTACAAACCCTCTATAATTCACGACCAGTGAACTACATGTTAGTTTTCCAGTCAATGAGCAATTATAAATATATTCCTGAAATCATGTGCAAGTAACAAATCTTTGAATTTCCAGTAGTAATATGTATAAAAGATAATAATGATAGCAAAGTACAAAAAAGTATCTACTAGAACCTCCTTTCACATGAGGAATTATATTAAAGATTACTTTAAACCAAAGAATTAAGAAAGCAAATTAATATAAGAGTAAACTGCAAAATACATCCTTGTAGTTTGAAGTTTCTCATACAATACATCTCTTAGTAAAACTATTGGTACTATACATCACTCGTTAGGCAAAAATTTGTCACAATACATCTCTCAGGACTAACGATGCAATTTTTTCTCGTTAACTTCTGACGAGGGATGTATTTTGCAAAAGAAAATATATTTCAAATTTTTTTATAATTTTTTTCGAAAAATAAAAGTTTAACATTTTTTCGAAAAAAAATTTAGTTTTCTTATAGAAATGTTTTTTTTAAATATTTTTTTTTCTTCGATTTTTTTTCAAATAGTCTTCAAACATTAATTTCAATTTTTTTTAAAAATAATTTGTATAGTAAAAAAACATTTTTTTAAACTTTTTTAACTAATTTTTTAAAATTAACTGAATTTTTTCCTTCTAAAAATAGAAAATTTTATTTTTTAAATACATTCGAACATATTTTTTAAATTAAACATTTTCTTAAAAAAATTAAATTTCATTAAACATTTTTTGTTTTAGAAAATAATTTTTTTTATCTAAGTCTCTTAAAAGAAAACATAGAAGATTTTATAACAAAAATTTTAAAGATTTTTTTTTAAATGTTCGAAAACATATTATAAAATTATTGTTTTTTTAAAGAACAAATTTAGTGTTAGCCTCAAAATATTGAGTCAAACAAGAATGCTCGGTCATAGTTTATTATTGTGACATTTATTAGAACGTTGTAATAGGTAGTAGAAAAGTCGTGGTTCACGCGCTTTCATTTAAGCTACTTAAAGCCCAAAAGACAAGCCCGGCCCAAACAATATAGCCCATTAATCCTATATGTAAGGCATGGCTATATATACCCTTCCTAGCATGTTAGGAAGGGTGTTGGTCATTTGTAATTCTTCTCTCTAATCTAATCCTCCCAAAGTTTCCAATCATTATCTCTCTTTTCTCTCTCTAAGAATTCATATCTTTTCATCTTTATATCTTAATCTGTCATCATATAATATGGGACAACAATTGGTATCAATCACCACAGGGTAGACTCGTGATTGGTTTTGGTTTTCTTCTTGATTTCGTGAGCTTTTTTAAATATAGAGATCGAATCATCAAAATTTTTTGCGTTTTTCTGGTGTTAGTTAGTAGACAAATCGACTACATAGCCTTGGTAGTGATTTCGGTTACTTGAATTGGTCAAAAACGAGAAATTTTTGGGTGCTTGGCTTCATTTTTGGCTTCAAGTTTCGAAAATCATCAAGTACATCCGAGATCCACAATTTTAGGAAGATTTCACAATATCTGCTCACATTGCGGAATTGAATCTCTGCCTATATTGTTGAATTAAAGGCAGCCGGGTTTGAATCCCATCGCAATGCCTTGAAGCCCCTTAATGGGAAACTGGATGGCTAGCATGGGGGTTGATATTCTGTTCGTGAGATGATTCGAACTCGGGTCGAGAGACTTGGTGCCTCGGTGGCACGCAAGATACTCCGCTGCACCAAACTGCCGTTTAAAATAAAAATATATTGCTGAATTGAATCTCTGCATATATTGCGGAATTGAAAATCTGCACATATTGCGGAATTGAATTATTTTGAATATTGTGGAATTGAATCATTTGGATATTGCGGAATTGAATCATTTTGATATTGCGAAATTGAGTCACTTTACAACATTGCGGAATTATTCATATTGCGG
The DNA here is from genome assembly GCA_025667525.1 of Glebionis coronaria. Lineage (NCBI taxonomy): Eukaryota > Viridiplantae > Streptophyta > Magnoliopsida > Asterales > Asteraceae > Glebionis > Glebionis coronaria. The sequence goes on from CM046881.1 coordinate 219,293,683, forward strand.
AATTGAATATCCATTCCAACATTGCGGAATTGAATATTCTTTCCAACATTGCGGAATTATTCATATTGCGGAATCATTGAGTTAAGATTGCGGAATCATTGAATTGAACATTTAGAATTGAATAACATGAACATTGCAAAATCACCAATTTTTTTATTGAAGCATTTTTAGACTTAGCCAGTATCTAGACTAGTTTCGGAATATCGTTTACCAAAAAAAAGTTAAATTTTTCCCGCTAAGTAAATTCAAATTTTTTCCATACTAGTTTTAGGCTATTTCTAGCTCGATTTCAAAATTTGGCGATTACAAAAATTTTCGGTCTATCGTTATATCGGACTGGGGAATTTTTTGTCGGACTGAAGTAAAATCGCAATTTTCAGAATTTCAACCACAACCTAATCACACCATATCTACTTAAGATCCGTACTTAAAACATCTTTTCCGAGATTATCGAGATGGATTCTACAGCAGAATATCGTGTTACTAATAACAACATCATGGTGGCGGGTAACAAAGAGAGACCACCAATGCTTGCGGCTGGTCGATATGATCAATGGAAATCCCGTTTTCTACGTTATCTTGACACAAAATCTAACGGTGATGCCTTAAGGCAATTCATTTTTTAAGGACCCTATAAGTTTTCAAAGGTCAAAGTTCCTGTCGTACCAGCCACAGACACAACTGACGAAGAACCTGCATATGAATGTGATGAAAAAAGAAACGACCTCACACCAGAGAACCGTGCTTGGTTTGATGCAGAGAAGGAAGCAATTTACTTAATTCTCAGTGGCATTGGAGACAACATTTACTCCACGGTTGATGCATGCGCTACTGCTAAAGAAATGTGGACAACCATTGAAAGATTACAACAAGGTGAATCACTCAACAAACAAGATGTGAAAACAAAGATGTTTTGGAACTTTGGAAAGTTTACTTCAAAGGATGGGGAATCCGTTGATTCATATTATAATACCCCAAACTTAACTTCATTATTTTACCCTAACTATGTACTTGATTTTGAAATTCTAAGTGATGGTAAGTATTGTATTGTTTGACGGTTTATGTTGAAACCGGTAATGTGTGGCTATAATTAATCGTTGTGACGACTGAAAAGTACTAATAGTGATCACGATCCCAATGGATGCCCAAATATTATATTTTAGTATCGATTATTTCGATATTTGAGATTTATGAAATTTTTATTTCATTACGTGTTAAGTCGAGTTGGAACTTTACTATTTCGTTTTGTGTGTGTTTAATTATTAAAACGATCTATTTAACAAACGATATTTATATTTTTATGAAGTCGGGACGAAACCCGACTCTCTTAAATATTTTTAAAATTGATTGGTAGTCATTTCACGCTTTTTAACTAATATTTACAATTGGTCCAAAATAAAGCACAAATGGCAATTTCTACCCCCACCCACCATATAAATACTCCAAAAATACACACACATCACATAAACAAGAAAAATTTCATTTCTCTTCTCCCTTTTCTCTTGTTACCGTCACCTCCCCACAACAAACACCCCTTTGATGATCAATTTTTAGTATGATCCAAGAATATCTAAAAGAAGTCCCATGTTTATAATACAATAGAGATTCTTATGGTATGACTTTTATTAACATGCAAGTACTTTTAATATTTTAAAGGATTTTGATGAAGAACAAGTGTTTGATCTATTATTGTGTTGTAGTATTGTGTTATTATTATTCTATTTTAAGTTTTAATGGTTGCATGTTTGATTTTTGATGTGTGTTTTGAAAGTATGAATCATGAAAGTGATTTAGGGGTGTTATGAGATGTTAGGAATGATTGATATAGGTTAATTGGAGGTTTGATGATGTTAAAAATGGGTCAAAATGGGTGTTGGTGTGATTTATAAATGGGTGCTTTACACAGTGGGTTAAAGGCAGATTTTCGATGGTATAAGTTTGAGAAAGTGTTGGTATTAACGAATATTGTTGTAGTAGTCGTCGAGACGCTCGTTTTGATATAAGATAGAGCTTTTAACTCATAACGAGGAAGAAGTTACACTAGTTTGAATATTCGTGTACCGGGAGATGCTTATCGATACAATACGAAATTGTTGTGGATATTGGGTCAAATATCGGGGACTATAAGTTGAGTTTTATAAATGTTAAAGGGCTGTTATCGGGTTATAAACCTAGGGTAGTGAGTCTATTTTCAAAGTCAAGTGCCGATTTTGTAAATGGGAATGTTTAACGACGTCAAAATAGTTTTACGAGACAAGTGTGCAAAACAGTCCGGTTTTTAAAGTCTAAAGATGTGTCGAGCAGGTGGTTCTAAAATGTGAATCATTTGATGAAATTTAAACTGACTCTTACACAGATTATAAGTGAGTTTGTCACCAAGTTTCGTCGAAAACGGAGTTGTTTAGGTATGAGAAATCAGCGTGTACTTTTGGTAGGTACCGGCTGAGTATTATTGGGAGGTACTTAACCTCGCGTCATAGTTTGAGACGAGAGGCTAGTCTATTAGCTTCTAAAAGTTCTAAAAGGATATAAGTCTAATGTGTGAGTGTATCTTCTGAGATTGGAGACCCGTGTTGATTTGGCATCTTGAGATGGATCAATAACGAAGGTGCTAGTTTTGGAAAGCTAGTACATGTTGTGGGGTTTAGAAGGGATTCACTTGCATTGATTGGTCATGTCTATGTACATACTATTTTGAGTCATTGATTTTATTATACTAAGTATGTTTTGAAATACTTAAGTATATTTCTAAGCGCGCACCTTATTTGTTAGGTGGCGGCTTTTGACATGTATATTTGGGAGGCATCTTCACTTCGACGATCACTACTACTACTAGCCTCGTGTATCATCTAAGGTGAGTCTATAGCCTCGTTTTTTATACTTGTTTCAAATGATTTTAACCCATGAGGGGGATACATGCTATTTGAAATGAAATGGAACACAAGTCATGAATGATTATTTGGACCTGAATGTTGATGAATGATTGTCGTGATTGTATAAGTACCTTGTTGCTGAAGTCACTAAATTCATGAGCCATTAACTATGTTCTAACTTGATGTTGCAAGTTGGGAATAGCCGCAAATTCAAATAGTAGTACTACTGGGTTGACAACCCTATCTGAGACTAGGGCATTATGTTGAGTAACCTCTGGGAAGGATAATTTACGAGAATAAGAAGTATGAGTATAAAGGTAGCAAGTGATACTCTAGTATGGGCAATGGTTTCATATAAGTCATACCGGCATTTGGCGCAGGTGGCTAATTGGTTAAGGGGTCGGTTTCATGAGCTTAATACAATCACATAGCCTTTGCTATTTATACGAGATGCCTTAATTGTTGACTGACAATCATGATTGGTTTTTCTACTTGTGTTCAATGATGATTTGCAAAGCCTATAGACTCGCTCAAACCGTTTTGTAGATGATTTTAAGAATGTATTTCAGGTAATCAAGATGGATAGCAGTGGAGCCATGCGAGGAGGGAGTTGGTGCTTACCTGTCTAGTGTTTTATATTATTTTTCATCCTTTGAAATGAATAAATGACTTTTAAGTCTTTGATGAATGTGATGTGTTGGTAACGTTTTTTGGGACTAAAATCTACTCTGATTTTATATATTGGGATGAGAAACTTTTAGACAATGTGGTATATTATTTTAGCGTCTCTTTTGTGGTCGTTGTCTATGATTGTGTGTGATGTGCTATGAGTAGCGCCCCAATGTGGTATTCCGTTTGCGTGGTAATTTGGGGGTGTTACAAAATGGTAATCAGAGCCACAAGTTATAGAGAACTAGGTCGATTTTGAAAAACCTAAACTCTAACTTTTGGTGTGTTCTAAAAAGTCTTAAGCACGCAACTACTCCGCATGGCTCCGGTAAGGCTATTATTGTATTACTTTATGATTGATTGTGATTGTGTGAACCTATGTGTATATAGGAATGGTAGTATGTATATGTATGAATATACTATGGTATTTAAAGGCATTGCACGTGAATCAATGGTCTTTGAATGATTGTCGTACCTTTTATAATGCGGTTTTGTATATGATTTGGCCTCACTGCCAATCACTGATCTTGATGATTATGTATTATCTGAATACGAGTATGAAACTCATTTAATACTTTGAGTATGTATATATTGTTTCGTAATCTATCACATATCGACTTGTTTAAGTTCAATTGTTATCATCGTATCGTGATGTGCCATTTTAGGACATCTCCTTTCGAAACATAGTTGATTGATGTGATGTTTGTGTTCCGGGTACTTCTTATGATTTTGAAGAATCATTTATCCGAGGTGACATCTTCTATGTAATGCGACGTGTGATTTGATTCTATATGACTATGTTTATTGGCGAAAAGGAGGATGTTAATGTTGGACTTAAGATATATATATCCTAATCAAATATATATAGTTGGGAACAACAAAGATATGCTCGTAGTAGTCATTCGGTTGAGTGACTTAATACCTTGTATCTGAATGGAATGGGACATTTAGATATAGAGATTTTAACTCGCCCAACTATGAGTTGTTTAAGGTTGTCTTATTTAAATGGATTGGGACATCTGAATAAGAAAGTTTTAAACCACTAGACTTTAGATTGTCTGTGTTTTCCTTATTCAGATGGAATAGGACGTTTGAATACAGAAATCATGAAGTAAGGTTATTAACACCTCTTACTTACTATGGTATGTAATTTGGATATGACATCGTGTTGAGAGGTAGTAATACTTGAGTAGGATGACTTATAATCATCTCGTTGAAATGGATTAGGACGCCTTTTCATTTGAACAAGAACGTTATAAGTTCCCAAATCGTAAATTTATAAATTCTTGTATACATGAAAGGGGACGCCTTTTGATGTAGACAAGGAGTTATAAATGAGTGGACTCAAGTATGTCTGGCTCGATTTGTGGATGTTTGGTGTGTGTATGTTTGTCATCGAATCATGTTTCGTTGATATGAGTCGTTTAGTGTCGTCGCCATTATGACGATCGTCGATTATCATCTATGCACGACTAACCTGTTGGACTCCTCTCGAGTTATGATTTGTTTTGATGGACCATTTCTAATGTGTCTTGATGATCGCGAGCTTTATGAGCAGATTGTTAAGAACCGTTGACCGTTCCGAGAATAGGCGACTTGTTTAAGCGTCACCAAGATATTATGCGTGTATTTGTGGATTGAATGAGGATCGAGTTATCAATGGAATCTTATAATAGATGTGAAGATCTTGTATTTTTACTGGCTACTATCAAAGGGTTACCGAAGACTTTTCTTGATGATGAAACTCTTGGGGGCCAGTATGAAGAATTAAACGACGAATATGATGTATCACCTTGAGCACTGAAGTAGAAATTATTGGAACGCCTTTGTATGGTGAATACTAAAGTAGAAATTTTTGGAACGCCTTTGTATGATGAATAATGAAGTAGAAATTATTGGGACGCCTTTGTATGATGAATGCTGAAGCAAAAGTTAGTGAGATGCTTTTGTATGTTGAACACTGGAGCAAAAGTTAATGGTATGCCCGATATGTTGTGAATCTTCGCCAATGGACCGAATTTCTTAATGATTGGAATTAATAAATTCGTTATCACCTCGAGGAGTATGTTGTAGCCGACACCGCAAGTGGAAATACTTTAGAGATCAAGTTGTATTATCAAGGGTTCGTTCAAGGTTTTCTCGATGATCAACGATGGAGATCTGTATTTAATGTTTATGTTCAACCTTTGCTTTTAGATACTTATTTGGTATGTGATCTAGTCGAGTGATCGTAAGTTGTGCTAACTTGAGGCGGCATTGTCCAATGACGTCCGATCATGTAGAACACGTATTATGTAATATCTTTTGACTTTCAGTGGCGATGCTTATTGAGACTTTGAATGTGCGTGGGCAGAAGTGAGATGGTGTCCTTGTATTATCTTTTGAGTATGGATCCGGGTGTGAGTGCCCTCCGATAATGAAAATATTTTCTTGTTATTTCTTTTTGATATGTGTCCATGGCTATCCAGCCAGTGGATATCCTTTAACTTATAATCTTCCAATTGACTGGACTTACTCAAAGGTCTTGTCAAGTATTCTTATTTATCATGGCTTGGCTATTTAGCAAGCATGAGTTAACCCGATTGAATTTATTGATTTGGCGTGGTTTGGCTTTTTGGCAAAGCATGTCGTAAGTTGACTTTACGTCCCTAGTGTTGTCTTTTGTGTTGGAATCAGATCGTAATGCGTCCGATAGAGTAATGAATATGCTGAATGACCTCCGTATCGATGAACCCGCTTTTGACAAAATAGGTTGGCATGTTCGAAATTACGCAACAAGGTGATTTTGTACGATTAGTACTAACTATCTCGTCTCAATTTTCTGGAACGTTTTCGATGGAGTTTTCTGCGACCCATGCGACTTTCTTTCATGAGTAATTGTTTTTGTGAGGATTGTGGACGATCGTTTAGATTGCCAGATTGTTGGAATAAAGTAGAGGAAGGACAAATGATTGGAACTAAGATGACTGGGAGACTACGAAAAAGATTTTATGGATTGAGAAATGCTTGTTAACCGTAGGAAACCGTTGGAAATTTGAAGTTGGAGACATGGAAATGATTAAGGTATCACCTTGGAAAGGTGTAATCCATTTTGGGAATGCAGAAAAGTTAAGTACAAGGTACGTTGGACCATTTGAGATTGCCAGCGGATGGGACCGGTTGTTTATAAGTTGGGATCGACGGATGAACTTCGTGCAATTTGTGTAATTTTTGTATGTCGAGCTTGAAGAAGTGTTTAGCGAATAAGGATTTATTCTTCCCTTTTTGGTGAGATACAACTTGGCCACAAGTTGCGTTTTGAAAAGAACCAGTGGAAATCTTCGATCGATTGGTTAAGCGTTTGAAGCAGAGAAAGATTCCCATTACTTAGGTACGATGAAATTCGAGACGTTCAGCGTTTGAAATAGATTAAGTTTTCCCTTTACGAACGTGCGATGTAATTCGAGACGTGGATCGAGATTCACGTGGCAACGTGAGGACTTCGTTTGAAAGAAGTGCCCTCGTTCTTCTCGTGGTATGCAATACGAATATGAGGCGAGGCGAGCGCCAGGACATCGCTCCTTAAAAGGTGGTGGTAATATAATACCCCGAACTTAACGTCATTATTTTACCCTAACTATGTACTTGATTTTGAAATTCTAAGTGATGGTAAGTGTAACACCCCATTTTGATAATGGAAATGTCACACGTAATTATGGCGTGTCATCAAAGCATACAAGGAAAAATGTCTAAACATTACATGACCATAAAAGGAAAATACCGGAATCAAACATCGGTAGTCCAAAAGTAAAGCTCATCACACACAAACATAAGTATAGTAATGGAAAGGACTAAACAATGTCCATAGCAAATGTATCAAAGGAAATATAATGCATAAAGTAAAGAAAGGCTAGAAAGCTTCCAGTCCATATGCACGTACGCTTAAAGTCTACGAGCGTCCGGGAGTACCTGCCGTTTTGGGAACATAGAAAAGGAAAACAGCTGAGCAATATGCTCAGCACACGGATGTACAATAAAGCATGAATAGGATAAGCATATAACATATAACAGCGGAAGAAACTAAGTACTGAGTAACCTGGTTAAGTCTTGATAAAACTGGTTTTATAGTTTGAAAAGCCTTATGTTTATCTTGTAAAAACTGTTTATCATATTTTACCATTAGCCAATATAGGTCATGAAAATCCATCGTGCATGAATACTTGGAGGGGTGACCTCATCATGCAAATTAGAGGGGCTGCCTCTAATTTAATATTCTGGTTTGGGTAGGAGGGATCAGCTCCTTGTGAAGGATGCAAGGCACACACCACATTCACCATGAAATCCTGACTGAAAACATGTAACTAGGATGCACCCATACGCCCCACATGATAAATATAAAAATATGGCCAAAAGCTGAAGGGACGCCACGAGCAATCACTCCGCCGTGGTGAAGTCATAACATCAGTGCCTCTAATGTTATGGTTATGGTACCTCCATAACTAGGTGAAACTGGTCATGCATGTATATGGCTATAGGTATTCTAAATTAAACATAAGCAAATCAAACACATAACTTATACTACGGGAAAACATTTGGCTGCATACAGGGAATCCTAATAAGGAAAGAATGTCCATACTGAAAGGACAGGAATCCGTACCTTATGTCCAGTGAACGAAGAAGACGAACTGAGAGGTATCCTACTTCCGTATCACTAATGCTACATAAATACATACATGAATAAGTATCTGCCTACTAATACGTAACTGATTTTATGTCATGTCTTAGCTTATTTTATATGTTCATATCATGTTTTACTGTTTTAAGCCTTAAACTGTGTTTATCTTATATTCTGTTTACTCTGATTAAGTATTTCTGGTATTTCATGTATTATTATACTTACTGTGTAATAATAAGTAACTTTCCAAAAATAGCAGGTTTCCTAAAATAGAAAATTTCCAAAAATAGAAAGTTTCCAAAAATAGAAAGTTACCAAAAATAGAAAGTTTCTAAAAATAGAAAGTTTCCAAAAATAGAAAGTTTCCAAAAATAGAAAGTTTCCAAAATAGATCAGTTGCCTTAATTAAATAAGTTTCCATAAATAGATTAGCTGCCTGAAATAAATAAGTTTCTAAAAATAGAAAGTTTCCATAAATAGATTAGCTGCCTTATTTAAATAAGTTTCTAAAAATAAAAGTTTCCATAATTAGATATAAGCTGGTTAAATAAGCTAAGTATATAAGCCTAAGTGTTTTCATGATTATTTTCTAAGTCATAATGATATAATGTATAGTTTATTAATTATTTCATGTAATTAAAATAAACTATAGGTTAAATATTTAATTAAAGTATATCATGTTTTTAATTAAATAAAGTTAAATACTTAGGTTAAAACATGTATTATTATTTATTAATAATATAACCTAAGTCATGTTAATTAATTAATTATAACCATGGTTTTTAAATAATTAATTAATTATAAGTCTAAAAAAATATAAAATACTTAGGTTAATAATTTCATGATTTTAGTAATTAATATAACCTAAGTCATGTTATTAAATTAATCATGTCATATTTATTAATTTAATTTTAACATATGATTATATAAAAAAAAATCTTAACATAAACCGTGAACCGGATCTTGGCTAGAACCCTTGAACCGGACATGAAATCGACACCATACCCTGAACCACTTCGGGGTTCCCCTTGTCTTGCTGCTGCCGTGGGACCCACACCACCCAACCGGGACCATATGGTCTCGGTGGTGGTCGAGTAGCCAAACCGAGACCCCCTTGGGGTTCGGTTTTGGCGCCGGCCAAAACAAACACCCCTAAAACACCCTTTTTGATTTATCCCAAAAACAATTTTCATGTTAGATCTATGTTTTTAATTAGGTTTTAAAAACATCTTGTTCTTAATTTATTATTAGATCAAATCAAAAAGAAAAAGGGTAAAAAAACATATACCGAATGCGTGGATCTAACGAGGATGAATAAACATGAACACTTGCACCAAAACCAAGATCAAAAATCAAACAATCACCTCCTTTGGTGTGTTTGTATTCGGCGGCCAAAAAGAAAAGAGGAGGAGAAGAAAAACCTTTTTAGGTTTTTTGTTAAATCTTCTGTAAAGTGAAAATGACTAGATAATTTTCCCTTAACCCCTCCTTAGTGAAATTTGAGATGGGCTTGGCCCATCTCTTCCTTGTTGCCGCGGGTAGGGGCCCCACATGGGGTACCCGTACCGTTTTTCGTGTCTTGGTGTTTAATTGTTCGTTCATGTTTATTTGTGTTCCGTTTAATGTGTTCTTGTTAAATAATTACCGTGACCTAATATATTTATTTACGCTCGTAAAAAATATATATACGTAATTTATAATAGTTCGTGATTTAATTACGTTCATAATTTCATGATCGCATGTTCGTGAATAATTATTGTCAAATAATTATTGCCTGCTCGTGCGTAGTAAATACTTATCTTGTTCTAACACGTACGTAATACGTAAAATCCTAACATGTAATCGTAATCATATTATAAAAGGAAAGTTTTAATCTAGTACGTACGATCTTAAGGGTACTATTCATGGTAAAAGCATGCGGGTTTTACAGTAAGTATTGTATTGTTTGAAGGTTTACGTTGAAACCGGTAATGTGTTGCTATAATTAATAATTGTGACAATTGAAAAGTAGTAATAGTGATCGCGATACCAATGGATGCCCAAATATTATATTTTAGTATCGATTATTTCGATATTTGAGATTTAGGAAATTTTTATTTCAATACGTGTTAAGTCGAGCCAGAACTTTACTATTTCATTTTGTGTGCGTTTGATTATTAAAACGATCGATTTAACAAACGTGATTTATATTTTTATGAAGCCGGGACAAAACCCGACTCTCGTAAATATTTTTAAAATTGACTGGTAGTCATTTCATACTTTTTAACTAATATTTACAAATTGGTCCAAAAGAAAGCACAAATGGCAATTTCTACCCCACCCACCATATAAATACTCCAAAATTACACACACATCACATAAACAAGAAAAGATTTAATCTCTCTTCTCCATTTTCTCTTGTTACCGTCACCTCCCCACAATAAACACCCCTTTGATCACCAATTTTAAGTATGATCCAAGAAAATCTAAAAGAAGTCCCATGTTTAGAATATAATGGAGATTCTTATGGTATGATTTTTATTAACATGCAAGTACTTTTAATATTCTCAAAGATTTTGATGAAGAACAAGTGTTTGATCTATTATTGTGTTGTAGTATTGTGTTATTATTATTCTATTTAAAGTTTTAATGGTTACATGTTTGATTTTTGATGTGGGTTTTGAAAGTATGAATTATGCAAGTGATTTAGGGGTGTTATGAGATGTTAGGAATGATTGATATAGGTTAATTGAAGGTTTGATGATGTTAAAAATGGGTCAAAATAGGGTTGATGTGATTTATAAATGAGTTTTACATCAGTGGGTTAAAGGGAGATTTTCGTGGGTATAAGTTTGAGAAAGTGTTGGTATTATCAGATATTGTTGTAGCAGTCGTCGAGACGCTTGTTTTTATATAAGATATAGCTTCTAACTCATAACGAGGAAGAAGTTACACTATAAGTTGCTTATCTCGTTTTGATGGGAGATGCTTATCGACACAATACGAAATTGTTGTCGATATTGGGTCAAATCTCGGGGACTATAAGTTGAGTTTTATAAATGTTCAAGGGCTGTTGTTAGGTTCTAAACCTAGGGTATTGAGTCTATTTTCAAAGTCAAGTGTCGATTTTGTATATGGGAACGTTTAACGACTTCAAAATGGTTTTACGAGGCAAGTGTGCAAAACAGTCCGGTTTTTAAAGTCTAAATGTGTGTCGAGCAGGTGGTTCTAAAATGTGAATCATAGGATGAAATTTAAACTGAGTCTTCCATAGATTATAAGTGAGTTTGTCACCAAGTTTCGTCGAAAACGGAGTTGTTTAGGTATGGGAAATCAGCGTGTACTTTTGGTTGGTACTGGCTGAGTATTATTGGGAGGTACTTAACCTCGCGTCATAGTTTGAGACGAGAGGCTAGTCTATTAGCTTCTAATAGTTCTAAAAGGATATAAGTCTTATGTGTGAGTGTATATTCTGATATTTAATACCCGTGTTGGGTACTTGACCCGTGTTGATTTGGCATCTTGAGATGGATCAATAACGAAGGTGCTAGGTTTGGAAAGCTAGTACATGTTGTGGGGTTTAGAAGGGATTCACTTGCATTGATTGGTCATGTCTATGTACATACTATTTTGAGTCATTGATTTTATTATACTAAGTATGTTTTGAAATATTTAAGTATGTTGCTAAGCGCGCACCTTATTTGTTAGGTGGCGGATTTTGACGTGTATATTTGGGAGGCATCTTCACTTCAGCGATCACTACTACTACTACCTTCATGTATTATCTAAGGTGAGCCTATAGCCTCGCTTTTTATACTTGTTGCAAATTATTTTAACCCACGAGGGGGATACATGCTATTTGAAATGAAATGGAACACAAGTCATGAATGATTGTTTGGACCCGAATGTTGATGAATGATTGTCGTGATTGTATAAGTACCTTGCTGCTGAAGTCCCTAAACTCATGAGTTGTTAACTATGTTCTAACTTTATGTTGCAAGTTAGGAATAGCCGCTAATTCGAATAGTAGTGCTACTGGGTTGACAACCCTATCTGAGACCAGGGCATTACGTTGAGTAACCTCTGGGAATGATAATTTACGAGAATAAGAAGTATGAGTATAAAATTAGCAACTGATACTCTAGTAGGGGCAATGGTTTCATATAAGTCATGCCGACATTTGGCGCGGGTGACTAATTGATTAAGGGGCCGGTTTCATTAGCTTAATACAATCACATAGCCTTTGCTATTTATACGAGATGCCTTAATTGTTGACTGACAATCATGATCGGTTTTTCTACTTGTGTTAAATGATGATTTGCAAAACCTATAGACTCGCTCAACCGTTGTGTTGATGATTTTAAGCATGTATTTCAGGTAATCAAGATGGATAGCAGCAGAGCATGCGAGGAGGGAGTTGGTGCTTACTTTTCTAAAGTTTTATATTATTTTCCATCCTTTGAAATGAATAAATGACTTTTAAGTCTTTGATAAATGTGATGTGTTAGTAACAGTTTTTGGGACTAAACGCTACTCTGATTTTATATATTGGGATGGGAAACTTTTAGACAATGTTGTATATTATTTTAACGTCTCTTTTGTGGTCGTTGTCTATGATTGTGTGCGATGTGCTATGAGTAGCGCCCCAATGTGGTATTCTGTTGCGTGGTAATTTGGGGGTGTTACACATATTACTCCTGATTCTACAAAATGATGAATGACATGACCCGAAACAACTTGCAAGTTTCTACCATGCAAGTCAATGTCCAATTTCTACAGCAACTTCAACCAGAGTGGAAACAATTTGTCACCTTGGTGAAACAACAACAAAAGTTAGACGAAGTTTCATATCACACGCTCTTTGACATTTTGAAACAATTTCAGAATGAGGCAAACGAACTTCGAGCTGAACGAGTTGCAAAGGTTACAAATCCACTTGCTTTGTGTCTACCACTCAACATTACCCAGATTATCGTTCTCATGCTCTAAAGACCTACTCTAGTCAATCATCATCACCACGATCATCCATTGTCTCTAAGTCACATTCTCCAACAAGATCACGAGGCAAAGAAGTTGCAATAGCACCATCACCAACACTTGAGCAATCATCCAAAGAAGACAATGATGAAGAACAAGCTCAAAAGGATAGGGAGTTGAAGCAACAAATGGCTTTCATTATGAAGCAATACAAGAAAATCTACAAACCTACCAACAACAACCTCAGAATATCATCAAACACGAGGAACAACTTTGCTTAAAGTCCTCCAAGGAATGAAACATGAAGGCGTGCTGAGAGTCCTCCAAAGTATGATCGAAAACTCGCTAAGTATGATAATCAGAGGGTTGCTACTGTTGTTTGAAATAGGGAAACTGTTGGTACTCAAGTTGTGCAATAAAGTGGGATTCAGTGTTTTAGCTGCAGAGGTTTTGGGCATTTGACTAGGGAATGTCGGCAGCCAAAGAGGGTTAAAGATTATGGTTATCATAAGATGCTGTTATGCAAGAAGATGGAAGCTGGGATCAAATTATCAGCTGAGGATGGAGAAATGCTTGACGACACAGACGATGAACTCTCCGACCAAGAACTCGAGGCACATTATGCATACATAGCGAAGATTCATGAGGTCCTTAACGTCACTAAAGATGACAATGGTCCTATCTTTGATACCGAGACAATTGATAAGGTACAACATGATGATGAATATAATGTGTTTGGTGATACACATGAGCATAGTGATCTACCAACAACAATTACTGACACATGTATGATGGAAACGGTTGATAGCAATACCACACCTTATTCATCAGACATGTGCAATAATGAGTTTGAGGATGATCAACATGTAAATGAGTATGATGATGAGGAGCGTGTCGCGCTTGCTAATTTAATTGCTAGTTTACAAAAAGATGTCAATGAAACTAGAAAGAGTCAAAAGCATTTAAAGAAGGCAAACGCAACGCTCACTCTAAACTTTGAAGAAAGCAAAGCCGCTGTTATAAAATCTAGTGAGACGATTGATAGTTATAGGGCTCAGCTTCTTCAAAGAGACAAAGAGCTTGAGGGGTACAAAAGTCGTTTAATTAACGTTAAAAAGGACGATTTTGAAAATAAATACAACGAAGCTCTTGCCTTGTTAACTAAAGAAAAACGTCAATTTAATGTTTTATTAAGTGATGAACGTCAAAAAACGTACGTTGCAACAACAAAAGTAAACGAACTTGAACAAAGGCTTTCTAAGACTACCACTGATTCGGCTAAAGTTCTTGAGGAAAAGAAACAAGAGGTTGAAAAATTAAAACAAGATTTCAAAAATAGACAAGGCAAAGATACTGAAAAAGTAACGAAACTCGAAGAACAAGTCGAGTTTTTGAAAAAAGTTGTTTATAGTTTTGAAAGTCCTAAGTACCTCAAACAAGCTCAAGCTGCGAACCCCTACTTATATCTTGATGAGTCCGACTGGACCGATCATGATTGCCCTGTAGTAAGGCTCGATAGTGAAGAGACATCCCTTTGGGATGAGGAGAGTAGATCACCGGTCAATAAAGATTTTGTGAAACCATATAATTATGCTTATGAAAACAGTCTTTATGGTCTTTTCACTCCACAAAAACAGAAGTCTCGCGAGGAATTGTTTCTTGAAAGAAAAAAACGAAGAATTCAATGGAAGAAAAGTTTTGCCACTAAGAAATCAAATGTTTCTAAATTTATTAACTATTTGCCTCTTGATGTTTCAAAGAGAAAAAGTAGAAATACACTTGGTATTCTTAAACATCACATTGATTATGTTCAATCAATCGTTGAAAGAGATTGGCAAAAAACATGAAAATGATAAGTGGAAAAAAGAGATTCATCAGGACATAACTGTGGTTGTGAAAGAACTTTTAATACCAAATACGAAGATAATAAAAGAAAATGTTCTTGGGTTTGAAAAAATAATCCGGTCTGAAATGTTTGATGATTTGAAATATGTTGAGTCTCTTGAAAAAGAAATTGATGCCTTTCAAACTGAAAAATCAGAGTTTTCAAACGAATATGATCTACTCTTAGAAGAATGTCTCTCCAAAGATATTTTATGTGTTACTCTTCAATCTTGTGTTGATATCGATGAATATTCTGATGTTGCATGCAAATATCTTGATAAGATCACAGAGTGTGAACAACTTGAAACTGAGTTTTGGAAACGTAAAGAAAATGTTGATAAAAAGGCTTTTGAGTTACTTCAACACAAAACTGATTTCCTTCAAAAAACATTGTCATACTCTTGAAATTGCTTTGCAAGAAAAAGTCGGAAAATGTCCAAATGATAATAACTTGCAAGTAAAACTTTCCGCATTGTGTCGTGAAATGAACGAAAAGAGTATGGAAATTACAGACTTGAAAGCTTAGTTACAAGAGAGGGATATATCGATAGCAGAGTTGAAGAAACTCGTTGCTAAGATGGGTGGGAAAATTATGGAACCTAGCGTTAAGAAACCTGTTGTAAGACAACCCAATGCGTACAAAGTGACTAAACCCTCTGTCTTGGGAAAACCATCTGTTTTCTCCAATTCTGCATTTGCAAAACATGGGTTTTCCCCCAAGACGGATGGGAAGGATAGGTTACCACAGATTACTCACACAACAAATATTCGAACACAAAGCATTAAGAACATAAATGTGATCAAACCAGGGATGTATAGATTGGCCACTAAACTCACACAAAACAAAGAAAGTCAATCGCCTCAGACTTCTAGAAACACTAATAGATTTTACTACAGGAGTAGTCCCCGCTGCTAGTGTTATCCGGCCTCAGCTTAAGAGCACTCGAATTCATGAAAAGGTTTGGAAAAACAAAAGTCAAGGGAAGATGAAGAAAGTAGAAGACCACCATAGGAATTTGAATGTTTCTAAGAATAAAACGTCTGAATTGCGTGTAATGACGATTTGAATGCTTTGACTTTGAATGCTTTGAATGTTAAGATTGTTTGTGTGAAATGTGGAAAATGTGCTAATGTTAATCATGCTATGTGTGTTTCGAATAATGTCAAATCCGTAGATACTTGAACTAAGAAGCAAATTGCGAAGTCTATTAGTGCTAGTAAACCCAAACGCAAAGTGAACCATTCTGGTGCAACCCCCCTAAGAAAAGTATTGCATCAGACTCCATCACTAAGAACCCTAGAAGTAGAATTAGGGAATTATTTGAGTATGCTAGCAAGTCTTGGAAATGGTGGTTTTCTTATCAATGTCCTCCAGGATATAAATGGATACCTAAGGTTAGGACAGAAAATGTGACAACGAGCGTTAGTGTGCCTTTAAGTGTTGAAACTAGGGAAACTAAGGAAGCTGAAATCACAACTAACATGGAATCCAATTTAGCAAATGCTCCATCGTGTTCTAATTCTTCTGCAGGTGATCGAAATATTTCTCTTCATACTGGACTCCGGGTGCACCAAGCATATGACGGGGAATCTCAAACTTCTAATTAACTTCGTGGAGAAGTTCCTGGGTTCGGTCCGATTCGGAAATGATCAATTTGCACCGATCCTAGGATATGGAGATTTTGTTCAGGGGAATATCACGATTACAAGGGTATTCTATGTTGAAGGGCTCAATCACAATCTTTTCTCGGTTGGTCAATTCTATGATGCGGATTTGGAGGTTTCTTTTAGAAAGAAGACATGTTTTGTTCGTGATTATGATGGAAATGACTTACTCATCGGTTCACGGGGTACCGATCTCTACACTATTTCACTTCAAGACTCCACTTCCTCAACTCCAATCCGCTTCAAGGCTAAAGCTTCAACGACTCAAGCTTGGTTATGGCATCAACGATTATCTCATCTTAACTTTGATACCATCAACTTGCTTTCCAAGAAAGATATTGTGAGAGGCCTTCCAAACTTGAAATTCATTAAAGATCATCTTTGTTCTTCTTGTGAGCTATGCAAAGCTAAACGGAGTAGTTTTAAAACAAAAACTACACCAAGCCCTAAAGGACGGTTTGATCTTCTTCATATAGATTTGTATGTCCTCATGCTTGTTCAAAGCATCAATTGAAAGAAATACGTTATGGTAATTGTCGACGACTACTCAAGGTACACATGGACTCACTTCTTGAGGTCCAAGGATGAAACACCCGAAGTTCTCATCAACTTCCTTAAGCAGATACAACGTGGTCTTCAAGCTCAAGTAAAAGTGGTACGTACTAACAAAGGCACATAATTCTTAAATTCAACTCTGAAGAATTATTTTGAAGCCAAAAGGATTGAACATGAAACATCTATTGCTCGAACACCTGAACAAAACTGAGTTGTTGAAAGACAAAATCGTACTTTGGTTGAGGTTGCTCGAACATTATTATCCGCTTCAAAACTTTCACTATTCTTTTGGGCCGAAGCCGTGTCAACCGCATGCTACACCCAAACTGTTCCTTAATTATTCCAAGACATGAAAAGACACCATACCACATAATTCATGATCGAAAACCTTCACTTAAACATCTTCACATTTTTGGATGTACGTGTTACATAATCCGAGATGGTGAAAATCTGGATAACATGAAAGAGAAAGGTGATGCATGTATTCTAGTGGGGTATGAAACTCGATCTAAGGGATATAGAGTTTACAAAAAGAGAACAAAATTGATCATAGAAACTATTCATGTCAGATTCGATGAATTGCAAGAAATGGCACTTGAACAAAACAGTTTAAGTCCCGATCCACAACGACAAAAGACTTTTGTGCACAACCGCACAGAACTCTGAACTCAAGACCACAACAATGAACCGTCAAGTTCAAAGCTGGTTCAAGGAAATGTTCCAAGGGAAGATATGACAGTGGAAACGACCATTGAAGAGTTGGAAATGTTATATGGACCAATTTTTGATGAATATTTCACGGGGTAGAAACATGTTGTATCGACGTGTTGTCCCATAGATATGTGATGATTAAAAAATAAAAATAGATAGAAGATAGATGAACATTAGATTGTGAGAGAGAATAAAAATGAGCCAACTTCCTCCTAACATGCTAGGAGGAGGGTATATATAGTCCACCCACATGCGGGCTTGTATGGGCTATATATTAATGGATCGGGCTTTCCTTTTAGGCTTTAGTTACTTATGAATGAACTTTAGATTAAAGTTAAGCCCGTAAAACACGACTAATCTACTACCTATTACAACGTTCTAAAATACGATACATAATAAACATATGACCGAACATTCTTGTTTGACTCAATATTTTGAGGCTAACAATCTCCCCCAATGAGAGGTCATTAACCTTTGTCATTTGGAGATTTGTAGAGATTACTAATCTCACCATAAATGATTCTTGAACGTGTAATAGTAGTCATGTTCCTTCATGCTGTGATCTTTGAGCCTTTTTCATTGTCTTTCGACTTTGTCTTTAATCTAGAGATCTTCAAATCATCCTTGACTTGTCTTTGCCATCTTGCGATATTGTGACTTCATCCATATGCTCAAACTATTAATTGTTGAATATGTCTTTAGGCATGAGTATGTGGTTTGAATCTTTGACTTTGCTGAGTACACCGTAACGCCACCTTCTCGAGACAAAACATAGACACGGACTGAATGGCTTTGACATTCGTCCTAAATCGGTAGCGTTTTACCTCCGGTCGGTGAAGACCGTTACACGATATTAAATATCGTACCTGTGATAGGTAGATTCAATTAAGAATCTCCTTGACAGGGTTTCGCGGCTGTACTAGCCGTTCTCTTTACCCCGACCGTCTCAAAGCAAGACTGCGAACATAAAGAGTGAATCAATTGGATAAATATCCGCTTGATTAAATTCGTCAATTCAAATTCCTGGAACAAGTGTGATTCATAAAGTATCTTACCATTGTTGCTTTCCAGTTGACACAAGCTTGATTCATAAAGAATCTCACAAGTCACCTACCGTAGCGCTGTTTGAGGTTGACGCTACAAGAATTTCCATTCGTCACTGTGAATATTAATGAATATCACTCTGAATGTTCTGGCAAGACATAAAGATATTGCGTAGAAACCTGAAACGAGTTTAAATCAATTCAGAATCAAACCACTGTTGCTTTTCAGTTTTACACATGTTCAATTCATAAGGAATCTTACATATGACCTATCGCGGTGCTGTTTGATGTTAACATTGGAAGGATTTCCACTCATCATTGTGAATACTAAGTAGTATCACTCTGAGTGTTCTAGCAATATCGCAAGGATATAGCGTAGGACTCTCTTTATCTTCATTTCGTGTGTCCTCACGATATTTGATTGATCTCTTGGCTCTAGACTCGATTGTGCACTTTTAGTGGTCGGAGGTTGGAGCAGATGCCACCTATTCAATATCAACTATTTTGGAGTGAGATAGTCAATAGAAGTCATGTTGATCTCCGTGACAATAAAACAAACTTCTTTTGAGAGAAGCCTAAGTAGCTAGGTAAGGGTTGTGCATTACATCACTGTGTTCATGATGCGTGTCTTCATGATGTGTTGACCCGGTTTCTGCCTAAGTTGAATGGAGGGCTATTTTCTTTTCACCCTTTATCCTTACATTTCTTTTTCATTCTTCAACCCCTTCAATGCTTACCAAGACATCATTACTAGCACCTTGTTGTGATTGTTCTAGTGCTAGTATCAGTACTTAGTCGGCATTCAGTTACGCTCACATTCTACTCCATCTTTCCTAAGGAATTCTAATAATCTATTGGATTGTCCTTGGGAAGATCCCTCCGGTTCTGGTTGGATCATAGGACTTAAACCTAACCACCCTTTTGACACCAATAATGTCGTGAATTAAAGATGTTGTGGGTATGAGATCGTAACCATAAAACCATAGACTTTCAAGTGGTTTCAAGAAATGCCCCCCCTTCACATGTGCATCGATTATCGAAAGTGTTTTGCACATGTAGGTAAGAGTTAAAGTGCTTGAGTCTTATAAAATATATCACATTTTAATAACATTTTCTCCCCATATCTCTAATATATAAAATAGTTTGATATTAAAGATACCAAATTTGATTAAAATATATCACGAAAAAAATAGTCTTGAAAAACTTCGGGAGAAAAATGTGTCTTACTCGCATGAATTATTTGGAACGCTCCTCCTCAAAAATTGATCCAATTGAATTGTCATTGTGAGGATGTGATCCACATTTCACTTTTTGATGATAGGAGTTGTTGAACACACAAGTTTTGAAAGATTTTGAATAATCATTGAAAAATTCTTGAAAAAATTGTGTTCAACGCTTTTTGAAAAACTCTATTTCTTTTTGGCGAAGAGGTTTTTCTAAGGCATAAACTTGAGTTCATAGACTTTGAATGTCTTGATAAATCCATTCAAGTGTAAGAATATTTCTCTTCTTTTGTTGAGGGTAAGCGCACTAAATCGTACACTCCCCCGTGAATATCGATCAAGGTTGCAATCTGAAAGTGATTATAGGCCATTGTGTTGAGCTCAAAACATCGAATGTTTTGTGACAAGCTCAACCCAAGATAGATTTCTCTACCCGTTGTTTAGAAATATTGTCTAAAATAGGCAATTTCCTTTATGAAATAGAAATTACATGTTTTGAAAAAATATTTATAACTTTCATTCGAGCTTTATGTACACACCCGTGTCGTTATTGAGCGACATTTCTAGGTATGTCCATATTATCGATACTGAAAAACATGTCGAGAAGAATATTTTTGATTTTAAAACATTTTTAATTTTGTGTTTTGCTTTTATATGTTTTATGCTTTTGTATTTTGCTTTTTCAATGATATGTACAAGTAGATGTTTGATAGATGAATCAAGTAGGCACCTTTGCCAGAATCTCCAGGTCTGCTGGAATCAAACATCTCATACCAATTTGCCTAACGAGGTACTCAAACCTATCTTTCGACAAAGCTTTCGTAAACAAGTTGGCTAATTGGTAATCCATTCCAACAAAGTATAACTCAACGATACCTCGTTCAACTTGTTCCTTTATGAAGTGGTATCTGACATCAATGTGCTTCGTGCGGGAATGTTGTACCGGATTGCAGGGGATGGCTATGGTTGACATTGAGTCACAATACATGGGTACTTTATCAAAGTGGAAGCCATAATCCGTGAGTTGTGTTCTCATCAAAAGAAGTTAAGCACAACACGCAGATAGAAACACATACTCCGCTTCGGCTGATGAAAGTGACGTGCAATCCTGCTTCTTGGAAGACCATCCCACAAGCTTATCTTGACCTAGAAATTGTGCACCACCAGAAGTACTTTTTCGTGTATCAAGACACCCTGCATGATCATAATCTGAATAGACTGTTAGAAAGAAACCGATTTCCCTCGGATACCAGAGTCCCAAATGAATGGTATTCTTGAGGTACCGAAAGATCCGTTTAACCTCTTTATGGTGATTTTCAGTGGGTCGTGCTTGATATCGTGCACAATAACATATAGCATGTGATATATCTGGTAGGCTTGCTATCAAGTACATGAGGGACCCGATCATTGAACGATATCTCGTTTGATCTATGGCATTACCTTCCAAGTCAGCATCTAGGGATGTGGTTGATAATGGTGTCCCAAGGGGGTCACATGAAGTCATACCATGATTTTTGATTATCTCTTGACAATACTTAGCTTGGTTAATAAATATACCACTTGGGGATTGGTAAACTTAAATTCCTAGAAAGAATTTTAGTTCGCCCATCATTGACATTTCAAATTTGTTGTGCATTACTTTTTCAAACCATTTTGAAATTTTTGGATTTGTAGACCCGAAAATAATGTCATCAACATAAATCTGCACAAGCAAAATGTCATCCCCACATTTATAAGTGAACAAAGTTAGATCAATTGAACCTTTTGAGAAACCTTTGGATACCAGAAATTTCGAGAGCTCATCGTACCTCGCCCTTGGAGCTTGCTTTAGTCCATATAGTGCCTTGTGGAGACGATACACCTTGTCAGGATAATGAGGATTAACGAATCCTTCCGGCTGCGTGACACAGACTTCTTCCTTCCAAGGACCATTAAGAAATGCTGTCTTCACGTCCATTTGATAAACAGTGAATCCCTGTAAAACCCGCATGCTTTTACCATGAATATTACCCTTAGGATCGTACGTACTAGATTAAAACTTCCCTATTATAGCATGATTACGATTACGTGTTAGGATTTTACGTATTACGTACGTGTTAGAACACGATAAGTATTTACTACGCACGAGCACGCAATAATTATTTAACAATAATTAATCACGAACATGCGATCATGAAATCATGAACGTAATTAAATCACGAACTATTATTAATTACGTATATATATTTATTACGAGCGTAAATAAATATATTAGGTCACGGTAATTATTTAACGAGAACACACAAAACGCGAACACAAATAATCACGAACGAGTAACTAAACATCGAGACACGGAAAACGGTACGGGTACCCCATGTTGGGCCCCTACCCGCGGCAACAAGGGAGAAATGGGCCAAGCCCATTTCAATTTTCACTAAAAGGGGGTTAAGGGAAAAACACTACTCATTTTTCCACTTTACAGAGAATTTTACAGAAACCTAAAAGTCCTCCTCCTCCTTCTTTTTTTCTTTTGGCCGCCACCTTCAAACACACCAAAGGAGGTGTTTGTTGATCTTTGATCTTGGATTTATTGCTAGTGTTCGTGTTTGTTCATCATTGTTTAGATCCACGCATTTGGTAATTCTTTTAACCCTTTTCTTTTGATTTAATCTTTTAAATAATTAAGAACATGATATGTTTTTTTAAAAACCTAATTAAATCATAGATCTAACATGAAATTGGTTTTGGAATAAATCAAAAGGGATGTTTAAGGGGTGTTTGTTCTTGGCTGCAGCCTAAACCGAACCCGAGGGGGGTCTCGGTTTGGCTATTTGATCACCCCCGAGACCATATGGTCCCGGTTGGTTGGTGTAGGTCCCACGGCAGCAACAAGACAAGGGTAACCCCGAAGTGGTTCGGGGTATGGTGTCGATTTCATGTCCGGTTCATGGTTCTTAGTCAAGATCCGGTTCATGGTGTATGTTAAGATTATTATTTTTATAATCTTATGTTAAAATTAAATTAATAACATGACATGATTAATTTAATAACATGACTTAGGTTATTTTAATTGTTAAAATCATGAAATTATTAACCTAAGTATTTTATATTTTTTAAGACTTATAATTAATTAATTATTTAAAAACAATGGTTATAATTAATTAATTAACATGACTTAGGTTATATTATTAATAAATAATAATACATGTTTTAACCTAAGTATTTAACTTTATTTAATTAAAATATACTTTAATTAAATATTTTAATCTATAGTTTATTTTAATTACATGAAATACTTATTAAACTATACATTATATCATATGACTTAGAAAATAATCATGAAAACACTTAGGCTTATATACTTAGCTTATTTAAGGCAGCTAATCTATTTATGGAAACTTTCTATTTTTAGAAACTTATTTATTTCAGGCAGCTAATCTATTTATGGAAACTTATTTAAATAAGGCAGCTAATCTATTTATGGAAACTTTCTATTTTTAGAAACTTATCTATTTTAAGCAGTAATTCTATTTTTGGTAACTTTCTATTTTTGGAAACTTTCTATTTTAAGAAGCCTGCTATTTTTGGAAAGTTACTTATTATTACACAGTAAGTATAATAATACATGAAATACCAGAAATACTTAATCAGAGTAAACAGAATATAAGATAAACACAGTTTAAGGCTTTAAACAGTAAAACATGATAAGAACATATAAAATAAGCTAAGACATGACATAAAATCAGTTACGTATTAGTAAGCAGATACTTATTCATGTATGTATTTATGTAGCATTAGTGATACGGAAGTAGGATACCTCTCAGTTCATCTTCTTCGTTCACTGGACATAAGGTACGGATTCCCATCCTTTCAGTATGGACATTCTTTCCTTATTAGGATTTCCCCGTATGCAGCCAAATGTTCTCCCGTAGTATAAGTATGTGATTGAATTGCTTATGTTTAATTTAGAATACCTATAGCCATATACATGCATGACCAGTTTCACCTAGTTATGGAGGTACCATAACCATAACATTAGAGGCACTGATGTTATGACTTCACCACGGCGGAGTGATTGCTCGTGGCGTCCCTTCAGCTTTTGTCTATATTATTATATTTATCATGTGGGGCGTATGGGTGCATCCTAGTTACATGTTTTCAGTCAGGATTTCATGGTGAATGTGGTGTGTGCCTTGCATCCTTCACAAGAAGCTGATCCCTCCTACCCAGAACCAGTATATTAAATTAGAGGCAGCCCCTCTAATTTGCATGATGAGGTCACCCCTCCAAGTATTCATGTACGGTGGATTTTCATGACCTATATTGGCTAATGGTAAAATATGTTAAACAGTTTTTATAAGATAAACATAAGGCTTTTCAAACTATAAAACCAGTTTTATGAACATGTTCCAGGTTTTTCAGGACTTATACATTTCTGCTGCTATTAAGTCTTTATTATGCTTAGTCATTCATACTCTGTCTATATCCGTGCACTGAGCGTTTTGCTCAGCCGTTACTTTCCTTTCCATGTCCCAAAACGGCAGGTACCCTAGGAAAGACTCGAGCATTTGGAGGACGTGCATAGGATGGAAGCTGCTAGAGACTTCTTTTCCTTTTTCCCTTCATATACTTATGCTTGCTTAGTCTTTCATTCATTTCTTTTACTTTATTATGTTTTGGGCTTATGTTTGGGAACCGTTGTTTGATTTCGGTTATCCCTATGGTCATGTAATGTTCTAGACATTTATCCTTGTATGCTTTGATGACACGCCAGAATTACGCGTGACATTCCATTTATCAAAATGGGGTGTTACAATTATGGTATCAGAGACAAGGCTTCGACCTGTAGGGTCTAAAACTTGACCTGTGACTAGTGGGTAGTCACCAGGAGCTTCCTAAGCCAACGTTTGTTATTCCACGTATTGATGTTTTCAGCGCATTGTTGTTTTAACCATGACGTTTTCAGCACCTTGAGGTTTTAACCTTGATGTTTTCATCGATATTGTTTTACTAATATGGATGGACAACCGTCATTCATATTTAGTTATGTGTCATTGTTTCATGCATAATGTTCCTCGTGAACTGTGGCTATGTGGACTGAACCCCAATAGTTCATAATTAGTCACATAAAAAAAAAATTCTGATAATTTTGGACATATGAGTTTCATTTATTTATGTTTCATGTATCATTGTTGTAGGTATTATGACTAAGTAATGGTTGGTACAGGAGTGGCCCTATTTAGTCGCATGTGCTTTTATCGAAACTTTTAATTTTGGGACCGACCCATATGCGTCCCCTCGCCATGTCTTTTGTTTTGGGACCGACCCATAGGCGCCCCCTCGCACATATAAAAGGTTTTAATAAACTAACATTACGCATTCATGCACTGTTTGCATGCATAAAAATTTTCTCATGATTTATTGGCATAATTTTTTTTCATGTCCCCTCATAAGTTACTATGTTTTTATGTCAAGTATGTTTTCATACTGTCATGGTTAACTTCGATTCCATGCTGATTATGTTATACACTCCTTTATGATAGATCGTTTTATGTTCCTTCATGATAATTCCGTCTTCATGTTGATTACGTCTTACGCCTCTTTTGTTATTATGCTTTCACGCAAGACATTGTTGGATTTCATTGAATTCTGCTTTCATGATAGTCATGGTTGGTTTTCATTGATCATGCTATCAGGCAAATCATCGTTGAATTTTGTGTAACCACACTTTAGCGTTTCTCTATGCAACCAGAATGAGGTATATACTGGCATTGCCAGGTTATCATGATGGTTTTCTTAACCGTTTAACCGATATACTTTCCTTAGATCATGATAAATGATCGACCCCATACCGATCATTTCATGTGCATTCCACGTGTACTTCACGTACCTTATTTCATGTGTATTACAAGTACCTTAATCCATGTGTATTTCACTTGCAATACTTCATGAGTATTCGCTAGTCGATTCTGAATCACCTCAGGCGTATTTTCAATTGCTGATATTCTACAAGATTGCTGATGCCGCTCATAACTGGGAGATGTTACTAAGGGTTGATGCTGCTGACGTTCAGAGACGCTACGAGAAGCGGATGTTGTTCACAACCTGAAGATCCTACAAGACGAAGACAAAGGCGTCACAGCAAAGCAATTGGACGAGAAGATGCTTCACCATCAGACGATTTCCATCAATCATTGTCCCTAATTCTCAGTTACATGTCACAGGTCATTCGGCTGTCATTTCAGCCATATGAGTGCAAACCGGTACCAGCCGGCCACTCAGCT
The DNA here is from genome assembly GCA_025667525.1 of Glebionis coronaria. Classification (NCBI taxonomy): domain Eukaryota; kingdom Viridiplantae; phylum Streptophyta; class Magnoliopsida; order Asterales; family Asteraceae; genus Glebionis; species Glebionis coronaria. The sequence continues at coordinate 219,320,179 of CM046881.1, forward strand.
GAATAGTTACATGAATCACGGTCATGAGAATGACCATCATCGAACTGACAGACAGGACGATAGTAACGACTACTATGACAACAACTATCTTAGAAATCGCAACCGAGGCTCCGACCGCGGACGTGATCAGACATACAAAGGATCAGTAGTCCAACCGATCCGCCAAGTCTGGCATAATAACCTAATATTGTAGTTCTATTGTTTTACGTCTCGAGACACATGTCAAGACATCAGTCAAGGCACATGTCTCACGTATACCTTCTGAGGACACATGTCAAGACATCAGTCAAGACACATGTCTCACGTATACTTTCTGAAGACACATGTCAAGACACCAGTCAAGATATATTTCATACTTATATTTCCAAGACACGAGTCAAGACACATGACTCACGTCTAATTATGGAACATTTCTAAGAAATTCAGGGTACCCTCCAAGGGTATATCCATTTTGTTGTGCCATGTATTAATCAGGCCACAAGAATTTCAATACCATTACCAGCGCATCAGTGAGAACTGTTACGTTGCCGATGTAACTTTCATTTCTTTCACCATATTTCATATATTCATGACCATGAAGGAAGCCTTTCGTACTCCCACGTATACGAAGGTTTCCCTTCAGCTTAATGATGAGATCCAAGCTGCTAACACATTTCCTCGGACAGACACGAGATGAATTTTATCCTAATTATGGACTATGAACAGCACACCATGCTACGATTCATAATTATGTACAGTAATGTTCAGGCTCCTGAATACATTCAGCTTGATTTTCCATCAGGAAAATCTGTATAAATTATCTACGCTTACAAGCATGTGCGTTGTTAGCCATGGTCGCTAAAAATTTCCTAGCCGTCAGTGAGACACGACCACTTAGGTCCTTTTACGCATAGCCAGTTGATTATTCCAAAATCTTCCCATACATTCTAAAAGAACCTACAAGGAGAAGGACGAAACCATGAGATTATGTGTCGACTACCGTTGACTTAAACAAATCACCATTCATGACCGTTATTCTCCTCCACGTATTGACAACATGTCCAATTGACCTTATAGTGTTAATCATTTTTCCAAGATCGGACTCATGATCATGCTGCCAATAGTGACGAGTGAAAAAGCAGGACATGTCCATGACTGCTATTCGTGCACGACTCGGTCATGTTAGATTTATGATTTTGAATTAGTCTAATCAATGCTCCAACGGCATTATAAAAATGAGTTTCAATGAACTCATAGCAAATTCATCAGTGTTTTCATTGAGGATAACCTAATTTCCTCTAAGCCTAGAGAAGAACAGGAAGACCATATCTGCACTATGTTGCAAATTCTTTGACAAGAGAAATTTTACCCTAGAAATTTCCCAATATCAATTCTGTTTGATTACAGTGACACGCTGAATCACATGGATTTCTACAGTTAATCTTACGATGACTCAACTTATGCGTAAAGGAGAGAACCCCACACTACATTAGGTGTTCTAGAAAATCCTACGCTAGGAGATGTCTAGATTCAGAGACTCAGAGTTTCGCAAACTCCTATGTATCAAGTTCTACGAAGCAAGATACAGTTACGTTCATATCTAAGTACCTGACATACCAACAGGTTAAGATAGGAAACCAACAAACTGGGATGTTTTCAACATCTGAAATTGTGAATTGAAATGGGACAAGATCTCCACGGATTTTGGTTACCAGTTTAACGCAAACTCAGAAGAAGCATGAGGCTATCTGGTTTATTACAAACAGTTTGATCAAGTCTTACATCCGTAAGGATTTCAGAACCAACAGATTGATCGGACATGTTCTAGCCAAGGCTCATCCGATCACTTGGCAATTTCTCAGTTATCGGGTCAGACAAATATTCGTAATTGTGCCCCTTATTTACTTCACGTCCTTGTCCTAATTTCACGACTTGCTTTCGCGCTCGCGTTCATGACACTATTAACGTTCATGATGGCATCTCGGCTTACGATTTTACGTTTATTTTCCTCATTCTGGGAAGTTTTGCAAGAACTTGAGAGACCAGACCCAAGTTTAGTATAACTCCCTATCCTCAGATAGACGTTTCTCGTCATGTACTATGTCTCACCTTGTAGCGTTTAGCGTCACCGCCATTATATTCTATGTTCACGATATGTTTCACATGTCATGATCACTCCACGTTCCTCATATCATGATCAAGATATGTTACACGTATCATGGTCACGATATGTTTACTCATACTACACTCATCATATCTCAACGTATCACGTTCAAAATTTTGAACGTAATTTTTCACGTATTACGTTCAAAAATTTTCACATACTACGTTTCTTTATGTCTAGCGCATCGTTTCTAATTATCAGTTAAGTCAGATTGTCTTGCATTGTAACGTTTCAGTTACCCTTGCACGTTAACTCTTATTTCTCTCGATCGAATTTAGGGGATCTACCTTACGTTGATAACAAAGAACTTCTTCGTATTTCAAGTCAAGGTCAGGAGGACCAAGATTTATCATTCGCGTCAAGATCTTGTGGAGGAACCGTTCCAAGAGGGAGGCCACTTGGAAATGGACAAGTTCATCCGAACTTCTTATCCCTTTTTCTCTTATCAATTAGATATGTCCTTTCAGTCACGTCACGTTCCATGTCCTTTCAAGACATGACACGTTCCGCGTTCTTTCTGCCAGGTCACCGACACGTTCATTTATCTTACATACCCTCTCGGTTTGATTCGGGTATGTTTCTCTTTCAGTTACGTTATCTATAATTCGGGGATGAATTATTCTTTTTAGGGGGGAAGAGTTGTAAAACCCGCATGCTTTTACCATGAATATTACCCTTAAGATCGTACGTACTAGATTAAAACTTTCCTATTATAGCATGATTACGATTACGTGTTAGGATTTTACGTATTACGTACGTGTTAGAACACGATAAATATTTACTACGCACGAGCACGCAATAATTATTTAACAATAATTAATCACGAACATGCGATCATGAAATCATGAACGTAATTAAATCACGAACTATTATTAATTACGTATATATATTTATTACGAGCGTAAATAAATATATTAGGTCACGGTAATTATTTAACGAGAACACACAAAACGCGAACACAAATAATCACGAACGAGTAACTAAACATCGAGACACGGAAAACGGTATGGGTACCCCATGTGGGGCCCCTACCCGCGGCAACAAGGGAGAAATGGGCCAAGCCCATTTCAATTTTCACTAAAAGGGGGTTAAGGGAAAAACACTACTCATTTTTCCACTTTACAGAGAATTTTACAGAAACCTAAAAGTCCTCCTCCTCCTTCTTTTTTTCTTTTGGCCGCCACCTTCAAACACACCAAAGGAGGTGTTTTTTGATCTTTGATCTTGGATTTATTGCTAGTGTTCGTGTTTGTTCGTCATTGTTTAGATCCACGCATTCGGTAATTCTTTTAACCCTTTTCTTTTGATTTAATCTTTTAAATAATTAAGAACATGATATGTTTTTTTTAAAACCTAATTAAATCATAGATCTAACATGAAATTGATTTTGGAATAAATCAAAAGAGATGTTTAAGGGGTGTTTGTTCTTGGCCGCAGCCTAAACCGAACCCGAGGGGGGTCTCGGTTTGGCTATTTGACCACCCCCGAGACCATATGGTCCCGGTTGGTTGGTGTGGGTCCCACGGCAGCAACAAGACAAGGGTAACCCCGAAGTGGTTTGGGGTATGGTGTCGATTTCATGTCCGGTTCATGGTTCTTAGTCAAGATCCGGTTCACGGTGTATGTTAAGATTATTATTTTTATAATCTTATGTTAAAATTAAATTAATAACATGACATGATTAATTTAATAACATGACTTAGGTTATTTTAATTGTTAAAATCATGAAATTATTAACCTAAGTATTTTATATTTTTTAAGACTTATAATTAATTAATTATTTAAAAACAATGGTTATAATTAATTAATTAACATGACTTAGGTTATATTATTAATAAATAATAATACATGTTTTAACCTAAGTATTTAACTTTATTTAATTAAAAACATGATATACTTTAATTAAATATTTTAACCTATAGTTTATTTTAATTACATGAAATAATTATTAAACTATACATTATATCATATGACTTAGAAAATAATCATGAAAACACTTAGGCTTATATACTTAGCTTATTTAAGGCAGCTAATCTATTTATGGAAACTTTCTAGTTTTAGAAACCTATTTATTTCAGGCAGCTAATCTATTTATGGAAACTTATTTAAATAAGGCAGCTAATCTATTTATGGAAACTTTCTATTTTTAGAAACTTATCTATTTTAAGCAGTAATTCTATTTTTGGAAACCTTCTATTTTTGGAAACTTTCTATTTTTGGAAACTTTCTATTTTTGGTAACTTTCTATTTTTGGAAACTTTCTATTTTTGGAAACTTTCTATTTTAAGAAGCCTGCTTTTTTTGGAAAGTTACTTATTATTACACAGTAAATATAATAATACATGAAATACCAGAAATACTTAATCAGAGTAAACAAAATATAAGATAAACACAGTTTAAGGCTTTAAACAGTAAAACATGATAAGAACATATAAAATAAGCTAAGACATGACATAAAATCAGTTACGTATTAGTAAGCAGATACTTATTCATGTATGTATTTATGTAGCATTAGTGATACGGAAGTAGGATTCCTCTCAGTTCATCTTCTTCGTTCACTGGACATAAGGTACGGATTCCCGTCCTTTCAGTATGGACATTCTTTCCTTATTAGGATTTCCCCGTATGCAGCCAAATGTTTTCCCGTAGTATAAGTATGTGTTTGAATTGCTTATGTTTAATTTAGAATACCTATAGCCATATACATGCATGACCAGTTTCACCTAGTTATGGAGGTACCATAACCATAACATTAGAGGCACTGATGTTATGACTTCACCACGGCGGAGTGATTGCTCGTGGCGTCCCTTCAACTTTTGGCCATATTATTATATTTATCATGTGGGGTGTATGGGTGCATCCTAGTTACATGTTTTCAGTCAGGATTTAATTATGAATGTGGTGTGTGCCTTGCATCCTTCACAAGGAGCTGATCCCTCCTACCCAGAACCAGTATATTAAATTAGAGGCAGCCCCTCTAGTTTGCATGATGAGGTCACCCCTCCAAGTATTCATGCATGGTGGATTCTCATGACCTATATTGGCTAATGGTAAAATATGTTAAACAGTTTTCATAAGATAAACATAAGGCTTTTCAAACTATAAAACCAGTTTTATGAACATGTTCCAGGTTTTCCAGGACTTATACATTTCTGTTGCTATTAAGTCTTTATTATGCTTAGTCATTCATACTATGTCTATATCCGTGCACTGAGCGTTTTGCTCAGCCGTTACTTTCCTTTCCATGTCCCAAAACGGCAGGTACCCTAGGAAAGACTCAAGCATTTGGAGGACGTGCATAGGATGGAAGCTGCTAGAGACTTCTTTTCCTTTTTGCCTTCATATACTTATGCTTGCTTAGTCTTTCATTCATTTCTTTTACTTTATTATGTTTTGGGCTTATGTTTGGGAACCGATGTTTGATTCCGGTTATCCCTATGGTCATGTAATGTTCCAGACATTTATCCTTGTATGCTTTGATGACACGCCATAATTACGCGTGACATTCCATTTATCAAAATGGGGTGTTACAATCCCTTATTTGCAGCATAAAAAGGAAATTCCTGACCGCTTCCATACGAGCAACTGGTGCAAATTATTCTTCAAAATCAATTCCCTCTTTCTAGCCATACCCCTTAGCCACTAGTCTAGCTTTGTTCTTGATGATTGTGTTTTCTTCATCCATCTTGATTTTCTAGACCCAACGAAGATTTAATGGAATCACATCGTATGGTCTGTCAACAAGTTCCCAAACTTTAAGTCTTTCAAATTGAAGAAGTTCATCTTGCATCGATTCAATCCAAGCATGATCCGCCATGGCTTCTTTGATGTTTTTCGGTTCAGCTGTACTCACGGCGAGTGCGAACATAAAAACATCGCCATCGGTTTCTAGTTGTCGTCTTGTACGAACAGGCTGTGAAGGGTTTCCAATTACTTGAACCAAAGGATGATCTCGGGTTCAATGATGTGTTGAAGGATGTCGTTGGTAGAACGTACGCATATTTGACGGATCAACATGGCGAGTAGAAGACTCTCCAGTTTCGTGTACCGATGTACTGAATGGGTTGTGAAAATCGTCATCGTTAGATAATGCATTGTCTGCTTGATTTGTGTTCTCTGGAGCAATGACAGTAGTTGTGGATGTTGTAAAGGATCGATTGTTGAAGTGATAGTCTGAGTAGGTAAATCTGCAGCAACCCGTGTTGAAGTAGATGGAGTTGTATCCTTTTGTTGACGATGATTGGTATCATCATTCTTATCATGAGTGACAGTGGAAGACTTTGATACAACATGTTTCTCCCCCGTGAAATATTCATCAAACATTGGTGCATATAACATTTCCAACTCTTCAGGTGTCGTGTCCACTGTCATATCTGCTCCTGGAACATGTTCAGGAACCAGCTTTGAACTTGACGGTTCATTGCTATGGTCTTGAGTTCTGAGTTCCGTGCGGTTGTGCATAGAAATCGTTTGCGGTTGTGGATCGGGACTTAAACTGCTTTGTTCAAGTTCCATTTCTTGCAATTCATCAAATCGGTCATGAATAGTCTCGACCATCAATTTTGTTCTCTTGTTGTACACTCTATATCCCTTAGACTGAGTTGCATATCCCACTAGAATGCATGCATCGCCTTTCTCTTTCATCTTGTCCAGATTTTCACCATCTCGAATTATGTAACACGTACATCAAAAAACATGAAGGTGTTTGAGCGAAGGTTTGCGATCATGAATTATGTGATATGGTGTCTTTTCGTGTCTTGGGATAATTAAGGAACGGTTTTGTGTGTAACATGCGGTTGACACGGCTTCGGCCCAAAAGAATAGTGGTAGTTTTGAAGCATATAATAATGTTCGATCAGCCTCAACCAAAGTATGGTTTCGTCTTTCAACAATGCCGTTTTGTTCAAGTGTTCTAGCAATAGATGTTTCGTGTTCAATCCCTTCGGCTTTAAAATAATTCTTCAGAGTTGAATCCAAGAATTTCGTGCCTCTGTCAGTACGTACCACTTTAACTTGAGCTTGAAGACCACGTTGTATCAGCTTAAGGAATATGATGAGAACTTCGGGTGTTTCATCCTTGGACCTTAAGAAATGAGTCCACGTGTACCTTTAGTAAGCATCGACAATTACCATAACATATTTCTTCCCATTGATATTTTGAACATGCATGGGGCCACACAAATCTATATGAAGAAGATCTAACCGTCCATTAGAGCTTTGTATAGTCTTTGTTTTGAAACTACTCCGTGTAGATTTACAAAGCTCACAAGAAGAACAAAGATGATCTTTGATGAATTTCAAGTTTGGAAGGCCTCTCACAATATCTTTCTTGGAAAGCAAGTTGATGGTATCAAAGTTGAGATGAGATAATCGTTGATGCCATAACCAAGCTCGAGTCGTTGAAGCTTTAGCCATGAAACAAATTGGAGTTGAAGAAGTGGAGTCTTGAAGTGAAATAGTGTAGAGATCAGTACCCGTGAGCTGGTAAGTAAGTCATTCCCATCATAATCACGAACAAAACATGTCTTCTTTCTAAAAGCAACCTCCAAATCCGCATCACAGAATTGACCAACCGAGAAAAGATTGTGATTGAGCCCTTCGACGTAGTATACCCTTTAAATTGTTATATTCCCTTGAACTAAATCTCCATATCCTAGGATCGGTGCAAATTGATCATTTCCAAAGCGGACCATACCCAGGAACTTCTCCACGAAGTTAATTAGAAGCTTGAGATTCCCCGTCATGTGCTTCGTGCATCTGGAGTCCAGTATGAAGAGAATTATTTCGATCACCTGCAGAAGAATTAGAACACGATGGAGCATTTGCTAAATTGGATTCTATGTTAGTTGTGATTCCGGATTCATTAGTTTCCCTTGTTTCAGCACTTAAAGGCATACTAACGCTCGTTGTCACGTTTTCTTTCCTAACTTTAGGCATCCATTTATATCCCGTAGGACACTGATTAGCAAACCACCATTTCCAAGACTTGCTAGCAAACTCATATAATTTCTTAATTATGCTTCTAGGATTCTTAGTGGTGGAGTCTGATGCAATATTTTTCTTAGGGGGGGGGGTGGCACCAGAATGGTTCACTTTACGTTTGGGGTTTCTAGCACTAATAGGCATCTCAATTTGCTTCTTAGTTCTAGTTTCTATGCCTTTGATATTATTCGAAACACACATAGCATGATTAGCATTGACACATTTTCCACATTTCACACAAACAAACTTAACAATCAAAGCATTTAAAGTCGAATCATTAAAATCGTCATTACACGCGATTACAAACGTTTTATTCTTAGAAACATTCAAATTCCTAGGGTGGTCTTCTACTTTCTTCATCTTCCCTTGACTTTTGTTTTGCCAAACCTTTTCCTTCATGCGAGTGCTCTTAAGCTGAGGTCGGCTAACACTAACAGTGGGGACTACTCCTATAGTAAAAGACACACGTCTATTAGTGTTTCTAGAAGTCTGAGGTGATTGACTTTCTTTGTTGTGTGTGGGTTTAGTGGCCAATCTATACATTCTTGGTTTAATCACATTTGTGTTCTTAATGCTTTGTGATCGAATATGTGTTTTGGGAGTAATCTGTGGTAACCTATCCTTCCCATCCGTCTTGTGGGCAAACCCAGGTTTTGCAAATGCAGAATTGGAGAAAACAGATGGTTTTCCCAAGATAGAGGGTTTAGTCACTTTGTGCGCATTGGGTTGTCTTACAACAGGTTTCTTAACGCTAGGTTCCACAATTTTCCCACCCATCTTAGCAACGAGTTTCTTCAACTCTGCTATCGCTATATTCTTGTCTTGTAACTGAGCTTTCAAGTCTTTAATTTCCAAACTCTTTTGATTCATTTCACGACACATTTGGGAAAGTTTTTCTTGCAATTTATCATCATGTGGAAAACTTTCGATGTCTTCTTGCAAAGCAAGTTCAAGAGAATGACAATGTTTGTGAAGGAAATCAGTTTTGTGTTGAAGTAACTCAAAAGCCTTTTTATCAACATTTTCTTTACGTTTCGAAAGCTCAGTTTCAAGCCGTCACATTCTTTGATCTTATCAAGATATTTGCATGCAACATCAGAATATTCATCGATATCAGCACAAGATTTAAGAGTAACACACAAAATATCTTTAGAGAGACATTCTTCTAAGAGTAGATCATATTTGTTTGAAAAATCGGATTTATCATTTTGAAGTTCATCAATTTCTTTTTCAAGAGACTCAACATATTTCAAATCATCAAACATTTCAGACCGAATTAATTTTTCAAACTCAAGAACATTTTCTTTGATTATCTTCGTATTTGGCATTAAAAGTTCTTTCACAAGCACAGTTATATCGTGAGGAATCTCTTTTTTCCACTTATCATTTTCACGTTTTTTGCCAATCTCTTTCAACAATTGATTTAACATTATCAGTGTGATGTTTAAGAATACCAAGTGTTTTTCTACTTTTGATTTTAGAAACATCAAGAGGCAAATAGTTAATATATTTATAAACATTTGATTTCTTCCGATGTCACTCATGATAAGAATGATGATATCGCTCATCATCAACAAAAGGATACAACTTCGTCTACTTCAATACGGGTTGCTGCAGATTTACCTCCTCAGAATATCACTTGAACTATCGATCCTACAACATCCACAACTACTGCCATTGCTCCAGAGAACATAAATCAAGCAGACCATGCATTGAATGATGAAGACGACTTTATCAACACATTCGGTACACCGGTACACGAAACAGGAGAGTCCTCTACTCGCCACGTTGATCCGTCAAATATGCATACATTCTATCAACGACATCCTTCAACACATCATTGGACACGAGATCATCCTTTGGTTCAAGTAATTGGAAACCTTCAAAGCCCATTCGTACAAGACGAAAACTAGAAACCGATGGCGATGTTTGTATGTTCGCACTCGCCGTGAGTACAGCTGAGCCGAAAAACATCAAAGAAGCCTTGGTAGATCACGCTTGGATTGAATCGATGACGGATGAACTTCAACAATTTGAAAGACTTAAAGTCTGGGAACTTGTTGACAGACCATACGATGTAGCACCATTAAATCTTCGATGGATCTGGAAAAACAAGATGGATGAAGAAAACACGATCATCAAGTATAAATCTAGGCTAGTGGCTAAAGGGTATGGCCAGAAAGAGGGCATTGATTTTGAAGAATCATTTGCACCAGTAGCTCGTATGGAAGCGGTCAGGATTTTCCTTGCCTATGTTGTACATAAGGGATTCATCGTTTATCAAATGGACGTGAAGACAACATTTTTTAACGGTCCTTTGAAGGAAGAAGTCTATGTCACACAGCCGGAAGGATTCGTCAATCCTCATTATTCGGACAAGGTGTATCGTCTCCACAAAGCACTTTATGGACTCAAGCAAGCTCCAAGGGTGTGGTACGACGAGCTCTCGAAATTTCTGGTATCCAAAGGTTTGTTAAAAAGTTCAGTTGATCTAACTTTGTTCACTTATAAACATGGAGATGACATTTTGCTTCTGCAGATTTATGTGGATGACATTATTTTCGGGTCTATAAACCCAAAACTTTCAAAATGGTTTGAAAAAGTAATGTACACCAAATTTGAAATGTCAAGGATGGGCGAACTAAAATTCTTTTTAGGAATTCAAGTTTACCAATCCCCAAGTGGTATCTTTATTAACCAAGCTAAGTATTGTCAAGAGATAATCAAAAAGCATGGTATGACCTCATGTGACCCCGTTGGGACACCATTATCAACCATATCCCTAGATACTGATTTGGAGGGAGATGCCATATATCAAACAACTTATCGTTCCATGATCGGCTTTCTCGTGTACTTAATAGCAAGCCGACAAGATATACCACATGCTACGTGTTATTATGCACGATATCAAGCACGACCCACTGAAAAACACCTCAAGGAGGTTAAACGGATCTTTCGGTACCTTAAGAATACCATTCACATGGGACTCTGGTATCCGAGGGAAACCGGTTTCTTTCTAACGGCCTAATCAGATTCTGATCATGCAGGGTGTATTGATACACGAAAAAGTACTTCTGGTGGTGCACAATTTCTAGGTCAAGATAAGCTCGTGGGATTGTCTTCCAAGAAGCAGGATTGTGAAGGTTTATTATTATCATAACAATTATATAAAACCCTAAACGAGATCAAAGCACATATAGCGGAAGCGATTTAACAAGATCATAATTAATAACACAATTATAACTAACCGAATTAGGGTTACATACCTTTACGCTAAAGCAATTCCACAAGACAAAGAACAAATCACCAATTCGGGTTTATACCATCTATACCAAGATATAGTCTAAAGTAAGACTATATGACGTTCTTGTACACACATAATACAACGAGCTAACCATGATTCTAGCACGTGAAAACCGAGCTACAACGCTTGTAAATAATCTACCCAACAACCCTAGAGAGGGGCTAGGACTAGATTATGTATAAAATCAATCAACCAAGAAAAACCAACCGATAACCTTTCGTGGTGAGGGCTTGCGATCGACCCAAATGAGAGAGGAGGGGAAAGATTATTGTTGTGTGATTTATGAGGGTTTAAGAGGTGTATTTATAGGCCTAAACACCTTATAGCCCAAGATAAATAAAAGACAAAAATTGCACCCCCCTAGCCATAACCGACGGTCGAACACCCCTAAGGGGTGTTCCGGAATCTTCCATTTTTTTCCTTTTTTTATACATACTATATGTTTATTTGACGCTCGTTATAACGTAACTATTAATTAATTAACGACCGTTAAAGTTATATAGTTACTTGCTCGGTTAAATTAATAAATTAATAAATACATAAATATATTTATTAAATAAATTAATAAATACGATAAATATATTTATTAATTAAATTAACTCTTTACGTATTGTGTGTAATCCCGTAATCTCGAGTTCGATGCTATCACACGACTATTTAAATATAAGTCCATAAACTTACAGCTCCCACTTGGACATATTTCAAATATCGTGATTACATTGACTAGCATCTAATTACACATAGCAATGTCTCTAGTACAACTCGAGTAAGGTCTCCTGGACAAAACCTTTTACGATTTTGTATCGTTATTATTATTCTTTTATTTTTAATACAACGCTAATAAGGATATGGATCTTAGTCATTACTTTCATTAACCATTCTGTTTCTCGTTCACAGATTCAGCAAGATTACCAAAACAAATTTGGGTGTGGCCACACAAACATCTTACTAATTCCACGAGGGGCCCAGCTGTATTAAACTCCAAAACGAAATTAGAGGAAATAAATTCCATATTGACTACGAGCAAAACTTATGAATTTTGCAACACTTCCGAAAATAATCCTTATAGCTACCAGTTACGTTTAGTGTTAGATTATTCCACAGAGATGTACTAGATTCATAACAGTTTCCTGGTATCTCAAGTCTAAGGATAACTATTTATGTTTTACTTAATGAAAAATATCCATAAAGTAATAACATATAGTTGGGATAAGTCCTATATTCGATTCATCGAATATCATCCAAAATCGATCAATATACTTTCAAGTATACTCTATCGCCATTTTGATTTGTCTTAGTCTAATAATACTCCCATATTATTAATCGACAACGGACATTTAGCATAACATTTATTCATGGATTAAAACATGTAAAATATGATACACTTATTAAATAATAAAAATAAACGAAACTCAATCTTTATTTCATTATACAATAATGGCAAAGCCTTAGTTAAAGGATCAGGCTACGTTATCATATGTGTGAACTTTTATTAATTTGATTTCACGAGCTTCAACTTGTTCTCAGACGTAGTGATGTCTACGCATAAAGTGTCTGGCGCCTTTCATGACTCCAGGGTCATTGGCAAATATTATTGCGGTAGAATTGTCACAATACATATCTATAGGTTCTTTAATTGAAGGCATCACTCCAAGATCTTCAATAAACTTCCTAATCCAAACAGCTTGCATTGCAGCTTCTAAAGCAGCCATATACTCAGATAGAGTAGCATGCATTGCAATCATTGTACATTTCTTCAACTGCTCCTCCATTGATAACAAAAACGTAACCCGTCTGAGACTTCGTATCATCTTTATCACATTGCCAGGACGCATCACAGAAACCTGTAACATTCAGTTCTGTGTCTGGTTTCCCTCTATATACCAAAAACATATCTTTCGTACTCCTCAAATACTTTAGAATATGTTTAACAACAGTCTAGTGGAGCTTCCCTGGATTCTGTTGGTATCTACTGACCAAGTTCTGAGCAAACGCCACATCAGGCCTTGTGCATCTAACAGCATACATTATAGATCCTACAGCCGAAGCATAAGTCACCTTCTACATGTATGCCTCCTCTTCAGGAGTTGATGCATCCATCTCATGACTCATATAATGCTTAACTTCCATAGGTTGAAAACCTTTCTTGGAATTATGCATATTATACTTCTTTAAAATGTTATCTATACAAGCATCTTGACATAGACCAATTAACCGTCTTTTCCTATCCCGATAGATCTTAATTCCCATAATGTATGCAACTTCTCCTAAATCCTTCATAGAAAAATATTTACCAAGATAATACTTAACAACTTTAAGTCTTGGAATGTTACTTCCCATGATTAATATGTCATCAACATATATGACTAGGAATACTACATCACTCCCACTAGCTTTGCGATATACACATGGCTCATCACGATTCTGAATAAATCCAAATTTTTTATTTCTTCGTAAAATCTTTTATTCCATTGACGCGATGCTTTCTTCAAACCATAAATGGACCTTTGAAGTTTGCATACATGTCCTGGATTTTCAGGATCAACATACCCTTCAAGTTGCTGCATATAAATGTCTTCATCTAAGCGACCGTTCAAGAAGGCAGTTTTAACATCCATTTGCCATATCTCATAGTCATAGTATGTTGCTATAGCTATGAGAATCCTAATAGCTCTTAAGTTTGCTACAGGAGAAAATGTCTCCTCGTAGTCTACGCCAAAAGTTTGAGTAAAACCTTTAGCTACTAAACGAGCTTTATAGGATTATACTTTTCCGTCCATGTCAGTTGTCTTCTTGTATATCCACTTATCTCTCACTACTTTAGCAATCGGTTGTGCTTCTACAAGAATCCAAACAACATTTACTTTCATGGATTTCATTTCCTCGTCCATAGCAACCATCCACTTATCCTTCTCAGGATCAAGTATGGCTGATTTATAATTAGCGGGTTCACCAATATCCCATAACTCATCATCATCCTCTATGTTAAGACACATATTGCTATTTGCGTTTTTAATCCTTACGGATCTACGCAGAGGAACTAATTCTGGTGGAACCGCCAGACTTTCTGGTTCTACAGGAATTACATCGCTAGTGTTTTCAGAAGGTAATGTATCTATATGACTCTCCTCAAGATCATAATTTCTCCCACTGAATTCTTGATTTACAAGATCAGATTCAAGGAAGTCTCAATACCTAGCAACAATTACTTTGTTCTTAGGTGGATAATAAAAGTAGTAACCCATAGTTTCCTTAGGGTATCCTACAAAGATACATTTTATAGATCGTTGTTGGAGTTTGTTACCCGAGTCACGTTTCACATACGCCTCGCAACCCTAGACCTTTAAATAAGACAAATATGGCTTCTGGCCATGCCATAGTTCATATGGTGTCTTATCGACCTTCTTTGTGGGAACCATATTTAAAATGCGAACATCAGATTCTAGAGCATAATCCCAAAAGGATTAAGGCAAAGTTGTAAGATTAAACATAGATCGTACCATATCCAATAATGTATGATTTCTCCTTTCGGATACACCATTTTTTTGTGGAGTGTATGGAGAAGTAAGATGTTGAACAATTCCATTCTCACTTAAATAATCTATAAACTCTTGACTTAACTATTCACCACCTCTATCAGAACGAAGAGCTCTAATCTTCTTCCCTAATTATAGTTCTACTTCTGCTTTAAACACTCTGAATGTTTCAAATACCTCATGTTTATGCTTAAGTAAATAAATATAACCATAACGACTATAATCATCCGTAAATGTTAAGAAGTAGCTAGCACCTTTCCTTGACGTATGTCTAAGTGGTCCACACACATCAGTATGTATAAGTCCAAGTAGATTAGTTGCCCTTTCAATATTGCTATTAAAAGGTTTCTTGGTCATCTTTCCAAAGATACAAGACTCACATTTATCAAATGATTCATCATTGATATTTTCCAAAAGACCTTGTTAGCCTCAAAATATTGAGTCAAACAAGAATGCTCGATCATATGTTTATTATGTATCGTATATTAGAACGTTGTAATAGGTAGTAGGTTAGTCGTGTATTACGCGCTTAACTTTAAGCTAAGGTTCATTCATAAGTAACCAAAGCCCAAAAGGAAAGCCCTACCCATAATCATATAGCCCATTATGCCACATGTAGGCAAAGGCTATAAATACCCTTCCTAGCATGTTAGGAAGGGTGTTGGTCATTTTAATTTTCTCTCACTAATCTAATCCTCCAAATGTTCCAACCATTCTCTCTACTTTCTCTCACTATTTTCTCTCTCTAGAATTCATCTATCTTCTACCTTTCTTTCTTGTTTAATCATCACGAAATCGATGGGACAACAATTGGTATCAATCGCCATGGGGTAGATTTGTGATTGGATGTTGTGTTTTTATTTGATTCGAATGTTTTGATCCTTATTTCATCTCTCGTATTCAAATTTTTTATGTTTTCCATGTTCTATATCTTGATATAAATCTCCTACATAGTTGTGGTAGGGATTTGGTTGCTTTGGCTTGGGAAAAATCACGTTTTTTCTTGGCAAAAATCTCATTTTTGATCTAAAATTTCAGAAACAGTAACCATTATTGTGACAGAAATACATTGTTTTCCATCGCAATAGACTAGGGTTTATCATTGCGATCCAGATTGCGATCCAGCTTGTGATAGGTGTTGTTTTTGTTATTGCGACATGATTATTGCGACAGGATCATTGCGACAGGATTAATGCGACAGGGTCATTGCGACAGTTTTATTGCGACAGGGTCATTGCGACAGGATTATTGCGACAGGGTCATTGCGACAGGATTATTACGACAGGGTCATTGCGACAGGGTTATTGCGACAGGGTCATTACGACAGAAATCATTGTGCATTGCGACAGATTGTTTGACATTACGATGGATTCTACTGCAGAATATCGTGTGACGAACAACAACATAATGGTGGCGGGTAACAAAGAGAGACCACCAATGCTTGTGTCGGTCGATATGATCAATGGCAATCCCGTTTTTTACGTTATCTTGACACAAAACCTAACGGTGATGCTTTAAGGCAATGCATTTTTTATGGACCCTATAAACTCGCAAGGATAAACGTTCCTGCACAACCAGCCACAGACACAACTGAAGAACAACCAGCTTATGAATGTGATGAAAAAAAGAAACGATCTCACACAGAGGACCGTGCTTGGTTTGATGCAGAAAAGGAAGTAATCTACTTAATTCTCAGTGGCATTGGAGATGATATTTATTCCACGGTATATGCATGTTCTACTGCTAAAGAAATGTGGACGACTATTGAAAGATTGCAACAAGGTGAATCACTTAACAAACAAGACATGAAAACTAAGATGTTTTGGGACTTTGACAAGTTTACAACAAAGAATGGGGAATCAATTGATTCTTATTACTCCCGATTGTACAAAATGATGAATGACATGACCCAAAACAACTTGCAAGTTTCCACCATGCAAGTCAATGTCCAATTTCTACAGCAACTTCAACCAGAGTGGACACGATTTGTCACCTTGGTGAAACAACAAAAAAAGTTAGATGAAGTTTCATATCATACGCTCTTTGATGTTTTGAAACAATTTTAAAATGAAGCAAATGAACTTGAAGCTAAACGTGTTGCAAAGGTTTCGAATCCACTTGCTTTGGTGTCTACCACTCAACATTACCCAGATTATCATTCTCGTGCTCCAAAGACCTACTACACTCAATCATCATCACCACGATCATTCACTGTGTCTAAGTCACATGCTCCAACAAGATCCCGAGGCAAAGAAGTTGCAAGAGCACCATCACCCACACCTGAGCAATCATCTGAAGAAGACAGTGATGAAGAACTTACTCAAAAGGATAGGGAATTCAAGCAACAAAGGCTTTTATTATGAAACAATACAGGCTAATCTACAAACCTACCAAAAACAACCTTAGAACATCATCTAACACGAGGAACAACTATGCTCAGAGTCCTCCAAGGTATGACACACGAAGACGTGATGAGAGTCCTCCAAAGTATGATCGACAACCTGCAAAGTATGATAATCAGAGGGTTGCTACTGTTGTTGGAAATAGAGACACTGTTGGTACTCAAGTTGTGCAACAAACTGGGATTCAGTGTTTTAACTGCCGAGGTTATGGGTATTTGGCTAGGGAATGCAGACAGCCAAAGAGGGTCAAAGATTATGGTTATCATAAGGAAACAATGCTGCTATGCAAGAAAATGGAAGCTGGGATCAAATTATCAACTGGGGAAGGAGAAATGCTTGATGACACAGATGATGAACTCTCCGACCAAGAACTCGAGGCACATTATTCATACATGGCAAAGATTCATGAGGTTCTTAACGTCACTGAAGATGACAATGGACCTATCTTTGATACCGAGCCAATTGATAAGGTACACATGATGATGAATATAAT
Organism: Glebionis coronaria; assembly: GCA_025667525.1. NCBI lineage: Eukaryota > Viridiplantae > Streptophyta > Magnoliopsida > Asterales > Asteraceae > Glebionis > Glebionis coronaria. Next base: position 219,338,039 of record CM046881.1, read on the forward strand.
GTGTTTGGTGATGCACATGAGCATAGTGATCTACCAACAACAATTACTGACACGTGTATGATGGAAACGGTTGATAGCAATACCATACCCGATTCATCAGACATGTGCAATAATGAGTTTGAGGATGATCAACATGCAAATGAGTATGATGATGAGGAGCGTGTCGGGCTTGCTAATTTAATTGCTAGTTTACAAAAATATGTCAATGAAAATAGAAAGAGTCAAAAGCAATTAAAGAAGGCAAATGCAGCACTCACTCAAAACTTTGAAGAATGCAAAGCCGCTCTTATAAAATCTAGTGAGACTATTGATAGTTATAGGGCTGAGCTTCTTCAAAAGACCAAAGAGCTTGAGGGGTACAAAAGTCGTGTCATCAACGTTAAAAGGGACGAGTTTGAAAATAAATACAACGAAGCTCTTGCTTTGTTAACTAAAGAAAAATGTCAATTTAATGTCTTATTAAGTGATGAACGTCAAACGTACCTTGCCACAACAAAAATTAATGAACTTGAACAGAGGCTTTCTATGAATATCACCGATTGTGCTAAAATTCTTGACGAAAAGAAACAAGAGGTTGAAACATTAAAACAAGATTTCACAAATAGACAAAGCAAAGATACTGAAAAAGTAAAGGATCTCGAAGAACAAGTCGATTTTTTGAAAAAAGTTGTTTATAAAACGCATGAATCTATTCAACCCGTTAGAATGATAGCACCTCGGTCGTTTTTCAAGGGTCAACCTAGCTTTGCCACCCCCAAGTACCTCGAACAAGCTCAAGCTGCTAACCCTAACTTATATCTTGATGAGTCCGAATGGACGGATCATGATTGCCCAGTAGCTAGCGTCGATAATGAAGAGACGTCCCCTTGGGATGAGGAGAGTAGATCACTGGTCAATAAAGATTTTGTGACATCATATAATTACGCTTATGAAAACAGTCTTTATGGTCTTTTCACTTTATAAAACAGAAGTCTCGTGAGGAATTGTTTTTAGAATGCAAACAAAGACGAATTCAATGGAAGAAAGCTTTTGCCACTACGAGGAAAACTAATGTTTTTAAATATATTAACTATTTACCTCTTGATGCTTCTAAAAGTAAAAGTAGAAAAACACTTGGTTTTAATAAACACCACATTGATAATGTTCAATCAATTGTTCAAAGCGATTGGGAAAAATGTCAAAAGGATAAGTGGAAAACAGAGATTCCTCACGACATAACTGTGCTTGTGAAATAACTTTTAATACCAAATACGAAGATAATAAAAGAACATGTTCTTGAGTTTGAAAACTTGATTCGGTCTGAAATGTTTGATGATTTGAAATATGTTGAGTCTCTTGAAAAAGAAATTGATGAACTTCAAAATGACAAATCAGATTTTCAAATGAATATGATCTACTCTTAGAAGAATGTCTCTCCAATGATATTTTGTGTGTTACTCTTCAATCTTGTGCTGATATCGATGAATATTCTGATGTTGCATGCAAATATCTTGATAAGATCAAAGAATGTGAGCGTCTTGAACTTGAGCTTTCGAAACGTAAAGAAAATGTTGATAAAAAGGCTTTTGAGTTACTTCAACACAAAACTGATTTCCTTCAAAACATTGTCATTCTCTTGAACTTGATTTGCAAAAAGACATAGGACGTTTTCCACATGATAATAAATTGCAAGAAAAACTTTCCCAAATGTGTCGAGAAATGAATGAAAAGAGTTTGGAAATTAAAGAGTTGAAAGCTCAGTTACAAGACAGGGAAATAGCGATAGCAGAGTTGAAGAAACTCGTTGCTAAGATGGGTGGGAAATTGTAGAACCTAGTGTTAAGAAACCTGTTGTAAGACAACCCAATGCGCACAAAGTGACTAGACCCTCTGTCTTGGGAAAACCATCTATTTTCTCTAATCTGCATTTGAAAAACCTGGGTTTTCCCCCCAAGACGGATGGGAAGGATAGGTTACCACAAAATACTCCCAAAACACATATTCGATCACAAAGCATTAAGAACACAAATGTGGTTAAACCAGGGATGTATAGATTGGCCATTAAACCCACACACAACAAAGAAAGTCAATCACCTCAGACTTCTAGAAACACTAATAGACGTGTGTCTTTTACTACAGGAGTAGTCCCCACTGATAGTGTTAGCCGACCTCCGCTTAAAAGCACTCGCATGTATGAAAAGGTTTGGCAAAACAAAAGTTAAGGGAAGATGAAGACAGTAGAAGACCACCCAAGGATTTTCAATGTTTCTAAGAATAAAACGTCTGTAATCGCGTGTAATGACGATTTGAATGATTCGACTTTGAATGCTTTGAATGTTAAGTTTGTTTGTGTGAAATGTGGAAAGTGTTATAATGCTAATCATGCTATGTGTGTTTCGAATAATGTCAAAGGCGTAGATACTAGAACTAATAAGCAAACTACGATTCCTATTAGAGCTTGGACACCCAAACGCAAAGTAAACCATTCTGGTGCTACCCCCCCTAAGAAAAGTAATGCATCAGACTCCACCACTAAGAACCCTAGAAGTAAAATTCAGGAATTATATGAGTCTGCTAGCAAGTCTTGGAAATGGTGGTTTGCTAATCAGTGTCCTCCAAGATATAAACGGATGCCTAAGGTTAGGACAGAAAATGTGACAGCGAGCGTTAGTATGCCTTTAAGTGATGACACTAGGGAAACTAATGAATCAGAAATCACAACTAACATGGAATCCAATTTAGCAAATGCTCCATCGTGTTCTAATTCTTCTGCAGGTGATCGAGATAATTCTCTTCATACTGGACTCCGGATGTACAAAGCACATGACGGGGAATCTCAAGCTTCTAATTAACTTCGTGGAGAAGTTCCTGTGTACGGTCCGATTCAGAAATGATCAATTTGCACCGATCCTAGGATATGGAGACTTGGTTCAGGGGAACATCACAATCAAAAGGGTTTACTACGTCGAAGGGCTCAATCACAATCTTTTCTCGGTTGGTCAATTCTGTGATGCGGATTTGGAGGTTGCTTTTAGAAAGAAGACATGTTTTGTTTGTGATTATGATGGGAATGACTTACTTACCGGTTCACGGGGTACATATCTCTACACTATTTCACTACAAGACTCCACATCTTCAACTCCAATCTGTTTTATGGCTAAATCTTCAACGACTCAAGCTTGGTTATGGCATCAACGATTATCTCATCTTAACTTTGATACCATCAACTTACTTTCCAAGAAAGATATTGTGAGAGGCCTTCCGAATTTGAAATTCATCAAAGATCATATTTGTTCTTCTTGTGAGCTTTGTAAAGCTAAACGAAGTAGTTTCAAGACAAAGACTACACCAAGCTCTAAAGGACAGTTTGATCTTCTTCATATAGATTTGTGTGGCCCCACGCGTGTTCAAAGCATCAATGGGAAGAAATACGTTATGGTAATTGTGGATGACTACTCAAGGTACACGTGGACCCTCTTCTTAAGGTCCAAGGATGAAACACCTTAGGTTCTCATTAACTTCCTTAAGCTGATACAATGTGGTCTTCAAGCTCAAGTAAAAGTGGTACGTACTGACAGAGGCAAAGAATTATTGAATTCAACTCTAAAGAAATATTTTGAAGCCGAAGGGATTGAACATGAAACATCTATTGCTCGAACACCTGAACAAAACGGAGTTGTTGAAAGACCAAATCGTACTTTAGTTGAGGCTGATCGAACATTATTATCTACTTCAAAACTACCATTATTCTTTTGGGCCGAAGCCATGTCAACCGCATGCTACACACAAAACCGATCCTTAATTATCCCAAGCCACGAAAAGACACCATATCACATAATTAATGATCGTAAACCTTCACTCAAACACCTTCATGTTTTTGGATGTACGTGTTACATTATTCGAGATGGTGAAAATCTGGACAAGATGAAAGAGAAAGGTTATGCATGCATTCTAGTGGGATATGCAACTCAGTCTAAGGGATACAGAGTGTACAACAAGAGAACAAAATTGATAGTCGAAACTATTCATATCAGATTTGATGGATTGCAAGAAATGGCACTTGAACAAAACAGTTTAAGTCCCGATCCACAACGACAAAAGACTTCTGCGCACAACCGCACGGAACTCGGAACTCAAGACCACAACAATGAACCGTCAAGTTCAAAGCTGGTTCCTGAACATGTTCCTAGAGCAGATATGACAGTAGACTCGACACTTGAAGAGTTGGAAATGTTATATGGACCAATGTTTAATGAATATTTCAAGGGGGAGAAACATGTTGTATCAAAGTCTTCCGTTGTCACTCATGATAAGAATGATGATACCGATCATCGTCAACAAAAGGATACAACTTCATCTACTTCAACACGGGTTGCTGCAGATTTACTTCCTCAGAATATCACTTCAACAATTGATCCTACAACATCCACAACTACTGTCACTGCTCAAGAGAACACAAGTCAAGCAGACGGTGCATAATCTAATGATGACGATTTTCACAACCCATTCGGTACATCGGTACACGAATTTGGAGAGTCTTCTACTCGACATGTAGATCCGTCAAATATGCATACGTTTTATCAACGACATCCTTCAACACATCATTGGACCCGAGAACATCCTTTGGTTCAGGTAATTGGAAACCCTTCACAGCCTGTTCGTACAAGACGACAACTAGCCACCGATGGCGATGTTTGTTTGTTTGCACTCGTCGTGAGTACAGCTGAACCGAAAAACATCAAAGAAGCCATGGCTGATCATGCTTGGATTGAATCGATAACGGATGAACTTCAACAATTTGAAAGACTTAATGTCTGGGAACTTGTTGACAGACCATACGATGTGATTCCGTTAAATCTTCGATGGATCTGGAAAAACAAGATGGATGAAGAAAACACGATCATCAAGAAAAAAGCTAGGCTAGTGGCTAAGGGGTATGGCTAGAAAGAGGGAATTGATTTTGATGAATCATTTGCACCAGTTGCTCGTATGGAAGCGGTCAGGATTTTCCTTTCTTATGTTGCACATAAGGGATTTACTGTCAATAAAATCGACGTAAAGACAACATTTCTTAACGGTCCTTTGAAGGAAGAAGTCTATGTCACGCAGCCGGAAGGATTCGTCAATCCTTATTATCCTGACAAGGTGTATCGTCTCCACAAAGCACTCTATGAACTCAAGCAAGCTCCAAGGGCGTGGTACGACGAGCTCTCAAAATTTCTTGTATCCAAAGGTTTCTCAAAAGGTTCCATTGATCTAACTCTGTTCACTTATAAATATGGGGATAACATTTTGCTTGTGCAGATTTATGTTGATGACATTATTTTCGGGTCCACAAACCCAAAACTTTCAAAATGGTTTGAAAAAGTAATGCACAGTAAATTTGAAATGTCAATGATGGGTGAACTAAAATTCTTTCTAGGAACTCAAGTTCACCAATCCCCAAGTGGTATCTTTATAAACCAAGCTAAGTATTGTCAAGAGATAATCAAAAAGCATGGTATGACTTCATGTGACCCCGTTGGGAGACCATTATCAACCACATCGCTAGATGCTGACTTGGAGGGAAATGTCATAGATCAAACGAGATATCGTTCCATGATCGGTTCCCTCATGTACTTGACAGCAAGAAGACATGATATTTCACATGCTACGTGTTATTGTGCACGATATCAAGCACGACCCACTGAAAAGCACCTCAAGGAGGTTAAACGGATCTTTCGGTACCATAAGAATACCATTAATTTGGGACTCTGGTATCCGAGGGAAACCGGTTTCTTTCTAACGTCCTATTCAAATTCTGATCATGCAGGGTGTCTTGATACACAAAAAAGTACTTCTGGTGGTGCACAATTTCTAGGTCAAGATAAGCTTGTGGGATGGTCTTCCAAGAAGCAGGATTTCACGTCACTGTCATCAGCCGAAGCGGAGTATGTGTCTCTATCTGCGTGTTGTGCTCAAGTTCTATGGATGAGAACACAACTCATGGAATATGGCTTCCACTTTGATATAGTACCTATGTACTGTGACTCAAAGTCGGCCATAGCCATCTCTTGCAATCCGGTACAGCATTTCCGCACGAAGCACATTGATGTCAGATACCACTTCATAAAGGAACAAGTTGAACGAGGTATCGTTGAACTATACTTTCTTGGAACGGATTACCAATTAGCCGACTTGTTTACGAAAGCTCTATCTAAAGATAGGTTTGAGTACCTCGTTAGGCAAATTGGTATGAGATGTTTGACTCCAGCAGACCTAGAGATTCTAGCAAAGGTGCCTGCTTGATTTATCTATCAAACATCTTGTAAATATCTTTGAAAAAGCAAAATACAAAAATATAAAACATATAAAATCAAAACACAATATAAAAGATCTTTTAAAACCCAAAAATATTCTTCTCGACATGTCTTTCAGTATCGATAATATGGACGTGCCTAGAAATGTCGCTCAATAACGACACGGGTGTGCACATAAAGCTCGAATGAAAGTTGTAAATATTTTTTAAAACATGTCATTTCTACTTTAATAAAGGAAAATGTCTATTTTGGATAATATTTCCACATAACGGGTAGAGAAATCTATCTTGGGTTGAGCTTGTCACAAAACATTCAACGTTTTGAGCTCAACACAATGGCTTGTAATCACTTTCAGAATGCAACCCGGTTCTATATTCACAGGAGAGTGTACGATTTAGTGCGCTTACCCTCAGCAAAAGAAGAGAAATCTTCTTACACTTGAGTAGATTTGTCAAGACATTCAAAGTCTATGAACTCAGGTTTATGCTTTAGAAAAACCTTTTCGCCAAAAAGAAAGAGAGTTTTTCAAAAAGCGTTGAACACAAGTTTTTCAAGAATTTCTTAATGATTATTCAAAATCTTTCAAAAATTTTGTGTTCAACAACTCCCATCCTCAAAAAGCAAAATGTGGATCACATCCTCATAATGACAATTCAAGTGGATCAATTTTTGAGGGGGAGCATTTCAACTTCATGCAAAGATTGACACATCTTTTTCCCGGAGATTTTCAAGACTATTTTTCAAAAAATATTTTAATCAAATTTGGTATCTCTAATATCAAAAGATGTTATATATTAGAGATAGGGGAGAGAATGTGATTAAAATGTGATCTTATATAAGACTCAAGCACTAACTCTTACCCACATGTGCGAAACACTTTCGATTATCGATGCACGTGTGTAGGGGGAGCATTTCTGAAACAACAAAACTAGCAAGGTGTTAAATGTTTTTCAAACACCTTGTTAGACATTTGAAGTGGTCTTCATGGTTATGATCAAATACCCACAACATCTTTAATTCACGACGTTATTGATGTCAAAAGGGTGGTTAGGTTTAAGTCCTATGATCCAACCAGAACAGGAGGGATCTTCCTAGAGACAATCCAATAGATTACTAGAAGTCCTTAGGAAAGATGGAGTAGAATGTGAACGTAGCTGAATGCTGACTAAGTACTGATGCTAGGACTGGAACAATCACAACAAGGTGATAGTAATGATGTCTTGGTAAGCATTGAAGGGGTTGAAGAATGAAAAAGATATGTAAGGATAAAGGGTGTAAACAAAGAAGCCCTCCATACAACTTAGGCAGAAACCAGGTCAACACATCATGAAGACAACTCATCATGGACCCAGTGATGTAATGCACAACCCCTCCCTAGCTACTCAGGCTTCTCTCAAAAGAAGTTTGTTTTATTGTCACGGAGATCAACATGAATTCTATCGACTTTTTCACTCTGAGATAGTTGATATTGAATAGGTGGCATCTGCTCCAGCCTCCAATCACTAAAAGTGCACAAATCGAGTCTAGAGCCTAGAGATCCATCAAATCTCGTTAGGACACATGGATGATGAACAAGAGAGTCCTACGCTATATCCTTGCGATATTGCTAGAACACTCAGAGTGATACTACTTAGTATTCACAATGATGAGGGGAAATTCTTCCAGTGTTAACATCAAACAGCACTGCGGTAGGTCATATGTAAGATTCTTTATGAATTAAACATGTGTAAAACTGAAAAGCAACAGTGGTTTGATTCTGAATTGATTCAAACTCGTTTCAGGTTTCTACGCAATATCTTTATGGTCTTGCCAGAACATTTAGAGTGATATTCATTAATATTCACAGTGACGAATGGAAATCCTTCTAGCGTCAACATCAAACAGCGCTACGGTAGGTGACTTGCGAGATTCTTATGAATCAAGCTTGTGTCAACTGGAAAGCAACAATGGTAAGATTCTTTATGAATAAAACTTGTTCTAGGAATTTGAATTGACGACTTTAATCAAGCGAATATTTATCCAATTGATTCACTCTTTATGTTCACAGTCTTGCTTTGAGACGGTCGAGTAAAGAGAACGGCTAGTACTGCCGCTAAACCCTGTCAAGGAGATTCTTAATTGAATCTACCTAATCACAGGTACGGTATTTAATATTGTATAACGGTCTTCACCGACCGGAGGTAAAACGCTATCGATTTAGGACGAATGTCAAAGCCATTCAGTCCGTGTATATGTTTTGTCTCAAGAAGGTGGCGTCACGGTGTACTCAGCAAAGTCAAAGATTCAAAACCACATACTCATGCCTGAAGATATATTCAACAATCAATAATGTGAGCATGTGGATGAAGACACAAGATCGCAAGATGGCAAAGACAAGTCAAGGATGATTTTAAGATCTCAAGATCAAAAGACAAAGTCGAAGGACAACGACAAAGGCTCAAAGATCACAGCATGAAGGAAAAAGACTACTATTACACGTTCAAGACTCATTTATGCGAGATTAGTAATCTCTACAAATCTCCAAATAACAAAGGGTAATGAACTCTCATAAAGGGTAATGACCTCTCATTGGGGGAGATTATTAGCCTCAAAATATTGAGTCAAACAAGAATGCTCGGTCATATGTTTATTATGTATCGTATATTAGAACGTTGTAATAGGTAGTAGGTTAGTCGTGTATTACGGGCTTAAATTTAAGCTAAGGTTTATTCATAAGTAACCAAAGCCCAAAAGGAATCCCCGGCCCATAATCATATAGCCCATTATGCCACATGTAGGCAAAGGCTATAAATACCCTTCCTAGCATGTTAGGAAGGGTGTTGGTCATTTTCATTTTCTCTCACTAATCTAATCATCCAAAAGTTCCAACCATTCTCTCTACTTTCTCTCACTACTTTCACTCTCTAGAATTCATCTATCTTCTACCTTTCTTTCTTGTTTAATCATCACGAAATCGATGGGACAACAGACCTTCACGTTAAAGCTTTTGTATACGAGTCTTCCCAATATGGTAAGTCTACAATGCCAAAGATAAGAAGAGTTCTTGTCAAACTTTCTCTTCTTACTCATACTAAATACATATTTATCGTTCTTGGATTCATTATCATGCATGTCTATTTGAAATACGCCATTCACAGAAATTGTATTAAAATAGAAAATACCATTTTCCAAACAGAAATTCCATTATTATCAATCGTGTGAACGAATCCATTATTTAACAAACAAGAAAAGGAAATAACACCCCTAACAATTGTAGGTGTATAATGACAATCATTTAATCTCAGTACTAAAACCGAAGGTAAAACTAGATCAAAAGTTCATAGAGCTTCAACTACTGTGTGTGCGCCATTGCCCACTTGCAGATATTGTTCCCCATAGGAAAGCTTCCTTTCCAGATTAAATCCCTGCAGCGTATTATAAATGTTAATACCGCATCCCGTATCATATACCTAGGAATTTAATTTGTATGTTAAATTGAACAATTCAATCATAAATAAAGTACCTGAAGCTGCAGCGCTCTGCTCATACTTCTTCTTTATTTCTCGTAATTTTTTGAGGTAAAGAGGGCAATTCCTCTTCCAGTGACCATTTGCCTTGCAATGATGACAAGTCTCATCCTTTTGAGATTGACTCTTCTTGACAAAGTTTTGCTTGGGTTTCGAATAAGTCGCAACTTGTTTTCCCTTATTACCCTTGCCTTTACCTTTCTTCTTGTTCGCTTGCGGTTTTGGCTTACTCACTCTACCCTTTTGTATGGTTAGTACAGAAGGCGTAGCGGTAGATGCCTTGTCTTTTAACCCCTTTTCATAGTCAATGAGCATTGCATGCAAATCATTAACTGTCTTCCCCGTGCAATGCATATTATAGTTTCTAACGAAATCATTGAAGTCCTTGTTAAAGGACATATTGATCAAGTTGATAGCCATATTATGATAATAGGGTTGTCCTAGTGAAATGAGTTGTTCCATATAACCCCTCATCTCCAAATAATGGGCACTTACAGACTTTCCTGGAGCTTGCTTGCAGCTATGCAAAGCATCTACCAAATTGTAGATCTCCACAGCTTGCGGCTTTTCGAACATAGCCTTGAGCTCAGCAAGCATTAAATTTGGAGAAAATATCTCATACTTCTGTTGAAGTGCGGGAGACATTTTCCCTAGCATTAAGCAAGCCACCTCAGAGTGCTTCTTAACATTAGTAGCGTGTTCAAGCCTTTGCGCATCAGATGCTCCTTCAGCAAGATCCTCCGGATAGGGAGTAGTCAAGATATCGATAGTACCCGCTGCTCTCAAGACAATTCTTAGCGAGCGGTACCAATCATTGATGTTTGGGCCAGTAAGTTCAGGTCGTTCAAAGAAAGCTTTGAACGCAGAACTTACCGTGTTATTGATGGGTTGAGCCATTTCTACAAAAATAAGTTCAAATATTAGTATTTTCGATAACAAAATACTTTCAAGAAAATAAAATTACCCCGGTATTAAAAACATATTATTTTCCTTGATTTCTAGAACTATATTGACATAGATCCATTACATCAGTTGATCTGCTAGTAATGAATGTACTCAACATAGAGACTTGTCGAACAATTCAATTGACAAACAATTTTCAATTTCTAGATATTTAAGAGATTTACATTGCCAAAAAACCGTTTTACACTATAAACATGTTTCATCCCTTCTGAATACATTAAGTTTCCAGATCTCGCTGAGTAACTTAATTAACTCGTCTAATCTGAGTAACGTAAAACCATCATACGAATTCTCATTCTACAAACGGTTTTCTCTCTATCACAACATCATCCAAAAATCTCATTTGATGACGAAGTAATTTCAAGTGTTCGTCAATTAGGAGCATTCGACTTGAACTTTAAAGGTATAAATTTTGATGTCAAAATCAACGTATGGAGAAGCATGCATACAATCTCCATAGCATAAGTTTAATAAAACTTTTAGTAAACTTTTGCATGAGATTAAATTTCTTCATAAATTATGTTGCGATATTGGTTAAACCAATTAAAGAATTTACCCACAACTCATCACATCGTACTTTGCTAGAAATCGGCTACGCACAAAGCAATACCCTTATTCCTTGTGGCTCGGATGTGAATTTGTGGTAAATCACCCTTAAGGTATAATTCAATTAATAATCGTAGGTAATTTCAATTTTGACGCACAGGCGAGCCGGGAATTTGGTCAGCGACTAATGGCATAACACCTCCTTCCTTAACCGGGTACATGACCAGCAGTGCGTTAAACCCACTTTATAGTTTGTCTAAATTGAGTATGCCGTTAGATTATTATTGAAAATCACCAATCAACGTAATTTTATGTAATTTAAAATCTCTAACAAATCTTTATTTTTAATATGATTTTGTCCATATTATTTTTTTTTTCAAAAAAAAACCCTTATTTACAACAATTCAACAATTTTATATATAAACAAGTAAAAAAAACTAAATCATAAACACATAAGAACAATTTATATGTGCAACAAATAAATCAAATAGCCACACGCATAGATTTTATTCAATAATCATCAAATCTAAGTCTTTATATCTTTATATAAAAGTCTTCCCTAATTCTAGATTTATTGAATCAAATAATCACGTAGCACACACATATAAACATATAATTTTACAATCCATGAAAACATGCACGTAATCATGGATTCCCCACGAATCTTAACAAATTCATCTCCGATACCACTGAAGGTTTATTATTATCATAACAATTATATAAACCCTAAACGAGATCAAAGCACATATAGCGGAAGCGATTTAACAAGATCATAATTAATAACAGAAACATAATTAATAAAATTAGGGTTACATACCTTTACGCTAAAGCAATTCCACAAGACGAAGAAGGAATCACCAATTCGGGTGTATACCGTCTATACCAAGATATAGTCTAAAGTAAGACTATATTACGTTCTTGTACACATGTAATACAACGAGCTAACCGTGATTCTAGCACGTGAAAACCGAGCCACAACGCTTGTAACTAATCTACCCAACAACCCTAGAGAGGGGCTAGGACTAGATTACGTATACAATCGATCAACCAAGAAAAACCAACTGAAACCCTTTCGTGGTGAGGTCTTGCGATTGACCCAAAGGAGAGAAGAGGGGAAAGATTATTGTTGTGTGATTTATGAGGGATTAGGAGGTGTATTTATAGACCTAAACACCTTATAGCCCAAGATAAATAAAAGGCAACAATTGCCCCCCCTAGCCATAACCGACGGTCGAACACCCCTAAGGGGTGTTCTGGAATCTTCTAAATTTCTTTTCTTTTGTTTATACATACTATATGTTTATTTAACGCTCGTTATAACTTAACTATTAATTAATTAACGGCCATTAAAGTTATATAGTTACTTGCTCGGTTAAATTAATAAATACATAAATATATTATTAAATAAATTAATAAATACGATAAATATATTTATTAATTAAATTAACTCTTTACGTATTGTGTGCAATCCCGTAATCTCGAGTTCGATCTTATCACACGACTATTTAAATATAATTCCATAAACTTACAGATTGCATGTCACTGTCATCAGCCGAAGTGGAGTATGTGTCTCTATCTGCGTGTTCTGCTCAAGTTCTTTGGATGAGAACACAACTCACGAATTATGGCTTCCACTTTGATAAAGTACCTATGTATTGTGACTCAAATTCAGCCATAGCCATCTCCTGCAATCCGGTACAACATTCCCACACGAAGCACATTGATGTCAGATATCACTTCACAAAGTAACAAGTTGAACGCGGTATCGTTGAATTATACTTTGTTGGAACTGATTACCAATTACAAAAGCTCTTTCGAAAGAGAGGTTTGCGTATCTAGTTAGGCAAATTGGTATGAGATGTTTGACTCCAGCGGACCTGGAGATTCTTGCAAAGGTGACTTCTTGATTCATCTATCAAACATCTACTTGTAAATATCATTGGAAAAGAAAAATACAAAAATTTAAAACATATAAAAGCAAAACACAAAATTAAAAATCTTTTAAAATCCAAAAATATTCTTCTCGACATGTCTTTCAGTATCGATAATATGGACGTGCCTAGAAATGTCGCTCAATAACGACACAAGTGTGTACATAAAGCTCGAATGAAAGTTGTAAATATTTTTCAAAACATGTCATTTCTATTCTTCATAAAGGAAAATGTCTACTTTTGATAATTTTTCCAACAATGGGTAAAGCAATCTATCTTGGGTTGAGCATGTCACAAAACATTCAACGTTTGAGCTCAACACAATGGCTTGTAATCACTTTCAGATTGCAACCCGGGTCGATATTCACGGGGGAGTGTATGATTTAGTGCGCTTACCCTAGCAAAAGAAGAGAAATCTTCTTACACTTGAGTGGCTTCATCAAGATATTCAAAATCTATGAACTCAATTTTATGCTTTTGAAAATCTATTTCTTTTCCAATCTTAGAGATTGATTTTTTAAAAAGCGTTGAACAAAATTTTTTCAAGAATTTTTCAATGATTATTCAAAATCTTTCAATAATTGTGTGTTGAACAACTCCTATCCTCAAAACATGAAATGTGGATCACATCCTCACAATGACAATTCAATTGGATCAACTTTTGAGGGGGGGCTTTCCAAATTTATGCTAAGTTAGACATATTTTTCTCCCAAAGATTTTCAAGACTATTTTTCACAATATATTTTAATCAAATCTGGTATCTCTAATATCAGACGATTTTATATATTAGAGATAGGGGGATAAAATATGATTAAAATGTGATCTATAGACTCAAGCACTTTAACTCTTACCCACATGTGCGAAACACTTTCGATTATCGATGCACATGTGAAGGGGGAGCTTTTCTGAAACGACAAAACTTGCAAGGTGTTAAATGTTTTTCAAATATTTTGTTAGAATTTAATGTGGTTTATGGTTACGATCAAATACCCACAACATCTTTAATTCACGACGTTATTGGTGTCAAAAGGGTGGTTAGGTTTAAGTCCTATGATCCAACCAGAACCGGAGGGATCTTCCAAGGGACAATCCAATAGATTATTAGAAGTCCTTAGGAAAGATGGAGTAGACTGTGAACGTAGCTGAATGCCGACTAAGTACTTAAGCTAGCATTGGAACAGTCACAATAAGGTGCTAGTGATGACGTCTTGGTTTGAGACGGTCGAGTAAAGAGAACGGTTAGTACAGCCGCGAAACACTGACAAGGGGTTCTTAATTGAATCCACCTAATCACAGGTACGATATTTAATATCGTGTAATGGTCTTCACCGACTGGAGGTAAAACGCTACCGATTTAGGACGAATGTCAAAGCCATTTAGTCCGTGTCTATGTTTTGTCTCAAGACGGTGACTTTACGGTGTACTAAGCAAAGTCAAAGATTTAAGACCACATACTCATGCCTAAATACATATTCAACAATTAATAGTGTGAGCATGTGGAGGAAGACACAAGATCGCAAGATGGCAAAGTCAAGTCAAGGATGATTTGAAGATCTCAAGATTAAAGACAAAGTCGAAAGACAACGACAAAGGCTCAAAGATCACATCATGAAGGAACAAGACTACTATTACACGTTCAACACTCACTTATGACGAGATTAGTAATCTCCATAAATCTCCAAATGTCGAAGAGGAATGACCTCACATTGGGGGAGATTGTTAGCCTCAAAATATTAAGTCAAACAAGAATGCCCGGTCATAGTTTATTATTGTAACATTTATTAGAACGTTGTAATAGGTAGTAGAAAATTCGGGTTCATGGGCTTGCATTTAAGCTACTTAAAGCCCAAAAGACAAGCCCGACCCAAACAATATAGCCCAATAAGCCTACACGTAAGGCATAGCTATATATACCCTTTCTAGCATGTTAGGAAGGGTGTTGGTCATTTACAATTCTTCTCTCTAATCTAATCCTTTCAAAGTTTCCATCCATTCTCTCTCTAAGAATTCATATCTTTTCATCTTTATATCTTAATCTATCATCATATAATATGGGACAACATTCAGTTAGTTTTTAAATATCATTTAAAATTAAAACAAAAAAAGTTTTTTTTGGAAGGAACAAATTTAGTAAAAAGACCAAAACATTTTAAAAACTAAATTACTTAAAAAAAAATAAAATAATGTTTGAAGACTTTCTAAAAAAATTTGAAGAAAAAAGATAAATATATTAATTTTTTAAAACTAT
Source organism: Glebionis coronaria (assembly GCA_025667525.1). NCBI lineage: Eukaryota > Viridiplantae > Streptophyta > Magnoliopsida > Asterales > Asteraceae > Glebionis > Glebionis coronaria. The sequence goes on from CM046881.1 coordinate 219,353,511, forward strand.
TTTCAATAAGAAAACTAAAAAAAATTCCGAAAAAAGTTAAAACTTTTATTTTTGAAAAAACTAGAACTTATCTTTTGAAATCTTTTAATTTTAATGAAATTTAATTCTTAATGAAATTTAATTTTTAACGTTTAATTTTAAAATAATGTTCGAAAACAATTTTAAAAATTAATTTTTTTATTGTTTTGGAAGGAACAAATTAATTTAATTTTAAAAAATTAGTTAAAAAAATTCGAAGAAAAAAATGTTGTTCTTTAAAACAATTTTCAATAAGAAAACGGCATTTTTTCCGAAAAAATGTTTACACTTTTATTTTCGAAAAAGAATTTAAAAAAAATTAGAAATGTTTTTTCTTTTTGAAAATACATCTCTCGTCAGAAGTTAACGAGAAAAAATTGCATCGTTAGTCGTGAGGGATGTATTGTGACAAACGTTTGCCTAACGGGTGGTGTATAGTGCCAATAGTTTTACTAAGGGATGTATTGTGTGAGAAACTTCAAACCACAGGGATGTATTTTTGAAAGTCCCAAAATACGATTATTGTTGAAACTAAGACACGAAAACAATAACACACAATAGATATACTTTTCAAACGAGTAATCCTTTATTAACTATTATCAACAAAGTATTACAAAGTGTTATGAATACACCTGTTGAATAACAACAAGAAATGAACCCTAGAACAAGTAAACTTGATTCGAGACTCAAGTTTACAAGTGAACCAACGAGTCGCTGATGGACAGCTGAGGCCTCAGTGGTTCAAGTGGGAGAAAGAACTTAGATAAAGATTCCAAGCACAAGGGTTGAATCTTAACTTCTTTCTCATCCCCTATTTATAGTGGTACGAGGTTGTATCCTTAGTGGGGGTAGTTGATACGTGTCATCTTCTGAATGGAAGAGTACAACATATTAAATGCATGTCCAAATCGAGACATGCCTTTAACTACTTTAGGTAAACAGTTCTGCCAACTGTTCACCTTTGTCCCACTAGGTCGTACTAGGCATTGACTTTGAATCTCTTGTTTTGTCCCGCTCAAAACACTTGTAAGATTCTCCCGCCTAAACTATAAGGGTTTGGATAAGCTTTGCTTGATCCAAGTCTCTAGGGTTCTTAAGTGATCTCTGAGTGTTGTCAACTCAGAGATCCTTGAACACCAGTGCATTCCTTTGACATCCCAGCTATCCATAATCGCTGGTGAGTCTGACTTCAGATTGTCTTCGACTTCTCTGACGTTGTCTTTGACTTGAATGATCCTGGTGTGCCAGCTGAGGCCTTGCCTTCCACTGGTCTAGTCTCTGTCGCTGGTCTTCTCAGCGACCTTTCAACACTTAGTCTAATTTAAACAAATCTAGACAGGGCCATAGTTAAAACTTTCATTGGCCCAACAATCTCCCCCTATTTGTTTATAAATTATACTAAGTCTAAAATTATTGTAAGTGAGTACACAGCTTCTTCTTACACATAATTTAACAAACATACCTCAAAGTTTTATTAATCAGAAAGAACCTAGTCTATTACAATAGCACCCTAAGGTGAAAACATAAACAAAAATAAATAGGTTCTTCAGCGATCAAGACCTTGATCACAGATTCTCTGGGCTTCGACTTTGTCACTCCTAGAGTTAATGACAAGTTCAATTTCAAAATCGAACTCATCAGCTTCTTTGCAATTTCTAAGGATGCCCTGCTTGAGTCTGATCAGCTGAATGGTTGAAGCCAGAGGTAGCTCATTCAAACGCTGAAAAGCATAATCACAGTTACCATTCATAAATACCATACCTGCCTCTGGCTCAGTGTAAACTTGGCCTTCTATGGGTTTGGTGATTTCCTTGGGAAGGACCAAGTTTCTGAGCATCCCATCGACCACTACATCTTCAGTGACCAACCTTTCTGTTAGAGGCCCCATTGGTGTTTTCCTCTTTCTTTGTGTCTGAGAAGATGATTGAGTGGAAAGCTGTGGAGGTAGGGGTACCTTCAGCTTCTTTGCAGTATCTCTTACCCAATTGAGTTTTGCTTGAATGTTTTTCATCATTTGGGCAGGACCAGGCCCAGTCTTCTTTTGGGCAAGAGATAGTATTTCCAACCACTCAGAGAGGCTCAGATCTCTGAGCTTGAAGTCGCTGGAGACTTTATAATTCTGCATGTCATTCTCCCTATAAATAGTCATTACCACCTTTTTGTCTTTGTTGGTGAAGCATGTGTACTTGGTGATACGACCTGGTTCAGATCTCTGGTTGACCAGCCTTTGATATTCTGTTAAGAGGTTGTTCCTCTTAACCTCCAGTTCCTTGAGTTTAGCCAGTTGAGCTTTCTTAGCAGAGGGAGAGAGCTTGTCCAGAGCTTCTTTGCTCCTTAGTTCAGCAGCCCTGATATTTGCTAACCTTTGATGTTCAAGGATTTGGGCTTTGGCTTGCTCTGGGGTGAGTGGTGGTTCATCAGCGCTTTTGAATTTGTTGAGCTCAGAGTTTTTGGAGGGTTTGGATCCACCTTCAGCTTGAAGGGAGTGTAGGGTAATTTCAGGTTGCTCAACTGCAATCCCTTTACCTTTATCTTTCACAGAATCAGCAGCAGGTTTGAAGGATCTCAGTGGAGTGGGTGTTGGTATTTCGGGTGTAGGCTTTTTCTTCTGCTGCTCCCCCGTAGATACAACATCATCATCAGCTTCTTCTTCAGAAGAGGAGGCAGACTTCTCCCCCTCAGGCATAGCCCCAGCAGGTGCTCTGCCTGAACCTGCCTTATTGAAACGAAGGAACTCCTGGTGAACAAATATGCAAATTTCCTTGAGTTCACCTTGGAGAAGTTCCTGAAGAAGAAGTCTTGAGGGTTCAACAGCCTGAGCTATGGCTGCAACATTTGCCTTTACCGTTGAGGTTAGAGCAGATGGTATGTATGTCTGAAGACTCTGGCTGATTAGGTCAGGTAGTTGTGCCTTCAGAGCGTTGTTCAGCAGTTGCGGAAGCAGTGCGGTCATGGAAGACTCCACTGATGAAGTTAGTGAGGTTTCCAAGTTTGTAGTAAGCTCCTCAGCAGCATGAGTCAGGGTCTGGATCTCAGAGAGAAGAGCTTCGTTTGTGACTTTGGGTTTAGTGATGCTGATATCCCCTCTCTTTTCCCATAAAGCCTCAGCAGCCAGTTCCTGTACATCTTTCATTCGTGGGACTTGTGCTGACTTGCGTGAGAGGAGGTATTCCAGGTGTTGCTTAGCCCCCAGCTCCATGACACTTGGCAAGGTGGGAAATGGAACAGGTGCAGGGGAGCTAAGTCTCTGTTCCCATAGCCTTTTGGCAGCTAGTTCTTGAACATTGGGAAGGGAGGGGACAGAGACCGGTGTCAGCTCAATGGAGGACAAGTTGTAATCATCAGTGCTCATTTCCTCAAAGTCAGAGGTGAAAGGGCCTTCCTCTATAATAAGAACTTCATCATCAGGCAGAGATTCGAAGTCTGAGAGGGCATCAAGATCAATTGTGGCAACTTCAGCGGAATTGTCATCAGCAATCAAGTAGTCATCATTGTTAAGTTGTTCCTGATGAAGATTGTGAGCCTGTGATAAGAGTATTAGTAACCAGTTGTGAAAAATAATGCAGTTATAGATCGCCAGTCGCTGCCCCTAGGAAAGCTGGGTGTGATTATCCAGCCCCCCCTAAGGATTTCTCCTTGGGACTCTTTTAATTGTGAAATAGGTATGTTAAGGATCGCCATTCGCTGCCCCTAGGATAGCTGGGTGTGATTATCCAGCTCCCCCTGAAGGATTGCTCCTTGGGACTCTTTTAATGTGAAATAAAAGTGTTGAAGGATCGCCATTCGCTGCCCCTAGGATAGCTGGGTGTGATTATCCAGCTCCCCCTGAAGGATTTCTCCTTGGGACTCTTTTATTGTGAAAATGATATGGGAATGGTCGCCTTTCTCTGCCCCTGGGATAGCTGGGTGTGATTATCCAGCTCCCCCTGAGGGATTACTCCCTGGGACTCTTTTATTGTGAAATAATATGAGGGTGATGGTCGCCTTTTATCGCTGCCCCTAGAAAGACTGAGGGTGATGATTCAGCCTTTCCAAAAGAATAAATTCTTTGGGACTCTTTTATTAATGATGGGGACCCAGAGTCACTGAGAAGTGCAGAGACTCTGGGTCGGGACTTATATGTGCTCAGGTTGTTGTTTGCCAAGAGCACAGTCCAGAGGTTGAAGGATCATCGGGGTGCGTTAGAAGCACAAGTGAATCATTTCCTAGTGAAGACAAGAGTGTACAGAGAGTCCTAAAGGTCTAGGTGCTGACACAGACACGCTAAGAGTTGAGGCAAACTCTAAAGTACATCACTCTCTCCTACAGATAATGAGAGTGAATGTATGTGGACCTCTGAGAGGAAAAATAAAGGTCAGACTAATACCTGAGTGATATCAGCGTGGAGAGGGATCTTAGTTGTCTTCGCTGACGTGGAGACACTAGACGCTGGTTGTTTGTCAGCAATGGGCTCTTCAACCACATCCACCAGAGAAGGGGATGGGTTCTTCTTCGTCTTTGTCTTCTTTGAAGGATTAACAGAAGGGGTTTCAGAGGAAAGGGGGATGTCTTTCCTCTTCTTCTTCTTTTCCTTAAGCACCTTGGGCTGAGAAGTAGATTGCACAGAGGTCTTGGACAGAGACTTATCAGCCATACTTTCAGCATTCACCTCAGGTTGAGGGATCAAGGGCTCATCATCCTCAGCAAGTAGTCCAGCAACCTTCATCATATGCCTGGTAAGAGGCACTTCATCTTCAGTTGGAGCTTTCAGTGATGCAGCGGTGATATGATGAGAGGGAAAGGAGTGTAAGGCATCATTGGTGTAGGATTCACCAAGAATATCTTCTAAGACAAGAGAGAGATATCTGGTGTAGCAGATGGTGGCACCACGAGTCTTCTTTCCTTTGTTTTCCAACTTGGCAATGAGATCGGTGTATAGTATGTGGGCGATTCCAATGTCCAGACCCCAGATTAAGCTGTAGGCAATAGCCAGTTAGGAGCCATTCAGTTGGTCGTGAGAGCCAGTGTTCCCTCCCAGACATTTGACAATGTACAACATCAGCGTTCTCCATGTTGGTGAGAAGTAATTGACCTTAATGAGGGATTTGCTTTGGAAGCCAGCAGCAGTGAAAGGGTTTTCCTGATCATCATGAGGCTGAAGGGTGGCCAGAGCTTTTCTTACTGTGGCACTGGTGGGTAAAGCTGATATGTTGTTGTTGTAAGGAAGTCCAATGGCTGTGGCAAAGGTTGTGAAATCAAAGGTGAGAGGTTGAGGATGGGTGGAAAGGTTGAAGGTGATTTGGGAAGAGGATGGATCGACTTCAGCGCTGTACCAGAACTCTCGAAGGTATTGTGGGTAACAAGTGGAGGGTTCCTTGGTGATAGCTTCGCCAATGGTGGAGTTTTTGAGGAATTGGAACAACGGATGGTAGAGAGGGTTGTTGTGTTCAAGAAGAGCCACACAGTTATTCAAAGCAATCTTGCCATCTGAGATCTCGAAATCGACGTTTGTGGCGGCTTGTACAACGAAGGTTTGGTTTGGTGAAGAAGACGCCATTGTTGTGAGTTTGAAGGTGGTGAGAGAATGGAGAAGATGAGAAGGTATGTGTGAGAGAAGATTTTCAAAGTGACAAGAAATAATTTTGGGTCAAGGGTTTTGAAAGGTTTAGCCGTTTTCCAATAAGAGCATTAAATGCAAAGATTAACCTTTTTTAGAAACTTGTGGGTCCCCTTGACCTTTCATGGTATACTTGTCCCCTTGGAAAGCGGGAAAGTTGGTGGCATAAAGAGATAATCATTTGAATTTAATATCTGATAAAAAAACATTCCCATTGAAATGTAACTACCTCGTTACATTCAATTCCCTTAAATGCCCAGAGACAGAGGTCATCATCAGATTTATTTGACAATATTGAGCATTCCCAGCTCAGCGACAAGCCTAGTAAAACTTGGCTCAGCCAGCGGCTTAGTGAAAATGTCAGCGAGCTGGTACTCAGTGGATATGAAATGTAGCTCAATATCACCTTTAAGAATATGGTCTCTGATAAAGTGATACCTGATGTCAATATGTTTGGTTCTGGAATGAAGTACCGGATTATTGGAGATGGCTATGGCACTGGTGTTGTCACAGAATATAGGAACTTGCTCATAGTTAATTCCATAGTCAGCCAGCTGACTCTTCATCCAGAGAACTTGTGCACAGCAACCAGCAGCCGCAACATATTCAGCCTCAGCTGATGACATAGCCACAGAGTTTTGCTTCTTAGCACTCCAGCATACCAACTTTCCTCCAAGGATTTGACAGCTACCAGAGGTGCTCTTTCTGTCAAGGCAGCACCCAGCGTAATCTGAGTCGGAGTAAGCTTTAAGGTCGAAGCCTGAGCCATTTGGGTACCAGAGACCCAATGAGGGAGATCCTTTCAAGTACCTGAAAATTCTTTTGACAGCTACAAGGTGGGATTCCTTGGGGTTAGCTTGGTACCTAGCACAGAGACAGGTGGAGAATTGTATGTCCGGTCTGCTTGCTGTGAGATACATCAGTGACCCAATCATGCCTCTATATAAGGTCTCATTGACAGAGACCCCTGAGTCATCAGCTCCCAAGTTGTTGGGAGGAAGCATGGGGCATTTCACTGATGCACAGTCAGACAGATCATACTTCTTGAGCAAATCTCTAACATACTTTTCTTGACAAATAGAAATTCCTTTTGAATTTTGTTTGATTTGAAAACCCAAGAAAAAGGTTAGTTCCCCCATCATGCTCATTTCATATTTTTTGGTCATAAGTTTGGCAAATTGTTTGCTCAAGTTAACATTGGTTGAACCAAAAATTATGTCATCCACATAAATCTGTACTAATATGACGTCACCCTTGGACCTATAGGTGAACAAGGTTTGGTCAATGGTACCTCTGACAAATTTATTTTCAAGAAGGAATTTTGAGAGAGTTTCATACCAGGCTCTGGGCGCTTGTTTCAGCCCATAGAGAGCTTTGTGAAGTCTGCAGACATGATTTGGGTAGTCACTGTTTTCAAACCCTGGGGGTTGACTGACATATACTTCCTCTGCAAGTTTCCCATTGAGAAAGGCACTCTTCACATCCATCTGATAAACCATGAAACCCATATAAGCTGCAAAGGCTAGGAAGATTCTGATGGCTTCCAATCTGGCCACTGGTGCGAAGGTTTCATCATAATCAATTCCTTCAGATTGGTTATAACCCAGCACCACGAGCCTAGCCTTGTTTTTTATAATCATACCAGCTTCATCCCTTTTATTTCTGTAGACCCATTTTGTTCCAACCACTTGCTTACCAGCTGGAGCTTTAACCAGAGTCCACACCTTGTTTCTCTTGATCTGATTGAGTTCATCTTGCATGGCAACAACCCAGCCTTCATCAAGCAGAGCAGCAGCCACGTTCTTAGGTTCATCCTCAGAGAGAAAATTTGCAAACAGGCATTCATTTGTAGAGGCGGTTTCCAGAGTTTTTAATTTTCCTCTGGTGGTGACTCCCTCAGAGGGTTCTCCAAGAATATTAACTAGAAGAATATCTTGGTTCCTACTCCATTTGGATTGTGGAGCAGGAGTCTCTGTGGGATCAGGAGTCACTTCAAGTTCAGGGAGTGATGGAGGTTCATCACATGTAATCTCTTCGTCCATGATCTCTTCATCTGATTGAATATCCAAAGTGACAGGATCGGCATTTTCTTCAGAGATTTGAGTAAGAGATTCAACACCAACAGTCTCTGGAGTGATGTCAGAGATGGAGTGAGGATCAAAAGCTTGAACATATGGGAGATCTTTGTGACGTCTTTGAGATGATTCCTTGGGATTTGAGAAATCATCTTTGGGATAAGATTTAACTTCGTTGAAGTCAATGTCACAATCCTCTGAGTTGGTGTGTGTTATGACAGCATCAGCTTCATTAAAGGTGACATGAATGGACTCTTCTAGTTCTTGCCTGCGAATATTGAATACTCTGAAAGATCTGGAGGTGGGAGAGTATCCAAGGAAGAATCCATCATCTGATTTTTCATCAAATTTACCCAGGTGATCTTTGTAATTGTGAATGAAAACAGGGCAACCAAAGACATGGAAGTAGCTTACATCAGGGGCTCTCTTCCTATACACTTCATAAGCGGTCTTGCCATGTCTCTTCACAATGATGGATCTGTTTTGTGTGTAGCATGCTGTGTACACAGCCTCACCCCAGAATTGTTTAGGAAGTCTGGATTCGCTGAGCATTGTTCTGGCAGCTTCAATGAGTGTTCTGTTTCTTCTTTCAGCGACACCGTTTTGTTCAGGGGTTCCTGGGTTTGAGAAGTTCTGTGATGCTTCCCTTTCTCGCAGGCTGAGCATGGTCTGTCCTTGCTGAAGGTCAGAGAGGGAAGTCCAGCTACCAAGTCATTCTTTGCCAGTTTGTTGATGTTTTTGAAGTTGAGATGGGAGAGTCTCTTATGCCAGAGCCAATTTTCGCTATCAGATGCTTTGGCAAAGAGACAGGTGTTCTCTCCTTCAGGGGATGACGTCATGTCAATGACATAGACATCCCTTCTTCTGGGTGCAATTAGAACGACATCATCGTCCTGATTGAAGATAGTTCCTTGGGTCTTTGTGAACAGAACCTTAAACCCAGCATCGCAGAGTTGACTGATGCTAATAAGGTTGTGCTTCAAACCATTTACATAGGCGACCCTTGTGAAGGTAATTCCATTGCAATCCACTGAGCCATATTCTTCAGTGGCCCCTGAGGAGTCATCCCCAAAGACTACTTTTGGACCAGGCTCCTTCTTATATCTATGCAGATATTGTTTAATTCCTGTCATGTGTCTGGAGCACCCGCTATCCAAATACCAAACAGATTTCTTTAGGTATGCCTGCATAGATATAACAAACCAGATTAGTTTCTATGATGAACCCACTTTCCAGTGGGTCCATGCTGTCGCTGACTGGCGACATTGGGTCTTCTGGGCCTTTCTCCCCCTCTTTGGTTGCAATCCCTGGTTTCATGTCGCATGCTGCCACAGATGTCACAACCAGGGTAATGTTCACACTCATCAGAGTGGTGGTCATAAAAGCCACAATATTTGCAGGGAGGATTAGGCCTGTATCCCTGAGAACTTTCTCTGGATTTTGGTTGCTCAGGTCTTCTAGAGGGCCTGTGAGGGGTCTTAGATCTAAGCTGTGTTCGAGTTCTCTGAACAGCGATGATCTCCTCATGCTCTCTAGAAGAGTGTTCAGAGGACTCACATGTGATACACTTGGGTCTCTTGGAACAATCATCTGAGGAATGATTTTTGAACCCACAGTGTTTGCAAGGTCTGAAAAGTGTTCTCCCCTTAGAGCTGCTGGAGCTTTCACCAAGGGAGTTAACAGAAAGACTGTTATCCTTGGGGTTGATTTTTTCTTTCAACCCTTTTACCTCTTCCATCAGGGTGAGGAGAAGTTTCTTGGTGGGAGATAACTCTTCTGTGGAAGAAGTGGGTATGTCAGTGTTTTTGGCCACATAAACCTTCTTGTGTGCTTTATCAGCAACTTTGGAAGTGAGGTTCCCAGAGGTTTTGAGAACAGGTTTTGGGCCAAGCAAGGAATCTGATGGGTTAGCACCAGCAAGCTTGGGAGTAGCTGATGCGTCAGATTCTTTGTCAGAGTCCTTCTCAACCACAGAGGTGGAGTGAGGAGAAGTGACTTCTGATGGGACAAATTTAACACTGGGCACAGGAATGTGGTTTTTGAACCTACCCTTACCCCCTATGGCTTGAACCACATCTCCTGGAATGGTTTCAGCAACTATTTCTTCCACAGTGGACTGGCCAAGGTTCCATTTTTTAATGGTTTTTCTCAAATCAGCGTTTTCATCAGTCAAAGATTCATTTTCAATGGACAACTTGCTGACCTCATTTTGAAGTTGATTAGCCATGTTCACAAAAGGTTTAAGATTAGCTAATTCAGATTGACAAAGACTCAACTCATTTTTGAGATTTTGAAATTTATTTAACAGATTTTTCCTTTGTTCTTCAACAAAATGGAGGTCAACTAAAGTGTAATCACTGACATGGTCTCTGTCAGGACCCTCAGGCATGGAAAGTAATCTTTGTACCTTTTTCATAGTGATGTCAACCCATTGACCTGATCTAGCTTCATTTTTACCAACCGCTGGTTCTTCATCAGCAACAGCCATGAAGGCTCTGACGGTGGTGGTTCCTTCATCTTCAGAGGTGAGGGGTTCATCATCCCAGTCAAAAGAAGCAGCTATTAGACCTTTTTCAGTCTTTTTGTTATCCTTCTTCTTGGCAGCATCATCAGCTTTCTGATTGAGTTTGATCAGCTCAGCTTTCAAGGCCTTGTATTTTACCTTGTAGTCCTTTTTACCCTCAGAGTCACTGAGAGAGGATTGCTTGAAAGGTGAGGAAGAGAACTTCTTTTTGCTGTTGGTTTTGCTGGATGATGGAAAACTGGGAGAAGATGTTTTGTTTGACCAGCAGTCCTTTTGGAAATGACCAGTCTTTCCACAAGTGTAGCATGACACTTTGGATTTGTCAATCTTGGCAGCACCAACTCTACCAGATCTTTTGTAGTATCTCTTCTGGTCAGCTAAGAGGGCTCTGTCATGGAATTCAGCATGTAATTCATCAAGGAATTCTTGACTGCTTCTTGTGTCTTCTTCCACGTCAGAGTCACTATCCTGAAAAGAGTGGTTAGCAACAAGAGCTTTTGACCCAGATATAGGAGAAGTAAATCTATCAGTCTCTGATTTGTAAATAGAGTCAATCAGTCCTTCTTCATAATTGTATCTACCAAACAGTTGAGCAAGAGTATCATTTTTTATGGCATTATTTGCTCTCAGGGTTTGGTTAAGGCTAAGCCATTTCCTAGGCAAGCTGTTTACAAATGTGGCATTAACCTCAGCCTTGGGTAGTACAACACCATTGTTACCTAAATCATTCAGCAAGATCTTAAGTCTAGTGTAAGTTTGAGAAACAGTTTCAGTTTCCAAGGCTTTGAAAGCGTTAAACTTAAGTCTTAATGCTTGGATTTTGGTCTCTTTAGTCTCTTCTGGTCCTTCATACCCTAGAACCAACTCAGTCCACATTTCTTGTGCGGTATTGCACTTGATGATGGACTTCATAATGTTCTTGGGTAGGCAAGAGACTATTATACTTTTAAGTCTCTTGTCCTGGTTGGCCAGACGTCTATCAGCGGGAGACCATTGCTTAACAGGTTTCTTAATGGGTCTCTCTGGAGTAGAGGAAATAGCCAGCGGTACATAAGGACCATTTTCTAAGATTTCAAACAAGAAGGGTTCTAGGCCATCTAAGTATATAAGAAATTCACTTTTCCAACTTGAGAAATCTTCTTCATCAAACGCTGGAACATTAGACACATGTGACCCTCCACGATTATCAAGAAGTTGTAGAAGATCATCCTCATTTACACCAGTGCTTACAACAGGTGTAGGCATGGTAGTAGATGTGGTGGCTGGAGCGTTTGTTGAAGTATTTGCTTGGTTAGATTGACCAAACGGTGGTGGAATAGTTTCAATCATATTTGGATCTTGATTTTAAAAACTAGAACGGTTTTTAGAAAGGTTTTATAAATCAAACCGCTCTGATACCAATTGAAAGTCCCAAAATACGATTATTGTTGAAACTAAGACACGAAAACAATAACACACAATAGATATACTTTTCAAACGAGTAATCCTTTATTAACTATTATCAACAAAGTATTACAAAGTGTTATGAATACACCTGTTGAATAACAACAAGAAATGAACCCTAGAACAAGTAAACTTGATTCGAGACTCAAGTTTACAAGTGAACCAACGAGTCGCTGATGGACAGCTGAGGCCTCAGTGGTTCAAGTGGGAGAAAGAACTTAGATAAAGATTCCAAGCACAAGGGTTGAATCTTAACTTCTTTCTCATCCCTTATTTATAGTGGTACGAGGTTGTATCCTTAGTGGGGGTAGTTGATACGTGTCATCTTCTGAATGGAAGAGGACAACGTATTAAATGCATGTCCAAATCGAGACATGCCTTTAACTACTTTAGGTAAACAGTTCTGCCAACTGTTCACCTTTGTCCCACTAGGTCGTACTAGGCATTGACTTTGAATCTCTTGTTTTGTCCCGCTCAAAACACTTGTAAGATTCTCCCGCCTAAACTATAAGGGTTTGGATAAGCTTTGCTTGATCCAAGTCTCTAGGGTTCTTAAGTGATCTCTGAGTGTTGTCAACTCAGAGATCCTTGAACACCAGTGCATTCCTTTGACATCCCAGCTATCCATAATCGCTGGTGAGTCTGACTTCAGATTGTCTTCGACTTCTCTGACGTTGTCTTTGATTGAATGATCCTGGTGTGCCAGCTGAGGCCTTGCCTTCCACTGGTCTAGTCTCTGTCGCTGGTCTTCTCAGCGACCTTTCAACACTTAGTCTAATTTAAACAAATCTAGACAGGGCCATAGTTAAAACTTTCATTGGCCCAACAATTTTGCATCATGGACAACTGAAAAATTAACAAAAACATTACCGTGTCATAGATAATTAGAACATATTATTATATATTGCTCGTGTTGTTGATCAAAAAATCAAGCTTTCTGGTGATTATTAATGGTGGTTGTAACTAATGATAATGTGTATGTATGTACGGGGAGCGGAGCAGGAACAACTAGATGAGGTAATCGCAGTTCTGGATAGCGTGAATTTAGTTCCTCAGGCAGACAGATATGTTTGGTCCTTGAATAGTGATGGTATCTTTTCGGTAGCTTCGTTGAGGAAAATTATTGATGACTCAAGGAATTGTGGGTATGAATTCTAAAACAAGATGGGTGAAAGTTGTTCCTAATAAGGTGAACATTTTGGCTTGGAAGGTAATGTAACGCACTTCCAACTCGACTGAAGATCTCTGAAAGAGGTATAGACATTGATGTTATTTCGTGCCCTATTTGTGACGAAGGAGTGGAATCGGTCTCTCATATTTTCTTCACGTGTTCTTTGGCGAGGGATCTCTTTAGTAAGGTGATGAGCTGGTGGGATCTACCGTATCGAGACTTTTCCTCTTATGATGCATGGCTCGAGTGGTTTACTTCAGTTCGTTTACCTGAGAAGTTGAAATCTATTTTGAAAGGAGTTCGGTACACGGTTTGATGGTTCATTTGGACTTATCGAAATAAAGTGTTGTTTGACAAGAATCGGCCATCGAAGACGTTACTGTTTGACAGTATTGTTTCTTGTTCATTTTTTTTGGTGTAATGCTAGGTGCAAAGCAACGTTCAATAGGAACGATTGGCTAAAAAATCCGTACCTTATTTCTATGTAATTTCTAGCATCTTGCTAGTTTCAGTTAATAATATCGCCGTTCAAAAGAAATGTGTATGTATGGAGGCATGTTTTGTAGATATTTGCTTGTGGTAGAATTCAGAACTAGATAAAGATTATAATTAGGGTTATTGATTCGCGATAATTGCATTTAAGGGTGTTTTTAAATAAACTTTTTTTAAATTGTAATAATAATAATTCTATTATTAGTGAAGTCTCAAAACCGTTGCTAAATAAGAAAAGTTCCAAAAATATATGTCAAAAGTGTTTTGCTTTATTGAGTAAAAGATTTAGTTTGATTATTCGAGTCATTTTTTTTTTATTAAAATCGAATTGGACTGAATTAGAATTCAATCGAATCAAATGGAAAATCCAATTTTAATTCGGTTTGGTTTTTCAGTTGACCTAAATAACTCAAATTACATTATTTATACTTTTAAAAGTATAAGTTATATAACTTTTAGCAAAAAAAATTATCACTACTCTAAAAAATGCTTTTTTTATATTTGAATAAAGTTTTAGTGATCTTTATATAAATTTTATTCAAATATAAATATATAAAAGGTGTATAATTTATATGAACTCGGCTTCCGGGTTGGTTTTTGGGTCGATTTCCGGGCCAAATTGCCAAAATCATAACCAAACCAAAAACCAAATATTTAACTCGGTTCAGTTCTATTATGACTCAAAATTCAAATTTCATATTCTAAAACATTAAGCCAAAACAACCGTTTACCGCGATGGCAAACTATGTTTTCAGAAACAGCAATCCTAGCATGACACAACGTTATGTCTTCCTCGTTTGTTCAAGTAATCACATACATTTTTTTGAGACATAATGATAGAAATGTTGTTAGTGTGTGTTTTTTAAAGGGTTGTGAAAGGTTTTTATAGAGGATTGGAAAGTAAAATAAAATACTTTTATTAAAAACTTAAACAATACATGGGTAAATAAAATTAATAACATTACAAGGATATTAAAAATAACTCATGGATAAATAAAAACGACTCACGAATCATTTAAAAAGGAAAAAATCGCGGATAAGTTTTCAAAACATCCCAACAATGAAGATGTTTAAACTGCCACATATGTTGAGCTTCATAGTCACGAAGGGTGTTATTCATTACATCCTCGTTAGTTGCTCCAGTTACCCGTGTACGATTTGCGTTGTGGTAACATTCAGCAAACCTACCCAGGGTGATCATTAGGTACTGCCATTTCTCGTGTATGCTATCGTACGTTTGTTTCCTTGGATAATCTAATCAGTCCTCCATTATCTGAAAAACCTCTGCCCAAAAACTACGAGAATATCTTGTGTTACCTGTCATGTTGTTTTTGGCAACAAAGTTACAAGCGCGACACAACGTTATTTCTTCCTCGGGTGTCCATAGTACCGACGCCATTAAAGATGTGAAATAAGATGATTTATGTGTTTGAGGAAGAAGATGTGAAAAAATTAAATGTAAAATGGAGATTTTATAGGAAAAAGAGGGGAGAAAAATAATAAATTCGAATGGACAAAATTAAGTGGGGCCCAGTTTTTGTGTATACCGAGTAGTGAGAAACCTACCAGTAGAGATTTGTTTTGAAAACACAAACCCACGCGTGGATTTTTGATAGGATTTTGGTGAGTTTTATGACAACCCCACGCGTGGGTTTTGCCATATCATACCCCACGAGTGGGTTTTTCTCCCACTCCCTCCAACCTAATAGCAAGAGAACAAGTAGCGGATATGTTCAAACTTAGCACTCACAAAAAGGGTTAAGCAAGTCAATCGAAAACTGAAACAAACCGAATCGACAAACCGAGTCGAATCGACTATTTTTGTTTTGTTTTTGATTTTGTATAATTCTGTTGATTTTGCTCAGTTCGCTTAAGTTCAGTTTCAGGTTAAAAACTAGAAATATACGTCTAAATTATATATTCAATTCGGTTTTTTCGGTTCGGCTCGACTCGGTTTGGTTTTGGTTCAGTTTTGTTTTCAGGTTCAGCTTTCGATTCGTGTTTTCTCAAATTCGATATTTAAGTCGTTTTGATATATTTGATTCGGTTTTTTTGTTTCGGCTCAGCTCGGTCTTGGTTCGATTTCGTTTTTCGGTTCAACTTTCGATTCGTGTTTTTTAAAATTCAATTTTCGAGTCGGTTCGATTCGATTTTAAATCGATGCTCAGCTTTAACAAGCTGGTATTAGTAACCGAATATCGAAACTAATCGGGATAAACCGATTGAGTTTGTTATATAAAACAAATTGTTAAGTTTAAAGTTTCCTTTTTGCTAAAAGTCTAAAATTAAATGAAAAGGTAATGTAATTCATTTTGACCAAAAAACGAGCCAATTCAATTCGATTTAATCTACATTAAATTCGGTTTAGCTGGGATTCGATTTTATCTGGAAGAGAGTTTAACCTAAGTAACTGAATCGAATAAACGAAACAATCTATAGCTGAACTAAGAGCCTTAGGTGTAGTAACAGGATAACGGGTGATGCCCCGCGTTATCCCACGTTACTACACCCCCTAAAAAAAAGCAACGGCGTTACACGCCCCGTTGACTGGCTAACGCCCGTTAGGAGGGTGTTTTAAAAAATAAAAGTTTCATTTTCCCCCTCCAACGTTTATATAAACATTTCCCTTTTCCCCTGTTTAAAAATTCAAAAATACCCACTGTAAGTTTCAAACGGCTGTATTTTGTTAAAAAAAATTTCAATTTTTTTTTACAAATAACCCCCTAAGGGCTATTTAAAAAAAAAAATATTTTTCATTTACCCACCCCCTCCCCCCCCCCCCCCCCCCCAACGGCTATTTTAACCGGCTAAAATTTTTTAAAAAAAAATCTACTACTATATATACAACTTTTTTATACCTCAATTTTTTTATCAAATTCATATCCATTTATTATCAAATCCATATCTTTTTGTTACCAATCTCAAGCAGAAAAAAATGGCCGATTATCCACCCCATAGATTCGTTAACTTGATGAAAGAAGCTTGTGCCGAAAACCCGTCGAATCAAATTCAAAATTTACTTCGTTGGAAGCATTGCAACTACATCAACAAGAAGCATTCTTTCGGTGGAAACAATCTCAAGCCGCGGCACTACAAGACACGTCATTCACATCTCAAACCAAGGACCACACACAAACCGAATCCCCGTCAAGAAAATTTTCCCGGAAAAAGAAATCTTCACAGAAAGACAAAGGTGTTGCGGATGAAGAACCGATTATCGCGGGTCGTTGGCTACCGATTGAAGAAGAATTTCTAGCATCGTCTTGGATACGAGTTTTGGAAGATAATAATGTTGGTCGATGTCAAAAGGGTGATACGTTTTGGGTTCGTGTAGTGAACGTCTTCAACGCCTCAAATTTCCAAAAACGTAACATGGATATGATATCTAACAAATGGCATACTTTGAATGCCAATTGCCAAAAGTTTAACGGGGTTTACAAACGGGCCAAACCTTTAGGGAAAAGTGACGAGAATGATGCGGATGTGATGAAATGGGCACACAAATTTTACTGAGACGAGCATGGGGGGGGGGGCGTTTACTCAATTGGGTGTGTGGGAAAAACTTTGAGAAACCATAGCAAATGAGACGCCCCTGATGCGGTTGACTTAACCGGATTCGCCCCCGGGCCTAGCCAAGAGAGCTTGTTCTCTCACGATGCAAGACCAAGCCCCCCCGGCAAACCACGTCCCTAAAAAAAACCAAGTCCGAAGCGAGCACCGGTGGAAGTAGCTCGGCTAGTTTTGATTTGTTGTTGGAGACCGAGATGCGTCTCAAACGGGAAGCCGCCGAAAGGGCTTTTGATGCACAAACCGAGAAAGATCGCACCTTCACGCGTTTGGAGCCTGTTTGATTAGCAGGCAAAAACAACTAATCCGGGCGAATATTAGGAGCGATTTGGGTGAAGACGACGGTGCCGGAGCCTCTTAATTTTTTTAAATTTCTTAATGTTTCTTTTTTTAATTTCGTAATGTTTTTTTTATTCGTATGTTTTTTTTAAATCTCGTAAGTTTTTTTATTTAAATTCGTAATGTTTTATTTATTTATTTCGTAATGTAGTTTGTAATTTTAATTAATGAATGAAATGTGTGTTTATTTAAAAAAATGGTTTAATTGTTAAGGGGTTTTTTTTAGAAAAAAAAAAGAAAAATTATGTTGGTTGATATTAGATGAGAAGCATTGGTGTTATTTGGGTGTTTTTTTGACGTGACGCTGAGATAACGAAATAACACGGGTTTTTTCATGTTACTCTACCTAGCAGGGGCGGAGCTACTTGTTGGCCACCTGTGGCATGTGCAACATATAACTCTAGGAGACATAGCGTAATTTTATGTGATTTGTTTTTTGGTGTTTTGATTGTGCTACACCTATTCTGGAAAGATCAATGTTTTTTAGTTTTGTTTGTGAAGAAAAAGAAGATGTAGAGGATAATAAACAGTGAAGAAAAGGAAGAGGTAATTCACTTATTTGTCCTCTAGTTAATAATTAGTAGTGCAAGTGGACATGCTTTCTATTTTATTTTCCTTGTCACGTACAATCTTATTAAATGAAAATTTTGTATAGAGTTAAATACTTGTTTACTTAAGGGTTTAAGGCATTTAATAGGTATGTACTTTCTCAAATATATCCATATTATACTTGTACTCATAAAATTGCCAAGATAATACTTGAACTTCCGGTTTACCTGTTAATATGGTATATCAAACTTTTTTCTACCTATTTTACCCTTCAGGCCAATGTCAAATTTTGTTTCGTTAGCCCTTTAACTAATGATCGTTTTTATTTTCCAAAAAAAAAGTTTTAACTTATAAACAAATTATCATTTTTTCAAACATATTTAAAATTTTAAAAAATTGTGTTAAAAAAATTTTCTAAGTTAAAAAAACCTTTTTTTACTTTACAAAAATTTTAAATTGTTTTAAATCTTGTTTCATTTAAAAAAAAAGTTTATATTTTTAGAAAAAATAATTTTCTTCTTAATATTTTTTAAAAGTTAAAAATAACTTAATGATTTTTTTCAGAAAAAATTAAATATTTTTAATATATTTTTTGTATTTTTGGAAATAAATAAACTCTTTTTAGAAGTAAATTGAAATAAGAGAAAAACGTAAATTTTTAATTTAAAATTAATTTTTTAATAAAAAAATAAATAAAGGAACAATTTAAAATGTTTTAAATTTTTTTGAAATGTTTTAAAATGTTTTAATATTATTAATTTAGGAAAATACAAATATGTTTTTAAATAATTTAAAATTTTTAATTTTTTTAAAAGAAAATCATTTGAGTAATTTATAACTTTATAAAATTAAGAGAAAAATGTAAAAAAAAAGTTAACTTTTTTCGAAAAAAATAAACTTTTCTTTTTCAAAGAAAGATCGAAACTGAATTTAAACAATTTCAGGAAAAGCGTAAAAACAATTTTTTTTAACTCTAATTTTTTTGGAAAAATTATAATTTTTTTGAAGTTAAATATTTTTTTCTGAAAAAATGATCGTTAGTTAAAGGACTAACGATGAAAAATTTGGCATTAGGCTGAAAGGTAAAATAGGTAGAAACAAGTTTGAGGTACCATATTAACAGGTAAACCGGAAGTTCAAGTATTATCTTGGCAATTTTATGAGTACAAGTATGATATGAATATATTTGAGAAAGTATATAGCTATTAAATCCCTTAAACCCGTTACTTAAACATGTTAGGAAAGTACATAATGTAATGATAAGTGTGTATTTAAGCTTGGGTTATGTTTGAAAACTGAAAGAAAATCCACTTTTACACTAACAAATGAATAACTAGGAAATATTGGTAAAATGGCGAAGCAAAGCGAGTTGAGATCGGTGCCACACATACTTGGAAATCCTACCTAGAACTCTAAGAGTCTGAAACTTTAGTTATGCAGTAGACATGTCATTTTGTTGGTCCAATATCGACCAAGTCTTGCTATTTAAAGAAGCATTTCCAAGGAGAAGAATGTTCTATATCGAGCATTCTGTGTTTATCCCAAGGTTAAGATTATTATTCTAAAGCATTACATATGTTCTGATGTTCACTTGTACTAACATCAAAATTCTACCTAGTTTTCACTTTTCAAATCACACAAGTGTGTACAGACACACGAAGGAATATTGATCATTGAATTCAACAGTAAATGGAACATTACATTCGGCTTTTCTTTAACGGTCCCATTGATTTGGCCATTTCGCGAAGTACAAACTTCTGAATCTTACCGGTGGAGGTTTTCGGCAATTCTTCCTTAAAAACAACTGTTTTCGGCACCATATATCCTGGCATCTTACCTCGACAATACTCCGTAACCTCTTTCTCAGTCACCTTTCCAGCCATTTCTGCCTTCAAACTCACAAACGCACAAGGTGTTTCTCCCCAAAATTCATCTGCTCTTGCCACAACTGCAGCCTCATTAACAGCATGATGTGTATACAAAACCGATTCAACCTCCACACTACTCAAATTCTCGCCACCACTTATTATCACATCTTTTGATCTATCCTTGATCTCCAAATACCCATCTGGATGCATCACCGCCACGTCACCCGTATAAAACCAACCGTTTTCCCTCATACATTTTGCCGTCCCCTCCGTATCTTTTAAATAACCCAACATAACACACCCACCACGCAGCACCACCTCACCTAGAGTCATACCATCACGATTCACACTAAATCCTGACTCGGGATCCACAACATCCATATCCGTAAATCCAACAGTTCTCACCCCTTGTCTAGATTTTAACCTAGCTCTCTCGGTAGCAGGCAACATGTCCCACTTCCCTTTCCACGCACACGTCACCACTAACCCGCCCGTTTCGGTCAACCCATACCCATGACTAACCACAAACCCGATCGCCTCCGCCCGGCCGAGCACTGCAGCGGGCGGGGGCGCTCCAGCTGTCATAATCTTAACAGGACTTTTCAACCCTTTTACACCCGATAAATTCGACAACATATTAAGCACAACAGGCGCCCCACACATATGCGTGACGCCGTGCCTCTCCAGGGTGTCGTAAATAACAGCGGCATCAAATTTGCGTAAGCAAATATTGACGCCGCCAACAGCCGCCATACCCCACGTGTAACTCCACCCATTCGCATGAAACATCGGCAAAGTCCATAAATAAACAGGATTCTTCGGAACCGACCACTCGATCAACGACTCAACCGTAATAACATACATCCCACGGTGCGAATGCACCACACCTTTCGGGGACGAAGTGGTCCCCGAAGTATAATTCAAACAAATCGGGTCCCACTCAGATACTGGTCGAACCCACTCAAACCCCGGATCACCTCTCTCCACCATATTCTCATAGGTACACAAAAATTCCATACTCAGTTTATCATTCAACATGGTATCAGAGCCTGTAATCAGTACCAACCTCGGCTTATCAATATTCATAGGAAACATCGAAAGTGCTTCTAGGACAACACCAACCGAATCATAATCCACAAACAAAACCTTGGACTCACTATGTTTCAAAATAACCGACACGGTACGAGGATCAAGCCTAGTATTAATAGAGTTAATAACAGCACCAGTAAAAGGTATAGCAAAGTAAAGCTCATACATGGCTGGGATATTCGGTGCTATAACTGACACAACATCGTACCTTTTGATACCTAGGTTGGTTATTGAAGATGCAACTTGAAGACATCTTTGTCGGGTTTGTGTCCACGTGTAGGAAGTAGGACCGTAGATGATGGAAGGAGAATCAGCGTACACGGTGGCACATCGGTCTAGGAAGGTTAATGGTGTGAGTGGTGTTGAGTTGGCTGATGATGGTCGGAATTGTTCCATTTTTGCTGCGAGTGATCTGCATGTAAATGAAGATGGTATGGTAAGTTAAAAAGATTTATTTTAGGATGTCTTGTTTGACTTGTATTCTTAGTTTAAGAACAAAATTTAGTGGGGCTACATGTAACAATTTGCTGTTATTGTATTGTTGTCAATTGTGGATATGGTTAGCTAGTCTTTCGATAGTAATCTATTGGTCAATCATTTTCTTATATAAATCAAGAAGTGTTGTCATCGTGTTCTCTTGTAGTTCCTTTAGAGGAGGGCACGGTACACTAAGCTGGTGGGTGGCTGGTCACGACGGCGCGAGGCCACGGCGGCGCCAACCACACCGTGGCTCGCATCGTCGGTTTTGGGCTGGTACCTACCAGCCAGCCGACGTCATGGTGACGGCGCGAGGCCACGGCGGCGTCAACCACACCGTGGCTCGCGTCGTCGGGTTTTTTAATTTTTAATTTTTAAATTTTTTTTTGAAAATTTAAAAAACTAGCCGTTTTTTTATCGTTGGGTAACGTTTTTTTGTTTTTACCGTTTTTTGACCGTTTGAAGGGGAAAAAAACCCCCTTTTTCATCTTTTTTTCCTATTAGTAATTGTATTTTTTTATTAATGAAAATTTAAGTTTATGTTAATTAATTGTTGAAAAAAAAATAAAAAAATTGGGTGACGACGACATGAGAATTCTCGTGTTAACCAGGGAGGGGAGTTGAGCCATCGTGAGAAGTTTTGGTGTCGTGAGAGTAAAAAGTGATGTGACATCACTTTTTGCCCACGACAGCTCCAAAGATTTTATAAAGGATGTTTAGAATCATACAGTATTTCGCTATAATATTTTCTATCATGAATTTACATATATGTTGTGTACACTCGATTTGAGGAATCCATCTCTTTTTTTAACATGAATCCATGTATTTATAAGAGAATTGAACAGATACTAACCCACTGAATTGTTATGTGTTGTTATGTGTTGAATTTTAGCTTGATATGTAACTTTTTCCTTCCTTGAGAAGTAGAGGTGGTAAAATGGGCGGGCGGACGGGTATGGGCGTCGGGTTAAACGGGCAACGGGCTAAATAGGCGGCGGGCTAAACGGACGGCGGGCTAAATAGGCGGCGGGCTAAACGGACGGCGGGCTAAACGGGCGCGGGCGAAACGGGCGGGCTAAACGGGCAGGCTAAACGGGCGCAAGCTAAAAAAGGAAAAAAAACATATAAAAACCTATAAATAAAAAATAAAAATACTTGTTTGAAAGACGGGATAAAAAATTTAATAAAAAATATTCGTCGAGTATACTAATTTGTATTTTACAAGTGCGCCCGATAAGCCCATTTAGTTTCTTACATATGCGCCCGTTTAGCCCATTCATTATAAAGAATGGGCAAAAAGTGCCCCATCCTTTTTTGAAAATGAGCAAAAAATGCCCATATATACCAAAATGGGCAAGATTTGCCACCTCTATTGAGAAGTATGTAACTTCTTAAAGTTTTATCACGTTTTGTTTATGTGTACATCTTCAGAGTCTATTGTTGCCAACCTTTTAAAGATGTTGGAGTATTTATACTTCTCTTTTCTCATTGCTAGAGTTATGTGAGAGTGATTCATCGGTTACTCTCTATTTTCTCTCTCATCTTTCTCCGACTAAAAATATAAATGTTTGGATCTTGTTACCGTTTAGTTATTAGGTTGTTTTTGAGCTTTGTATTTCAGATTGCATCTGTTTGGGGACAATCTTTTCTATTGTATGTTGATAGCAACTCATTTGAGGACTATCTGTTTTGGATTTTAAGTTAATAAAGCACGTGGGGTGGGTGGTTGAGTGCAATACTCGTGTGGTGTTATTAATTTTTACATGGTATCAAAGCACAAGGTTGGATCTCTGATTTAATCTTTTTTTATAAGAAAAATATTTTTGGGGGTTTTAAAGATTTTTTGTTTATCCTGTCTAAATATTACTGGATCTTTATCTTTTCTTAAAGAAAATCATTTTTTGGGGGTTTCAAATTTTTTTGGCTTATCTTCGTTTATTATTAAAGAATTCGTGGTTTATAAGGTTTTTTGTCACTGGGTATTCATTATCTTTTGAAAATATAAAGTTTTGTTGAAAACCTTAGTTTTTAAATTTGGGGCTTTTGCTTTCCAAGTGTTTTTCTGGTGATTCTAACATTGCAGGTACTCAATTAGAAGCTGGTTTGGTGCGTTCTCTTGGTTTTCTGGTTAGGGTTACTTCTATACTTGAATCTAGAATAACTCTTCCTGATGGTGTTCTATTTAGTGTCACTTCCAGACTTGAATCTAGAATAACTCTTTATCTCTTTTCCGCTCAGTAGTCAGTGAGATAGATGTAATGCTGTTGTGTTGTCTTGGTTGTTGAATAGTATTTTTGAGGATCTTTATCTTAGTCTTGTGTATGCTGATAATGCTGCTGAAGTGTGGAATGAGTTAAAGGAGACTTATGATAAATTAGATGGCTCTATTCTGTTCAATTTGGTGCAAAAGATTAATAACTATAAACAAAATGACTTGTCTGTGTCTGAGTACTATCACAAACTTAATTCTTTGTGGAGAGAATTTGATATGTTAACTAATTTGACTCCTTGCACTTGTCTTGCTAAATCTGAATTAGGTAAACACAATCAGTTAATGAAACTCATGCAATTTTTAATGGGCTTAGATGAAATTTATCAACCAATTAGAAGTACTTTGGTTACTCAAACTGATTTACCTGATATGGAAAATGCTTTTGTGATTGTTTGTCGTAAGAAGTCTCATAAAGGTTTGGGTACTGTTTCTTTGGTCCATAAACCACAGGTCAGTTCTTTTGTTGCCAAGACTATTGAGTCTAGAGGTGTTATTCCTTACAAAAATCTTAATTCTAGCAACAATAACTTCAGTTATGGTAACTCTACCAATAACTCTAGTTATGGGAATAACACTAATAGAAATACTAACAATTCTGGTAGCAATGCCTCTTTTAATGGGAATAATTCTTATAACAAGACTCAGTATGACTCTTTAAAGTGTGACAACTATGTTATAAAGGGTCATACCATAGATAGATGTTTTGAGTTGATTGGTTATCCTAGTGGTTATAAGCGGATTTTTAAAAATAAAAATTGCTCTAATAACAAAGGAAACAACAAGAATTTTACTAGTAACAATGTTGATGGTCGAAATGCTAGTGATTCTGTTAACCGTGCTTTTTCTCCTTTTTCCAATGATCAAATTGCCAAACTTATGAACTTAATTGGTGAAAAAAGTGCTTCTGGTAGTTCTGGTGTTCAGTCTAACATGGCAGATATTAATTATACATTCTTTAATGCAAATGTGTTCTTTAATATTCATTTTTCCAAATGCTTTAATGTTAATGTTAAAATTGGGGATTCTTTTTCTCATTTTGGTTGGATTATTGATTCTGGGGCAAATCAACACATCACCTCTACAACTAAGAACACGACTGATGTGATTGATATTTCTGATTTAAATATAAATGTTGGACACCCTAATGGTACTGTTGCTAAAATTAGAAATGTTGGCACTTTAAGATTGACTAGTAATGTTGTGATGTTTGATGTGTTGGTTATACCAGAATACAATGTTAGTCTTTTATCTGTTAACAAAATGATCAAAGACAGTAAGTTACATGTAGACTTTAATGAGTATGATTGTATCATTCAGGATTTGAAAAAATAGAACATCCTAGGACTGGTAGATAATGTGGTGGTTTGTATTTGTTTGACACTGATTGTAAGACTCCTAATTTTAAGAGTAATTATTCTATTATGTGTTGTCATGTGTCTAAGAGTGTTTGGCATAACAGACTTGGTCATCCATCTGACAAAGTTTTAAATGTTCTAAAATACTCTTTGAAAATTACCAAACCTGACCATAATGAACCTTGTGATGTTTGCCATTTTTCTAAACATACCAGGGAGCCTTTTCCTTTGAGTGATCATGTTTCCACAGGTCTAGGTGAACTCATTCACTTAGACTTATGGGGTCCATACAAGATTACTACAAGGGAAGGTTTCAGATACTTTTTAACTATTGTAGATGACTATAGTAGAGCTGTGTGGATTTACTTGCTCAAAACTAAAGATGAAGTGTATGATCATGTGGTTGAGTTTGTTAATCTTATTCTAAATCAGTTTCTTAAAAGAATTAAAATCATAAGATCTGATAATGGAACTGAGTTCAATAATCAAAGAATGAATGTGTTTTTTTTAAGAAAAAGGCATTATACATCAAGAAACTTGTGCTTATACTCCTCAGCAAAATAGGATTGCTGAGAGAAAGCACATGCACCTTCTTAATGTGGCTAGGAGTTTACTCTTTCAAGGAGGTTTACCTCTTTGTTTTTGGGCTGATTGTGTGCTTACTGCTTCTTACCTAATTAATAGGCTCCCATCTTCTGTTCTTGCTGGCAAATCACCTTTTTGTATGTTTTTTAATAGAGAACCTTTCCTTTCCCACTTAAGGTCATTTGGGTGTCTTTGTTTTTCTACAATTTTAAATAATTGTGATAAAATGTTTTCCAGGTCTGAAAAATGTGTTTTGGTAGGTTATTCTTCTTCCAAGAAAGCTTATAAGCTATTAAGTTTAAATAATATAAGTTATATTTTTTCTAGAGATGCTAAGTTTTATGAAACTATTTTCCCTATAAAATGAAAGTTGTTCATCAACCTCTTCCTATTTTTGATAAAAATAGTTTAAATAATCAAAATTTCTTTAAATTTTTTGAGTCTGACACCCCAAATGTCCCAAGTCCCTATGATGATGAAAAGGGGTCACCTGGTGAAGCAGGGAAGGTAAATATGGAACTTTCAGTTGATACTGCAATGGAGCGGCCTTCTGAATGTATCCATACTGCTTCACCAATGGGTGAAACTTCCAGTTCTGAGGGCAATATCTTTCCTCAAAATCAGGTTCCTCTTTTTGATGCCAGTTATGAAACAAAGGGTGAGGGTACTGAACCCCTTGTTAGGAGGTCTAATAGGACCACTAAGTTGCCTGTCAAGCTTAATGAATATGTTCTTGATAATAAAGTTAAATATGCTAGAACAAGTTTGCTAATCACACTAGGTTATCTTCTATAAATGCTTGTTTTATTTCAAACTGGAATAAAACCTATGAACCAAGCTGTTTTAGTGAAGCTGTTAAAGATAAAAATTGGGTTCAAGCCATGAACATGAAATAGAAGCCTTATATCTCAAT
The DNA here is from genome assembly GCA_025667525.1 of Glebionis coronaria. Taxonomy (NCBI): domain Eukaryota; kingdom Viridiplantae; phylum Streptophyta; class Magnoliopsida; order Asterales; family Asteraceae; genus Glebionis; species Glebionis coronaria. The sequence continues at coordinate 219,379,844 of CM046881.1, forward strand.
GGTACTTGGACCCTCACTAGTCTGCCCCCTCATAAAAAAGTCATTGCTAGTAAATGGGTCTATAAAATTAAATACAAATTTGATGCTGAGATTGACAGATACAAGGCTAGGCTTGTTGCTAATGGATGTGGTCAGAAAGAAGGTATTGACTATGATGAAATTTTCAGCCCAACTGTTAGAATGGGTACTTTTAGATGCCTAATTCATTTGGTTGTTCAAAATGATTAGAGTTTGTTTCAGTTAGATGTTAACAATGCTTTTTTGTCTGGTGAACTTGATGAGATGTTTATATGTTACCCCCTCCAGGTTTTTTTGACAAAAATGAAAAGAGAGTTTGTAAGTTAGTTAAATCTCTCTATGGTTTAAAACCAGCTCCTAGACAGTGGAACAAACAACTTCTTGAAATTTTATGTGAAGCTGGTTTTAGTCAAAGTCAAAATGATTACTCTTTGTTTGTTAAAAGTGAGGACACTGTCTTTCTTGCTTTACTTATATATGTTGATGATATTGTTTTGACTGTTAACAACTTGTGTGAGATTTCTAAGGTCAAAGCCCTTCTGAATGATAGGTTTAAAATCAAAGACCTTGGGGAACTAAAGTATTCTTTTGGTATTGAAGTTTTGAATGTTCAAAATGGTTTAAGTATAATCAAAGGAAGTATTGCATTGAGTTGTTGCATGAGTATGGGCTTCTTACCTGCAAGCCTGTTGCTACTCCTATGCCTGAAAATGCTATTTTAAACCATAAAGAGACCTTTGATGATAAATACCTTAAGAACATTACTGCCTATCAAAAGCTTGTAGGGAAATTGATTTACTTGTGTAACACTTGGCTTGATATATCTTACTATGTGCATTGTCTGAGTCAGTATATGCATGTTCCACTTCAATCCCATCTTGATGTTGCACTTAGAGTGCATAAGTACTTGAAAAGCGCTCTTGGTGCTGGTCTTGCCTTTACCAAGAATAACACTAATCTTGTTAAAGCGTATGCTGATTCTTATTGGGCTAAGTGCAAGTTCACTAGAAGGTCTGTTATTGGTTACTGTGTTTTTGTGTGTGGTAATCCTGTTTCATGGAAAAGTAAGAAGCAGAACACTTTGTCTAGATCTTCTGCTGAAGCAGAATTCAGATCTATGGCTTCTGTCACTTGTGAAGTTATGTGGCTTGTTAAGGTCCTTAAGGATCTTAAGGTTGATAATGTCATTCATGTTTCTCTTTTTTGTGATAATAGCTCTGCTTTTCATATTGCTGTCAATCCTGTTATGCATGAGAAAACCAAGCACTTTGACCTTAATGTTCATCTCATTAGGGAAAAATTGCTTCAGGTTTGATCAAAACTGTTAAGATTGACTCTGAAAATCAAATTGCTGACATCTTAACCAAAGGCTTGGGCTCTTATCAACATAACCAATTACTATACTTGTTGCATATGAGTAACCCTTTTGCAGAAAAAGCTTGAGGAGGGGTTTTGAATTTTAGCTTGATATGCAACCATTTCCTTTCTTGAGGGGTTACTTATGTAACTTCTCAAGGTTTTATCACGTTTTGTTTATGTGCATATCTTCAGGGACTATTGTTGCCAACCCTTCAAAGATGATGGAGTATTTATACTTCTCTTTTCTCATTGCTAGGGTTATGTGAGAGTGATTCAGCCGCTACTCTCTCTCTCTCTCTCTTCTCTCTCATCTTTCTCTGACTAAAAATGTAAACGTTTGAATCTTGTTACCGTTTAGTTATTAGGTTGTTTTAAGCTTTATATTTCAGATTATATCCGTTTGGGGACAATTTTTTCTATTGTATGTTGATAGCACTCATTTAGAGACTATCTGTTTTAAATCACAAGAAAATAAAGCACGTGGGGTGGTTGATTAAGTGTAATACTCGTGTGGTGTTATTAATTTTTACGTTATGCATAATTGAATACACCATTCCAAGCGTTAAAAAGGTATCAAAACCTTACTAGAAACCATTAAAAAAAGTTAACTTTAATTTGAACGAAATAAATAATGGACACTTGCATCATTGATATTTGATATGGTATACAACAAAATATTAACAAGTTTCTTATATATCAACGTACTAAATAGGTTGACTCGGGTTGGTTTAGGTCATAAGTTAAATGGGTTATAGATTAAATACGTTATGAGAAATGAATATCATTTAATAATAAGTTGAATGAGTTATGAGTCAAACGGTTTAGTTTAGGGCGATCCATTAACTTACAATGTTTCAAATTTTTTAACGCTTTTACGTTTTTATCTCTATTCGTTCGATATTTACGTTTTTGTCAGTTTTTTTACGTTTTCATCTGATTTTTAACGTTTACATCAGTTTTTTTTACGTTTTCGTCCGATTTTTTACGTTTTCATAAGTTTTTAACGTTTTCGTCCGAATTTTTACGTTTTCATCAGTATTATTACGTTTTCGTCCGAGTTTTTACGTTTTCATCAGCTTTTTTCTTTTTCGTCTGATTTTTTTGAGTTTTCATCTGCTTTCTTGCGTTTTCATCAGTATTATTACGTTTTCGCCCGATTTTTAGGGTTGCATCAACTTTTTTACGTTTTTGTCCGATATTTTACGTTTCCGTTTCATTTTTACGTTTTCATCTGATTTTTTACGTTTTCTTTCGATTTTTTAAGTTTTTTTTAGCTTTTTTTTACGTTTTCGTCCGATCTTTTTTGTTTTCATCAGTTATTTTACGTTTTAGTCCAATTTTCTCCGTTTTCATCGAGTTTTTTACGCTTCCGTCCGATTTTTATGTTTTCGTCCGATTTTTACGTTTTCGTCTAATTCTTTACGTTTTCATCCGCTTTGTTATGTTTTCATCCGATTCTTATGTTTTCAACAACTTTTCTACGTTTTCTTACGATTTTTTTACGTTTTCATCAGTATTTTTACATTTTCGACCGATTTTTAACGTTTACGTAAAAATTCTGATGAAAACGTAAAATAACTTACAAAAACGTAAAAGATCAGGCGAAATTATAAAATACGACAAAAACTTAAAATTCGGAGTAAAACAAAAAAAAGATACTGGTCACGTCAACCTTGAAGTGGTCACGTCTACCTCCTGAAAAGGGAGGTCTTTACGTGGTTTGGGTCTATGTGGCTGTGGGCTCAAACCCGTGGATTAGTCGATCAATGTGTCGAAAATCACGGTTAACAAAAAAAATACTGGCGAAAACGTAGAAATACAGACGAAAACGTAAAAATTCGAACAAAAACAGAAAAAAAACTGATGAAAAAGTAAAAAAAAATCGAACGAAACGTAAAAATACGGATAAAAACGTTAAAAAAGCGAACGAAAATGAAAAAATCGGATGAAAACGTAAAAATAGTGTCGAAACGTAAAATTCGGACGAAAATGTAAAATTACTGACGAAAACGTAAAATTACTAACGAAAACGTAAAAGTAGTGCCGAAAACGTAAAATTCAGACAAAAACGTAAAACTACTGACGAAAACGTTAAAATTCGAAAGAAAACGTAAAAAATTCTACTTAGTAATAAGACCTAATTATTTAGACTATTGGGCTTTTAGTCTTATACTAAGAACCATTTGACCCATTCTTAATTTTATTTGACTCAAACTTCATTTCATTTAAGAAAATCGGTGACCCATTTGATCGACCACTCTATTTTCTCAACCTATTTCAACCATAAAAATCTAAAATTGACCCAAATTAATTTATTTTAATTAGATGGGTTAGAATTGCCACCTCAACATACCATTCAGTTCTTTGTTACGCAGTATAAATATTACTCCTCAATCTCATAAAAGATGTGAACATTAGTATACATAATTGTCTTAAAAAAATATGTTTCAGTTGTCAAAACATGTATTAATTATTTGTTTTTAATTTTTATATTAACCTTAAGATAAAAAGTTATTTTTTATCAATTAAAATTTATAATTTTTATATTAACTTTGAGGCTTTTTTTTCAAAAAATTTCGAAAAATTATTTTTTCTTCAAATAAAATTAAACTTTTTTTCAAAAATACTTTTTTTTCAAAAAAATTTTGAAAAAGTATTTTTTTTCAAAAAAAATTTGAAAACATATTTTTTTCAAAAAATAATATTCAAAAATTTTCGAAAAAAGTTTTTTTATAAATTTTTTTAAAAAATTGTTCTACTATTTACTTCTCTTTTGTAAAAAATTCTTCGAAAAAATAGAACCTTCAAAAAGTTGAAAGAAATTATAAAATATTTTACTCTTTTTTATAATTATTTGAAAAAATATAATTTTCGAAAATTTTGTATAAAAAAATATTTAGAAAATTTTTTGTAAAAAAAAATACTTTTTCGAATTTTTTAAAATAAAAAAACTATTTTCGAAAAAAATTATTTAAAAGATTTTTTGAAAAAAAATCGTAGTTTTAAAAAAAATAAATACTTTTTCGAAAATTAAAAAAAAAAGCTATTTTCGAAATTTTTTATAAAATTTTTTTTTTCGAAATTCTTTTGAAAAAAAACTTTTCCGAACATTTTTTGAAAAAATAACTTCTTTTGATTTTTTTTTGGAAAGTTAAGTGTAAAAGTCATTCCTGGGTTATAAAAAGGACTAAAACACCGTTAAGTTGACAAACATTTTTAACCCTTAACTGAAAACTATTTTCACCATCCGTCTTCATGAATGTATGGTGCATTATTTTACAAACACAAGGATGTATGATGCGCAAAGTATTAACGAGGGATGTAATTCAAACTTTTAACATACCACAGGGATGATGTTGCACTTTACTCTTATCATTATTATCATTATTATCATGGCTTCTGCCACCATTTCATCAGAAATGGCGTCACTACGCTCAGTTCAATCCACACCTCCGTTAAATCAGGTCATCATAAAAAACATCCTCATATATGTTAAAAATTAGATGTGGTACCCACAACTCAGATTTGTAGACTTCGACGGGTTCAAGTTCATATGAAAAATAACGTCAACTTCTGCACTTCCTATGGTGATAACTTCATGACGACCGTTTTGATGGTGGCTCTAGCGCCGATGGTTGTTCTGGCGATGGTTGTGGTTCCGTCAACGGTGAAAGTACACGACTGGTCTCGGTGGTCTTATGGGCGTTTGTTTGGTGTATGAAGAGTGACTTAGTTGTTTTCAGATTTTGAACAAATTTTCTATTTGTAGTAATTGTGTTTGTATGAACTTTTCAAACTTTTTATTAATAAAATGTTTCAAATACTTCATAACATAGTAAGATATTAAGATAAGAAATGAAAGCGAAAAGTAAACTTTTGAGATCCGTAAATTGAATACAGTGTATTAGTTACTGTATAAGTCCAATGGGCTAAGAGAGCTAGGTACGATAACGCTAGACCGGCGTTGCTGCCGACGTGACACGGCGTTGGTCGGCGTTACCACACCGGCGTTGCTCGTTGCCCAACACCGTTGGGTGTGGCGTTGCCCTACCAACGCGCGTTGGGGGTATTATGTAAAAAAAATAAAATTCCTGACACCCCTTTTAACATTCAAATGTACGAAAACTAGATAAAACTTACTCAGTTTCTATTGTTTCCAGTGGAATTTAAGGTTTGTTGGATTGTTACACTTGGCTTTTTAATTTTTGTTGGTGGTGGGATGAAAAAGATGAAGTGAAGGCGAAGAAAAAGAAACTTTATTTTTTTTATTACACATAGAAGCCCATTTATAGGGTTAATACATAGCTAGGTAACCAACGTTTCTAAAAATGTGTGCCTAAAGTAACAACGTTTCATTTTGTTCATTAAAGTTACTCAAGTAATGGTAACCGGCTAACTAAGTTATTCCCTTTATATTTGCTTACGGTAACCGGTCAATAGCCACGTGGATTTTTTTATTACAAAAATTTTTCCACCATCGTTGACCATTTTATATAAAACAAAGATTGGGAGATCCGAATCCATTTATCTTTTCTAGATTAAAAAAACGAACCCTAAAAAAAACTCCCTAAAAATCAATCGTTCATCTGATATCATAATTGAGTATGGATTAACTATTTACAAAACAAGGTATGTTTCAATCATTATTATTTCCCATTGATTAATTTTACAACTTAGTAATTAACGATTTACAAAATTAGGGTTTATACAATTAATTAGTGTTTAGTTAAAATTAACAGCTCAATATGGAACCTTGATTATTTTACAACTTAGTAATTAGGATTTATACAGTAATTACAACTTAGTAATTAATTAGGGTTTATGTAAAAGTTTGGGTTTTTCTTACATTAACACTTGATTTAACATTTTCAGATGGCATCATTGTCAGTATCTTCTGAATTTGTCATTCGATTTCATCGTGGTGGAGTATTTGTCAGGGATCCGTTTTCTTATGATTCTGAAGTCTTATCAGAAATCCATAATGTGTATATGGAGGTGCTTAATTTTAATAGGTTTGTACGTCTTCTAGGTCATCATTATTCTAGTGATATTAGACAATTCTTCTATCTTGGGCCTGGTTTGGACTTAGAGAAAGGTCTTAGAAATTTAAAAAAGGATGAAGACTTGTCTAAAGCTATAGAGTTAGGGGCTGAGAACAATAATGTACTAGAAATTTATGTGTCCCACACTGTTTTTGAGTTTATTGATGCTACTTGTAGTAAACAACAAGTGGTAGAAGAAAATCCATCTAGTGAAGAGAGTGATGGAGAGCTTGATTGTGATTATAATGTGTTTGACTATAACAGTGAGGATGAAGTTAGTGATACTGCTAGTGTTGACCATTTATCTGATGGTGAAGATGAGGTATATGAGGTGAGGACTAGGATTCCCGACCCTGTTGCGCCTAAAAAAATGTTTGATGCTAATTTTCTAAGTAAGATTTATGATGGGTTGCATAGGGATGCTTATACAGAAAAAGATGTTAATGATATACAACCTGATAAGGTAGGTGATGAATGGCCAACACATGATCCTAATATAAAAGGGAAGTTAATGCGACCAGTTTTAGGTGAGAAGTATGAGTCGGCTGAATAACTTAAAAGGGCCTTAACATACTATGCTTTAGCTAATGGTTATAGGTTGTATTATGAAGTGAATAATCAAAACATGATACTAGCTAAGTGTTGTAAAGGTGGGACTGAGAGGCATTGTCCCTTTAGGTTGTGGGCATCTTGGATGCAAACCGAAAGGACTTTCCAGATTAAGAAACTTTGTGAAGAGCATAAATGTAGTAGGACTTACCAATATGGAACCTTGATTACAAGTAATTGGATTGCAAGAAACTTTTCAAAAAAAATCATGATTAATCCTTGTATCAAGGTTGCTGAGATAGTTGCTTTAATCTTGAAGAAGTATAAGTGCAAGGTAAGTATAGGACATGCTAGGAGGGGGAAAATGAAAGCCTTAACTCAATATGAGAGTTGTCTAGAGGACCATTATCGCATGTTGTGGTCATATGCCTCTGAAATTCTTAACTTCAACCCTGGTTCTACTTTTAAGATTAGTGTTGATGCTATGGATGGTAAAAACTACTTTAGTAGGTTCTATGTTTGCTTCAAGGGGTTAAAGGATGGTTGGTTGGCTAGATGTAGAAGAGTAATAGGTATTGATGGATGTTTTCTGAACCATATGTAAGGGAGAGTTGTTGTCAACAATTGGTAGGGATGGGAATAATCAAATTTTTCCAATTGCATGGGTTGTGGTTAATGTAGAAAATAAAGAGAATTGGGTGTGGTTTTTTCAATTGCTGATGAATGACTTGAACATGGAAACTTGTGAAGGCCTGACTATTATATCTGATCAACATAAGGTACTTTCAATTATCTTTCAATTATATAATTTTAATGTTGTAGACCATTATTATGAAAAAAAATTTGTGATTGCAGGTATAGAAGCGGCAAAAGAGGTTATTCCTTTGGCTGAGCATAGACAATGTGCTAGGCACATTTATGCTAACTTCTGGAAGAAGTACACAGGTGTGCAATACAGGAACTTATTCTGGAAAGCTGCAAAGGCTACATATACTTCAAAGTTTGAGAAAGTAATGACAGAAATTAGGAGTATAAGCAAAGAAGCACACAAGCACTTGATGGATAGGCATCCTGAATCATGGAGTAGAGCTTACTTCACAACTGACAAGGCATGTGATGCAGTGGAAAATGGCATCTCAGAGTGTTTCAATGCACTCATAGTTGATGCAAGAAGGAAACCCATAATAAACATGTTGGAGGATATTAGGATCATGTGTATGGAAAGGTTACATAAGATGAGAGAAAAGCACTCAAAGTGGCAGCCTGGTATCTGTCCAAATATCAAGAAAAAACTTGAAAAAATAAAGGATAACCACAGGTAAATGTATTTACTGTCTTTAATATAAATGTACCTCCACAAAGTTGTATCTAATTATTGTTTTTTTTGTAGAGATTGGAAAGTAATTGCAAGTGGTGAAAGAAAATTTGAGGTCTGTAATGGATATGGAGGTTTCAAAGTGGATGAAGGTTTAAGGGTGTGCAGTTGTAGAGCTTGGCAGTTATCTGGTATCCCTTGTGAGCATGCTATAGCCACAATTTACTTTTTACACATGGAGCCGGAAGATTATGTATCTGATTGGTATCACAAAGACAAATTTGTTGCTGCTTATGACCATTATATTCAGGGGATGAATGGCATGGAACAATGGCCATCAACTGATTATCAAAAACCTTTGCCACCTGTGAAGAGAAGAATGCATGGTAGGCCTCCACATAAAAGGAAAAGGGATGCTACAAAAGATGATTCCAATAGGACTAGGATTAGTAGAAGAGGACAACTAGGCCATTGCCAATACTGCAAAGCACCAGGTCATAATGTTAGATCATGTCCTAGTAAACTTGATGATTATGTGGTTGAAAGAGGTTTAAGGGTTTTAAAGGGTTCTGTTAGAGGTGGTAGAGGTCCAGTTAGAGGTAGGAGAGGTGAGAGAGGTGGGAGAGGGTTAGGTAGAGGTAGGAGAGGTGGGAGAGGGTTAGGCAGAGGTGAAGTTACTAAACATGGGGGTGTGAGTGACCCAAGTAGGGTTCTTGTCACAGAATCACAGTCACCACCTCCTGGATTTGAGACGCAAGTACCAAAAGTTGGAAGGGGTAGTGGTGTGAGTGACCCAAATAGGGTTCTTGATAGTGCACCTCAGTGAACACTAGTAACAAATCTACATCCTGGATTTGAGATGGAATTACCAAAAGCTGAAAGGGGTAGTGGTGTGAGTGACCCAAGTAGGGTTCTTGATACTACAGGTGAGTCACCACTAGTATCAACTCCACCTCCTAGATTTGAGATGCAAGAACCAGAATCTAGGAGGGGTGGGGTGTGAGGAAAAGAGGTGGTGTGAGGACAAGGGGTGGATGTGTGAGAACAAGAGGTGGTGTGAGGACTAGGGGTGGGGGAATTAGCACAACAGGTGGTGGATCCTCAAGAAATGTAGAAGATGGTGCTAGTAGTAGTAGGCATAGACTAGAAACAATCAATTGAAAATTTGTTAGACAAAGAGGCAGGGGAGATGGATCAAAGTCTAGAATGTATCCAGATGGAATAAGGCCAATAGGTTATGGTGTGTCTTAGGATCCTGTACATGGAGAGACTATGTTAGGGGTAAGTTTACTTAATTAGCCTAATTTACTATATAGCTATGTATATGATACATAATCTAACTCTCTTTTTTGGATACAGAATTATATGGGTCTTCCTAGACATGCTTGGCCTCCAGGTATTACTCCATAGGATTGTATCATCCAAGCTCAACTTGATGCACAACAAGAAGTTGAGTCTAACATTCCACAACAAGAAGTTCAATCAAAGATTGTTATAACTCAGACACATCCAAGGGATGAGGAACATGATGATGGTGATCAAGATCATTCAGATGACTCACATCCAATTGTGGTAAGAAGACAGTCAAAAAGAATTAAGAAAAGAAGAATGAGCAAACCACTCTCACCTGGACCATGTTTACATCCTGATGATGCCATAGAAGTTTAGTAGTTTTTAGGAATGTGTGGAAATTTGGCTTTGTTAGGCCATTTTGTATATTTGCCAATCCACATTAGTGATCCTGACATGTAGTTAACTATGACAAACTTGTTGTATTGGCTGGCCAAATGTTAGGCTGTTTTGTATATCTGCCAATTATGTAACTCTTGATGTATTCCTGGTAAATGTAACCAGTATGAACAAGAAATTTTAACAATCTTATTTGTATTATGATTCTTATTAATGTTAATGGTTTATGCATCAAAAACCTTTGTTGTATTATGATTTTTATTAATTTTAAGCTTAAAAACATAAGTAAAGGAAAGGTTACTTCATATTAAACATCTTGTATTCTGAAGAAATTGCAATTCCTTGTTGGATCCAAGTAATTAGGGCAACCAAGAAACCTTCTTGCTGGGTTATTCTGGGTCCATGAGGTTTGCAAGTTTGCTGGATCACCACACCCACAAAGTATGTTAATGTTTTGATTGATGTTGTGATTCATTGTGGTTCTTGAAAAACCCTAATCTTTTTGGATAAAATGAAGTTGATGAAGAAGATAAACAATGGGTTGTATTTGGGGTTTTTTAAAAGAAAGGAAGTAGTGGAAATCCAACGTGGCAAGGGTAAAAAGGGTTTAGCCGGTTACCAGTCCACAAAGTAACCTAACCATAAGGTTCATGAATCGTTAGTAACTAATGTGAACAACCCGTTTACTTGAGTAACTTGAATGAACAAAATGAAACGTTGTTACTTTAGGCACACATTTTTTGAAACGTTAGTTACCTAGCTATGTATTAACCCCCCATTTATAAGCCTAAATTTTTAATAGTAATATTTTATGCCCAATTTTTTTAAACACTATGTGTATTTCTAAGATACATATATCTTTTTAATTAATTTTTGAAATTTTAAATTTTATTATTGTAATATGTATTTTTATTCAATGAATAAAATAGTTAGTTTGTTTACTACCTCCATCCCATAATTATCGTTCATGTTTGTCTTTTTTAGTCTTTCTTCGTCAACTTTAACCTTAAATATTTTTCTTTGTATTTGATGCATAATACATGAATAGATCGAATTTTAAATGCATTTTCCATTGATATATTTTTCATCAAATATTATTTAATGCAAACAAAAAAATTTAAGATCAAAGTTAACAAAGAAGTTAAAAGTGGACAATAATTATGTGGCGGAGGTAGTAATAAATAAAAAATAATTTAGGGGCTTTTATGAAAATTAAAAAGTTGAGTGGTGTTGGTGGTATTATGATTAGAGGGGTTGATGTTGATTTAATGTTATGCTGATGTGTTCCTGATATGACAGCACTTTTTGGGTGATGTGGTACGGTGTTGTTTTGATGTTACAATACCTAGCACTTTAACATTAAAACTTATTTAATGATAACGTACGTGTACACCACTATAACAATCCAGCCCTTCCCCATCGGGGTTTTCCCCAGCGACAGCGTGTCGCTGGGGAATCGACGCTAAATGACAAAATCTGTCTGACGTGGCAAACTTGCCCGTAAAATTTTTGACCAAAAAATAAAGAAAGGTTTCCCCAGCGACTTGTCGCTGGGGAAAGGTTGACTGAATTTTGACCAAACTATTTCACAGAAATGCAAGCGGGAGATTAAACCGCCAACTTTTCCTCAGCGACATGTCGCTGGGGAAATTTTCTTTCATGTCTAATCCAAGTGATAAGTATTAATTCGTTGTTTATTTTATGGCCCAAAGTTTCCCCAGCGACATGTCGCTGGGGAAACTTTTTAGGATTCCCTCCAAAAGTTTTTCGTTAACGCGCCTATTTAACAAAACGACGAACAAAAGTTTCCCCAGCGACATGTCGCTGGGGAAACGTTGACTGCAATTTGACCAACAATTTTCACAAAAAAGTGTAATGTTTATATAATATTTTAGTAAATATAAAATATATATTAAAAAATATAGTTATTAAATTTAAAATAGTATATCTCTTTTTATGATAAAAAAATGACACAAATGGTTAATTTTCCCGCTAATATTTTCCCGCAAATGTTTTCCCGCCATAAGTTAACATTCACTGATAATTGTTAACATTCATTGTTAATATTAATTAAAAATTGTTAACATTCATTGAGGCTTACAAACAGACACGCCTAAACCTAACTTTATTCTACACGGACACTTAAACACGCGCTTAATTAAACATGGATATTAAACCGATAATAGACTCATAAACACGAAAACAGATACATCATAAACTAGTTCAAACGAATGTTCCCCATGTCATCGTAAAGGTCGTGAAGTAGTGCAGCTGAATCCAATGTGTGCCTATCGGAGTTGCGGTACAACTCTATCGTACGCTCAAGTACCATTATCATTCCATTCAAGCGCACACAGTTTGCACACGCTGAAGAGCTTGGAGAAGAAACTGGAATCGTTGAAGGTCTGGGAGAAGAGCTTGGAGGAGAAAATCTCGTTGAAGGTCTTGAAGAAGAGCTTGGAGGAGAAAAGCTCATTGAACCTCCAAGAGAATTGATTAGTAGTTGGACGCGTTCGTCTTTCCATAAAAAAATTTGCATCCATATGAAACTGGAGGTTGAACCCGTGAACGTGGACAAGCATAGTACAGTCTACCAAAGTTTTTAGTTGTCCACGATTCTCGAGAACTACATCTCCATGTCCACACCTGCACGAAAAAGCTTCATGCTTCAACATGTACATAATAACAATTTGTTTATGATGATAAGTGTGTGTGATCTGCTGGTGGTTGTGATGATAAAGAGTGTGTGTGGTTCTCTTTTTATGCTAAAAAAGTGAGGGAACCCTATCTAATACATTAAACCTCTAATGATGAACCCTATCTAATACGTTAAACCTCTAATGATGAACCCTATCTAATACATTGAACCTCTAATGTTGAACCCTATCTAATACATTGAACCTCTAATGATGAACCCTATCTAATACATTGAACCTCTAATGATAAACCCTATCTAATACATTGAACCTCTAACGATGAACCCTATCTAATACATTGAACCTCTAATGATGAACCCTACCTAATACGTTGAACCTATAATGTTGAACCCTATCTAATAGTTTGAACCTCTAATGATGAACCCTATCTAATACATTGAACCTCTAATGTTGAACCATATCTAATACGTTGAACCTCTAATGTTGAACCCTATCTAATACATTGAACCTCTAATCTTGAACCCTATCTAATACGTTGAACCTCTAATGTTGAACCCTATCTAATACATTGAACCTCTAATGATGAACCCTATCTAATACATTGAACCTCTAATGATGAACCCTATCTAATACATTGAACCTCTAATGATGAACCCTATCTAATACATTGAACCTCGAGCTTATCGTCACCACCCCTGAGCTTCGTCGGGATCCGGATGTTGATTTCTTGATGGGCCTGCTGAGACACGACGACAGGTATGCCGATCATTTTTCGAGATATGAGAGTGCTGGTGCCAGCGGGAGCGGGAGTCGCCCGGGTGATGATGCTGAGGATCGAGAGGGTGGCGAGGATGGTGGCGATGACGCGAGCTAGTCGTGTCATATATGTGTTTGTTAGTATGGTACATAGTTTCTTTATGTTCATCTTGACTTGTTTCCCTAATATTATCCTAAATTAGAACGCTTGTTTCCCTAGTATCCTTGACTATCCCGACTTATTCCTAGTATCCTTGACTAAATTAGAACGTTATATTATATTTGGTGCAAGTTTGAACTTATTCCGTGTTTGTGTTGATTTGTATTCCAAGTTTAATTTATATGTGTCTTTTGGTGAGCAAATACAGGTTTTTGTTACAGGTTTTGGTAGATTTTTTCCGGAAAAATTTCGGAAAAAATCTGGAAAACGCTTGCTGTGTAGGCAATTTTAAAAAAAAACCTACATACTCTTCCCCAGCGACATGTCGCTGGGGAAACATTGGTTAAATCGTTGACAAGTCAAACGCAAAGCGTTGACAAGTCAAACGTATCGCGGGTTTCCCCAACGACATGTCGTTGGGGGAACATTGGAAATCGTTGACAAGTCAACGACAACGCGTTGACAAGTCAAATATAAGGAAAGATTCCCCAGCGACATGTCGCTGGGGAAACTTTGTAATTAGCTAAAATGTTTAAGTTCAACTTAACTTTTTTCATTTAATAAGGATTTTCCCCAGCGACATGTCGCTGGGGAAAATGTTGCCACCATGGCAATCTATTCTTCCAGGAAAAATCTGTGGGGCCCGCATGTTGTTGGGTAAGTCGCTGGGGATACTTTTAACAACGAGCATACCCAGCGAATTTTCCCCAGCGAAATGTCGCTGGAGAAACATATCCCCAGCGACATGTCGCTGGGAAAACGACCAAAATATCGCTGAGGTAGGGCTCGAATGTTGTAGTGACATGGACGTGTCGGACCACTTCTTTTAAAACTGAAAACAACTCGAGTAGAGGCATTTTTGTGGTATCGTACCTTCAAACTTTAGGAAGATAGACACAATTCTAGCTTTAGGTAATTCATGCATGAAAAAAACGTAGCTAGAAGCAGAGTGAATAAATCTTGAAGGTCATGCTTATATTGTAGTCAAAGAGGGACGATTGATCGAGTCTGCTTAAAGTAAATTAACGGCCTTTTTGACTGCTTCACCATTGAATTTTCAAATGAAAAATGCTATATCCAATTCACGCAAAAGACTACACACAAATATGAACTCTTCTCTACTTTCATAAGTTACTTGGCAAAAATGCAAAATATATAGAAAAAACATGCAACCTCACGTTCTGCAGTAAGACTATGTTTATCAACAAACTATCACAACCCAATATTTTATTAGAATATTATTTTTTACTCTTCTACTTATACAACCTATATACACAACCAACCTCAAGCTATTTTATCATTTATTCATAACCCAACCCAACTCAATCTAATCTAAAATATAATATTAATACTATTATGTTTTATTTAATTAACTAATGTCTCAACAGATCTCGATACATTCATTGCCACAAACATGATCTGCTTCTTTTAACTTCCCCATCTTCTTCATTCCTATTATCTTTATCTTGCCACAATATCTCTATTTTCATTCGTATAACACTTGGTCATCTAATTCTATCGTATCTTTTTCTTTGAACCGCATTTACCAATATCTATCCATCTTCAAACTCGAATCTTATAACCAGTAGAGAAAAAACTCATGCTTAGTAATACTAGCCTTTCAATCTTAAGAAGATGAAAACTCATGCTAAGATAAACTTCATGCTTTAGAGAAAAAAAATCACCGAGAGAGAAATTTAATTGTTGGGTATTAGGGAAGAGTTACCAATGTTTGAAAGGCACGTGTTAAGGTTGGGTGAAAGATTGTAGTGTCACTAAACGACCAGGTCGGGTGATTTAGTTTATTTACATTGTACACTTTTAATATTATTTTAATTATGTTTTTGTCTTATGCTTACAACCGGTTGCAACCGTTCATGAATAAACACAGTCATGGACACCATGCATGGCTTAATTAGTACTAATATATATTGGAAACTGATCGTACCTTCTTAGACGAAATGGCAAGTTAGGTCTTTTAAGTTTGTTTCCTCCATGTATGTTTGAAGATGAGGGTTTCAAGTGCAAAGCACCATGATATTGATATATCAACGGAGTAGCAAAGTTGGTCAGCGAATCAAGAACAATGGCAACATTCATTCGTTTCAGACTTTTTGCTTTTGCTCTCATAGCAGCATGCCCAAGTAAACGGGTGCCGGATTGTCCTATCATGTCGATCGTCATTAACATCGTGATGAATTTGGTGTCTAACGCTGATTTTAGACACGGGGTGGGGGTTCTTGTATCTAATCTAAAGTATTGTGACTTGTATACTTGAAGGTGAGGGGCAAAGAAGAAAATAGCCGACATGTTAATTAGCTTGGTATGAATTGGTTCTTGGATTCTGGACAGATATGATTGATCTATATTGATGGTATGCCTAAGATAGGCAATCTATAGTGTTAGCAAGCATCTCAAATAGGCAAGTAGATGAATGATATTGGTTGCTAGAAACGCATGTGATTCGGTTCATGACTCTCTATTCATTGCAACTTTATCCCGTGCAGTAGTGCACTCAAGACGGATAAAGAATTAACTTCACTGGATATGATCATGTTGTAATGTACCTACTTAAATAGAAATTTGAATTTAGAGTATTTAAGATTGATTGCTCTCGAATGATAATGCCTTGATATTTTATGCACTATACGCATGTGGACTCGATCCGTATTTCCTTAACTAGAATTGCTAAAAAGAAGTCATCATACATAAATCATGATTTTAAAAGGCTCGTCTACGTAATAAATGATTTAAGCTTAAGTCTTAACGTGAGATGAAGAGAGAAAAAAGTGTGATAGAAGGCGTTATAAAACGAAATGCGTGTAAACTTTTTTAAATTTAATTTCGATAAAAATCGTATTTTTATATAAAAATGAAAAGATATTATATTTAAAAATAATTTCTTAACTTTACTTCTCTTACATGACACTTGTTGTAAACTAAACGTATTTATAATATGATATAAAAATATAAAATTTATACATATTTTTAGATTTTGTAGCGATTTAATTCACGCCTTAAAAACGTCATGCCTCGTCGTATGTATACTCTCTCCGTCGCATAATAATTGTCCCCTGACAAAAGCACAATAGTTTTTCTCTCTTACTTTGCAGAATAATTACAATTTTATCATTAATAAATTAATAAAAGATTTATTAAAGATTGTAATAATATTTTAAGCAAAAGTAATACGTTAAACTTTATAACATGTTTATTTATTTTTAGTGATGAACAATTGAATAAAAACAAACTAAAAAATAAATTATTTCTGTAATGTAAAGTAGAGAAACTATTTAAATAAATATCTAAGCATATGTGTCATAATCTAAAGAGTTAACTATAATTTTTATCCTTATGGTTTGTCGAGTATAACGGTTTTAGTCCAAACGTTTGAAAAATAATGGATGCGCTCCTATTTTAGTCGACCCGTAACACTTTTGGTCCTAAACGTTAGAACATTTGACTGTTAAATAGAAGGCTATAAGTGTCTTTTCAGCTTTTTCTTTTTTTTAATATTTTAGTCTACTTACTTAACCCAGAAACACAACTACTATTTCTTTTTTATTTGATAAAAGATATTACAACCCTCAACTTTTATTCTCTTTTCAAAATTCACAAAAAAATACAACCACCTTAACTGTCGGACGCCACCCCCAACAGTTTGTCGTCGCCTCCTCCATTAGTATAACCTTACATTAATACTAACAAATCTTGCAAATTCATTCAATTCAAAACAAAACCGAAGACCTTTTTACCATTAAATCTCAACCAAAAAAACTTAATTTTTGAAGATTTTAAAAACCACCATTACAAAAATTGAAAACCCTAACCATTAGAGATGTAAGGAAGTTGGTGATTTATAAAGGAATTATGTTGTTATCCGACACAGAGATATTTAACGTAACATGATTACTATCAACACTGTCACTTGCTTTCGAGAGACGTTCAAGATCTTTTTCCAAAACTTTTATTTTAATAAGAGATTCATCGACCTCCTTTGCCAAGATTTAAAGTCATGAATAAAGCTAGTTGCTTCTTTCAAAAATTCGGTTTCAAAATTAGTTAACCTAGCGGCAACTTGATTAATAAGCGGATTGATATCATGTTGAAGTACTTTTTGTAACTCAAGATGAATGGCTGATGTAAAATTTCCTCCATTTATTTTGGAATCGACAACACGTTTAAGAACGACAAAATTATCTTTTACCTCGTTAAGAAATCGTCGTGCAACGCTCGGTTTAGGCGGGTCATCCGACAATTCCTCACTTGGTATCAAAATCATTTCAGTTCAAGTATTAGACCGAACAAATATCTCTGAAAAAGGACTGATTTTAGGATAATGAACCGGTGTACCTTCTTTATTAAGCTTTTGCATTCTTAAACGACTCTCTTCAGCAAGTTCAATAGTTTACTCAGAATCATGCACAATAGGAGGATCATACTTATCTAACAACACATTACCATTATATAAACTTTGTTGGTTGGCCTGAGCTTGCTTAAGATATTGAGGATTCGGAGGAAGAGGACAACCTAAAGCTAATTTGTAATGGGTGTGATAAATTTCATTCACTTTTGGTGCAAGCATGTTTATGGTTTGCATAGACTTACCTCTTTTTATCAAAAGTTTATTGTGACAACCATGGTTTTGGGGTTCGTTACTTAGACTATAGTTTAGAGTGTTTTGTGCAAATATGTGCTTTAATGTGCTTATGTGTTTATTTTGTGTGTTTGGAGTGAGGTTTGGATATCGTTTATGGGTATATGGTACTCATAAGTAAATCGAGGAACGGTTATTTCATGTTCATGAGCTCACAAGGTAGTGATTATGAAATGAGATGGTGTTATTTTGGTGTTTCACGTACACGTATAAGTATTATAGTAAATCGTATTTTTACGATTTAAGGTTTAGCATTTAGAGGTCTCGGATGAGGCAATTAGTTACGGGGATATTTTTGGGATTATTTTACGTCATTTGGGACTTAGTTATATAGTTTATTTCATATTACAAGAGTTTTTATAAAACTGTATATTTTTACGTCTTTTACGGTAAACGCGTAAATTGACTAGTTTTACGGTTTTGAAGTTTTGGAGGTTTTAGAAGCTGAAATAAATTACGGTAACTTAAGGTATTATTAATAATATATTAATAAGTAATAAAAAGAAATAAAAATAAAAATATATAGGGGTATAGTCGGTTTGTAAACGCAGGAAGAAAAGAAAAGGGAAAAAAGAAAAAAAGGGAACCGGGCTTCTGTACATGGGCCAAGAACTTGTTAGGAAAGTATATAAAGTCTTTTTATTAATCAAAAAACTCATAAAATCCCTGGAGATCAAGGTTTAGTCGGCATCAATGGAGTTTTTTAGGGTTCTTCATATTTTTCTTGTCTTCTAAAAATTCTAAGGTAAAAACCTATGTTTCTCTTTTCGATTAAATTATTTTTAACTCGTTCTTAATCAATACATGATGGATCTAGGGTTAGGTTAATTATGAATTCTGTATTATAATGGTATAAACATGATTAGATTAATTAGAGATAATAATTATACACGATGATGGTAATTAATTAATCTAATTGTGTTAAATTCGTTTTTAAAAACTAGGCAGAATTTTAGGTCACTTGTTTTGATCATATCTAGAGTTCAACAAACCCTTATTTTGTGATCCAAGTACCTCTGGAAAGGTAATTTAGTTGGCTTTCAAATTCAAGAAATGAGAACTAAATTGGAGTAAGGAAGTGGGTCAAAAACAGGTTATAACAGTCGGAGGTCAAATCAGTTTTGAAATTAGTCGGGTTTAAACTAATGTTTTAAGATGGTTAGGGTACTTAGGAGTATAATTGGACCTTCAAACGAACATGAGACTTAGATTATGTATTAAATAAAAGATCTGGAGGAGGGCTAAACAAATGGGTTAGGGTAAGACCCTCTGATCATAACAAACTTTTCGTATGTTCAAAGTCAGTAAATTCTAGATAGGTAAAAGTATATATATATATATATATATATATATATATATATATATATATATATATATATATATATATATATATATATATATATATATATATATATATATATATATATATATATATATATATATATATATATATATATATATATATATATATATATATATATATATATATATATAATATATATATGGGGCTAAGTTTGGCACAGGATAATGAGATTGTGTCACCTCATATCCTACATGTCGTTTTATGATTGGCTATACAATAATTACCAAACATAAAATTCGGATACTATGTTATTGGCTATACGATAATTACCAAACATAAAATTCGGATCGTAATCTTTACTTAATACAATGCAATATCAAAATTTATGTGTATCTATTCCTTAATTATAGTTTTTAATCATATATCAAAATTTGAATAGTATCATTCATCAGAAACTCCTTACGCGTTCTTCAAAAAAGCTTAATGATAATTTTCTTTTTTAGTTTTAGGGTGTAATGATCGTTATGGTTCTTTGTCTCAGCAATCACGGAGTGTAGAAACTAAAGGTATAAGAATCGAGAACTCTGTCTATTTTTATGTTAGTCACTCCTATCTTTTATATTATTAGTGAGGTTCTTATTAGCTGTTTTTGTATTGAAAATTTAGTTTTTGCAGGCGATATAAACATTATATCGAACTCTTCTGGTTAACTCTAATGTTTTTATTTATAGTACAAGCATATCGATAAGTTTTACATGATTCTTATTTAACACAAGAAGAAGCTGTGCAAATTAAACGGATTACTCAAAGTATTACGAAGATACTAGGATTTTGATATTTAAGGTGAGAACCTTAATCAGATTATTACGATCTTGCTTTGTGTTGTGTTTTTCTATTGTTTGAAAAATGCAGATTAGATCAGCAATCGAGTCCAGCATATCTGAATGTTTTGGGTTGACAATTTTAAACAGTTTCTACTCATACTCTAAGTATATGACTTATGTGGGTCACAGGGTTTTGGAAGGGAAGTGTGCTCGGCTTAGTTTGGTTGACAACCACTGGTGCTGACACAGATGGGAGCCATCCCATGATTTACAGGACAATCGTCGTTTTAGGTACACAACAGTCCCACAGTTTGACTGTTGTGGGTTTTCAGTACAGAATACTCCAACGGGTTTGATGCCTTCCAAAGATACTCTAATCTCTGTGCGTAAAATATAAGAATACGTTTTTTGGTACAGCAGAGTCCCACGGATACTACAACTTTCCAATGTATTTGTAATTTTCCATCTGTTATACCTAGCCTGATATTTTCTAGCTTGAGTACAAGAACCAAAAAGAGGTGGCTACCTGATTAGTGGCTCTTTTGAGCTTATTATATTTGAGACCCCTTATGTATGTTTCTTTTTTCATACCCGGGAGAAATCAAGGCAGCTGCTTGTGATGATAAACTTGATCGCTTGGCAATGGCCTCTCATTATAATATATTACTTTTTTATTTCTTTACATTGGATATACTGTTTTTGCTTATTGTTCATCTGGCCTCGATACATTAATTAACTGAGTTTCTTAAATTGCGGGCAGGTAAGTTTCTAGCAAGAAGTGAGATGTTGATACCGATAGTGTAAAAGAACATCCCAAAGACAAGTCAAGCATACTCTTTGAAATTGCAGGTGCACAAGAGAAGAGCAACGTTTGATACTTAAATGTTAGCTCAGGTCATGCCCATCTTACTTGAAGGTATATATTTCAAAATCAGACAAACAGTTGGATAAGTATTTATCGGTCGTGCACTTTCCCTGTAATGTATGCACCTATGTACTCTAGACATTATTAGCATTTCTTTTTAAGCATACGGTGACTTGGGTATCTTGGGCAGTGGCATTTACCTGATGGCACTCTTTGTGTACCCATGGAAATAGAATCTGGACCGAAGTTAGAAGCCCTAAGCTTAGTTTTTAATATAGATTAGAGTCACTCTCAAGTCAGCGATTTCCTTTTTGTTATTTATTGAGTTGATGCTAAACTGGTTAATAAAGTTGTTGCTTTTAATTAAAATAGAGAATCCTAATGTGGTATCTTAATGTGATCTGTGATTGAATAGATATTCCAAATAAGTAAATTCATTAACATAATTTGACATATTAATCTTAATCCCAAGTCAAGCTTAATATGATCAAAGTCTAATATTGTTTTACCTATGCATTGCTATCTGCAGATCACAGTTACTGTTCGTTCTAATGTTGTAAAATCCAGTCTACTCATCCTATGGAGTAAGGTATATATGCATCGCTATCATTTTAGTTGCAGTAAAAACCAGATAGTGTCAGCTCAACCTGCAAAGCAAATATATTCAACACAACTTCCTGCTGGTTTACAGAAAATCTCAAACATAACAGATGTTTCAAGTTGCAAGGTCACAAACCTTCTGATATTCATCTTATAAAGTAGAGGTGCTATATTTTGGAGGCTTTCTAACTTATCCAATACTGCGCGCAAGGATCTCTTTCAGGACGTGCCAATCGTTTTCTTAAACCTTTTTCTGAATTTGATGCCTTTCGAAGGTACTCTCAGATCTGTGCAAGGAATGTTAGACCACGGTCGTCGGCTGGTTTGAGTTACCAATAGTCCAGAGAGCGTTGGAACAGTGCAGTCTATACAGAACGAGCACACAAGACCTGCCAGCATTCAGCCTCAAGGTAGTTTATTTGTTGTTCTTTTTTTAAATAACTCTTATACATCTTTTGTCTTTAAGAAAAAGGTTTAGCTAACGTGTGTGTACAAAAATATCAAATGAACTTTAAGTAATAGAATTTCTCATTAGAGGCGGTTATTATTCATGTAGGTGTATGATATTTGGCTAACAGTATACTTAGGTCTAAAATAGGTTTCTCCATTTGGTTCTCTAATACCGCAGAAAGGGCATGGAGCCGCGCCATTGAGAAGATGCAGCTGCCTGAAGATGTAGGTCAACAAAGTCAGGCTTATTGTCTTCCTTGCCTTGATGGATGTAATATCCTTCTACGTATTATTATTATATTCTTCATGGCCCAAGTTACTAACTTCCCGATTGGTTTAATGAGAGAAGTCTTCATCTATTATTGACACTTCACTTCCATAGCTAATTAGCCTAGGCATCTGATCATTCATTCCCGTTTGACATGTACTTGGCAGTTGAATAGAAGATCCATGAGATGCACCATCAGATAACCCGGAAAGTAGATAAGTCAATGAGCTTTCACGATTACAGACCCATGGCTTATTGTTTCCCTGTTCACTATATATTCTCTTTCCAGTTATGTAATACTGATTCTCACCAATTCTTCTTTGTCTATTAAGAGCAGGCTCAACAAGATATTTCTCTATTATATGATTGCTCGATAGTTGTTGCATTACTGTATTTGAAACTGACTTTAGATTAGTTCGTCACCTCCTGGTATGTATAATTCTGAGTATTATATGTATGGGTCTTGTGAGTCAATATAAATCTTTTTTAAACTATATGTTTGTAGCATCAGCCAAGAACGTTGAAGTGATGGCACATAATTTGTTTTGGAAAACGAGCAGGAGTTTGAACCATTTTAAGATGATTCACAAAAAAGTATTTACCGACATAACAAAAGTGACTTATAACTATCCCATATTTTTTAAAACAATAGAATTATTCAGATAATTATGAAATTTAAAAAAGATCACAATATTAATTAAATATAGTCAAAAACAATAAAAATGACAGTTTTCACGGGAGTAATATAGTCAAGATAAAGAATAAATATCTTTCTCTTCTCTTCTAGGAATATAAAAGTTGTTTGGTTGTTAAATGAAATATCATTCTTATGTTAAATTGCAGTCACTAGCATCCTAAGTCAAAAAGCAAGTTCATACATCTCATAAGAAAGGAGAATCAGTGGAGGACTTTAATTATAGGACCAATACGATGCTAAAAAGATACCTCGAGGTAATTAAGTCTCCAAAGTCATCGAGGATTTATAATATGTGCCTTATTAATGTACTTGCTATTAAAACACTCTCTGTTTCTGCAGGTCCATGGATGAAATGTATGATACTTTGGCTGCACGTCTGGTACCAACTGCAGCTTCAGGAACAAATATGAGTATGACATAACTTTCAGGCCTTATAGTATTTTTTAAGAAAAAGTTATTCTATGGTACAAGGAGTTTTTTTAATTATACCTGTATGATTATTTTTATGTAGATAGATAGACGATTAAAATATGGTAATTTCCTCTTAAATGTTGCTGCTAATGAGCTGGCCTTGTGGGTCTTTATTTCACTACTTAGGGATTCAGTTAGACGAACATGTGATGTACTAGATAATAACCAAAGGTGGAAAATATACCGTATTGTCCAATGTATCTGATTTATAGATTTTTCCTCCTGTAGGTCATGATATTTTTGCCCACGCTTTAATCCAAGTGCAGTGGCCTTTTCCAGGTCAATTTTACCCCTAATCTCAAGCACCTCACAGATATATAAAATAAAAATATCACTAGACTTGATCGAATGAAAATTCGTCTTCTTTGAGTCGATGGTTTTCTGGTTGCAACAAGATAGCTGATATTTTGATAACTTCATCATCAATAAGTTTTGAGTTTTTTTTAACCTCAATATGTTTGAGTTTTTTTGAATAAAAATATATGTTTGAGTTGATCTTGAAATTTTCCAGGGTTACGAAACCTTATCTAATTTGGGTGACAGGCTGAGATCATTATATCAAAACCAGTGCATTTCAAACAACAAACAATAGAAAAGTTATAGACCCTCTAAACAAAGTGTAGCCCGTCCCTACAATTACGTATAGGGGCATTGAACTGTTAGTGGGTTCGGTTAACATCAATGTTACATATATACGAGCTATAACCCACTTACAAGAATGAGTATGAGTTACACACGTCCCAGTTTCATACAGTTTAAAAAATATAAAGATTGCAATATGAGATAAAATTGAATTATGTTGCAAGAGAACTCTTTATTCTACTTTATGTAGTTGTTCACTGATCATGATATAGCTTATAATGGTGCATATTAAAATAGGGAGCAACACAATTCCACCAAAATAAAATAACTATAAAATTTGCTTCACTTTCATAAAATATTTGAGATTCATCACCATGACTGTTTAAAACAGTGACCCCACTGATAAAAACAAGCATCATATGTACATATAATGCATACAGGTTTTACAATCTCTAACTGATTTTGATTATATTGGCAAGCCTGCCATACACATTTGCAATGTCACCATTATCAAAGTCCTCAGTTCTTTTCAAAGTATCTAGAATCTCAATGATCAAGATAAAATAGCGTCTCCATATACGAACTCACATTGCATGAAGATCTTTGTACAGTAATACGCCACCAGTTTAATGTTAAACTTTTGGCTGTAAGTGTTATTACTCAAACTTGGGTCTTTTGTTTCTTACTATGCAGAATTGAGAATTCCTAAATCTCTAAACTATATTATGAGCAATGTGAATGATATACTTGGTAATAAGTTTACTGATAAAATAAATTAGACAACTTTCATAAAACTCTCTTTTGGATAAGTTGAGAACTCAAGCATTCAAAGTCGTGTTCTCAAGTCATTTTTAGAGAGGAGAAAAAAGGGATAATGAAAACAAATAAACACAAACTGATGATAAAGAAAACAATAGAGTGATTGTAAAATAAAAAGGATATTAACCTGATTAAGAATAGTCGGGTCCGGTTACTTAGGAAAGAAAATATAACACGATCAACTGAGTCGACTTTCTAACTCGAATACGAAATGCGATCGGGTATCAGGTTAAAAACACATGGCCAGGACATAAAAATATCAAAAATTACTTTCGTTTAAGTTTCGTTTTAACAATAATGAGTCCCACTACATACAAAAATCATTTATACAAAATCGTAATTTTATAAAAGATTTACGAAACGAACCCGCCCGTTGGGCGGGTTACGCCGCTAGTATATATATATCTATATATATATATATATATATATATATATATATATATATATATATATATATATATATATATATATATATATATATATATATATATATATATATATATATATATATATATATATATATGGAAGCCTTAACAGTAGCTTTAAGGTTGCGTCCAAATGGGAGAGTTATATATCACATGTAAGGGAATAGGGTTTTTTTTACATGGCATGTTATTTTGGTTAAGGGGGGTGTTCGACCCATAATTTGAAGTATGAAAAACGAGACTATTTTGGGTTAAACGTTAACGGGGCGAGTTATGAACTAAACTAAGTTAAGGGCTGTATAGAGGGATGTAATGAGATGAATATGGCATATAAATGGGGTTTAGTGGTAGGATAAGGTAATATATCCATCATATCCATTTTGGTATGTGGTTCATGTCTTGATTGTATACGTTTGTGCGTTTAGATTTTTTCTAGAGCGCGAACACTTGGAGAAGCTTGTTCAGGTGAGTTTCATAGTCGCATGTATTTGTAATGATTTTGACTTTCAGATGGGATGGAAGAGACACTGTATGGTTTTGTAACTAATGTTGTGAATGTTTTTATGGTTTGTGATGGACTTGTGTGTACACTTATGTGATTAACTGCTATGTGATTCTTGATTGTTATTGTGGTTTAACTTGGTACCAAGGGGATGTTGACAAGGCAGGGCCTTAGGATTGGTTCATAGGTGTATGGGCGCCTATGGGACCATGGTGATTGGTAAGGCTTGGAGCCTTGGAATTGTGATTATTTGTAAGGCTTGGAGCCTTGGATTTGTGGTGATTGGTTAATCCTGAATGCTAGTTATTAATACATAATTGTAGCACACTGTCCATATGTTCTTTTGTTAATGGTTGTTATACACAGCTTATAATAGATTTGGAGTTGGAGTCTAAACCTATGACTCTCACCAACTTTATGTTGACGTGTTTTAGTGTCTCTTTCATGTGAGAATGTGTTTAAGCGTGAGAATAGGAGTGGCTAGCTGGGAGGCTTAGGATTGCATTTGGAGGAACCCCCTTTCCTCTTAGTCTTTACTTATGTTTGAATAAGTGATACTTTGTAGACACCTATATGTTTGTTATTTGTTAATTATATGTCTTTGGTAAGAGGTAGACCTATTACCTACTTACCTAGACGCCCGCATTGTTTGTGATATCTTCGTGACATTGTGTCACCATTTATGATATTTCCATTTCATTTAGTTATCTCTATAGACACGCTATTGTTGTGATGATATCCATACGTCGCGCCCCATATTCCGCCATGATGGGGTGTGACAGAATGGTATCAGAGACAATGGTTATAGAGAATTAGGTTACCTAGCCTAGTCTATAGCTTAAGGATCCCTGCATATAGGCGTCATAGGATTACGTGTATGATTTTGATTATATTTCTTGTGTATTATTGATTTGTTTTATGTGAGTTTTGACTAGTATGAGTTGTACCGTAGTTGCCCATACTTAGTCACCTGTTAATTTCTGTGTTGCTTTTGATATATGAATTACTTTCACCATAACTGATAAGTTATTTGGTGTACCTAATGTATAGTATTTTTCTTTTGATGTTTAAGTCATGTTCCCTAAGAATCATGTGGTGATTCGAGTTACTATTAGTAGGTGGATAGGAAGGATTTTAAGATGTTCCACTCTTATGGGCGACATGACTTATAACTGATTATGTTTTCGTTTTGGATTTGGTCTATGTTGCTTTAGCTAGACTACGGATTTATGTGTATCCAGTATTTGACTATGTTATTTTAATAGACGGGGTTTTGATCTTGTTTATGTGGTTATGTGGTTATGTGCTTATGTGAGGTAGGTGGATTTATGTGATATGTGTTGTATTGATTCTTATAAGTGTCATCATAGGAGGGAGTGCATTGGGGATAGGGTTTTTGTATAAGTATGGTGGCCAACATAGTTATACAAGTACCACAACTTTAATGGGTTCCCAAGTATGATTGCATGAAAAAAAAGTTAACACATGCCTGTATATGATGAGATGTGTATTTTGGGTATATGTATAATATAGGGGTTTATGTAATGGTTGCCTATGATATGCTATTTTTGTATGTTTTATGTTTTGAGAAATAGTCATGTTGTGTGATTATGGGGTCACACGATATGGGTTGGTTTTGGTGATGGGTTTTATGCCTTGTTGTAACATGGAGAGATGGTGAGATGGTGATTACTCGTATGGAAAAACGAGTGTATGACGCGATTGATTGACTTGACATGTATGATAACGAGTATGATTTAGGAGATTTAATAGGTATATATATGCGGTTGTATATATACTAGTAGATGTTATGTTATGATATACGGTCGTTCAGTTGTTATTATAACTTGAACGTACCTAGTGTTCTCTCGTGTTTAAACAGTTTATTAGTGTTGGAGTTTGATGGAGTTCCAACGACGTTTTGAATCTTTTGAAGTTTGTCTACATTCGGGTATGTATTTTAATTGATGAGAACTACCAAATTTTCTTGCAAAGGAGTCTAGCTAATTAAAGGAAAATGCTTTTGAAAATACTTTGTAAGTGTACGGTATGATTTCCTGACTTACATATCTTTTCGTTAAGTTTGTTGGTAATAAGATAAAAAAAATATTGACAATGAATGGATTAGTTTTCTAGGTAACATGTGATAGTACATATAAAGGGTAAATAAATTTTACGATAATTTTCTTGAAAGTGGAGTTAAAATTTTAAAAGTATTTAAATAGACGGAAAGAGTAAAAAGGAAGATTTTATTATAATAATGATAATAATAACACCACACCTTGTAAACGTATAATAGTTAGTTATAAAAAGCCTAAATGGATTATATAAAATAATTATAATATAGAATAAAATGAATAAAAACATCATATTTTATAAACACGTATTGGTTTCATAATAACAAGTGAAATGAGTTTAATGTGAGTAAACAAGATAATGGCTAGAATAACGTTATACTATACTAACTAGTGGATACCTTTGATAAAATAATAAAGATAAAAGATAAGTTTATTGTTAACGGAGATGATAGATAAAGTGAGTTTTAGTACACTAACTGAGTTATGCCCTTTGATAGTAACGAAGATGATAAAGTATGACTATGATTTCATTTATTGGTGTTAAAATATGGTCCTAATGTGAAGGAACTAATTGAGATGAAAATTTAAATTTTTCTAAGATATTGAAATTTGGTACTATAAATCGTGATGAGTCTAACTTTTGTTGTTGGCACACTCCATTGATCTTTCAGATTACATAGTTTTGTTTTTAGTTGTTTTGGCTAGGGTTCGTTTTACCCTATATTTTATTTTGGGACACGATTTTTTGGAATCCTTTTGGTACACGTCATGTTTGATTTAGTTATGCGGTTGTGGGAACGTTAGGATGAGAGGATAAAGTTGGGTAGTATTACTTATGGTTAGATATTAGAATGGACATGTGTATTTTGGTTTAAATGTTGTGTTGAAGGAATGATTAAGATTTGTGGAGTTTTGAAACTTAGATTGGTTACAGGAATAAGGGAGTAAGTAAAGTTAGTTGACTGGTCGTGGGAACGAGATGTCATGCTATGAGAAGTTGGTTGAAGTACCATTAGGAGATTGATGAAAGTACTAGCGGATGTGAGGGTAGAGTAGAAAGTTTCTACTAATGGAAAGATTGGGCAAATAACACGCAAGGGAATTGGTATAGTTATGGAGGCAAGGTAGTAGTATACACGTGAGGGAAAACATGGATGTGAATGAATGATTGGTAAGAGGCTAATTAATGGTGAAGTACAACAAGTAAGGAAGTGTGAGCCATTGAGGGGTTGAAGTACCTTTAGAAATATTGTGGTAGATGAGTTGAAGTTAGAAGCTACTATGTAGTGTGAAGTTCCTAGGTAACATTATGGAGACGAGAAGGAGTGCGTGAAGAGCTACATCGTGAAGCAAGGAACCGAAAGGACTACGTGCCGGCTGCTAGAAGGATGCAAGAGATTTCGAAGGAGTCACAGAAGTTGCAAGGACTGGAAAGGTGACAAGCACTATGATGGGAATCTCCGTATGGTTCGTGACGAAGGAGGACAAGATCGAGTACCAGAGTGGAGCTATAAAGAGCTGAACCAATGGATCGTGATGGAGTGACTACATAACATGGGAGATTAAGAACTCATGGAAGCAACAAGGGGAGTCGAGTGACTACACAAAGATAGAATTTCATGGAAATCAATATCGAGGGATGAGTAGTGAAGCTAAGCGGAATAAGTTCGTGGAGAAGTGATTATAGGGTCAGTTTAGTGAAGGTGTTTATGAAGGATCTTTAGAAGAGACAGTTATGCATTATTCAATGAAATAGCGATTTCCATAGAGTTGATGAATTGAGTGAGAAATTTTGGTTGGACATGATAGTGAAGGAATTAGGGAGAACCATGGAAGGAGAGAACCAAGTATTCCTAGAAGATGATGATTGAAAGTACCTCATGTTAGGTGCAAGGTCATAATAGAAGTATGAGACTTGAGTAAGAATTTAGAATATGGATTAGTTTAGACATATGGAAACTAATATGGATATAAGATGAGAGTGTGATCCGCATGTAATCACAGGAAACTCTAGTCTGTCCCTATTAGGAGGGAGTAGGTGAACTGGTCGTGAGGAAAACAAGTGAAGCTACTTGGAAAATTTTGACGTATAGATGAGTTGAAATACGGGAAGTATAACATCGTGATGTATGCCATGAGCTGAGGAAGAAGAAGGAAGTTTGGACGGATGCGAATCATGAATGAAAGAGGTCGAGATATGAAGCGAAGGTAAAACTTTGGTATAGCCTAATGAGTAGACTAAGGCACTAAGCATGCTAATATTGTTGTAGTATGGAAAGGAAATGGCACTGGCCTATTTTGTTTGATTGGAAGGCTTAGAATTGATAACTGAATGGACGAGGAGTTATAGTTGTGATGTGTTATGAGAGACGAAGGGTTTGGTCTAACTGAGACAAGATGAGGAGCACTATGACCTTGAAGGTAAGACATTGTGTAGGTATAAAGGAAGTGTTGGGTATAAAAAAAATATTAAAAAAAATCTTTAATTGAGGAAAGTGAGAAAAGAAGTGTATGGGTGCTACTAATGAGCTATCCAAATTTAATGGAAGTAGTTGTAACATAGGTTTGGATGACAATTTATAAAACTAACTAATGAATATGTGAAAGACCGTCATAGGTCACTTTTGTAAGGAAAATGGAATTTTTAAGTGGTTTGGGGTACAGACTAAAGGGATTGATTAACATGATTGGACATGAGTATATCCGGCTAACTGGAAATGGATGGATGAAGTGAGAAATTGCTACAAGTATAGGGGTCGTGTTGAGAGCTTGGGTGACTGATTTAGAGGGAGGTGGGAAACTCGTTAGCAATGTCTGAGTTTTCATATAATGATAGTTATCATACTAGAAGTCGATGAATGTCATTTGAGGCACCATATGGAAGGATAGGGTGAGTTTCCCCTATTGTGGACTAGAATTGGTGAAAGAGGCTGCTAATATAATAATGGTGTTTATGGAAAGGACGAGAGAAACAAGAGATGATATGTTAAAAAAGAGGAAACCACTAAAGTTTAGTGACAAAGTTATGTAGGAAGTTTCACCCATAGTAACGGGCGCCATGTTTAGGAAAAAGGAAAAGTTTATGTCGAGTTTTATAAGTCCATTTATGATCTTTTGAAATATTGGACCAGTAGTTTATGGGTATATAATTACCTGGAGAATTGAGTGGTGTACATGATATATTTCATGTATTGAGATTTGGGAAATGTGGTTTGAGAATGCATATTTGCATGTGCGGTTATTAGGGATTTGTGTTAAAAAGAGTCATTTGTGAGATTTATGGCTGTGAGGTCAATAGTTTGGGAATGAGTTTAAATAATGTTGGTTAATATATGTGGTAATTTGAGACTTGAACTAAAGTATACATGGAAATGAGAGGAGTTCATTTAGAACAAGTATCCTCATGTGATTTGTTGTTTGTGTGTTTGATCTTAAGGAGTAAATCTCGGGACGAGATTTCTATTAGGAGGGAGTGATGTGACAACCATGGTTTTGGGGTTCGTCACTTAGACTATAGTTTAGGGTGTTTTGTGCAAATATGTGCTTTTATGTGCTTATGTGTTTATTTTGTGTGTTTTTAGTAAGGTTTTGATATCGTTTATGGGCATATAGTACTCATAAGTAAATAGAGGAACGGTTATTTTATGTTCATGAGCTCACAAGATAGTGACTATGAAATGAGATGGTGTTATTTTGGTGTTTTACGTACACGTATAAGTATTATAGTAAATCGTATTTTTACGATTTAATGTTTAGCATTTAGAGGTCTCGGATGAGGTAATTAGTTACGGGGTTATTTTTTGGGATGGTTTTACGTCATTTGGGACTTAGTTATATAGTTTATTTCATATTTCAAGAGTTTTTATAAAACTGTATATTTTTACGTCTTTTACGGTAAACGCGTAAATTGACTAGTTTTACGGTTTTGAAGTTTTGGAGGTTTTAGGAGCTGAAATAAATTAAGGTAACTTAAGGTATTATTAATAATATCTTAATAAGTAATAAAAAGAAAAAAAGAAAAATATATAGGGGTATAGTCGGTTTGTAAACGCATGAAGAAAAGAAAAGGGAAAAATAGGAAAAAGGGAACCGGCCTTTTGTACATGGGCCAAGGACTTGTTAGGAAAGTATATAAAGTCTTTTTATTAATCAAAACACTCATAAAATCCCTGGAGATCAAGGTTTAGTCGGCATCAATGGAGATTTTTAGGGTTCTTCATAATTTTCTTGTCTTCTAAAAATTCTAAGGTAAAAACCTATGTTTCTCTTTTCGATTAAATTATTTTTAACTCATTCTTAATCAATACATGATGGATCTAGGGTTAGGTTAATTATGAATTCTGTATTATAATGGTATAAAAATTATTAGATTAATTAGAGATAATAATTATACATGATGATGGTAATTAATTAAGCGAATTGTGTTAAATTCGTTTTTAAAAACAGGGCAGAATTTTAGGTCACTTGTTTTGATCATATCTAGAGTTCTACAAACCCTTATTTTGCGATCCAAGTACCCATGGAAAGGTAATTGAGTTAGCTTTCAAATGCAAGACATGAGAACTAAATTGGAGGTCGGGAAGTGGGTCAAAAATAGGTTACAACAGTCGGAGGTCAAAGCGGTTTTGAAATCAGTCGGGTTCAAATTAATGTTTTAAGAATGGTTAGGGTACTTAGGAGTATAATTGGACATTCAAACGAACATGAGAGTTAGATTATATATTAAATAAAAGATCTGGAGGAAGGCTAAACAAATGGGTTAGGGTAAGACCCTCTGATCATAACAAACTTTTCGTATGTTCAAAATCAGTAAATTCTGGATAGGTAAAAGTATATATATATATATATATATATATATATATATATATATATATATATATATATATATATATATATATATATATATATATATATATATATATATATATATATATATATATATATATATATATATATATATATATATATATATATATATATATATATATATATATATATATATATATATGGAGGCCTTAACAATAGCTTTAAGGTTGCGTCCAAATGGGAGAGTTATATAACACATTTATGGGAATAGGGTATCTTTTACAGGTCATGTTATTTTGGTTAAGGGGGTGTTCGACCCATAGTTTGAAGTATGAAAACATGACTGTTTTGGGTTAAATGTTAACGGGGCGAGTTATTAACTAAACTAAGTTAAGGGCTGTATAGAGGGATGTAATAAGATGACTATGGCATATAAATGGGGTTAAGTGGTAGGATAAGGTTGTATATCCATCATATATTGATGAGCCATTTTGGTATGTGGTTCATGTCTTGATTGTATACGTTTGTGTGTTTAGATTTTTGCTAGAGCGTGGATACTTGGAGAAGCTTGTTCAGGTGAGTTTCATAGTCCCATGTCTTTGTAATAATTTTGACTTCCAGATGGGATGGAAGAGACACTGTATGGTTTTGTAACTAATATTGTGAATGTTTTTATGGTTTGTGATAGACTTGTGTGTACACTTATGTGATTAACTGCTATGTGATTCTTGATTGTTATTGTGGTTTTACGTCATTTGGGACTTAGTTATATAGTTTATTTCATATTTCAAGAGTTTTTATAAAACTGTATATTTTTACGTCTTTTACGGTAAACGCGTAAATTGACTAGTTTTACGGTTTTGAAGTTTTGGAGGTTTTAGGAGCTGAAATAAATTAAGGTAACTTAAGGTATTATTAATAATATCTTAATAAGTAATAAAAAGAAAAAAAGAAAAATATATAGGGGTATAGTCGGTTTGTAAACGCATGAAGAAAAGAAAAGGGAAAAATAGGAAAAAGGGAACCGGCCTTTTGTACATGGGCCAAGGACTTGTTAGGAAAGTATATAAAGTCTTTTTATTAATCAAAACACTCATAAAATCCCTGGAGATCAAGGTTTAGTCGGCATCAATGGAGATTTTTAGGGTTCTTCATAATTTTCTTGTCTTCTAAAAATTCTAAGGTAAAAACCTATGTTTCTCTTTTCGATTAAATTATTTTTAACTCGTTCTTAATCAATACATGATGGATCTAGGGTTAGGTTAATTATGAATTCTGTATTATAATGGTATAAAAATTATTAGATTAATTAGAGGTAATAATTATACATGATGATGGTAATTAATTAAGCGAATTGTGTTAAATTCGTTTTTAAAAACAGGGCAGAATTTTAGGTCACTTGTTTTGATCATATCTAGAGTTCTACAAACCCTTATTTTGCGATCCAAGTACCCATGGAAAGGTAATTGAGTTAGCTTTCAAATGCAAGACATGAGAACTAAATTGGAGGTAGGGAAGTGGGTCAAAAACAGGTTACAACAGTCGGAGGTCAAAGCGGTTTTGAAATCAGTCGGGTTCAAATTAATGTTTTAAGAATGGTTAGGGTACTTAGGAGTATAATTGGACATTTAAACGAACATGAGAGTTAGATTATATATTAAATAAAAGATCTGGAGGAAGGCTAAACAAATGGGTTAGGGTAAGACCCTCTGATCATAACAAACTTTTCGTATGTTCAAAATCAGTAAATTCTGGATAGGTAAAAGTATATATATATATATATATATATATATATATATATATATATATATATATATATATGGAGGCCTTAACAATAGCTTTAAGGTTGCGTCCAAATGGGAGAGTTATATAACACATTTATGGGAATAGGGTATCTTTTACAGGTCATGCTATTTTGGTTAAGGGGGTGTTCGACCCATAGTTTGAAGTATGAAAACATGACTGTTTTGGGTTAAATGTTAACGGGGCGAGTTATTAACTAAACTAAGTTAAGGGCTGTATAGAGGGATGTAATAAGATGACTATGGCATATAAATGGGGTTAAGTGGTAGGATAAGGTTGTATATCCATCATATATTGATGAGCCATTTTGGTATGTGGTTCATGTCTTGATTGTATACGTTTGTGTGTTTAGATTTTTGCTAGAGCGTGGATACTTGGAGAAGCTTGTTCAGGTGAGTTTCATAGTCCCATGTCTTTGTAATAATTTTGACTTCCAGATGGGATGGAAGAGACACTGTATGGTTTTGTAACTAATATTGTGAATGTTTTTATGGTTTGTGATAGACTTGTGTGTACACTTATGTGATTAACTGCTATGTGATTCTTGATTGTTATTGTGGTTTGACTTGGTACCAAGGTGATGTTGACAAGGCGGGGCCTTGGGATTGGTTCATAGGTGTATGGGCGCCTATGGGACCATGGTGATTGGTAAGGCTTGTAGCCTTGGAATTGTGATTATTTGTAAGGCTTGGAGCCTTAGATTTGTGGTGATTGGTTAATCTTGAATGCTAGTTATTAATACATAATTATAGCACACTGTCCATGTGTTCTTTTTTAATGGTTGTTATACACAGTTTATAATTGATTTGTAGTTGGAGTTTAACCTATGACTCTCACCAACTTTATGTTGACGTGTTTTAGTGTCTCTTTCATGTGAGAATGTGGTTATGCGTGAGAATAGGAGTGGCTAGCTGGGAGGCTTAGGATTGCATTTGGAGGAACCCCCTTTCCTCTTAGTCTTCACTTATGTTTGAATAAGTGATACTTTCTAGACACCTATATGTTTGTTATTTGTTAATTGTATGTGTCTGGTAAGAGGTAGACATGTTACCTACTTACCTAGACGCCCGCATTGTTTGTGATATCTTCGTGACATTGTGTCGCCATTTATGATATTTCCATTTCATTTAGTTATCTCTATAGACACGCTATTTTTGTGATGATATCCATACGTCGCGCCCCATATTCTGCCATGATGGGGTGTGACAGTTATCAAGTTCCCTAATTTTATCCTCAGCATTTCAAATGTCCTCAAGAAGACCATCTTCTCGAATTTTGAAATCATGTTTTAACTTTTTCCTTTCTTCTTTAAGATCGGAAATAGTTGATTTTTCGTTTGAAAGCTGTTTATTAAGAGAGGTGATTTCTTCATATAATCGCTTATCTTTTTAGCACTACTTGATGACGTATAGTCCCCAGCCGGGTCATGAACCCGACCCACGAGTACTAACCGTGTCCGGCCCATCACGAATGGGTTGGATTAATGTTATCTCAGGTTATGGGCTTGAATGAATAGTGGTCACATAAGATGTATGCGGCCCACGACCCGACACGGCCGAAACAGGGTTAGACAGAATCACAATCCTATCAGGATTGGGGTTTGCCTTGAAGAATAGGATATACACTCACCATAATTAGAAGATAACAATCAAGCTAATTATGGTGATTATCTTATGCTTGGGGCCGAAGTAAGCAGTAAGCCCATTAGGGTTTCACTGCCTATATAAGGAACCC
This sequence comes from Glebionis coronaria, assembly GCA_025667525.1. Taxonomy (NCBI): domain Eukaryota; kingdom Viridiplantae; phylum Streptophyta; class Magnoliopsida; order Asterales; family Asteraceae; genus Glebionis; species Glebionis coronaria. Next base: position 219,416,273 of record CM046881.1, read on the forward strand.
TCAAGGGTTCCACAAAGGTATTACATCCTACATACTCTAAACTCACATCCGATTCTTAAACCTAACCGATTGCTTACTCTCACGTCGGAGTCTAATCATGAGATACATTCCCATGGTAAGCCTAACGCGTGTTGCTTTAGTGTGCAGGATCTCAACAAGACAATTCACTTGGTGCAAGAGCCGGAGCCCAGCCAACCCGAATTAAGCCTAATTCGGGTCTAGCAAGGATCATCCAACTTTTGTATCAACAAGTTGGCGCCATCCGTGGGACCCATACACTAAGCTAGAGCAAATCTCATCTCGATTTCTTTCAACGAGGAAAGGACATCCGCAAGGAAATCCCAGGAACACTAATCCTGCGAATCGGAAGTCCAAAGGGGACGGGATACTCATCCCCACTCTGTCCCCTAGCAACCAAACAGGTGGACCGAATAACCGAAGTGTTTTTCAGTCCATGGGTGGGACAGGCACGTCTACTAATACCCCACCACCAACCATGACCATGGACAACCCTGACCCAGGGAGTGCGCATAAGGCTCCTAACAAGGAGCCACGTAGGCCATCAACTGAAGAAGAAATGGAAGTCGAACCACTTAGTGACGAAGACCTCGCTCGTGTTCTCACGCAGAACTTTGAGAGGATCATCCCGGGTATTGCGTCAAGGCTAAACCTAGGTAGGAACCTCCAATCTAGGCTTAACTTTGGTACGGCCGTGTCCGGCACCTCTCTTCAGAACCAAAAGAAGAAGAGGGCGCGACCCCAGGAACGAAACCTCTTTGAGGAGAATCCTCAACCTCGGAATGTGTTCGAACGCATAGGGGATCGTGTTATGCAGGAAGTACAGCAATCTCGTGAAGATGGAGATAGATCCGATAATTCATCCGAACGGCCGGACTTGGAATTAACCAGAAACAATCGCCGCACAAGCGTGTGGGATAGGGTGAATACCGGGAAGAAGGCTCCTAGCTCTTCTCATAAAAGCGATCCTCAGCCGAGAGGTGGGGCACCGCCTCCTTCCCCCGGTCCCTCAGGAGAAGACTCGGATGACCATCCACCCAAGTTTCGCCGACCTAGGCGGACTCCTCTACTACCGTCGGACGATAAGGGGTACTACGGTGTCACTTACTATCGTGAGGTGGAAGGGTAAGATCTCTCCCGCCCATGGTGTGACCCCAATCTCTCCCGACCATGGTGTGATCCTAGGGAAGACCCTTTTACCATCCGCATACGGAATTACTCCGAGGATAAGAAGCGTCGCATGCCAACATGCGTCAAAACCTATGATGGGTCTGGTGATCCGGATGATCACCTAAAGATATTTGACACGCAGGCGAAAATCGAACGATGGACCATGCCTATATGGTGCCAGATGTTCAATTCAACCTTGATTGGCAATGCCCGTGATTGGTTTGAGGGACTTCCTCCCCGAAGCATCGATAGCTTCATTGAGTTGCGCACTGCGTTCAAGAACAATTATACTTAGCGAAAGAAGTATAATAGGGACCCGATCTCATTAGCAACCGTCAAGCAACGGCCTGGATAATTTACGGAGGACTTCACGGAGCGTTTTAATAACGAGTGCACGCGCACAAAAACGATGTCGGAGCTCCTAAAAATTTCCGATTACATGCATGCCATAACAGACAAGGAATTAATTAGGCGCCTCAATGACAAGCGACCACAGAAGTATGACGACCTCATGGAAAGGGTCAGGAACTTTGTAGAAGGAGAAACCGCGGTAGCCGCAGCCTATCCTACAAAGGGAAACCACAACTATCGATCGAACGACCAGTCCAGGAGACAGTCGGGTGGTCAAAGCAACCAAGGCAATGGAAGGGGCTCGAACTACAAGAGCCAAGGCAAAGGAGGGAGGTCGGATGACAAATTCACCCCCTAAAGATGACTTACCGGGACATCTTGTTGACAGAAGGGGCGAACTTCCCAAGGCCTCTCCCAATGACAACTCTGGTGGACCGTCGTCAAGGAAATCGCTTTTGTGAATTCTACAATGACAAGGGCCACGACACGGAGGAATGCATCCAGCTCAAGAAGCATATTGAGTTACTAATCAAGTCAGGCAAACTCAAACATTTGGTCAAGGATTGGAAGGATGGAAAGGATAACAAAAAGCATGATAAGAAGGATCCCCAAAAGGACAAACCTTCGACTATATACATGATCCAATCTTGGCAGCGCCACACAAAGCAGAAAATTAGTCAAAAATTTTCACGCGGAATAGAAATCTCATTCCCTCCCATTACGGCAAGTGACGTGGCTGATGCACCCCTCACGATTGAGGTAAGCATTGGAACACACAATGTTCGTCGTATCTATGTGGATGGAGGGTCATCAGCGGAAGTACTTTACGAACACTGTTTCGTGCAACTACGACCAGAAATAAGAAGCCAATTGGTACCGGCCACGTCGCCGCTCATTGGCTTTAGCGGAGACACTATCTGGCGAATAGGACAACTGCATCTACTAGTAACCATTGGGAATGAAGAGCATTCCACTACAACGTGGATGAACTTTATGGTGATACGCTCACACTCTCCATACAATGGGATTATTGGAAGACCAGGCATCCTGGCCATACGGGCAGTTCCATCCACGGCTCACGGTATGATTAAGTTCCTCGTTGAAGGGGGAATTGTTACTATTTATAATTCAGTCATGCCGGCATCCGAATGCCACGCCGTAACGACACCAGTCGAGCCTGTTCCCATTAAGGAAGGATCACCGCCCCCCAATTGGAAGGTGGCAATCCATCCCGACTACCCGGAATAAGAGGTGTCCATAGGAGGAACGCTCTCGGATAACGGCAAGAGGGCCGCATGCTCTCTCCTAAATGCGAACCTAGATGTATTTGCATGGGAGCCTAAGCACATGACGGGTATGCCGCACTCGATAGCAAAACACAAACTTCAAATCCGCCTGGGATATCCTCCTGTTAAACAAAAGAAGCGTGGTCAAGCACCAGAGCGCAGTCAGGCAATACTGGATGATGTACAGAAATTAGTAGACGCGGGAATCATGCGTGAGGTATACTACCATGAGTGGTTATGCAACCCAGTCATGGTCAAGAAGCATGACGGAAGTTGGCGCATGTGTGTGGACTTCACGGACTTGAACAAAGCTTGTCCGCAAGACTGCTATCCGTTACCAAAAACTGATTGGAAGGTGGAGTCCTTATGTGGATACCCTTTCAAGTGTTTCTTAGATGCATACAAAGGATATCATCAGATCCAGATGGCGGAAGAAGACGAGGAGAAAACGGCGTTTCATACTAGTCAGGGCGTGTATTGTTACACAAAAATGTCGTTCGGACTAAAGAACGCAGAGCGACATATCAGTGACTTGTTGATAAAGCCTTCGATTCCCAAATAGGCCGCAACCTTGAGGTCTATGTTGATGATCTGTTCATCAAGAGTCATACGGAGGAAGCACTTCTCCGTGATATACAGGAGACGTTTGACACATTGAGGAGAATCAACATGAAACTGAATCCAAAAAAGTGCACGTTTGGGGCCACGGAAGGGATGTTCCTTGGATATATGATTGATCCAAACGGCATCAAGCCTTGCCTGGAAAAGACGGACTCGGTGATACAGTTACCATCCCCTCGGACACGAAAGGAGGTACAATCACTAAATGGAAAACTGGCCGGGCTAAATAGGTTCTTGTTGAAGTCAGCGGAGAAGTCACTACCTCTATTCAAAACACTCAAGAAGTGCATCAAGAAAGGAGATTTCCGTTGGACAAAGGAAGCAGAGGAAGCTTTTGATCAGCTTAAACAGCATCTCGCAGCCCTTCCCATGCTAGTGGTTCCCCGACCTAAGGAAAAGTTCATTATGTATCTGTCGGCTACACACGGGGCAATAAGTGCAGTACTCATGACGGATAGGGATACAGTCCAGACTCCGGTCTACTTCATAAGTAGAACACTACAAGGGCCGGAGTTGAACTATTCCTCCATGGAAAAGTTGGTTTTGTCATTGGTATACGCCACGAAAAGGTTACGCCGGTACTTTCAGACGCACCCAATTATGGTTATCACTGATCAACCGATAAAACAAACAATCTCCGAGCCAGACGTAGCCGGTAGGGTACAGAAGTGGAGCATTCTACTAGGAGAGCATAACATCTCCTATAGACCAAGGACAGCGGTCAAGGGCCAAATCTTGGCAGATTTCCTAATTGAGAAGCCAGAGGAGGACATACTAGTGATCCAACGAGAGGAAGTTCCAGCGGAACCATGGGTTTTGTTCACTGACAGATCCTTGTGCACGGACGGATCAGGAGCTGGCCTTATCCTCACGAATCCGAAAGGGATGGAGTTTACCTACGCCATGCGTTTTGAATTCACAGCCACTAATAATGAGGCAGAATACGAAGCGCTGATTGCGGGTTTAAAAATCGCCGCTAGAATGGGAGTCCGCAACCTTGAGGCTTATGTAGACTCACGGCTTGTCGCGAACCACATTCTAGGAGGTTACATAGCCAAGGAGGATAACATGGTTCGATACCTGGAAAAGTCAAGTCACTCATAGCTACTTTCGGGAAGTTTTCTATAAAGCAGGTACCAAGAGGTGAAAACAAGAATGCGGATGCTCTCAGCAAGATCGCGTCTACAAGTTTTGCCCACTTATCCAAGCAAGTCTTGGTAGAAATACTAAAGGAAAAATCTATAACAGAGGGGGAAATCGCGACTATAATTGAGGAAGATGGACCTACATGGATGACCCCGATCATCAGCTATTTAATTGATGAAACCCTTATGGATGATGAAAAGGCGGCACAGCGTATGAGAAGAAATTCGCAGAACTTTGAGCTCCGATAAGGTACTCTGTACAAGCGCTCCTTCTTACAGCCGTGGTTGCGGTGTGTCAGACCACGCCAGGCTACCTATGTGATCAGTGAGATACATGAAGGGTCATGCGGTATGCACGCAGGTCCCCGATCCGTAGTAGCAAGAGCTTTACGTACATGATATTATTGGCCTACTATGCATAGGGATGCACGTGACATGATTCACAAATGCAGTAATTGCCAAGTGCACAGACCAGTACCACGACATCCGCAGCAAGAGCTAACACCCATCACATCTCCATGGCCATTCTATAAGTGGGGGATCGATATCGCAGTACCTTTTCCAGTGGCTGCAGGGGGAGTTAAGTTCTTAATTGTCGCAATGGACTACTTTACACGATGGATAGAAGCTAAGACGGTCAAATCCATTACAGGAAAACAAGTTAAAAAGTTTGTTTGGGAAAATATTGTGTGCCGCTTTGGCTTACCAGGAGAAATCATCTCCGATAATGGGAAGCAGCTCGCGGATAATTCATTCAAAGATTGGTGTGCGGCATTGAACATCACGCGGCGCTTCACATCTGTTAAACACCCACAGACTAATGGTCTTGTGGAGCGGGCAAACAGAAGCTTAGGCAAAGTCATCAAGGCACGCTTGGACGAGTGAAGTGCCAAGTGGATAGACGAGTTGCCACATGTCCTATGGGCGCATAGGACTATGATTAAAACAGCCAATGGGGACACTCCATTCGCGCTGGCCTACGGGACCGAGGCTGTTGTACCAGCAGAGATTGGAATGTCGACCATCTGCACGACGGAGGTTAATGTCGTCATGAACGATGAGCAACTTCGGATTAACCTGGACTTGTTGGAGGAAAAAAGAGAAATAGCGGCTATCAATGAGGCCAAATCCAAGGCACGAATGAAGGCTTATTACGATGCCAAGGTTAAAGGTGTTTCCTTTCGACCGGGGGATTTTGTTTATCGTGCTAACGAGGCAAGTCGCGCGGAGAATACAGGAAAGCTGGGGCCCAAGTGGGAAGGGCCGTATGAGGTTACGGAAGCCTTAGGACTGGATGCGTACAAGTTGCGTGACATGGATGGCCGTGACCTGGAACGTACATGGAATATCTGCAATCTTAAAAAATGCTATCTTTGAAAGGCTACGCTTCCGCATGGACACTTCGCTATAGTTGGCTTCAATGAAGATCCATGTATTTTTTGTTTTCATGCTTTCTAGGTTATATATGTTTTTAGGATTTTCATTCTTGTCGAAAAAATCGTAAACGTTCTAATAAAATGTCGTGGTGCCTAGCTAGCTCCACGGCTCGTTCTTGTGCAAATTATTGTCTTATAGATTTAGTTATTATTTCTGTCATGTGCTATCTCTTATTCATATGCATTTATTCAAAACGTACATGTACTATTCGCTCCCAGGCGGGGTAAGAGGATTAAGTGAACCTAATAATTCAACTTGTCGCATAAGAGGGATGCAACCCCAGTGACAGGGATCATGAATCCTTGCTAGACACCTTATTTACAAGACGTTGTAATAAGTTTCCGCATACCATACTTACATAGTATCGGACATGCTAAAGACACACGCTGCACGTCTAGTGAAATATAGACTTGGTTTTATTCTTGATAACCCATGACATGTCATGCAACATAGATACATGATATCTAAAGAAAATAAATAAGTTTCAAATTCAACACACCAAATGGTCGTGGTCACCACGGACTTATATATATAAAAAGTTCTAACAATATTGTGAATTCTAGCCGTGTACATGCACAGACGAATAAGGTACAAAGGTACAAATGTTTACAATGTAAATTACAGAGGAGGTAGGAACTCTCCTATTTCCCTCTTTCCTTCGACAATCAGGGCACGGAGGACCTCGCCGTGAGCAACTTTGCCACCCTGCGCCCTAGTCATATTGGCATCCAACGCATCGGCTAAGAGTTTTTCACCTTTCATCACCTTCGAAATAGAGTCGTATGTTGGCAGGGTCAGTTGGATGGGGTTGGTTGTGAGCTTGGCTATGACCGCCTCGTTGGGAGCATCCTTTAGTGACTCAAGATCATCTAGGAAGGGGTGCTGGATTTTCCCAAGGGCGGCCAAGGAGGCGGTCATCTTATCTTCTGCTCCACGATTATGGTAGACGTGTTGGGAGATGTCTTCATTTTTGCTTATCAACTCTACAGCCTTGATCAAACCCTCGTGCCTACCACGGTCAATACCGTCTGATACAACATCTGCAAAAGCCTGCACAAAATAAGGAGCCTCCGTTACCTGGGTCACGGCAAGGCGCATCCCATGGCCCACCATCCATCTACGCCCGGCAATGGCCGTGAGCAAGGGAGGGAACAACACTCTGGCACAGTCCGTTGCTATCCTGTTCAGTTCTCCCTCTGCTACCGCGGCTCGCTCTTCCATGACAATCTGTGCTTGGGTAAGTTCTTCCTTGAGCGTATCGCGTTCTTGAGCAATGGTGAAGGCTTGTTCTGTTACTGCTTTGGCGGCGGCTTCGGCTGCGGATACCTATAAATAATACTTGGAATTACTACGAGACAATATGGGTCTTATGTGAACAATGAGTATCAATAAAGGCGCGTACCTTCTCATTAGATGCAGCTAGGAGGGCTTCCAGCTCAGCAATACGCCCCTCGCGGGCATTGGCGTGGTTGGCTTGTTCCTTGAATGTTGATTCCGCTACAACCAAGGCTGCATGCAAGAAGGTTATAGTCTTCTCATGTTTTTCCACCAGTTCTTTTCTGCGAGCAATCATCCTCTTAGCACGGCTCACGTTGGCCAAGGCTCCTTCCAGACGGCACCGTAGGGCCGCGCCGACTGTTACCTGGTGCGCTATGGCCACATCATACTGCTCCAGCAGCGTCTCGTGCTCGAGTTCATCCAAGTCTTGTGCCAGCGCTGGAGGGGTTATGTGGTCCATGAATTCTTTGCACTCAGACTCCGCCTCTAGTCTTGTTAAGCTGAACAAGTTCCAGGCTGGACGAAGGTTGGTGTCAGGTCCCTCAGAGTGTGGCTCCTCTTCATGAGTTAAGGGGGGGGGGGGGGATAGAGGTCTCATTGATATCACGGGTGAGGGTTCCCTTTCCACCTCCTTCTCATGTGCTACTGTTGACGGATCCGCCCTGTTATTAAAACACACTTATGAGTTTTGTTAATGGACTATGTATTATGAAGTATTATTGGCACTTACGTTGTGTCAATCAAGGCTTCTGAGATAGAAGGAGCCACGACATTTACAGGAGTTGCCTTCCAGACTTGGTCATCTACATGCGGTGAGGGGTTGCCTTGGGGCATGGTGGTACTGCTTCCCTCTTGGAACTGCGGGTGGTCCTGCCTTAGTTTCTTTGGGGGAGCATTGTGTTCCCCCGCCTCAGCCTCCACGTTTTTCGCCACCTTCCTGGTGGTCTTGCGCTTTCTGGTTTTGGGCTTTGATGGCTGGGGGGATCCGGAATCCTGTGTTATTTCGTCTTCTCCACCATCATGATTGATGGATGGATCTGTGTGTTGTTCTTCTTCATCTTGGTACGGGGGGCGTTCTCCAGCAGCAGCTCCTCACCGTCTTCATTGTGGAAATCTAGGGGGACTTCTAGATCACGGGCTCCTCCTCATCCGACCGCTGCTCGGTCGTTTCTTCCAGTGGGATGGTCATGTTAACGGTGGCAGCTAGTAAGGGGGTTCGCCTTCTTTCAGTGGTCGAGACCCTTGTGGAACTTTGCTTGGATCACCTTGGCGTAATAATCCGAACAAATTCATCTCTGCGGACATTTGCATGCATACGGGTTAGTAAATTCACAAAGTACTATAAGACACATTTGCATCTAATATATGAAATGTCTACCCGGTCTACGCTCGGTCAGAAAGCACGGATATCTATCTTCCCTCCCATAATAGTTGCGGCTGATCCCTACTAAGCAGAGGAAGTGCTTCGGCAGGCCCTTATGGAATTCAGTGTGGTGGGTGTCTAAAATTTTTAAATCCTTACTGCTATAGTCCTTGGATGAAGGAGGGTAGTCAGAGCGCACTTTGGTTTTACGAACAAAAGGGATGGGGAATACCTTTTCATCTACGAAAAAGTAGTGGTCGTACCAACTCTTAAGGGAATCTAAGGGTTTCCTATAAGTCATGGGTGCGGTCGCGGATCGTTTCGTAAACGATAGCCACCCATTCACCATTTGGGGGGAGTAAAAAACCCTAAATAGATTCACGGTAGGAGTTACCTCACATGTGTAGTAGGTAATCTCAAATTGGTTGATCTTACATGCCTCTATGCAATGAAGTTGGGTTATGTGGAAGTAGTAGTACAAAAGAACATCTACCAGGAACCTAGACAGGGGGATGTGGTAGTTAGCCGAGTCAAATAGGCGCGTATACACGCCTATCTTTCCTCTCGGAGCGTCCGTAATAGCTTCACTGTCACCTGGATAGGTAGGGTATACGCTTTCGGGAATATAATACATAGACAAAAAGTCTATATATTTTTCCGGAGGCATCACATTGAGGACGTCCGTGATGATAGGGTTATCTTTCACCATGATTTATAAAAAGGATTAGAAAGGCGCGGTGATCTAACCTGAGGTGGTGAAAATCCGTGGGAAAAGAAGAGAAGGAATGAAGAATTGAGCACAAGTATAACAATGGCGGAAAAGGGAATATAAATTGTGTGTTTACACAGTAGCACACACCAACTTTTTTATAGGGTTGCCTCGAAATACGAGGTAACATGGATGTTTGACACGTGTAATCCACTACGCCTATCTAACGGTGCGGATATCTGACACTTCTGAAACGTCAGAAGGGGCCCACGGGTCATCTCTTACCCAGTTTTACGTGGCTCAAGGGTGGGCCTGACTGGTGCACTTTTGCAGACGAAGCGTCCGACTAATGACTGCCATTAATGCATTCATTAATGTTGTCTCGACCGGCCTTTTTTGGAACGGGTATGTTTGTGACAACAATATTTACGGGACATTCATTATTCTAGAGGTCATGCCTACGACTGTAACAACTAGACTAGGGGGACATGATGATGTATAGTCCCCAGCCGGGTCATGAACCCGTCCCATGGGTACTACCCGTGTCCGGCCCATCACGAATGGGTTGGATTAATGTTATCTCAGCTTATAGGCTTGAAAGAATAGTGGTCGCATAAGATGTATGCGGCCCACGACCCGGCATGGCCGGAACATGGTTAGATAGAATCACAATCCTATCAGGATTGGGATTTGCCTTGAAGAATAGGATATACACTCACCATAATTAGAAGATAACAATCAAGCTAATTATGGTGATTATCTTATGCTTAGGGCCGAAGTAAGCAGTAAGCCCATTAGGGTTTCACTGCCTATATAAGGAACCCCCAAGGGTTCCACAAAGGTATTACATCCTACATACTCTAAACTCACATCCGATTCTTAAACCCTAACCGATTACTTACTCTTACGTCGGAGTCTAATCGTGGGATACATTCCCACGGTAAGCCTAACGCGTGTTGCTTTAGTGTGTAGGATCTCAACAAGACAATTCACTTGCTGCAAGAGCCAGAGCCCAGCCAACCCGAATTAAGCCTAATTCGGGTCTAGCAAGGATCATCCAACTTTTGTATCAACACTACTTAAATGTAAAGCATTTAATTTCGGTGTAACACGTTTTTTTATAAACCGATGTTGCATGAGCATTTCCAAGTTCCTTAATTTTATTTTGATGAATTTTAAAACTTTTCTCCTTTTCCTTATATCTCGCAAGCTCAGTGGTCAACTGGGCATTAGATTCTCTAAACTTATTATTGGACACCTTGACATGATCAACCTCTTTGGCAATCTTGTCAAATAATGATTTATAAATGCATGGGTCTCGTCAGGAAGGGTTGGAAGCTGGGCTACTTGATCTCCACTAAGGTCAACACTGGGCGCATTAGAAATAATATTACTATTATACGGTTGTTCCCTGTGTGTCTCAGTGTAGGGGTCAAGTAGCTCAGTATACTCTTCATCCTGAGTAGACATATTATATATATATATATATATATATATATATATATATATATATATATATATATATATATATACTATATATATATATATATATATATATATATATATATATATATATATATATATATATATATATATATATATATATATATATATATATGTATATATATATATATATATATATATATATATATATATATATATATATATATATATATATATATATATATATATCATTATCATCGAAGTTTGGGTGCTGTCAGCATGAAGTCCCGAGGTTGATGCTTGCTGCAAGTTTGCCATCAAGATATAGTTTGCATTCACCTCTTTTTGCTCATCATATTCTGCTACAGATGTTATGAGATCAAATTCTTCAGCTTGAAGTGGAATTCCTGCTTCTTCCTTTTGTGCTATGAGAAGCTGAGTCTGAAGATAAGCATCATCCCTCTTCTTTTTTGTTGTGCATTCACGAGCATAATGACCATAACCTCTACAATTGTAGCACTGAATTTGTCGATTGTTGTTCGCATTACCAGTACCCGTATTTTTAACCCTTGCAGCCACGATATTTGCCATCTGATTACTAACCGCTAGTACAACAATTAACCCTTTTTGATTTCACATTCTAAACCCCCTGATTCTTACCACGGTTTTGTCCAAACTTATTTTCTACATTCCCAACAATCTTCCCTGCATTGTGACCAAGTCGACTTCTTACATTTTGAGCACTATATTGGTGAAACTAAGTCCTTGTGTTCCCTCCAACTACCAATTCACGATCTTGATTCACATTCATCATTGGTTGAGCAATCTGCCTGTTTCTAGTGTTCGAGGAGATTCTATGATTATTGTTGGTTGGGTTAATGGGTGAATTTGATTGCCTTTGCAAGAAGTGCAAAACCAGTATTTATCGCATGCGTGGGATCTGTTGTGTCATCAAAGCAATCCATAGGTTGTTGTGGGTAGTTCATGAAGGTTTATAAACACCATAACAATTATATAAAACCCTAAATGAGATCAAAGCACATATAACGGAAGCGATTTAACAGGATCATAATAATAACACCATTATAATTAATCGAATTAGGGTAACATACCTTTACGCTAAAGCAAATCCACAAGACGAAGAATGAATCACCAATTCGGGCGTATACCGTAATTCACCAAGATATAGTCTAAAGTAAGACTATATTATGATCTTGTACACACGTAATACAAGGAGCTAACCGTGATTCTAGCACGTAAAATCCGAGCTACAACGCTTGTAAATAATCTATCCAACAACCCTAGAGAGAGGCTAGGACTAGATTATAAACACAATCGATCAACCAAGAAAACCAACCGAAAACCCCTTCGTTGTACACCTTGTGATCGACCAAGAGGAGAGGGAAGGGAGAGATTCAAGTTATGAAGATTATGAGGGGTAAGGGGATGTATTTACAGGCCTAGAATCCATTGTAGCCAAAGTAAATAAAAGGCAAGTTTTGCCTTCCCCCTTTGGTGCCCTAACCGACCGACGAACACCCCCTTTTGGGGTGTTCTGGAACCTTCCGTCCTTCTTCCTTTTTAATCCTCTTACTCTATATTATTTAACACTCGTTAATACTTAACTTTTAATTAATTAACGGTCGTTAAAGTTTTATAGTTATTTAGCTCAGTTTAATTTTAATAAATATATTTATTAAATAAATTAATCTTTACGTATTGAGTGCAATCCCGTAATCTTGAGTTCGATCCTATCACACGACTATTAAATATAAGTCCATAAACTTCCATCTCCCACTTGGACATATTTCAAATATCGTGATTACATTGACTAGCGTCTAGTTACACTTAGCAATGTCTCTAGTACAACTCGAGTAAGATCTCCTGGACAAAACCTTTTAACGATTCATCATCGTTATTATTATCCTTTTATTTCTAATACAACGTTAATAACGATATGGATCTCAGTCATTCCTTTCATTAACCATTTTATTTCTCGTTCACAGATTCAACAAGATTACCAAAACAAATTTGGGTGTGGCCGCACAAACATCTTACTAATTTCACGAGGGACCTAGTTGTATTAAACTCCAAAACGAAATTGGAGGAAATAAATTCCATATTGACTACGAGCAAAACTTATGAATTTTGCAACACTTCCGAAAATAATCCTTATAGCTACCAATTACGTTTAGCGTTAGATTATCCCACAAAGATGCACTAGATTCACAACAGTTTCCCGGTATCTCAAGTCTAAGGATAACTATTTATGTTTTACTTAATGACAAAGATCCATAAAGTAAAAAACATATAGTTGAGATAAGTCCAATATTCAATTCATCGAATATCATCCAAAAATCGATCAATATACTTTCAAGTATACTGTATCGCTATTCAGATTTGTCTTAGTTTAATAATATTCCCATATTATTAATCGATAATGGACATTTAGCATAACATTTATTCATGGATTAAAACATGTAAAATAGGATACACTATTAAATAATAAGAATAAACGAAACCCAATATTTATTTCATTATATAACAATTTCATAACATCCTTTATCCAAATACTAATCACATATTTATTGCATGAGTTCGCTAGCTAGTTACAGCCCAATCGCCTTGGCATGCTTAACTACCTTTGGTCTAGGCAAAGCCTTAGTGAAAGGATCAGCTACGTTATCATCTGTGTGAACTTTTATTAATTTGATTTCACGAGCTTCAACTTGTTCTCGGACGTAATGATGTCTACGCATAAAGTGTCTGGCGCCTTTCATGATTCCAGCATCATTGGCGAATATGATTACAACAGAATTGTCCCAATACATATTTATTAGGTTCTTTTATTGCAAGTATCATCCCAAGATCTCCAATAAAATTCCTAATCCAAACCACATTAGTTATGTATATGGCTACCCTCTAAATACCAAAACATTTCTTTTCGTATTCTCAAATACTTTAGAATATGTTTAACAGCAGTCCAGTGGAGCTTCCCTGGATTCTGTTGGTATCTACTGACCAAGTTCTGAGAAAACGCCACATCAGGCCTTATGCATCTAACAACATACATTATAGATCCTACAACTGAATCAAAAGGCACCTTCTGCATGTATGCCTCCTCTTTAGGAGTTGATGCATCAATGTCATGACTCAGATTATGCTTAACTTCCATAGGTTGAAAACCTTTCTTGGAATTATGCATATTGTACTTCTTCAAAATCATATCTATATAAGCATCTTGACTTAGACCAATTAACCGTCCTTTCCTATCCCGATAGATCTTAATTCCCAGAATGTATGCAGCTTCTCCTAAATCCTTCATAGAGAAACATTTACCAAGATAATTCTTAACAGCTTTAAGTATTGGAATGTTACTTCCCATGATTAATATGTCATCTACATATAGGACTAGAAATACTACATCACTGCCACTAGCTTTGCCATATACACATGGCTTATCACGATTATGAATAAATCCAAACTTTTTGATTTCTTCGTCAAATCTTTTATTCCATTGACGTGATGCTTGCTTCAAACCATAAATGGATCTTTGAAGTTTGCACACGTGTCCTGGATTCTCGGGATCAACATACCCTTCTGATTGCTGCATATAGATGTCTTCATCTAAGCGACCGTTCAAGAAGGCCGTTTTAACATCCATTTGCCATATCTCATAGTCATAGTATGCTTGCTATAGCTATGAGAATCCTAATAGCTCTTAAGTCTGCTACAAGAGAAAATGTCTACTCGTAGTCTATACCAAAAGTTTGAGTAAAACTTTAGCTACTAAACGAGCTTTACCGGTGTAAAACCCGTATTTAAGAATTTTTGATTATTAAATACGCACGCTCAGTTTCAGTTAAATATCATAATATAATAAATATCCAGAACTAATTATGAGAAATAACACGGGATATAATTATGACTTTACGTCGGGAAATAATTACGAGTTACGAGAATAAAACGTTAAACCGAAAAATCAAACGAAAACCCATATATATTAAAAGAGGTGGCGAATTGTTTTAGTAAACAAAAGGAAGTGGGCTTTGAGACCGTCCCATAAAAAAACAAAACACAGGAACACCAAAGTATCCGCTCCCATTTCATTCATACGTAAAAAAAAAGGGAAACTAGGGTTTCAACACCAATAGAGGCCGCCAGTTTAAAAAAAAGAGAGGTTCGAGCTTGGTTTCATTCCATATCAGATTCGTGTTCATCATCCCATATCAGATTCGTATATGTAGATCTTTTCATCTTATTTTCATTTTCTTTTATCACGAATTAGTATAAAAGCAGTCTGATCTAAGGGGTTTCGATGTGTAAACATGATATAATAAAAACGAGGTTTCGGGTTTGTGTAGCTGCACAAGAACCGAGACACCACCATGTCTCGGTGGTGCTTCTTTTGGCCCAACCATGAGCAAAAACAACCCCAACAGGGGGTATGTTTCGTGGTTGTGTTGGGTTTTGGATGTGGTTCATGAAACCGAGACCAAGAGGCCTCGGTGGTTCCTTTCACTGCCCAGCCGTGACCCACACAGGAGCGGCTTAGGGCTGTGTTCGACACACAGCAGCCAAACAACCCCATCAGGGGTCTTTGGTTCGTAATAGGGGGCGTTTGGGACTAAACTGCAGTAAAGGGGTGTTTGGGTTTGTAAAAAAAATAAAAATAAAGAAAACAATGGGAACATAATGAAAGCAGTGGGAACATAAACAAAGCAGTGGGAACGAATGGCAGCAGGGGAAGAATATAAGAAGCAGTGGGAAAATATTAAATAGAAAATAGTAAGTGTTGGTTATGTAATTAGTGACAAATTAGCGATGAAAATTTATGTCGCAGATTTATTATGACAGTTTTTAGGGACAGCTTTTAAGCCCAGTTTTAGTCACACAGTTTCGTAACATATTTTTCTGTCACGAATTCATATAGGCAGATTTTATATATTTTATTGAATTGTTTTAGTGCGATCGAGAAGGGGTATCTCGGTAGGCTCGAGATATAATATAATAATAAAAATGGAGACTTTTAAATTATACCTTTCATTACTTAAATTTTATAAATGTCTTAATTGTATACTTAAATGAATTAGATTAAAATCGTTTTATGAGATTTAAGAGGGTATAATTTTATTAAAGAAATTATAAATGATTTTGGAAACGTTCTAATTTAGGAAACTTCTATTATTAGCAGGTTATTAAATTTAGGAATATTATAACGTCGGAATACGTGTCATACCGTAGTTAATAATAGAACAAGAATACGTTAATCAGAAATATTAGAACTTTCAGACATATCAGTTTATATATTAACAGTAGTACATAATAAATAAATTAACTAAGTACAATTGAGATAATTAAAATAAACGAATATCATTTAACTTATTCGCGTCCTTTATTCATGTAGCTCGCGTGAAATCAGAGTAGACTTTCTGTCAGTTGATCTCGGTCGATTACTGGACACGAGGTACGGATTTCCCGTCCTTTCAGTAAGGACTTCCTTTCTATGCATGATTAGGATTCCCCGTCTGCAGCCAAATGTTTTCGCCAGTACATGTTATAAATTATCTGAAATTATTTTAATAACTAAGATATTGCCTGAGCCTTATATACAAGCATGACTAGTCATTAGTACTAGTAAAGGAGGTACCGTAACCATGACACTTGAGGCACCAGTGTCATGACTCACCTGCGGGAGAGTGATACCCGCAGCGTTCCATTTAGTTCAACTTGGCCATTTTATCAGTATTATTAGTCGGGCGTATGGATGCATCCTAGGCTTACCAGTTTACAGTTATCAGGTGAATGTGGTGTGTGCTCTACATCCTTCACATTGGAGCTGATCCCTCCACCCAGCACAGTAATTAGAGGTCACCCCTCTACAGCATGACGAGGTCACGCCTCCAGTTATTCATGAAACAGTTATTACATCACATGACCTATATAAGCTCTTGGTAATTAAAATACAGTAAATGCATGTTTTCAGATTTAACAGATAACAATTCAGTTTTATTATTTATAAATCAGACTTATCAGATTTTCTATAATTTTCATCATACTCCATATATCAGGCTTTCAGCTTTAGTAATTATTAATTATTTCAAGTTCAGTATATTCCTATCATGCATTATATCCGTTCACTGAGTGTTATGCTCAGCCGTAGTGCTTTCATGTTCTAACGGCAGGTACACCAGGACACTCTTAAGATTCTGAGAGTATGTGCATTGGGTGGAAGCCGTCCAGACTTCTTTACTTTATGCACTTCATTTTTATATTGCTGTTGGACATTGTTCAGTCCTTACTTTTAGTATTTTACTTTTCATGTTTTGAGCTTATGTTGGATTACCGATGTTTGATTCCGGTATTTCCGTTATGGTTAGTTAATGTTTTAGGACATTTACCTTATGCTTTGATGACACGCCATAAATACAGGTGACGGTCCACTTATCCAAGTGGGGTGTTACAATTATGGTATCAGAGCACAAGGTTCGATCTGTAGGCTCTAAAACTTGACCTGTGACTAGTGGGTAGTCACTAGGAATTTCCCAGATTTTGGCGTTGTTATCTTCCATGTTTCTCGTGCATTTATCAGTCAGT
This sequence comes from Glebionis coronaria, assembly GCA_025667525.1. Taxonomy (NCBI): domain Eukaryota; kingdom Viridiplantae; phylum Streptophyta; class Magnoliopsida; order Asterales; family Asteraceae; genus Glebionis; species Glebionis coronaria. The sequence continues at coordinate 219,433,691 of CM046881.1, forward strand.
ATTCTTTATTTATCAGCCAGTTTATTAAAGTTTTCGACTAAGTAAAAGGTTGGTACATGACTGGCCATATTTAGTCGCATGTGCTTTTTAGCGAATTTTTGTTTTGGTGAACTGACCATAGGCGTTCACCCTTGCCCGTTCAGATTTTTGTATAGATGAACTGAACATAGGCGTTCATCCTTACTCATGTTAGTTTCATGTTTTCAGTCGAATATTACTTGGTGAACCAGCCCATATAGGTTCACCAATGTTTAGATCAAATTGCATGCTTTTAAGTCGAATGTTGTTTTGTGAACTGATCCATAGTAGTTCACCTTCGTCATATCATGACATTTCATAAAATCTTGACAAATATGAATTGGACTACAGCCAACCATATTTAGTCCCAAATTGTACATTTCTATACATGACAGTTCTCAGAAAATTTTGACAAGTATGGTTCGAAACAGAATCGCCCATACTTAGTCACATGCGTCCTACTATGAATACTGTGGATTAAACCATAACTATCCACATCAGTTGATTTTAAATCTCAGTTGATTATTCTTCTATGTTATTTGTATCAGTCAAGTTTATACTCTCACGTGAATGTCGTTTTCATGCCGACTAAGTTCATGTCTCCTTATGAGGATTATGTTTTCAGCAAGGTGATGATGTTTTCATGCTAAGATACAGAAGTGGTTACAGTAAAAATCCTGTTTTCATAATAATCATGTTTGATCTTCATCAGTCATGTCTTCATGCTGACCACTGTTGAAATTTCGTTTAATCATATTCTTGAAACTCTATACAACCAGCTTTAAGTCCATGCAGGAAGTACCAAACTATCATGTTAACCTCATTTCAGTTCAGTTTACTACCGTTTAAAGCAATTCATTTCTTTGATCATGTCAGACAAGCGACACCAGTATCGATCATACCATAAAAATTTTCACCAGTGCCAATGTACAATATTCCATATGTACCTCATGTACAGTGTCTCATTTATACTCCATGTACAATAATTTCATGAGTACTCCATGTACAGTGTCTCAGATATGCTCCATGTGCAGTATTCATTTTGTACTTCATGTACAGTAGTCCAGGTGTACTCTCAGGTACCCCTACTCCATGGATATTACTAATCGAGTCCTCAATCATCTCAGGCGTTTCCACTTGTCGATATTCTACCAGATGTTGATGCTGCTCGTGAGTTGAAGATTTTACCAAATACTGATGCTGCTAAAAACTTTGAAGACCTCACGAATGTTGATGCTTGCTGATACATTGGAGATTCCACAAGATGTTGATGTTGTTTATACTATGAAGACTCTTCAGAGCGAGGACGAAATCTATAGATCCGCAAATTCCAGATCAATAATATTAACTCAACCATCAGACGCTACCACCCCATTCCATGCCTTATTTCCTAAGTTAGCTATCACACGTCACTCAACTAATCTTCCAGTCGAAATAGTGAGAACCGGTACCCATCCGGTCACTCAGCAGAAATAGTTACTGAAGGTCTACGATTTCTAAGGATTTGGTAATTAGTGGATTGGATCTATTGATAAGATGGTGGAAATGGGGAAGAAGAAGATGAGGTGTAGAGAGAGAAAGGAGAGAAAAGAAAAGTAGAGAGAGAAAGTCAAATTAGATAAATGAAAAGTTGTTGAAATGAATGAACCACCCCTCCTAACATGCTAGGAGGGGTATATATAGCCCACCCTACATGTGGGCTATATGGACTATATTTACTACAAACTGGATCACGAGCCTAATACAATAATATATCGTTGGAGCGACCGATCCTTCATAAATACGTAAAAACGTATTTCCAACAATCTCCCCCTAAGGGAGGTCGCTCCAAGTTACAAAGTTCGAAATATTCTATAGCTCGTGATCTATGCTAATAATGATGTGACCGAGACTTTCTTTGGGAAAACACATTTCCAACAATCTCCCCCTAAGGGAGGTCACACCATTTTACAAAATCTTAAACCTAGCATACTATGCTTGAGTCTTCGATCTTATTCTTGTGAATATGCTTGATGTGATCTTTGACTTTAGTCTTGAGCATGTTTCCTTGCCTTGACCTTGTGAATTCATCACTTGTGAAATTTGCCTCTTCGTGACTTCATGTTCCACATTACCTTTAAATTCTTGAAAGCTTCAGAGTTTGATACAGCGGAAGACTTGACCTTCAGACTTTCTTGAATTTGTTGAAGTACTAATTGTATGTAGTATAAGCATGTGGTGACGACTTCTTCTGGATTGTACACCGCAATGCCACCTTCTTGTTACGCTGCATAAGACAGTTAGCAACAAACAATATACACGGATGAAATGGCCTTGAACATTTCATTCTAATTCGGTAGCATTTTACCTCCGGTCGGTGAAGACCGTTGGACGATATTAAATATCGTACTTGTGGCAGGTAGTTTCAATAAAGAACCTCCTTGACAAGATTTCGCGGGTAAACCCGTTCTCTTTACTCGACCGTCCAAAGCTGACTGCAAACGTAAAGAGTGAATCATTTGGATAATATTATCCGCATGATTTGAAGCCGTCAATTCATGTTCCTGGAACAAGTGAAGTTCAATTAAGAACCGCACCATCGTTGCTTTCCAGTTGTCACTAGCTTGATTCATAAAGAATCTTGCAAGTTACCTACCAAGTGCTGTTTGATGTTAACACTAGAAGGATTTCCACTCGTCACTGTGATCAATAAAGAGTCACTCTGAGTGTTCTGGCAAGATCATATGATAATGCGTAGAGGCCTGGAACGTGTTTAATTCATTTAAGAGTTTAAACCACTGTTGCTTTCCAGTTATCACAAGTTTGATTCATAAAGAATCGCACAAGTCACCTACCATGAGCTTTTTGATATTCGCTCAAGAAGGATTTCTATCTTCATTGTAAATACTTTCGTATTACTCGGATGTTCAGGCAAGATCATGAAGATTTTGCGTAGGACTCTTAAGATCTTTCTTACTTTTCACAGTGTGTGAAGAAGCAAGGAATAATGAAGATGTGTCCTAATGAGATATTTGATGATCTCAAATGGCTCTAGACTCGATCGTGCATTTTGGATTTTAGTGATCGGAGGCTGGAGAGGAGTGCCACCTTTTCAATACCAATTTATTCGGAGTGAATAAACCAATAGATAATGTGTTGATCTCCGTGTGATTAAAACAAATACCTTTTGAGAGATATTTGAGTTAGCTGGGAAGGGTTGTGCATTGCATCACTGGGTCCATGATGTCTTTTTTTTTCAATATCAAGAATCATTAAAAATGATCTCAATAGCATATGAATTGACCCGGTTTCTGCCTAAGTTGTAAGGAGGGCTTCTTTCTTTACACCCTTTATCTTTACAATTCTTTTTCATTCTTCAACCCCTTCAATGCTTACCAATACGTCATCACTAGCACCTTGTTGTGATGGTTCCAGTGCTAACTTAAGTACTTGGTCGGCATTCAGCTACGTTCACAATCTTTCTCCATCTTTCCTAAGGACTACTATTTCTAGCTATGGAATGTCCTTGGGAAGATTCCTCCGGTTCTAGAGAAATCATTGGACTTTAACCTATCCTACCATCCTTATGTCACCACAATCTTCATCGTCATGAATAGAGATGTTTTGGGTAAGTGTATGTCACCGTGAAATCCATTTTGAAGTGCAAATCCATTTTGCTCCCCCTTAACATATGCTTCGATATTCGAAAACATTTCGCACATGTCGGGATGAGCTAACACGTTAAGTCAAACCATTTGTGATTAATCATTTCCCATATTAAATCACATTTTCTCCCCCATATTAAAAATATTAACCCAATCAATGTTTTTAATATCAATTGATTTAGTAGCGTTTTAAGAAAATTTGGGAAGAAAAATGCAAATCCAATTATCTTCATGAGTTACACAAGCTCCCCCTCAAATTAATGAGGGTGTGCTGAAACGTAAATTAAATACCTTTTAAACACAAGTGTAAGGTATTTATCACGTGCAAAGATCATATATGATAATGAATTCACAATATTAGCAATTTACGAGGTTGGACCTGAATGATGGAGAACATCATATGAAAGAAGCACATGGTTCTTGTTCACGAATGTTGGTCTTCCTCGTAACTTCTGAAGTTATCTCTTGACTCCATGTGTATGATTGATATCGTTGTCTTGACACCAATATGTGAACTTGGCACTCTCGGCATCAAGGATTCTGAATGCTGGACAATTGCTCCCCCTCAATTGTTGACCCGTGTTCTATTGAAAGAGCTGTAGTCACCGTTTGAGTAGTCGCATCGTCGAGTATGTAGATATCAATTGTAAGTTGCTACGGTTGGTGGAGATGATAACTTCGGATTCTGAAGTCAAAGCTTTCCGGTGAAATGCTTGACTTCAAAGTGAAAAGCGGGTTACTATCGGAAATAATAGCAAACCATTTTGAGCATGTTTTAAAAGTTTGAACTTCTGCTCGAACTTTATTTACAACCCCGTGTCATTATTGAATGACATTTCTAGGTTCGTAAATATTATCGATTCCAGAAGACATGCTCTTTTTATCAAAACATTTTTGAACACACAATTTTGAAAGATTTAGAAAAAACCTTTTGAGAAATTCTCGAAAAATTGTGTTCAAAGTTTTGAAAACCAATTACTTGAGCTTAAGATGTTGAATATCTTATAAAACGAGCTCAAGTCCGAGAAGTTGTAAACTTCCCGCTGTTAAGGATAAGTTTATCATCGGCGATAAACTTTCCTTTTATCTGAAGAACGAGTCCTAAGCTGACATTTACTTAGAAGTCGTTTTCATGAGCTTGAAAACTTTGACTGTTTTAACGGAAAGCTCATGACCGAGAAAGGTTAATTTCTCGTTATGAGGAAAAGTTCTCTTATTTAAAAGATACACTTTCCTTTCTGAGCTTAAAACTTCGAATGTTTTAAGACAAGCTCATGACCGAGAAAATTGAATTTCTCGTTATGAGGATAAGTTTATCATTAATGATAAACTTTCCTTTATTTGAAGTTCGAGTTACAGTCTGACATTTAACTGTAAGTCATTGTGCATGAACTTAAAAACTTTGAATGTTTTCGATATAAGCTCATGCCCGAGAAAAATTAATTTCTCGGTGTAAGGATAAGTTTATCATCGGCGATAAACTTTCCTGCCTTTGAAGAACGGGTTACAGACTGTCATTTATCTATAAGCCTTAATGCATGAGCTTAAAAACTTGGAATGTTTTTGATATAAGCTCATGCCCGAGAAAAATGAATTTCTCGTTTTTAGGATAAGTTTATCATCGGCGATAAACTTTCCTTTCGTTATAGTCTGTGATGTGACTATAAGTCCTTGTGCATGAGCTTAAAAAACGTGGAATGTTTTTAACATAAGCTCATGCCCGAGAAAAATGAATTTCTCGTTTTTAGGATAAGTCATCATCGGGATGAACTTTCCTGTCTTTTGAGATCGAGTTACAGTCTGTTATGTGACTGTAAGTCCTTGTTTGCAGCTTAACCATGAATCCCCTGAGACATTTGTTTCTCTGATATCTGCTTCTTCAGCAACCAAACTCTAAGAGTGTCCTTAGTTGAACGGTACACAACGATTGGACCGCTTCGTTCTTTTGGAACATCAACTTTGGTACCTGCAATCTCATTAGGAATTTGCATGCTTTGTCGTGGGTTAGCGATATCAATTATAGAAGCACATGGGGGTTCACAGTTTGCTTTACTTGTGTCAGAGGCGACCTGAGTAGATGATTCACTAGTCTTGGCTGGCAAACGTTTCCTTTTATAGAAAACCTTAAGTTTAGGCGTAAGTGAAGAATCATCTTTATCAGTTTCCTCCCTAGTAGACTTAGTAGAATCGGAGACTATCCTAGTTAAAGGGCACTCGTTTCCTACAAGAGTGAAAGTTCTACCAGTGGGGCGCCACATTTTACCAAAGGGTTTGATTTTAGCGACCCACTGGGATTTGAGTCTAGCACGGGAGTTCATCTCGTTAAGTAATTTCTTGATACAAGAATCATGATTTGCCGTAAAGACACATTTTCTACATGTTTTACAAGTAGCATATTTAATGTCCGAGTAAGATCTAGAATCCCTAGATGATTGATTGATGCTCCTAGGATTGGGCATGCTACGGTTAGCAGTGTTAGGTAAACTAGAAGGCATCTGACTAGGTTTGAAATTCCTATCTCTTACTTGTGTCTTTCGAATAGCTTCCCTTTGACCAAAATCATGGCGCACATCATTTGAACTAGTTCTAGACGTGTTCATTGAACTATTCTTAGAGAAATTAGAGGCAATCATGTGATGAGGTCTTGCTAAAACTGATTTAGTCACATTAGGCCTAGTTGGTGGAGTGACTGTTTTAGAAATATGATCGAAATCAACTTGGGAGGCAAACCGCGGTCTCGAGGATTGTAGTCGCTCGGATATAAATGCAGTAGATTGTCTGACAATCGGTTGTCTGACGAACTGATTTGTAGGCGGTTTCCCCAAAATTGATGGTTTTTCAAGCTTAGTGTCCACACTAGGTCCTCTAGTTTTCCTTAACTCGTTTTTCAACGCAGCTATAGCAAAAACCTTTTCCTGTACTTGGGCCTTTAAAGTCTCATTCTCTTTGAGCAATTCATCTTGGGATGCCAACTTAGATTCAAGCAACTGAATTTGTTTCAAAAGATTATCCTTTTCAGCTTTAGAATCTAGAACAGTTTGATCCAATTTTCGTTCAAGAACAACGTTTGACTTTTCAAGTTTTTCAAAATATGTTTCAAATTTCTCCGTTTTCTTTGAAAATTCAAGTTTGGCATCCTCAAGATCTTTTGATTGCTGAGCTACGATCGTTTCGAGCTCTTTAATCTTGGAATCAGAATCAGTTAACGAGGCAGTTATAAAGCATTTATCATGATGTACTATAGCATTTTGAACACTTTCTCCCCCATTATGACTCAAATCGGATGAATCAGAAGTGGTATTGCTATCACTCTTTTCCATCCCATGTTTGTCATAATTAGGTTCAGAATGCTCAATATGCGGCATGTCATCAGCATATACATCATAAACAACATTATATTGTACCATGTTTGCAGGCTCTGGGTCATAAATGGGTAAGGTGTCATCAAAAGAGATCTCGTGAACATTCCCTGACGTGCCACTGGTATCATGTTGTCCTCCTGATTCCGTGCTCTTGGCATTGATAGGCTCCAAGTTTTCAACCGTATGGCCAGTTTCCTCTTGCATCGAAGAGTCTTGCACTCCATTATCATACCCTTGCTGAAGTCGAGATCTTTCATAAATCGAAGACGAGACCGATGTCATGAGTTTCAAAATTGTATCACGGAAAACTCGAAGCTCGGTATGTGTATCTCGAAGAAACGATTGGCAAATCACTGAACTTTCAGACTTGATGATATTGAATTGGAGGAAAGGCGTGAGTTGTGTCACAAGAGCCTTATAAGCAAGTGACGATGCAGATTGATTAAAGTTGTCACGGTTGAGTTGCTCGGCGAGTTCGGTCAAAGTGGTGAACATTGAGTCGATGAATACATGACGATCTTGACCAAAGATGGTCACAAATTCGCTCCCTCCTTGAAGCCGCGAAAGAGTAACTAGATGATATTGAAGCATTTGAAATGAATTTATACCACTTTCTCTAGCTTTGTCGTGCATTCGATGCAAGTCTCCCTCTTTAAGTGTCGAGTCCATTGAAAATCGAGGAAAAATGATGTGGATGTTGTAGTTTACAGGATTTTACAATTTGATTCGGCTCAAAAGATGTTGTCGGCTCAAACGATTATGAATTAAACCCGATCAAAAATTCGTAGCCACTAAAAATAAATCCCGTCACTATCACTCGTCAGTTTTGACTTCAAATCCGGCCAGAAAAACTTCTAACCCGTCAAGTATTTTACCACTTTGACTTTCAAAATAACCGCCTTAACAATCCGTCGGCTAAATAATCCTTGTCACTATATCACGTCACTTTGTCCCGACTATAACGGAATATCACAACATTTTTCTAAAATAAAAAGTAAAAAAATAAATTTAAAAAAATAAATTTGAATAAGAATATAAAAATAAAAGTTAATATCCAAAAATAAAAATTTTCAAAATAAAAATAAAAATAAAAAAAAGGAAAAGAAATAAAAATAAAAAATAATAATAATAAAAGGATAAAACTAGAAAAACTGATTTGATTTTGAAATATAAAAAAATCGGATATATTTTTGGAATTTTAAAATTAGACAAAATTACTTAATCAGATAAAATTTTGAAAGAAAGGAAAGAGAGAAAACACGTGTCCTAAGCAATCTTGTTTTCTCCGTCACAATAAAATTAATACCCTCATCTCTTGTTTTGTCCGTCCCCCTTTCTTAAACCCATTCACAGTCAACCAAAAAAGAACAATCTGATCTATTTATCTCTCTCTCCTCCAAAACTAATCTACCCTAATCTCTGCATTATTTGCACCACCCCTTTATCCTTTGCATGTATAACTCTCTCTCTCACAGTCAAACTCGCAGAAACACAACTATGATCTTCAAAATCTCAGAAACACAACATGAAACGAAACATAGATGAATCTTCAAGGTCTCTTTATTGAGGTCTCGGGTAGGTATTTCTAATACTGTCGAATCACAACCTTTCTCTTCATCTGTCGTGTCTTTCTGGTGTATTTGGTGTCAGTTGAGTTAAAGAGTCAAAAGATTTGGATTTGAGTCTTGAAAAAGGTATTTGTTTGAGTCTGTTTTGGGGGTCAGGTTCTGTGTGAGTGTGTCGAGAGAATATGGGTGAGGGAGTGTGGGTGATGCGAGAGGTTTTTGTCGAGTCTTGGTAGGAGACGAGAGAGGGTGAGAGTGGAGAATGTTGTGTTGCGAGGTTTGGGGGTGAGCGAAGGTGTGATGAGTCCGAGTGTGTTGAAGTCTAGGGTGGGTGTCCGAGAGAGAGAGAGGGTTTGAGGGTTTTAGTCGTGAGGGGATTGCTTGGTTTGGTGTCTAAATCTTTTTGGTGTCAGTCGAGAGAGTCGAGTCTTGGGTGTATGTGACGGGTGTGTTTTTGGAGTCGAGGCTGAGAATGGTTTGAGGGAGTGTCTGGGTTGATTTGAGTGAGTCTAAAATGTGTTTCGTGTTTCGAGGCTGTGTAGATTCGAGGGTGTAGTGTGGAGTGTGGTGATCTTGGTTTGGTTTTGAGTTAGACGAGGGTGTTTAGGTGTCCGAGTGTTTTGGGTCGAGTTCGAGGGTAAGGTGAGTGTGTTTGTTTGAGAGTCCTGTTGGTTTGGTTGAGTTTGAGAGTCTGGTTTTGGTTTTGTTTCCCGTTATGCTTGAATCCCTTTTTGAGTTTCTTTATACGGAATAAACTTCCTATACGGAATAAAATTCCTATACGGAATAAAATTCCTATACGGAATGTCTATACGGAATGTCTATACGGAATGGCAGGCTATTCTGAAAGATTTCTATTCGGAAAAAATAATTGCTATTCGGAAAAAGTCGTCTATTCGGAATGATCTTTCTATACGGAATATATGGCTTAAACGGAATATGTGGCTTATTCGGAAAAAGAAATCGCTCGATCAGAAAAACTCAAAAACTGATAGACGGGATGGATAAAAAAAAGGACTGATGACACTTTTGACAGATTTGGACTGAACTGATATGAAAATGAAGAAGAAAACTGATTAAAAATGATAAAAAAATGACTGAATGATTAAAAAATTATTAAAAAAAAACGACTGATTAAAAAAATTATTAAAAAATGATTGATTAAAAATGATTAGACAAAATAGTACCAGAACTGATAAACGAAAAAAAAAACAAATAAAAAATTTAAAAAACTAATTAGTTTAAAAATTTGATAAAAACTGATTAATTTGTAAAAATGCAACACGATCCAAAAATAACTTTATAAAATTGAAAAAACTTTATAAAATTGATAAACTTGATAAATAACGTTATACAATGGATAGATAAAAAGATGATAAAAAAAATAGAGAGACAATAAGAAAAGAAAAGATTTTTACCACCAAATCAAAAGATAAAAAGAAATATGCAAATCCTAAGATTCAACCATGGCTCTTGATACCAATTGAAGGTCTACGATTTCTAAGGATTTGGTAATTAGTGGATTGGATCTATTGATAAGATGGTGGAAATGGGGAAGAAGAAGATGAGGTGTAGAGAGAGAAAGGAGAGAAAAGAAAAGTAGAGAGAGAAAGTCAAATTAGATAAATGAAAAGTTGTTGAAATGAATGAACCACCCCTCCTAACATGCTAGGAGGGGTATATATAGCCCACCCTACATGTGGGCTATATGGACTATATTTACTACAAACTGGATCACGAGCCTAATACAATAATATATCGTTGGAGCGACCGATCCTTCATAAATACGTAAAAACGTATTTCCAACAGTTACATGAATCATGGTCATGATAACGATTGTCAGGAAACTGACAGACAAGGCGGTAATTACAACCACCGTGCTTATAATTAATCAGTCAGTAACCATCGAAACTCCAGAACGGACGTGACCAAAAATACAGAGGTCAGCAGTCTAACCGGTCCGCCAACCCTAGCAGTTACCAGAAATTCTTAACCTTATTCAGACTCACCCATTAAATTACATGTCCAGACAACAGTCAAGACACAGGTCCCAAGTATCATTTCGGAAGACATATGTCAGAACACCAGTCATAGTACCCGTCATATGAATATCTTCTCAAAGTACGAGTCAGATTCATAACACCAGTATGCCTCCTAAACCAGGTCCTCAGAAATTCAGGGTACCCTCCAAGGGGGTATACCCGTTCTGTTATGCCACGCATAAATTAGACCATTAAAATTCAGCTACCACCACCAGAATATTATTCAGGTTAGACACGCAATGTTCATTCGGTGAGGTTACAAATGAACACAATCATTGAAAGTTGTCACGTTTACTTCACATGATCATATGTCAGCTTTATCTTAAATCATGTAGTACCTACCTCCCAGCCAGAAAAGACTCCACGGTATCACCCATATTTATAAGGTTTTTCCTTCCAGTTGATACCAAGATCCGTCTTACTAACTCCTAAAGATAGCAATGTTATTTTCTACCATAAAATCAGTACAAGTTGTTATGCTTTACAGCAAGTGACTTATCATTCCAAAGCTACTAAGACCTTTATAGCTATCAGATATAAATCCACTTCTGAAGTTCCTTAAATTGATGATCATCAAATTATTCCAGAGTTTGTAGATAAAAATTTCAGAAGGTTTTCCCAGAAATTCCTTCCTAACCGCAAGTCAGGGTTTAACATAGAGCTTGTCTCAAGTACAGTGCTGTTTTCAGAACTCCTTATCGCAGGGCTTCAACTGAGTTTAAAAGAGTTGCAACATTTGCTACAAGAATTGCAGAATGAGGATTTATTCGCCCTAACGCACCACCAGGAAGTGCACCGTTTATGTCTATCAGGAAGAAGGCCGGTATCATGAGATCATGTATCGACCACTAAATTTTTTGACAAGATCACCATTCTTAATAAGGTTCAATCCATAAATAGCAGGTTTATCTGATCTTCTATGATGTCTTACACTTCTTCCAGAACAAATTTCTAATCATGCTACCATCAGTGGTGAGAGAAAGAACATGATGTTTCCAGACTGTTGTTTCACATATTACAGTCTCTCTAAAAATTTTGATTTTATACTCCTGAGCTCCCTAATGCTCCAGCTATATTATGAAATTATGAATAAAAATTTTCATGACTCTCAAACAAAATCGTCAGTATATTCATTGATCACATTTTGATCTGCCTAATACTAGAGAAGAACACGAGACTCATCTTATCACAGTTGTACAAAATCTTCAATAGGAGTAATTTTTATACACAACTTTCTAGATACAAATTTCACTTGAACAAAGTGGCATCTATGTGCCACCCTATTCAGCAGAAAGTATTTCAAACAATCCTGCGAAGGTGAAGGCCATCACATGATGGTCCCGACCGATGCCTGTGAACGAAGTACAAACTTTTCTAGAACTCAATTGACTGCTATCGTATAAATTGCTGACAGTTCTCACTAAAAAATTCTTCCATAACTATTCAACCAGATTTCCACCAGAATGTCCCATAATCCCGGGCAGAATTTTAATAGAAGCAGTATCACACATTGATGCAACTATGTTCATATCTCGATGCCTGACATACCACAGGTTCAAGATAGAACGCCGTCATGCTAGTGAGTTACTACAATCCTTAAAAACTTCTGAGAAGAAATGAGACGAAATTCCATGAAATTGTTATCAGTTACCACAGACTCATAAAAGTATGATACTATATAAGTCATCGTCAACCATGTAATCAACCTGCGCGTTTTCTTTCATCCGAAAGGGTTACGTAGTAGTGGACCTGTAGAAATTTAGCAGTAAATTGTACAAATTCAAGGTATTCCATCGACCATCATTTCAGACAGAATTTATGTCCACGATCACGTGTGTGTTTACGTTCACTTACGTTCACGTTTATTTTCACTTCTACGTTTACGTCTCATTCACAGTAAGATGCTGTTTCAGTTCATTTTTGTGCTATCTCATGATTTAAGTTCACCATCTCGCGATACGCGTTTCACAGTTTATTACCGAATACGGTTACAGACAGCTTGAGAAACCAGACCCAAGAATAGCACAGCTATTCCATAACCAGGCAGACGTTTCACGTATCAGGCAGTATCGTTTGGCATTCTTTCCTCAGTCAGCATATGTTCATGATATGTCCTAGCATCACGTTCACAGAATATTCATGTATTATTGTGCACAATATATTCCATGCCCAACATTCCTCATATAATTGTGAACCACGTTCACAATTGCTCACATAGCACGTTCAAAATTGTTCACGTAGTTCATCCCTATATATTTTCAGCAGCTTGCTCAGATATATAAATGTTATCTTTCAGGATATTTATACGTATAGTTTCATGTATCCTACATGCTATAGCTTATTCATTCTATCAGATTCAGAAAATCCATCTTAAGTATGGAACCAGAAACTAATCAGCATCATGAGGACAGGGTCATCAGGACCAAGATTGTCATTATGCTTAAACCTTTTAAGGAATCGTTTCGAGCAGGAAGCCACTCGAAACGGAGGAGTCCATCCGGACCTCTCGTCCTTTTCCTTCAATAAATTCAGTTAGGTTCTTTCAGTCATGCTATATTCTATATCCTCTTTAGCCATGTCACGTTACATGCCACTTCAGTCATGTTAGGTTTATACCTTTCAGCAGCATCATGTGTTAAATCAAGGACGAATGATCCTTCAGCTTATATGTCTTTTCGGCCTTCATGTTCTTTAAGCATATATGTCCTTTCAGCTTTTATAACGCCACTAGTTTAAATTACCCTTAATTCGAAGACAAATTTTTTATAGAGTGGGAGAATTGTAAAACCCAGTACAGTCGTATCCTTAATTCAGGGATGAATTATTTTTTAGAGGGGAAGAATTGTAAAACTCGTATTTAAGAATTTCTGATTATTAAATACGCACGCTCAGTTTCAGTTATATATCATAATATAATAATTATCTAGAAATAATTATGAGAAATAACACAGGATATAATTAGGACTTTACGTCGGGAAATAATTACAAGTTACGAGAATAAAACGTCGAACCGAAAAATCAAACGAAAACCCATATATATTAAAAGGGGTGGCGAATTGTTTTAGTAAACAAAAAGAAGTGGGCTTTGAGCGCGGCCCATAAAAAAACAAAACACATGAACACCAAAGGATCCCTTCCCATTTCATTCATACGTAAAAAAAAGGAAACTAGGGTTTCAACACCAATAGAGGCCGCCGGTTTAAAAAAAAGAAGAAAAGAGAGAGGTTCGAGCTTGGTTTCAATCCATATCATATTCGTGTTCATCATCCCATATCAGATTCGTATATGTACATCTTTTCATCTTATTTCCATTTTCTTTTATCACGAATTAGTATAAAAGCAATCTGATCTAAGGGGTTTCGATGTGTAAACATGATATAATAAAAACGAGGTTTCGGGTTTGTGTGGCTGCACAAGAAACGAGACACCACCATGTCTCGGTGGTGCTTCTTTTGGCCCAGTCGTGAGCAAAAACAACCCCAAAAGGGGGTATGTTTCGTGGTTGTGTCGGATTTTGGATGTGGTTCATGAAACAGAGACCAAGAGGCCTCAGTGGTTCCTTTCCGTGCCTAGCCGTGACCCACACAGGAGCGGCTTAGGGCTGTGTTTGACCCACAGCAGCCAAACAACCCCATCAGGGGTGTTTGGTTCGTAATAGGAGGCGTTTGGGACTAAACTGCAGTAAAGGGGTGTTTGGGTCTGTAAAAAAAATAATAAAGAAAACAGTGGGAATATAATGAAAGCAATGGGAACATAACCAAAGCAGTGGGAACGAATGGCAGCAGAGAAGAATATAAGAAGTAGTGGGAAAATATTAAACAAAAAATAATAAGTGTTGTTTCTGAAATTAGTGACAGATTAGCGATGAAAATTTATGTCGCAGATTTATTATGACAGTTTTTAGGGACAGTTTTTAAGCCCAGTTTTAGTCACATAATTTAGTAACAGATTTTTCTGTCACTAATTCATATAGGCAGATTTTATATATTTTGTTGAATTGTTTTAGTGCGACCGAGAAGGGGTATCTCGGTAGGCTCGGGATATAGTATAATAATAAAAATGAAGACTTTTAAATTATACCTTTTATTACTTCAATTTTATAAATGTCTTAATTGTATACTTAAATGAATTAGATTAAAATAGTTTTATGAGATTTTAAAGGGTATAATTTTATTAAAGAAATTATAAATGATTTTGAAAACAGTCTAATTTAGGAAACTTCTATTATTAGCATGTTATTAAATTTAGAAATATTATAACGTCAGAATACATGTTATACCGTAATTAATAATAGAACAAGAATACGTTAATCAAAAATATTAGAACTTTTAGACTTATCAGTTTATATAATAACAGTAGTACAAAATAAATAAATTAACTAAGTACAATTGAGATAAATAAAATAAACGAATATCAGTTAACTTATTCGCGTCCTTTATTCATGTAGCTCGCGTGAAATAAGAGTAGACTTTCTGTCAGTTGATCTCAGTCGATTACTGGACACGAGGTACGGATTTCCCGTCCTTTCAGTAAGGAATTCCTTTCTATGCTTGATTAGGATTTCCCGTCTACAGCCCAATGTTTTCGCCAGTACATGTTATAAATTATATGAAATTATTTTAATAACTAAGATATTGCCTTAGCCTTATATACAAGCATGACTAGTCATTAGTACTAGTTATGGAGGTACAGTAACCATGACACTTGAGGCACCGGTGTCATGACTCACCTGCGGGAGAGTGATATCCCGCAGCGTTCCACTCAGTTCAGCTTGGCCATTTTATCAGTATTATTAGTGGGGTGTATGGATGCATCCTAGGCTTACCAGTTTACAGTTATCGGGTGAACGTGGTGTGTGCTCTACATTCTTCACATTGGAGCTGATCCCTCCACCCTAGCACAGTAATTAGAGGTCACCCCTCTACAGCATGACGAGCTCACCCCTCCAGTTATTCATGCAACAGTTGTTACAGCACATGACCTATATAAGCTCTTGGAAATTAAAATACAGTAAATGCATGTTTTCAGATTTAACAAATAACAGTTCAGTTTTATTATTTACAAATCAGACTTATCAGATTTTCTACAGTTTTCATCATACTCCACATATCAGTCTTTCAGCTTCAGTAATTATTAATTATTTCAAGTTTAATATATTCCTATCATGCATTATATCCGTTCACTGAGCGTTATGCTCAGTCGTAGTTCTTTCAAGTTCTAACGGCATGTACAACAGGACGCTCTTAAGAATCTGAGAGCATGTGCATTGGATGGAAGCCGTCCAGACTTCTTTACTTTATGCACTTCATTTTTTATATTGTTGTTGGACATTGTTCAGTCCTTTTTTTCAATATTTTACTTTTCTTGTTTTGAGATTATTTTGGATTACCGATGTTTGATTCTGGCATTTTCGTTATGGTCAGTTAATGTTTTAGGACATTTACCTTATGCTTTGATGATACGCCATAAATACACGTAACAGTCCACTTATCCAAGTGGGGTGTTACAATAGGATTGTACTTTTCCGTCCATGTCGGTTTTCTTTTTGTATATCCACTTATGTCTCACTACTTTAGCATTTGGTGGTGGTTCTACAAGAATCTAAACATCATTTACTTTCATGGATTTCATTTCCTCATCCATAGCAACCATCCATTTATCCTTTTCAGGATCAAGTATGGTGGATTTATAATTAGCAGGTTCACCAAGATCCCCTAACTCATCGTCATCCTCTATGTTAAGACATATATTGCTATTTGTGTTTTTAATCCTTTTGGATCTACGCAGAGGAACTAATTCTGGTGGAACCGCCAGACTTTCTTGTTCTACAGGAATTACATCGCTAGTGTTTTCAGAAGGTAATGTATCTATATGACTCTCTTCAAGATCATAATTTCTCCCACTGAATTCTTGATTTACAAGATCAGATTCAAGGAAGTCTCCATACCTAGCAACAATTACTTTGTTCTCACGTGGATAATAAAAGTAGTAACCCATAGTTTCCTTAGGGTATCCTACAAAGATACATTTTACAGATCGTTGTTGGAGTTTGTCACCCGAGTCACGTTTCATATACGCCTCACAACCCCAAACCTTTAAATAAGACAAATATGGATTCTTGCCATGCCATAGTTCATATGGTGTCTTATCGACCTTTTTCGTGGGAACCATATTTAAAATGCGAACAGGAGACTCTAAAGCATAATTCCAAAAAGATAACGATAAAGTTGTAAGATTAAACATATATCGCACCATATCCAATAATGTACGATTTCTCCTTTCGGATACACCATTTTGTTGTGGAGTATAGGGAGAAGTAAGATGCTGAACAATTCCATTTTCACTTAGATAATCTATAAACTCTTGACTTAAATATTCACCACCTCTCTTAGAACGAAGAGCTTTAATCTTCTTTCCTAATTGCAGTTCTACTTCTGATTTAAACACTTTGAATGTTTCAAATACCTCATGTTTATGCTTAAGTAAATAAACATAACCATAATGGCTAGAATCACCTGTAAATGTTAAGAAGTAGCTAGCACATTTCCTTGACACATGTCTAAATGGTCCACAAACATCAGTATGTATTAATCCAAGTAGATCAGTAGCTCTTTCAATATTGCTATTAAAAGGTTTCTTGGTCATCTTTCCAGAGATACAGGACTCACATTTATCAAATGATTCATCATTGATATTTTACAAAATATCTTTACTTCCCAATATGAGCAAGTCCACAATGCCAAAGATAAGAAGAGTTCTTGTCAAACTTTCTCTTCTTACTCATGCTAAAGACATGTTTATTATTCTTGGATTCATTATCATGCATGTCTATTTCAAACACACCATTCACAGAAACTGCATTAAAATATAAAATACCATCTTTCCAACAGAAATTCCATTATTATCAGTTGTGTGAACGAATCCATCATCCAACAAACAAGAAAAGGAACTAACACCCCTAACAATTTTAGATGCATAATGTGATAACCCGAACCCGAGGTCATTATTTAATTATAATTTACGTATATTTTTGAAATTCTTGACGAGATTGGATGTCATGATGTTTGGTGATTTGAGTTGCACGAATGTTTAAAGTTATATTTTTACGTTTTGATGAGTTACGAGGATTATTAGTGATCGCGATATTAACGGATGCCCGAAATTTTACGTTTTATTTCTAGTCATGTCGATGTTTGATATTTTGACGTTTTTATTTTTAATTGTATATTAAGTCGTATCGGGACTATATAATATCATATTTTGTGTGCGTTTCAAGTTTTGAGAAGTATTTTTATTGAAACCCGAGACCAGTAAATATTTTCAAAATTGGCTAATAGTCATTTCCCGCTCTTTAAACAAGTATTTGTATTTTGGTCCACAAGAATCAACAATTGGCAAAAACTACCCTGCACTTCCACCATATAAATAGAATTTTATATCATAACAAACACATACAAACCACCACTAACCAAAAATTCTCTCTCTCTCACCCTCTTGTGTTCTTGTTGCCGTCACCCCCTAGCCACACAAACACCCCTTGGATTTTTATTTCAAGCTTGGATCTATTAAAACTAAGCAAAGACACATCTTAGTTTTAATCTCCTCTATATTTTGATATAAAATATTGCTACATGCAAGCACTTTTTCTAAAAACCCATTTTTCATGAAAAATCTTATGTTCTGATCTATTTTGTTGATAGTATATAGGTGTTTATGGTGTTTTATGTAATTTTTACTTGTTGCATGTAAGATTTTTAAGTTGGGTTTTTATTGATTTGATCATCTAAGTAAATATAGGATGTAAGGATTGAAAGTAATAATATTAGGATGATAATAAATGTAAAATGATGTTAAAATAGGTTAAAATGTGATTTTATATGATTTTTAGGAAGTTAATTTAGAGCAGTAGCTTTAATGCAAATTTTGGAAATCTTAAGTTTGAATATGAGATGAGATGATTAAATATTGTTATAGAGGATTTCATAAGCTTCGATTTAATATAAATTATAGCTTCTAACTCCAAACGAGGAAGAAGTTATGATAGATTGATTATTCGTGTACCGGGAGGCGAGTATCGACACAATACGAAATTGTTGTCGACATTTGGATCAAATCTCTGGGACTATAGAATGAGTTTTTGAAAATAAGTAAAGGCTGTTCATGAGTCATAAATATAGGAGGTTGAGTCTATTTTTAAACCCGAGTGTCGATTTTATAAATGGAATAGTCTACGAAGATTAAAATGATGTTGTAAGTTAAATACGTAAAACTGTCCGGATTTTATAATTTAAAGATGTGTCGAGCAGGAGGTCTTAGAAGTAAAAACTTTTGATAAAACTTTTTGGGGACTTTCAATATATAGTAAGTGAATTTTTCAAGTAGTATCACAATCATTTGATGATTTTAAATAGGGGAAAACAGTTTGGACATTTAGTATATACCGGTAGATTTTTAAGAAAAGAAATAAATAATAAAGTAAAAGTGTAAAAGATATAAATATACATGAATCACTTAAATGGGAATGGTGTGAGTTTAATTTTCAGTTTTAAATTATTTATTGATTTTATTAAGTATGAATTATTATTTGAATGTATTATTAAAGACGCGTGATTTATTTGATAGATTGTGAATTTCGTATTCGCCGGGCATCGTCGATCGTTGAAATTCGTCTTACTATTGCTATTACTTAAGGTGAGTCTATAGCCTCGCTTTATACTTGTTTTTAATGATTTTAAAACCCGCGAGGGGGATACATGCTATTTGAAATAAAATGAACATATGTCATGAATAACTGTTGGACCCGAATGTTGCCTAATGTTGCCTATATGTGCCTACTGTGGCATGATGTTGCCTTAAATTGTATAAGTACCTAAGTTGCAAAAGTCCCTAATTTCATGAACCGTTAACTATGTTCTAACTCTTTGTTATGAGTTGGGAATAGCCGCTTATTCAAATGATTGTACTATTGGGCTGACGACCCTATCTGAGACCAGGGCTTTACGCTGAGTAACCTCTGAGAAGGATAATTTATGAGAATGAGAATTAGTGGTATAACTTGCAACTGATACCCAAGTAGGGGCAGTGGAATTCATATAGTCATGCTGGCATTTAGCGTGGGTGACTAAGGTAAGGGGTCAGTGTCATGAGCTAATACAATTCAATAGCTATTGCTATAAGACGAAATACCAGATTAATAGATTGTATGGCCACAATGCTATTAAACGATTATGATTGATTTTATCATGTGTTCAAATGTGTTTCGTTAAACCTATAGATTCACTCGGCATTATTTATTGATTTGTTTAAGCATGTATTTCAGGTAATCTGATGTGTTGATGAAGGAGCTTGCTTGGGAAGGTTGCGGTGTCAGTTTTATAGTTGTTCAGTCTGAAACCGTTTTCTTTCCCTGCCATTATAAAATATTATCTTTTGACTTCAGGAAATTATAAAAATCATTTTTGAGTAATTTTATAGTTGATAAAAAGTTTGTTATTGGGTTGGTATCTTTGGGGGATCGAAACACTACTTTGATATTTATGAAATTAATTTATTAGGACTGGAAGTTTTAGACTAAAAGATAGTATTATTTTATCTTATATTCAAAATGTTTCATTTTGAGATCGTACCAAGTGTTTTTAGTAACGAGGTTTGAGTTTAGCACCCAAATGTGTATTTCCGCTGCGCAATGTAATTTGGGGTGTTAAAGATTGGTATCAGAGCTTTTAGTTTTAGCGAATTAGGTCGATTTTTGAGAATTTCTTAAACTATAACTTTGGTGTCGAAAGTATTTTATAAAAGCAACGCAACTTCTCTGCAAGGCTCCGGTAAGATTATTTATTTTTAGTTATGCTTTATATTATAGATGTATCCCTCAAAACTGTTCTGAATCCCTGAGTATTTATTAAGTAAATCCTATGATAAGGTATTGGTATTAATGAAAGAACGCAGAGTGCTTTCATCATAATTTCTTTCTGTGAGCATTGCATAATTATCATTTTCATTGCATTGCATACACATATATTGACATACGTAAATCATTTGCATTTGCATGACCATGCATTACATATATATTTTTGAATAATGACCTTATGTACTCTTAAATTTTATGTGATTGCAGAAAATGGCCGATATACCGCCTAATATCAGTAGGGATGGATATGTTGTGGGTAAGCCAGGGGTTCTATTTCTGTGGGGTAATGGTTAGAATACTGGTAGGTGGATAGATGAAGAGGATGATAAGAATTATTTTGTGGAATCTGAGAGTGATAATTTGAGGACTGAGAGCGAACATGGGAAGACTGAGATTAGGGATGAGGTAAGAAGCTATGGTACAGATTTTAGGACGTTTCAAGAAGAGAGAGATAGGCTACACAGGTTAAGTGATTATGAAGCCCACATTAGGCCATATCTTAGAGAGAGTTGGAAGTTTCAGGACAATGAGAAGTACGCTGATTCTCATTACATGAGGTATCCGCTGTGCCAAGGTACGTATCTGAAGTATGGATTAGAGGAGCCGTCGTGCCATGACCCAAAAGGAAGGTGAAGCAAGTTAGATGCGGATGAAGAGGAAGCAGAGGCTAGTCAAGTTGTAGAAAATGATGTGCCATGTCCTATGGAGTGATAAATTGATGAATCTTTCTTGTATTTTAGCTTTATGTACTTGTTGTGTTGTATTCGGATTTATTCATACTTTATGATGTAGTATTGTGGTGGAACATGTTGTCGTTTAGGTTGATAGGGTAAGTGACTGTAGTGACAGATCTTGTCACGATTTTTTCGGATTTTATGGATGCAATCTATTTTACCCTTTATCATCTTGATGTGTCTTTATTATTTCTTTTGTGAGTTGATTGGTGAATTTAGGTAATATTGTATTGTTTGCACATGTAGTATCCATGATATATCTTGATAAAAAGATCCTTCTTTCTATCTCGATGTGTATACTTATTATGTTTCTTTCATCTGTGATAACAGTGAAAAGAATTGAGTGAGATATTTTATGTCATTAGTGGATCCCCACGTGACTAAGTTTCTTGAAATATGTCTCCAGAATTAACAACCTCTAGGGTAGACTTTATGATTAAGGAAATAGTTGTTAGAACATTTGAAGCTAATCGTGCTGAAAGGAATCAAGGTGCCGAGACTGAAGATGCTGATGTTCTAGTTGGAGATGCTGCTGCCATTCTGCAAGATTGTAAAGGATGTATGTATGCTAGGTTCATAAGATCGAGAAGAAATGTGGTGAAGAGTATCATACGACACTAATAGTGATTGGAAATGTACAAATATATGGATAAGTTTTAGTAACTGATGAATATATCGTAATATCAGTAGTAATTTAGAAATATACGAATGGACGAAATGGAGAGTAATTTAAAGGTTAATCATGATTCGAAAATTAAGTATAGCGGAAAAGATAAAAAGGATGGTATTGTTGCAATGACAATAGGAAATGAAAATTTATTCCCTCTAACAGAAGATAAATTCGGAATTCAACAGTCTAAGATAAGGGAGAATGGTATTCATGATGTTACTGTAAGCCATGGAAGCAAGAGGAATTATAATATGTAAACGATGTATTTTGCATCATATAGGTAATTGTCTACCTGCTTGTCGCCAGAATGAACTAGCTAGATGTCGAGCTGCTGAAGGGAGAACAAGGAATGTAGTTATAGGGATTAGTGTTCCTAGAATAGTGAAATGTTTTCATCATGGTAAAAAGAGCACGAGTAAAGAAATTGTTCAGCTAATGGAAATCAATAGGAAAAGAATGTTGTTGTTATTGCAGCCTATATTTTTGGAAATGCTAATAAGTCTTGAGATTCAGATGTTGTAATTTGCATATTCTTATTTGATAATCATTGAGTTAGCCTATTGTTTGAATAATATATCCGATAGAATTTGAAGATGTTAGATTTAGTTGACCTAAGGATGAGGAATCAGCAAGAATTTGCAATTAATCAAAATGAGAAATTAACCGATGGAAAGATTGTTAATAATTAGTTTTATATTAAGGAGATATTTTCTGGACTTATGAAATTAGGTGATATCACACAATTAACCGAACTAGGATTGTGTTGGGAATTGCTGGAATGAGGATGAAAGTTGTAGGGTATGATACGTGAAGGTGGAAATGATTGGTTTAAAATTTTGCTGAGAGTTGAGTACTGATTACAAGAATTAGTAAGTGAAATTTCTATTTAAATTTTTTATTTGGTAAAGTGAGAAGGTATGCAGGAGGAAACTGTAATATGTCATATTCTCAGTGCACTTCATCAGTAGTAGTCGAAAGGCAGTGAGAGGACGAGTTCGTATTCAAGAGTATTTCGTGATTTTCCTGTAGAATCGTAGAGTTCACTGTCGTCTTGGGAAATGAAGTTTTGTGTTGGCTTAGTGTTGGAAGTTATGTAAGCTGCTTGTATGTTTTGTCATCTGACATTGCTAGGAAATTAAGGATGGTTATTTGATCAATTTTAATAATTGGTGGATGAGACAACCAAGCTAATCTAATAAAACTAGAAGGTACGTCATAAGAGACATAGTATTGAAAGCAAGAAAAGAGAATGGATGGTTTGGGGATAACATGATTGCTATGAGTTTGAACAAATTGATTACCAAGAATCGGTATCCATTACTGATGATTGATGTCTTTTTGGACAATAGTAAGGAAGGTAAGGAAAGTATTTGATAACAATTATGAATTGTTAAGGAAAGAGGAATGATGTGAAATTCTTTGGATATGAAATTTTAACTGGAGTTAGTGTATATTCTGGAATGTTGATTTATAGCTGAAGTATTCGTGAAAATCTTGTCAAGATTGAAGCGATTAAGGATTTGTCGATACCGACGAGCTGACTGAAGCTTGTTAATTCCTTTGTTTAAGCTAAGTATTATTGAAGGTTTATCGAAAGGTTTTCACTGATTTTTGAACCATTGATTAAGCTGAAAAAGAAGAACTAAATGTGTGAAACCCATTCACGCATCCAAGTTGTAGTTTTGAGATCTGATCTTCGTTAGCTAAGGAATTGTTTATGAACGTTGAGGATAGGTTGAGTTTTGTGCCCATATTGTCAGTATCGGAGGAAACTGAAGAAATTGTAGAGATGCGGTGATGATATCTTAACATTATCAAATGATAGGATAAAGTGATAAATGGTGTGTTGACTTAATTAGATAAGTATAATAGGAGTTATATAATTTTGAGTTTCGACGATGTGGTACCTATTTTGGAACTGTGAAATATTATTATATGGAATCAAGTATGTAGTAATTAAGAATAATAAAGGTTTACTCATATTTAACATCTGGGAATTTCAATAGAGATGAGTAAAAAGATTACTTAGTGTTGAATGAGAGATGATAATCATTAATTATAATCGAAAGTGATTATGATCATGAGATGTGTTATAGTTCTGTAGGACGAGTGTGGTAGTTAAAGTACTCAGTAGGAAGGAGAAGGAAAAAGGTTTATAAAGTTCTAAAGTATTTGAGAGTTGAATCTTGAGTTTTGAAATTTTTGAGTCTTGGTAATAACGAGGAGCGTGGATGGAATGGAATAAAATTTAAAGATTGAATTAATGAATTAATGGAAAGAAATGCCAAGGAAAGTAGATCAACAGGTTGTCAAAAATTTTGAAATGGATTGGTAGTAAGGATGATTGAGATGAAATATTTTGGAAGAACGAAACTGATTATTGTAATTATCTATTTGAAGAGGATGTGTTAGGAATACGAGAGCTAGTGGTGAACAAATTTTTCAGACCAGAGAGAATTCAATTCTTTCAGAGAGTGCTGAGAGTGCTATATTTAGTATTAAAGGAATTTCACAAGTTAAATTATTGATACATTCTGGTTGGGATAAGATGTATGATGACATTAGAAAGATGTATTAGTGGTCAGATTTGAGTATAGGAAATCAATGGAGTTATCTACATAATATATGATATAAGAAAGATGTAATAATGTAATATGAATGGTTCAGTGGTTCAGTGTGTTAGTAATTGTTCGATTGGATAAAGGTGGAAGATGAGCATAGGAAATTATGTGATTGTTACGAGATGCAATCTGTGAATGGAAAAGAAAGAAATCACTAGGAATTTAGTGATGAAATTGTCGATAACCACGGGTCGTAGTGTCAGTATTCTTGAATTTTTGGAAATCGTTGTAAGGAGAAATGAGAATGGAATAAAGATTTGAATATAATATATATATAACCCAGAGACTGAAGTTCACTTTTAAGTTATAGAGACCTTTACAGAAAGCGAGAGGAATCGAGTCAAGAATGAGTATCGCGTATTTTTCAGAAACTAATGGATAGAGTGAGAGGACAATTTGAACAATAGAGATTGAACTTGTATAGATGCGATTGAGACTTGGATGATGTTATTTTTAATTATTTTACTACAAATCCAAACGAAATCAATTGATGATGAAGTCTTTATATGATGATAATCGTCATATCAGTCATTAGGATGTACAATTTGAGGTTTTGCATAGTTGTAAGCTAGGTTTTTAGGGTGTTGAAGTAGGGAACGTAACTGAGGAAATGATGCAGAAGAATTATGAATGATGAAAGATTGGAATTATTGGAAAGTGAAATTTAGAGGTTAAAATATAATAGTATTCTTTGTTATGGTAATATTATAGGAATTGACTTAAACTAGTGTGAAAGACGTGAGGATTTCTTAACGAAAAGAGATCACATTGATTCTACAGGTGCGAAATTACGAGTGTGAGGCGGGACGAGCGCCGGGACGTTGCTCTTTTTAAGGAGGGTAGGATGTGATAACCCGAACCCGAGTTCATTATTTAATTATATTTTACGTATATATTTGAAATTTTTGACAAGATTTGATGTCAAGATGTTTGGTGATTACAGTTGCACGAATGTTGAAAGTTATATTTTTACGTTTTGACGAGTTACGAGGATTATTAGTGATCGCGATATTAACGGATGCTCGAAATTTTATGTTTTATTTCTAGGTCATGTCGATGTTTGATATTTTGATGTTTTTATTTTTAATTACGTATTAAGTCGTGCCGGGACTATATAATATCATATTTTGCGTGCGTTTTAAGTTTTGAGAAGTATTTTCATGAAATCCGAGACCGTAAATATTTTCAAAATTGACTAATAGTCATTTCCCGCTCTTTAAACAAGTATTTGTATTTTGGTCCACAAGAATCAACAATTGGCAAAAACTACCCTACACTTCCACCATATAAATAGAATTTTCTATCATAACAAACACATACAAACCACCACTAACCAAAAATTCTCTCTCTCTCCCTCTTGTGTTCTTGTTTCCGTCACCCCCTAGCCACACAAACACCCCTTGGATTTTTATTTCAAGCTTGAATCTATTAAAACTAAGCAAAGACCCATCTTAGTTTTAATCTCCTCTACATTTTGGTATAAAATTTTGCTACATGCAAGCACTTTTTCTAAAAACCCATTTTTCATGAAAAAACTTACGTTTTGATCTATTTTGTTGATAGTATATAGGTGTTTATGGTGTTTTATGTAATTTTTACTTGTTGCATGTAAGATTTTTGAGTTGGGTTTTTATTGATTTGATCATATAAGTAAATATAGGGTGTAAGGATTGAATGTAATAATTATAGGCTGATAATAGATGTAAAATGATGTTAAAATGGGTTAAAAATGTGGTTTTATATGATTTTTAGGAAGTTAATTTAGATCAGCAACTTTAATGCAAATTTTGGAAATCTTAAGTTTGAATATGAGATGAGATGATTAGATATTGTTATAGAGAATTTTATAAGTTTCGATTTAATATAAATTAGAGCTTCTAACTCCAAACGAGGAAGAAGTTATGATAGATTAATTATTCGTGTACCGGGAGGCGAGTATCGTCACAATACGAAATTGTTGTCGATATTTGGATCAAATCTCGGGGACTCTAGAATGAGTTTTTGAAAATAATTAAAGTCTGTTCATGAGTCCTAAATATAGGAGGTTGTGTCTATTTTTAAACCCGAGTGTCGATTTTATAAATGGATTAGTCTATAAAGATTAAAATGATGTTGTAAGTTAAATACGTAAAACTGTCCGGATTTTATAATTTAAAGATGTGTCGAGCAGGAGGTCTTAGAAGTAAAAACTTTTGATAAAACTTTATGAGGACTTTCTATATATAGTAAGTGAATTGTTCAAGTAGTATCATAAGCATTTGATGATTTTAAATAGGGGAAAACAGTTTGGACATTTAGTATATACCGACAGATTTTTAAGAAAAGAAATAAATAATAAAGTAAAAGTGTAAAAGAAATAAATATATAGGAATCACTTGAATAGGAATGGTGTGATTTAATTTTTGGTTTTTAATTATTTATTGATTTTATTAAGTATAAATTATTATTTGAATGTATTATTAAAGACGCGTGTTTTATTTGATAAATTGTGAATTTCGTGTTCCCCGGGCATCGTCAATCGTTGAAAGTCGTCTTACTATTGCTATTACTCAAAGTGAGTCTATAGCCTCGCTTTATACTTGTTTTTAATGATTTTAAAACTCGCGAGGGGGATACATGCTATTTGAAATAAAATGAACACATGTCATGAATAATTGTTAGACCCGAATGTTGCCTAATGTTGCCTATATGTTACTTACTGTTGCCTGATCTTGCCTTGAATTGTATAAGTTCTTAAGTTTCAAAAGTCCCTAAATTCATGAACCGTTAACTATGTTCTAACTCTTTGTTGTGAGTTGGGAATAGCCGCTTATTCAAATGATAGTACTATTGGGCTGACGACCCTATCTGAGACCAGGGCTTTACGCTTAGTAACCTCTGGGAAGGATAATTTATGAGAATGAGAATTAGTGGTATAACTTGCAACTGATACCTAAGTAGGGGAAGTGGAATTTATATAGTCATGCTGGCATTTGGCGTGAGTGACTAAGTTAAGGGGTCGGTGTCATGAGCTTAATACAATTCAATAGCTATTGCTATAAGGCGAAATACCTGATTAATAGATTGTATGGCCACAATGCTATTAAACGATTATGATTGATTTTATCATGTGTTCAAATGTGTTTTGTTAAACCTATAGATTCACTCAAAGTTATTTGTTGATTTGTTTAAGCATGTATTTCAGGTAATCTGATGTGTTGATGAAGGGGCTTGCTTGGGAAGGTTGCGGTGTCGCTTTTATAGTTGTTCAGTCTGAACCCATTTTCTTTCCCTTTCATTATAAAATATTATCTTTTGACTTCAGGAAATTATAAAAATCATTTTTGAGTAATTTTATAGTTGATAAAAAGTTTGTTATTGGGTTGGTATCTTTGGGGGACCGAAACGCTACTATGATATTTATGAAAATAATTTATTGAGATTGAAAGTTTTAGACTAAAAGATAGTATTATTTTATCTTATATTAAAAATGTTTCATTTTGTGATCGTACCAATTGTTTTTAGTAACGAGGTTTGAGTTTAGCTCTCAAATGTGTATTTCCGCTGCGCAATGTAATTTGGGGGTGTTAAACATAATGACAATCATTTAAAATCAGTACTAAACCTGAAGGTAAAACTAAATTAAATGTTCCTATAGCTTCAACCGTTGCTTGTGCGCCATTGCCCATTTGCAGAAATTGTTCCCCATAGGATAGCTTCCTTTCTAGATTAGATCCTCGCAACGTATTACAAATGTTAATACCGCATCCCGTATCATATACCTAGGAATTTAATTTGTATATTAAATTGAACAATTCAATCATAAATTAAGTACCTGAAGCTGCAGCGCTCTGCTCAGACTTCTTCTTTATTTCTCGCAATTCTTCGAGGTAAAGAGGGCAATTCCTCTTCCAGTGACCACTTGCCTTGCAATGGTGACAAGTCTAATCCTTTTGAGATCTATTCTTCTTGACAAAGTTCTGCTTAGGTTTCGAATAATTCACAACTTGTTTGCCCTTATCACCCTTGCCTTTGCCTTTCTTCTTATTCGCTTGCGGTTTTGGCTTACTCACTCTACCCTTTTGTATGGTTAGTATAGAAGGCATAGTAGTAGATGCCTTGTATTTCAACGCCTTTTCATATTCAATGAGCATTGCATGCAAATCATTAATTGTCTTCCCCGTGCAATACATATTATAGTTTCTAACAAAACCATTGAATTCCTTGTTAAGGGACCTATTGATCAAGTTGATAGCCATATTAGGATCATAGGGTTGTCCTAGTGCAATGAGTTGTTCCATATAACCCCTCATCTCCAAGTAATGGGCACTTACAGACTTTCCTGGAGCTTGCTTGCAGTTATGCAAAGCATCTACTAAGTTGTAGATCTCCACAGCTTGCGGCTTCTCGAACATAGCCTTGAGCTCCTCAAGCATTCACTTAGGATAAAATAGCTCATACTTCTGTTGAAGTGGAGTGTTGGGTCAAAAAGTTGATGTGGCAGAAACTCAAAATCGAAGAAAATATCAAGTAATATATTCAGGCACTGACAAGAGCAATTCAGGCACTGACAAGAGCAATTCAGGCACTGACAGAAAGTCAACAAAAGTCAAACGCGGTCAAAAAGTCAAATGCTGATGAATATTGAAGATTTGATGGAGAATTCTATTTAGGGAATATATTGAGTATATTATTTATGATATACACAATATATAGTTTATCTAAATAGAAGATTTAGATGTTTATTTGATTTTATCTCTTGTAGATTCTGTTTCTTCCACTATAAAAGAAACAAGAGTCTTAGGTTTTATATCATATATCTTTCATTAACAATGTAAACCTAAAGTGTGTGTCGCACTAGACGTGGGATTCAATGTATACACGTCTAGTGGATGTTTGTTATTAATATAATGAACATCCCAATTGTGTTTTAATTCATGTTCTTTGTGTCTAAACACCTTGTCATGATCATTGTTCTTTTCCGCTATGTTATCATATGAACGATGATCAAACCTAGATATATGGTTCATAACCATTGAGCCCAACGATTATAGGGATCATCAATTGGTATCAGAGCCTAAGGCTCTTGATATCTAGGTCCGACGAGGTGTTCGTGTATGGTGAAGAAGAAAAATTTGTATGGAGTTTTTCTGGACGTTTTTGTGTGCGCAGCAGTATTCAGAAGGTCATAACTTTTGATTGAACCGTTGGATCGTCACGAAATTTTAGATGTGTGTTCTACATACATAGATCTAAACATCCACCGGAGGGATTGTCGAGTTTTATCCCCAGGCAAAAGTTATTAAGCGTCGAAGTTGGCTGATGGAAAATTTTCAGTTTTCTGCTTTCACATGAAATCATGAACTAGGGTTTCTTCAAACCCTAGATCTACATAAAAAGCAGAATTTTGTGAGTTTGGTGGCTGTTAATCCAGGATCTATGGTTAATCTACAAACCCTAAGTTAGGGTTTCGATGTTTAACTTTCAAAACCCTAGATCTGGACGTATGATAGCAGCAGTTTTAATAATCATCTGATTTATGGTTGTTCGCTGTGAGAAAAAGATGATCGGCCAAAGAAGAAGTAAATATTACTCTTCTGTTCACACGAAGCAAGGGTTCTTATTGGTCTATACATTTGCATTTACACGGCAAATAGACAAAACCCTAATTTGTTATATAAACTTTCATTCTCTACATGCTAGTGTATTATATCTCCATGAGTCTCTTGTTTCTATTGGTTTAAACAGAATGCGTTCACACGGTTTGGAAGTCTTGATTGGTTGTTTAAACATGTTCACACGATCCAAGTTAAGCTAGTGACGTGAAGATTGATCTGTGTTCACATGAAGCAAGTTTTTTAATTGGTGGAAAGATGTATGTGTTCACGTCACACAATTTGTTATGGTGTACTTGCGAGTACTTGATCAAAGCCTATTCAAGAATATTAAGATATGTGATTTATGGCTTGATTTATGCCATTGGATGAAACGCTGACAGGTTTAAAGATGAACGCTGACAGGATTTTCGGTTGGCGCTGATGTTTGTTATTTGGGCGCTGACAGAAAGGGTTTCGACGCTGACAGGAATAAGTCAACACTGTCAAGTTGACAGTATTGTCCGATATATGTACTTCAACGCTGACACGTATTGTCCGATATCGGACAATACATCTGACCAAGATATTGGACAGAAGAGATATTGGACAACACATGGATAGCTGCTGTTTGAGAAAACTAGTACGTTTTAAGCACACAAAAAGAAGGGAAATACACACAAAAGGTACATGGAATCTCCGTTTTATTCAGAATATCAAGTTGATATTTATGGCTCGGATATTTTTAAAAGGATTAATGATTTTAAAGCGAGTTAGCAATTATTCGTGGGAATTTGATGGATATTTAAACTATGTAATCGGGATAGCCTTGCAAAAGAGTTATTCAAATAACACTTTTACATATGGTATGAAGATGTTATTTCATTCAAATTCGTCATGAAGAAGTGTTAGCTTAAGGGGAAGAATTCTTATGGGAAGTTTGATGTTTGAAGAAGATTTTCACAAGTTTATGTTCTATCATATCTTAAAGTCGTGGTGTTTCCTGTGGCACTCACACTTTAAAGGTAACTTGTTCGTGCTTTACATGGATGGTGATGAAGACTTGTCATAACACTTGAAGGAGTTACATTATCGTGCTCAGTGTCTCACATAGGATGAGAATATTGACAAGGGATCGAGGTCTACTTATATTTTTTTCAATTTGGTATAAGTTCTTCATCACATGGTTAAACAAGACATGGAACATAAGATTGGGTTATCTACTTCAACATCAAGAATACTTTATTTATTTTTCTTCAGGATCATTACATAGAGCTACTTCTGGAGAATTTTCAAGATTGCATACATTGTTTACTTCCTTGTTGATGTGACAAAAAGGGGAAGAAAATACGTTCTACACTTGAGGGGAAGCAATCTGAAGATCATGTACAACTTACAAGAGATACACATAGAAGTTTTGCCACTATCAACTAGGGGAAGATTGTTGGGTCAAAAAGTTGATGTGGCAGAAACTCAAAATCGAAGAAAATATCAAGTAATATATTCAGGCACTGACAAGAGCAATTCAGGCACTGACAAGAGCAATTCAGGCACTGACAGAAAGTCAACAAAAGTCAAACGCGGTCAAAAAGTCAAATGCTGATGAATATTGAAGATTTGATGGAGAATTCTATTTAGGGAATATATTGAGTATATTATTTATGATATACACAATATATAGTTTATCTAAATAGAAGATTTAGATGTTTATTTGATTTTATCTCTTGTAGATTCTGTTTCTTCCACTATAAAAGAAACAAGAGTCTTAGGTTTTATATCATATATCTTTCATTAACAATGTAAACCTAAAGTGTGTGTCGCACTAGACGTGGGATTCAATGTATACACGTCTAGTGGATGTTTGTTATTAATATAATGAACATCCCAATTGTGTTTTAATTCATGTTCTTTGTGTCTAAACACCTTGTCATGATCATTGTTCTTTTCCGCTATGTTATCATATGAACGATGTTCAAACCTAGATATATGGTTCATAACCATTGAGCCCAACGATTATAGGACTCATCATGGAGGAGCCATTTTCCTAGCATTAAGAAAGCCACCTCAGAGTGCTTCTTAAAATTAGCAGCGTGTTCAAGCCTTTGCGCATCAGATGCTCCTTCAGCAAGATCCTCCGGATAGGAAGTAGTCAAGATATCGATAGTACCCACTGCTCTCAAGACAATTCTTAGCGACCGGTACCAATCATTGAAGTTTGGGCCAATAAGTTCAGGATGTTCAAAGAAAGCTTTGAACGCGGAACTGATAGTGTTATTGGTGGGTTGAGCCATTTCTACAGAAATAAGTTCAAATATTAGTATTTTTAATAACAAGATACTTTCAAGAAAATAAAATTACCCTGGTATAAAAACCATATTATTTTCCTTCAATTCTAGAACTATATTGACATAGATCCATTACATCAGTTGATTTGCTAGTAATGAATGCACTCAACATAGCGACTTGTCGAACAATTTAATTGACAAACAATTTTCAATTTCTATATATTTAAGGGATTTACATTTCGAAAAGAACGTTTTGCATTGTAAACATGTTTCATCCCTTCTGAATGCCTTAAGTTTCCAGATCTCACTGATTAACTTAATTAATTCGTCTAATCTGAGTAACGTAAAACCATCATACGAATTCTCATTCTACCAAAGGTTTTCTCTCCATCACAACATCACCCAAAAATCTCATTTGATGACGAAGTAATTTCAAGTGTTCGTCAATTAGGAGCATTCGACTTAAATCTTAAGGGTATAAATTTTGATGTCAAAATCAATGTATGGAGAAGCATGCATACAACTCCATAGCATAAGTTTAATAAAACATTTAGTAAACTTCTTCACGAGACTAAATTTCAACATAAATTATGTTGAGGTATTGGTTAAACCAATTAAAAAGTTTACCCACAACTATTCACAACGTACTTTTGCTATAACTAGGCTACGCACAAAGAAATACCCTTATTCATTGTGTTTCGGATGTAAATTTGTGGTAAATCACCCTTAAGGTATAATTCAATTAATAATCGTAGGTAATTTCAATTTGACGCACCGGCGAGCCGAGAATTTGGTCAGTGGCTAATGGCATAACACCTCCTTCCTTAACCGGGTACATGACCAGCGGTGCGTTATACCCACTTTATAGTTTGTCAAAAGGAGTAGGCCATTAGATTATTATTGCAATTCACCAATCAACATAATCTTATGTAATTTAAATATCTAACAAATCATTATTATAATATGATTTAGTCCATATTATTTCTTTTCATAAAAAACCCTTGTTTACAACAATTCAACAATTTTTTAATATAAACAAGTAAAAACAACTAAATCATAAACACATAATAACAACTTATATGTGAAATAAATGAATCAAATAACCACATGCATACAATTTATTCAATAATCATCAAATCTAGGTCTTTATATTCATATAAAAGTTTTCCATAATTCTAGATTTATCGAATCAAATAATCACGTAGCACATAAAATCATATAAACATATAATTTTACGATCCATGAAAACATGCACGTTATCATGGATTCCCCACAAATCTTAACAATTAAATCTCTACGGATCGTAACCATACATGACATAACAATTAATCATGCTATTTAATCTAAAATTACCCCACATGTAATTTAAGGTTTCAAAACAATTCTTTTTTTATTAAAAAATCGGCCAAAACCCTAAATTTTAAAAAACAAAACCCTAATTTTTAGAAAACCTAAAAACATGTAGTTTTAACTCAAAACATTTATTAGTTAAAAAAACATTAGATTCTCGATAATTATGACATGTTAAAACGGCTCTCGATGCCACTGACGGTTTATAAACATCATAACAATTATATAAAACCCTAAACGAGATCAATGCACATATAGCGGAAGCGATTCAACAATATCATAATAATAACACAATTATAATTAATCGAATTAGGGTTACATACCTTTACGCTAAAGTAAATCCACAAGACGAAGAACGAATCACCAATTCGGGTTTATACCGTAATACACCAAGATATAGTTTAAAGTAAGACTATATTACGATCTTGTACAAACGTAATACAACGAGCTAACCGTGATTCTAGCACGTAAAAACCGAGCTACAACGCTTGTAAATAATCTACCCTACAACCCTAGAGAGGGGCTAGGAATAGATTATAAACACAATCGA
Organism: Glebionis coronaria; assembly: GCA_025667525.1. Taxonomy (NCBI): domain Eukaryota; kingdom Viridiplantae; phylum Streptophyta; class Magnoliopsida; order Asterales; family Asteraceae; genus Glebionis; species Glebionis coronaria. The sequence goes on from CM046881.1 coordinate 219,468,015, forward strand.
TCAACCAAGAAAACCAACTGAAAACCCCTTCGTGGTACACCTTGCGATCGACCAAGAGGATAGGGAAGGGAGAGATTCAAGTTATGAAGATTATGAGGGGTAAGGGATGTATTTATAGGCCTAGAATTCATTGTAGCCCAAATAAATAAAAGGGAAGTTTTGCCTTCCCCCTTTGGTGCCCTAACCGACCGACGAACACCCCCTTGTGGGGTGTTCCGGAACCTTCCGTCCTTCTTCTTTTTTTAATCCTCTTACTATATATTATTTAACACTCGTTAATACTTAACTTTTAATTAATTAACGGTCGTTAAAGTTATATAGTTATTTAGCTCAGTTTAATTTTAATAAATATAATAAATATATTTATTAAATAAATTAACTCTTTACGTATTGAGTGCAATCCCGTAATCTCGAGTTCGATCTATCACATGACTATTAAATATAAGTCCATAAACTTTCAGTTCACATTAGTTGTGAGTTCATAACCATAAGTAGTGAGTTGTTGTTGTTGTGGTATGAAGTTACTCGATGATGGATGATGATAAGGTACCATTGGATATGAAAGAGGTAACGGAGAGTTTGCCATGAAAGCCAATGGATCTTGTATGTTTGTAAGTTGTTTTGCACGAACTTCATTAGCCTCAGCTTGATTCATTTTCAAATAATCATACAATTGAGTGTAGTCCACTACATTAAGATCCTTGGTTTGATTGACAAGTGTGACATACCGTGACCATTCAGATGGAAGATTATTAAAAAATTTGATGTTGGAAGCATTTTGTTTAGGTCGTGGAGACTTCTTATAAGATGATTCATGAGTGTTGAAAACCGATGACAATAAGGTTCAATTTGCTCCCCTTCAATAGAAGTAAACTTCTCCCATTCATGAAGCAACTTAGTTTCTTTTTCCTATAGACCAATTTCACTCTTATGAAACTGCAATTATATATAGTCTTATCACCCAAAACAAGCTTAAAATGCTTAATTATATCATAAAATGCCTTGCAAAACCCTTGTATTCGTTCATTGTGTATTTTAGGCACGAATATCATGAAAAAGACAAAAGATCACAAAGATACAAGCAAAAACGAACACGGGAAATGAAGCCGCAGAAAGAACCGGACCCGAATTGTGATTTTCCAAAAACATCCTTGAAGAATTAAAGAAATGCAAGTTTAGTCCCTCAACTTTGAAGACTTGTTACAAATGACCATTCAAGAATCATTTTGTACAAAAGAAGTCCCTCAAGTTTCAAGACATGTCAAGCTTAGCCCTTGGAAATTGATCAAATTACAGAATGAGCCCTTATGCTAAGTTGCAAAATTATGTGTGCCAAATTTGACAAGTTCATTAAACTTGTAGCAAAGGGAAATTGATGAAAAGATGCGAGATTCAAAACGACGAATTGTTGGAACTCTGGGGGCCTTAACCGTGCAACCCATAACCCACTTAACCTATAAACCCGACCCAATCCACAATTAGCCCATCACACAGCCCATCATTCAACCCAAACCTTTTACTTAACTCGGCCTCTAATTTAAACTTCTCTAGTTTATTTTAAGTGCGCCAACACTTCTTAACCTCGCCAATCAAATCTAATCACCCTTTCAACCCAATAAACCCTAATTCCCAAACTAATATCAAACAAAAGGGAAAATTACTCTACTACTCCAGATCTCAAGTTGAACATAATTACACTCAACCTACGTGCTTTGTTTTGCCAGCTCGTCTCCCATGGCCCACCCACGAGCTTACCCTATACCAAAAAGAACCTCTTCTTGGCTTGAAGACAAACCTAGACAGATAATCAATAGACCACAACTCTTGTCGTGCTCTCCAATGTTACACCAACATTTAAGATCATCCTTATAACAGTTGGCAACGCACATGTCTTGGCAGAGGCCACAGATCAAAGTTTTGACCAAATTTGATATTCAAAATTACAAGGGCAGAATGAAGAAATCATTGATTAGGGTTTAGGTTTTTATTTTTCTTTCTAGAAGCTTGTAGCCCAGTATATAAGGCAACATAGGATTTCTTTTTTCATTGTTCTAAATTTTAGACTAAAATTGTAATTCCTTTTTTATTAGTAAAAAGTTGGTATTTTTAAGCTAAAATATGTGTTTCAACTTTCATTTTATGCAAGTGTTTTGAGAATCATAATTTCATCTTTTTGTTCCTTTTTCAAATGTTGAAAAGTTGGTAGAGATAGGCTTGGTTCCAAAATTTGTTTTATTTTATGCAGAGTTGTGTTCAAATACATTTCATTAATTGAGTTTTACAAGTTTTTGTGCAAGTTTTAAAGAATTTTCGAAGTGTCAAGAAAGTTTTTGAAAAGAGATTTTCCAAAACAAAAATTTGATTGTTATTATTGACTAATGCTTACAGTGTAAAGATTTTGTATTTACAAATCTTGAAACTTAAATATGTTGTTGTTTTTGTGATAACAGGACTTGGAAGTTTGTGCACTTGCACATTAGCTTAACCAATCCAAGGCGTGGATATACACCTTGGGGGTGAGTATTCTTGTCCCTATTATATGAAAAATTGGTGTTCAAGTGGAAATGTGTTTGTGCTTTGAAGTTTGTGGAATAACTATTGTAAACTAAATTATCTTTGATCTAAATCAGTGAAAATCTTGTTTGTATGTAGAGTTTTAAGCAACTTTGTTTTGAAAAATTTGTTAAACAGATTATTAAGGGGTGTTTGGGATTGTGGTGTTCAAGGGTAAGGATTTACCACCAGGGACTCTTATAAGCTCAAACACACTAGGATAGTCTGTTTTAGCTAATTTATGGTCTTTGTTTCATTGCTTGCTAAGTGGAAATCTTTTTTAAAGGTTTTGTGAAAAACAGTCATTAGTGAGAATGGTTGTATGATTCTTCATTTTATTGTTGTCTTTGTGGATTCCCAGCTTTAAACTATAAGATTGTTGGTATCTGAGGTGTTCATAGTTTTGTATGCTCCATTTGTGTGTTCTTGTGAACATAATTGGTTCAATATTGTTGTCTAAACAAGCTAAACCATCAAATGGCCATTGTGACTGTTAGAATGTGTTTTAGGAATTAATGGTTGGTAAACAGATAGTATTTAGGGTTATTTAGGCCTACTTGTGTTCAGTTTGCTGATTGATAGCTTTTTGTGGGCTTTTAGCTTATTCAAAATTCATAGTTTTCTTTTTTACAAGCATCTATCTGATATCCATCTTCATAGTCTCATCCGATATCTGACAAAGAGGTTTTCTCCCTGTGAGATATCAGACATATAGGTGTGTTTTTTTTCCTTTTATAACAGCTTATATGTGTCTATTTTTGCTTATCGGAGAGCTTATCTTGGCATGTTTTTGCTTATCATTCACTCCCCCACAAGCCAACTGCTTGTGGGGTATCTTTTCCCAAAAAAAATAAAAAAATAAAAGCCAAAAAGGTTCTGTCATGGTTTCGAACATGCGACCCCTCGTTGGGGGACTTAGCGTGTTATCCATTATACCAGACCCTTATATATGTTAAGGGTTTGGAACTTTGGATACTTATACTCACTTTCATTCTATCAGCCTAAAATAAGTCGTGGGCTTATACACGGCTTATTGGCTTATTTAGGCTACCTTTTTCTTTCCTTTTATTTTTCCTTTTAAGTTTATTAGATTTATGATTGTTCTGAATTGGTTTTGTAATTTTCCCCTTTTCCATTTATCTTTTATACATTTTTCTTTTTCTATTTTTAGAAAATCAATAAAACATATTAAAAATAGATTTTAATTTTTACAAAAATACTTTTTAGGCTTAGATTAGTATGTCTTAGGTTTACATTTGAAAAAAATTTGGTTTTGACTTTTGATTAATTATTTTGATTTTTAGGTTTTTAATCAAACTTTAAAATTTAATAATAATTAATTAAAGTGTTTTCATAAATTTTGTTAATTTTTCTTTCTTAGTTACATTTTTAGGATTTATTTAAAAAAATTCATTTTTTCATATTTAGTTGATTTTTGCGTCTCGTTTTATGTATTTACGTCTTACGTCGTAGTCCATTTTTAGCGTAATTCGTCTTTCATTTTCTTTTCTTTTATCTTTCGAAAAACATAATCAATTCAAAAACGTCTTTAATATTGGCTTATAAACACAATACCTCCTCTGAGAACGAACTCTAATTTGTCGAGCATTTACGTTTTTCCTAAAACAGAGTGTTTAATACTTACCCACGACTTTGGTTTCTTGTTTTTCCTAAAGCAAGACACTAAAAACTACAACATCAAAATGGCGCCGCTGCCGGGAAAGTGTGTTTAGCCATATTTTTATACGTGTTTGTATGAGTTATTACGTTTTTTACCTTCCATTTTTGGGAAGCGTACAATTGTAATTATTCGTTTTTATTTTCTTGTATATATATTATCCATAAAATAAATAGTGTTAAATAGAACTCTGTTAACACAAAAATCGTTTTTTGTTTTTCTTGTGAATAATATATTATAATACGTAGCACAATGAAATTACAATATCTCAAAAATACGCGTGAAAACACACCCCATTAATTGGTGTTCCGTTGGTTATTGGGTGTATCGATTAAAGAAAGAAAAAGGCAAAATAGATAAATACTCTTAGTTGATTTAATCTTGATTAATACAAACTATAAGGTGGGTATAAGGCGGCTATATTTCACGACCTAAAGAAAAAAAGGCTCTTAAGTGCTTCGCGCCGCCTCATTTTCTCCGCTCGCTTGTGCATATGTTGAGAGTGACGATTAATTAAGGGTTTGCCAAACTCAAGTATTATTAATCTATTTTTGTTGCTTATATTATTGAACCCTCGAAACGTTTTGGTGTTCCACCAACGTTTCAAAGTCGAATGAAGGTTTTCACTTCACGTGATTACCTTCATTCCTTTGGATTCTCTAATCGAAGATCTTTGATTTGAGGATGTTTTTGTAGATTTGTTATCTACGTAATACACAAAAATACCAAAAAGATTAAAAAAACCAAAAACAACAAAAATATTCGTCTTTCCCTTCTATTTTCATAATTCTCTTCTTTAACCCTCTAAATTGTTTAAATCTCATAACGACGTTCTCGTTGCATCATTTCCAATGATGGTGGATATTTTTCTTCTCCATATTGTGGAGGTCCGCCCGACGGTGGTAATTGTTTTAATTGTGAGGTCTATGGAGGAAGAGAGGGTTATATCTATAACTCCCCTCCAAATGATCATGGTGACGGATTTCAATCCTACGACCAAGCTCCACAACCGCGTTCATCTTATTCGTGGTATGATTCGTCTTGTAATTGTGATGATAATCAAGATGATGAAATGAATCAAAACGCCTTTTGCAGTTATATGAGACGTAATAATGAAATTTTAACGATGATTCAAGAATAAGTGGCAACCCTAATGGCATCTTACATGCAACAAATAGCTTCTATGAAAACCTAGTTGCAAGAAAAAATTGATGCCGCTTTTAGAGAGTAAGATCGTTTATTTGACCTAAATCACGAGATGTGGGAAAAACATGTAGCTAAAATTGAGGAAGCCTACGCTAATGAGAGAAATAAAATTCTTTCGGTGGTTGAGGCTTTAGTGGAAAAACTAGCATCCCTGAGTTCTTCATCGAGTAATACCAATCCTAATCCCGAAGGAGAGGTTCAAATTATTTCGACTCCTACTACTCATACGCCTCGTATTGATCCCACTCTCTCTAATTTTAGAGTCGTGTATCCTTCGTCATCTCATAAGAACGTAGAGGAAACGAAAACGTCAACAAACGAGGTTTTTACAAAAGTTTTTGAAAAGAAACAACAACAAGAACTCGTAGGATATGTACCATCAATGTCAATTGTTGAAACACCTTTACCTTTGAAAAACAATTTTTCTAATGAAGAGGAAATTATCGAGGATTTTCTAAATCAATATACACCATATTTGGACGAAGAGAAACGATTTCGAAAAAGAAGAATACGATAAGGTTGTAAGGAAAATCGTTGACCCCTCGTTTCTTAAAGATGATCGAAAATTAATTCTTGAGGGACGTGTTAGTAATTTTGCTAAAATGTTTGAGAACCCGCTTTCGATCCCTCCAAAGGACAAAGTTGAGATCGTCAAGGCTAAACCGTATTCTGACGAGCCTTTTGTTCCTAATCCCACACCGTATGAGATTTTGGATTTATCATGTGAGAATTCTGTCGATTGACTTGCTCACATTGATAAGTTTTTCGATATCGAAGTCGAAACGACCAAGGCAAAATCTTCAAACGAAGAGCCTTCTATACCTAGTTTCACACCGGTTGAAGCTAGTGATTTGAATTTCGATGATTTAATTTCTCTACCTCTTCCACGGGGAAGAGAAGATATTTTTTATCCCGATGGCGATTTTATCGAGATCAAGCGTATTCTTGATGACCCGCCTTCGATTTTTGAGTTTAATGATGACCATTACGTTAGCCCGGAGGGGGATTTTTATTTATTGACTCACGTTTTAAAAATTCTAATCCCCCTGCCATCCACAATTTAAATGTGAAAGTTTTTAGTGTGCCTAAAATTGTTTTAGAAACGCCAAACAAATTCAATTTAATTAATGAAAAATCAGGTTTTCAGAATGGAGAGTTAAAAAATGAAAAAGGGAAAGATTTTGAAATTAATTTGAACAATGTCCCAAAGTTAACTCCGTCATCACCTCGTTTAATTGAACTTACTACAAGCTCGTCTACTCCTTTTGACGATGCTTTGTGTGGAGTTAGTGTGGGGGAAGCCCCATTTGTTTCCTCATACTTCTCCACAGAGGACGAGATTCTTGACCGATGTATCACTTTTAAAGGGGAAATCTCGGTCTTCCACCGAAGTAGTCAATGGAAGTCACTTCTACACTTATGGTGCGATTTGAGTAACTCAATTCGTTTTCCCACCCAATGTCCCACCCTTCTCTTCTTATGCTATTTTCTTGTGTCCCATTGGGACGATGCTCAAAGTCGTGTTGTTTCATTTATCATCCGAAAACGAGACACGATCTTTGACCCCAGTATGAGAACTATGTCTTTAATATCGATTGCTTTGGGCTTTGGGCTTTGGGCTTTTCATGTAAGACCCACATGACCATTACCATGATAATCCCTAAATGATCACATTAATGGGGATTCGAGTCGAACTTTTGACACAGTTATCAAAAACAAGGTGCCTCGTGGGGGAATTCTCATGCTTATCCTTGTAAATATTTTTGTTTTCTAATTACTAATGTGAGGGGATTTGTGCCCTCCAACCTTTGTTTCATGGTTGTTTGTGACTTGTTATTAAATAGGATCATCGTCATGATTGAATCCTCTCGTGTTCGTTTTACTCGAGCTTCGAACGTTTGCTTTGAAGATTTCCGATATCTGATGATATATCATTTTGTGTTCTAACAGTTATCTTTTCGCACAATTCATAAACAGCTTAAGATTAATTGTTAAACCCTTTCCATGCTATATCTTAGGCATTTGACTTTTCATCTCTAGTATGAGAGTGTTCCACCCTTAGACTCGAAACATTGAGGATAATGTTTAACTTTAGTATGGGGGGTGAATAGATACTTGACCTTGCTAAACCTTCACGCTCCCTAAAGTTTATATTTTTGTTATCGTTTTGTTGCAAATAAGGATAAAAATTGCCAAATTTTAATTTTTTTCTCATTTTTCATAAGTGTTCAAGACACGAATGTACGTTTTTTGATGTGACAGTAAGAGTAATTTTTGACTCGACCATGCGTGTTGAGCACTTAAATTCGATTCCTTAACTTTTTAGGCTAAGTCTCTTAAATGAGAATAAGAAATGATAGCTTTAATTATAAGTTACTACGCTACACGTAAAATGCGCGTATTATTTCAAAAACTCATGTGTTTTAATTATTTGCTTATTCTCCCCACGCTTGTATGTATTTAATTATTAATAAGTATTGACTTAGCGGTTTAGTCTCTATTGTTGGTTTCTAATTGTTTCTGATAGCTTCCATGTAATTAAATTGGGAAAACACTTAAGAATCGCCAGCGTCACGGTTTTGAAGTATTGACACCTGAATAATCAAAAGCTTCCCCCACTAATAATTTTAAGTGCATACTCAGTTAAATCAAGCAAAAATTTGAAGCTCACAAGGCCGAAAAATCTATGCAAAGTCGAAAGTTAAGCCTTAAAGTTAAAACCTTGAAGCTTTAAAGATCCAAAATCTGCTTCCGCATGAGGATATACGTCAAGTCATAATAAACACCTCATGGCGAGGTTCAATAAAAGACAAGGGCAAGATGGAAGTTATAATAAAAGCTCCATGGCGGAGTTGAATAAAAGATGGAGGTAAACCATGATAATCAAAGCCATCGATGATGAGGTGGGTTATAAAATTCATAGTAATAAGTCAAATGTTCAAACCTGTTATAAAACCGTGTTTATCGAATCTTATTTGTTGACTTAATTTTTTGACATCGTTGTCTATTAGGAAATATTATTAATCCAGATGATTTTGGTTACACCGTTCCGACTCTATTTTTGGACCCTAATCTCTATTTACGCATAAGTAAAAAATGTATCCTCGTGATCATTCAAGAAAAAATAAAATATATGAGATACCAATTAGGAATAAGGGAATCTAAGTACGTGATTAGAGCATATGAGTACTGTTATCATTACTAACTTATAAAGACAATGATCTCGTTACACGCTTGGCATGAAATTGGGTAAAAATCAAGGACGACGAACTTATCTCTATAAGTCATTCACGTGTTCTTTTTCATTGACCCTAAAAGTCACATTCTCGGGATGAAAATCATACATTATGTCTAAAACACATGTAATAATTTAGTGAGTTTTAAATTTCAATAAATGTCGTATAAAAACTAAATTTTGGAAATGCTACGGTACTTTATTCTAGCATTGCGTGAGTGCACGACAATGATTTACTATAGGGAAGTGATGAGACTGTAATTATACATAGTCTCATCGTCCAAAACGGGCTTAAAATGCTTAATTATATCATAAAATGCCTTGCAAAACCCTTGTATTCGTTCATTGTGTATTTTAGGTACGGATATCGTGAAAAGGAAAAAAGATCACAAAGATACAAGCAAAAACAAACACGGGAAACTTAGCCGCACAAAGAACCTGACCCGAATGGTAGTTTTCCAAAAACACCCTTGAAGAATTGAAGAAATACAAGTTTAATCCCTCAACTTTGAAGACTTGTCATAAATGACCCTTCAAGAATCATTTTGTACAAAATAAATCCCTCATGTTTCAAGACATGTCAAGTTATCCCTTGGAAATTGATCAAATTACATAATGAGCCCTTATGCTAAGTTGCAAAATTGTGTGTGCCAAATTTGACAAGTTCATTAAACTTGTATAAAAGGGAAATTGATGAAAAGTTGTGAGATTCAAAAAGAAAAATTGTTGAAACTCTGGGGGCCTTAACTGTGCAAACCATAACCCACTTAACCTATAAACCCGACCCAATTCACCCTTAGCCCATCACCTAGCCCAAACCTTTTACTTAACCCGGCCTCTAATTTAAACTACTCTAGTTTATTTTAAGTGCACCAAACACTTCTTAACCTCACCAATCAGATCTAATCACCCTTTTCAACCCCATAAACCCTAATTCCCAAACTAATATCAAAAAAGGCAAATTACTCTACTGCTCCAGATCTCAAATTGAACATAATTACACTCAACCCATGTGCTTTGTTTTGCCAGCTTGAATCCCATGGCCCAACTGTCACACCCCATCCAACATATAGGTGTCTAAAATGTACCACTTATTCAAACATTAAATAAAAACTAAGAGGAAATGGATTCCTCTTAATGCAGTTCTAGCAGTCTCTAAACTCTAGCCACTTTTAACACCATCCTTCATAACTACCTCACCTGAAAATGACACTAAAATCTGTCAACATAAAGTTGGTGACAACATAGGTTTAAGTTATCAAAACATCTTAAGAAACCTTGTCAACCACTGTAAATAAGTTGAAGAAAACAATTTATCGTAATGGACCATAATGTGATAATCATGTTACATACAACTACAAAGAAAGCACAATTATATCAGTCAAGAACACACAATAAGAACAATGGACCACGCTATAACAATCAAGAAGTATCCCATCACACACACAAGAACAATGCACCACACTATCCGGATCTTTCCCACACCACTAGTGGAAGATGAACCATATCCCCATCGAGATATCTTGCCTCCGAGGAGACGATGCACAAGTACTCATGACGGATCGTGCCCCACGCTCCACACACATCACAACTGGTCCCATAGACACCCATACATCTATTTACCAAAGCCAATCACAACCCAAACAAGATTCACATATCATAACACATATCAAAGCACATATGAGAACACATAAGCACGCATGTCACACAATAACACATCTATGTCCAAACATTTATAAAAAATATAGTACCAAAACATTTTAAGAAAACCACAAGTGTCATCTCCATCCCATACTAGAAGAAAATATTTAAAAACTCAGAGAAAATGGGACTATGAACTCACCTGATAGCACAGCAAGCTAGCACTCCTGCAAACCTATGAAATCATCCACGAAACCCTTAGCTCTGTTCTTAACACCCAAGTTAAGTACCAATCAAGGAGATGAATCTAATCCCCCAATCCCCACTATCTAGTTCTCCCTCTACAAGCTATTCTATATGTAAAAATCCAGTTTTTCCCCGGTACGGTTTACTAGTCACTAAACGATCACATGAAGTGAACTTAACACCACACTTGGTTCCTACCCTACTGGAGTTATGTTGTTATATGATCTAAGAACTACAAAAACCAATTTTACTTTCTACTTACACGTTTAACCCTTTTGTTTAGTCACTACGCCAAAAATCGTTTTCACCAAAACTGATTTTCTATACATGCTAAATGTTTGTCACCAAAAGCCCGACCTAAACACCATAAATTTTATTGAAAACCTCCAGTACTTTGATATATATTATAAAGAATTCCCAAATCAAAAATCTTTGGCTATCTCATTCGTTTGGTTAGGTTTTGACTCAAATTCCCGAAATTCAAATTTATTCCTAAACACAGCATTGTTTTTGTAAAATTTATTTAACGACCTTCCCAAACTCCATGTTTTTACCAACCTTACATTCTGGAAAAGTAGACTCTCTGAACTTAATTTAAAAAAAAACTCGACCAAAGGTGCTACCTACTGCCCAGAATAGTCGACACAAGACAGCCCTAAAAATCAGACTGTTTTACGCCTTTATGCACTAACCCTCTAAACATCATTAACTACCCCTAATTATTAAACAAGAACCCTAAAATCATTAATGGATCTTAATTACTATATTTTTTAGAAAATTAATAAAACCCTAGTCATCTCAATGATGGTTAGTTAACATTGTAATTAAGATTAATTAATAAAAACATAAACTGAATTAAGGTTTAATTGATCACTTAAATTGAATCAAGAAAAATTAATGGAAACTCTAAATCCTCTTGTAAAACATGTCGACTAAGAAACAGAGCTGGAGAAAATAATATGTTGTTTTGTATTTATACTAAAATAATGAGAATCCTAGCCCAATACAATTAATATTTTCCTTTATTTTTTCTTTTTTTCCTTTTTCTTTTTCTACCGTCCTTTATAAATTTTTTACCAAAAATAATATTTTTTATTTATTTTATTATTAAATTAGTTTTTTAATAATTATTTTCTTACTTATAATTTTTTATTAATCCCTTAATTAATTAATTACACCTAGACCTTTTAACTAGTCAATTTTACGCGATTACCGTAAAATACATAAAATATACAGTTTTATGAAAATTCTTAAAATATAAAATAAACTTTATAACTAAGTCCTAAATGAATTAAAACCATCCCGTAAATTATTCCCGTGACTAAATACCTCATCCGAGACCTCTAAACGCTAAACCCTAAATCGTAAGAATACGATCTAGTATAATACTTATACGTATACGTAAAAACATAAAATAACACGATACTCTATCATAGTTACATTCAAGTGAACTCATGAGCACGAACTATCCCCATCATAACATTATATAATGTACCAAGCAATACACGAACGATGACTAACATCCAATCCAAGGCTCAGATATAAACATATTGCACGTAAACGCACACTAAGCACATAATCAAAGTCAAACAGTCAAAAGTGACAAATCCAATATCTAGGGTTGTCACATCACTCCCTCCTAATATAAATCTCGTCCCGAGATTTACTCCCAAACTCCAACTTATTCTCATCAAACAAACGAGGATACATATCCTTGATAAAACCTTCACGTTCAAACGTGAACTCAGTTTATACTAAAATAATATCAACCAACAACACATAAGCCATAACCGTCCACGAGGAAACTTATTAAGACCAAGTTATGTAACCAACCTAACTAAATCTCGCAACTCATCAAACAAGAACTGTCTTGAAACCAAGTTAGGAGCCGTCACATAACTCGACGGGTTTAAAACTGTTACCCCGATTTCAGTCTTACTCATACATACCATAAATCAATACTCATCAAAATATAACCATTTGGTCTAGGGTCTAAATAAATCTCAAATTCTATCCCACTCATCTCTATGTTAACCCTCCAAGTGTTCATTAACCCAAAATACCCAAAACACAAGTTTAAACCATGTTGTCTGAAAATTAACCTTGAACTCGACACTTGTACAGTTAATTAGACCTAGCTACTGACCTCCATTTACTAAACATTATGAATATTTGAAAAGTACGTTCCGAGTACATAATTTTTTTCTTTTGAATCACCCAAAAAGCTTTAAAACAAATGAGTTATGACCAAAACGATTTTACCTAAAATCTGCCCAGACATTAGCGACAGTTTCTGACAGTTTAGCGACGAATTCTGACAGTTTAGCGACAGTTCCTCTCTAATCCGATTTAAAAAAACGATTTTAAACCTTAAAACCCCTTATTAATCACCAAATTCAAGCCCTAATTTATTTTAATTCTATAAAATTAAAAATACTCACCCATCATATGATTAAATACATGATTTTAACATATTTAATTAAATAAGAACAAAATATTAACTAAAAATTATTAGCTTTAGGTGATCAAAACCAAACTCTTTAAAAAACAAGCCATGATTATATGTTAAAGAATTTATATTTCACCTTATTTCAAACACGATTCCGACACTTCACCCTTATTTCACCGACTACCAACAACTATTTTAACTAATTGCAAATTCCATTTTTTACCATGTAAGACGCAAAACAAGATATATCGTTATCCCAAAAAGAAATCTCCACCCTCTCAATAGCCTCTACACTAAAAGTACCGTACAAACAAACACGTGAAATGAGGACTCGATAAATGCGCTACTACATAAGTTGAACATCCCAAAGGGAAACAAGATAGCAAACCATCCTAAGAATAGAATCGAAAAGTAGAAGCGAAATATACATATATAGGCATAGGTGTACATACACTCAAATCCATCCAACTTATACTATACAAGCATGTATTAACCCTCTTTCATGCAACCATACTTAGGAATCCATTGATGTCGTGGTACTTGTATAACTATGTTGGCCACCATACTTATACCAGTCCCCTTTCACTAATGCACTCCCTCCTATGATGACACTTATAAGAATTAATACTACACATAGCACATCAGTCTACCAACTCAAATAAGCAGCTAGATCCTATAACTCATATAAGCATAACCACAACATAAAATAAGATCCAAAATCCCATGTATTAAAATAACATAGCCAAAGCATGAAACACATAAACTCGTAGTCCAATTGAACCATCATAGAAAAAATTAAAAATGTATAAAGAACATTAAAACATAATTAAACGAAATCCAACAATGACTAGCGTATACGACTATGGTTCAACCCGCACTATTCAAAACTCGTAAAGAAAATAACATGTAGCTAAGTATGAACTTACTGTGGTTCAATTCATACTAGTCAAAACATCGCAATAAATAATATCCAAACACATCAATTAATATAAAATGCACACATATCCCTATGACGCCTATATGCAGGGACCCTTAAGCTATAGAGTAGGCTACGCGACTAGGCAACCTTATTCTCTGTAACCATTGTCTCTAATACCATTCTGTCACACCCACCCATGGCAGAATATGGGGCGCGACGTATGGATATCATCACAACAATAGTGTGTCTATAGAGAGAACTATATGAAATTGAAATGTCATAAAAAGGTGACACAATGTCATGACAATATCTCAAACAATGCAGACGTCTAGGTAAGTAGGTAACATGCCTACCTCGTTCCAAAGACAAACAAATAAACAAACATCAAACATATAGGTGTAAAAAATGTACCACTTATTCAAACATTAAATAAAAACTAAGAGGAAATGGATTCTCCTGATGCAGTTCTAGCAGTCTCTAAACTCTAGCCACTTCTAACACCATCTTTCATAACTACGTCACCTGAAAATGACACTAAAATTTGTCAACATAAAGTTGGTGAGAACATAAGTTTAAGTTATCAAAACATCTTAAGAAACCTTGTCAACCGCTGTAAATAATTTGAAGAAAACAATTTATCGTAATGGACCATAATGTGATAATCATGTTACATACAACTACAAACAACGCACAATTATATCAGTCAAGAACACACAATAAGAACAATGCACCACACTATAACAATCAAGAAGTATCCCGTCACACACACAAGAACAATGCACCACACTATTCGGATCTTCCCACACCACTAGTGGAAGATGAACCATATCCCCGTCGAGATATCTTGCCTCCGAGGAGACGATGCACAAGTCCTCAGGACGGATCGTGCCCCACGCTTCACACACATCATAACTGGTCCTATAGACGCCCATACATTTGTGTACCAAAGCCAATCACAACCCAAACAAGATTCACATATCAGAACACATATCAAAGCACATATGAGAACACATAAGCACACATGTCACACAATAACACATCTATGTCCAAAAATTTATAAAAGTATAGTACCAAAACATTTTAAGAACACCAAAAGTGTCATCTCCATCTCATACTAGAAGAAAACATTTAAAAACTCAGTGAAAATGGGATTATGAACTCACCTGATAGCACAGCAAGCTAGCACTCCTGCAAACCTATAAAATCATATACGGAACCCTTAGCTCTGTTCTTAACACCCAAGGTAAGTAACAATCAAGGAGATGAATCTAATCCCTAATCTACACTATCTAGTTCTCCCACTACAAGCTATTCTACACGTAAAAATCCAGTTTTTCCCTGGTACGGTTTACTAGTCACTAAACGATAACATGAAGTGAACTTAACACCACACTTGGTTCCTACCCTACTGGAGTTATGCTGTTATATGATCTAAGAACTCTAAAAACCAATTTTACTTCCTACTTACACGTTTAACTGTTTCGTTTAGTCTCTACGCCAAAAGTCGTTTTCACCAAAACTGTTTTTCTATACATGCTAAATGTTTGTCACCAAAAGCCCGACCTAAACACCATAACTTTTATTGAAAACCTCAAGTACTTTGATATATATTATAAAGAGTTCCCAAATCAAAAATCTTTGGCTATCTTATCCATTTGGTTAGGTTTTGACTCAAATTCCCAAACTTCAAATTAATTCTTAAACAGCGCACTGTTTTTGTAAAAATTATTTGACGACCTTCCCTAACTCCATTTTTTACCAACCTTACATTTCTGAAAAGTAGACTCTCTGAAATTAATTAAAAAAAAAGAAACTCAACCAAAGGTGCTACCTACTGCCCAAAACAGTCGACACAAGACAGCCCTAAAAATCAGATTGTTTTACGCCTTTATGCTATAACCCTCTAAACATCATTAATTACCCCTAATAAACAAGAACCCTAAAATCATTAATGGATCTTAATTTCTATATTTTATAGAAAATTAATAAAACCCTAGTCATATCAGTGATGGTTCATTGTAATTAAGATTAATTAATAAAAATATGAATTGAATTAAGGTTTAATTGATCATTTACCTTGAATCAAGAAAAATTAATGGAAACCCTAAATCCTCTTGTAAAACACGTCGACTAAAAAAAGAGCTGGAGAAAATAATATGTTGTTTTGTATTTATACTAAAACAATGAGAATCCTAGCCCAATACAAATAATACTTTCCTTTATTTTTTTTATATTTTTCCTTTTTCTTTTTTCATCGTCCTTTATAAACTTTTTACCAAAAATAATATTTTTTATTTATTTTATTATTAATTTTTTTTAATAATTATTTCATTACTTAGATTTTTTTATTAATCCCTTAATTAATTAATTACACCTAGACCTTTTAACTACTCAATTTTACGCGAAAAAACGTAAAATACGTAAAATATACAGTTTTATGAAAATTCTTAAAATATGAAATAAACTTTATAACTAAGTCCTAAATGACTTAAAACCATCCCGTAAATTATTCTGGTGACTAAATACCTCTTCCGAGACCTCTAAACGCTAAACCCTAAATCGTAAGAATACGATCTAATATAATACTTATACGTATACGTAAAAACATAAAATAACACCATACTCTATCATAGTTACATTCAAATGAACTCATGAGCACGAACTATCCCCATCATAACATTATATAATGTACCACGCAATACACAAACCCAATCCAAGACTCAAATATAAACATATTGCACGTAAACGCACACTAAGCACATAATCAAAGTCAAACAGTCAAAAGTGACAAATCCAATATCTAGGGTTGTCAAATCACTCCCTCCTAATAGAAATCTCGTCCCGAGATTTACTCCCAAACTCTAACTTATTCTCAGCAAACAAACGAGGATACATATCCTTGATAAAACCTTCACGTTCCAACGTGAACTCTGTTTATACTAAAATAATCTCAACCAACAACACATGAGCCATAACCGTCCGCGAGGAAACTTATTAAAATCATAAAGTTATGTAACCAACCTAACTAAATCTCGCAAGTCATCAAACAAGAACTGTCTTGAAACCAAGTTAGGAGCTGTCAAATAACTCGACAAGTTTAAAACTGTCACCCCGATTTCAGTCTTACTCATACATACCATAAATCAATACTCATCAAAATATAACCACGTGCTCTAAGGTCTAAATAAATCTCAAATTCTATCCCAACTCATCTCTATGTTAACCCTCCAAGTGTTCATTAACTCAAAATACCTAAAACACAAGTTTAAACCATGTTGTCTGAATATTAACCTTGAACTCGACACTTGTACAGTTAATTAGACCTAGCTACTGACCTCTATTTACTAAACATTATGAATATTTGAAAAGAAAGTTCTGAGTACATAAGTTTAGGCTTTTGAATCACCCAAAAAGCTTTAAAAACAAATAAGTTATGACCAAAACGATTTTACCTAAAATCTGCCCAGACATTAGCGACAGTTTCTGACAGTTTAGCGACGAATTCTGACAGTTTAGCGACAGTTTCTGTCTAATCCGATTTAAACAAAAAAACGATTTTAAACCTTAGAACCCCTTATTAATCACCAAATTCAAGCCCTAATTTAATTTAATTCTATAAAATTAAAAATACTCACCCATCATATGATTAAATACATGATTTAACATATTTAATTAAATAAGAACAAAATTATAACTAAAAATTATTAGCTTCAGGTGATCAAAACCAAACTCTTTAAAAAAAAGCCATGATTATATATTAAAGAATATATATTTCACCTTATTTCAAACACGATTCCGACACTTTACCCTTATTTCACCGACTACAAACAACTATTTTAACTAATTGCATATTCCATTTTTTTACCATGTAAGACGCAAAACAAGATATATCGTTATCCCAAAAAGAAATCTCCACCCTCTCAATAGCGTCTACACTAAAAGTACCGTACAAACAAACACGTGAAATGAGGACTCGATAAATGCGCAACTAATAAGTTGAACATCCTAAAGGGAAACAAGTTAGCAAACCATCCTAAGAATACAATCGGTAAGTAGAAGGGAAATATACATATATAGGCATAGGTGTACATACACTCAAATCCATCCAACTTATACTATACAAGTATGTATTAACCCTCTTTCATGCAACCATACTTAGGAATCCATTGATGTCGTGGTACTTGTATAACTATGTTGGCCACCATACTTATACTAGTCCCCATTCACTAATGCACTCCTTCCTATGATGACACTTATAAGAATTAGTACTACTCATAACACATAAGTCTACCAACTCAAATAAGCACATAGATCCTATAACTCATATAAGCACATAACCACAACATAAAATAAGATCCAAAATCCCATGTATTAAAATAACATAGCCAAACCATGAAACACATAAACTCGTAGTCCAGTTGAACCATCGTAGACAAAATTCAAAATGTATAAAGAACATGAAAACATAATTAAACGAAATCCAACAATGATAGCATATACGACTATGGTTCAACCCGCACTATTCAAAACTCGTAAAGAAAATAACATGTAGCTAAGTATGAACTTACTATGGTTCAATTCATACTAGCCAAAACATCACAATAAATAACATCCAAACACATCAATTAATATAAAATGCACACATACTCCTATGACGCCTATATGCAGGGACCCTTAAGCTATAGACTAGGCTACGCGACTAACCTAATATTCTATAACCATTGTCTCTGATACCATTCTGTCACACCCCACCATGGCGGAATATGGGGCGCGACGTATGGATATCATCACAACAACAGTGTGTCTATAGAGAGAACTATATGAAATAGAAATGTCATAAAAATATGACACAATGTCATGACAATATCTCAAATAATGCAGACGTCTAGGTAAGTAGGTAACATGCCTACCTCTTACCAAAGACAAACAAATAAACAAACATCAAACATATAGGTGTCTAAAATGTACCAATTATTCAAACATTAAATAAAAACTAAGAGGAAATGGATTCCTCCTAATGCAGTTCTAGCAGTCTCTAAACTATAGCCACTTCTAACACCATCCTTCATAACTACCTCACCTGAGAAAGACGCTAAAATCTGTCAACATAAAGTTGGTGAGAACATAGGTTTAAGTTATTAAAACATGTTAAGAAACCTTGTCAACCGCTGTAAATAAGTTGAAGAAAACAATTTATCGTAATGGACCATAATGTGATAATCATGTTACATACAACTACAAACAAAGCACAATTATATCAGTCAAGAACACACAATTAGAACAATGCACCATACTATAACAATCAAGAAGTATCCCGTCACACACACAAGAACAATGCACTACACTATCCGGATCTTTCCCACACCACTAGTGAAAGATGAACCATATCCCCGTCGAGATATCTTGCCTCCGAGGAGACGATGCACAAGTACTCAAGACGGATCGTGCCCCACGCTCCACACACATCACAACTAGTCCCATAGACGCTCATACATCTATGTACCAAAGCCAATCACAACCCAAACAAGATTCACATATCAGAACACATATCAAAGCACATATGAGAACACATAAGCACGCATGTCACACAATAACACATCTATGGCCAAAAATTTATAATAATATAGTACCAAAACATTTTAAGAACACCACAAGTGTCATCTCCATCCCATACTAGAAGAAAACATCTAAGAACACAGTGAAAATGAGACTATGAACTCACCTGATAGCACAGCAAGATAACACTCCTACAAACCTATAAAATCATACACGACACCCTTAGCTAAGTTCTTAACACCCAAGTTAAGTAACAATCAAGGAGATGAATCTAATCCCCCAATCACTATCTAGTTCTCCCACTACAAGCTATTCTATACGTAAAAATTCAGTTTTTCCTCGGTATGGTTTACTAGTCACTAAACGATCACATGAAGTGAACTTAACACCACACTTGGTTCCTACCCTACTGGAGTTATGTTGTTATATGATCTAAGAACTCCAAAAACCAATTTTACTTTCTATTTACAGGTTTAACCGTCTCTACGCCAAAAGTCGTTTTCACCAAAACTAATTTTCTGTACATGCTAAATTTTTGTCACCAAAAGCCCGACCTAAACACCATAACTTTTATTGAAAACCTCCAGTACTTTGATATATATTATAAAGAGTTCCCAAATCAAAATCTTTGGCTATCTCATTCGTTTGGTTAGGTTTTGACTCAAATTCCCGAAATTCAAATTTATTCCTGAACAACGCACTGTTTTTGTAAAAATTGTTTGACGACTTTCCCAAACTCCATTTTTTTACCAACCTTACATTTTTTAAAAGTAGACTCTCTGAACTTAATTTAAAAAATAAAGAAACTCTACCAAAGGTGCTACCTACTGCCCAGAACAGTCGACACAAGACAGTCCTAAAAATCAGACTGTTTTACGCCTTTATGCACTAACCCTCTAAACATCATTAATTACCCCTAATTATTAAACAAGAACTCTAAAATCATTAATGGATTTTAATTACTATATTTTCCAGAAAATTAATAAAACCCTAGTCATCTCAACGATGGTTAGTTAACATTGTAATTAAGATTAATTAATAAAAACATGAATTGAATTAAGGTTTAATCGATCACTTACCTTGAATAAAAAAAAATTAATGGAAACCCTAAATCCTCTTGTAAAACACGTCGAATAAAAAAAAGAGCTGGAGAAAATAATATGTCGTTTTGTTTTTATACTAAAACAATGAGAATCCTAGCCCAATACAAATAATACTTTCCTTTATTTTTTATTTTTTTCGTTTTTCTTTTTCACCGTCCTTTATAAATTTTTCACCAAAAATAAATTTTTTATTTATTTTATTATTAAATTCGTTTTTAAATATTATTTCCTTACTTATATTCTTTTATTAATCCCTTAATTAATTAATTACACCTAGACCTTTTAACTAGTCAATTTTACGCGATTACCGTAAAATACGTAAAATATACAGTTTTATAAAAATTCTTAAAATATGAAATAAACTTTATAACTAAGTCCTAAATGACTTAAAACCATCCCGTAAATTATTCTCATGACTATATACCTCATCCGAGACCTCTAAACGCTAAACCCTAGATCGTAAGAATACGATCTAATATAATACTTATACGTATAAGTAAAAACATAAAATAACACCATACTCTATCATAGTTACATTCAAGTGAACTCATGAGCACGAACTATCCCATCATAACATTATATAATGTACCAAGCAATACACGAACGATGACTAATATCCAATCCAAGGCTCAAATAAAAACATATTGCACGTAAACGCACACTAAGCACATAATCAAAGTCAAACAGTTAAAAGTGACAAATCCAATATCTAGGGTTGTCACACCACCCACGAGCTTGCCCTGCACCAAAGAGAACCTCTTCTTGGCTTGAAGACAAACCTAGACATATAATCAATCGGCCACAGCTCTTGTCGTGGTTTCCAATGTTACACCAACGTTTAAGATCATCCTTACAACTGCTGGCAACCCACATGTCTTGGCAGAGGTCACGAATCAAAGTTTTGACCAAATTTGATATTCAAATTTACAAGAGCAGAATGGAGAAATCACTGATTAGGGTTTACGTTTTTATTTTTCTTTTTAGAAGCTTGTAGCCCAGTATATAAGGCAACATTGGATTTCTCTTTCATTGTTCTAGATTTGACTAAAATTGTAATTCCTTTTTTATTAATAAAAATTTGGTATTTTAAAGCTTAAATATGTGTTCCATCTTTTATTTATGCAAGCGTTTTGAGAATCATAGTTTCATCTTTTCATTCCTTTTTCAAATGTTGAAAAGTTGGTCGACATAGGCGTGGTTCCAAAATTTGTTTTAATTTATGCAGAGGTGTGTTCAAATCCATTTCATCAGTTGAGTTTTACAAGTTTTTGAGCAAGTTTTTAAGAATTTTGAAAGTGTCAAGAACGTTTTTGAAAAGAGATTTTCCAAAACAGAAATTTGATTGTTATTATTGACTAATGCTTACTGTGTCAAGATTTTGTACTTTAATAATATTTATTTAAAGTGTTTTCACAAAGTTTTGTTAATATTTCTTTCTTAGTTACATTTTTAGGATTTATTTATAACTTTTCAAAAAAAATTATTTAATTTTTGCGTCTCGTTTTACCTTTTTGCATCTTTCGTCGTAGTTTATTTTTAGCGTAATTCGTCCTTCATTTTCTTTTCTTTTCTCTTTCCAAAAGTGTAATAAATTCAAAAACGTCTTTAATATTGACTTATAAACACAATACCTCCTCCGAGAATGAACTCTTATTTTTTGAGCATTTACGTTTTTCTTAAAACGTAGTGTTTAATACTTACCCACGACTTTGGTTTCTTGTTTTTCCTAAAGCAAGACACTAAAAACTACAACATCACACTCCCTTCATCATTTTCTAAATTCTTAGCTACATCTCGTGTGCGGTTTCATAACTATCGACTGCAACATAAACATCTTCAGGAAGTCCAATAAGAATGACTTGATTAGCTTGATCATCAGCGTCGGGTTGTTTAGATTCATTCTTAGTTAATTCTTCATCCGTTTGCTCATGACTAGATTAGGCCACTAGGTTAGGACTCGTACGATCACCAGGCATAATAATTGTTCGTCTCACATATGGACCCACGGTGATAGATATTACGATCATCCTTCCTAACGATTTACACTTAGCATAACGAAGAAGACGACAAGATCAAGTAGTGTAGTTCTCTTTGTTAAGCATGGGAGAACGATTCTCAATACCCGCAACATAGATGTCTTGTTGAGATGTCATAGTAAAAGTCGTGTGTAGAATAGGATCACAATTCGAAGAAGCGTGGGTCGTCGGTTTCTCGGTTGTTCGAATTTCGCCAAAAAAAACGTATTACCAAAATTTGAAATTAAAGTAAAAATGCCCTAAAAATAGTATAGAAAAAAATGGGTTACCGGTGACCTAATTTTTTTTTTATTTTTTTTGGAATCATGTTCTAGACTTAATGTTGAGGGTGGATAAGGTTCAAACACTACACTTCAAAAATTTTACCCTAAAAAAATTTGTATCCAGGTATTTGAAAAACTGTTATCCCGATTTTTTTTAAATGCCTATCCCGGTCTTTTGAAAAACTCTTACCTCGGTGTTTTGGAAATTGCGTATCCTAGTATATCGAAACCTCTACCCCGGTCTTTTCAAAAACCATATCCCAGTTCTCTTGAATAACGTATCCTGATCTTTAAAATTTTGCTATTCCGGTTCTTCAATATTTTTCTTATCCCGGTCTTTTTCAAACTCCCTATCCCGGTCTTTTGCAAAATTCATATCCCGATATTCAACTTTTTCCTATCCCGGTCTTTCAACTTGTGCTATTCCAGTTCTTCAAAAAAAAGTCCTATTCCGGTTCCAAGGGTTTTGGAATACCGAAACAACGGGACAAAATGCAATCTTACAAAAAAGCGAGGTTTTTGATCGTTTCCAACGAAACAAGTCGTACAACCAAGTATTATAACCTTCAAGGAACCATAAAAATGCAAACTTTTTGGAATTCAAAGGAAAAAATTTTGAATCCAATCACGTACTATGACACAAAATCCAAAGTAAAACCAATGTTTTTCAATGATTTATGATGAGAAAACCCACGAAAAACAAGCTAACTACGAATCCCTTGGCGAATGATACCACTCGTTAGGATGCATTAACACACGAAATACATATATGTAGATGTAGCCGCGGGTATGATTGTATAAAAAGATAGATTACGAAATATAGAGATAAAGAAATAAGACGAAGAAGAAAGATAAAACGAAAAGAAGAAAGATTAGATTAAAAAGAGAATGAAAGAAAACAAAGATGGTGATTTTCCTAGTGAGAGAAACTAAAACACACATAAGTATTTTATCTCTCTAAAACTAAACAAATGGGAAAACACACACACAATGAGGTGGTTTGGACCTTTGATACTAAGAGTAACACGAGTGTAAGGCCTTCTCATTTGTGGTTTTGGGGATAGTTCCTGTTAACTAAACAATATTACCTTGAAACTCTCGACACCATTAGATAGAATTTTCCACGAGCTTCGCAACGGTATGGTATATGACCATCACTTTAAACACGGCTAACAATATGTTTTCAATTCATTCATTATTTTATTGGTTTTAGGAAAAAGAAACTCGATGAAACTTTAAAGGAAAAAATGTTTTCAATAATAGTTATGTGGGTCTTATTCATCTTCTGGGTTTACAAATAAAAAATTATGTACTTTTATCTTAGTCATCAAAGAAAATTCTTTTAACAATATGACATGTACTTATTTTAATAACAACATACCTTTTAATGATAATTTTGACGAGTTTTTTTCTTCAATACTTACATTAAATCTAAAATGATTTATGATCGAAAAATTATTGATTCTTGTGCCAATCAACATATGACACACACCGATAAGGAATTAGATAGTGTTTATTAGGGTGACAGAACCGGTTAATCAAACCGGTTTCGATTAGTGTTAAAAAATTAGTGTTGGGTCAAAGACCAAAAAAACCGGTTAGACCGGTTAACCGGTTCGGTTACTAACCGGTCTAAGGGAGAAAAATGTATAACCGGTATAACCGTTACTAACCGGTTACTAACCCGTTCTAACCTATGGCTATAAAATAAAAAAATTGAAAATCTAAAAAAAAAACCTCTCTAACCGGTTAACCGAAAAATCAGGTGGAAAAAACTGGTTACAAACCGGTCCCATACCCCCAAAACCTAAACCAGTTACTAACCGGCAGTTAGTAAAAAACCCTAACCGGTTTTTTTTAATAACCGGTTAGAACCGGTTCTGGTTTTCGGTTATGAACCGGTTAGCCGGTTACTAACCGGTTTGGATGTGCACCTCTAGTGTTTATGTTATTTCCCATCTCAGAATTAAAGTTTGACATCCTGATGGGACTGAAACCTTTGTTTTTTAGATTGGAAATCTCGAGATTGCCTTATGGATTGATTTTGTTTGAGGATTGGTTGTATTAGAATATTATGCTACTTTGATTTATGTTCAAAATGTTGCTAAAATAAATATGATCTTTGTTTCTTTTGATGAGAGCATATATTATTTTTCAAATCAAGATTTGAATTTGAAAAATGTTTTGGGGATTGATATACAGTGTGGTGGATTATATTGTTTGATAATAAAGGTATAAAAAGTAACCTGATTAATTCTACTTACACTTTTTCTTTATCTCAACATGATTGGCACTGCATGCTTGGTCACCTTGCAGATCGAGTTCTTAAAGTTCTTAAGAACCTTTTGAAATATGATATAAATGATTAATCTGACTTTTATGAAATATGTCAAAGAGCTAAAGAATTTTTCTTTTAGGTGATCATGCCTCTTCTTGTCTTGGTACTCTTGTGCTCTTAGATCTATGAGAACCTTATAAGGTTATTTGTTATGAGAGTTATATATATGTTTAGATTGTTATAGATGATTACACAAGAGTTGTTTGGGTTCATCTTACTAAGACTAAAGATGAAGTTCTTTCTTAAATAAATGTTTTTATAACTTGATTGAAAATCAATTTAGTAAAAAATTTAAAGTTTTTAGAAGTAACAATGAAACAAGATTTTCTAATCAAACTATAACAAATTAAAGAAGACTTCCATCTCCAAGTTTAACTCAGTTTGTAATAAAAAAAGGAATTATTCATTAGATTTTTTTTTTGCATATACTCCAAAACAAAATGACATTGGTAAGATGAAACATAAACATCTGTTGTTAGATGCTTTCTGTTCCAGGAGATAACTTTAAGGTTCTTGACTAAGTGTGTTCTAACTACTACTTATCTAATTAACATATTGCATTATGTTGTGCTAAATGGAAGATCTTCTTATGAGATGATACATGAAAAAATGTCATACTCTGTCTTATATAAGAGTTTGTGGATGCTTATATTTTGTTACTTATCTAAATAATCATGATAAGTTGAGTAGTAAATCTGAGAAGTGTGTTTTGATGGGGGTATTCTATTACTAAGAATGGATATAGGTTATATGTCACACCCTAACTTGGTGAAAACACGAGATGTAACTTCATGAGCATCATCACAACACATTGATGTCACAATAGAGAAAGCTAAATGCATTAAAATAAGCATTGAAAAACATTGCAACACTTCCGTCCCAAGAAAACATAAAGAAGATGGGACTATGAAACTCACTTGATGCACAACTACTGCTTTACAATCTTTGCAAATCAACTATCAATCAACTAGAAACAAATAAAACACATGTTACGCTCGATTAGGCTAAATGCGTAACATGATGTAACAACCAAATGATGGATTACTAACTTATAACTAAGTTCATAACCCATAAACTAAATTTCCCAAACTATATTTACACTATAGACACTCTTAAACTCTTACTTTCAAATTCCCAAAAGACTTAATTTTGTAGCAATCACGTTTCTTATCGTGCTTGCTTTTTGTTATCCTTTTTTTGTGATAATTATATTGCTATCCAGATTACACGTAACATATTTTTTTCAAAAAGAACCAAATAATGTAGACTGATTGTCATTTCACTCGTCGGCATCTTTAGATGGACACCATTACTTTGCGTTTGTTTCTTCTCTTGTGTTTTTTTCAACTTAAAAAATTCTCAATGTTCTTCGCTACAAAATTATGAGTTTGGGGAGAGACGTTAGTTAATAAGGTCGTCCCAGTTGTATCAGCCTATTAAACCACCTAGCTTTAAAGCATCGTCTTATTCTTTTGTGTTTATGAGTGTGTTTGGCAACACTAGCGCAACTGGAGTATGTTGTTGGAGCGGGTCGCTAAAATATGGTTTGGAACTTTTTTTAAAAGCATTTTATTTAATAATTTATTTTCTTATATGTTCTTATAGACATGTCAACCAAAGACTTATTTTTGAGAATAATTTATTTTTATTAAAAAATAGTAAGTTACTTCTTGTAAACTTGCATGCCAAACATGCATATAATGCTTGTAGAGACTTGTTACAAGTATGTGATGCCTTTTATAGTGTGTTTACGTCCACTGATCGATGCTAGATGTTCATAAGCCAAACAAATCCTACGTAACAATATTGGGTCGTTGTTACAAGTATGTGCTACCTTTTTGGTGGTTATTATGTAACCAAATTTTTTTTTCCAGAACTAACCCCATGCATAGAGAGTAGTAACAGTGTAAACTTGATTTTCGTTTTAATTCAGAAATAGGAAAGCTCGAATATTTTACATTTACTTAAAGATTAGGCTAAAAGTAGTGGCAATTTAAAATCCTATCGTCACCTCAACTTTTTTTACAACTCAAAAACTCATCTCACTATGGGAATAATTAAGGAACAAAAAACTCACCTCCACCTCACCCAATTTTATATAAAACATACCCAATTAAATACCCTAATACACTCACATTTTATTTAAAAAATAAAAAAAGAAAAGTTGGCACACAAACCGAGCGGTGAGGAAGTAATTACTGGTGGGTTTTTAAATAAAACCCACGCGTAACTTGTTGTGAGGTTTATAGGATTAGTTTTGGCCACATAGGACTCACTCGTGAGATTATATACCAATTCCCTCCGGCCTTAGAGTTAGAAATTAAAGATAGAGGTAGAGATGTCCGTGCCTATAGTATCAAATATGAAAGTTGTAGTCATTAACTCAACAATCCGTAGCTATAAGTGTTGGAGTATGCTCGTGTCATAACAACTAATTATACGGCTAGACACATATGGGCCTATGGGGTCACACACATATACACTGAGGTACCATTTCAATATATTGTGTTTATTGTATTTACGGTATATAAACAACCTTCGTAACTCGAGATCATTATTGGGCTTCTAACGACTAGTAGAGTACTTAGTTATTAGACTTGTAAAAGTGAATGGCAAGGTCCATACAAAGCCCATTGAGTCCGGCCCATTAAGATGAAAAAAGGAAGGAGTTACATTTGTGATAAATATTAGTTATTAGGGAATAACTCAAATTTATTACATTAAACACATTACCAAAACTCCTCCCCCTTTCCTCTAATTTGTTTTTGCACGGTTTTGAGATAAAGAACACGAGGGTTTATGCTTTGTAATTATCTCCATCTTTGAATCTTGTTTATTCAAAGGGTGTTACTAGGTTACGGGGTTTAAGACTAGCATCTATTGGTATACAAGGATGTGTGGTGTGGATACATCATAGAGGTGATCTCCTTTAATCACTTGGATTCATTTAGTTTCTTGGTTAGATCATGTGGTTATTGTCTCCAATCATTTGTTGCCGTTCGATCCTACCGAATCACGTTACAAAGGTATACTTTTATTGTTTATTCTTTAGATTAATCATATGACTATATGGATCCGTTGATAGGTGATCTTTCCGCTGCGTTTATTATCTATTCATATAATATTATATGGATAATCACCTATAGTGGTATCACGAGCCATCATAGATGTTATATGATTATCGGGTATGCGTAAAAATGGCTAAAAATAAGTGTTTTTGATGGTTTTGTTAAACCAATTTTAAAACAGCCCCTATGGCCTTATTTTTGACTTATTACAGATTTTTAGAAGGTCTTATAATATGTTTTTAATGGTCTAATAGCCACGGGTTACGCATATTTTAATGGGTTTGTTACCGGTACGTGTAAAATGACTTAAAACACGTTTTTTGGAACGATTATTGAATCGAGTTTTAAACAGCCCTTATGACCATATTTTCTGTAAATATATGATAATTACAAGGTTTCTAAAATGTGTTTTTAAGGTCCTAAGGTCATTGGTTACACGTACCAATTGGGGGTTTAATTAATTGTTGATTATTGCTTCGATTTCGTTGGCTAACAAGTGTATCTTGTTGTTTATTTTATATCCATGGCAGATACATGCATGTTTGGTCATGGAATTAGCCAACACCTTGTTATATTCATAATCTTATGGTATTATTATGTTTCGTATGCAAAGCCGATGAAAACCTAGACCAAATATGACATGTTGTGTATTGATTTGCATTTAATTTCAGTTTTGGGGATTTGCCATTGTTTCGGCTTCAAGAATATGTTTTTAATGTTGGTTATAGCCATTGTTTGGGCACTTTACAGTAGGTTGCTGATAGGTTAAATGTTTTTAGTCAAAAATCATTTGTAACCGATGCTTGGATAGGAATGGCTAAAGAATTAAAGACATATTGTGATATTCGGAGCTGCTGAGTGACCTGCCCTAAAACGTGATTTCCCGGAGTTCTAAAAGGAGATAGAAGCCCAAATTTGGTGTGCTGATTCACAACTCATGGGCCTTCAAAAGTATCATCTGGACCTCAGGCTAGGGAAGACTCCTTCTATAGGTTTTGGGCCCTAGAAGTCGACTGAATTTTTTTGGCAGATTTGGGCCTCATGTTCATTTTGGGTTCTACTTGCTCTTGATTGTCTTGAAGCAAGTGGGAGCCCACTTTGTGGTTGTTTTGACTTACCCTTAGTTGGCTTCTTGGTCCTCGTGATGGCTCACGAGATCAAGCTTAGGTTTTTCATCGGTTCGAGGCTTTGCATACTTGTGGTTGTGTGGTTGCTTATTTGCTTGATATCTTGCTATAACTTGCAAATGTTTTTCTAAAACTTGATACCAATCACAAACCATTTATAAAACTAAATTTTTGATTTAGTCTAATGTTTAAATACGATTTAAAACAAAAATCTTGTTTTCATAATAATTCATAACATGTTATGAATGTTATTTATTTTATGTATTGTCTAAACTAATAATACTTCCACTTAGGTTTTATATTAGTCTTTAACTTGGACAACTTGACACGCATAAATTAAAACAAGATTAGAATTAAGTTAAGAAATGTTTTTAACTTGTGCTACGATGGATGAATGCATGCTTCCTCGTACACACTTTTGATTTGTAAATCAAACTTTTATACCCGTCTCAAATTTAAGTCATGCCGTCCAATCGTTTGAGATCACTTGCAATTACTTTTTGCATCTTGTGAGACGGATGTGAATTGTAACCCAAGGTGATTATTATCTATGCGTGAGACCTAGACTTATTCTCGCATGTTCTCAAATTGGATGACTTAATCGGTACAACGGTGAGACCTTGACCGAGGCAAGGATGGGACTAAACATGCCAGTTTGACATTTAGTGAAATGTTTGCTTGTGTCATGAGTCCCATAAGGATCTAAGAATTGCACAAGATTTGCAATTGATGAACGTCATCTACCTGTTGAATCTATCATTCCTAGCAGATCAACTGATGTGGTGGTGGAACCTCAATGAGGATCTTAGCCTTTTCGTAAAATTAATTGTTTTTATTAACTTGGGTAGTTAATTTTAAAAAGATAATTATCGAAAATACTAAATATGAACTTTGTATTTCTATTAATGATTTTGTGCAACACAAACCGTAAACAAAGTTTGTTTCCTTTTGTGTTAGAGTAAAACAAACTAAGTCTTCTTTCCTTGTAAGAATAAGACTCGTTCCCATCCTTTCTCCTTGTATGAGAAAGTTGTAATAGGAACACTTGAATCTTCTCAATTCTAATCAATCTTAATACACACCTACTCAAGAAATCGCATTATCTTGTAAGTCAAAACGATTAAGTACGGTTGCATATCTTAAAGTGTTAAGATATTGTATGAGTCTTGATTAGAAATTGAAGTCTCATTAAACCGTGAGAGGAAAGGAAATTACTAGCATGTTTTTATAGTATATTTTCCTTACACAAACAAGTTTCATAAGATTCTACACACCTTTGAGGTAAAGTAAAAAGAGGAATTACATGCAAAACTTTCAAGTTAATGGCATCGATGGAAATCTCATCACAAATATAGTAGAACTTGATACTTTTCTTTGAATATCTATGTACATGTTTACTAGTCTACGAGACTCACATTGGCTATAATGTGTAGACATTCAAAGAACTAGAAAGTATACAAATTGCTACTTGATTTTTCACTAGTATAGATACATTCAAAATGTTGTCTAAACTAATGGGAGCAATGCATTTTTTTAACCATAGGACACACTTGTAAAGTTGTCTTATTCAGTGGGAGCTATGAGCTTATCACCTTGTAAGTGACCCACTTAATTTCTAGATTGTCTTGAAATAACATCATAGTTTTCTAAGCCTTATTGCATATTACTTAAAAGATAACTAGTCGCTTTTCTGATGTCGCTTCCCGAAATGTTATCTAAAAATAGTTATGCATGATTGCTTATTAAATGATGAAGTTCTACATAACCCTTCTATACAAGCTTGATTTAAGTATGACTTAAATCTTATTATATCTGTGATATTTTTATATTATTCATATATGATGTTGTGTCATGCTCAAGTGGGAGAATTATTAGAGTGTGCAAGGTACAACACAATATGGCTTATAATATTCTATTAGGACTTAGACATATTGATGTATGTTGCCTAATAGAGAACTAATGTCAAGAAATAATAAAAATTACTTCATCGCATTACCTAAATGTTTTAGCTAATAAGCATATGTCTTCTTGTAAAGAAATAAATATGAAGTATGTAAATTAACTTGAAATGACTATTGAAGCCAAAAGTAGGCATTCAATAATACTTTATTTCTAGTATATTTATGTCTTCAAGTAAAGACATAAACATGAACTTCCTTGAATTGTTCAAAGACTTATAAAATAAAGTAAGTACTTGACTTGTTGTGTCTTCTTGTTAGGGAATAGACAATGATGTTATTGGATTGTTCAATATCTTATAAAGTATATTTAGCGGCCAACATGTTATGTTTTCTTGTTAAAACAAGAACATGAAGTCCTTGAACTACTAAAATAATCATACTTTATAGCATGCAATCGGCTTGAATATTTTGTTTATGCAATTTGGTTTGGCCAAATTATAAAATATGTGAGCCAAAGAGTATTATGTTATCAAAGGAATTGTGATACTGTCTCATAATTGCAACACTATGTCTCATGTGTAAAATCAAATACTATTGTTATTATTTGATCCTTGATAACATTAACTACTCTCTCTCTCTTGTATCTTATTAAGGTTAACAAAATTTTGAATATGCCCGTGCTTATTCAATATGGTTCCAAACATGAAGGTAACTAAGAAACCATCAATTTATGGAATGGGATGACTCCCAGTAAGTCTTAGTTGAACTCTTGAATTTGTTAAAATCATGTTAGACGTGTTATTAACAAAACTTGAATCAAGAAATTTCAGTGTATTTTATACATCCCAAATGAGAACAATTCATTGTTGCTCGACATGCTGTGTACTTGGAGAAAGTCTCCTCTTACAAGAAGCAAGTGGGAGCCTTTATGCATCTTTGAAGTAAGTAATGAATAAAATACAACCTTCTGAATACACTAGTGAACGACACAATTGAGGCTGAGCAAGTAAATGCAAAAGCCACAAAGTGTTGTAACTTCCATTCGCATATCCTCAAGGATACCTCAAGCACCTGAAGATATGAATGTCATGTCAATGTTGAGGAATCTAAGTTAGAGAATCATAGTGAACCTCATAACTATGGATACTCATTTTTAGATTTAGAATCTAATAAATGACTCAAAACTATGAATGGTTAGATGTAGTCCATAAAAGAAAATCAAATTTGGAATTTGATTAGCTTTCACTAATCAGTAAGACTGATAGGTTATACATGGTCTTCTATGAGAAGATAGATATGGACACAATTGTACACATTTATACACACTCCCTTTGAATAGAGTTTAAGGCATGCTCAAGCAATTGATCATGATTTAAGGCTTTATTTTATTTACGAGTGTTAAATTAATAAAGATATTAATTACCATACTTTATTTCATGAATATGAAATATGGAAATTGGTGTACAGACTCTATAAATCCAAGTGTGGATTAGAGTATGCATCTAGGAGCTGGAATCTTAAGTTTGAATCAAGGATATGATCATGATTAAAACAAAGATAACTCTTTAAGCTAGTATGAGCATATTGTTTTGTTTGTTCTTAAATCTCATATGTTGTTAACATATTGGAAATAACATTCCATCAAAGCTAGGTTTTAATGTTTAGTTTGGAATATATTTCTATTGAGAGACAAAAGAAATAACAAATATAACCTTGGAACATATGCTTATTAGGAAAAGGCATACGCGGTTAATAAGTCTAAATATGACACATCACTGAGAAAGTCTCAAAATTCTATCTCATGTGATAAGATTGATTATGTACATGGAAACTTTTAGTTTACCTAGTGGATTCATTACATATGATATGTGATGTATTAGACTAATGTTAATACTTGCATGAATGCAAGATGAACTGATCACAAAGTATCTAAGTGAAAGTCATTAGACTACTATATACTTGATCATCGTTTACGATTTTAGCTAAGAAGATTAGTGTTGAGTTTATACACTAATGCTTACTTCGACTGAGATGGTACTCAATACTAGTGATAGTAGGATTTCATCTTCAATGATAATACTATTACCTAGATGTGCTTGATGAAAAGCATTGTTGCACTACTCATTAGTAAAATAAGAATACTTTACACTTTGGGAAGATGTTAAGAAGATTGTCTTAAATAGGTGTTCTACTTGCTTCAAACAACCTATGTAATGTACTATGGCGATGCTAGTATTACTGTATTAGCACTTGAGCGCACATATACAAAATGACAATCATCGTATTATTCAAAATCTTCACTATTATGTGAGTTTCTGAAATAAGTATTCTCAAAGTTCACTCAGATGACAACTCAACAGGTCCTTATGTAAATTCAATGTCTTTTAGTCAAACATGTTCATCATGCTTGGAACATTGGACTTTGACCTTAGAGTAGTCTCATGTATATCTGTTTTTTTTAGTATTTGGATAATGGAACGTTAAGCAGTTTTACTAAATAATGAATTGATATACTTGGTAGATCGTCTTCATTTGTACTACTATGTTCTATATTAGCATGTTTAATCCATGAATAATTTAGTTATTCTAAATTATCCATTGTCAGTTGACGATACGAGAGTATTGTTGAATTAAGACAAGTGTGAGTTGGTCATATTCATTAGGAATGAATATTAATTGATGATGCCGCCAAACTCATATGTGTTCATTGGATGAACATTGGATTGACCCAACCTACGAGAATTCACTACATGGATCGTCGTCAATAGTGAATCTCGTAAGTGGTTGAATCTCTCATCCTTAGACTTGAGATGCAAGTAGGCTTTGTATGTGTGGAATGTCAATCTTTGATATGGTTAAACGTTGTCCTGAACAAGGCTGCTATAAAGACCATTTTCAGGTGCGATGTGAAACACATGAATGACACGTGCAGTCAAAATAGGATTTGTTCCTCCACTTTTATTGGAGTTAGATACTATTGGGCCCCTTGATGAATTGTACAGATGTATGTGTGGCCACACCCAAATGTAATTAAGATGATTCTTGATTAATTTGGTAATCTAGTTCAATTTCTATATCGAGAAACAGAGTAGTTAAACTTAAGAATGACTGTTGATCCATGTCTAAAGTTTAACAGAGTATCTGAAACAAAAGGATGACTGATATCTAAACCATTTAAATAAGATGTTTGAGAAACTAACCTCATACGTTTCTAGGGGCATTGGCGTGTTGCTAGACGCTAACCATTGCTTGTATAATTACATGATTATTATGACGTGCGCAAGTGGGAGCTGTTGGAGTATGCTCGTGTCATAACAACTAATTATACGGCTAGACACATATGGGCCTATGGGGTCACAAACATATACACTGAGGTACCATTTCAATATATCGTGTTTATCGTATTTACGGTATATAAACAACCTTCGTAACTCGAGATCATTATTGGGCTTCTAACGACTAGTAGAGTACTTAGTTATTAGACTTGTAAAAGTGAATGGCAAGGTCCATACAAAGCCCATTGAGTCCGGCCCATTAAGATGAAAAAAGGAAGGAGTTACATTTGTGATAAATATTAGTTATTAGGGAATAACATAAATTTATTACATTAAACACATTACCAAAACTCCTCCCTCTTTCCTCTAATTTTATTTTTGCACGGTTTTGAGATAAAGAAAACGAGGGTTTATGCTTTGTAATGATCTCCATCTTTGAATCTTGTTTATTCAAAGGGTGTTACTAGGTTACGGGGTTTAAGACTAGCATCTATTGGTATACAAGGATGTGTGGTGTGGATACATAATAGAGGTGATCTCCTTTGATCACTTGGTTTCATTTAGTTTCTTGGTTAGATCATGTGGTTATTGTCTCCAATCATTTGTTGCCGTTCGATCCTACCGAATCACATTACAAAGGTATACTTTTATTGTTTATTCTTTAGATTAATCATATGACTATATGGATCCGTTGATAGGTGATCTTTCCGCTGCGTTTATTATTTATTCATATCATATTTATATGGATAATCACCTATAATAAGTTATATGGCTCATCTTCTAACTGTTTAATCACCGGCCACTAAAAATATACGACTAAAATCAACAAGTTGAAAAAACACACAATGATGATAAATGTGATCATGAATTATAAACTAAAGGAGATGGATACAAGTTCATGCATTCAATGGGAATTTGGGGGGGGCTTTAACTCCAGATAGCCTAAAACATATCCCCTACCAAAGTGGTATAACTGAAAGTTGATGCTTTTTAGCAAAAATCATGAGCAAAATTTAATTAAAAGAATTATAGTATAAAAATATAAGAGTATGGAACAAAAGGTGTAACTCATTTAATGAGATTATTAAAGTAAATCTACCTTTGCATATGTTTTTGTCTTTCTTATCTGTGCATGAATCAGTTTAACCCAAGTTTATGCATTATCTGTAGAGATATAAAGTGAAAGACGGGACCTGAGGGGAGCAGGTTAAAACCTACCCGCGACTATCAAGTCACCCGCGACTTTTATCCTCTTGGAAACCACTCACGCGCGACTTGATCGTTTTGATCAAATTCTAACGTGAGTTTGTAAACAAACCGGACCCATATATTTTTTTACAGTTTGGTCATTTTTAAAAAAAAAATTAAAGTTTTAATATCCTTTTTTACCAACTAAATCATCCTCATTTTTTCACACACAATCTCATCTAAAATAAAAACCCTCCTCTCCATTATCACTAATCATGTCTCAAGAAAACACATCTCGGTCCGCCAACAATAGTCGAGGACGGCAAACACATTAGACAGTCGCGGAGGAAAATGCTTTGGCAAAAGCTTGGGTTGTCGTGTCTGAAGACAACGTTCATGGAAACGAGATAACGGAGCAGGGATTTTGGACAAAAATCCTTGAGTAATTTGAAAGCAAAACGAAGCAGCCCGGGGCACGTATGTATGATTTTTGAACGGGAAGTGGAAGTCCGTTCGACTGGCTCTAGTTCGGTTTTGTGGGATTTATGATAACTTGATGCGTATGCCGCCTGAAAGTGAAAGTGGTGCAGGGGATGGTGATGTTTTTAACCGAGCATTGGTGTATTATGAAACTGATGTTGGGCTCCCGTTCAAATTTCGTCATTGTTGAGCGATTATGAAAGACAATCCGAAATGGCGGCAGGTTGATTTGCAGGGGATGCCTTTTTAGTTTGTTTTTTTAAATGTTGTTTTTAAATTTTCTATTTATCGTTTTTAATTTCGTACCGTGCTATAATTTTCTGTGTACCCGTGTTTTAATAAAACGTATGAATAAAATATTTAATAAAAAAGTGGGAGTGATATATAGTGAGTTGTAGTGAGTGTGATTACCCTCCAAAGGTGTGTGAGTGATTTTTTAAAAAGCTGACGTGGAGGTGAGTGAGTTTTATACCACTCCCCCAGTCTTATTAAAAACTCGTAAACCGTTACTAATTTTTTTGATATTTGTGTGAATTTTTTAGGCTTTAAGCTTTGAACATGACTCACATATTACCGTAGTTACTACAAAATAAAAGATATTTACTTATAAAAGTTTTGTTTACTAATAAAAGGGTACTCCTAATAAAATTTACAATTACTTAAGTCGTTTTAACCTTTTCTTACTTAAAACACAATTAATATAAAAGTAGCCAAAATAAGCTTTTGCTTACTTTTTTGCATACTACAAATAGTAATTATAGGTTTTATACTTTTACTTACTATTTTGCATACATTTTCTTACTTTTTATACTTTTATTGATTCCCATATTACTTAATTTTTTTAGTAGGAGTTGATAAAAAAATTGATAACTCTTTTTAGTAGAAATTGATAGAAAATACTTTTAGCGCCCCTTATTACTTACTTTTATCACATTTAATTTTGTAGTGTTAACAAAATTTATGTTGGTCATGTCATAAATTTTGTAGTGTTAATAGTATGAGATCATCGTAAAATATTTAACTTGAGACTCGAACTCGCATATTATGATTTATGGACACCATGTGTGTTCGAAGACAAGAATCTCAAGAGTGTAGCACCAAGAAATATCGGTGGAATGAAAAAACTTTGGCCACCAAATCATGAACAAGTGCTGCTATATTCATTCCTAGGGTCGTCGGTTTTGCTTTTATTACAGGATGTACAGGTGCACCGTGCACGACAGCACGAGCTTGCTTCAATTTTTTATCAGGTCAACTAATGTTGATAGGTTTTTCTACTAGAAATTGGCGTCTAAAGTTAAAATTGGGCATGAGTTGGTTTCTTGCATTACTTGAAGCCTTGTGATTTGCATAGTTGATGTTGAGGAGCAGAGAGGAAAATTGCAGTTGAAATGTTGGTTTGCTATAATGTTGTTTGGTCTTTGAAGGGAAAATCTAAATAGGAGACTAGAGATATTTCTAGCAAGCTAGAATCTTGTCCCATGCAAGAGTCTTTAAGATACAACAAACTTATTAACAATAGTTGGTTTTATGGTGCAACCACCGTAAGTATAGTATAACAAAATACTGAAGATGCCGAAAACATTTGTTTTTATTTTCATCCTGGCGTTTGTACCTATAGCTATCTGTATATGTGTATATGTGTCTTGTGTGTACGCTGTATACAACTTTACTGTTTGGGCCTTGAAAATTACAATAGTACGTGGAACTTTTTATATACATAGGCAAAGGATGCACAAAACCTTATGTGCTGTGTGCATAACTTATGCGCAGTATGCTTTAAGCTTGTGCGCCTCTATGCACAAGAGTATGCATCATGGTCTAGTTTGGTAAAGTGATGAAAATTAGTCTAGTTTGGTAAAAGGGGCTCTCTTTAGACTAGTTTGGTAATTGGCTTAAAAAGAAATTTTTATTGTTGTAACATCATTAAGCAAATCAACTAACTTTAGAAATTGTTTCAGTTTTGTAACACCCCATTTTGATAAATAGAATGTCACGCGTGATTATGGCGTGTCATCAAAGCATGCAAGGTAATATGTACTAAAACATACATGACCATAGGGAAAACCGGAATCAAACATCGGTTCCCAAACATAAGCAACACATAAATAAAGTAAATAAACAAAAGGAAGACTAAACAAGCATAAATATATGAAGGCATGAGGAGAAGAAGTCTAAGGTAGCTCCCATCCTATGCGTGTCCTCCAAATGCTCCAGTCTAACTTTAGGTACCTGCCGTTTTGGGACATGGAAAGGAAAGTAACGGCTGAGCATAACGCTCAGTGCACGGATATACAACATAGTATGAATGGCTGAAACATAAATAAGACTAATAGCAGCGGAAATGTATAAGTCCTGGAAAACCTGGAACATGTTCATAAAACTGGTTTTATAGTTTGAAAATCCTTATGTTTATCTTATTAAAAACTGTTTAACATGCTAACCATTAGCCAATATAGGTCATGAAATATCAACGTGCATGAATACTTGGAGGGGTGACCTCGTCACCACATTTACACTGAGTAATCTGCTGAAAACATGTAAAATAGGATGCACCCATACGTCCCACCTAATAATAATAATAATAATAATATGGCCAAAAGCTGAAAGGGACGCCACGAGCTATCACTCCGCCGTGGTGAAGTCATAACACTGGTGCCTCCAGTGTTATGGTTATGGTACCTCCATAACTAGGTGAACTAATCATGCATGTATATTGCTTTAGTTATTCTAATTAAACATAAGCAATTCAAAAACATATAAAACATATATTGGGGAAAACAGTTGGCTGCATACGGGGAAATCCTAATAAGGAAAGAATGTCCATACTGAAAGGACGGAGAATCCGTACCTTGTGTCCAGTGAACGAAGAAGACGAACGGAAGATAGTCCTACTTCGATATCACTAATGCTACATAAATACATACGTGTATAAGTATCTGATTACTGAGTACGTACTGGTTTTATATCATGCCTTAGCTTATTTTATATGTTCATGTCATGTTTTACTGATTTAAGCTTTATACTGTGTTTATCATATATTCTATCTATTCTGATTAAGTATTACTTGTATTTCATGTATTATTATACTTGTTGTGTAATAAGTAACTTTCTAAAAATAGCAGGTTTCCTAAAATAGAAAGTTTTCAAAAAATAAAAAGTTACCAAAAATATAAAGTTTCCAAAAATAGAAAGTTTCCAAAAATAGAAAATTTCCAAAAATAGAAAGTTTTCAAAAATAGAAAGTTTCCAAAAGTAGATTTACTGCTTAAAATAGATAAGTTTCTAAAAATAGAAAGTTTCCATAAATAGATTAGCTGCCTTACTTAAATAAGTTTCTAAAAATAGAAAGTTCCCATAATTAGATATAAACTGGATAATTAAGCTAATTATATAAGCTTAAGTGTTTACTGATTAATATTCTAAGTCATGTAATTAATAGTATAGTTTATTAATTATTTCATGTGAATTAAATAAACTATAGGTTAAAATATTTAATTAAATATAACATGATTTAATTAAATAAAAGTAAAAACAAATACTTAGGTTAAAACATGCATTATTATCTATTAATAATATAACGTAAGTCATGTAAATTAATTAATTATAGGTCATTATTTTAATAATTAATTAATTATATAGTCTAATTAAATGGAAAAACACTTAGGTTAAAATTCATGTATTAATAATAAATTAATAACCTAAGTCATGTAAATTAAATTAATCATGTTCATGTTTTTAATTAATTTAATTTAAGTCTTCTAAAAATATAACTTGTAAAAATATTAAACCTTGTAAAAATAACTCATGAACCGAACCGTGTTTTAAATCTAAACATGTGTGAACCAGACCCGTGTTTTAACCCGTGAACCGGACCCTAATACACCACCATGCCCCGACCTAGGTCGGGGTCTCCCTTCCTTGCTGCTGCCGTGACACCACCACCACCAAACCGAGACCATAAGGTCTCGGTGGTACGAGTTAAGACCAAGCCGAGACCCCCTTGGGGCTCGGTTTAGGCATCGGTCAACAAACAAACACCCCTTAACACTTAATTGATTATACCTCATGATTAAATAACATGTTTATACTTGTTTTTAATTTATTATTAAAAACATTCATATTTTTATGTGATTAGTAAATCAAAACATAAAAATAAAAGAGGTTAAGGTTTATACCGATCACGTGAATCAAAGGATGATGAACACGCTAATAATCCTTGCAATAAACGAACACCAAAAATTAATCAAACACCCCTTTGGTGTGTGTAGAACCCGGCGGCCAAAGGAGAACCAAAAGAAAGGAGAAAAAGATTTTTAGGGTTTCTTGCTTTTTTTCTAAATTTTGTAAATATGAAACTAAGTTTTCTCCTTAATTCATGTTTAGTAAAAATTTATGGGCTTGGCCCTTGTTTCCTTGTTGTGTCCGCGGGTATGGGTCCCACATGGGGTAACCCGAACATTTTCCGTGTCTAAATGCTAAGTGTGTTCTCGTGTTCGTGTTTTACGTGATTTAATTAGTTATCGTTCGTGACTTATTATATTTATTCGTGATCGTAATAAATATACATACATACGTAATATTAAGCTCGTGATTAATTTACGTTCATGATTTTCATGTTCGTGATTATAATTATTGTTGATAATAATTATTGTGTCTTAATACGTAATAAATACTTATCATGCAATAACACGTACGTAATACTTGTAATTCCTATTCGTGAAACGTACACATGCTAAATAAGGAAAGTTCTAATCATGTACGTACGATTATATATGTACTGTTCATGGTAAAAGCGTGCGGGTTTTACAACTCTTCCCCCCTAAAAAGAATAATTCGACCCCGAATTATAGATAAGTAACTAAAAGAGAAACACACCCGAATCAAACTGAGAGGGTATGTAAGATAAATGGACGTGCAGGTGACATGGTAGAAGGAACGTGGAACGTGACATGTCTTGAAAGGACATGGAACGTGACGTGTCTGGAAGGACATATCTAATTGATAAGAGAAAACGGATAAGAAGTCCGGATGAACTTGTCCGTTTCCAAGTGGCTTCCCTCTTGGAACGGTTCCTTCACAAGATCTTGACACAATTGATAAATCTTGGTCCTCCTGGCCTTGACTTGAACATACTTAAAAGTTCATGGTTATCAACGTAAGATAGATCCCCTGAATTTGATCGAGGGAATTAGAATTAACATGCAAGGGGAACTGAAACATGACGATTCAAAATAATCTAACCTAACTGATAATAGCAACGATGCTCAAGACATATTGAAACGTAGTACGTGAAAAATTTGGAACGTGATACGTGAAAATTTTGAACGTGATACGTGGAGATATGGTGAGTGTAGTATGAGCAAATATATTGTGATCAATGATACGTGTAACATATCGTGAACGTGATATGAGGAACGTGGAATGAACATGACATGTGAAACATATCGTAAACATGGAATACAACTGCGGTAACGCCAAACGCTATAAGATGAGACGTGGAATGTGACGTGAAACGTCTGTTTGAGCATAGAGAGTTATACTAGACTTGAGTCTGATCTCTCAAGTTCTTGCAAAACTTCCCAGAACAAAAATGAACGTAAAATTGTAAGCCAGGATACGATCATGAACATGAATAGTGTCATGAACGTGAGCGTGAAAGCAAGTCATGGAATTAGAATAAGGACGTGAACGTAAATAAGGAGCACAAATGCGAACCTTTGACTGACCCGATATCTGACGGATTACCAAGTGATCAGATGAGCCTTGGCTGGAACATGTCCGATCAATCTGTTGGTTCTGAAATCCTTGCGGATGTAAGGATTCTACAGACTTGATCAAACTGTTGGCAATAACCTAGATAGCATCTTATTTCTTTTGAGTTTGCGTTAATCTGGTAACCAAAATCCGTGGGGATCTTGCCCCATTTCTGTTCACAATTCTGATGATAGGAAACATCCTAGTCAGTTGGTGTTCTATCTTAGCCTGTTGGTATGTCAGGTACTTAGATATGGACGTAACTATATCTTGCTTCGTAGAAACTTGATACATAGATTGTGAAACTCTGAGTCTCCGAATTTAGAATTCTCTTAGCGTATGATTTTCTAGAACACCTAACGTAGTGTAGGGTTCTCACCTTTATGCATAAGCTGAGTCATGGTAAGATTAATCCTTAAGAATCCATGTGATTCAGCGTGTCACTGTAATCAACCAGAATTTATATTGAAAAATTTCAAGGTGAAATTTCTCTTGTCGCAGAATCTGCAACATGGTACAAATATGGTCTTCCTGTTCTTCTCTAGACTTAGAGGAAATCAGGTTTTTCCCTCAATAAAAACACTGATTAATTTGTTTATGACTTCATGGAAACTCAATTTATTAAGTCTATAATGTTGTTGGGCATTTATAAGACTAACACAAAATCATGAATCTAGCATGACCGAGTCGTGAACGAATATCAGTCATGGAAATGTCCTGCTCTTTCACTCGTCACTGTTGGCAGCATGATCATGAATCTGGTCTTGGAAAAGTGTTTGACACCCTAAAGTCGATTGGACATGTTGTCAATACATGGAGGAGAATAACGGTTATGAATGGTGATTTGTTTAAATCTACGGTAGTCGACACATAATCTCATGTTACCATCCTTCTCTTTGAAGGTTCTTCTGAACTGTATGGGAAGATTTGGAATAATCGACTGGTTATGCAAAAAAGGACTTAAGTGGTCGTGTCTTAACTGACAGCTATAATATTTAGCAGTCATAGCTAACAACGCACGTGCTTGTAAAGAATAAATAATTTGTACATATTTTCTTGTTGGAAAATCATGCTGAATATATTTAGGATCCTGAACATTACTGTGCAAAATCGTGAGTCATAGCATGGTGTGCTGTTCATAGTCTATAATTAGGATGAAATTCAACACGCATCTGTCCGAGGTAATACGTTAGCAGCTTGGATCTTATCATTAGGCTGAAGGAAAACCTTCGTATACCTGGGGAATACGAATGGCGTCCTTTATGGTCATGAATATATAAAATATGGGTGCAAGAGATGAAGTGTCATCGAGCAATCGTGACAGATCTTACTGATACGCCGGTGCTGGTACTGAAGTCCTTGTGGCCTGATTAATACATGGCACAACCAAATGGGTATACCCTTTGGAGGGTACCCTAGATTTCTTAGGGATGCTCCAGAATTTTGACGTGAGTCATGTGTCTTGACTCGTGTCTTGGAAATATACGCATGACATGTGTCTTGACTGGTGTCTTGACATGTGTCTTCTGAAAACATACATGAGACATGTGTCTTGACTGATGTCTTGACATGTGCCTTGAGGTGTGAAACAAATGGAACTACAAATATTAGGTTATTATGCCAGAATTGACGGATCGGTTGGAATTCTGATCGTTTGTATCTCTGATCACGTCCACGGCCGGAGCCTCGGTTTCGATTTCTAGGATAGTTGCTGTCACAGTAGTGATTACTGTCGTCCTGTCTGTCAGTTCCATGACGGCCATTCTCATGACTGTGATTCATGTAACTACTCAACTGAGTGGCCGGCTGGTACCGGTTCTCCACTCATATGACTGAAACAACAACTAAATGACGTGTGACATGTAACTAAGAATTTGGGACAATGATTGACGGAAATCGTCTGGTGGTGAAGCATCTTCTCGTCCGATTGCTTTGATCTAACGCCTTTGTCTTCGTCTTGTAAGATCTCCAGGTTGTGAACATCAACATCTCGTAGCGTGTCCAAACATCAGCAGCATCAACCTTTAGTAACATCTCCAAGTTATGAGCGACATCAGCAATCTTGTAGAATATCAGCAAGTGAAAATACGCTTGAGATGATTCGAAATCGACTAGCGAATACTCGTAAAGTAATGCAAGTAAAATACACATGGATTAAGGTACGTGTAATACACATGGAATACGGTACATGGAGTACACATGGAATGTACATAAAATGATCGGTATGGGGTCGGTCATTTGCCATGATTTAAAAAAAATTATAATCGGTTATACGGTTAGAAAAACCATCATGATAACTTGGAAATGCCAGCATATACATCATTCTGGTTGCATAGAGAAACGCTAAAGTGTGGTTACACAAAATTCAACGATGATTTGCCTGAAAGCATGATCAATGAAAACCAACCATGACTATCATGAAAGCAGGATTCAATGAAATTCAACAATGTCTTGCATGAAAGCATAAATAACAAAAGAGACGTTAGACGTAATCAACATGAAGACGAAATTATCATGAAGAAACATGAAACAACCTAACATGAAGGAGTGTATAACATAATCAGCATGAAACTGAAGTTAACCATGACAGTATGAAAACATACTTGACATAAAAACATAGTAACTTATGAGGGGACATGAATTTTTTTTGCCAATAAATCATGAGAAAAATTTTATGCATGAAAACAGTGCATAAATACATGATGCAGTTTATAAAAACCTTTATATGCGCGAGGGGACGCCTATGGGTCGGTCCCAAAACAAAAGACATGGCGAGGGGACGCCTATGGGTCGGTCCCAAAGTTAAAAGTTTCGATAAAAGTACATGCGACAAAATAGGGCCAGTCCTGTACCAA
The DNA here is from genome assembly GCA_025667525.1 of Glebionis coronaria. Lineage (NCBI taxonomy): Eukaryota > Viridiplantae > Streptophyta > Magnoliopsida > Asterales > Asteraceae > Glebionis > Glebionis coronaria. Next base: position 219,512,889 of record CM046881.1, read on the forward strand.
CCATTACTTAGTTAAAATTCCTGCAACAATGATACATGAAACATAAATAAGTAAAAATCATCTGTCAAAACTTATCAGAAAAAATTTATGTGACTAATTATGAACTACTAGGGTTCAGTCCACATAGCCACAGTTCACGAGGAACATCATGCATGAAACAATGACACATAACTAAATATGAATGACGGTTTTCCATCCATATTAGTAAAACAATATCGATGAAAACATCAAGGTTAAAACATCAAGGTGCTGAAAACATCATGGTTAATACAACAATGCGCTGAACACATCAATACGTGGAATAACAAGTGTTGGCTTAGGAAGCTCCTGGTGACTACCCACTAGTCACAGGTCAAGTTTTAGAGCCTATAGGTCGAAGCCTTGTCTCTGATACCATAATCGTAACACCCCATTTTGATAAATAGAATGTCACGCGTGATTATGACGTGTGATCAAAGCATGCAAGATAATATGTACTAAAACATACATGACCATAGAAAAAACCGGAATCAAACATCGGTTCCTAAACATAAGCCCAACACATAAATAAAGTAAATGAACAAAAGGAAGACTAAACAAGCATAAATATATGAAGGCATGAGGAGAAGAAGTCTAAGGTAGCTCCCATCCTATGCGTGTCCTCCAAATGCGCCAGTCTAACTTTAGGCACCTGCCATTTTGGGACATGGAAAGGAAAGTAACGGCTGAGCATAACACTTGGTGCACGGATATACGACATAGTATGAATGGTTGAGACATAAATAAGACTAATAGCAGCGGAAATGTATAAGTCCTGGAAAACCTGGAACATGTTCATAAAACTGGTTTTATAGTTTGAAAAGCCTTATGTTTATCTTATTAAAAACTGTTTAACATGCTAACCATTAGCCAATATAGGTCATGAAATATCAACGTGCATGAATACTTGGAGGGGTAACCTCTTCATGCAAATTAGAGGGGCTGCCTCTAATTTAATATATTGGTTTGGGTAGGAGGGATCAGCTCCTTGTGAAGGATGCAAGGCACACACCACATTCACACTGAGTAATCTGCTGAAAACATGTAAACTAGGATGAACCCATACGCCCCACCTGATAATAATAATAATATGGCCAAAAGCTGAAAGGGACGCCACGAGCTATCACTCCTCCGTGGTGAAGTCATAACACTGGTGCCTCCAGTGTTATGGTTATGGTACCTCCATAACTAGGTGAACTGGTCATGCATGTATATGGATTTAGGTATTCTTATTAAACATAATCAATTCAAAAACATATAAAACATATACTGGGGAAAACAGTTGGCTGCATACGGGGAAATACTAATAAGGAAATAATGTCCATATTAAAAGGACGGAGAATCCGTACCTTGTGTCCAGTGAACGAAGAAGACGAGCGGAAGAGATTCCTACTTCGATATCACTAATGCTAATACATACGTGTATAAGTATATGATTACTGAGTACGTACTGGTTTTATATCATGTCTTAGCTTGTTTTATATGTTCATGTCATGTTTTACTGATTTAAGCTTTATACTGTGTTTATCATATATTATGTCTATTCTGATTAAGTATTACTTGTATTTCATGTATTATTATACTTGTTGTGTAATAAGTAACTTTCTAAAAATAGCAGGTTTCCTAAAATAGAAAGTTTCCAAAAATAGAAAGTTACCAAAAATAGAAAGTTTCCAAAAACAGAAAGTTTCCAAAAATAGAAAGTTTACAAAAATATATTTATTGCTTAAAATAGATAAGTTTCTAAAAATAGAAAGTTTCCATAAATGGGTTAGCTGCCTTAATTAAATAAGTTTCTAAAAATAGAAAGTTTCCATAATTAGATATAAACTGGATAATTAAGCTAATTATATAAGCTTAAGTGTTTACTGATTAATATTCTAAGTCATGTAATTAATAGTATAGTTTATTAATTATTTCATGTGAAATAAATAAACTATAAGTTAAAGTATTTAATTAAATATAACATGATTTAATTAAATAAAAGTAAAAATAAATACTTAGGTTAAAACATGCATTATTATCTATTAATAATATAACCCAAGTCATGTAAATTAATTAATTATAGGTCATGATTTTAATAATTAATTAATTATATAGTCTAATTAAATGGAAAAACACTTAGGTTAAAATTCATGTATTAATAATAAAATTAATAACCTAAGTCATGTAAATTAAATTAATCATGTTCATGTTTTTGATTAATTTAATTAAGTCTTGTAAAAATATAACTTGTAAAAATATTAAACCTTGTAAAAATAACTCATGAACCGAACCGTGTTTTAAATCTAAACATGTGTGAACCGGACCCGTGTTTTAACCCGTAAACCGGACCCAAATACACCACCATGCCCCGACCTAGGTCGGGGTCTCCCTTCCTTGCTGCTGCCGTGACACCACCACCACCAAACCGAGACCATAAGGTCTCGGTGGTGCGAGTTAAGACCAAGCCGAGACCCCCTTGGGGCTCGGTTTAGGCGTCGGCCAACAAACAAACACCCCTTAACACTTAATTGATTATACCCCATGATTAAATAATATGTGTATACTTGTTTTTAATTTGTTATTAAAAACATTCATGATTTTATGTGATTAGTAAATCAAAACATAAAAATAAAAGAGGTTAAGGTTTATACCGATCACGTGAATCAAAGGATGATGAACACGCTAACAATCCTTGCAATAAATGAACAAATCAAAAACCCCTTTGGTGTGTGTAGAACCCGGCGGCCAAAGGAGAACCAAAAGAAAGGAGAAAAAGATTTTTAGGGTTTCTTGCTTTTTTTCTAAATTTTGTAAATATGAAACTAAGTTTTCTCCTTAATTCATGTTTAGTAAAAATTTATGGGCTTGGCCCTTGTTTCCTTGTTGTGTCCGCGAGTATGAGGCCTACATGGGGTAACCCGAACATTTTCCGTGTCTAAATACTAAGTGTGTTCTCGTGTTCGTGTTTTACGTGATTTACTTAGTTATCGTTCGTGACTTATTATATTTATTCGTGATCGTAATAAATATACATACATACGTAATATTAAGCTCGTGATTAATTTACGTTCATGATTTTCATGTTCGTGATTATAATTATTGTTGATAATAATTATCGTGTCTTAATACGTAATAAATACTTATCGTGCAATAACACGTACGTAATACTTGTAATTCCTATTCGTGAAACGTACACATGCTAAATAAGGAAAGTTCTAATCATGTACGTACGATTATATATGTACTGTTCATGGTAAAAGCGTGCGGGTTTTACAAGTTTAGTCAAGTGCAATTGTGCAAATCTTTTTTATAGAGTTGAGAACTTGGATGGAATGTCACGCGTAATTATGGCGTGTCATCAAAGCATACAAGGATAAATGTCTAAACATTACATGACCATAAAGGAAATACCGGAATCAAACATCGGTATCCCAAAAGTAGATCTCATCACACACAAACATAAGTACTGTAAATGAAAGGACTAAACAATGCCCATGGAAATGAGTATCAAAGTATAAAGAAATGCATAAAGTAAAGAAGGCTAGGAAGCTTCCAATCCATATGCACGTACGCTTAAAGTTTACGAGCGTCCCTGAGTACCTGCCGTTTTGGGAACATGAAAAGGAAAACGGCTGAGCATAACGCTCAGTGCACGGATATACAAGTAAAGCATGAATAATATAAGCATATAAGCATGAAACATGAAACAACGGAAAAGACTAAGTCCTGGATAACCTGGTTATATCTTAGTAAAACTGGTTTTATAGTTTGAAAAGCCTTATGTTTACCTTGTAAAAACTGTTTAACATATTTACCATTAGCCAATATAGGTCATGAATTATCCACGTGCATGAATACTTGGAGGGGTGACCTCATCATGCAAATTAGAGGGGCTGCCTCTAATTTAATATACTAGTTTTGGGTAGGAGGGATCAGCTCCTTGTGAAGGATGCAAGGCACACACCACATTCACACTGAATAATCTGCTGAAAACATGTAAACTAGGATGCACCCATACGCCCCACCTGATAATAATAATATGGCCAAAAGCTGAAGGGACGCCACTAGCTATCACTCCGTCGTGGTAAAGTCATAACACTGGTGCCTCCAGTGTTATGGTTATGGTACCTCCATAACTAGGTGAAACTGGTCATGCATGTATATGGCTTTAGGTATTCTAATTAAACATAAGCAATTCAAAAACATATAAAACATATACTGGGGAAAACAGTTGGCTGCATACGGGAAATCCTAATAGGAAGAATGTCCATACTTAAAGGACGGAGAATCCGTACCTTGTGTCCAGTGAATGAAGAAGACGAACGGAAGAGAGTCCTATTTCGGTATCACTAATGCTACACAAATACATACGTGTATAAGTATCTGATTACTGAGTACGTAACTGGTTTTATATCATGTCTTAGCTTGTTTTATATGTTCATGTCATGTTTTACTGATTAAGGCTTAATATTGTGTTTATCATGTATTCTGTCTATTCTGTTTAAGTATTTCTTGTATTTCATGTATTATTATACTTGTTGTGTAATAATAAGTAACTTTCTAAAAATAACAGGTTTCCTAAAATAAAAAGTTTCCAAAAATAGAAAGTTTCCAAAAATAGAAAGTTTCCAAAAATAGATTTACTGCTTAAAATAGATAAGTTTCTAAGTTTCCATAAATAGATTAGCTGCCTTAATTAAATACGTTTCTAAAAATAGAAAGTTTCCATAAATAGAATTAAGCTGGATTATTAAGCTAATCATATAAGCTTAAGTGTTACTGATTAATATTCTAAGTCATGTAATTAAATAGTATAGTTTATTAATTATATCATGTAAATTAATTAAACTATAGGTTAAAGTATTTAATTAAATATATAACATGATTTAATTAAATAAGGTAAAAATATACTTAGGTTAAAACATGTATTATTATCTATTAATAATATAACCTAAGTCATGTAAATTAATTAATTATAAGTCATGATTTTAATAATAAATTAATTATTTAGTCTAATTAAATGGAAATTACTTAGGTTAAAATTTCATGTATTAATAATAATATTAATAACCTAAGTCATGTAAATTAAATTAATCATGTGCATGTTTTAATTAATTTAATATAAGTCTTGTAAAAAAAATAACTTGTAAATATAATAAATCTTGTAAAAAGTAACCCATGAACCGAACCGTGTTTTAATCTAAACATGTCTGAACCGGACCGGTTTAAACCCGTGAACCGGCAACCGAACGTACCCTTGGTCAAAACCCTAGCCGCCGGCTAGCATGGGTTCCCACCGTCTAACCGGTGTTCCCCCTGCTGCCGTGGCCTTCGGTTCCCCCTGCTTTCCTTAACTAGCCACCAGCTTAAGCCGGTGGTGGTTTTAGTTCTTAGCCGAGACCCACCCGACACAAACATACCCCGACCGAGGTCGGGGTTTTCCTTGGTTCCTGCTGCCGTGACACAAGACCACCCCACCGAGACCTTGAGGTCTCGGTGGTGCGAATCAACAACAAACCGAGACCCCCTTGGGGCTCGGTTCATGCGTCGGCCAACAAACAAACACCCCTTAAACCCTTAATTAATTTACCCCCATGATTAATTAACATGTGTTTACTTGTTTTTAAAACATTCATGATTCATGTGTTCTTGATTTAAATAAAAACATAAAAAGAAAAAGGTTTAGGGTTATACCGATCACGTGAATCAAAGAAGGATGAACACACAACAATCCTTGCAATAAATCGAACACCAAAATCAACCAAACACCCCTTTGGTGTGTGCTAAACCCGGCGGCCAAGAAAAAAGAGAAGAAAAGATTTTTAGGGGCTGTTTAGTTGTGGAAAATTTTTCATAATTTTATGTTTCTAATTTTCTAGAAAAGAAAACACTTTTCTTTTCTAGAAAAGAGTTGAGAATTTTGAAAACTTGTTTAGATAATATTTTTCATTTTCTAAAAAAATAAACAATGTTTAAAAGAAACTATTTTCAACCATTTTTTTCATAATCAACTTTTTTTCACGTTTTTGGTATTTTTTTTACGTTTTCGTTTGTTTTTTCCCATCTTCTTTTTTCATATTTTCGTAATTTTTTTTACGTTTTAATTAGTTTTTTACCTTTTATCAGTATTATTACGTTTTAGTGTATAAATTTACGTTTTCGTCAGTATATTTACGTTTTCGTCAGTAAATTTACGTTTTCGTCAGTAAATTTACGTTTTCGTCAGTAATTTTACGTTTTTTCTATAAATTTACGTTTTCGTCAAAAATTTACTTTTTTGACAGTAAATTTACGTTTTCGCCAGTAAATTTACGTTTTCGTCAGTAAATTTACGTTTTTTCATCAGAAAATTTACGTTTTCGTCAGTAAATTTACGTTTTCGTCTGTAAATTTACGTTCTCGTTTGTAAATTTAGGTTTTCGTCAGAAAATTTACGTTTCCGTCAGTAAATTTACGTTTTCGTCAGTAATTTTAAGTTCTCGTCTGTAAATTTAGGTTTTCGTCAGTAAATTTACGTTTTCGTCAAAAATTTACTTTTTTGTCAGAAAATTTACGTTTTCGCCAGTGAATTTATGTTTTCGTCAGTAAAGTTACGTTTTCGTCAGAAAATTTACGTTTTCGTCAGTAAATTTACGTTTTCGTCAAAAAATTTACGTTTTCGTCAGTAAATTTACGTTTTCGTCTGTAAATTTACGTTCTCGTCTGTAAATTTAGGTTTCCGTCAGAAAATTTACGTTTTCGTAAAAAATTTACGTTTCCGTCAGTAAATTTACTTTTTCGTCAGTAATTTTACGTTCTCCTCTGTAAATTTAGGTTTTCGTCAGTAAATTTACGTTTTCGTCAAAAATTTACTTTTTTGTCAGTAAATTTACGTTTTCGCCAGTAAATTTACGTTTTCGTAAAAAATTTACGTTTCCGTCAGTAAATTTACGTTTTCGTCAGTAAATTTACGTTTTTGTCAGTAATTTTACGTTCTCGTCTGTAAATTTACGTTTTCATAAGTAAATTTACGTTTTCGTCAAAAATTTACTTTTTCGTCTGTAAATTCTTTTTCGTCGGTAAATTTACGTTTTCGACAGAAAATTACGTTTTCGTAAAAATTTTACGTTTCCGTCAGTACATTTAAGTTTTCGTCAGTAAATTTACGTTTTCGTCAGTAAGTATACGTTTTCGTCAGTAAGTATACGTTTTCGTCTGTAAATTCACGTTTTCGTCAGTAAATTTACTTTTTTGTCAGAAAAATTAAATTTACGTTTCGTCTGTAAATTTACGTTTTCGTCATAAAATTTTAAATTTAAATTTACTGAAGAAAACATAAATTTAAAGACGAAAACGTAAATTTACTGACGAAAACGTTAATTTACAGATGAAAACGTAAATTTACTGCCGAAAACGTAAATGTACTGACGGAAACGTAAATTTTTGACGAAATCGTAAATTTTCTAACGAAAAAGTAAATTTACAGACGAAAACGTAAATTTACTGACGAAAACGTAAATTTAAAGACGAAAACGTAAATTTTCGGACGAAAACGTAAATTTTCGGACGAAAACGTAAATTTTCTGACGAAAACGTAAAATTACTGACGAAAACGTAAAATTACTGACGAAAACGTAAATTTTCTGACGAAAACCTAAATTAACTGGCGAAAACGTAAATTTTCTGACGAAAACGTAAATTTTCTGACGAAAACGTAAATTTTCTGACGAAAACGTAAAATTACTGACGAAAACGTAAATTTTCTGACAAAAACCTAAATTTTCTGACGAAAACGTAAATTTACAGACGAAAACGTAAATTTTCTGACGAAAACGTAAATTTTCTGACGAAAACCTAAATTTACTGGCGAAAACATAAATTTTCTGACGAAAACGTAAATTTTCTGACGAAAACGTAAATTACTGACGAAAACGTAAAATTACTGACGAAAACGTAAAATTTTCTGAAGAAAACGTAATTTTTCTGACAAAAACGTAAATTTACAGACGAAAACGTAAATGTACAGATGAAAACGTAAATTTACAGACGAAAACGTAAATTTACAGACGAAAACGTAAATTTACAGACGAAAACGTAAATTTACAAACGAAAACGTAAATTTTTCTGACAAAAACCTAAATTTACTGGCGAAAACGTAAATTTACTGGCAAAAACGTAAATTTCTGACGAAAACGTAAATTTTCTGACAAAAACGTAAAATTACTGACGAAAATGTAAATTTCTGACGAAAACGTAAATTTTCTGACGAAAACGTAAATTTACAGACGAAATCGTAAATTTACAGACGAAAACGTAAATTTACTGACGAAAACGTTAAATAATGATGAACGGTGAATACTGAATAGAGTAACGTGTTATTGAAATGGGTTAAATAAAACAATGGTGGGTATGAGATGAAAATTTAGAAAAGGGTAAAATGGAGTTTTCTATTTTTCTATATAAATTTAGAAAATGAAAATTTTGTAATTTTTGAAAAATATTGAAAAATGATGTTGCTAAACAGCTTTTCAATTTTTCACTTTTCAAATGAAAATTTTTCTAGAAAAGTGGAAAAATTTTCTCCAACTAAACAGCCTCTTAGGGTTTCTTGTTTTTCTAAATTTTGTTATAATGAAAATGATCTTTTCCCCTTAATCATTGTTTAGTAAAATTTAATGGGCTAGGCCCTTGTTTCTTGTTTCTAGCCGTGGGTAGAGGGGCCACATGGGTAACCCATACATTTTCCGTGTCTAAATAATAAGTGTGTTGTCGTGTTCATGTTTTACGTGATATAATAGTTATTGTTCGTGTCTTAATATATTTATTCGTGACCGTAATAAATATAAATACATACGTAATACTAAGTTCGTGATTAATTTACGTTCATGATTTCATATTCTTATGTTTGTGATTATAATTATTATTAAAATAATTATCGTGTCTTAATACGTAATAAATACTTATCGTGACACAACACGTACGTAATACTTGTAACTCTTGTTCGTGAAACGTAAACATGCTATAAAAGGAAAGTTCTAATCATGTACGTACGATCGTAAGGTTACTATTCATGGTAAAAGCATGCGGGTTTTACAATTTACTTAAAAAAAAAATTTCTTCCCACGGCACCAGTTTTCCCACGGCTCAGGGATACTAGTGAAAACTGGTGCCGAAGGAAAAACTGGTGCCATGGGAAAAAAGCTGACGTGACAGCACTTTTTGAGCCATGGCACCAAGCCATGGCTCACGGATTCCCCTGCTCTAAGATACAACAAACTTATTAACAATAGTTGGTTTTATGGTGCAACCACCGTAAGTATAGTATAACAAATACTGAAGATGCCGAAAACATTTGTTTTTTCATCCTGGCGTTTGTACCTATAGCTATCTGTATATGTGTATATGTGTCCTGTGTGTACGCTGTATACAACTTCACTGTTTGGGCCTTGAAACTTACAATAGTACATGGAACTTTTTATATACATAGGTAAAGGATGCACAAAACCTTATGTGCCGTGTGCATAACTTATGCGCAGTATGCTTTAAGCTTGTGCGTCTCTATGCACAAGAGTATGCATCATGGTCTAGTTTGGTAAAGTGATGAAAATTAGTCTAGTTTGGTAAAAGGGACTCTCTTTAGACTAGTTTGGTAATTGGCTTAAAAAGAGATTTTTATTGTTGTAACATCATTAAGCAAATCAACTAACTTTAGAAATTGTTTCAGTTTAGTCAAGTGCAATTGTGCTATAGAGTTGAGAACTTGGATGGAAAATTGTAAATATATAGTGATGAATTGCTTACATAAAAACAACTCTATACATGCATCGTAAAGGGTTCTAGAGCTATATATCTACAATGTGTGGGAAGGGTAACTGTCTATGAATTGACTAATTCTCGGACGTCATCCTTTTTATTTTCAGAAATTGTATCAGAAAACTCAGCTAGGATTGCTCTAAATTCGTCACCAGTAATGGTTTCTTTCTCCAGTAACACATCTACTAGTGCGTCTATTGCATCTCTGTTGTTCCTTATATGTGATTTTGCTATCTCATACGCCTTCTGGATTATACTTTTCACTGACGTATCTATATCTTCTGCAAGTTTTTCGGACATTGAGTTTCTTGCTAACATCCTTAGTACCACATCGCTACTTTGTACTGCTGGATCAATCAATGACCATGGCCCGAGTTCTGACATGCCAAATCGTGTAACCATCTGAATAAATGAAAATCCTATGTTATTTCATTATTTGTAAGAAAACTTATTCTTTGCTAAAAAGTGAGAACATATGAACTGCTATTATGGATTTTAGTTCCAATCTCTACTTATTTGAATTTTGCTGTCAAACGGTCCTCTTTATATATCAAAGCTTGCATAACTTTATAAATATATGAAAAATATGTACACTTGATGTTATGTTCAACAGTTGGTTTATAGAGTGCTGAGGTTATACCTGTCTCGCTATTTGGGTAATTTGTTGCAAGTCCCCTGCTGCACCAGTGGTGATTTCTCGTTCACCAAAAATGACTTCCTCTGCTGCTCTACCTCCTAGACCACCTACTATTCTAGCGAAAAGTTGCTTCTTAGAAGTTAGTGATGGATCATCATTAGGCGTAAACCATGTTAGTCCACGAGCTTGACCCCTCGGGATCAATGTTACTTTTTGCACCGGATTATGACCTTGAGTCAAAGTCCTGCAAACACCAAAAGATCTTATAGTCACACCAAACAGACCAATAATATTGCATCAGTGTGTTATGAGAATAGTGAGATGACTACTTACGCACAGACTGCATGACCGATTTCATGATATGCTACTAAGATCTTGCTCTTTCCATCTGTCATCTGAGTTCCTTCCATTCCTGCAATGATTCTGTCAATTGAGTCATCAATCTCTTTTAAAGTAATCTTACCTTTTGCTCTTCTGCCAGCAAGAATAGCTGCTTCGTTCATTAGATTTGCTAGATCAGCACCACTGAACCCTGGGGTCCGCATGGCAATCACACTTAGTGACACATTTTTGTCGAGCTTCTTGTTCTTGCTATGAACTTTTAGTATCTCTTCCCTTCCTCTCACATCTGGCAGACCAACACTTACCTGCATCCAACAATGCCCATCCGTTAAAGATAATTATTCCTTTTTAGTTTAAGATCATTCTTTTTAAGGTCAATTTTCTGGGCGCTAAATCTATTTGAGTGGGAATGTTTTGTGCTCGTTTATAGTACCAACCTGTCTATCAAACCTTCCTGGCCTAAGCAAAGCGGAATCAAGAATCTCGGGTCTATTAGTAGCAGCAATAACAATCACTCCACTGTTACTATTGAATCCATCCAATTCTGTTAGAAGCTGATTCAATGTTTGTTCTCTCTCATCATTCCCTCCACCAATTCCGGTTCCTCTTTGCCTTCCAACAGCATCTATTTCGTCAATAAAGACCAAACAAGGCGAGTTCTTTTTTGCCTTGTTGAATAAATCTCTTACTCGAGATGCCCCCACACCAACAAACATTTCAACGAAATCTGATCCTGACAGTGAAAAGAAAGGCACTCCTGCTTCTCCTGCGATGGCTTTTGCTAGTAGTGTCTTCCCGGTCCCTGGTGGACCCACCAGAAGAACACCTTTTGGAATTCTCGCACCAACTGCTGAAAACTTCTCCGGGGTCTTGAGGAACTCTACTACTTCTTGGAAATCTTGTTTAGCTTCATCAACACCGGCTACATCATCAAATGTGATGCCCGTATTGGGTTCCATTTGGAACTTGGCTTTGCTCCTGTACATTTATATGATTTTTTAGATATAACAAGCAGACAAGATTAACGGGATGTCTAACGGGTCAAATTGAGATCAGCTTAAACTAGTACATATAGTATGTGTCAAAAGCGGCGGCCGGCCGGGATGACTAACAAACACTTTTTCTTTGTAATCATTATAACTGTTATTACTATTATTAGTATTCAAACATAGGAAATATTGATGTTGTCTGCATACTCCTTTTTATCCCGTTTGACCTACTCCTGTTTTTGCATTTGTATCGTCTAAGATAGGTACATGGGTGTAATATTAATAGTTGATCATACCTTCCTAGTCCAAATGGCAAGTTAGGCCCACCAGGTGTGTTTTGAGATGAAGATCTTAAGAATAAAGCACCCAAAAATAACAACGGAAAAGTAAAGTTGGCCAGCAAGTCAAGTACAGCGATTACTATATTCATTTCCGTTGGATGAGCTGCAAAATCAACTTCTTTTTCTCTTAGTTTCCTAACAAGTTCTGGCTGTAATCCAGGCAACTGAACCTTAACCCTCTGGATCTTATCAAGTGCCGGATTGAATATCTCAACAATCGCAGACGACCCATTCTCAAACAAGTCCACCTTCTTTACAGAACCTTCATTTAGGTACTCCAAGAATCTTGAATATGACATTCTACTTGAAGCTGCTGCAACTGGACTCTCGGGTTCTGCTCTTGCTGCAGGATGTGCTAATGCACCACTGCTTGATCCTCCTATGAAGCTCAAGCCAATAGTTTTTATCATGTTTCTTCTGTTGAATTTGGTGTCTAAAACTGGTTTTGTACATGGGCTATTTCTAGTATCTTTCATTAATTCTTGTGATTTACATAGTGGAATATGAGGCGAAAAAAGGGAAACTACAGTTGACATGTTGGTTTTCGACGATTAAGATCCTGATTGTTTGGTTTTGGAGGGAATATTGTGGTAATTTAAATGAGGAAATAGATAAGAGATGTTTCTAGCACAAGCCCCACCTGATGTAGTCATTTGGTAGTCTTTAGATGTAACACATGTATTCAAGAATCATCTAGAGGTAACTTCATTGTGTTAGATCATTTAGATGTGCTAATATGTAATTTCTACCATGTTGTGTCAACCATACACTTGTTTGGCAACTACAACACAAGAACTTTACTTATGTCTTGTTACAAAGGCATACTCGATTTCTTCACAGATTTTCAAACTAAAGTTGCATATTAACTCAACATAATCCTTTTTACCTCCATATAATCATTGAAAAACTGGAAGAATGTGTTCACTACTGTTATTACTTATGTAGTTATGTGACATGAACTGCAATTGTGACGTCGTATTCCTCAACTCTGTCACATTCAAACAACATACAGTGAGTTACAACTAAATGGAACCAAGTTAGATGAGCAAAGTCCACCTTAATTTCATTTTAATCACCAAGGCTTGAAGGGTGGTGCAGAACGAAAGTAGATGCTAACAGACACGGTGTGTAACACACATCTTAAATAAGATCATACCATTCGATGCTATTAAAGCCTACAAAAGAGTGTCCTTTCTAAAGGCAGTTAATAATATGGCAACAGAAAAACGAAATCCAAAGCAAAACATAAAGGAACATACTGCAATATGTTGACAGCTAAGATATCATGTGATTAAGGGAAATAAAACATATCTGGTGAATTAATTAAGAACTAACTCATATAAAACTGAAAAATAAACGGCCCATAAGTCTAAACGGATATTCAGTTATGCCCGGTTCAAATAAGAGTGTTTTTATTCCCCTTCATATACGAATATCAAAACTACAATTAAATGAATCATATTATATCAGATTTAATTACACAGCTGTAGAAGGTAAGCGAGCAACAAGCTGCGCCGCAAGCCCTTTCTAAATAGCGAAACTAATTCTATGAAAAACCACATCTGTGGATTTAGGTGTCATAACATTGCTATTCATAACGCGCTAAATTCTCTTCAAAAGCTCCACCGCTCCAGGTGCAAGGAAACCGAAGGTATCAAATGCAAAAGGAATAAACACGTGTTGATTTTCAATGCATGATTTTTCGTGTTTTGTCACTTTGCATGAGGCGGCTTTCAAAGCAGCCTGACCCGCTGTAAAACGGCTACCCAACCCCACTAGAGGAGAAACCCCAGTCAGATCAACACACGCATGTTTTCCTCCAGCCCATCCAAAAACCAAAATATCCGCCGGTCTGAGTGGATCTTCCATCTAACGGGTCAGTCAAGAAGTTCACAGGTGCTTCTTTCTTGGCGGAGATGCCAGCACGCATACATATGTCAAAAAGAACGTCCCTAACCATATCATGTCGATACTTGAAGCCCGGGAGTTCTTTACAATGAACCGCATGTTCCCCAAAAGAATCCAAACATGCCTTGCGACAAACAGGGCATATTGTATCAGCCGAAAATAATGGGATCATGAGGCGATACTTAAGAATAGAACGGTATTCCACTGGTGACATATGTTGACCGAGCCCGTTTATAGGGATATACGAATTTACACGCGAACTCCTCAATCTATTTTTTCCTCTCAAGTGGGCATAAGGTGAAACCAAACTCTCAACGAGAACACATGCTGGAGATAATTCATGAGAGTTCTGAATCTCCTCAATGGAGGTGAACGATATTTTCTTGGAATCATAAACAATCAACTTCAACCCAAATTGCAACAGCATTTTACCATCATTTGATATACACAAAGGCGATGAAAAATGAACTCTCTCAGGATCCTTCAGATATGGGATGGAAACCAATTTCATCCAAGAATCTTGCGCTACATAAACCTTCATTTGCCATACATCTGCATGATCTTCACCATAATTACAATGCACACACAATCTTCCTCCCATGACCCACAATGTCAAAGATCTATCACCTTCATCATACTTTAGGTTGCAAAACCCTAAGTCTCCATGGCTAAATCAAGAGAAACTATCCTCCACCGATTCGACGATTCCCTATCTGAAATACTAGCCACCCAATGAAGAGCTCTATTTGAAAACTTACTCTCATCTCTCCACCGGATAAAAATAAGGAAAATCATCTAATTTCTTCCAACTTCCACATTTTAATGAGCATATCTTCACTTTGTTACTAGAAGATATTCCAACAACTTTATAAATGTTAGTGGTAATAATTAGTCGTTGGTGCGCCAAGTTAATATTGCTACTTGATACACCAAAATGTGTGTTGCATATAGTTTCCTATCTAGTTAGCTTATCGATTAGGGTAAAGTGTGTCGTGTGGGCTCGGCCCGAGTTTGTAACCGACCCCCTCACCCTATAAAAGGATGTGAGGGGGTGATGCACAAAACACACCGTAGCTTTTATTCTTTCTAAGTAATCGATCGATTAATAAAGTAAATCGTTTGGTTACCTCTTTGTGCATCGTTCTTCTAGGTTTTTTGTCTATTGCATCTCTGCGATCGTCTTTAAAGGATCTAGGGTTCCGCGTTCGATCTTCGGGTTGTTGGTGTCGATTCCAACAAGTGGTATCAAGAGCCGCGGGTTTTGTGGTCATTGAAGATCGGTGCTAGATCGAATAAGGGTATCGTGAAGAAGAGGGTTCGGGGTTTTCATCGGATCTGTTTTCTTTGAGTTGCAGGGTTCACTTGACGGAGAAGACGAAGTATATTGGGACGTGGTTTGTTAGTACTAGTATATAGTATATTTATTAATAGTACTCAACAGATCACGTGCTTTGTTTTCTACAAAGTGAAAAAAGGCCCATTGGATTTTGTGTTTATTTATCTTGTTGGTTTTAAGTTTTTAATTGATATAGTTAAAAGGTATCAACAATTATAATTTAGTAAATCAAAGGTTTCTTGTTGCGGGGTTTCTTGTGGTTCAAGTTTGATCGTGGTTTGCTTGGGTTTTCAAGTTTACGATCGGGTTTGCTTGTACGTGATCGAGGTTTAGGGTTATTCTAATTAATTCGATTTGCAAGAAGGTTTTTTACGCAACAAGGGTGAAAGAATATGTCGTCGATAGCGAAGTTTGACGTCGAAAAATTCGACGGGTCTAATGACTTCGGGTTGTGGCGTGTGAAGATGCGGTGTCTATTAATTCAACATGGTTGGGAGGCTGCGTTAGATCCATTCCCGGATACCATGACGGACGCTGATAAGACTGCGGCGTTGAAGACAGATGTCTATAAAAAAGCACACAGTGCCTTACTCTTGTGCTTGGACAACAAGGTGTTGAGGGAAGTCAACAAAGAAAATTCTGCTGCGGGTGTTTGGTTAAAGTTAGAAACTTTGTATATGACAAAGTCTTTAGCCAATAAATTGTACTTGAAGAAGAAGCTGTTCACTTTCTACATGCATTCAGGTAAGAAACTATCTGAACATATAGATGAGTTTAATAAGTTGATCGGTGACTTGGCGAACATAGACGTTGATATTGATGACGAAGATCAGGCACTCATGTTACTTACATCATTACCATCTTCATATGATAACTTTGTGGAGACATTGCTTTATGGAAGGGAGTCGCTCACTTTGGAAAATGTCTTGTCTACCCTCAATTCACGGGAGTTGAAGAAGAGGACAGATGCAAAGGATGATGGTGATGGGTTATTTGTAAGGGGAAGGCCGGAGCATCGGGGTAATCAAGGACGTGGTAGTTCGCGATCAAAGTCAAAGGGTAAAGGAACTTATAAACAGAAGTGTTACATATGCTATTCTGAGGATCACCTTAAGAAAGACTGTCCAAAATGGAACAAGAAGAAATCAACTGGCTTTGTCAACAAGAATGCAAAACAGGACGCTGGGACGTATTCTAAGGGTTATGACAATGGTGATTTGTTGATGGCGGTGAGTGAGGAAAGGTTCTTAGAGTGGATCATGGACTCTGGTGGTTCCTATCACATGACGCCTAGGAGGGACTTCTTGTTTGATTTTAAGGAGCTTGATGGTGGTATGGTTGTGCTCGGTGATAATAGAGCATGTGCCATCAAGGGGACAGGGAAGGTGAGAGTACAATTGAAAGATGGTTCAAGTTTTGTGCTTGAGAATGTGCGTTACATTCCCGAGTTAAAAAGAAATTTGATATCTTTGGGCACTCTGGACCGAGAGGGCTATACCGTGAAATTGCAGAATGGAAGAGTAAAGGTGATCAAGGGTTCTTTGATGGTTTTGTCAGGAACTTTGAAGGAAAATTGTGTGTACTCCTTGGATGGATGGGCTGAATCAGGTGAAGCTAGTGTTGGTATAGAAGAAAAGGAAAGTCTTGCGCAGGTGTGGCATAAACGCCTGGGTCACATTAGTGAAGCAGGCTTGAATGAACTCAAAAGAAGAGAGGTGATGGGGAATAAAAGTCTAGGTAAGCTCGAATTCTGTGAAAATTGTGTTCTTGGAAAATCGACCAGGGTAAGTTTTGGTCGAGGTCAGCACACAACAGAGGGAGTTGTAGACTATGTCCATGCAGATCTCTGGGGTCCTTCTCGGGTGGAATCGATGAGTGGTTGCCGGTACTTCTTATCGATTGTTGATGATTATTCGAGGAGGGTTTGGGTGTATTTTCTTAGACACAAAAGCGAGGCATTCAGCAAGTTCAAGGAGTGGAAGCAGTTGGTAGAAAACCAGACAGGTAGAAGACTGAAGAAACTTCGAACGGATAATGGTTTGGAGTTTTGTAATCAGGAGTTTAATAACTTGTGCAAGGAGAGCGGGGTAGCAAGACATTTGACGGTTGCTGGAACTCCGCAACAGAATGGTCTAGCTGAACGAATGAACAGGACGCTCTTGAACAAGGTTAGGTGTTTACTGATTCAGTCTGGTTTGCCAGAGTCATTCTGGGCAGAAGCAACGGTGACGGCAGCATATCTGATCAATAGGTCTCCATCTACAGCATTGGAGAAGAAGACACCTATGGATATATGGTCAGGACATCCGGCGAATTACGAGATGTTGAGGATATTTGGTTGCGTTGCTTATTCACACGTGAATCAGGGAAAGCTCAAGCCTAGAGCTATAAAGTGCATATTCCTGGGGTATCCTGAGGGTGTGAAGGGATACAGATTATGGAGGTTGGATGATGTTAAACCGAAGATAATCATAAGCAGGGATGTGGTCTTTAATGAGAGCCTTATGTATAAGGATACTCTCAAGGGTGCTGGTGCTGCAGATTCTGAGAAGGAAATTGAGTTTGAGGTGGAACTTCAAGGCAGTCGGGTCGAACCAACTGTGGATCCTCATACTGGGGTAAATCCAGGGAATGAATATGAGGATCAAGTTGAAGATGCAGTAGATGCAATGCCTCAACAACAGAATCTGGACAACTATGTTCTGGTGCGTGATAGAGCTAAGAGAACAACTACTAAACCTGCAAGGTATAGGAATGAAGGTAATGTATCATTGTCTAGATCATCAAGGTCTAGGGAAGAAGATGATATTACGGCTTATGCGTTTGCTATTGCTGAGGAAGAAGATACACATGAACCAATCACATTCCAGGAGGCGATTAATTCATCTAAAAAGGATGAGTGGGTTCGTGCTATGGAGGAAGAAATGAGTTCTTTAAAGAAGAATCATACTTGGGAGCTGGTCGATCAACCACCTGGTCAGAAGCTGGTAAGCTGCAAGTGGTTGTATAAGATTAAAGAAGGGATTGAAGGCGTTCAGAAACCAAGGTACAAAGCAAGGCTGGTAGCTCGGGGGTTTACACAACGAGCAGGGATTGACTATAATGAGGTATTCTCACCCGTGGTTCGACATACATCTATTAGGGTGATTCTCTCATTAACTGCTTGTGAAGATTACGAGTTGGAACAACTTGATGTGAAGACGGCGTTTTTGCATGGTAATCTTGAAGAAACCATTTATATGAGGCAGCCGCTTGGTTTTGAAGAAGGAACGGGCAACAAGGTATGTTTGTTGAAGAAATCCCTTTATGGTCTTAAGCAGTCTCCAAGGCAGTGGTACAAACGGTTTGATGTGTATATGGTCAGCAATGGGTTTAGCCGTAGCAACTATGATAGTTGTGTTTACTTCAAGGAGTTTGCACCAGGTATGTACATATATCTACTGCTGTATGTAGATGATATGTTGATTGCTTGTAAAAGCAAGTCTGAGATCGAATATACCAAGGGACTGCTGCGGAAAGAGTTTGATATGAAGGAACTTGGTCCAGCTAGGAAGATACTTGGTATGGAGATTGTCAGGGATAGGGGTAACCGAACCCTGAAGGTGTCTCAGTCGGGATATGTGCAGAAAATTCTGAATAACTACAGAGTGGATAATGGCAAGTCGGTCTCTGTGCCATTGGGAGCACACTTCAAGGTATCTTTGAAGGATTGTCCGACGAATGACTGGGATGTGGAAAGAATGAGTAAGGTCCCATATGCGAATGCCGTAGGTAGTTTAATGTACTTGATGGTTTGCACTAGACCAGATATTGTGTACGCTGTTAGCATTGTGAGCAGGTATTTGGCGAATCCAGGTAAAAATCACTGGGAAGCGGTAAAGTGGATTTTGAAGTACTTGAAGGGCACTGCTGATGTAGGTCTAGTGTATGGTAGAGATCAAGGGAAGCACGTGGATGTTGACGGTTTCGTGGATAGCGATTATGCTAAAGACCCTGACAAGGGTAGGTCGATAACCGGGTATGTGTTTATGGTACATGGCTGTGTTGTGAGTTGGAAAGCAACTCTGCAGCATGTTGTTGCATTGTCTACTACAGAGGCGGAGTATATGGCGCTTACGGAAGCTGTTAAGGAAAGCATTTGGCTTAAAGGTCTACTAATCGAGCTGGGAATAAACCTAAGGTCAGTGGTTGTGAATTGTGATAATCAAGGGGCAATTCATCTCTCAAGAAATGCAATGTTTCATGAGAGGACGAAGCATATCAACGTGAGGTATCACTTCATCAGGGAGATCGTAGAATCTAAAGAGATTGAAGTGGAAAAGATAGGCACGGAGGATAATGCAGCTGACGCGTTTACAAAGGTGGTTCCAGGTCCGAAGTTCAAGTATTGCATGGAGATACTTGGTGTCGGGGCTAACTAGTCTTGTCACTAAGGTGGAAATTGTTGCATATAGTTTCCTATCTAGTTAGCTTATCGATTAGGGTAAAGTGTGTCGTGTGGGCTCGGCCCGAGTTTGTAACCGACCCCCTCACCCTATAAAAGGAGGTGAGGGGGGTGATGCACAAAACACACCGTAGCTTTTATTCTTTCTAAGTAATCGATCGATTAATAAAGTAAATCGTTTGGTTACCTCTTTGTGCATCGTTCTTCTGGGTTTTTTGTCTATTGCATCTCTGCGATCGTCTTTAAAGGATCTAGGGTTCCGCGTTCGATCTTCGGGTTGTTGGTGTCGATTCCAACAATGTGCTTTAATGAAACGTATATTAAAGAGTACCATAACTTGCAAACAGACTTGCAACGCAACAACGATGCAACCGGAAGCTTTGACAGAATTTCAATAATGATATCCGTGAGAAGAGTAGGAATCAAGAGACTGATTTCTTTCGATTGATGTTGATCCATTTTTACTTCATGGAAAGTTGCGAACTATATAATGCTGGATTCACATATGCACTCTTTATGTCTATTATTTCTTACAAATGATTTTATAGCCAGTTTATAGAGCCGAGCATGAAAGATCTAAAACTGACTCGGACCAGGTCGATTCGATCCGGACCGAAGTATTTCAGTCCGGTCCTTGATCCGGAGTTTTGAAACATTTTGGCCTTTGGTCCGTTCGATCTTAGACTGACTTTATTCACAAACTGAAGCAACCGGTTAGAAAAAAAATAGTAATATAATATTGAAAGATTCTCTATCAAAGAAAAAGAGTGTGCTTACTTGGTCGTTTTCTACATTTTTTAATAATATTAGATTACTACTTTTCTTCCAACCGGTTGCTTCAGTTTGTGAATAAAGTCAGTCTTACCAAAAATCTCGTCGATTATAGCTAATAGGACTGGACCGAAATGACTCAAACCATTTCGGTCCGAGGTTTCAGACCATTTCGGTGCTCAATCCAGTCTGTTTTAGCCTGTCCAGTTTTAGCCGGTCCGGTCCAATCCGAGTCGGATGCTAAGCTCTCTAGAGTTTTACACAGTATGTCAAGGCAACAAAGTGGAGGGACTATTAATAAAATATATAAGTCGTTACCCTCAATTTAATATTTTATATAACCCGTATATATAAAAGCGTGTACAATTGGGATAACCCAAAAAATTCCCCCAAAATCTAAAAAACCCGATCAAATTAGGGTTCATCAAACAAACACTCTCAATCAAATGGGTAGAATCTCAATCGAATCCGCAAAAACAGTATTAGAAGTGGCGGAATTGGCTTTCAAAACAGTGGAATTCTCACATAACCATCACTTACCCCATAATAATAATAATAATAAAGATGTAAAAAAGCCTCCTTCTGAATTGGAAGGATTAAGGATGGAGAATGAAAAGCTCAGGGCTTTGCTTCAAGAGAATGTGAAGCTGCTTCAGAATATCTCCGAGTCTCCTTGTTTGTTGCAGGATTGTCCTCCTGATGTATGTTAATGTTTCCTTTTACAATTTTTGTTACATTAGTTTTTTATGTTATTGTTTTGATTATTTAAGGATCTTGATAGATTGTGAGTAGTGTCGCTTAGGGTTGGACTATTATAGTTGAGCTTTAGAAGCTGGTGTTTGTCTTATAAAATTGAATACGGGTTTGTAGATGGGATGTACCATTTATGGATCAGTTGTCTTCTTTTGAGTCAAACTGGGTAAATGGCTGAGGTTTTTCTGTTTCGCGAGTCTTTGTGACCTTCTTCGACCCTTCCATTGCCACCACTGGTGGAGACCAGCTGTAGTATACATGTAACAGAACATATAACTTAAGGATAAAAGACACAAATGAACGATGTTGTAGTGTAGTTGCTAAAATTATTAAAGTTTGCCCCCCTCCACAATAACTTTCTGGCTTTGCCCCTGAATTAGCCACCCCCAACATATGTACCCAGTGAGGTTGAGACCTCATGAGGTGAAGCTGTATTGGTAAAAATTTCAAACTTGGTATTGATTTTTTCACTTTTTGGTAAATGAATTGAAGTGTGAACTCTTGTATGGTTAACTATACATGTAAGAAAGGTGTAGAAGTGCATTTGAATTGGAGTAGTAAATGCAAGTTTGATAATATTAGGTGTCTGAAAGTAGCTTTCTAAAAATAATTGAGTGAATAGGTTTATGGGTTTAATTGCATTAGCTATAATTTTTAGTGTCGATTTGTTAAGATTTTTATGTAATTTATTGCAGCTGCATACTCGTATTATGGATACCGTGGAGTCTCCGATGTTTTTAAAGAAACTTAAGACTCTTAATAAGGATTCAGTTGATGGAATACCTGGTAAATGACACCTCAGCTAGTTGCGCTAAAAGAATTTGTTCAATTAAAGGTAGATGAGTATTGACAGTTGTTGATTTTCTTTTGTTAGGATTGGATCTTCGTGTAGATGAAATTTTGATCAATGTTGGTCGTGAAGAACCAAGTTTGTGGATTTGGGTCTCTGACGAAATGCTGCATGAGAACGCTGAAGAGAAAAGTGGGATTGATAATGAGAATTATGTTGTTATTAGCCAGGAACAGGTGGTGGATGCCATTGGCAACTTTATGGCAAGATGTGCTCTGTTGAATCCGAAAGCTGCGGTAATAAACATTCTAACTCTTGTTCATATTTTAAATCTGTTTACTGAGAAATTCTTATACGTCGTCAGTTTCTCACGAATTATTCATTTTCTGGAAATGCAGAATATGACACCTGAGGAGATGCAGAAGAGTAAGTTATCTGGTTTTTATCTAGTTTGTGTAATGGTGTGTAGCTGTGAGCTCTTTTATGTCACAAAATCTTTCTTGAACATAGTAGTCATGTATTTTGAAGCAGATATTCTACCTTTGTCAGTTAGCTTCATTTATTCTACAGGGGATTCTCGTAATTCTATAGCACATTAACTAATTCCACTAAGCCCCAAACAGTGATTTAGAACCTAGAGCTTTAGCTTGCATTTTGATTGGGGGAAATGGTTTAAAAGTCTATAAGTTTTGACCTTGACCATTTAATCTGTTGGGGAATATTATCAAAGCTCTAAGTTTTGACCTTGATCCACCGATACTAATTGAAGAGTCAATGGAGTTATAAAAAATGAGCAAACTCGAAACATCGTCTATGTTAAATATAACAAAACAGTCGAATCTGAACCCATATCAGTTAATTATAACAACCCTAATCGGTCTTTCCTGTAACTCCAGGTGCAGTTTGAACTTGTAATTTGCTGGGCTTCTAAACTATTATATTAAATTTTGAAATATATATTAAGTTTGTGCCTACATTTGTCGTCTTCTGATTTAAATTGAGGTCAAGTGCATGCTTAAATCTTTGAACTTGAACAGGGCTGACCAAAGCTTTCCGTAGTATGAGCAAGTTTGAGAAGTTGATGGAACTTTGGCATGCGGGGCAGCTTTTCTATTTGATGGCTACATGGGGGCTTACTCTGGCAGGGTGAGATTTTGCTTATTCTAGGCTTTTTTTTTTCTTTCTATATTTGGATTTAAATTGGTTGTGATATATGGATTTTACACTTCTTTTCTGTATGTACTCTGTGTTCATAGGGTGGCCAAATGGGCTATTTGGGTTTTGATCAACCACTAATTTACCCAAGACCCAGATGGTAAATCGGGTCACATGATCCAGATTAGCTGAATAATAGTTCAGAGTGTTACTTGTGGGATTGGGTTGATAGGAGGGTATTGAACTTGGAATCAGGTTATATGTATAATCAGATCTCTGAAATATATGTCTTAAACATTTAGCCATTTTTTTGGCTTGAGCGCACCACTCCACGTACTCAGACCGGGTAAAGCCCTTCCTTTTGGAAAGTTGGTGTGGCCACTTCACACTTGACCTCTCACACTTTGGTGATGGTAGTCATATAGACTAGGCCCCTTTAGCCATTTCATTCGTTAGAAAATTAGTCTTCAATAAGTGTTGTTTAACAATTGTCGCACTGAAAAACTGAAAAGTAAAATAAAATGTCCCTAAGCCCCTGAATCAGAGACACAGACCAAAACCAGCCACTAAACTCGTACTTTATTTTGTTTCACCTGAAAGACGGACCCAAATACCAACTGGATCTGGTGGGTTGTTAAATATACTCAAATTATGAAACACCCTTTATAGGGAAAGAAATGAAGTTTTCTGAACACTATAAAGTTTGATACGTAACAAATTTATGTTTCTTTACGACCTAAAAGTTCTGACATTGAAATGAGTAGTTTCTGAAGTTTTCAAACACAATTTATAATCTAACTATATAAGTAGTTATTGAATATTTTATGGCGGCGTGTTTAATCTCCCCGGCTTCATTGAACAGGTTGTACCAGAGTCGAGCATTGCTAAGAGTTGCTGCTAAGGGAGTCCATTCCACTGGCAAAGTTGTTATGAAAGCTTTTTAAGGTGTGAATATCAGATGCCCTCTTTGACACAAAGTGTAAATATATGTATGTGAAGTCACTGTGCCCCTCAAAAGTCTGAATAATTGTTTATCAAATTTGGTTTTTAATCCATTCTCATTGTAAAACTCACTTGCTTAACTCGAAAATCTCCATGTAAATATATCATTAACTTTGTGTTTTCATCTTTTGGGTTTGGGCGTGTCTATTAGTCTTGTACCATATGTTATCTAAGGTTGTCCTGGTCTCTGGGTTGAACCATTGAGCTGTAGCCTAGAGGTACTTTGGTTTATCGTAGTTAGTTTATGGAATAAGGCTCGTTTTTAGTGATTTGGTAGATGCTATATTGCTGATTGATGGTTTGAGTTTCATTCAACATCATGAACAAAACGCGTAGCTGATGTAGACAAAAGCTGTGCAATCTTATGGTTGGAAATCAAGACCTAAGCTGATGATGTTTGTAGCTTTGGTCAAGTATAAGTTAGGCTTTGGATTTGGTATGTGAAATAGTGTTTAGATTTGTGCAATGTTATTCAATTTTGGAGCACTAGTTGTCCATGAGCGTCTACCCGAGCTTCATATAAACGCGTATTGTCTAATTTTTTGAATTTGAAGGATTTCACTTGAAAAAGAGTAACACTAGTGGATATTAGGGGTACAACATGCTTCTGGGCATGGATTACGACATTGTATTGGGCCTTAACCTAATAAGGTGAATAGGGGAAGACATAAGAGGCCAGAACTTGGTGGAAGGGAAGATTACAAGACGGATACATGCAAAACCAACGAATTGATCAGACGTCCGTGAAAAAGCGTTTTTTTCTCATGTTCCTCCCTCACCTTAGATGGAGAAAGCAACGAATTGATCAGACGACCGTGAAAAAGCGGTTTTTTCTCATGTTCCTCTCTCACCTTAGACGGAGAAAGAAATGCTTGAGGATAAGGCGTCCTCGAAGCTGACGCGTCAATATTATTGCCTTATTTTATTTGTACTCGGGTAAGGAGGTCGAGTCAAGTATAGTATAGAGCGGCTTTATAGTTCTAGTAGCACAAAATATATAAACTATACTATGCAAGTTCACTCTAGAAGATCTAATCTGATTATATAGTTAGTAGTACAATAGTAAAAGAGCCTGATTTTCTATTAGCTGCAGGTCACGATGATGACAACCGCGGATCATTGCCCGCTAAGGGTCCCACTTCAAATATTACGCATATAGACAAAACTAAGAACCCCCAACATTAGATTGCTAAAAAGGAGAAACACAAACTATGTGGTTTTCTCATATTCCCAATACATGTACATATACTTTAAACATGTTTACTTACTCTCACGTCGGATTTTAATCGTCAAGTTCGTCCTTATGACAAAACTAATGATTAATATTATCTATGCAGAAAAGCGTCCTAATTACTTAGCTTAATGTAAGATCTAAACCCGACTCATCAAGCGATCTTAATCCATACCTAACTTAGTCACACATTTTTGCACTAACAATGTTATTATACGTGTTAATACAAAGAACAAGAACATATGATCCACACTAGCCAAATATTGAGACATGAGGACGTATTAATCATTTTTCGTCACGTTATGCTAATATGTGCAAGGCGTCTCTAAGTTTTTGTTTTTTTTAGTAAAAATGAATTATATCCAACTTATAGATGACATCACAAATTATGTTTTAAGTTTTTGGAGCCTTGAGCGGAGACTCAAAATGAGGCATACTTAATGTTATACAAATTGTTTTAATACTAGATTGGTATTCGCGTAATGTAACGGCAAATACTCGATAACATTTTTTTCTTAATCAAATTAATGTAAAAAGTTTAAATTCAAATCTATAAAATCACTAAAAATAAAGAAAAAAATTTGTAAATATATCAAAATTAATGTTAAATTAAAGAGAACAAGACGTTAAAAAATATGGTGAAATTAAATTATAAAAAAATATAAATCAATTAAAGCATATTTCAATTTGAAAATAATGGTGGTTTTTTTAATAAGTCGTTAAAAATAGTTACAAATTTTTTTATAAAAGAAATGAATGATCAATATTGCATATTTAGTTTGAAATTAGGTTTGAATTAAAATGACCATATGAGAAAATCTAACCTAACATGTTTTATCGATTTTCATAAGTTATAAACTATCTACTTACATAGTTGTAGAAGGCAAACGAGCAACAAGTTGCGCCGTAAGCTCTTTTTGGATTACAAAACTAATTTTATGAAAAATCCCATTATAGATTTAAATGTCATAACGTTGCTATTCATAACCCGCTGAATTCTCTTGATAAGCTCTACCACCTCAGGTGCAAGGAAACCGAAAGTATCAATGCAAAAAGAATAAATACGTGCTAATTTTCAGTGCATGTTTTTTTCGTGTTTTGTCACATTGCATGAGGCGGCTTTCAAAGCAGCCTGACCCATTGTAAAACACCGGCTACTCAACCTCATAAGAGGAGAAACCCTAGGTCAGATCCACGCACGCATGTTTCCCTCCAACCCGTCCAAAAACCAAAACGTATGTCGGTCTAAGTGTGGATCTCCCATCTAACGGGTCAGTCAGGAAGTTCACAGGTGCTTCTTTCTTGGCGGAGATGCCAACACGCCTACATATGTCAAAAAGAACGTCCCTAACCATATCGTGTCAACACTTAAAGCATGGGAGCTTGTTAGTGCAAACATTACAATGTTTAGTCGACATAATCTCTTCGTGTTTTGTTGACGACAAACGTATAACTTTCAATACATTATGTAAAATATTAAGGTACTCGTAATCACTCAAGAATACATTTGTATACTTCTGTCGACACCTCCAAGATCGCATTCGGCATAAATCACTCAAGGTATGTACAAACAAGTCATTAACCTTACTAAGTGATAAAGGATTAATATATTCTTAAAACTCACTTTTATACAAAAGTGACAAAGTATTTTTTAAATAACTTTATTTTTAAGAAAATATTTTATTAAAAAGAAAATGAAAATTTGAATTTGGCATATTCCAAATGGTCTAAGAATATACCTCTAAGGTATAAACTTCACCAGATGACATTTCCCCACTACAGGACAAAAATGCACGAACTCCAAGCCCGAGGTTCCTTAAAGGAACCTGAGGTTCGTTATTAATAAGGAATCGCGGTGAAAATTAAGGAACCGCGGGTATTTATAGCCGTTGCTCACTTGCCCTATAAATAGTGGATCATTTCCAGCTTTTCTTTTAACCCTTTTTGCACAACTTCTTTGAAAACATCTTTAAACTCCTTGATTAGTTAGTTTTGATTAATCTTGTTTAAGATGTGATTCTATCCTCAATCCTCTCACCCTCTCAAGTGCAAAGAGAAGAACACTTTCATCACTATGAAGTGTTGGGTTCACAAGATGATGAAGATCTCTCTTTTTATAGATCTAAGTTATGTTTATAGTTTTACTACAATATAAATCATGAAGATTCAAGTTGTGTGTATGTTTGGACTTTATGTATATGTAGTAGATCCAAGTTGGGTTCACTTAGATGTGTTTGTAAGGGTATAATATCCAAGTGATGGGTATCCTTAGATTAGGAGTTAGGAGTGTATATCCAAGTTGTGTATTACTTGCATATAGTGTTAGAGTCATAGATCTAAGTGTTGTGTACTTAGATCTATATGGTTTATGTGTTTATGTCATAAAACACAAGGTTTGTTATGTTGGGCCATAAAATATAACTAGTATGAGATTAGTGTAGATGAGTGTAGATTCGTTCTACCTAAGATTAGAACTCGACATCTAGGCTTGTGTCAGAAAATGGGAAGTAGGCGACGTGTGTAGGTTGGTCCTACCTAAGATTAGGACTCGACATCTATCTTAGTGTTGGAAATGGTGTAAGCAACGTGTATGGTTTTCTCCGACTTGAAAAGAGCTTGTTGACTAGTGAAGTAACTCTCGAGTTGGGTACTCGAGGAGTGGAGTAGGGCGAAGAGGAGCTTCTAACCGAACCACTATAAATCATCGTGTCGGTACTTTCCTTTTACACTTATGTCCTTACTTCTATAGATGCATTTATATGTTATTGTGTGTTGTGTGCATCACATAATCGAAACATCTATGTTGCGGAAAAGCTAACGCTTAGTACGTGTGTGCTTCATGTTTAGATTATGGTCAAGTGTGCATCCCTTAGTCTAAACATCTTAGTTGCAGAAAATCTTAGGCTTAGTACGTATGTGCTTAGTGTTTAGACTATTGCTTGATATACTCTTGATTTGATGTGTTTGTTTGTTTCTTTACATATAGCATTTATATCCTATAAACACATATCATATTTAGTCAAGCTTAATCGAGAATTTGATACAAATGATTATTTAAGTTTAACATGTATCAAATGGGTTATCCCACTGTCGGCGGTTCCTTAAAGAACCGACGGTTCTCTATTGATAAAGAACCGCGGTCACAATTATTGAACCGCGGTCAGTAGATTAAACAAAAATGTTTTGAAAATTAATGAGAAACTATTCAACCCCCCCCCCCCCCTTTAGTTTCTACAATCGGTATCAGAGTGAGACTATTCAAGATCTTTGAAGTATATTGTTATGTAAAGCTTGTATCGATCTTTGCTCTCATTTTCAAAACAAATACGTAGTAGTTTTTAAAAATGGAAACAGTTTTTAAAATAGAGACGATCTTTGTATCAAATTGTCCATGAAGAGTGATTACATATGAAATATGTTTTGTTGTTTCATTCGTACAAGTTTTGGTGTTAAATAAGTTTTTTATAATAGATTGATATTAAATCTTTTCATGTTTGGAAGTATACAAATCTTTTGTGTCATAATTAACTCTTAAATACGAGTTCCATGTGTCTAAAATGATTTTTAGAGTCCTAAGTTCTTCCAAAAAGTTACCAAATGATTTTGGTCAAAAACTCATTTTTGTCCTCTGACCACAAATCATTAATTGTTCCCCGAGGTTCGTTATCAATAACGAACCGCGGTCAGTCTGACACAGATTTTTGCAAACTTTGAAAAATCATATAAAATCAACCGTAAGTCCGTAGAAGTCGTGCCACCCACCATTTTGAACGTAACCGAGTCTTCTTTATTTTAATAATACTTCCAAACCTTTATTTAAAATTTGGATGTTTTTTAAGTTCTATACTTTGTCCAAAGTATTGAGTCTCGGTTTGTCGTAAAATTTGTGTTTTACTCTTTTCTATTAAGTTGGATTATATTTGTAAATTGATATATTTGCAATGGGTTTAACTTGATTAAATTTTGAAATGGATCGAAAACTATTTTTAAATAAAATCAAGCTATGTATACTTTTTTGTATCTAACACTCAAAACAAAGACGAATGCTTTTATGTGTTTTCTTACGTGTTCTAGACATTGTTAAGTGATCATTACTATTGGTAGTAGTATTACTTACTTGTCTATTCTTTGTGCATTGCATATAGAATCCACATCTCTTGGTTTACATTTGTTATATAAACATCTTGTATACCTCGTCATGTTTATTAACACTCTTAGGTTTGAAAGCTTTGTGAGCTTTTCAAATCTATTGATGACAGTCGTCTTACTCGATCACTGTGTTATTAGTTCAAGTAGATTAATGTCTTACTATAAAACATGAAACACTCTTTGAAAATCTTAGTTATTTTCTCTTAAAGGAGTGTTAGTGGGAATCAAGAATGATTTCGAATATATATCAATTCATTATTCAAATTATGATTGATATCATTATCGAATCTAATTGACATGTTTTTGGGTGTAGACATGAATGTGGATTCTTAATAATATACATCGGATTATAACTCACACTTGTGTTGATGATGGTATACTGAATCTACTTGTTCAAAATTATTAGACAAAATTGTTTAATAATTGATTAATATACACAATGGAGTTGGTTTGACAACTTGGATGTTTCATTCGATAATACTCAAGTAATTTACGTTGAAATGCAATTGGTAAATATGTCATTTCCGAAAGACCAATCAAGAGTGTTCTAACAAATTGTGTAAACTTTGTTTATGCAATTCAATGATGATGACCTCAAGATCTATTAAGGTAAATAACCTTAACTAGATTCTTATTGACAATATATGCAATGGTGCATTGATGTGAGGGAAACGCGTCGGTGTATTTTAATATAATACGTTATAGAGCAAGTAGTAGAAATTACCTTTAGGAAAAAGTAATAATCTAAAACTCGCTAAAAATGGATTAATTAAACACGAGAGTGATCCCGATTCATTGTACACGAAGAAATTGTGAATTTGAGACTTTTTGTTTTGATTTGGACAATCGATTGGAATAGTTTCGGTTTATTGACTAAAAATCCTACGTTTTATTTAAAAGTGCATGAATCGTAAATCTATATTAAAACTACATGTCGACCTCGAAGCTAAAAAAACAAACGCAAAACGCGTAAATAACGCGAATCGAAACGAACTATTTTATTAAAATCCTAAAAATCTATTTTTTATTTTGCTTATTAAAAGACATTCATCAAGAAACTTATTTAAATTAAACTAAATCTTTTTTTGTTACTTTGGAAATTACTTTTATACTAATAAAAAAACCTACGAAGTATCTAACCAAATGAAATGAAGAAAACGGATACACAATTTTTTTTAAATAATCAATTTAAAAAGTTAACTAGAAATAGATTATAATAACAATTATACTAAAAGTAATTATCATATTTATGTGACTAACTGCATAATACTAACAAAGAAATAATCTAGAGCAGATGGATAGGCAATGGGTTTAACTTGATATATATTTGTAAATTGATATATTTGCAATGGGTTTAACTTGATTAAATTTTGAAATGGATCGAAAACTATTTTTAAATAAAATCAAGCTATGTATACTTTGTTGTATCTAACACTCATAACAAAGACGAATGCTTTTGTGTGTTTTCTTATGTGTTATGGACATTGTTAAGTGATCATTACTATTGGTAGTAGTATTACTTACTTGTAGGGACGAAGCCAGGACGAAATATGACCGGGTGCATAAATTTTTTTAACCGTAATTAACATGTAAAAAATGAATAAAACGAAAGGTAAAAAACACGTTCCGATTGACTGGTGCATTTAAGATGAATTTAAGAAAAATCGATGTTTTCTTCACAAATTAACACTACACAGAAAAATTCCATAGGGGTCACGGGCACCCGCGGGAACCCCCCTAGCTCCATCCCTGCTTACTTGTTTA
This sequence comes from Glebionis coronaria, assembly GCA_025667525.1. Taxonomy (NCBI): domain Eukaryota; kingdom Viridiplantae; phylum Streptophyta; class Magnoliopsida; order Asterales; family Asteraceae; genus Glebionis; species Glebionis coronaria. The sequence goes on from CM046881.1 coordinate 219,544,296, forward strand.
TTCTTTGTGCATTGCATATAGAATCCACATCTCTTGGTTTACATTTGTTATATAAACATCTTGTATACCTCGTCATGTTTATTAACACTCTTAGGTTTGAAAGCTTTGTGAGCTTTTCAAATATATTGATGACGGTCGTCTTACTCGATCACTATGTTATTAGTTCAGGTAGATTAATGTGTCACTATAAAACATGAAACACTCTTTGAAAATCTTAGTTATTTCCTTTTAAAGGAGTGTTAGTGGTAATCAAGAAAGATTTCGAATATATATCAATTCATTATTCAAATTATGATTGATATCATTATCGAATCAAATTGACATGTTTTTGGGTGTAGACATGAATGTGGATTCTTAATAATATACATCGGATTATAACTCACACTTGTGTTGATGATAGTATATTGAATCTACTTGTTCAAAATTATTAGACAAATTTGTTTAATAACTGATTAATATACACAATGGAGTTGGTTTGACAACTTGCATGTTTCATCCAAATACTCAAGTAATTTACATTGAAATGCAATTGGTAAATGTGTCATTTCTGAAAGACCAATCAAGAGTGTTCTAACAAATTGTGTAAACTTTTTTTAAGCAATTCAATGTTGATGACCTCAAGATCTATTAAGGTAAATAACCTTAACTAGATTCTTATTGACAAGATATGCAATGGTGCATTGATGTGAGAGAAACGTGTCGGTGTATTTTAATATAATACGTTATAGAGCAAGTAGTAGAAATTACCTTTAGAAAAAAGTAATAATCTAAAACTCGCTAAAGACGGATTAATTGAACATGAGAGTGATCCCGATTCGTTGTATACGAAGAAATTGTGAATTTGAGACTTTTTGTTTTGATTTAGACAATCGATTTGAATAGTTTCGGTTATTGACTAAAAATCCTTTGTTTTATTTAAAAGTGCATGAATCGTAAATCTGTATTAAAACTACAAGTCGATCTCGAAGCTAAAAAAACAAACGCAAAACGCGTAAATAACGCGAATCGAAACGAACTATTTTATTAAAATCCTAAAAATATAATTTTTATTTTGCTTATTAAAAGACATTTATCAAGAAACTTATTTAAATTAAACTAAATCTTTTTTTTTTACTTTGGAAATTACTTTTATACTAATAAAAATAACCTACGAAGTATCTGACCAAATGAAATGAAGAAAACGGATACACAATTTTTATTTTTATTTTTAAAATAATCTATTTAAAAAAGTTAACTAGAAATAGATTATAATAACAATTATACTAAAAGTAATTATAATATTTATGTGAATAAGTGCATAATACTAACAAAGAAATAATCTAGAGCAAATGGATAGGCTGCTAGACTCTTGAACGTGAGGTCCAAGGTTCAATCCTGGAGGTGCGTGCTTTATTATTATTATTTTCTTTTACACGAATTTCACACATATAATACTACTAAGTGAAATTTTCAACATCTCTCAATGTATATCAACATCTCTCAATGTATACCAGACATATTTCAGCAAGTACCAGCGAAGATTAATTCCAGCTTATATCAAACTCAGTAGCCCAATAGCAATCAAAATTGAATTAACAACTACACAAACAAAACAATACGCAACAATCAAACAGCTTGACGTAAACAACAAGCATGCAACAAGACAACAGCAACGAGATTCATAGCAGTAAATATAGTACTATCACGCAGCATCGAGCAATTACCAATTTAAACGCAGCAGAAATGAAGTATTGCTTCAACAACTTCAAGATTAATAATCAGAAGAAAACCAAACGAACACTATAGCAGAAACGACATAATGACAGCAATGACGAACAATTTCAGCATAAATCTAACAACGACAACTAGTAATGACCCAAAACGCCCTTTATATTTCACAGTAAATTAACTAATTAGCAGCAGCTATATTATTTTAATCAACTAACTACATTGGCAACATTTAACTTTTAAAACTAAAATCGCTACAATATGCTACAGAACCACAACATCAAGCACATATATCAGCCACACCCTACTACATCAAGACCCTAAGTTTAACATTACAACAGCCGTTATAAATTCTACAATAGCAGAAATCAGATCAGTCCTAAACGCCTCTACCATAAAAGAAACTCAGCAACATTTAACATCAGTAAACGACCACAATAACCAAGGAATCACTATAACAGCTTTACGAAATGAACACCACATACCAAGCTTAAGATCGCAGAGCTAATGACAGCAACAATCTCAACAACCAAATACAAAGCAAATGATGGAATCTAAAATCTACAAAACAAGGCAACAACGTTATTACAGCCTACTTGCTCATGAACAATCCAATATTTTGACGGCTAGGTGTTCCAAAATTCAGATTCAAAACCAAAGAAATGTGAATCCCTTTTTTAACATGATAAAAACTTTTGAAAACTTTGTAGAAAACTTATTAAACCAATTTAAAGAGTTTGCAGCTGAATTTCAAAACTTAACAGCTCGGTTATGCTTTGTCCCCAAATACACAAACTTAGATAGTATCATATATGGCTAACAGCAGATCTATTACTCCTTAGAAAATCTTTATCATGCAACTAAACAGATTAAGCCAAGCTCTTAATCAGCAACAATGGCAACAAGTTTCATCATAGCAATTATAGTACTATTAACAACTGAAAACTCAACACGCAAATACTTAAGTTACAAGCGAAAGGAACAAAATTAATGAATTCTAAAGTGACAATCAGGATATATAACAAGATCATAACATCACAGGAAGTAAACTCAACAGCAAACTATAATAACAGCAACTCAAATCAGGTAATAAGTTCAATAAGCATTTCACGATAAACTATGAATATGAAATATAAATTTAGAGGAATTAAAAAGTAGAACAAAAACCTTTTAGCAAAGCTCCTATCCAAACGCAGCCTTTGCCTAAAGGCCTGAATCTTCAACCCCAATATAAATACATACAAATAAGCTTATTACAAGCTTATTAATAATTCAAACCCATTGTTCACCTCTCCTAGGTGAGGCAGCCTTCAATGAATTTTGAGCTTTCCATTAATGTTGTGCAATTTATCAATTAGATAAACTGTTTCTCTTTATCTAGCTTGTATCACTCAATCAAGCTATAGTAAAGCTTGATTGAACAACACACATGTTTATAAAGCTTATAAATCAGACAATGTCAAGACATTAAAGCATAAGAAATAAATTATAAATCATAAAAGAGATTAAAACTGAAATGTTGATTTTTATTAAAACTGAAAATTGATTACAACTTTAAAATAAAAACATTCTAACTATAAACTAGCATAATAACATTACTGGATAAAGGGATGATTACAAAGGAAAATAAAGGGGATATTTATAGCTGAGGTGAGAGGTTTGGGGTTGTTGATGAAGAACGAGTTTAACTTGACCACTTTTGTGCTAGTTTAACAAAGAAATCAATGTAAATCTTACAAAATGTGTGTTTCTTTGAGTCTGACATGGCAGGCAATCAGCCAATGGGGTGATAGTTGTGACGAATCAAGATGCCAGGCTGGAGCTTGGTACTAAGAATCTATGTGAATACACGCTCTCTTTCTTCCTCCTTTCTCTGAATTCACACGCGTGACATCAATCGCCCTTGATTGGACCTTAATTTGAACTATTCATGGATTTTGGGTTCATGGCTGCTGGAAAGATGAACTTTTTCCCCCTTTTTGTTATGTCTCGTTTCTTTTCTTTTTTTCTCTTTGTTTCTTTTGATCACTCCTTTTCTTTGACCAAAAGTTATATAGAAAATTCGCTTCTTTCTTTCTTTCATTATTTTTTTTCTGTCTTTGTTATTCGTTTGACCTTGCTGACCAAAATAATTACTCCCATCTCATTCATTTCTTTTGGGCTTTGACCCGAATCTTTCACTAACTGATCTTGGGCTTGTTCTTTTGATATTGGGCTTGTCCTTCTATTTGAACTTCCAAATGAAAATATTATTTGGTTAATGGGCCTCCAAGCCCATCATTACTTATGGGACCCACATGGCTCATTGAAATTATAGAACTCGTTCTATTGATAAAACGATCCCGACTTTTGGCTTTCGATAAAATATTTAATCCCGTGTCGGTTTTTGCCGGTTTTGTGATCTTTGTACCTACACACATGAAACAAGCAAAACAAGCACATACAATAGATTTTAAAGCTTTTTATCCATTTTTAGCTTGTTTTATTTAATAAATGATATGAGTATTTCACTCATATCATGCATTCTTAAACTCTATTAGGTCATGCATTGTGTCGTTATACATGTTTCATCTTTGCTACACTTCATTAGGCGAATGTAGGAATTACATTTTGTCTAACTTGATAATGACTACTAGAGAACCTATTGCACTAGAAATTCAATTTGACCTTATTTTTGAATTACTTCATGTGAGAAGTTGAGTTGGTGTATAACTCGTAAAAATGGTCATACTTAGCCGGAATTGAGCACCTCTAGTGATAGTCTCATACTCATTCTCTAAAATGAGTAAATGGCTTTTCCTAAATATGACTAATGATAGTTTATATTGATGAACTTTGTATGTCATTAGAAGTATTTTTCTCTTGTAGCCATTAGGTTTTTCTTAGCTTTCTTCCTACGTGCTAATTGAACCTATATGTTTTTTCCTTTGTGTGTGTTCTAGTTTTTATTGCTCTTTAGCATAACTTTATGATAAGTTAAACTAGAATATTAAGATTTGTTGAATTGGAAAAGTTCTCTCATCCTCCTAAACACACCCTTCGACCACAGATCATTAATTATGTGCGGTTCTTTATCTTTATTAAACCGTAGGCACAATTAATGAGCCGCGGGCATAAGCAGTCAAAAATGTATTTTCTGAAACTTCAGAATTGTTCCAACACATTTTGGATTATTTTTTCAAACCCTTGAACACTCCTAAAATATCTTGTGCCTTCTCTACTTAACCCTAAGCATTTTTACATCTCTTCCTCACCAAAGTAAAATGTCTTTTTCGCCAAATGAAAGCCTTGATTCTCCATCATTTTCTCTAATCTATTTTAACCCAAATTCACCAAAGAACACACCAAATCAAATCTCTTTTCCTTTTAAGGAAATTGATTATAAAACTCTCATTTCCACCTCTTCCCTTTTTGTGTTCTTCCTCCATCATATGATATTATCATGCATCATGGAACATATTGTCATTATTGTCAATATCAATATCTTGCCATGTATCATATCTATGATGAGTTGAATTACAATATTATCACCAAGCCTTCTCTACCAAATTTCGCTACCTCATCGTCTTCTAACTAAGCAAGTGCCTTGCTTTTTAATAAGACATCCAGTTTGAGCAAATCTTAGGATTCTAGTGTAACTAGGATTAGAATTAACTTAAGTTTCTTTGTATGATCTTCATTTTCTTGTATTTGTTTTCATGTTTTTCAACATAATTTACGTTTGGGTCTTGGATCTCGTTGTTCTTGTGATCTTTCTCTTCTTCTTTATTTTCCTCACTCGGTTGTCAAGGAAGGTTAGATTTTAATCTAATTGCTTTCTAAGTAAGATTGACAACTTAAATATTTCTTTCGAAATATTCAAGTAATTTTAACTTGCAATTGCAATTGTTAAAAGTCATATCCGAAGCATAGACTTTCAAGCCATTTAGCAACTTATGTTAAATTGTTTGACCAAGTGATTTTCTTTTGAGTCGATAATCGTTGTTGGACACCCACTGTCCACTGTTCCTCAAATGACCTAGCGGCTCATTATTGATAATCAACCGCGGACCTATTTTACGAAACGCGACCAGTGAGTCCCCTTTATTCATTTTTGGTCTATCTCTCTTTTTGACGAGTTTTCTTGAAGATTCTTTCTTTCTTTTTCTTTTGAGTTTCTTCTCTCTTTCACTACACCTATGCGGGTATAGTATTCTTGAATTATCTTGTGAAGTTATCCTTAACTTCTTTGTTAAGTCTCTCTCGATTTCTTTTAATCATGCCTGTCTAAGTCGAGTCTCTCTCTTCTATCCTTTCTAAACTAAGTCGAGTCTAGCCTCACCCTTTCCTTGTCATGTAATTGTTCTTTGAACATTCACAATGATTGAGAAGAGCTACGAAACTTTAAGCATGTAGTTTATCGTATTCTAAACACCATCCATCTTGGTTTTTCTTTTCTTTGGCTTCTTTGATCTCTTTCTCTAAATCAAGGGTCATCTTCTTGTGTCGACATTCATAAGCATCCTTGCCTATAATATCTTTGGTTTGAGATTTTTTGTTTTTCTCGTTGTTGAGAGTTGATTGCGGTTAAATTTTACAATTGGATTGGGTGATTCCAACAATTCTAAGTTTTTAACCTTTTTGAGAGGATTTTGGTTAAATCTTGAATTTTCTTGGGTGATTCCAAAAATTCTAAGCTCTTAACCCTTTGACAAAATATCTTAAAATTGTTAGATGTTTCATTTCTACCTCTATTCCAACAATTGTGAATTGATTTTGTCAAAATCCTCTCCTTGTCTTTGGATTGATAACATCGCGTGTATGTTTCTTTCTTCAATGCTTGTCATTGTTTGTGCACACGACTTGTTTATCGTCCTCGTTTTCCTTTCCATCATAGTCATTCTTCCTCTCTTTTCGACTATGTGGAATTGTTTTATTGTCCTTGTTGTACTCTATTTAGTTTGGTATTCTTGCTAAGATATTAAAGATGAGTATATTCTCTCGAGAATATTTTCTTTTATATAAATTGGACATCTCTTTTCTCTCTTAGTCCCATTATATTTTTTTGGGGGTCACCAAAATAAGTTGGGTTATCTTTTCTATCTAATACCCCTCTTATTTTTCTTAACTTGTCATATTTTTTACACTTCTAAAAGTTAAGATTGATTTAGCTTTCTCTTGAGTCCCTCTCTTTGTACTCAAGTTGTTAAAAGCAAATTCCGCTTGGGTGACCTTGATATATATGCTCTTGTCTACTAACTTTATTTTGTAGGACATTTCTAACCCATTTTTGTAGCTCGTCACTATTCTTGCTTTGTTGGTGTCTCAAGCAAAGGGGAGCTCATATCAAGGGGGCATTTTCAAGAGTTCAAGTCATTACATTTACGACCGTTCACTCACTCAAATTGCATACATCGAACATCTTGCAAGTAATGATTTACGGAATCTCGAAGATAAGCATATTATTATGCAGGGAGTTGGTTAACCTATGGTGATTGAAGACTTAAATAGGATGAAGCAAGCTCAATATCTTTAGATGATGGGTCTACGGTTTTGATTCTCGCCTCTCAACCGACAACTACAAGGGGCGATTAGCTTTTTGGATGCAATGTCTTTCAAAGTAGATCCTCCTCTTCTACCAATGAAGACTACCTTTTGCATGCAAGTTCTCTTGACGTCAATTCTTCTCTTCCTCAAATGACGTGCAATCGATCACTACCACTTTGGATGTGTGCTCTCTTAGCGTTGATTCTTCTCTTCTTCAAAGACGTTGACTATCTTTTTGATTCGACAAAAGGGGGAGAAGTAAGTGTAAACGAGTAACTTATGGATTTTAATATGCGTTACGGTTTACTTGTTTGTCATTATCAAAAGGGGAAGATTGTTAGTGCAAACATTACGATGTTTAGTGGATATAATCTCTTCGTGTTTTGTTGATGACAAACGTATAACTTGCAATACATTGTGTAAAATGTTAAGGTACTTATAATCACTCAAGAATACATTTATATACTTCTCTCAACACCTCCAAGATCGCATTCGGCATGAATCACACAAGGTATGTACAAACAAGTCATTAACCTTACTAAGTGATCAAGGACCAATATTTTCTAAAAACTCACTTTTATACAAAAGTGACGAAGTATTTTTTAAATAACTTTATTTTTATGAAAATGTTTTATTAAAAATAGAATGGAAATCTGAATTTGGCATATTCCAAATGGTCTAAGAATATACCATTAAGGTATAAACTTCACCAGATGACATTTCCCCACTAAAGGACAAAAATGCACGGACTCCAAGCCCAAGGTTCCTTAAAGGAACCCGAGGTTCGTTATTGATAAGGAAACGCGGGGACAATTAATAAACTGAGGGTATTTATAGCCATTGCTCACTTGTCTTATAAATAGTGGATCATTTCCAGCTTTTCTTTTAACCATTTTTCCACAGCTTCTTTAAAAACATATTTAAACTCCTTGATTAGTTTTGATTAATCTTGTTTAAGATGTGATTCTATCCTCAATCTTCTCATCCTCTCAAGTACAAAGAGAAGAACACTTTCATCACTATGAAGTGTTAGGTTCACAACATGATGAAGATCTCTCCATCTATTGATCTAAGTTATGTTTATAGTTTTACTACAATGCAAATCATGAAGATCTAAGTTGTGTGTATGCTTGGATTTTATGTATATATAGTAGATCCAAGTGATGGGTTCACTTAGATGTGTTTGTAAGGGTAGAAGATCTAAGTGATGGGTATCCTTGGATTAAGAGTTAGGAGTGTATATCCAACTTGTGTATTACTTGGATATAGTGTTAGAGTCATAGATCTAAGTGTTGTGTACTTAGATCTATATGGTTTATATGTTTAGGCCATAAAACACAAGGTCTGTTATGTTGGCCATAAAACATAACTAGTATGAAGATTAGTGTATATGGGTGTAGATTGGTTCTACCTAAGATTAGAACTTGACATCTAGCCTTATGTCGGAAAATGGGAAGTTGGCGACGTGTGTAGATTGGTCCTACCTAAGATTAGGACTCAACATCTAGCTTAGTGTCGGAAATGGTGTAACCAACGTGTATGGTTTTCTCCGCCTTGAAAGGAGCTTGTTGACTAGTTAATTAACTCTCAAGTTGGGTACTCGAGGAGTGTAGTAGGGCGAAGAGGAGCTTTGTGACCGAACCACTATAAATCATCGTGCCGATACTTTCCTTTTACATTTATGTCCTTACTTATATAGATGCATTTATATGTTATTGTGTGTTGTGTGCATCACATAATCTAAACATCTATGTTGTGGAAAAGCTAAGGCTTAGTACGTGTGTGCTTCATGTTTAGATTATGGTCAAGTGTGCATCCCTTAGTCTAAACATCTTAGTTGAGTAAAAGCTTAGGCTTAGTACGTATGTTCTTAGTGTTTAGACTATTGCTTGATGCACTCTTGATTTGATGTGTTTGTTTGTTTCTTTACTTATAGCATATATCTCCTACAAATACATCTCATGTCTAGTCAAGCTTAATCGAGAATTTGATACAAAGGATTATTTAAGTTTAACATGTATCAAATGGGTTATCCCACTGTCGGTGGTTCTTTAAAGACCCGGCGGTTCTTTATTGATAAAGAACCACGGTCACAATTATTGAACCGTGGTCAGTGGATTAAACAAAAATGTTTTGAAAATTAATGAGAAACTATTCAACCTCCCATTCTAGTTTCTACCGAACTCTTTAAAACGAACCGCGTGTTCCCCAAGAGAATCCAAACATGCCTTGTGACAAACAAGATACATTGTAACAACTGGAAATAATGGGATCATGAGGTGATACTTAAGAATAGAACGGTATTCCACTTGTGACTCATGTTGATCGAGCTTGTCTATAGGAATGACTAGTAGGAAATCTCGAGCATATGATGTGTGTAAGCACTCAAAACTGCATTTTGTCTCAAAGTCATGTCAAAATGGACCTCTGTATCCTTAACTATTTTACTTAAAGGGTAGTCGCGAGTGTTTGTTAGGGTTTTGAGGAAGCGGTGTCCTTATTAGTGAATCAATAATAAGTGTGAAAACACTTATCCTTTTACCACTTAATTATAATAATAACCATGCCAAAACGTAAATTTTATGTCGTAAATGTCGGAATTATGCGTGGTTTGTGTTTTTGTTATGATTTAGGATCAAAATGTGAAAAGGGAAGAAAACATGGGCTTTCACTGGCTTTTATCGAAGAAAAAGACAAAAGACGAAGTCAAAAGATCAAGAGTGCAAAAAGAACGGAAGTCCAAGGCCTATTCTGAAGATTTATCGAAGAAAAAGTCTAAAGACGGAAGTTTAATGAAGTCGAAGAACTCAAGTTTAATAAATGAAGAAATTATAAGACGCGTTCAATTAATCCCGAGACAAAGTTAAAAAAGTCGAAGAATTTAGAAGACGAAAAGACGAGAAAAGAAAGAAAGGAGCAACACATGCTAACCTCCCTAATCACCTATAAATACCCTCCCAATGACACATTAGGAGGCGTTGACTATCTTGACAAAATAGTTCTTCCACTTTTAATTTCATGTCATTTACTTAATTGTCATTTAATTTCCTTGTCTTGCACCTTAAATTTGTAAGCTTTTTAATTCTTGTTTTTACTTTTACTTGTTGAATCCTATTTTTAATCAAGTTTTTAATTAATCTCTCATTCTACCTTTCTTGTTTTGATTTAATCTTTATGCTTATTTGCTTATTTTCATGCTTATTTGATTATTTGTTATGTTTTTATGTGTTTGATTGTGTTAGCTTATTGATCTTATAGCTTATTGTGTGCTTTTCTTAATTTTAATTAAGTGTTTTTAAAAGTTATTTTATAAAAAGTTGATTTTAAATATTTTTATTATTTAGTGTTTTTAAAAGTTTTTAAATTTTGGCTTATATAGTTTTTCTTAAAAGGGAAAATCACTTAAAAATGTAGTAAACTAACCACTTTTTATGGTTGTGTGTACCAAAACTATTTTTTTTCTCATTGTGTGTATTAAACTTTATAATTTCGATCATTGTGTGTATTTTGTGACGATTTTGTCCTATAAAATGACCATTTTACCCTTTAAAATTCAAAAAAAGTAGGGGTAAAATGGTCACAAAATACACACAATGATATGAATTTGAAAGTTTAACACACACAATGAGAAAAAAAATAGTTTACTACACATAACCATAAAAAGTGATAAGTTTACTACATTTTTGAGTGATTTTCCCTTCTTAAAAATATTTGTTGATCCCAAACTTAGATCGATTTAGCTTTATGTATACGAAATTAGATCAAGTAATACACTTAGAGAAACCTTTGTATATGTTTATGATAATCTAAGTGTTATGCGGAATTAACACTTAAACAAGAACACACAAGATATAAACAAACTTTCACTTTGATTAATGATATCAAACTTGCTTACAATGAAAGTAGTTTACGAATGAAAACTTATATGAAACAATAACCTAAAGGTCTTTTTTTATAGACATAAGAAGCCTTGTACAATAATCTACGTATCAGCTATTCTAGGTAAAGATAAATATAGAAAATACATTGTTGTTCCTATCTTTACTAGAAGTAATCTAGAATACAATAAACGCGTAGAGTATATCTTCCCATCAGTGCTTGTCTTCAATGTATCAACGCTTGACTTTGTCTTGTCAACGCTTGAGCTGTCAGCGCTTGTTTTACTCCTGTCAACGCTTGTTTTACTCTTGTCAGCGCTCAAGTGATCTGGCCTTAATTTATTCCCAACAATCCTCCCCTAAACTTGATATCCACTCTTATGATCAAGTTTCTGAATAAGCATTAAGGACTAGGAGAAATCTTACAAACCTTCTCATATTGGTAATAAATAAATCTGATCAAGTCTTTTGCCACGTCACTTGAATAATCAATTTCCAGCTGAGTGTTCTTCATCTTTTCCAAGATATCCTTGGATATGAAATATTGACCATCCACAAGTAGATACTCAGCAAACTTTATAGAACTCAAATGGTAAACACCAGCAGCTGAATATAATCTCCATTGAAGACCACTGAGGTCATCTTCAAGATCCTTCCAAATAGAAGGATCCTCATCTTTTGGTCCACACATTCTCTTGAATGTGGACCACAGTTTTATTCCATTAGCTGAAGTTGGTGCTCCAGCCTCATACTTGGTCTCTAGCAATCTCCATAGATCTACCAAGTCTTCTCTATCACAACTTGCAAACAAAGATATGAGAGTGGTAAAAGTGTGTACCTCTTTGCCATACCCGCCAATTTTCCAAAACCCACATTCATCTTCTTCATAGCTCACAATTGGGTTTCTGGAATCTAGTGGTAACACTTGCACCATATCTGAAGCTTCTAATGGTGAGAGCTTGAGGCTCTTTCTTATGACAGCTTCACTTAGATATAGTGGATCCATATCTTTGGGAAACTCAAGAGAAACTCCCTTTTTCATTGGTCTGGGAACAAACATTGCTTTCTTGAGCTCCATTTCTTCTGCAAGTTCTTCTTTTCTTTCATCAGAAAGAAGTCTGAGAGTGTTTGCTTCCTACACTCTCACCCAAATGGGATAAGCCTTGCATTCCAACTCATCAAATGTCAATGCCCTCAATTTCTGATAAGTCCATCCTAATCCATGACATCTGAGCAACATGTAGTATAGCTCCCTTTTATCCCTTTTCAACTCTGAGAGAATATTGCTTGCCTTGTGTTTCAAAATAACCTGGCAATCTTTTTGAACTCTGAGGAGAATCTCCAAACCCCATATTTGATCTAAAATGGTCAAGTGTGGATTCTCCATACATCTTTCTTCCCAAGCATTATACATTTGAACCACCTCTGGCATATCAAAGTCAACCTGCAATTTCAACTCTCTCAATTTCTCCTTGGCCAACTCATCTCCATACTCAAGTCTTTCTGGTTCTATAATCATAACACTTGAGTCTGAGCTAGCTCCATCACTTCCTTCTTCTGAAGTAACAACAAATGGTGACTCTTTCACCTCTTTTCTATCTTGTTCCATGATTTGTGCAGCCGACCTTCTATCAAACTCAACTTGAGCTGCATTCTTTGGAACAATCTCTTCTACCATAATACCCTTACCCTTATCTAGTGGATCAATTGTTGGTAAGGTAGATGGTGATACCTGTGAAGAAACCTCCTTGATGATGGATGATGACTGGGATACATCACCCTCATGTGCAGGTCTGTCAACGCCCAATTTTCTGTGTTAGCGCCCAAAATATTTCTGTTAGTGTCCAAATTCTCCTAGTCAACGCCCAAATTTCCCGCCTCAGCGCCTTTTGCAATTTCCTCCAACATGGCTGTAAATGATAAATTCAAGTTGGTAGGAGAGACTAAGGACGTATCAAAACCTGTCTGTTTCTTCAAACTTGTAAGGGCCTCAGCAACATCCAAAGATTGACCATCATGGCTGCCCTTATCACTTAGATTTATTGGATCTTCCTCCCCTTTGGAAGATTCCTCCATCCCTCTCCTTGCACTTGCAGTCTCCAAAACAACAATCCTCTCCCTCAATTGCTTGAGTTCAAGGCCTTGTGAGCTGACAACTTGTACTAAGTCTGCATTTTGCTTTTGCAAGCTCATGCAGACTGCCGTCAATTCAATTAGGGTCATTGGTTCCAATCTGCCCTCCTCTAAAATGGGGATTTGACCTCCCAAGTCAGATTCATTGGGCATGGATGAGGACTTAATGATGGTCGGACTGCCTTGACCAGCTTCTAAGCCAGAACCAATAGTCCCAGCCTCATCCATGTCACCAGCCACACTTGTGGTGGTGGTTCTCTCTGCTACATGGCTAGGACCACCAGAGGAGAACACTCCAGTAGTCCTTTGGCGTTTCATCAACCTATATTCAGGGGGTGTAGAAGATGATGTGGATTGGGTGGATGTGGGTTGGTTAAGGGGTGTTTGGGTTTGTGAAGGTTGGGTGTCAATGTTGGAAATAGGTACATCAACGCCAATATTTAACGTGTCAGCGTTGAAGGGTTCTTGGTCAATTTGCATATGTTCAGGTGAAGGTAATGCTTCAAGTATTGGGTCAATTTGGGGTTGGGGGTCTGGTTGGGGTTGAGCTGCTGCAATGACAGCAAGCATAGCTTGGGTTAAGGGTAGGTCACGATGGGGGGTGAGTTCATCTTCATAAAAATAGCTTTCTTTTGCGCAGGGATCTCATAAAAATCATTATGATCCCTTGTGCAGTAAAATCAAAAACCATTTGTAAAAATCGGGGATAAGCTAAAGTCATTTTGTTCCCCTTATTTTTACACATGCCCTCAAAAATCATTTTAGAATAATTAAATTTTTGCCCAGTTGCAATGTACACAATAGCACTAGCAATAGACCTATTGATCTCATTGTGTGCAGTGCATTTGGGACTCAAACATTGTAGGAGGACATGTATGAGGTACTTCCAGGCTGGGGGAAACTCCTGTTTATGATATTTGTTTAGAGTTCCTTCATCAGGAAAAGGATAACCTAAAGCCCTTAGTCCCTGTTCCATTTCTCTAATGGGAAGGGTGGCTATACCATCAGCATCATCAAGATGCAAGGCTTGGCGTACCAAAGCCTCAGTAACCACCCAAGGTCTCCCATGAACAATAGAAGTCAATGTAGTCACTCTATTAACTGTTAAGGAACTGACAGTGTTCCAAAACTTGTTAATATATGTCACTGGAATGAGTGGTGCATGAGAAAGAGCATACCTAATAGGAGATGCGTTCAAATACGCCACCATTTGTGTGTATTGGGGAAACAGAGCATCATCAGCTTCAAGATACGCGATCATGTTGTGTTGGCTTCTGAACCCCAATTCTAATTCTGATGGTTTAAACTTTGGTGCCATTGTTGAAAGCTGTTAAAAGTGATTGATGAAGATGAAGTTGATAAGAGAAAATTATGTTAGACAAGAAGTATAGATACCCTGTTTAAAAATAGGAGCCAAATTTATAGGAGAAGTAAATAGATGTGATTGGCCCAAAAATAGGCAAGAATTTTCAAAATGTAATCATGAAAATATTGAAAAATTATAAGTTTATCTCATGCATTAAATGAAAGGTAACAACTCCCAAAATTACGGCCCAAAAAAATGTCAAAAAGTAACAACTGGGTAGGACCCATTGAGTGTCAACGGTCAAAAATAACCTATCAACGCCCAACGGCTATAATCTTGTCAACGTTTGCCTATAGCCATGTCAGCGTCTAATTTGGTCACAACAACGCTTGGAAAAATACTTGTCAGCGTCCAAAAATAAAAATGTTTAAAAATGAAAAATGACCTTAACAAAGTAATTTATCCTAGAGAAGATAACCAAAAAGCTGATAATTATTATAGGGCGGCAAGCACTGTCCAGTTATGCACACTTGCTTAAGCAAGATAGACATAACAGTCCTCTAGTGTCCCTTGCTAACCAAAACTCTTAACAACCAATTTACCTTATAAAATTCCTTGTTACTCCCAGGTAAATTCCATAACAAAATTATTCCCAAGTCTCCCAACAGACCACAACCAATTCTAGGCCAAAAATGTCTTGGCAGCATGCATAGTATATCAACTTTGCATGCTACAGTGCCTCATGATTTAGTAAAACTAACTCATACTCACCTGTGGACACAATCTAGAATTGTGATAAGAGTATCATATGGATACCCAAACATATTAAAGGTTCCTAAAACCTCCCCGTAAACTATGATACATAAGCTGCTAAAAACATGCATGAACATAAAAATTTATGTCAAGATAGGAATTAAAAATTCCAACCATCATCCATAAATAAAAACTTGTCCAAATGCTTCTTCATTGATCCATAAGCAACTATGTATCCAATGGTATACTGCTAACACCATCTGCACATTTAGATTGAAAACCACAAAACTAACATTGTTGCTGACAACGCCCCGATAACACATGACAGCGTTGAGGGAAGCTTTGTCAGCGTTAGACAATTATATTGCTGACAACGTTACAAAAACACTTATCAGCGTTCTAGCAACCTTTGTCAGTGTTAGAAAAATATAGTGGAAAATCTAAATCATCAATAAGACCAATAACAATGCATCATCCTGTACATACTTTTACAAAAAGACTCCAAAACACATATTATGTGAGATTGATCATTCCAATACTTGTTACCAAGTATTGAAACTTCCCAACATCAAAAGGTTTAGTTAATAAATCGGACACATTTTCCTCAGTGTCAACCCTATCTGGTTGTATTAAACATTTTTCAAAACAATCTCTTATAAAATGGTGTCTAATTTCTATGTGTTTGGTTTTAGAATGATGTACAGGATTCTTAATGATGCATAAAGTGCTGTTATTGTAAACAAATATCTTGGTATGCATGAAATTATACCCATAGTCCAACAGCTGGTTCTGAATCCACAAAACTTGTCCACAACAAGCAGCTGCAGCCACATACTCAGCTTCAGTTGTAGAATTAGCCACCACTGTTTGTTTCTTGCATTGCCAAAATATCAACCTGCTCCCAAGAAACTGACATCCACCAGTTGTGGATTTCCTATCAAATTTATCACCTCAATAGTCACTATCTGAATATGCAATCAACTCCAATGGTGAATCCTTTGGGTACCACAAACCAAGACTAGGATAGCATCTTAGGTACCTAAAGATCCTCTTCACAGCATAAAGGTGACATTCTTTGGGAGTCACTTGATGGCGTGCACAAGCACACACAGCAAACATGATGTCAGGTCTGGAGGCTGTAAGATACATCAAGGATCCAATCATAGATCTATAGTGCCTGACATCAACATCTTTCCCATCTCCAATCTTTCCCCAAGGGTGTTCTCTATCCATAGGAGTAGTAGCCCTCTTTTCATGTGGAGAAAATCCAAACTTCTTCAAGATCTCAGCCACATATTTATCCTGGGAGATGAAGATACCCTCTTCTTTCTGCTGAACTTGTAAACCAAGAAAGAAGTTCATCTCCCCCATAGCACTCATCTTGAATTTGTCTGTCATAAGCTTGGAGAAATCCTCACTCATCTTTGGATCAGTAGACCCAAAAATGATGTCATCAACATAGACCTGGACAAGCAACACATCCTTGCCTTTCTTCTTTGTAAATAATGTCTGATCTATAGTGCCCCTCTTGAATCCATTGTCCACTAAGTAAGTAGACAAAGTACCATACCATGCTCTTGGGGCTTGATGAAGGTCATACATAGCCTTTTTGACTCTATACACCTTATCTGGATTCTCTGGATCCTCAAAACTAGGAGGCTGCATCACATATACTTCCTCAACAATTGTTCCATAAAGGAAGGCACTCTTGACATCTATTTGATAGACAGTGAAGCCCATGCAGGATGCATAAGCTAGAAAGATCCTGATAGCTTCAATCCTTGCAACTGGTGCAAAGACTTCCTCATAGTCTATCCCCTCCTCTTGTGTATATCCCTAAGCCACTAACCTTGCCTTGTTTCTGACCACAATTCCTCTTTCATCTCACTTGTTCCTTAGAACCCATCTTGTCCCTATAGGTCTGACATATCTAGGACAATCAACCAGTTCCCAAACATCCTGAATTGCAAATTGGTGAAGCTCATCCTGCATTGCTTCCACCCAACTTGGTTCTTTAAGAGCATCAAATATTTTCTTGGGTTCCTGTTGTGACAGAAAACAGGCAAACAAACATGCTTGCACAAGAGGGGTATCAACCTTCTTGTGTATATTGGCAATAAACCCACCAAGACCTTGATGAGATCTTCTAGTCAGAACTGGAGTCATAATATCACAAATGATTTGAGAAGTGGGGTGATTCTTCATAGTGGAAGTGAGAACTCCTTCTTTAAAAAGTCTGGTGTCCTCAACCTCATTCTCCATGTTGCCAATATCTTCTTCATCAGACTCTCTTATATCAACATAGGGATGACCTTCTTTATATAAATTGGAAGGTTCATCTTGTTCAAAAGTGGAAGAGAAAAGATGTGCAAAAGTGTTGTCAACGCCTGAATCTTGTTTGTCAGCGCTTGGGCTAACAACGCTTGAACTGTTGTTGTCAACGTCTGAGCCATCAACGTATGAATTGGTCTTGTCAGCGCTAGATTTGCCTTTATCAGCGCCTGAAGGACCATGCATGTTTGTATCGGGTGCTACTTGGAGACCACCATTATCTTTACCAGCAGCAGCAGCAGCAGCAAAAGCATCTGTCCAAATGGGAATTGTAACATATTCTTGTATAGGAGATGTCTTTTCTGCTTGTGATCCAACCTTTTCATGAACCTGTGTACCTGAAACATCAACAACTTGTTCCTCCATAACATTTGAAGTTACCTTCACAATGTCTGGATTATTGACACGCATATAATTTAAAGTTCTAGATAAAGGTTCCAAGTCAAACAACCAATTAGGACCACTTTCAGGATCACTAGGTTTATTTTCTAAAAACCTAACATGTACTCTTTCAAGTATACGTTTTTCTTCTTTAAGATAAACCCTATATCCCTTGCTCTGCACTGAATACCCCATGAAGTAGCTTTCATCACCTTTTTCACTAAATTTCCCTAAGGCATCACTAGTATCTAAAACTACTACATGACAACCAAAAGGTCTGAAAAAACCAATATTAGGTTTTCTACCCCAAAGTAACTCATAAGGTGTTTTGTTCTGAATTTTGTTAACCAATGCTCTATTTTGAACATAACAAGCTGTATTAACAGCCTCAGCCCAAAATGCTATAGGAAAGTGAGCATCAGCCAACATGGTTCTGGCTGCTTCAATTAGGGTTCTATTTTTCCTCTCAGTAACCCTTTTTTGCTGTGGGGTTTTGACAATACTAAATTGCCTAGTAATTCCTTTCCTGGCACAGAAATCATCTAGCTTCTTATTCCTAAATTCACCACCATTATTACTCCTAAGCATTTTAACTTCATTGCCAGTCTTTTTCTCAATCTGAGTGATAAAATCAATTAGAATATCAGCTGTGTCACTCTTCATAGCTAGAAAGAATGTCCAAGTAAACCTAGAAAAATTATCTGTTATCACAAAGCAGTATGACTTGCCATTCAAACTTTCTATATTGGTTGGACCAAAGAGGTCCATATGAAGCAAATGAAGAGGTCTAGTACTAGAGTGCACCTGTTTGGACTTAAATGAGACCTTGTGCTGCTTGCCTTTAAGACATGCAACACAAGATTGGTCATTGTGGAAGGCCTTCTCAGGCAAACCATCAACCAAGCCAAGTCTCACAAGCCTATTTATATTCTTAAAATTTATGTGCCCTAGTCTCCTGTGCCACAAATTACTCTCATCTACTGAAGCTTTAACATAAAAACAAGACATATTATTATTCATTCTAATCCCATTCAGATTCACATTGTATATGTCTTTATGCCTAGGTGTTCTATACTCAATATATTTCTCATCAGGGATCTTATAATCCTTGCTTAACACCAAACACTCAGTATTAGTAAACAGAACTTTATTTTTGTTATCACAAACTTGTGATACACTAAAAAGGTTGTAATCAAGTTCTTTTACCAGAAATACGTTCTCAAAACGCAAATTCTTGGTGAAAAGGGTTCCTTTGCCTGTGATAGTACCATATCCGCCTCCAAAGTAAACCTTGTCACCATCCTTAATGGGAGTGAAGTTAGTTAAATAATCTTCCTTCCCTGTCATGTGCCTTGAGCATCCACTGTCCCAATATCCATAATCATTGACCTGTTTTTGAATGCCCTGCACATAAAGAAAACAAATTAGTTTTCTTTGGGAACCCAAGCCTTAGAAGACTTGGATTCATCTGGTTGTTCAATAAGAACAGACTTAGTTCTCATAACAACCCCATTTTCATCCTTCTTAGGATGAAATACCCAGTTAACCCCAATAGGATTTGTAATGACCTTTGAAATGTAATTAAATCTGTTGCAGGTCATTGAAATGCCATTATCATTAGGGTTTTGATCTTTCTTGGGTCTCCATGTCAAGCTTGAAGAAGCTTTGGACCCCTTACCTTGTGGTTGCAAATTTTTAGGTCTGGTCACGATTCTGTCAGCGTTGGAATTGGTCTTGTCGACGCTGAAATTACCCTTGTCAGCGTTGAACCTAGGGTTTGCTACAGAAACCCATTGCATATTAGACCAAGTGTTTGTCTTTTGAAATGGTCTTTGTCCATGAGTGTTAGACCTTCTAGTGAAGAATGGGGCAGGTCTAATCACTTGTGCACTTTGCTGCACACAAGGTTTGGGTCTGACAACGTTTGACTTCCTAACAACGTTGACTTTGCTCCTGACAGCGCTGAATTTGTTCCTGTCAGCACTGTTTGTGGGAGCGTTGACACACTTATAAGCCAAGTGTGAAAAGCTACCATAAGTGTAACAAGCTTTTCTAGACACAACCCTAGGTCTAGAAGAGAAGAAGCCTGTTCCATCATTGCTAACTTGGCTCTTAGATGACCTAGTGTTCCTATACATCTCTGCATACTTAATGCTAGGATTTCTAACAGTGTTTGAGCCTAGGTCAACAGCTTTACCAGTGATTGGATTTGTAACCTTAATGGGAGTTGACTCATTGGGACTTTCACATAGCAAGCCACCCTTGACAAATAAAGTAGGGTTAGCTTTCTTCCATTCATTCAGGTCAGTCAACTTTTGTTGATACTCTTCAACTGGGGTGACAACTCTTGGTGGAGGAATGAATTCCTCCTCTTGGAGTTCTGGCAAACCAGTCCAAGATAGGTCCTTTTGTTGGACACCATAGAAGTCACCAGCTGGTGGTGGAACCACAGAGTAATCATTCATCCCAATCCCAGTCATGTCCTTAGGATCTCTTTGTTTAATCACACAGTCTCCTAGGGTCTGTGTGGCTCTGTCAAATCTTTGAATTTTTAGGCCAACATTATCTTTATTCTTAATGGCTTCATCTAGTTTAGCCTGTAACTCACCATTAACCCTTTCCATGATGTTTCTAATATCCATACTAGCATTTAACTCATGTTTTAAGATATTTATTTTATCTTTTAAGTCAAATTCCATTTTCCTGTATTCAAAAACTGTCTTCTCAGTTTCAGTGAGAGCTAGTTGGTAATTAGACAGTCTGCATCTTTCAGTATTCATATCATCTAATAATCTTAACACCTCTTTGTTAAGTCTTTCAGTATTTAACCTAAAACCTTTACTACAAAAAGCATCATCATATACCTCATTATCAGATGAAGAGGAGGAGTGTGCCATGAGAGCATATTCAACATGCTCTTCTTCTTCAACTTCAGCAACCAAAGCTTTATCCTCTTCCACATTCTTAGCCAGATAGCTCCAATCCCATCCCATTCCATCAATTCCTTGAACTGCATCCATGGCTTTAGGATCCTGAGCTTTAACAATTTGACTTGAGGCTTTACCAGCATCAGATCTTCTAGGAGATCTGCATTCCCTCATGAAGTGCCCCATACGATGACAGTTGTAGCGTTCAACTTTGGATTTATCAAATCCAGCTGTGTCTTTTGCATTGAAGGTCATCTTCTTCTTAAACCTTCTGTTCCACCTGTTTGCTCTTATACTAGCAAGAGCCATGTTCCACTTAATGTCCATCTCTTCCAAGTGCTCATCACTTCTGCTCAAGGTCCTCATATGTAATCACTGAACCATTGGGCAAAGAAGCAATATAAGCACATACAGTATCCAGATCCAAACCATCAGGTTTAACTCTTGGTGAGTCACTTTTGAATGTGTCAGCGTCTGAAAAGGAGACGTTGACAGGACATGTTCCAGCGCTGACACATGATGATCCAGTAACTGGATGCATGTAGGAGTCCTTCTGATTGAATTGACCTTCACTATGAGAAAAGAAGGCCATGTTACTGTTGGTGGACTTGCTTCCATGCTCTAAAAGAGTTTCATCTTCCAACAGCCTCAATTTGTTGTAGATATCATCAAACGTGGAAATTTTGTAAGTATTATTGGCAAGAATAGATCTTGCCTCAATCTTCCATGCCTCACCAAGACTTTTAAGAAAAGTAGCATTGATGTCAACATCAC
Source organism: Glebionis coronaria (assembly GCA_025667525.1). Taxonomy (NCBI): domain Eukaryota; kingdom Viridiplantae; phylum Streptophyta; class Magnoliopsida; order Asterales; family Asteraceae; genus Glebionis; species Glebionis coronaria. Next base: position 219,566,012 of record CM046881.1, read on the forward strand.
CAAGTTGTGTCCCCATGAAGGACAAATTGCTTGTAATATCAAGCAATCTGCTTCTCACACTACTGAGCTTTTCATTAGGTTGAGCCTTGAAGACAGCATAATCATGCATGAGTTGCTTCTTTTTCTCTTCCTTAGTATCTTCATTGCCACCATATGCAACTTCAAGAGCTGCCCAAAGGTCCTTAGCAGATTCATAACCTCTGTATTTATGCTGGTTCTCTTGTCCCAAAGAGAGTTTCAGAATATTTAGGGTTTTCATGTCAACCCTTTTCTTTGTTATGTCTTCAGCAGTCACAACTCTACCATCATCAGGTTTTTCCTTCTTGTCTGCTTCTGAACATCCAGCAACAGCTGTTCTTGCAGCAATGGCATTAGCAATCTTTTGAGCCTTATTGAATGTGTTTCCATATTCAATAATCTCCCAGAGTGTGTAGTCATAGATCCCTAGATATTGCTCAAAGTTGAATTTCCACAATTCAAAGTTAGTTGCATCAAGCATAGGAATCTTGATGTTTGTAAGGGTGAGGAGGAGGTTATTTCTGGAGTTGACATGATTTTGATACCACTTGTGTGTATTGGTCTCTAGCAACCTCCATAGATATGTCATTTCCTATAAAAATGTTTAAAAATGAAAAATGACCTTAACAAAGTAATTTATCCTAGAGAAGATAACCAAAAAGCTGATAATTATTATAGGGCGGCAAGCACTGTCCAGTTATGCACACTTGCTTAAGCAAGATAGACATAACAGTCCTCTAGTGTCCCTTCCTAACCAAAATTCTTAACAACCAAGTTACCTTATAAAATTCCTTGTTACTCCCAGGTAAATTCCATAACAAAATTATTCCCAAGTCTCCCAACAGACCACAACCAATTCTAGGCCAAAAATGTCTTGGCAGCATGCATAGTATATCAACTTTGCATGCTACAGTGCCTCATGATTTAGTAAAACTAACTCATACTCACCTGTGGACACAATCTAAAATTGTGATAAGAGTATCATATGGATACCCAAACATCTTAAAGGTTCCTAAAACCTCCCCGTAAACTATGATACATAAGCTGCTAAAAACATGCATGAACATAAAAATTTATGTCAAGATAGGAATTAAAAATTCCAACCATCATCCATAAATAAAAACTTGTCCAAATGCTTCTCCATTGATCCATAAGCAACTCTGTATCCAATGGTATACTGCTAACACCATCTGCACATTTAGATTGAAAACCACAAAACTAACATTGTTGCTGACAACGCCCCGATAACACATGACAACATTGAGGGAAGCTTTGTCAGCGTTAGACAATTATATTGCTGACAATATTACAAAAACACTTATCAGCGTTCTCGCAACCTTTGTCAGTGTTAGAAAAATATAGTGGAAAATCTAAATCATAAATAAGACCAATAACAATGCATCATCCTGTACATACTTTTACAAAAAGACTCCAAAACACATATTATGTGAGACTGATCATTCCAATACTTGTTACCAAGTATTGAAACCTCCCAGCATCAAAAGGTTTAGTTAATAAATCGGACACATTTTCCTCAGTGTCAACCCTATCAGGTTGTATTAAACCTTTTTCAAAACAATCTCTTATAAAATGGCGTCTAATTTCTATGTGTTTGGTTTTAGAATGATGTACAGGATTCTTAATGATGCATAAAGTGTTGTTATTGTCAACAAATATCTTGGTATGCATGAAATTATACCCATAGTCCAACAGCTGGTTCTGAATCCACAAATCTTGTCCACAACAAGCAACTGCAGCCACATACTCAGCTTTAGTTGTAGAATTAGCCACCACTGTTTGTTTCTTGCATTGCCAAGATATCAACCTGCTCCCAAGAAACTGACATCCACCAGTTGTGGATTTCCTATCAAATTTATCACCTCCATAGTCACTATCTGAATATGCAATCAGCTCCAATGGTGAATCCTTTGGGTACCACAAACCAAGACAAGGATAGCATCTTAGGTACCTAAAGATCCTCTTCACAGCATAAAGGTGACATTCTTTGGGAGTCACTTGATGGCGTGCACAAGCACACACAGCAAACATGATGTCAGGTCTGGAGGCTGTAAGATACATCAAGGATCCAATCATAGATCTATAGTGCCTGACATCAACATCTTTCCCATCTCCAATCTTTCCCCAAGGGTGTTCTCTATCCATAGGAGTAGTAGCCCTCTTTTCATGTGGAGAAAAGCCAAACTTCTTCAAGATCTCAGCCACATATTTATCCTGGGAGATGAAGATACCCTCTTCTTTCTGCTGAACTTGTAAACCAAGAAAGAAGTTCATCTCCCCCATAGCACTCATCTTGAATTTGTCTGTCATAAGCTTGGAGAAATCCTCACTCATCTTTGGATCAGTAGACCCAAAAATGATGTCATCAACATAGACCTGGACAAGCAACACATCCTTGCCTTTCTTCTTTGTAAATAATGTCTGATCTATGGTGCCCCTCTTGAATCCATTGTCCACTAAGTAAGTAGACAAAGTACCATACCATGCTCTTGGGGCTTGATGAAGGCCATACATAGCCTTTTTGACTCTATACACCTTATCTGGATTCTCTGGATCCTCAAAACCAGGAGGCTACATCACATATACTTCCTCAACAATTGTTCCATAAAGGAAGGCACTCTTGACATCTATTTGATAGACAGTGAAGCCCATGCAGGATGCATAAGCTAGAAAGATCCTGATAGCCTCAATCCTTGCAACTGGTGCAAAGACTTCCTCATAGTCTATCCCCTCCTCTTGTGTATATCCCTGAGCAACTAACCTTGCCTTGTTTCTGACCACAATTCCTCTTTCATCTCTCTTGTTCCTTAGAACCCATCTTGTCCCTATAGGTCTGACATTTCTGGGACAATCAACCAGTTCCCAAACATCCTGAATTGCAAATTGGTGAAGCTCATCCTGCATTGCTTCCACCCAACTTGGTTCTTCAAGAGCATCAAATATTTTCTTGGGTTCCTGTTGTGACAGAAAACAGGCAAACAAACATGCTTGCACAAGAGGGGTATCAACCTTTTTGTGTATATTGGCAATAAACCCACCAAGACCTTGATGAGATCTTCTAGTCTGAACTGGAGTCATAATATCACCAATGATTTGAGAAGTGGGGTGATTCTTCATAGTGGAAGTGAGAACTCCTTCTTTAAAAAGTCTGGTGTCCTCAACCTCATTCTCCATGTTGCCAATATCTTCTTCATCAGACTCTCTTATATCAACATAGGGATGACCTTCTTTATATAAATTGGAAGGTTCACCTTGTTCAAAAGTGGAAGAGAAAAGATGTGCAAAAGTGTTGTCAACGCCTGAATCTTGTTTGTCAGCGCTTGGGCTAACAACGCTTGAACTGTTGTTGTCAACGTCTGAGCCATCAACGTCTGAATTGGTCTTGTCAGCGCTAGATTTGCCTTTGTCAGCGCCTGAAGTACCATGCATGTTTGTATCGGGTGGTACTTGGAGACCACCATTATCTTTACCAGCAGCAGCAGCAGCAGCAAAAGCATCTGTCCAAATGGGAATTGTAACATATTCTTGTCTAGGAGATGTCTTTTCTGCTTGTGATCCAACCTTTTCATGAACCTGTGTACCTGAAACATCAACAACTTGTTCCTCCATAACATTTGAAGTTACCTTCACAATGTCTGGATTAGTGACAGGCATATAATTTAAAGTTCTAGATAAAGGTTCCAAGTCAAACAACCAATTAGGACCACTTTCAGGATCACTAGGTTTATTTTCTAAAAACCTAACATGTACTCTTTCAAGTATACGTTTTTCTTCTTTAAGATAAACCCTATATCCCTTGCTCTGCACTGAATACCCCATGAAGTAGCCTTCATCACCTTTTGCACTAATTTTCCCTAAGGCATCACTAGTATCTAAAACTACTACATGACAACCAAAAGGTCTGAGAAAACCAATATTAGGTTTTCTACCCCAAAGTAACTCATAAGGTGTTTTGTTCTGAATTTTGTTAACCAATGCTCTATTTTGAACATAACAAGCTGTATTAACAACCTCAACCCAAAAGGCTATAGGAAAGTGAGCATCAGCCAACATGGTTCTGGCTGCTTCAATTAGGGTTCTATTTTTCCTCTCAGCAACCCTATTTTGCTGTGGGGTTTTGGCAATACTAAATTGCCTAGTAATTCCTTTCCTAGCACAGAAATCATCTAGCTTCTTATTCCTAAATTCACCACCATTATCACTCCTAAGCATTTTAACTTCATTGCCAGTCTTTTTCTCAATCTGAGTGATAAAATCAATTAGAATATCAGTTGTGTCACTTTTCATAGCTAGAAAGAATGTCTAAGTAAACCTAGAAAAATCATCTGTTATCACAAAGCAGTATGACTTGCCATTCAAACTTTCTATATTGGTTGGACCAAAGAGGTCCATATGAAGCAAATGAAGAGGTCTAGTACTAGAGTGCACCTGTTTGGACTTAAATGAGACCTTGTGCTGCTTGCCTTTAAGACATGCAACACAAGAGTGGTCATTATGGAAGGCCTTCTCAGGCAAACCATCAACCAAGCCAAGTCTCACAAGCCTATTTATATTCTTAAAATTTATGTGCCCTAGTCTCCTGTGCCACAAATTACTCTCATCTACTGAAGCTTTAGCATAAAAACAAGACATATTATTATTCATTCTAATCCCATTCAGATTCACATTGTATATGTCTTTATGCCTAGGTGTTCTATACTCAATATATTTCTCATCAGGGATCTTATAATCCTTGCTTAACACCAAACACTCAGTATCAGTAAACAGAACTTTATTTTTGTTATCACAAACTTGTGATACACTAAAAAGGTTGTAATCAAGTTCTTTTACCAGAAATACGTTCTCAAAACGCAAATTCTTGGTGAGAAGGGTTCCTTTGCCTGTGATAGTACCATATCCGCCTCCAAAGTAAACCTTGTCACCATCCTTAATGGGAGTGAAGTTAGTTAAATAATCTTCCTTCCCTGTCATGTGCCTTGAGCATCCACTGTCCCAATATCCATAATCATTGACCTGTTTTTGAATACCCTGCACATAAAGAAAACAAATTAGTTTTCTTTGGGAACCCAAGCCTTAGAAGACTTGGATTTATCTGGTTGTTCAATAAGAACAGACTTAGTTCTCATAACAACCCCATTTTCATCCTTCTTAGGATGAAATACCCAGTTAATCCCAATAGGTTTTGTAATGACCTTTGAAATGTAATTAAATCTGTTGCAGGTCATTGGAATCCCATTATCATTAAGGTTTTGATCTTTCTTGGGTCTCCATGTCAAGCTTGAAGAAGCTTTGGACCCCTTACCTTGTGTTTGCAAATATTTAGGTCTGTTCACGTTTCTGTCAGCGTTGGAATTGGTCTTGTCAACGCTGAAATTACCCTTGTCAGCGTTGAACCTAGGGTTTGCTACAGAAACCCATTGCCTATTAGACCAAGTGTTTGTCTTTTGAAATGGTCTTTGTCCATGAGTGTTAGACCTTCTAGTGAAGAATGGGGCAGGTCTAATCACTTGTGCACTTTGCTGCACACAAGGTTTGGGTCTGACAACGTTTGACTTCCTAACAACGTTGACTTTGCTCCTGACAGCGCTGAATTTGTTCCTGTCAGCGCTATTTGTGGGAGCGTTGACACACTTATAAGCCAAGTGTGAAAAGCTACCACAAGTGTAACAAGCTTTTCTAGAAACAACCCTAGGTCTAGAAGAGAAGAAGCTTGTTCCATCATTGCTAACTTGGCTCTTAGATGACCTAGTGTTCCTATACATCTCTGCATACTTAATGCTAGGATTTCTAACAGTGTTTGAGCCTAGGTCAACAGCTTTACCAGTGATTGGATTTGTAACCTTAATGGGAGTTGACTCATTGGGACTTTCACATAGCAAGCCACCCTTGACAAATAAAGTAGGGTTAGCTTTCTTCCATTCATTCAGGTCAGTCAACTTTTATTGATACTCTTCAACTGGGGTGACAACTCTTGGTGGAGGAATGAATTCCTCCTCTTGGAGTTCTGGCAAACCAGTCCAAGATAGGTCCTTTTGTTGGACACCATAGAAGTCACCAGCTGGTGGTGGAACCACAGAGTAATCATTCATCCCAATCCTAGCCATGTCCTTAGGATCTCTTTGTTTACTCACACAGTCTCCTAGGGTTTGTGTGGCTCTGTCAAATCTTTGAATTTTAAGGCCAACATTATCTTTATTCTTAATGGCTTCATCTAATTTAGCTTGTAACTCACCATTAACCCTTTCCATGATGTTTCTATATCCATACTAGCATTTAACTCATGTTTTAAGATATTTATTTTATCTTTTAAGTCAAATTCCATTTTCCTGTATTCAGAAACTGTCTTCTTAGTTTCAGTGAGAGCTAGTTGGTAATTAGACAGTTTGCATCTTTTAGTACTCATATCATCTAATAATCTTAACACCTCTTTGTTAAGTCTTTCAGTATTTAACCTACAACCTTTACTACAAAAAGCATCATCATATACCTCATTATCAGATGAAGAGGAGGAGTGTGCCATGAGAGCATATTCAACATGCTCTTCTTCTTCAACTTCAACAACCAAAGCTTTATTCTCTTCCACATTCTTAGCCAGATAGCTCCAATCCCATCCCATTCTATCAATTCCTTGAACTGCAACCATGGCTTTAGGATCCTGAGCTTTAACAATTTGACTTGAGGGTTTACCAGCATCAGATCTTTTAGGAGATCTGCATTCCCTCATGAAGTGCCCCATACGATGACAGTTGTAGCATTCAACTTTGGATTTATCAAATCCAGCTGTGTCTTTTGCATTGAAGGTCATCTTCTTCTTAAACCTTCTGTTCCACCTGTTTGCTCTTATACTAGCAAGAGCCATGTTCCACTTAATGTCCATCTCTTCCAAGTGCTCATCACTTATCTGCTCAAGGTCCTCATATGTAATCACTGAACCATTGGGCAAAGAAGCAATATAAGCACATACAGTATCCAGATCCAAACCAGCAGGTTTAACTCTTGGTGAGTCACTTTTGAATGTGTCAGCGTCTGAAAAGGAGACGTTGACAGGACATGTTCCAGCGCTGACACATGATGATCCAGTAACTGGATGCATGTAGGAGTCCTTCTGATTGAATTGACCTTCACTATGAGAAAAGAAGGCCATGTTACTGTTGGTGGACTTGCTTCCATGCTCTAAAAGAGTTTCATCTTCGAACAGCCTCAGTTTGTTGTAGATATCATCAAACGTGGAACTTTTGTGAGTATTATTGGCAAGAATAGATCTTGCCTCAATATTCCATGCCTCACCAAGACTTTTAAGAAAAGTAGCATTGATGTCAACATCACCAAGTTGTGTCCCCATGAAGGACAATTTGCTTGTAATATCAAGCAATCTGCTTCTCACACTACTGAGCTTTTTATTAGGTTGAGCCTTGAAGACAACATAATCATGCATGAGTTGCTTCTTTTTCTCTTCCTTAGTATCTTCATTGCCACCATATGCAACTTCAAGAGCTGCCAAAAGGTCCTTAGCAGATTCATAACCTCTGTATTTATGCTGGTTCTCTTGTCCCAAAGAGAGTTTCAGAATATTTAGGGTTTTCATGTCAACCCTTTTCTTTGCTATGTCTTTAGCAGACACAGCTCTACCATCATCAGGTTTTTCCTTCTTGTCTGCTTCTGAACATCCAGCAACAACTGTTCTTGCTGCAATGGCATTAGCAATCTTTTGAGCCTTATTGAATGTGTTTCCATATTCAATAATCTCCCAGAGTGTGTAGTCATAGATCCCTAGATATTGCTCAAAGTTGAATTTCCACAATTCAAAGTTAGTTGCATCAAGCATAGGAATCTTGATGTTTGGTAAGGGTGAGGAGGAGGAGGTTATTTCTGGAGTTGACATGATGTTGTTAGGGTTTGTGAGAAAATTAGGGTTTTGGTGATTTTTAGGGTTCTTGTGTTCTTTAAGATCAAAAGTTCCTCAACAAGCTCTGATACCACTTGTTGATCCAAACTTAGATCGATTTAGCTTTATGTATACGAAATTAGATCAAGTAATACACTTAGAGAAACCTTTGTATATGTTTATGATAATCTAAGTGTTATGCGGAATTAACACTTAAACAAGAACACACAAGATATAAACAAACTTTCACTTTGATTAATGATATCAAACTTGCTTACAATGAAAGTAGTTTACGAATGAAAACTTATATGAAACAATAAACTAAAGGTCTTCTTTTATAGACATAAGAAGCCTTGTACAATAATATACGTATCAGCTATTCTAGGTAAAGATAAATATAGAAAATACATTGTTGTTCCTATCTTTACTAGAAGTAATCTAGAATACAATAAACGCGTAGAGTATATCTTCCCATCAGTGCTTGTCTTCAATGTATCAACGCTTGACTTTGTCTTGTCAACGCTTGAGCTGTCAGCGCTTGTTTTACTCCTGTCAACGCTTGTTTTACTCTTGTCAGCGCTCAAATGATCTGGCCTTAATTTATTCCCAACAATATTTTGGTTAAGTTTTTATTTGAATGCTTATTTGTTTTTAGCTTATTAGTAGTTTTTAGCTTATTTGCATTATTTTTGTTATCCGGGTTGTAAAACCCTAACATTCCGATTAGCCAAGAGCTCAACATTCCGAATTAGCACCTTGTCAAATATTCCAGATAAGCAGATTAAATCCAAATTCCGGATAAGCTGTCGATTGGAATTCCGGATAAGACCTACATCACCAATTCCGGATAAGTGCCAGGAAACCAAATTCCGGATAAGGTCATTGAGACACATTCCGGATAAGGTGTCAAGTTCGATTCCTGATAAGCCGTTAAGTCGTATTCCGGATAAGCCGTGAAATAGCGAATTCTGGATAGGTGTTTATTAGTGAATTCCGGATAAGGCTTCGAGGTTTCTACATTCCGGATAACAGTCAAAACACACATTCCGGATAGTGGGAGTGTGTTTATTCCGGATAAGCTTCAGGAACAAGTATTCCGGATAAAGGAATACATAAGTATTCCGGATAGTGGAGTTTTGTGGATTCCGGATAGTTAGCCAGTATTACAGATTCCGGATAGTGACAGTATTACGGATTCCGGATAACTTGTTTCTACATATTCCGGATAACTTCAAATTTGGTTATTCTGGATAAGAGTAAGTTCGGATTCCGGATGGTGACAGTATTTCGGATTCTGACTTAGGTTTGTTTACTCCCTGTTTTATTTTCAAGCATTTATTTTTCCCGCCATTTTTCTTTAAGTGTTATTTTAATTGTTTTTCTTTATTTTAAATTTCAAGTTTGAATTTTTATTGCATTGTCAAATTTACTTTTTGTCGAGCTTTAATTTTTGTCATTTAATTAAATTACTTTTAAAAGTTTTAATTTTCCACCATTTACTTTAAAGTCTTGAATTTTAATTTTACAACAAGGACCAAAAATATTGTTTTCCACCAAAAGACAGCTGAGTCACACTTAAACCAGTAATCAATTCGATTAGACATAATTTAAAGAACTTTATTTTTTATACTTGGCAAATCCTTGTATTAAATGGCGCCACTGCCGGCTCTTTTCGTGAAGATTAACGGTTTTCTGTGAGAGACGCGTTGAATTTTGGGATCCGTTCACTCGTGAACGTTATTTTTCTTGTTTAAAAATTTCCAAAAAAATCCATAAAAATTAAAAAAATTTCAAAAATACAAAAACATTAAAAAACTTATAAAAAGTAATTTTTTTTCAAAGTTTCTTGCACCAAAAAGATTTTATTTTTTCAAGTACATCTGTATTCTCTATTTCTTTGGTATCTTTTTCTTTTTCTTTTGCAGGTGTATGCGTACTAGATCTTCATCTTATTCAGAGCCCGAGACTCGTGAAGATTTAGTTATGGCTGGTGTGCTCAACAAAAATAATCCACCCCACCCCAACATGAATAACAACAATGTTCCCCCACCCGATCTTCGAACAATGAAGGAGCTGTGTCAACATACGATGAATGGACGCGAAGGACCGATTGCGCCGATGCAAATCACGGCTCTAGAGTTTTCGTTGAAGCATCACATGATCCAACAAGTCCAAAATACTTGTCCATTTCGTGGATTGCCGGATGATGATGCCAACAAACACCTCGACAAGTTCATTACCGTAAATCAAAGCATGAAGTTGCCCGTTGTTACCATGGATTTTCTTCGCCTTCACCTATTTCCACACACCTTATCCCATCATGCCGAAAAATGGTTTGATCGTCTTCCAAATAATTCAATTCATACTTGGGACGAGATGACTCAATGATTTTTGTCGCGCTACTTTCCACCATCCATGGTCACGTGGATTTACATAAGAACCTGATGAATCACTTTTTGATGCTTGGGAACGATATAATGTTTTGATCGATCGATTTCCACACGACAACATGCTCCCCGTCACCTTAATTGATACTTTCTACAACGGTTTAACTTTTCGTGATCGTGATACGATTAATGCAGCCGGCGGTGGCACATTTATGAAAAGAAGACCCGAGGAGTGTAGAGAGCTTATAGAGAACATGACTACTCATCACAAAAATTGGGATTCATCCGCATCTTCAAGGAATAACCCGAGAGTCAATGTGTCTTCTACTTCTTCAAACCCTGATATCACCGAATTGACCCGCGCAATGGTCGAAATGAGAAAAAATATGCAACTCTTGGCTACAAATCAACAACAACAAGTTAAAGCTGTTGCAATTTCTTGTGAGATTTGCGGGGGTCCTCATTCATACACTGATTGTCCTTCTACTCATGACAATCCGGAAAACGTATATGCGGCTCATGGTAACTATCCAACGGAAAACTATCAAGCCCGACCTCAAGGTGATCATAACTTGCTAAGTTACCGTTCTAACAAATTTCTTTCACCCGGTTTTTCTCCTCAAAACCACAACCCCAACAACTTTAATAGAAGCAATCAAAACCCACCTCGAGCTTCTAATCCTTATCACCCACCCGCTCAACAAGCACCACCCATTAATCATGATGTTGAAGCTTTCATGAGGACCCAAAGAGAGCTAGTTAAGAATCTGAAAAGCCAAATCATCAACTTGAAAGGAGATATCACTAAGCAAGGGAATGATATTAGAACCGAGCTTCGACATGATATGTAAACCTCTTTCAGCAATCAGACGAATGATTTGAAGAATATGCTAGCTAGTTTCTTACCAAGTACTCAACTCTCTACTTCGGGCTCTCTTCCTTCAAATACCGTCACCAACCCAAGAGCGAATGTGAGTGCTATTACTACACGCAGTGGAGAAAGTTTAGTAGGACCATCTATCCCTCCCCTAGTTACTCCATCTACACCTCTTCCACCACCATTTATCCCTCTTACTCCCACGCCTAGTATTAGTTCTTCATTACCGTCTCCACCTCTTACTGAAGTAGTACCCAAGACATACCCTTCGCCAACCCTACCTTCCACCTTTAAACCTTCAACATCTCAACCTTTACCTGCTACACCTTGATAGGTGTGAAAACACCCATCCTTTTTACCACTTAATTACAATAATAACCGAGCCAAAACGTGTATTTTATGTCATTTATGTCAGAATTATGCGTGGTTTGTGTTTTTGTTGTGATTTAGGACGAAAAAGTGAAAAGTGGAGAAAACACAGCATTCAAGGGCTTTTATCGAAGAAAAAGACGAAAGATGAAGTCGAAAGATCAAGAGTGGAAAAAAAGAACGGAAGTCCAAGACCAATTCTGAAGATTTATCGAAGAATAAGTCAAAAGACGGAAGTTTACTAAAAGCCGAAGAACTCAAGTCTTATTTATGAAGAAATGTCGAGACGAGTTCAAAGAAATCCCGAGACAAAGTCATTAAGTCCAAGATTAACAAAAGATTGAGAAGAAAAGGACTTAAGTGTGCAATTAAGGAAAAAAGGAAAGAGGGAGGAAGCTTCCTAAGCTCCTCCCTAATCACCCCTATATATAGTTTGATCCCATTTCATTTTCATGTTGTTGGTGGCTTGACAAGCCACACTTCCACCATTTTCATTTCTTGTCATTTAATTTCTTGCAATTTAATTTCATGTTATGCACTTTTAATTTCTTCAATTCAAGTAAGTCTTTTTATTTTGGAATCTTTTCTTTTAATCAAGTTCTTATCTCTAATCATCTTCTTCTCCCTTTCTTACTTTGCTTCTCTTTGATTCATGTTCATCCTTGATTTGTTTTCATCTTAATGCTTATTTGATCTAAAGTTTTCTTAAAAAGTTCATCTTTTTAAAAGTTTGATTTGAAAGTTTGCTTATTTTTAAGTTTGATAAGTTGTTATTCATGCTTATTAAGTCAATTTCGATTTAGATTCGTGCAAGTTTTAGTTTGAGCTTATTGCTTTTGCTTAATTTTCGGATCAAAAAGTTAGATCGGAAAGGGTAAACCCCTTTCCAATCACGTATTCCAATCACCTTGATTGGAAAAGGGTTTTACATTCCAATCAGTATTCCAATCAACATTCCAATTAGCATTTCAATCAGCATTCCAATCAACATTCCAATCAGCATTCCAATCAACATTCCAATTAGCATTCCTATCAGCATTCCAATCAACATTCCAATCAGCATTCCATTCAACATTCCAATCAGCATTCCTTTCGCATTCCTTTTACATTCCTATTAGCATTCCAATCAGCATTCCAATCAACATTCCAATCAGCATTCCAATCAACATTCCAATTAGCATTCCTATCAGCATTCCAATCAACATTCCAATCCGTATTCCAATCAACATTCCAATCAGCATTCCAATCAACATTCCAATCAGCATTCCAATCAACATTCCAATCAGCATTCCAATCAACATTCCAATCAGCATTCCAATTAACATTCCAATCAACATTCCATTCAACATTCCAATCAGCATTCCAATAGGCATTCCAATCAACATTCCAATCAGCATTCCAATCAGCATTCTAATCAGCATTCCAATCAACATTCCAATCAGCATTCCAATCAACATTCCAATCAACATTCCAATCAACATTCCAATCAGCATTCCAATCAACATTCCAATCAGCATTCCAATCAACATTCCAATCAGCATTCCAATCAGCATTCCTATCAGCATTCCTATCAGCATTCCTTTTAGCATTCCTTTCAGCATTCCTTTTACTTATCGCAATTTACATTTTCATTTTACTTAGTAATAGATAACCAAACCATTTTCATTTCCACCAAGAACAATTGAGTCGCACTTTGAACCGGAAATCAATTCGAGAAGATACCGAGAAAACGAACTTTTTCAACGAGTAAAAACCTTACATTAAAATGGCGCCGCTGTCGGCTCTTTTCGTGAAGATTAACGGTTTTTTGTGAGAGACGCGTTGGCTTTTGGGATACGTTCACTTGTGAACGTTATTTTTTCGAGTCAAAATTTTTCAAAAAAAATTAAAAAAAAAATAATAATTAAAAAAAAAAACCAAAAACATTTGAAAAATCTTAAAAAGCATTTCTTTTTCAAAGTTTTGCACCAAAAATATTCTTCTTGCTTATCTATCTTTCTCCATGGATTTTTATGTCCATTGTGTCGGGTGTGGGAGACAACTGTATGGGAACGACTCTTGTCAATGGTGTACATGTGAGCGGTGCGGAAACGATATCGACAACACACAATTCGGATTTTGTCCCTTGTGCAACTCGACTAATTCATTCTTTTTGAACCCACATCCTGTTCCCCCGTGCATCTATTGTGGAAGCGATTCTCATTGGCATGTTTCGTGCCTGGTTCGATACCCGTATGGTCACGGGCAAGAACCGGGGTACAATTATGACAATGAAAATAGCTATCCACAAGACGCACCCAGTCTTTTTCCTCACCCGTTTTGCAAAAACTGTGGGGGTCCTCACGAAAGTTTTCACTGCCCTACAAGGGATCAAAATTACTATAATTATACCCCTTCCAGTTTTGACCAACCCCTGCAATACCCAATTGATCATCAGCCTCGTCACGAGATGAGTTACCAAGAACCAATTGACGATCTTGCTACAGCCTTTCAAGAACAAAGAAACGATCTTGCTATAGCTTTTCAAGAACAAAGCAAAGAGCTTTTACACACGCTGCAAACTTGTATGGAGTCATTTTTACAGCAGCGAGATCAGACGAGTACTCATATCCCTGAGCTTATTATTGGCCCTTTAGGTAATGAGGAGAGCGATGACGATATTGAGGTTATTTTCGACGAGGAGGAATTTCTAAAGCAAAGTAAGACTTCTTCCCTTCCTCCTTCGTCTATTGCTATCACACCCGAGGAGCCCGTTGGCTCTCTCATCATGGAGGATGAGCATATTGACGTTATCTCGGCAACTGAATCAGACAAATTCCTAAAGTCTCGTGTCGAGGAACTTGTCGTCATCCCAAGTGAGCCCGCAGGTATTCCGGAAAATCTGTGTGATGTGCCGACTTTTGCGGAGCTTAAGGACGAGGTCGATTTGACAGTCATTGATCACATAATCACAAATCCACAAACGCTAATTGATTTTCCCAACAAGAGTTCAACATGTGGTGAGTATGATGATTTCGTCTTCGAGCCCGAGATTGAGGAAATTATCGACCGAGAGCTAGCTCTTTTACCTCTGCTTCCTCCTACAAGCGAGGTCGACTTTTCTAACATCGATGCCGAACTTGATGAGTTGGAACGTCTTATTTTTCATAATAATGACGAACCAACGAACATGCCCAAACATCCTATTCTCGAGGAGTTACCTAATCAACACTCCTCTTATGAGAATTACGTTTACCACATTCGTGAGGATTTACCTTATCAACAATCCCCACAAATGAATGATGGTTTCGTACTTGATCGTGATCTTTTCAACCGAGTTTCTACACTCCTTATCCACGATGATATTCACAAGATCTACTTTCATGTGGATCAATGCTTTGACCCGGGAGGTGACATGGACCATTCTATTATTGATAACTTTACGGCTTTGCCAATTGGTCTGCATCCATTGTCTTTGGAGGATGACAATGTGATTCCCTTACCCACCCCACCTCCCGTCAATCTGGATTTCACTTGCTTTTCTTATATTGAGCAGACTTTCCTACCATTCAAGACTTATCCTCCCGCCTCTCCTTTGTTGATGTCCTCCGGGAACGAGGACGAGGTCTTTGATCCCGGTATCACATTCGAGGCTTCCCCATGGACCATTTAATTCGGGGACGAGTCAGGCTCGTGACTCGGTTAAAAAAAAACAAGCGCTTTTTGGGAGGCAACCCAATTATCTATCTATCTTTCCTGTTTTCACCATAAGTGTAGGGGGAGCCCCGTTGGTGTTTCTTGTTCTCTTTCTTATCATGTGCAGGGATTAGAGCTTCAAAGACACACTCTTGATGACTTTTGACGAACCGTGATTCCGTGTTCCCTTCTTCCCGGTTCTATCCTAAACTCTTTTCGATTCACTATTTTATATTTCTCAATATTAAAATAGGAATCTCTTTAGTTGTCTTTTTCTTAACGAGATTTAAACAAAGTGCAAATGTCCTAAGTGTAGGAGAGTTTACTCCCACATGCTTAAACATTGAGGACAATGTTTATATTAAGTGTAGGGGAACTTCTATCGAAGTTAAGTGGTCTTTTCCTTGTATTTGCCCTCATTTTAACCGGTAAATCAATTTTTCGACATTTTTCAAAATTTTTAATCTATTTTGGCCTAGTTGTAGTCTCCTTTATTTTTGTTACTTTCTAGCATTTTAATAAAATGGTTTTAGCAAGTTTAGATATCTTAGATATATTAGGCCCGTTGTGAATATTTTGACTCAACCCGAGTTTACTTATCCAAGTTCACTCTAGCTAGTATCCTTAACCATGTAGACCTTAATTGGTTTATTAGGCTAAGCATCCACGAGTCTCATTCCTTGAGATTTTAAATTGTGGAGAACGAGAAATGATAGAGTTGGTTACAAGTTTGGTATTCTCTCATTAACTTATGTGAGTTAATTATGATCTTTTTCTCCCATCACTTGCTAATAAATTATCTGCAATAAGTAAGGTCGTACGATTTGAAAAGTTACTTAGCTTCTAGCCCAAGATCGTTTAAAAGTTGCTCGGTAATGATAAGAGTTCATAGCCAAGGCATAACTTATGAAGCGGGGCGTGAAGATAGGCGAGTCCGAAAAGGCCCTAACAAGGCACGAGGATTCCATTTTATTGCTGAAGATCCAAAAGTGATGTGAAGAGCATTATTCCCAAAATCAATATGAAGGATCAAGACTCACGACGAAAAGCAATCAACTCCCATAAAGATCATGGAGAAGTCTATCCGAAAAGACCCTAACAAGGTATGAGGATAAATAGATCTAAGTCCGAAAAGGAGGCGGATCGTTGTATCTCAAAATCCCAATTAGAGATTGAAGAATAATCATGAAGTCGTGGTCAACAAAGTTGGAATACCCCTCAAAAGTCTCCAAGTGAAGAAACTCTATTAACGATGAGAAGACCATTATCTCAAGAACGTCTCTCAAGATATGAAGTATGAAGTACATGCCAAATATCGGCCCGAGAAAGGTCTCAAATTGTGAACCGAGTTATGCCAAGATATGAACTTTTTTATATCCCGAGAAGCAGTTTTAAGAGATTTTGTCCTTTAGCTAACTATTGATCAAATCGTCCTACTTTGCTTTCAGCCTAAATAAATTATCGAAATAAGTCAACAATGCATCCTCGTGATCATTCAAGACATCAATAAAATATAAGAGATACTCGTAGGAATAAGGGAGTTTAAGTGATTAATTGAACCACATGAGTAAATGTTTGTTATGCTAACTTGTGCTAACAATGATCTTGTTTTTAAGCTTGGCATGGGGAACGTAAAACTTGAGGGTGATGAACATTCATGACACACAAGCCCTAATGTAAGTCTTAGATTTCTTTACAAGTTTCTTCCTTGTTGCATCTTGTTATTTTCTATCTTTTTGATTTTCCTTATTTGTTTAATAAAGGCCAAGGTAGGTTGATTATGATGGAAAATGTAAAACGTGCTTTGTAACTAATGCAGTGCATGAGGACATTGCAATGGTTAAGTGTAGGGGATTTGATAGGTGTGAAAACACCCATCCTTTTTACCACTTAATTACAATAATAACCGAGCCAAAACGTGTATTTTATGTCATTTATGTCGGAATTATGCGTGGTTTGTGTTTTTGTTGTGATTTAGGACGAAAAAGTGAAAAGTGGAGAAAACACGGCATTCAAGGGCTTTTATCGAAGAAAAAGACGAAAGATGAAGTCGAAAGATCAAGAGTGGGAAAAAAGAACGGAAGTCCAAGACCAATTCTGAAGATTTATCGAAGAATAAGTTAAAAGACGGAAGTTTACTAAAAGCCGAAGAACTCAAGTCTTATTTATGAAGAAATGTCGAGACGAGTTCAAAGAAATCCCGAGACAAAGTCATTAAGTCCAAGATTAACAAAAGATTGAGAAGAAAAGGACTTAAGTGTGCAATTAAGGAAAAGAGGAAAGAGGGAGGAAGCTTCCTAAGCTCCTCCCTAATCACCCCTATATATAGTTTGATCCCATTTCATTTTCATGTTGTTGGTGGCTTGACAAGCCACACTTCCACCATTTTCATTTCTTATCATTTAATTTCTTGCAATTTAATTTCATGTTATGCACTTTTAATTTCTTCAATTCAAGTAAGTCTTTTTATTTTGGAATCTTTTCTTTTAATCAAGTTCTTATCTTTAATCATCTTCTTCTCCCTTTCTTACTTTGCTTCTCTTTGATTCATGTTCATCCTTGATTTGTTTTCATCTTAATGCTTATTTGATCTAAAGTTTTCTTAAAAAGTTCATCTTTTTAAAAGTTTGATTTGAAAGTTTGCTTATTTTTAAGTTTGATAAGTTGTTATTCATGCTTATTAAGTCAATTTCGATTTAGATTCGTGCAAGTTTTAGTTTGAGCTTATTAACCATAGCTTATTGCTTTTGCTTAATTTTCGGATCAAAAAGTTAGATCGGAAAGGGTAAACCCCTTTCCAATCACGTATTCCAATCACCTTGATTGGAAAAGGGTTTTACATTCCAATCAGCATTCCAATCAACATTCCAATCAGCATTCCAATCAACATTCCAATCAGCATTCCATTCAACATTCCAATCAACATTCCTTTCGCATTCCTTTTACATTCCTATTAGCATTCCAATCAGCATTCCAATCAACATTCCAATCAGCATTCCAATCAACATTCCAATTAGCATTCCTATCAGCATTCCAATCAACATTCCAATCAACATTCCATTCAACATTCCAATCAGCATTCCAATCAACATTCCAATCAACATTCCAATCAACATTCCAATCAACACTCCAATCAGCATTCCAATCAACATTCCAATCAGCATTCCAATCAACATTCCAATCAGCATTCCAATCAACATTCCAATCAGCATTCCAATCAACATTCCAATCAGCATTCCAATCAACATTTCAATCAGCATTCCAATCAACATTCCAATCAGCATTCCAATCAACATTCCAATCAGCATTCCAATCAACATTCCAATCAGCATTCCATTCAACATTCCAATCAGCATTCCAATCAGCATTCCAATCAACATTCCAATTAGCATTCCAATCAGCATTTCAATCAGCATTCCAATCAGCATTTCAATCAACATTCCAATCAGCATTCCAATCAACATTCCAATCAACATTCCATTCAACATTCCAATCAGCATTCCAATCAACATTCCAATCAGCATTCCAATCAACATTCCAATCAGCATTCCTATTAGCATTCCAATCAGCATTCCTATCAGCATTCCTATCAGCATTCCTTTTAGCATTCCTTTCGGCATTCCTTTTACTTATCGCAATTTACATTTTCATTTTACTTAGTAATAGATCACCAAACCATTTTCATTTCCACCAAGAACAATTGAGTCACACTTTGAACCGGAAATCAATTCGAGAAGATACCGAGAAAACGAACTTTTTCAACGAGTAAAAACCTTACATTACACCTATACCAACTAAACCCAATATCCCTTATCCTTCTCGCTTAGACAAGTGCCAATTTCTCACTAAGGATGATATTCAAGTGTGAAACTTTTTGAAGAAGATTTCGGGAGTGACCATCACCTTTAGCCTTGTTGAAGCTCTAGCCCAAATGCCTAAATTTGTTAAGATGTTTAAGGAATTGCTTAATAAGAAGGAGAAGATGGCCGAGTTTGTTAATACTCCATTGAACGAAAACTGTTATGCAGTCCTTCTTAAAGAACTTCCGGAAAAACTTGGAGATCCCGGTCGTTTTGTGCTACCATGTACTTTTAACCAAACCAAAGAATTTACTGCCTTAGCTGATCTCGGGGCAAGTATAAATCTGATGCCTTTAAGTGTTTGGAAAAAGTTATCATTACCCGACCTTACACCAACAAAGATGACTCTTGAGCTAGCAAATCGCACTCTCGCTTACCCTGTTGGTATTGCCGAAGATGTGTTTGTTAAAGTTGGTACCTTCACTTTTCCGGTCGACTTTGTTATTGTTGATTATGAAATGGACCCTCGTATTCCATTAATACTTGGTCGGCCATTCTTGAGAACCGGAAAAGCTTTAGTCGATGTTACCGAAGGTGAGTTAATCTTAAGAGTCGGGAATGAGGCACAAGTTTTTAAAATGGGGAAGATCACAACCAAATCAAATGGAAGAGAATCAGCGAATATGATTAATGTGCTTGATGATTTTGTCGTCTACAACAATCCTCTTTTCGATTCTTTTAATCCACTGTTCAAAGATGATGTGGATGATTCTCTCTCTAATGTAGATCCCCCACCACTTCATGAGTCTCCACCAATTTATGATGACTATGATGATGATTCTAGTTTTGACATGGATGATTATGATGATTTTTCTTCCGAGTATAAAGACATGCCAACTTATGATGACTTTAATGATGTCGATACTCTTTCGAGTGATTCTTCACATGATGACCTTGCACCTACTTTTGATGAAGATCCTCTGCCAACAATACTTGATCCTACTTTGGACGACTACTTATTTGAGGAAGACTTTGCTACTTTTCTCAACACTTACTTCCCAAATGAGAATGATTCTCCTCCTTTGGACTTTGATGATGCTCTTTATCCTCCTTTGGATATGAAGAAACCCGTTTCAAAGGAGAAGAAGCCGGAAGATACCGATATCCGCAGTACTTATGTCTTGACACCTCTTTATCCACCTTCTGATGATGAGATTGTGAGATTTATGAGCGGATCTTCTTCAAATTCTACTAAGCCTGAGTGTTATTTTCCCCTAAAGGAAAAGGTGTTCGATCCCGCTATTATAATTTTTAAGCCATCTCAGTATCCATCTGATGAAATAAAAGGAAAGATTTTTGGAAACCATGGAGATATGCTTGCACTTCATCCTACTTTCTAACACCGTGCTCAATCTTTGCTTAAGGGAACCTTGCCTACTCTTCTTTGGCTTGCCTTGTTCGCCTTAAGCTTGTGTTATTTGATGGACGAAAACCATGTATTTGATCCCGGTGGATGTTCTTCAAGCTTCTTACCATGCTAATCAAGGTCGAGTCAGGCTCACGACTCGGTTAACAAAAACAAGCGCTTCTCGGGAGGCAACCCGCAATATCTATCCTTTTTATCTGTTTTTTTATAATAAGTGTAGGGGTAGACCCTAGTATGTGTTTGTTGTTTTCTTTCTTATCATGTGCAGGGATTCGAGCTTTCAAAGATCCATTCTTGACGACTTTTGACGATCCATTCTTCCGTTTCTATCCCAAACTCTTTTGATTCTCTATTTTATATTCTTCAATATTGAAATAGGAATCACTTTAGTTGTCTCTTCCTTAGCAAGATTTAAACAAAATGCACAATGTCCGAAGTGTAGGGGAGTTTACTCCCACATGCTTAAACATTGAGGACAGTGTTTATATTAAGTGTAGGGGGGACTTCTATCGAAGTTAAGTGGGCTTTTCCTTGTATTTGTCCTCATTTTAACCGGAAAATTGATTTTTCGACATTTTTCAAAATTTTTGATCTATTTTAGCCTAGTAGTAATTACCTTTGTTATAGTTATTTTCTTTCTTTGCTAGAATAAATTTTAATAATGTGGTCTTAATTTTTCAAAGTCATGAATCTTTTGACTCAACCCGAGTTTACTTATCTAAGTTTGCTCTAGCTAGTATCCTTAACGTGTTTAAGTCAAGTTTTGCTAGGCTTTTATATAGGGAACTTTAAAACGCGAAAGTCTTAACTCTTACGGGTTAAGAACACGAACTTTTCGCAAGTTCCAATAATTGATCCTAGAAAGTCGTTTATCAAGGGAACTTTAAAATGCGAATTCTAAATAATAACCGAGCCAAAACGTGTATTTTATGTCATTTATGTCCGAATTATGCGTGGTTTGTGTTTTTGTTGTGATTTAGGACGAAAAGGTGAAAAGTGGAGAAAACACGGCATTCAAGGGCTTTTATCGAAGAAAAAGACGAAAGATGAAGTCGAAAGATCAAGAGTGGGAAAAAAGAACGGAAGTCCAAGACCAATTCTGAAGATTTATCGAAGAATAAGTTAAAAGACGGAAGTTTACTAAAAGCCGAAGAACTCAAGTCTTATTTATGAAGAAATGTCGAGATGAGTTCAAAGAAATCCCGAGACAAAGTCATTAAGTCCAAGATTAACAAAAGATTGAGAAGAAAAGGACTTAAGTGTGCAATTAAGGAAAAGAGGAAAGAGGGAGGAAGCTTCCTAAGCTCCTCCCTAATCACTCCTATATATAGTTTGATCCCATTTCATTTTCATGTTGTTGGTGGCTTGACAAGCCACACTTCCACCATTTTCATTTCTTATCATTTAATTTCTTGCAATTTAATTTCATGTTATGCACTTTTAATTTCTTCAATTCAAGTAAGTCTTTTTATTTTGGAATCTTTTCTTTTAATCAAGTTCTTATCTTTAATCATCTTCTTCTCCCTTTCTTACTTTGCTTCTCTTTGATTCATGTTCATCCTTGATTTGTTTTCATCTTAATGCTTATTTGATCTAAAGTTTTCTTAAAAAGTTCATCTTTTTAAAAGTTTGATTTGAAAGTTTGCTTATTTTTAAGTTTGATAAGTTGTTATTCATGCTTATTAAGTCAATTTCGATTTAGATTCGTGCAAGTTTTAGTTTGAGCTTATTAACCATAGCTTATTGCTTTTGCTTAATTTTCGGATCAAAAAGTTAGATCGGAAAGGGTAAACCCCTTTCCAATCACGTATTCCAATCACCTTGATTGGAAAAGGGTTTTACATTCCAATCAGCATTCCAATCAACATTCCAATCAGCATTCCAATCAACATTCCAATCAGCATTCCATTCAACATTCCAATCAACATTCCTTTCGCATTCCTTTTACATTCCTATTAGCATTCCAATCAGCATTCCAATCAACATTCCAATCAGCATTCCAATCAACATTCCAATTAGCATTCCTATCAGCATTCCAATCAACATTCCAATCAACATTCCATTCAACATTCCAATCAACATTCCAATCAACATTCCAATCAACATTCCAATCAGCATTCCAATCAACACTCCAATCAGCATTCCAATCAACATTCCAATCAGCATTCCAATCAACATTCCAATCAGCATTCCAATCAACATTCCAATCAGCATTCCAATCAACATTCCAATCAGCATTCCAATCAACATTCCAATCAGCATTCCAATCAACATTCCAATCAGCATTCCATTCAACATTCCAATCAGCATTCCAATCAGCATTCCAATCAACATTCCAATTAGCATTCCAATCAGCATTCCAATCAGCATTCCAATCAGCATTTCAATCAACATTCCAATCAGCATTCCAATCAACATTCCAATCAACATTCCATTCAACATTCCAATCAACATTCCAATCAGCATTCCAATCAGCATTCCAATCAACATTCCAATCAGCATTCCTATTAGCATTCCAATCAGCATTCCTATCAGCATTCCTATCAGCATTCCTTTTGGCATTCCTTTCAGCATTCTTTTTACTTATCGCAATTTACATTTTCATTTTACTTAGTAATAGATCACCAAACCATTTTCATTTCCACCAAGAACAATTGAGTCGCACTTTGAACCGGAAATCAATTCGAGAAGATACCGAGAAAACGAACTTTTTCAACGAGTAAAAACCTTACATTACACCTATACCAACTAAACCCAATATCCCTTATCCTTCTCGCTTAGACAAGTGCTAATTTCTCACTAAGGATGATATTCAAGTGTGAAACTTTTTGAAGAAGATTTCGGGAGTGACCATCACCTTTAGCCTTGTTGAAGCTCTAGCCTAAATGCCTAAATTTGTTAAGATGTTTAAGGAATTGCTTAATAAGAAGGAGAAGATGGCCGAGTTTGTTAATACTCCATTGAACGAAAACTGTTATGCAGTCCTTCTTAAAGAACTTCCGGAAAAACTTGGAGATCTCGGTCGTTTTGTGCTACCATGTACTTTTAACCAAACCAAAGAATTTACTGCCTTAGCTGATCTCGGGGCAAGTATAAATCTGATGCCTTTAAGTGTTTGGAAAAAGTTATCATTACCCGACCTTACACCAACAAAGATGACTCTTGAGCTAGCAAATCGCACTCTCGCTTACCCTGTTGGTATTGCCGAAGATGTGTTTGTTAAAGTTGGTACCTTCACTTTTCCGGTCGACTTTGTTATTGTTGATTATGAAATGGACCCTCGTATTCCATTAATACTTGGTCGGCCATTCTTGAGAACCGGAAAAGCTTTAGTCGATGTTGCCGAAGGTGAGTTAATCTTAAGAGTCGGGAATGAGGCACAAGTTTTTAAAATGGGGAAGATCACAACCAAATCAAATGGAAGAGAATCAGCGAATATGATTAATGTGCTTGATGATTTTGTCGTCTACAACAATCCTCTTTTCGATTCTTTTAATCCACTGTTCAAAGATGATGTGGATGATTCTCTCTCTAATGTAGATCCCCCACCACTTCATGAGTCTCCACCAATTTATGATGACTATGATGATGATTCTAGTTTTGACATGGATGATTATGATGATTTTTCTTCCGAGTATAAAGACATGCCAACTTATGATGACTTTAATGATGTCGATACTCTTTCGAGTGATTCTTCACATGATGACCTTGCACCTACTTTTGATGAAGATCCTTTGCCAACAATACTTGATCCTACTTTGGACGACTACTCATTTGAGGAAGACTTTGCTACTTTTCTCAACACTTACTTCCCAAATGAGAATGATTCTCCTCCTTTGGACTTTGATGATGCTCTTTATCCTCCTTTGGATATGAAGAAACCCGTTTCAAAGGAGAAGAAGCCGGAAGATACCGATATCCGCAGTACTTATGTCTTGACACCTCTTTATCCACCTTCTGATGATGAGATTGTGAGATTTATGAGCGGATCTTCTTCAAATTCTACTAAGCCTGAGTGTTATTTTCCCCTAAAGGAAAAGGTGTTCGATCCCGCTATTATAATTTTTAAGCCATCTCAGTATCCATCTGATGAAATAAAAGGAAAGATTTTTGGAAACCATGGAGATATGCTTGCACTTCATCCTACTTTCTAACACCGTGCTCAATCTTTGCTTAAGGGAACCTTGCCTACTCTTCTTTGGCTTGCCTTGTTCGCCTTAAACCTGTGTTATTTGATGGACGAAAACCATGTATTTGATCCCGGTGGATGTTCTTCAAGCTTCTTACCATGCTAATCAAGGTCGAGTCAGGCTCACGACTCGGTTAACAAAAACAAGCGCTTCTCGGGAGGCAACCCGCAATATCTATCCTTTTTATCTGTTTTTTTATAATAAGTGTAGGGGGAGACCCTAGTATGTGTTTGTTGTTTTCTTTCTTATCATGTGCAGGGATTCGAGCTTTCAAAGATCCATTCTTGACGACTTTTGACGACCCGTGATTCCGTGTACCCGTCTTCCGTTTCTATCCCAAACTCTTTTGATTCTCTATTTTATATTCTTCAATATTGAAATAGGAATCACTTTAGTTGTCTCTTCCTTAGCAAGATTTAAACAAAATGCACAATGTCCGAAGTGTAGGGGAGTTTACTCCCACATGCTTAAACATTGAGGACAGTGTTTATATTAAGTGTAGGGGGGACTTCTATCGAAGTTAAGTGGGCTTTTCCTTGTATTTGTCCTCATTTTAACCGGAAAATTGATTTTTCGACATTTTTCAAATTTTTTGATCTATTTTGGCCTAGTAGTAATTACCTTTGTTATAGTTATTTTCTTTCTTTGCTAGAATAAATTTTAATAATGTGGTCTTAATTTTTCAAAGTCATGAATCTTTTGACTCAACCCGAGTTTACTTATCTAAGTTTGCTCTAGCTAGTATCCTTAACGTGTTTAAGTCAAGTTTTGCTAGGCTTTTATATAGGGAACTTTAAAACGCGAAAGTCTTAACTCTTACGGGTTAAGAACACGAACTTTTCGCAAGTTCCTATAATTGATCCTAGAAAGTCGTTTATCAAGGGAACTTTAAAATGCGAATTCTAAACTTGAAAAAGACTAAGAAGTTGCAAGATCCTATAGATGACTTAAAAACCCAAAACTTTGATTTAATTGGCTAAGCATTCACGAGTCTCATTCCTTGAGATTTTAAATTGTGAAGAACGAGAGATGATAGAGTCAATTATAAGTTTGGTATTCTTTCATGAATTTATGTGAGTTAATTATGAGCTTTTTCTCTCATCACTTGTTTATAAATATATTTGCAATAAGTAAGGTTGTACGATTTGAAAAGTTACTTAGCTTCTAGCACAAGATCGTTTAAAAGTTGCTCGGTATTGATTAGAGTTCATAGCCAAGGCATAACTTATTGAAGCGGGATGCGAAGATTGGCGAGTCCGAAAAGGCCCTAACAAGGCATGAGGGCTACATTTTGTTGCTAAAGATCCCAAGTGATGGGAAGAATCATTTATCAAAAATCAATATGAAGGATCAAGACACACGACAAAAAGCAAATACTCCCCTAAAGATCATGGAGAAGTCTATCCAAAAAGGCCCTAACAAGATATGAGGATAAATAGATCTAAGTCCTAAAAGGAGGCGGATCGTTGTATATCAAAATCCCAAATAAAAATTGGAGAAAAATGAAGAAGTCGTGGTCTAAATATGAAGAATCTCTCAAAGAGTTCAAGTGAATAAATTCCTATTATGAAGAGAAGACCATTATTTCATGAACGTCTCTCAAGATTTGAAGTATGAAGTCAATGCCAAATATCGGTCCGAGAAATGTCTCAAATCGTGAAGCTAGTTATGCCAAGATATGAACTTTATGAGGTCCCGAGAAGCAGTTTTAAAAGATTTTGTCCTTTAGCTAACTATTGATTAAATCATCCCACTTTATTTTCAGCCTAAATAACTATCGAAATAAGTCAACAATGCATCCTCGTGATCATTCAAGACAACAATAAAATATAAGAGATACACCTAGGAATAAGGGAGTCTAAGTGAATAATTGGGCCACATGAGTTTGTGTTAGTTTGCTAACTTATAATAACAATGATCTCGTTTTTAAGCTTGGTATGGGGAACGTAAAACTTGAGGGTGATAATCATTCATGACATTTCAAAACCCGAAGGTAAGTCTTGGATTTCTTTACTTGTTTTCTTCCTTTACTTGTTTTCTTCCTTTAAATATTTTGTAATTTTCTATCTCTTTAATAAAGGCCAAGATGGATTGATTATGATGAAAAATGTAAAACTTACTTTGTAATTAATGCATTGCATGAGGACAATGCAATGGTCAAGTGTAGGGGATTTAATAAGTGTGAAAACACTTATCCTTTTACCACTTAATTATAATAATAGCCAAGCCAAAACGTGTATTTTATGTTGTAAATGTCGGAATTATGCGTGGTTTGTGTTTTTGTTGTGATTTAGGATCAAAATGTGAAAAGGGAAGAAAACATGGGCTTTCACGGGCTTTTATCGAAGAAAAAGACAAAAGACGAAGTCAAAAGATTAAGAGTGCAAAAAGAACGGAAGTCCAAGGCCTATTCTGAAGATTTATCGAAGAAAAAGTCTAAAGACGGAAGTTTAATGAAGTCGAAGAACTCAAGTTTAATAAATGAAGATATTATAAGACGAGTTCAATTAATCCCGAGACAAAGTTAAAAAAGTCGAAGAATTTAGAAGACGAAAAGACGAGAGAAGAAATAAAGGAGCAACACATGCTAACCTCCCTAATCACCTATAAATACCCTCCTAATGACACATTAGGAGGTGTTGACTATCTTGACAAAATAGTTCTTCCACATTTAATTTCATGTCATTTACTTAACTGTCATTTAATTTTCTTGTCTTGCACCTTAAATTTGTAAGCTTTTTAATTCTTGCTTTTACTTTTAATTGTTGAATTTTATTTTTAATCAAGTTTTTAATTAATCTCTCATTCTACCTTTCTTGTTTTGATTTAATCTTTATGCTTATTTGCTTATTGTCATGCTTATTTGATTATTTGTTATGTTTTTATGTGTTTGATTGTGTTAGCTTATTGATCTTATAGCTTATCGTGTGCTTTTCTTAATTTTAATTAAGTGTTTTTAAAAGTTATTTTATAAAAAATTGATTTTAAATATTTTTATTATTTAGTGTTTTTAAAAGTTTTTAATTTTTGGCTTATTTAGTTTTTCTTAAAAATATTTTGGTTAAGTTTTTAGTTAAATGCTTATTTGTTTTTAGCTTATTATTAGTTTTTAGCTTATTTGCATTTTTTTTGTTATCCGGGTTAGTAAAACCCTAACATTCCGATTAGCCAAGAGCTCAAAATTCCGAATTAGCACCTTGTCAAATATTCCGGATAATCAGATTAACTCCAAATTCCGGATAAGCTGTCGATTGGAATTCCGGATAAGACCTACATCACCAATTCCGGATAAGTGCCAGGAAACCAAATTCCGGATAAGGTCGTTGAGAAACATTCCGGATAAGGTTTCAAGTTCGATTCCGGATAAGACGTTAAGTCGTATTCCGGATAAGCCGTGAAATAGCGAATTCCTGATAAGGTGTTTATTAGTGAATTCCGGATAAGGCTTCGAGGTTTCTACATTCCGGATAACAGTCAAAACACACATTCCGGATAGTGGGAGTGTGTTTATTCCGGATAAGCTTCAAGAACAAGTATTCCTGATAAAGGAATACATAAGTATTCCGGATAGTGGAGTTTTGTGGATTCCGGATAGTTGGCAAGTATTACAGATCCGGATAGTGACAATATTACAGATTCCGGATAACTTGTTTCTACATATTCCGGATAACTTCAAATTTGGTTATTCCGGATAAGAGTAAGTTCGGATTCCGGATAGTGACAGTATTTTGGATTCCGACTTAGGTTTGTTTACTCCCTGTTTTATTTTCAAGCATTTATTTTTCCCGCCATTTTTCTTTAAGTGTTATTTTAATTGTTTTTCTTTATTTTAAATTTCAAGTTTTCATTTTTATTACATTGTCAAATTTACTTTTTGTCGAGCTTTAATTTTTGTCATTTAATTAAATTACCTTTTAAAGTTTTTAATTTTGCACCATTTACTTTTTAATCAGTTTTAGTTTTAATTACCCGTCATTTACTTTAAAAGTTTTGCAATTTACTTTACTACAACGACAAATCTATTTGTTTTCCACCAAAAGACGACTGAGTCGCACTTAAACCAGTAATCAATTCGATTAGACCGATTTCAACGAACTTTTTAACTGAGTAAAACCAGTTATTAATCAACTAAAATCAAAGCTTGAAATCGTATCACGTAAATAAGCTAAAGCAGAAGCATAAGCATCATCCATACCACATATGCCATGTGGTACTTAAGATTGGGCCCTCGAGGCCACGAAATCATAGGAGAATGCCTCTTTTGCAGAGAACAAACCCAAACCACCAAGACGAATGGGTATAGAAGCAAGTGGGCACTGTGAGTCTCTAAAGAAGGGCCTCCACAAACTAATATGTTCTCGATTGACCTGCGCAAACCTTTTTCCAAAAACAAGGCCGCATCCTCCGTGTGTGCAGGTTGGCAGACCCTTAACCCCAAAAAAAAGTTTGGAAATACCCATGCGTGATCGAAATAAAAGGAGCTCATTATGTGAGTCATGTAATTGTGGAAGAAGACTCATCAAATCAATGGCATTCGCGGCTTTCCTCATAATCATCACACTAATAAAATTTGCGTCTTTACTAACAGCTCTCCCAAGAAGCTTCACACCCGAAGACGACCTCCAAATATTCCTAGGAAATAAACCATCACGGCGCTTCACACCATTGTACGAGGGCCAAAATACATTTGTTTTCTTGAAATTAAGTTCAAGACCGAAACTTGTACCACTCACCTTTAGAATGTCTAACACCTTGGAAACATCTTCTGACTCTCCAATAACGGTTCCATCATCAAGATACAAAGAATGAAAAAGAAACTTGCACCTGTCTCTGATATTATGGACAAGCGAGTGTAATACAAGAGCAAAAAGATGAGGTTCCAATGGGTTACTTTGCAGTACCCCCATGACAGACCTGATTATACGTGCCTCTCATCTTACTGCCTATCTATATAAGAAATTCACCCACAAAGAAATTGAGAGACATCTCACCTTAACCTTATGGAATAATAGTTGAAATTTGATATATTTATATTAATTTTTAATTTAAAGTTAAGTTTAAAATTATAATAAAATACGAGGAGAGTTATTTTGGATATCATATTTATCTTGCATATCAAGGAACTTATCTCCACCATTCATCTCTATCCCATCTAATTGATAAGATTAAAAGCATTTTATTATTTCACGTATTTTCATAATTTAAATACCTCTTAAACCGTTAAGTGTTAAACAAAAAAAATATACCATCGCGGAGAACATTTAATTAGCTTTTTATAGATATATACACTATGATATACTTTTGTTGAAAAAAAGTTTTTCGTTTTTTTTCATTTTTGAAATTTGCGTAAAATATCATATATGATAAAGTGTTTCATTATATATGATATTAGTGCTAGATTAAGAGATATTAATGTTTAAAAAAAGAGAAATGAGTTTTGGATTTAATCTTATCTATTGGATTAAAATGGATATAGAGAATGCAGATTAGTCTTTGGTATTCAGATAAAATTTGATATCCAAATCTTTCTTATATAATAAAAGAATTAGATTATTTGAGAATTTAGTAAAAAGCGGAGGTCGTTGAAAAAACAATTGGACCAATCAAATGACTTGATTTTGACACATAAGCAAAATAGAGCGATGTGATTAGTTGAAAAAAGTTAAAATTGAATTCATTTAGTCAAAATTAAAATTTTTGATAGAGGAATTTGATGAACACACACAAAGACA
This sequence comes from Glebionis coronaria, assembly GCA_025667525.1. NCBI lineage: Eukaryota > Viridiplantae > Streptophyta > Magnoliopsida > Asterales > Asteraceae > Glebionis > Glebionis coronaria. The sequence continues at coordinate 219,596,389 of CM046881.1, forward strand.
TATATTTGTGAAATTTGTGAAAATAAATACTTAAATAATGAGGACGATATTAATAAAACTTTAGTGGTTAAATTTTAAATAAATTAGATAAACTCAAGTTTAAACTAATAATTTTTCATATTTTTTAGTAATTTTATAAAATAAACAAAATACTCCTTAAACTTTATATCTTATAGACTTTATATTAAAAATATAACATATATGTTATATTAAAAAATCAACAAATCACATAATTATAAATATTCAAATAAAAACACAAATTATTTCTATTTCAGTTATGACACTTAACAAAGTCAAGCAATGCAATCTACATAAATTATTATTAACGTGGTTATAAATATCAAAATGAATGCAGGACTCCAAATAGCTGTGTGAGATGAAAAAAATAGACGAAATTCTACTAATACAACAACATATGTTTTTTAAGGTCGTTATGTGTTACTAAACACACAATGTTTAAAAAAATGATAGCTAACATTTCAGTTAAACAAAGTCAATTCCTTTATGCAATAAATATATATACAAAATATCAATTAATATTGTCACATAATGAAAAATCATGTAAAACTTATGGGTACATGAAAATCGTAACTATTTAAATAAAATTTTAATATTTTTTATAAAATAATATTAAGCATCGAAAAATCATGAATTTATAAATCGTGTACGTGTTAAGTTAATGTAAAATGGTTTCTTGATTGATTATTAAGAGATGACTATTTATAATAAAGATATCAAAAAATACAAAAAGTATGAAATTCGAAAAATAAAAATTGAGATGAGTTTATATAATTTACACGGTGCACGGTAAAACAATAACATAATTAAACGTATAAACATTAGATGTTCTTAAAAAACATAAATATATACATAAAATCGTAATAACAAAATTATTACTTATTTTATTTTTTATTTTTAAATCCCGTGCGTGCACGATTATTATAACTAGTGAACTTAAATATAAAATTAAACATTTTTCATATAATAGTATAGATTAATTCATACTTTACTCTTTCCCAAAGCAAGTGTTTACTTCTAGAATAGACAAAGTCCTAAAAATGTTTGATTCATAGAAAAAAAATAGACGTTATAAGTTTATCCCTTGACAAATTATCTTAACGCGTGACGACATTAAGGTCCCGAGTCCCCATCCTTCGCTAAATACATCACACGTATACAAGAAACACCGACACCTTTGAAAATAAACTACAAAGAGTAATACTCGGTCTTTATTTTTTTAAAAATGCAAAAACTCATTCTGCACTGTAACATTTCATTAAACAAAAAAGAAATATAACTATCATTTAATCATGGTCAAATGTGGTTGTCCAATACAACACTCTAATTTCTCATAAAATATGACTAAACAATAAAGTATTATTCAATATAGGGTTAAATCTATAAAATAAAAACGAACTTTTCAAATTTTATAAAATTAGATAGTGAATTTTTTTTATTGATCGATATAAGTAACAAAACATTTCAATTCATTTCAATATCACTAATTTTTCAAAAAATGACCTGTGATAGCAGGTTACTAGCAAGTTGCTTTAACTTTTTTGTCCACCTTCTAAAAATAACATCCACCATTATCATCACCAACCACCATCATTTTCACAACCATGACCATCACCCATAAAACATACCACCACCAACATCTTCTTCTCCGAAAAACACCACCTCGTCTCCACCTCAGAACCACCACTCAAATCATCAAACAAACCAGCAGGTAATACATAACTTTAGTTTTTTAGCTTGATTTAACTTTGCAAGATTTACAGTGACACTTTGTACATTTAATCTGGTGCTAGCATAATATGAAGGTATAGACAAATAGACGATAAGAATAACTAATGGATTTTGGCAACCACCATCTTTTCCGTCGAGTATTCCGGAAACAACCATCTCCTACGACGAATCCTTGAGCAGATATATTATTTCATGAATAACTAATGGATTTTGGTTTAACTGACACCATTTCATGTCTTGCATTCAATGAATATTTTAAAAAATATCTGGCTAGAGTTAGATTCCTTATATAAGTATCTATTTATTTTTAAGTTACCTATTGGTGTTTTAATATATGATATATAATAGATGCAAAAAATGCTTGAGAAAAGCTATGATAGAAAGAAGAAGACTCAGGAGAGATCTTGTTTTCTAGAAGTAAAAATGACAAAAACATCTTCTCCTTTAATGTAGTAAATAAGGATACTTTCGTAACTTAATAACTCAGCAGGTCATATTAGTGATATTAAAAGGTTGCCACAAGTTTGGTTACCTATATCGATCAATAAAAAAGTTCGTTATCTAACTTTGTAAAATTTGAAAAATTCGTTTGTAGAGGTGGCAAAATGGTTGGGTTGGGTTAGGTTGGGTCATGGGTCTTAGATGAGTTTGGGTTTAGATGGGTATAGGTTTAGATGGGTCTTTTAAGAGGTTGGGTTTAGATGGGTTGGGTCTAGATGGGTTTGGGTTTAGATGGGTTTGGGTGTAAATGGGTCTTTAGGAAAAGTTTGGGTTTTTTGGGTTTTTTTGGGTTTAAATGGGTTTTTGGGTTTTTTTTGTTTTAAATGGGTTTTTAGGAGGTTAGCCTTTTACTTTTTGACGTTTTGTTAATAACTTTACGTTTTCATCAGTATATTTACGTTTTCATCAGAAATTTTACGTTTTCGTCAGTAAATTTACGTCTTCATCAAAAAATTTAAGTTTTCATCCGTATTTTTACGTTTTCGTCAGAAATTTTACGTTTTCATCAAAAAATTACGTGTTCGTCAGAAGTTTCACGTTTTCATCAGGAATTTTACATTTTCGTCAAAAATTTTACGATTTAGTCAGAAACTTTACGTTTTCGTCAGAAATTTTACGTTTTCGTCAGGAATTTTACGTTTTCGTCAGAAATTTTACTTTTTTCTTCCGTATTTTTACGTTTTCATCAGAAATTTTACGATTTCGTCAGATATTTTACGTTTTCGTCAGGAATTTTACGTTTTCATTAGGAATTTTACGTTTTCGTCAGAAATTTTACGTTTTCATCAAAAAAATTACGTTTTCGTCAGAAGTTTTATGTTTTCATCAGAAATTTTACGTGTTCGTCAGAAATTTTACGTTTTCGTCAGAAATTTTACGTTTTCAACATAAATTTTACGTTTTCGTCAGCAATTGTACGTTTTCGTCAGAAATTTTACGTTTTCATCAGAAATTTTAGGTTTTCGTCAGTAAATTTACGTTTTCGTCTGAAATTTTACGTTTTAATTTATAAATTTACGTTTTCGTCAAAAATTTTAAGTTTTCATCCGTATTTTTACGTTTTCGTCAGAAATTTTACGTTTTCATCAAAAAAAATTACGTGTTCGTCAGAAGTTTTACGTTTTCATCAAGAATTTTACATTTTCGTCAGAAATTGTACGATTTCGTCAGAAACTTTACGTTTTCGTCAGAATTTTACGTTTTCGTCTGAAATTTTACGTTTTCATCAGAAATTTTAAGTTTGTGTCAGAAATTTTACGTTTTCATCCGTATTTTTACGTAATCAGAACTTATGACGAAAACGTAAAATTTCTGAAAACGTAAATTTTTTGATGAAAACGTAAAATTTCTGACGAAAACATAAATTTACTAACGTAAAATTTCTGACGAAAACGTAAAATTTCTGACGAAAACGTAAAATTTACTGACGAAAACGTAGAATTTCTGAGGAAAACGTAAAATTTACTGACGAAAACGTAAATTTTTTGAAGAAAACGTAAAATTTCTGACGAAAACGTAAATTTACTGACGAAAACGTAAAATTTCTGATGAAAACGTAAATTTACTGACGAAAACTTAAATTTACTGACCAAAACGTAAAATTTATGACGAAAACGTAAAATTTACTAACAAAATCGTAGAATTTCTGACGAAAACGTAGAATTCTGACGAAATCGTAAAATTTTGACAAAATCGTAAAATTTCTGATGAAAACGTAAATTTTCTGACGAAAACGTAAAATTTACTGACGAAAACGTAAATTTTTTAAAGAAAACGTAAAATTTCTGTCGAAAACGTAGATTTACTGACGAAAACGTAAAATTTCTGACGAAAACGTAAATTTACTGACGAAAACTTAATTTTACTAACGAAAATGTAAAATTTATGACGAAAACGTAAAATTTACTGACAAAATCGTAGAATTTCTGACGAAAACGTAAAATTCTGACGAAATCGTAAAATTTCTGATGAAAATGTAAAATTTCTGACAAAAACGTAAATTTACTGACGAAAACGTAAAATTTCTTACGAAAACCTAAATTTACTGACGAAAACGTAAATATACTTATGAGAACGTAAAACTTCTGAAGAAAACTTAAAATTTTTGACGAAAACGTAAAATTTCTGACGAAAACGTAAAATTTCTGACGGAAACGTAAATTTACCGACGCAAACGTAAAATTTCTGAAGAAAACGTAAAATTTCTGTCAAAAACGTAAAATTCCTAATGAAAATGTAAAATTTCTGACAAAAACGTAAATTTACTGACGAAAACGTAAAATTTCTGACGAAAACGTAAATTTACTGACGAAAACTTAATTTTACTAACGAAAATATAAAATTTATGACGAAAACGTAAAATTTACTGACAAAATCGTAGAATTTCTGACGAAAACGTAAAATTCTGACGAAATCGTAAAATTTCTGATGAAAATGTAAAATTTCTGACAAAAACGTAAATTTACTGACGAAAACGTAAAATTTCTTACGAAAACCTAAATTTACTGACGAAAACGTAAATTTACTGATGAGAACGTAAAACTTCTGAAGAAAACTTAAAATTTCTGACGAAAACGTAAAATTTCTGACGAAAACGTAAAATTTCTGACGAAAACGTAAATTTACCGACGCAAACGTAAAATTTCTGAAGAAAACGTAAAATTTCTGTCAAAAACGTAAAATTTCTAATGAAAATGTAAAATTTCTGACAAAAACGTAAATTTACTGACGAAAACGTAAAATTTTTGATGAAAACGTAAAATTCCTGACGAAAACGTAGAATATTTTTATGTAAACGTAAAATTTCTGACGAAAACGTAAATTTTTTGACCAAAACGTAAATTTATGATGAAAACGTTAAAATACGTTGAAGACGTAAAAAAATAACAAGTGTGTGAAATTTTGACAAGCTTGTGAAAAAAAATGGAAAAAAACACTTTTGATATTACTAAACCTGACCCATCTTGACCCATTAGTAATATAAAGGGAGACCCATCTAGACCCATGTGACAAATGAGGAGACCAAAGTAGACCCATTTATAATTTTAAGAAGGAGCTTGTTTGACCCATCTAGACCCATCTAAGATTTTAAGGGAAACCCAACTAGACCCCTTTCTTTTTCTAATTTAACCAAGTTGACCCAAAAATTAACCATGAGTCAAAAATTGCCACTTCTAATTTCTATTTTATGGACTTAACCCTTCAATGTAATATAGTAATGTCTGGTGTATAAGCTTATAAACAATAACTACATACCAAAAGAAATGGTATAAAAAACAAGTTTATAACACATGGCATAAACGAGTAAGTCTAGAACAGGAAACAATAAATATTCGTTTTGCTTTAGCAAAAATTTCCAGGAACATGACATTACACTCTTTTCATACAATACAAAGTCAAATTATGAAGCTTCACTCCATCAACTCTTTTACTCGTTCAACTATCCTATATATAATATCTTGATCTAGATCACAAATAAGAATACAACATTGCGCTTTTAATACAAACATCTCTAGTTAATTATCTTGCTAAAGTTGATACCATGGCAGATCACCAAAGAATCCACCCTGATCCAGTTCAGCCAGTAACTCATGACCTCGAGTCGCAAACAAAACCCACTGTACCATTAGTCCCTAGAGGCTCATCCAAGTCTGATAACTCAAACCACATCGAACAGTTCCCACCGCAACATCGAACCATCCCGCTTCAATACTCAAAACCGCCAAAAAAACGAAGCTGCTGTTGTAAGTTCATATGCTGGATATTATTTCTCATAATAGTGCTAATACTCGGTGTAGGCATTCTAGCAGCCATCATATATTTCGGATTTGATCCGAAAATACCAAAGTACTCGGTTGATGGGATGAGCATTACTCGGTTTGGCCTTGATAATAATGACAGCAGCCTATACGCGCAGTTTAATGTAAACATTACAGCAAGAAATCCGAATTCGAAGATTGGGATATATTATAAAAGAGGGTCTAAGCTGAGTGTTAGTTATATGGGAACACATCTATGTGAAGGTTCATTTCCTATATTCTACCAGGGTCATAAGAATACAACGTTGCTAGATGTGGCTTTGACGGGCCAGACCAGGGATGCTACTGGTTTGATGAATTCGCTACTCGCTCAGCAACAGACAGGAAGTGTTCCGTTGGTTCTAAGGGTTAAAGTTCCGGTTAGGATTAAGCTTGGGAACTTGAAGTTGCCAAAATGGAAGCCGGTCGTGAGGTGCAGGCTTAATGTCAATAGTTTATCGGTTGATAATCCTATTAGGATCACAGATAGTAGCTGCAGTTTCAAGTTTAAGTTATAATTGTTTCGATTTAATTCGTGAGGTTTAGAGTGCATTTTTCCACGTACTTATAAGTGATTGATCGATGTCTTCCATTATTTATATGTTACCATGATTCATTCATGTTCTAGTGTGTAATTATTTTCATATGTTCAGATCATGTACATATCTGAGATAATAAAGATCATTTTTTCATTATTTCATGATGAAGTTTGACATTATTTCATACATATCTGAGATAATAAATAACTTGAAAGTATAAGGAGAAATTTCTTTTGGGGTGGGTCTTCGGATTTGCATAAGCTCGCTATTTCTTGGGAAAAAGTCCTCTCTCTAATCCATCATGATGGGCTTGGTGTATTCTAACTCCGTCCCAAATAAGTGTTTAGATTTGAGTTTCGAATTTTTTTTTTTGCAACTTTTATCGTAATTATTTTTGTGCTTGTTGTGTTATATTTTATGCAAAATATATGACTTGATAGAGTTATACATGTATTTTCTGTAAAATATATTTTTTATCAAATATTATATAATAATAATAAAAAAATTACGATCAAAGTTCTCTAAAAAAAACTTCTAAAGTTAAATTTAAACATTTATTTTAAAACGGAGTGAGTATATATAATTAGCTTAAGGTCTAGCAATAGTCATTCGGTCAATTCAAAGTCCATAATGCTTCTTCTATATGGTATAAATTGGGGCCTTGGTATCAAATAGCATTGTTGAAAGAGGATGTCGATTCTTAGGTTAGAGGGAGTGGTAAAATAAAATTCTACCGTCACGTCAGCTCCACGTCAGTTTTCTTTCCTTTTACTAATCCATTCAAAATTTACCTTTCAAGGTTCTTAAGGAAAAAAAATTCACCACCACCTCATCTTTCCACTATCACTTTTATTTAATTTATTTATAAAATACATACTTTTATTCCATCAAATTAAAAAACGATACACGCGGGTAAATACAAATATTAAAAATATTAGGCATTATTAGCCAACTGATGGATTAAATCGGATGGAAGGTTTTGATGCACTTGAGATGATCTGGTGTATCCCATAACAACATGAATTTCTTCTGTGCTTCGTACCAGATCGTCCGGTTGTTGTGCTTCTCCTCGGTACCATTTGGGACTTATCGCATATTCTTTGTGTTTACGAATCATATTATGCATTATGATGCATGCATACATCATATTAACAAGTCTTTCTTTCTTCAAAGCACGTGCTGGATTGACGATTATGGCCCATTTCTTTTTCAGAACACCAAACGCGCGTTCCACATCCTTCCTTGCCGATTCTTGCTGCTTATACAATATTCGACTGTGGTCATCGTTAGAGGGTTCTGGAATCGTCTTAACAAGTGGAGCTAATTCGGGATATATCGCGTCAGTAAGATAGTATCCAAATGAATAATTAACGCCGTTAGCCGTAAAAGGGACCTCTGGTGCTCGTCCTGTTTTCAAATCGTTAAACAAAGGGGATTGATGTAACACATTGATGTCGTTGTTAGACCTAGAAACGCCAAAGAAAGCATGCCATATCCACAAGTCTTCCGACGCAACAACTTCCAACAAAATGAACGGATTCGATCCGTGATCACATCTAACATATTGCCCTTTATGGGCGTACGGACAACCAAACCACTCCCAATCCGTGCAGTCTAGACTTCCTAGCATCCCAGGGAAACCGTGCTTCCTTTCGTGATGTTGATATAGTAATTCAACATCACTCACCGTGGGTTATCTCAGATATTCTGTCCCATAAATCGCCCTTATAACAGAACAAAAATGATCAAGACTTTCCTATGAATTTCTTTTAGAGATTTGCAGATATTCATCTAAAAAGGATGGAACAATGCCGTATGCCAATTGACGAATTGGAGAAATGAATTTCACCAATGGAGCAACGCCTTCTCTTCCGGTACAATCGATATTTGAATTAAAGTAAGGATCATGTGCAGTTACAGCCGTAACTATATCGTTGAAAAGTTCTCGATCCATTCGATATGTCTTTCGGAATGCACGTTCGTCGTAGATCGGGTTGTCAGTGAAAAACGCGGCAAGTGAACGATCATGGGCACCATAATGGTCTCGATTAACCGGGTTTCTAGACACTTTTTGTCCTCTATTTCGAAAAAATGCCATCGCTTTTGCTAGCAATCGGACACGAGGGCTATTTATCAAAGTTTCTTCATCTTCGATCATTAGATCGGGGCACATAAATGTATATTCATCAATGTTTTCCATGCTAAAAGTTGAGAATTTAGACAAGATGATTTTTTTGATTGAGAAGAAAGATGAAATGAGAGATATGAAAAAAAAGTGAAAATGAGGATTATATAGAAATATAATGGGGATGAAAAAGAAAGATTTGGGGTAGTGTGAATGGTGAGAAACTCACCTGTAGCGACTTTTTTTTTTCCCTGGGAACCTCAACCCACGCATGGGTTTTTGAGGTGGGATTGTGAGGTTCATAGCAACTCACGCGTGGCTTTTTGCCACATGTATCCCACCCGTGGCTTTTTTGCACCACTCCCCCAACCTTATGACTTATATGATTAGGGATGGTAGTGGGTGTAAAAAAACTCAAAACTCACGGGTACTCGCACAATAATGGGTGGGTAATTTCATCGATTTGTGCCCACGGGTATGGGTACGGGTGAAAACTTATACCCATTAGTGGGTGGCGGGTGGGTGACGGGTAAAGTATACCCATCACGGGTACCCCATGATACCCATTTTACAATACCCACGGGTATACCGGTTAAAATACCCGTAGGTATACCCATTAGAATAACCTATGTGTACCCATTAACCCATTTAAAATTAGACAATATTTATGATGTTATAAATGTATATTTAATAATTATCAATTTTCAATGAAAACATAAAAAAACTAAAAGTTTGTTGGTGTTCGAGACTAAAAAAAGAATATGAAGGATACAAGAATCAAATATATATTTATGTTTAATCCACACTTCCGAGTTCCTCTTTTGTGTTAAGAAATATCAGTTCTTTCATAGACATACACGATTCACATATATTTGTTAAGTCATTTGTGAACTTGAGACACATGTTAAAGTATTTTGTGAACTTGATACTTGAAAAAATAATTGGTGTCTTATTACTCATTTTAATAGCTAGTATACATACATATCAAGGTTTTCTGATTTTGTTTTAATGCATTAACTCATGGGTTTACTAACGGGTAACAAATACTCACGGGTATGAGTATGGGTGGAAATTTATACCCACTAGTAGATGACGGGTGGGGTGATGGGTTTTAAAAAATCTATGTAGGTAGATAACGGGTTTGAGATACCCGTATCCATTACCCACGGGTGCCATCCGTAAGTTATATACATCCTTTTTAACATGGTTCACTTTTTGTAAGTAGCTAGTAAGCAATGAGGACATTTGGGAAGTTTCATACATATGGTGAGACTGTTAGTTTTTTTTTATTATTTTTTTTGAACATTGAGACTGTTAGTTTGAAAGATACTGTTGCTCTTTGGAAAGTAGTAGATTAAATCATCTTTATGTTATTGACTTGGGGTCAACTTGGTATCTTCCTTAACATTACCATTTTGCTTTTGAGTTCTTTATGCATTATTTTGTACCCGATGACCCTTTAGTAGAGGTGGTAAAATGGGCGGACGGGCGAGCACGGGCGGCGGGCTAAACGGACAACGGGCTAAACGGGCCCGGGCTAAACGGGCGCGGGCTAAACGGACAACGGGCTAAACGGGCGCGGGCTAAACGGGCGCGGGCTAAACGGGCACGGGCGAAACGAGCGGGCGAAACGGGCGGGCTAAACGGGCGCAAGCTAAAAAGGAGAAAAACATATAAAAACGTACAAATAAAAAATAAAAATACTTGTTTAAAAGCCGGGATAAAAAATTTAATAAAAAATATTCGTCAAGTATACTAATTTGTATTTTACAAGTGCGCCCGTTAAGCCCATTTAGTTTCTTACATATGCGCCCGTTTAGCCTATTCATTGTAAAGAATAGGCAAAAAGTGCCCCATCCTTTTTTGAAAATGGGCAAAAAGTGCCCATATATATTAAAATGGGGAAGATTTGCCACCTCTACCCTTTAGTGATTAATCTTTTGCACTTTTAACTTTTAAGAATATAAGGCTGAATCATCATTGCTAGTGATATGGAAAGTGAGTTATGTGAGTCGATCACTACTTTTTAGTTTTATGCAACATTGAATCAAATAATAATTTCAGCTACTAGTTTATTCCCTACGGTACTGAAGGCTTACTAACCATTCAGTGTGGCGCGTGTCTTCAACAAGTATTTTTGTATAAGAAAGAAAACTAAGTTATTGCATATAATTATCATTATCTTTTTAAAAAATGGAACAACATTGTTAGAATCTGACTGTGATAGTATAAGGAAGAGTTGTGTTTATAGAATACCAACTACTTTGGACAAAACTGTTGTTGTTTGGAAAAGTAGATTAAACAATATTTATGTTAGGGCTAATTATCCAAATAGACAACTTTTAAAGTGAATTTGTTAAAATATCCTAAACTACTTTAAAGTTCTATAACTATACAAAGCGACCTCAAGCCACCTTATGCCACCTTATGCTACGTTAAGTTACCCTAAACAAATTTAAGCTACTTAAGCGAATTTATTTTTAAATTAATAAAAATACTTTTCATCTAAAAAAAAGTACTCTTTTTTTGTAAGAAGTGTGTAAGTGTATTTTTTTATGTGACTTTATTTTTTTAATTAATTAAAATTCAATTTTATTATTATTTTAATCATTAAAAAAACATTTTATACTATTTAAACTTAATTTTTTATGCAACATTTTTCTAAACTTATGCTACTGTATCATGTACTAACTTTTTGACACAGTATGTGAAAATGACTAATTATGTTATTTTTTCTAAAACTCCAGTGTTTACCCGCATTAAACTCTCATCCAACCCACCATTTCACACATACACACACACATTTAACCACTCCTGACAATCAACCCTTCGTCCCCAATCCTTACCCCAATCCTTACCCCATTTGTACCCCACTATTCATCTGCATTGAACATGATAATTTTTAATCTGCATAATTAATATCGATCTCCAAATCTGTATTGAACATGATAATGTGCAGTTTCAATCCGGTCTAAATCAATTTCGTAATAGAGATGGATCCAATGGAGATTGGTCCAATGCCGAACTATGACGCGAAGGTAAGCCTTAGATCCAAGATGAAGTTTTTACCAATAATCAAGGCTAAGCTTATGCAAAACCCCGCACGTCATTTATATTTTAAAAATACTGTTTTTGGTCCCTGGTTAGATGTTAATAACAACCAAAATGACAACCACTTGCTCAATTATATCCTACAACAACAAGAAAATGTAGATGTTCCCAGTAGCGATTTCCCCCCTTTTATCTTCAGCATAGGTGGTCATAATGTTAGTTTTGGACGAAATGAGTTTTGTTTAGTGACTGGTTTCAGGTGTGGTGATGTATCTTTAGCATATAACGAAATTAGCTCATTTTGTTCCCGTGTGTTTCCTAAAAAAAAAAAGGTTAAATGTTAAGTCTAGAGAGTTATTGGAAATTATTGAGAATGATAAAAAATGGGCTAAATTAGAAGATATGGATGCAGTTAGGGTTTGTTTATTGTTTCTTGAGTAGGTTGTGTTTATGGGACGTGAGGAGTTTTTAAATATTCCAAAGCATGTACTTTGTCTTGTTGATGATATTGACGCATGGAATGAGTATCCATGGGGAGAATTCATGTGACAGTTGTTGATGCAAAAGTTGGGTGATCCTTGCTAGACCCGAATTAGGCTTAATTCGGGTTGGCTGGGCTCTGGCTCCTGCACCAAGTGAATCGTTTGGTTGGGATCCTGCACACTAAATAACACGCGTTAGGCTTACCGTGGGAATGTTTCCCACGATTAGACTCCGGCGTGAGAGTAAGTAATCGATTAGGGTTTATGTGAGTTGAGAGTAGAACGTAATACCTTTGTGGAACCCTTGGGGGTTCCTTTTATAGGCAGTGGAACCCTAATGGGCTGCCACTGATACTTCGGCCCCAAGGAAAGGATAACTATCAGAATTAGAATGATTGTTATCTTCTAATTCGGGTAGTGAATATCCTTCTCTATTGGGGTAAACCTATTCCTAGATTGGATATGATTCTGTCTAACCCTATGTCGGCCACGCCGGGCCGTGGGCCGCACACATGTGTGCGGTTACCGTTCATTCAAGCCCATAAGCTTGAATGACATTATTCCCACCCATCTGTGATGGGCCGGATACGGGTAGTACCCGTGGGCCGGGTTCCTGACCCGGTTGGGGACTATACGTCATCATGTCCCCCCAGTCTAGTTGTTACAGCCGTAGGCGTAACCTCTAGACTATCAAGGCGCTCTCCGGACATACCAAGGAAGACCTAGGAAATGAGAAACATTGAAAATTTTGTTCTGGCCGCACGTGGCGACCTGTCGTAGGAATATATTTTAAATAGTACCTCAGCCGCACGTAACGGTCGAGACAATTTAAATGTAACATTAAATACGGTCTTACGTAAGAGCCGCATAACCCGACACAAGAATAAAAACATTAATGATAGTCAACTTTCCAGTCGCATGCCTGCAAAAGTGCACCATTAATGCCCACTCTTGAGCCACGTAAAACTGCCAAGAAGTGACCCGTGGGTCCCCCTCTGATTTTGCAGAAATGTCAGAAACCCTATCCGTTGGATAGGCAAGGTGGTCCACACGTGTCGAACATCCATGGAACCTCGGAAACCGAGGCAACCCTATATAAGAGTTGCTATGCGTGTTTGTTACACACACAACTCATCCCTTCTTCCGCCATTGTTATTCTCAAGATTTTACCTCCAAAACTTTCTTTTCCACGGATTTCCTTCGCCGCAGGTTAGATCATCACGCCCTTAAAAACCTTTTTATAAAACATGGTAAAGGACAACCCCCTTATTACGGATGTCCTTAATGTGATGTCTGCGGAAAAATACCTCGACTTCCTGTCGAAGTATTATGTACCCGAAAGCGTACACCCCACCTATCCAGGTGAGGGTGAAGCGATTACGGATGCACCGGCGGGGAAAATAGGCATATACACACACCTATTTGACTCGGCCAACTACCGTATCCCCTTATCCAAGTTCTTGGTAGACCTGCTATTATACTATGATTTCCATATAACCCAGCTTCACTGCATAGGGGCGTGTAAAATCAACCAGTTTGAAATTACATGCCATACCTGCGGAGTAACCCCAACCGTGAATCTTTTTAGGGATTTTTATTTCCCGCAACTAGTGAATGGGTGGCTGTCGTTTAAAAAACGACCCGGGAATGCCCCTATGACGTATAGGAAGCCTCTAGACTCCCTTAAGAACTGGTACGACCATTACTTCTTTGTAGATGAGAAGGTGTTCCCTACCCCCTTCGTACTCAAAACCAAAGCCCCCAAAGACTATCCGCCCAAAGCCAAAGAATATAGCAGCAAGGACCTAAAAATACTAGATACCCACCGCACAGAATTCCATAGAGGGTTGCCGGAACACTTTCTGTGCTTAGTAGGGATAAGCCGCCGCTACTTTGGGAGGGATGACTTATACCCGTGCTTCCTGACTGAACAGGGAGAGGGTAGGTCTAATTTATATGTTGTAGATTTGAATTGTCATGCATGTTTGTAGGACTTCACTAACCCATATACTTGTAAAATGCCCGCAGAGATGAACCTTCACGGACTAATCCGCCAGGGCGACCCAATGAAGGTAGCGGAAGGATTCCGGCCTTTGAAGCCGAATGAGCTCCCCTTGCTGGAAGCATTAGCTGACCGCACTATGCCGCTGGAAGAAACATCTGAGCCTAGATCAGATGAAGAAGAGCCCGCCATCGAGAAATCCCCATTGGATTTCCTCAATGAAGATGGCGAAGAACCATTGCTAGAGGGGAGCACCACCAACCAAGAAGAAGAGAATGACCCCAACGAAGACGCTACTCAGGCATCCGGGTCCGCCCCGCTCACCTCTAGGAAGAGAAAGACCACCAGGAGGGTGGCAAAGAAGATAGGGGACGAGGCCGGAGCCGCGAATGCTCCCCCAAAGAAGCTGAGGAAGGACCATCCGCAGTACCAAGAGGGGAGTGGTACCGCGACCGCTCAGGCCGACCCCACCCCGAACATGGGAGGGCCAGTCTTGCGAGTCACCCCCGTGAGCGCCGTAGCTCCTGCCGGCCCAGACCCTGCCATGGACACCTCGTAAGTACCCTTTTGAGTATGATTCGTGTTTTTATATGATGCGTAGACTAATATTGTTATGCCAAATAACAGGGCTAATCCGGCGGCCGTAGCACAGGAGGAAGAAGTGGGGAGGAATCCATCCCCCGCACCAACCAACAAGCCCCCATCTCCTGCTGCCACACATGCCAAGGAGCCACACCCTGAGGGGCCGGAAGAAAGCCTGCGCCTAGCATGAAACCTGTCAAGTTTGACAAGGCTGGAGGCAGAGTCCGAGTGTTCAGAATTCATTGAACACATCACCCCGCCCGTCCTCGCACAAGATCTAGATGAGTTGGATCATGAAGCCCTCCTTGAGCAGTTTGACGTGTCGTCCGCACACCAAGTGACGGTGGGAGCCGCGTTGAGACGCCGTCTAATCAAGGCCCTCACAAATGTGAATCGGGCAGATAAGAAGATAGCCCGCCGTGAGGCGATGGTCGTGAAGAACGAGAAGACCATCGCATCATTGCAGGCGGCGTTGTTGACAGCCGAGGCGACGATGAAAGAGCAGGCTCATCACGCCGACACCCGAGAGAAGCGCATTGCTGAGCTGGAAGCCCTTGTAGCCGCATCAAACGAGAAGGTAAACTTTCGAAATTTTGTACATACACTCAAACTTTGGGTATGAATTTAACCCAAGAAAAGTATATATATCCTTGTAATAACTTCAAATTTTATATGCAGGTGTCTGCGGCCGAAGCTGCTACCAAGGCTGTGACCGTGCAATCCTTTAACATCGCCCAGGAGCGTGATGCGCTGAAGGATGAGTTGACACGAACCCAGACCAACCTTGAAGAGCAGGCTGTCGCAGCTGATGAGGAGCTAAGCAAGATTGCTGTAAGTTGTGCTCAGAGAATATGTCCTCCCCTGCTATCCGCTACAGCCGGACGCAGGTGGATTATCGGGCAAGGACTACGACTTGCTGTGAGCAGGGCACTGGAAGCTCCACACCTATTGCAGGCATTTGCCGGGGTCGTATCCGATGGAATCGACCGTGGTAGACATGAGGGCTTGGTCAAAGCTGCAGAACTGATAGGGAAAAATGAAGACATCACACAACATCCTTATCACAACCCCTCCGCCGCGGATAATATGACCGCGTCCATGAATGCATTAGCGGGAATCCAACACCCTCTCCTGGACGAACTTGAGGCACTGAAGGACGCTCCAAACGAGGCAATAATGTCCCGGCTGAGCGCTGATCCCATTCCTTTGACCTTGGCCACTTATGATTCCGCATCCAAAACCATGAAAGGCGAGAAACTGCTTGTAGAAGCATTGGATGCTATTGCGGTCAAAGCCCGAGATGGGAAGGATGCTCGTGGGGAGGTCCTCCGTGCTCTAATTAAGGAAGGGAAGAAGGAGATAGGGGAATTCCTACCCCCTTGTAACTTATCAGTTGTAAACACTTGTAATTTACAATTTTATTCGTCCGTGTATGTACACGGCTTAGACATATGTGAAATGACTATATTTTATTTAGAAGTCCGTGATGACCACGGCCATTTTGTTATTTTATTTTTTTGAAACTTGTGTATTTTCATTTTGTTTTAAACATTGTATTCCAATACCGCATGACATGACACGTCTTATATAGGAAAGGAAAATACACACAAGTCTATAATTTACTAGACATGCGACGTGCGTCTTTACTATGCAGAATACTGCGTGAGTACGGCATACGAAACTTACCACAACGTCTTGTGAGTAAGGTGTCTAGTAAGGATACATGATCCGTGCGGCTGGGGTTGCATCCCTCTTACGCGGCAAGTTGAATTAGTAGGTTCACTTAATCCTCATACCCCGCCTGGAGGCGTATAGTACATGTACAGTAGTTTGAATGAATGCATATGAATGAAACATGGCATACTATAATACAAGCAAAATTCATACGATTAGCAAAAAATCTAAAAAATGATTTGCACAAAACAAGCCGTGGAGCTAGCTAGGCACCACGACATTTTATTAGAACGCTTATATTTTTGTTTGAACAATAATGACAAGTCCTAAAAAACAAGAAAGGAAACTAAACAAAACATAAGCAAAAACAGATAAACCGCATGGTTCTTTATTGAGGCCACACATAGCGATGCACTCATGCGGAAGCCGTAGCTTTTTAAAGATAGCACCTTTTGAGATTGGAGATGTTCCATGTGCGCTCTAGGTCGCGGCCATCCAAGTCACGTAACTTGTACGCGCCTCGCCCTAAGGCTTCCGTGACTTCATACGGTCCTTCCCACTTAGGGCCCCAGCTTTCCTGTATTCTCCGCTCGACTTGCTTCGTTAGCACGATAGACGTAATCTCCCGGACGAAAAGAAACACCCTTGACCTTGGCGTCATAATAAGCCTTCATCTTAGCCTTGGACTTAGCCTCATTGATAGCTGCTATCTCCCTCTTTTCTTCCAACAGATCCAGGTTGATTCGCAGCTGCTCGTCGTTCGTGACGACATTAACTTCCGCCGTGCGGATGGTAGGCATTCCTATTTCTGCCGGTATAACAGCTTCAGTGCCGTAAGCCAATGTAAATGGAGTATCTCCGTTGGCTATTTTGATCATAGTTCTATGCGCCCATAGCACATGTGGTAACTCATCGACCCATTTGGCACTTCGTTCATCCAAACACGCCTTGATACCATTCCCCAGGCTTCTATTTGCCCGTTCGACGAGGCCATTTGTCTGCGGATGCTTAACAGATGCGAAGCACCGCTTGATGTTCAATGATGCGCACCAGTCTTTGAATGGATTGTCCGTGAACTGTTTACCGTTATCCGAGATGATTTCTCCTGGTAGGCCAAAACGGCACACAATATGTTCCCAAACAAACTTTTTAACTTGTTTGCCTGTGATAGATTTGACTGCCTTGGCTTCTATCCATCGTGTGAAGTAGTCCATCGCGACAATCAAGAATTTAACTCCCCCCGCAGCTACAGGAAATGGTCCTGCAATGTCGATTCCCCACTTATAGAATGGCCATGGGGACGTGATAGGTGTAAGCTCCTGCTGCGGGTGCCGCGGCACTGGCCTATGCACTTGGCAATCACTACACTTGCGAATCATGTCGCGCGCGTCTCTGTGCATGGTAGGCCAATAGTATCCTGTCCGTAAGGCTCTAGCTACCACGAATCGTGGACCTGCATGCATGTCGCATAATCCTTCATGTATGTCACTGATTACGTATGCAGCTTGACGTGGTCCCACACACCGCAGCCACGGCTGCAAGAAGGAGCGCTTGTAAAGGATGCCTTCTCGAAGTTCGAAATGCTGCGACTTCCTCCTGATGCGCTGTGCTGCTTTTTCCTCGTCTGGAAGGGTCTCACTAGTCAAATAGTTGATAATCGGGGTCATCCATGTAGGTCCATCCTCCTCAACTATAGTAGCGACCTCCCCTTCCGTTATAGATTTATCCTTGAGTCTTTCCACCAAAACTTGTTTAGACAAGTGAGCGAAGCTTGTGGATGCGATCTTACTAAGAGCGTCCGCCTTCTTGTTCTCGCCCCTTGGCACCTGCTTGATGGAAAACTTACTGAAAACCGCGATTAGCGACTTGACTTTTTGCAAGTACCTGACCATGTTGTCCTCCTTAGCCACATATCCACCTAGAATATGATTCGCGACAAGCCGTGAGTCCACGTAGGCCTCCAGGTTGCGAACTCCAATTCTAGCGGCGATTTTCAAACCCGCAATTAATGCTTCATATTCCGCTTCGTTGTTGGTGGCCGTGAACTCAAAACGGAGGGCATACGTGAATTCCATTCCTTCCGAATTTGTGAGAATGAGACCAGCTCCGGACCCGTCCGTACACGAAGATCCATCCGTGAACAACACCCATGGTTCTGTTGGAGTCTCGTCTTGCTTAACGATTGGCCCTTCCTCATCCGGCTTCTCGATTAGGAAATCTGCCAAGATCTGGCCTTTGACAGCCGTCCTTGGCCTATAAGATATATTGTGCTCCCCCAATAAGATGCTCCATTTCTGTAGCCTCCCTGCCACATCCGGTCTAGAAATAACCTGCTTGATTGGCTGATCCGTAATGACTACAATTGGGTGCGCCTGAAAGTACCGGCGCAGCCGCTTTGTAGCAAACACTAGTGCTAACACCAATTTTTCCATAGAGGAGTAATTCAGCTCCGGCCCTTGTAGTGTTCTACTTATAAAGTAGACCGGAGTTTGCACGGTATCTCTATCTGTCATAAGTACCGCGCTTATTGCGCCATGAGTGGCTGAGAGATACATAATGAGTTCCTCCTTTGGTCGGGGAGCTACTAGCATAGGGAGGGATGCAAGATGCTGCTTGAGTTGGCCGAAAGCTTCCTCGGCTTCCTTCGTCCACCGGAAGTCTCCCTTCCTAATGCACTTCTTGAGTGTCTTAAATAGGGGTAATGACTTCTCTGCGGATTTAGATAAGAACCTATTCAGCCCGGCTAGTTTCCCATTTAAGGATTGCACCTCCTTCCGTGTCTGGGGGGATGACAGTTGTATTACTGTGTCCGTCTTCTCTGGGCAAGGCTTGATGCCGTTTGGATCAATCAAATATCCAAGGAACATTCCCTCCGTTGCCCCAAACGTACATTTATTTGGATTTAACTTCATGTTAATCCTTCTCAGAGTGTCGAATGTCTCTTGGACATCCCGGAGAAGTGCCTCCTCCGTGTGACTTTTTATAACCAAGTCATCCACATAGACTTCCAAGTTACGACCTATCTGTGATTCAAAAGCTTTGTCCACCAACCGTTGATATGTAGCACCGGCGTTCTTCAGTCCAAACGGCATTTTCGTATAGCAATATACGCCCGGGCTCGTATGGAACGCCGTTTTTTCTGCATCCTCCTCCGCCATCTGGATCTGGTGATACCCTTTTTATGCGTCCAAGAAGCATTTAAAAGGATACCCACACAGGGATTCCACCTTCCAGTCGATTTCCGGTAACGGGTAACAATCCTGTGGGCAGGCCTTGTTTAGATCCGTAAAATCCACACACATGCGCCAACTTCCGTCATGTTTCTTGACCATGACCGGATTGGATAACCACTCGTGTTAGTATACCTCGCGCATGATGCCTGCGTCCACTAGTTTCCGTACTTCCGCCAATATCACTTGGCTGCGCTCAGGCGCCTGGCCGCGCTTCTTTTGCTTGACGGGTTGGTACCCTTGGCGGATCTGGAGCTTATGCTCTGCTACCGCACGTGGCACGCCTGTCATATGCTTTGGCTCCCATGCGAATATATCTAAGTTTGCACTTAAAAGAGAACACATGGCCCTTTTGCCACTATCCGAGAGCGCCCCTCCTATGGATATCTCCTGTTCCGGGTAGTCAGGGTGAATTGCCACCTTCCAATTGGGAGGTGGTGATCCATCCTTGGGTGGAACAGGTGGAGCCGGTGTTGTCACGGTGTGACACTCGGATGCTGGTATGACTGTGTTGTAAATGGTAACAATTCCCCCCTCAACGGGGAATTTGATCATTTCGTGCGCCGTGGAGGGTACCGTCCGTATAGCCAAAATACCTGGTCTGCCTATGATCCCATTGTACAGAGAATGTGAGCGTATCACCATGAAGTTCATCCACGCCGTAGTGGAGTGTTCCTCGTTCCCAATGGTTACAAGCAGCCGTAGTTGCCCTATCGGCCAGATAGTGTCTCCACTAAAGCCGGTGAGCGGCGCCGTGGCTGGTACTAATTGGCTTCTTATTTCTAGGCATAACTGCACAAAACAGTGTTCATACAGTACCTCTGCTGACGACCCTCCATCCACATACATGCGACGAACATTGTGTGTTCCAATGCTTATCTCAATAGTGAGAGGCGCATCGGTCACATCGCTTGCTGTGATGGGAGGGAACGAGATTTCCATGTCGCTTGAAAATTTTTGGCCAACTTTCTGCCTCGTGCGGCGTTGTCTGGATTGGATCCTGTATATGTTCGAAGGTTTGTCCTTTTGGGGATCCTTCTTATCGTACTTCTTGTTGTTGTCTTTTCCATCCTTCCAATCCTTAACTGGGTGCTTAAGTTTACCTGACTTGATCAGCGACTCAATATGCTTCTTGAGCTGGATGCACTCCTCTGTACCGTGGCCTTTGTCATTATGGAACTCGAAGAAGCGATTTCCTTGCCGACGTTCCGGCGGAGTGGTCATTGGGGGAGGCCTTGGAAAGTTCGCCCCTTCCGTCAGCAAGATCTCCCGGTAGGACATCTTTAGGGGAGTGAACTTATCGTCCGACCGTCCTCCTTTGCTCTGGCTCTTATAGTCTGAGCCCTTGCTATTGTTCTAATTGCCTTGACCGCCCGATTGTCTCCGAGACTGGTCATTTGACCGGTACCCATTTCCTCTGGATGGGTAGGCCGCGGCAACAGCTGTTTCTCCTTCTATGAAATTTCTGACCCTTTCCATGAGGTCATCATATTTCTCTGGACGCTTGTCATTGAGGCGTCTGATCAACTCCCTGTCTGTTATGGCGTGCATGTAGTCAGAGATTTTCAGGAGCTCCGACATTGTTTTTGTGCGTGTGCACTCATCATTGAAGCGTTCAGTGAAGGCTTCTGTGGACTCCCCCGGCCGTTGTTTGACAGTTGCCAATGAGATCGGATCCCTATTATACTTCTTCCTCTGAGTATAATTGTTCTCGAACGCAGTGCGTAGTTCCGTGAAACTATCAATGCTCCACGGAGGGAGTGCCTCAAACCAGTCACGGGCATTTCCGATCAAAGTTGAATTGAACATTTGGCACCATATAGGCATGGGCCATCGCTCAATTTTAGCCTGCGTATCGAATATTTTAAGGTGATCAACCGGATCACCAGTCCCATCATAGGTCTTGACACACGCCGGCATGCGACGTTTGGTGTCCTCAGAATAGTTCCGTATGCGGAGGGTGAACGGGTCTTCCCTGGGATCCGCCCATGGCCGGGTGAGCCTAGGATCATCCCATGGTTCACACCATGGTCGCGAAAGATCCTCCGCTTCTGCATCTCGATAATAAGGGCCACCATAATACTCATCATTGTTTGGTGGTGGTGGAGGGGTGCGCCTAGGTCGGCGACGCTTAGGCGGATGGTCATCTGAGTCCTCTCCTGACGGATCTGGAGATCGTGGTGGTGCCCCATCCTTTGGGTAGGGACCACTTTTTTGGGATGAACCGGAAGCCTTCTTCCCAGTGTTCATCCTGTCCCACACGCTCGTGCGACGAGCAGTTCTGGCCAACTCTCGATCTGGCCGCTCGGGTGAACCATCAGACTTATCTCCTTCTCGAGACTGCATTAGTTCCTGTATGAGGCGATCTCCTATGCGCTCAAACACATTCCTGGGTTGAGGGGTTTCCTCAAAGATGCTTTGCTCCTCAGGCCGAGCTCTCCTTTTCCTCTGATTTTGGGAAGAGGTGATTGGTCCGGTGTCACCAAAGTTGAGTCTGGATTGGAGGTTCCTCCCCAGATTCAACCTTGACGCGATCCCCGGAACGATCCTATCGAAGTTCTACGTGAGAACTCGAGTAAGATCCTCCTCGCTGAGTGGTAGGACCTCTACTTCTTCCTCTACCGATGGTCTGCGTGGCTCCTTGTTGGGAGGGTTGGGCGCACTCCCTGGGTCAGGATTGTCCAGGGTTGAAGTAGGTGGGGGTGTCATGGAGATCGTGCTCGTCACCCCTAAGGGATGAAAGCCGCCACGGTTACCAGGTCCGCCTGCAAGGCAGCTAGGTGATTGATTAGGGATGAGTATCCCTTCCCCTTGGGACTTCCGATTTCCAGGATTCGTATTCCTGGGATTGGCCTGCTGATGCCCCTTCGTCATCGGAAATTCAGAATGAGGTTTTGTTCTAGCTTAGTGTAATGGGTCCCACGGATGGCGCCAACTTGTTGATGCAAAATTTGGGTGATCCTTGCTAGACCCGAATTAGGCTTAATTCGGGTTGGCTGGGCTCCGGCTCCTGCACCAAGTGAATCGTTTGGTTGGGATCCTGCACACTAAACAACACGCGTTAGGCTTACCGTGGGAATGTTTCCCACGATTAGACTCCGACGTGAGAGTAAGTAATCGATTAGGGTTTATGTGAGTTGAGAGTAGAACGTAATACCTTTGTGGAACCCTTGGGGGTTCCTTTTATAGGCAGTGGAACCCTAATGGGCTGCCAATGATACTTCGGCCCCAAGGAAAGGATAACTATCAGAAGTAGAATGATTGTTATCTTCTAATTCGGGTAGTGAATATCCTTCTCTATTGGGGTAAACCTATTCCTAGACAGGATATGATTCTGTCTAACCCTATGTCGGCCGCGCCGGGCCGTGGGCCGCACACATGTGTGCGGTTACCGTTCATTCAAGCCCATAAGCTTGAATGACATTATTCCCACCCATCTGTGATGGGCCGGATACGGGTAGTACCCGTGGTCCGGGTTCCTGACCCGGCTGGGGACTATACGTCATCAATAGTATTTTTATGAGAGGACATTGAAGTTGGTCCCGAGATATGCTGCCAAACATTATAAGAGCAACAACCCTAGTATGCACATGGGAACATATAATCTGAATGGGTTTCAATGGGCCCTCAAGGTCAGTTGTTCTACTTTTATTTTATTAAAGTTAATCCTACCAAACATGCCCAACATTTAAAGTAAGTTTTTGTTTTCTTTATGCAGATGTGGATACTAGAAACATTCCCCAATAGCCATATTTGGTGGAGACGAGTACCAGGAAGAATTCCACGTAGATTTGGTTGGACAAATGAAAGGAGGTTCCGTAAGATTGATTACCCTTTGCTGTTCCCACATGTTAAGTGTTTTTTTCATTTAGAATATTATATATCCTTTCTTTTTATGTCATAAATTTTATTACTTCAATTATTATGTATTAGGAGATTCTTCCTACGTTTGTGCTCATTCCAACTGAAGAAGAGTTGAGGCAGACATGGCTTATACGCAGTATTGCTTTCTTCAGTGGAGACGAGGTTCCGTTTATTCAAGCTGTTATACCGATTGTTCCACAGCATGGTGGCTTTCTACCAGTAGTTGTAGAAGGTGTTATACCTAATGAAGCACAGCATGATGGGATAGTACCTGCAGCTGTAGAAGCGGTTAACCATCATGTGATGTTGGGTCCACAATTAGATGAAGTAAGAAAGTCACCTCTTCGTGAATAAGATATTGGTCCATCATCTAATGCACCAAGTAGTTCAAGTGTAAACCAAACCGATTCCCAAGGGTTACTTGATAATGTTGACTCAATGTTTCAAGTTGTCCTTGATGTAAAACCAGAATGGGTTGGAAGGGTGGGCCACTTGAGATCACAGCTTGTTCAAACCTTATTAGGTCCAGAGAATCCCCACCAAACACAAGTTGTGGATGTATGTGTTTCATTTTAATATCCAACTTTATGTTTCCTTTTATTATACTATGGATCTTTTCCCTTGTTTGTTTACATACGAATTTCCTGGTTATTTCAGCAGTCAAAAGGTGTTAATGTTGACCAGAATCGCAAATCTGGAGGTTCGTCTATTGACGAAAACATAAATGACTCCAATGTTGCTGAATGTCGTACATCAGAAGTTTTTGTGAACGAAGATATTGTAGATGATTGCATAACAACAAAAGATTATGAGATTGAAGATAACTTTTTTTTTATGGATCAACACAAGGGTCTATGCAACAAAAACTAAATGCGGTTGAAGGTCTTGAATCCCCTTTGGAGGTGACATTAAATTATTATTATTTTACCTATCTTATGTTACTTTTTATTTAACTTATCTTATGTTAATTTTTGTGTTACTTTTTGTTTTTTATATTCTTAGGATACTGATGTCATGGATCAAAATTTAGAAGACGAGGGTAGCTTACTAAATGCTGTTGATGGTCTTGAATCCCCTTTAGAGGTGACATTAACTTAAGATTTTACATATGTGAGTATACATGTCGTTTTCTTTTACTTATCTTATGTTACTTTTTATTTTGGGCATTGTTAGGATACTGAGGTCATGGATCAAAATTTGGAAGTCGAGGGTAGCTTACTAAATGCTGTTGATGGTCTTGAATTCCCTTTGGAGGTGACAATTACTGATATGTTTTCCTATGTCAGTATACATTACATTTTACTTAAGACAATATCTTATGTTAGTTATTGTGTTGTATATTGGTAGGATAACGATGTTATGGATCACAATTTAGGAGTGGATGGTAACTTTTGTTTAGATTCAACTTCTATTGGATTAGAAGAGGACAAACAAAACAATGCAACAGAAGTTACTATAATTGACAGAGAAACCACCTTGAATTCTGATATGAACGACCTTACCCACATGGTTAATAAGTCAGATAGGTCAGAACACACATCTGTTAATGACTTGGTGTTTGTTAATCAATCTACACCTTGTAAGAGAACATCATCTTTTAAAGTAAGCACATATACTATTCCCAAGGTAAGCTTTGTCTAAAATATTACTTTTCTAATATATTTTGAATTATCAAAATACATGTGAGCTAACATTGATGTAATAATAATTCATGCCTTGTAGCCTAAAGTCCCTGATTTAGATCAGTTTATAGCCGATTTTAACCATGTTCAGAATACATCTTCCAGCCATGTAAATGCTATTAATTCTATTATCGCTTTAGATATCTTTAATAATTAATTTGTTATTATTAGAGTTTACAGTATCCATTGTGTTCTATTAGGCTGAAGATGTGAACTTCATTGGAAGACCTTCCTTGGAAACAGTTTTTGCTGATATTGGAAGAAAGAAAAAACCAAGTAAGGCTTTCCAGGAACCATATGAGCAACAATGTCCCACTACACCTATTTTAAAAAAGAGGCGTAAAATTTCTAAACCAACTTCGGTGAAATTTGGACTTGTAGATGAAGAGGATGTTGTTGTGCCTACCCGTGAATATACCCGTACTGAAGTTATACCATTTGAAGAGGTGATCCTTTTATAATTGAAACTACATGTATCATATTATTATTAGTATGTGCATATATTAATATCGATATAATTCTAATAGGTATTATCCCGACCCAAATTAAGTAGCCCTTACAAGGTTAGTGTTCTAAGTTTTATAAAAGATATGTTTGAAGCCAAAAAACAAGGGAAGCCAGTAAAATTCTACCAATTAGCATGGGATCGATATGGAATGGTTGTCGACGAATGTGTATGGTTACCATTTGTTGGTTTGGATGAAAAGAGAAGAGGTTGGATGACAGATTATGTAAGCATATGTTCTATGTTTATTATAAATTTTATTTAGATTTAGTAAGGTGTTTGTTGTTTATACCCATTACAACCCGTTATTCTTATGTGCAGCACATGGAACTATGGACTCAGTTAATGTGGTTTGGTAGAATGGATTCTGTAGATTGGGCTGTTGCTGGGCCATATTTTTGTCCAAATATTATGAGAGGTATACGGCCCATTTATGATCCACAACCTACAAAGTACAGGGTCGGTTGGGCAGATGTGGAAAAGGTTAACACAATTTTATCCCTTTTGAATGATATAACCAACCAAGGTTAAGTTATATTAATACGATTGTTGGGATACATACAGGTATTTATCCCTTTGAATGAACCCGATAAGCATTGGGCATTGGGAGAGCTTCACATTCGTTCTGGCGTTTTTATGATTTACGACTCAATGGCACCAAGAAAGAGGCAAAAACATCTTCCAATAAAAGAGAACATGAAATGGTGGTTGGAAATGAGGGAGAAAATGTCCCAAGATTTGCCAGGGATTCTGGACGAGGCTGATATGTTGAAGCGTAAAGTATTGACCTTAAAGGATTACAAGATCAACTTTAATTTTGATGAAAAAGTACCTCAACAAGGTAATTCATTAGGAGATTGTGGCATTTGGGTTTGCATCATGTTATTGTTGGAAATATGTTTTTCCAAGGAAAGTCTCGGTCACATCATTGTTAGCATAGATCACGAGCTATAGACTATTTAGGACATTGTAACTTGGAGTGACCTCCCTTAGGGGGAGATTGTTGGAAACACGTTTTTACGTATTTAGAAAGGATCGGTCACTCCAATGATATATTCAAGTATTGGGCTCGTGATCCAATATGTAATCAATATAGCCCATATAGCCCACATGTAGGGTGGGCTATATATATACCCCCTCCTAGCATGTTAGGAGGGGTTGGTCATTTTGTTTATCACATTTTCATTTATTAAATATCACTTTCTCTCTCTACCTCTCTTCCTATCTCCTTTCTCTCTCTAGTTCATATCAAGTTCTTCTTCTATCCCTCTCTCTATTTAGATCAATCCAACACTTGTAACAATCGTGAGAAAACGAGGACCTACAATTGGTATCAAGAGCTATGGTTGATTGATTGTTCTTGTGTTTGTTTTGATTGATTTTCATCGGTTTTGATTTAATCAAGCTCAAATCTTGAAATTTTTTGTGATTTTATGGTTTAAATTGATAGATAAATCTTTGAGTTTACTTATTTTAGAATAAATCACAATTTTTTTAGTGTCTTTAGTTAATTTGTAGGTTACCTACATTTTTTTTTGTAATTTTGATATCTGTGTTTTATTTTCTGATTTCAAGTTTTTATTTGTCATTTTGTGTTCTTCTGAAAAGTTACCAAACACAATCATCCAAAACACTGTATCTTCGCAAAAGGGTTTCTTATTTCGAATATCTTGTTTCTCAATATTTTTATCCGAAGAAGTCATTCCGAAAAAAAGTCCTTTATCCGAAGAAACTATATATTCCGAATATTCCCAATATTCTGAAGATACCAACTATTCCGAAGAAATTCGGTTTATCCGAAGATACAATTTTTCCGAAGAATTCAACATATTATTGGACTCATTCACACAAGACTGGTCAAGATTCGACTTCACAAACGAAACTGACTCGACAAAATCAAAACAGCCTCGTCAAGACTCAGACTCACTCATTCAACCTAGCCTCGAACACCCTCGAACACAATCACACTCTCGACTCAACCAAATACAAACTGATAAACCAACCAAACTTAACCACCAAAAGACTCTCGACTGTCAAGGACCAGACTCGACAACACTCACACCTAAACAACACCCTCGACTCCAACTCACACTCGAACAAACCCACACCTCTCTCGACCTCAAACAAAAATCACAAGACTTACACAACACTCGACCCACACTCAGCAAACCCTCAGCCTCGAAAACACACCCAAACACCGAACCACACTATACAACCATTTCACAAAAACAAACAAACATAGACTCGAGACAAGACTCCATTTTTTTTAAAAACAAGACTCCATTTTTTTTAAAACAAGACTCATACCCTGACTCAACGTAAACAGCCTCAACTCGACCCATTCTCGACACACTCAAAGACTCGAATCTACCATTCTCGAACTCACGAACACAATTTCTGGATTAAACGAACACTCCATTTTTTTAAACCAACTCTACTCCCACATCAACCCAAACCTCTCACAACTCGACTCGAACCTACACAACACTCAAGATCTCAGTCTCATCAAACTTTCATCGATCCAAAAACTGAAAATAAAACAAAAACATAAACACTTACCCGAGACCTTATCTGTTGGAAACTCACTTTATGTGACGACATTTAAGAATTCCCATTAGTTATCATAGTCACACACGTTTAGACTAGACTAGGTTCTTGTACTGTTAAGCATGTCGTGTGTGACTATATATACCCCTCCTTAGCTTCCAAGGAGGGGTGTTGGTTGTGTCACATTTCACTTTAATACATTTTACTTATCTTTCACACACATCTAACCTCTCTCTCTCTCTCTAAGCCAACAATGGCTTCCACCACCATCTACCACCACATTAGACCACCGGATCCATTTTAGCATTTCTACATTTGGTATCAGAGCCACGGTTCCATCCTTGGATCGTGTTTATGTTTTCGATTTTGGTGGTCTATTTTATTCTTTGTGTCTCGTTACATTTATTTTTGTCTGATTTGTCAAAAAATTTTGTCACGTCATGCTATTGTTTTGTCCAAACAGTTTGTTATCATGTGTCATACTACTTGTTTATTGGTCCTAATCTGTCCATAAAAGATGGTTCATTTCTTGGTCTGCTGGTCACAGTCTCATCAGTCACTTTATACCATATTTGTTCATCTTTTGTATCTTGGATTATCACTTTAGTCCTCATCTAGAAGTACTGTTTTTCTGGGTTGTAACATTTTTTTGAAGATGAAGATGTATTTACCCAGAAAACATATTCAGATTCATTGTCCCGGATTTTCAGGAACAAGGACCACTTTTGGATTTCTGCTTCTTGGTACGATCGCATGGATTGCGATGGAGTGTTTTTGACACATTCCGATGGGTTTGACTTACCCATTGCGATGGGACTCATTCCGATGAGTCACATTGCGATGGGTTGTCGGATCTGTCGCAATGGCATAGACACGACGTCATGCTGCCCATTTGTTCTCAATATTGCGATGGCTGGTAACCATTGCGATGGGTACCATTGCGATGGGTACCATTGTAATGGGTTCCATCGTAATATGACTTTGACTGCGATGGATGACTTTGTTTTGATTGCGATGGAAAATAACTGTTTGACTTTGCGATAGAAAGACTTCTTGGACTGCGATGGAAAATAAATGTGACTTTACGATGGACTATTTAATTATTGCGATACAAAGACTTGAAAACTTGACTCGTTTAACACATGACCCGGGGCCAAATTTGTGACCAAACCGAACCCAACCCAACCGAGTCAACTCGGTAATTACCGAGTTGACTCAGTTAAACTCACTGAGTCGACTCACATCCAACCTTTTATCACCACAACTCCAAAACTAAACCTATATCCCATCGTCTCCTATAATCCCATCTAGACTCGTATCTAAAACATTACTCAAATTAAGATCTCAGATTCGTTTTCGTGTTTAACCATTTGAGATCTTTATAGATCTATTTACACGAAAATAAATCTCTCATCACTGATCTGTCATTAATTTACGAATGCAAAGAATATTTTTTAACAACTTTGTTAAAATCATTCTTTATTTCGTTTTATAAACTCACGAAATCAAATCATCTCAGATCTAATTTAATTTACGAAATCAACTAAGGATTTATAACAATTATGTTATAAGCCATTTATTTGTTTCGTTTTTGTTAATCAAAACCCAACATGCAATCATAAATCTGTTCTTAATCTTCGAATTTAAAGAAGATTTATAACAAGGTTGTTATAATCTTTCTTTCATTCGATTTAAACAACATATACCTACCCGAGATCAATTAAGACCTTATTGCAAAATCGTCTTCGATCGTTCTCTTGAGGATGATGTTTCAGGATGAGTTTGATTTTTGTCTGATTTATGATTCGTTGAGAGGGTAGAATCATGGTGTGTAGAAGATGATTGTGTTTCCTTTGGTTTGATATGATGTTTTGAGATGCGTTTTTGGAAAGCAGATGGATGTTGATGGAGGAGATGAGTTTGTTAAAGATAGATGATGATGGAGGAGATGGATGATGATGATGGTGTTTGGATTGTATCGTCTGTTAAGAGAAAATAGGGGGCGGAGTATGCGATGTAATGGGATTAGGTTTATTTAGAGTGAGTAAATTTAGGGTAATGTTGAATGATTTATATCCCTACTTGCTTTAATGGACCCGAGTATTACCCCTTCTCTTGGGCCACGTGTACATTGGTGTGCCATGTGTTGCTTAGAAGATGTGTGTTACGTTGGGCCGATATGAAGTATTATTGTTTGGCTTTTGGACCTGACTGTGACAAGAATTGAAGGGTCGTGTTTGATGGTGTCTGCGTCTGCATATTGGGCCGAATTAGTTGTTAAAGAAACCAAGTTTTGGAAGACCAACTACAATGTTTCATATAAACTTTTGATGGGTTGAGTGCTTTATATATGTTATAGCATGTCATTTTTGAATGACAAACTGACGAGACAAAAGTGACAAGATTTGAAGACACGTTTTAAGACAAAGTGACAGAAATAATGTGACCAAATGTCAAGAATTATTTTGACAAGACCAAAGAAATATGGCTATATTTTCAGTGACTATAGATTTTTTTTTGGATCGGATATTAATTATTTGAAGACGGAGACGAATTTCTTCGAAGGCGTGTACTTATTTTATCCTTGAACAGATAACTTGCTCGTGCTTAATCTTAGAATGACGACTTGGTTATCTAGTTTCCGGGTTCGGGGTGGATGGTTGATGACTCGGATAACTATCACTCAAAGGGGTTACTTTGTTGTACTTAGTGTCACGCGCATAGTCGACGTGGATAATTTCAAGAGGGGTTGTACTTATAGACATCTTTAGTGATGCATTAGGTACTTAAAATTTTATCCACCGTTCGTCATTCAACAATAGTGCAAGCTTAAGTCACAAGATTGAAGGATTCTTATTCAGTTTCATGTTTGATGTATCTGGTTCATTCCATCAGTGGTCACTTCAAATTGCCTTCAAGTGGGTTGGTAAAGATGGCCATGGAGAGTTTATGAGAAGAGATTTTCGATCAACAACTGATTCTCACCGAATATAACTAAGCTTATTTATTATTCTCTCGAGATTTTCAGGTTCATGTGCTTACAATTTATTGATGGTTCCGAGTTTCGAAACCATCAAGGGGGAAGAAGAAGACACATTGAACGCACAACGAGTACACGTGATGAACTTCATAGCCGCAGAGAAAATCAGGGTTTTAACTCGTGGCGTTATCAATCTCTAAACGGTACACTACTGATTTGATGATTAATTGTTTGGTTGTTGCAATTATTCATCATCATTATCCTATATGCACTCCCGGGACTTAATTGACTCCGGTGCATCTCCGGAAGAAGATATGTGCATTTCCGGGACTTAATTGACTCTGGTGTTACGATGTCAACTTCCTGAATGGGATAAAGTGTCTACTTCAGTATTTGAGCTTCATAATGGGGATTGTTTTACTTTCTTCAACCATGTGGGGGAAGAAATGTCTTGATTCTTTCTGGTATGCATAACTTGAACTCTCAGGGGGAAGAATTATTCAAGCGTGAGAAGAGAAGTTGTTGATCTACTTGGTGTACCCCAAACTTTCAATCTCTCTTAGCAACATTATCATGTTATATGATGGGATTTGCTTGTTAGATTCCGCTATGCGCTTAATCATTCCAAGCTTTATTGAAAGCTTTGAAGTTGCTTACGAGGATTGTCGACTTAGGGGGAAGCTATTTAAAAAGATTCTACATCAAGTTTATGTGGCATGAATTAGGGGGAAGCTAATTCAGAAGCTTCTCCTTAACCAGAAGTGTATGGGTTACTTAGCTCGTGCCGTTACAGTATTTCTACTACAAGTTAAATATGAGTCGTTTTGAAGTCAAAGGCCTCAGAAGACATCATCAGCATTGGACGCTTCATGAAAGCTCTTGTTCTTATCATTATGTACTTGTTAGGTAAAAATATTGTAAGGAATTCTACACGTCATCCCATGGGGGAAGATTGTTGGAAACTCACTTTATGTGACGACATTTAAGAATTCCCATTAGTTATCATAGTCACACACGTTTAGACTAGACTAGGTTCTTGTACTGTTAAGCATGTCGTGTGTGACTATATATACCCCTCCTTAGCTTCCAAGGAGGGGTGTTGGTTGTGTCACATTTCACTTTAATACATTTTACTTATCTTTCACACACATCTAACCTCTCTCTCTCTCTCTAAGCCAACAATGGCTTCCACCACCATCTACCACCACATTAGACCACCGGATCCATTTTAGCATTTCTACATTATCTTATTAAGATCTTGATGACTTGAATAATGAAACGTCTTGGACTCGTGGCTTCATTTATTTGAACAGAGAATCGGTTTTAATTATTCAAAGATTTAATTGGTGCTGAACATAGATGAAGATTCAAGATCAGATTTTTTTTATGTTTGCGATTTGAGATGATTATTTAGAGATCTGACATGGACTGATTGTTTTGACATGGTGGTTGTTAGAGATGATTTGAGATTTGCTGCGTTTTATTTTTTTTGAGAGACGGAGGATAATAGATGAGATTGATTAGTATGATAAGGTTGGTAGTTGAGAGAAGTACCGGCGGAGGTTACAAGGTGTGTGAAGTTGTGTGTGAAGTGAAGGAGAGAGACATATAAAAAAAGTAATCTTTAACAAGCCACGTTTTGTTTTTAAAACAAGCCCCACATTTTGGTTCACAATATTTTTTGGTTCATTATTAAGCCACGATTATTAGGCCACGATTATTTTTCATCGTGAGTTCTTTATTAAAACAATATTTTTTGTTTTTAAAACAAGTTGGAATTTACGTGAGTTCTTTATTAGGCCACGGTTATTTTTGGTTCACAATATTATTTTTCTTCTAATTAGGCCACATTACCCATTGCATATTTTGGTTCACATCATTTTGGTTCTTATTTTATAAGAGTCAGATATTATTCAAGTCAATTTTATTTTGATTTTGATTCGAGCCGAGGTAATTGGACCTATTAGTATCGGGTTTGTTTCATCCACATTTGAGCCGACCAAGAAATTATCAGACCGAGAAAATTGACTACATTTGGATTTTTTTAGTGGCTACGGAGTTAATCGGGTATTATTATTGGAAATTGAAGACGGATTTTTAACCGATCGGTAATCCTTAACGTCATTGTTCATCGAACTTCAATGGAATCGTTGAATTCGACGTTTCAAGAGGGAGAATCGCATCAAATGCAAGACAACGCTAATGAACGTGGCATCACTTCATTTCGACTACTTCAGTCTCATATAGTGACTCTTTCATGGCTTCAAGGAGGAAGCGGATTTTTGACACTCTTTGGTCAAGATCGTCATATATTTATGGAATCAATGTTCATCATCTTGAACCAACTAGCAGAGCAACTCCACAATGAAGACTTTAATCACTCTGCATCGGCACTTGCATATAAGGCTCTTATGACACAACTCATGCCTTTCCTCCAATTCAATATTGTCAAGTCTGAAAGTTCAGTGATTTGCCAGTCATTTCTTCGAGACACACATACCGAGCTTCAAAATTTCCGTGGAACACTATTGAAACTCATGACATCGGTATCGTCTTCGATTTATGCAAAATCCCGACTTCAGCAAGCGTATCATAATAGAGTGCAAGAATTTACGATGCAAGAGGATATTGGTCCTACGATTGACGAATTGGAGGCTGCTAAAGAGTGCAAAGGCATGGACAATAGTTAAGCATGATATCAGCAACACATCAGGGAATGATATAGACATCTCTTATGATGACACCATACCCGTTTATGACGAAGAGCCTACAAACATGGTACAATGTAATGTTGTATATGATGTATATGCTGATGAAATGTCGCATATTGAGCATTTTGAACTTAATTATGACGAACATGGGATGAAAAAGGGTGATAGTTTTACCACTTCAGATTCATCCGATGTGAGTCATAATGTGGGAGAGATTGTTCAGAATGCTATAGTACATCATGATAAATGCTTTATGACTGCTTCGCTAACTGATTCTGATTCCAAGATTAAAGAGCTTGAAACGTTCATAGCTCAGCAATCGAAAGATTTTGAGGCTGGCACTCTAGAATTTTCTAAGAAAGCGAACAAATTTGAAACATATTTTGAAAAACTTGAAAAATCAAATGTTGTTCTTGAACGAAAATTGAATCAAAATGTTCTAGATTCTAAAGCTGAAAAAGATAATTTTTTGAAACAAATTAAGTTGCTTGAATCTAAGTTGGCATCCCAAGATGAATTGCTCAAAGAGAATGAGACTTTAAAGGCTCAAGTACAGGAAAAGGTCTTTGCTATAGCTGCGTTGAAAAACGAATTAAGGAAAACTAAAGGAACTAGTGTGGACACTAAGCTTGAAAAACCATCAATCTTAATGAAACCGCCTCAAATTCAGTCCATTAGACAACCGACTGCATTTAGATCCGAGCGACCACAATCCTCGAGACCGCGGTTTGCCTCCCAAGTTGATATGGTTCATATTTCTAGAACAGTCACTCCACCAACTAGGCCTAATGTGACTAAAATCAGTTTTAGCAAGACCTAATCACATGATTGCATCTAGTCTCCCTAGACATAGTCCAAAGAACACGTCTCGAACTAGTTCAAATGACGTTCATCACAATTTTGGTCAAAGGGAAGCTATTCAAAAGACATAAGTAAGAGATAGGAATTTTATACCTAGTCAGATGTCTTCTAGATTACCCAATACTTCTAACCGTAGCATGTCATATCCTAGGAGCATCAATCAATCATCTAGGAATTCTAGATCTTACTCGGACATCAAATATGCTACTTGTAAAACATGTAGGAAATGTGTCTTTAAGGCAAATCATGATTATTGTGTCAAGAAATTACTTAATGAGGTGAACTCCCGTGCTAGACTTAAATCCCAGTGGGTAGCTAAAATCAAACCCATTGGCAAAATGTGGCGCCCCACTGGTAGAAATTTCACTCTTGTAGGAAACGAGTGCCCTTTATCTAGGATAGTCTCCGATTCTACTAAGACTACTAGGGAGGAAATTGAAAAGGATGATACATCACTTAAGCCTGAACTTAAGGTTTTCTATAAAAGGAAACGTTTGCCAACTAAGACAGGTGAATCATCTACTCAGGTCGCCTCTGGCACAAGAAAAGACAACCGTGAACCCCCACTTGCTTCTAAGATAGATATCGGTAACCCATATCAAAGCATGCAAATTCCTAATGAGAATGCAGGTACCAAAGTTGATGTTCCAAAAGAACGAAGCGGTCCAATCATTGTATACCGTTCAACTAAGGAAACTCTCAGAGTTTGGTTACTGAAGAAGCAGATATCAGAGAAACAAGTGTCTCAGGGGATTCACGGTTAAGCTTACCTACAAAGGACTTATAGTCACATCACATACTGTAACTCGTTCATCAAAGAAAGGAAAGGTTATAGCCGATGATAAACTTATCCTTAAAACGAGAAATTAATTTTTCTCGGGCATGAGCTTATATAAAAAACATTCCAAGTTTTTAAGCTCATGCACATATGGCTTATAGACAAATCACAGTCTGTGACCCGTTCTTCAAATAAAGGGAAGTTTATCTCGTCAACGATAACTTACCCTCAAAACGAGAAATTAAGTTTTCTTGGACACGGGCTCAAATTTAAACCATTCAAAGGTTTTAAGCTCGTGTGGCTAGTCGTTAAATTTCAGACGATGACCCGTACTTCAAATAAAGGAAAGTTTATCGCCGATGATAAGCTTATCCTCACAAACGAGAAATTAAATTTTCTCGGACACGAGCTTACATTAAAACCATTCAAAGGTTTTAAGCTCGTGTATAAGGCTCATCGTTAAATGTCAGACGATGACCCGATCTTCACATAAAGGAAAGTTTATCGCCAATGATAAACTTATCCTCATAACGAGAAATTTAGTTTTCTCGGACATGAGCTTACACCAAAACCATTCAAAGGTTTTAAGCTCGTGTACATGGTTCATCGTTAAATGTCAAACAATGACC
Source organism: Glebionis coronaria (assembly GCA_025667525.1). NCBI lineage: Eukaryota > Viridiplantae > Streptophyta > Magnoliopsida > Asterales > Asteraceae > Glebionis > Glebionis coronaria. Next base: position 219,632,678 of record CM046881.1, read on the forward strand.
CGATCTTCAAAGAAAGAAAAGTTTATCGCCGATGATAAACTTATCCTCACAAACGAGAAATTAAATTTTCTCGGACACGAGCTTACATTAAAACCATTCAAAGGTTTTAAGCTCGTGTATAAGGCTCATCGTTAAATGTCAGACGATGACCCGATCTTCACATACAGGAAATTTTATCGCCGATGATAAACTTATCCTCATAACGAGAAATTTTGTTTTCTCGGACACGAGCTTACACCAAAACCATTCAAAGGTTTTAAGCTCGTGTATATGGTTCATTGTTAAATGTCAGACAATGAACCGATCTTCAAAGAAAGGAAAGTTTATCGCCGATGATAAACTTATCCTCACAACAAGAAATTCATTTTTCTCGGGCATGAGCTTTTATTAAAAACATTCGAAGTTTTTAAGCTCATGCACAATGATTTATAGTTAAATATCAGACTGTAACTCGGACTTCATATTTAGGAATGTTTATCTTTAATGATAACTTATCCTCTTAACGGGAAATTCATTTTTCTCGGTCATGAGCTTGTACTAAAACATTCCAAGTTTTAAGCTCAGAAAGGAAAGTCTATCTTTTAAATAAGAGAACTTTTCCTCATAACGAGAAATTCATCTTTCTCGGTCATGAGCTTTACGTTAAAACATTCAAAAGTTTTTCAAGCTCATGAAAATGACTTCTAAGTAAACGTCAACTTAGGACTCGTTCTTCAGCTAAAAGGAAAGTTTATCGCCGATGATAAACTTATCCTCACAACGGGAAGTTTACAACTTCTCGAACTTGAGCTCGTTTTGTAAGATATTCAAAATCTTAAGCTCAAGTATTTGGTTTTCAAAACATTGAACACAATTTTTCGAGAATTTCTCAAAAGGTTTTTCTAAACCTTTCAAAATTGTGTGTTCAAAAATGTTTTGATGAAAAGAGCATGTCTTCTGGAACCGATGATATTTACGATACTAGAAATGTCATTCAATAATGACACGGGGTGGTAAATAAAGTTTGAGCAGAAGTTCAAATGTTTTAAAACATGCTCAAAATGGCTTGATATTATTTCAGATAGTAACCCGATTTTCATACTCAAGTCAAGCATTTCACCGGAAAGCTTTGACTCAACAACGGGAATTAATTTTCTCGGGCATGAAATACTTTATAACTATGTAAGGATTGTGTTTACGTAATAACACAATTTAACACGAATATATGTACGTGTTAGTGCATTTATTTGTTAAAACAAGAGAAATCTTGTTTTTATGAAGTTATCATCTCCACCAACCGTAGCAATTTACAATTGATATCTACATACTTGACGATGCGACTACTCAAACGGCGACTACTGCTCTTTCAATAGAACACGGGTCAACAATTGAGAGGGACCAATTGTCCAACATTTAGAATCTTTTATGCCGAAAGTGCCAAGTTCACATATTGGTGTCAAGACAACGATATTAATCATACACATGGAGTCAAGAGATAACTTTAGACGTGACGAGGCGACCAACATTCGTGAACAAGAACCATGTGATTCTATCATATGATGTTCTCCATCATTCAGGTCCAACCTCGTAAATTGCTAATCTTGTGAATACATTATCATATATGATCTTGTACGTGATAAATACCTTACACTTGTGTTTAAAAGGTATTTAAATTACGTTTCAAGTACACCCTCATTAATTTGAGGGAGAGCTTGTAAAAATCATGAAGATTATTGGATTTGCATTTTTCTTCCCAAATTTTCTTAAAATGATATTAAATCAATTGATATTAGAAACATCGATTGGATTAATATTTTTAATATAGGGGAGAAAATATGATTTAATATTGAGATCAATAATGGTTTTACTTAATGTGCTGGCTCATCCCGACATGTGCGAAATGTTTTCGAATATCATGGCATATGTTAAGGGGGAGCAAAATGGATTTGGATATCAAAATGGATTTCATGGTGATTTATACTTACCCACAACCCATTTATTTCACGACGATGAAGATTGTGGTGACATAGGGATGGTAGGATAGGTTAAAGTCCAATGATTCCTCTAGAACCAGAGGAATCTTCCCAAGGACATTCCATATCTAGAAATAGTAGTCCTTAGGAAAGATGGAGAATGATTGTGAATGTATCTGAATGCTGACAAAGTACTTAAGTTAGCAGTGGAACAATCACAACAAGGTGCTAGTTATGACGTATTGGTAAGCATTGAAGGGGTTGAAGAATGAAAAAGAATTGTAAAGATAAAGGGTGTATAGAAAGTAGCCCTCCTTACAACTTAGGTAGAAACCGGGTCAATTCATATGCTATTGAGATCATTTTTAATGATGCTCAATATTGAAGATAGACATCATGGACCAATGATGCAATGCACAAACCATCCCAGCTAACTCAGATATCTCTCAAAAGATATTTGTTTTAATCACACGGAGACAACACATTATCTATTGATTTATTCACTCCGAATAAATTGGTATTGAAATGGTGGCACTCCTCTCCAGCCTCCGATCACTAAAATCCAAAATGCACGATCGAGTTTAGAGCCATTTGAGATCATCAAATATCTCATTAGGACACACTTTCATAATTACTTGCTTTTTCACAAACTGTGAAAAGTAAGAAAGATCTTAAGAGTCCTACGCAAAATCTTTATGATCTTGCCTGAACATCCTAGTAATACGCAAGTATTTACAATGAAGATGGAAATCCTTCTTGAGCGAATATCAAAAAACTCATGGTAGGTGACTTGTGGGATTCTTTATGAATCAAACTTGTGATAACTGGAAAGCAACAGTGGTTTAATTCTTAACTGAACTTAAACACGTTCCAGGCCTCTACGTAATATCTTAGTGATCTTGCTAGAACACTCAGAGTAACACTCTATAGTGTTCACAGTGATGAGTGGAAATCCTTCTAGTGTTAACATCAAACAGCACTTGGTAGGTAACTTGCAAGATTCTGTATAAATCAAGCTCGTGACAACTGGAAAGCAACGATGGTGCGGTTCTTACTTGAATTTCACTTGTTCCAGGAACATGAATTGACGGCTTCAAATCATGCGGATAATATTATCCAAATGATTCACTCTTTATGTCTGCAGTCAGCTTTGGAAAGTCGAATAAAGAGAACGGGTTTACCCGCGAAATCTTGTCAAGGAGGTTCTTAATTGAAACTACCTGCCACAAGTACGATATTTAATATCGTCCAACGGTCTTCACCGGCCAGAGGTAAAATGCTACTGAATTAGAATGAGATGTTCAAGGCCATTTCATTCGTGTATATGTTTTGTTGCTAACTGTCTTTGCAGCATAACAAGAAGGTGGCATTGCGGTGTACAATCCAGAAGAAGTCGTCAACACATGCTTATACTGTATGCACTAAATACTTCAACAATATTAAGAAAGCCTAAAAGTCAAGTATTCCGCTGTATCAAACTCTGAAGCTTTCAAGAATTTATAAAGATATAAGTATGTGGAACATGAAGTCACGAGGAGGCAAATTTCACAAGTGATGAATGCACAAAGTCAAGGCAAGAAAACATGCTCAAGACTAAAGTCAAAGATCTCATCAGCATATTCACTAGAACAAGATCGAAGACTCAAGCATAGTATGCTAGGTTTAAGATTTTGTAAAATGGTATGACCTCCCTTAGGGGGAGATTGTTGGAAATACTTTTTTCCAAGGAAAGTCTCGGTCACATCATTGTTAGCATAGATCACGAGCTATTGACTATTTAGGACATTGTAACATGGAGTGAACTCCCTTGGGGGAGATTGTTGGAAATACGTTTTTACGTATTTAGAAAGGATCGGTCACTCCAACGATATATTCAAGTATTGGGCTCGTGATCCAATATGTAAACAATATAGCCCATAGAGCCCAAATGTAGGGTGGGCTATATATATACCCCCTCCTAGCATGTTATACCGACTCATCAACAACATTACATTAGACCTAGGTGATCACACTCAGTTACCTTTAGCATATCGTGAACACATGCTAGATTACTTTTGGAAATACAAGGTAAGTTTCAAGTTACCCGCGGATGAAGATTTTTAGGTGTTCTATCTGTGGAAACCTTGGTTTCCTCGAATCTTTTAGCTGCTAGGCATAACCATTGTTCATATGATTAACAATCAAAGCGGAAAAGAACAATAGTTAGGAAACAAGGTGTTTGGGGCACAAGAACACATAAATTAATCAAAGGATTGCTAATTATATTAATAATTAACAACCACTAGACGTGTATACATTAATCCCACGTCTAGTGCAACACACGCTTTAGGTTTACATTGTGAATGAAAGATATGAATAAAACCTAAGACCCTTGTTCCTTTTATAGACTAAGGATTAGGGTTTACAAGAGATAAGATCAAATAAAACATGTGTATCTTCTATTTAAATAAACTAATACAGAATATTAATAAATAATATTCTGAATATTTAACCTAAATAGATATTTCCAACAATGTTTGACTTCTGTTGACTTCTGTCAGCGTTGCGTTAACACTTGTCAACGGTTAGACACGATGTGTCAGCGTTGATGTGAATGCTTCATGTTTTCTTCATTTTGAGTTTCTACACATCAACTTTTTGACCCAACAATCTTCCCCTGGTTGATGTCGGCAAAACTCTATGTGTATCTCTTGTAAGTGGTACATCATCTTCAGATTGCTTCCCCTTAAGTGTAGCATGCATGTCTTCCCCTTTTTGTCACATCAATAGGGAAGGAAACAGTGTATGCAATCGAAGATTCTCCAAGTGTAGGCTCTATGTAATGATTTTGAAGAAAAATAACTATAATAATATTGATGTAGAAGTAGAGTAACCCAAACCTATGTTCCATGTCTTGTACTATCCACGTGACGTCGAACTTATACGAATTGAGAAAAATATAAGTATACCTCGATCCCATTGTCAAAATCCTCATCCTTTGTGAGACACTGAGCACGATAATGTAACTCCTTCAAGTGATAGCAAACCAGATTGCTAGATTCCGACAAGTCTTCATCACCAACCATTAAAAGCACAAACAAGTTATTGTTAAAGTCAATGCCTAATGTCTACCAGTTTAACAATATGATAAAACACAAACTCGCGAAAATCTTCTTCGAACATCAAACTTACCATAAGAATTCTTCCCCTTAATCATATACGTCTTGTAAGAAAAATATCCGAGCCATAAACATCAAAACGATATTCTGAATTAAAACGGAGATCCCATGTACCTTCGTGTGTAAATATCTCGTTTTATGTGCTAAAAACCTTACCAATTTTCCAAACAGCAGCTATTCCTTTGTCGTCCAATATCCTCCTTTGTCCAACTTCTTTACCAGATGTATTGTCCAATATCGGACAATACCTATCAGCGTTTGAAACCCCATATATCGGATAACACTTGTCAGCGCTTCCCAACAACGCTTAACTTATTCCTTGTCAGCGTCGAACCAAAACTTTGTCAGCGCCTAAACTACTAGCATCAGTGGCAACTTTTCCTTTTGACAGCGATATCCCAAAGCAAAAGACACAGGAATAATAAGTAAGCCCATACCATATCCATGTCCATTCACAGACCAAGTAAACATAGAATATGGAGTATTATATAATCCTTGTAACTTAGGGAACCACCGTATAATCTTCCTAAAGAATAGCAACCAAATAACACCTTCCATAGTAGTATTGATCCATACGTCTTCATAAATTCACACACGTTTTATATACTTTCCTTTTGTGGCTTCATAGCAAATATCAAACGAATATCTTATTCTCCTTTTGCAATTACGTGATACAACCAAAAATCCTTACAAGGGATATAGACAACACGTCATTAAAAATCCTTACCAAGCAAACATCTTCACGTGATCTTTGGCAGCACATCTTGGAGCTATTTACTTTAAATAAATCAAAAAGTGAAACCTACTTCTATGTGACGTGAATATCAGCAGCCCTTGTACTAGATCATAGATTTAATACCTGCTGCTGATAGCTTCAGGATCATAACAGCTTTTTCTGTTCTTCTTCCAAACAGAACATAATACTAGTCGATCTAGGGTTTATAACTTTATGCATCGAAACCCTAACTTAGGGTTTGTAAATTAACCTTAGATCGTGTATTATCTTGAATTACAACAGCCACAAACCTCATAACCTTCTGCTTTTTATGTCGATCTAGGGTTTGTGGAACCCTAGTTCATGATTTTATGTGAAAAAGCAAAAATGTCAATACCTTAATCAGCGAACTTCGACGTTGAATAACTTCTACATTAGAGCTCAGATCGAAGATCCCTTCGGTGAGATTCAGACACAAGTTCCAAGAATCTACAGTTCAGATTTCATGATTATCCAACGATTAACGAAGGATAAATCGTTTTTTGAACACGGCTGTCCACAGAAAACTGCATGTGAACACTTCTTCCTACTGCTGACTTCGACGCGCTATAAATCTTTCTTGAGGATAGATCTCGACAATCCCTTCGGTCGATATCTAGATATATGTGTCTAGAACACACACAAAAAAATTTCGTGACGATCCAACGGTTCAGTAAACAGTAATGCCTTCCTGAATACTGCTGCGCACACAAAATCATCCAGAAAAACCGTAGACAGATTTTTCTTTTCTTCTCAAAACACGAACACCTTGTTGGTCCTAGCATCACGAGCCACGAGGCTCTGATACCAACTGTGGAAACCTTGGTTTCCTCAAATCTTTTAGCTGCTAGGCATAACCATTGTTCATATGATTAACAATCAAAGCGGAAAAGAACAATAGTTAGGAAACAAGGTGTTTGGGGCACAAGAACACATAAATTAATCAAAGGGTTTCTAATTATATTAATAATTAACAACCACCAGACGTGTATACATTAATCCCACGTCTAGTGCAACACACACTTTAGGTTTACATTGTGAATGAAAGATATGAATAAAACTAAGACCCTTGTTCCTTTTATAGACTAAGGATTAGGGTTTACAAGAGATAAGATCAAATAAAACATGTGTATCTTCTATTTAAATAAACTAATACATAATATTAATAAATAATATTCTGAATATTTAACCTAAATAGATATTTCCAATAGTGTTTAACTTTTGTTGATTTCTGTCAGCGTTGCGTTAACACTTGTCAACGCTTAGACACAATGTGTCAGTGTTGAAGTGAATGCTTCATGTTTTCTTCGTTTTGAGTTTCTGCCACATCAACTTATTGACCCAACACTATCATTTTCTAAACAATATTTATGGTCTGTAATAAACTAAGTAAGCGTAACTTAACCTCTGAACAATATGAATGCTGTGTAATATTCCTTATATTATTGTATAATATTATCTACTATTTAGGATTTAAATTCTTAATGTGCTAATTTTCAACCCCTGCCTTATCTGTGTACATATGGTATACATTTAACCTAATTTCTATACCTTTAGGATGTCCTTAGTATGCGACTTTACATTGGGAATAGGTTGGTTGTAACATCAGTCAGTGCATTTATTTATCATCTACTTTGTATGCGACTTCAATTTTGATTATGTAATAGTTTCTCCTATGCATTTTATTCAAAAAAACCACACATACTATAATTTAGGTTATAATAATGCCAAGGAATACTACCACTAAAAGACGCCTAGAGTTTGATGCATTACAACCAGAATTAGTTAGCAACCCCAATACTGGCTTAGACTCTTCCTTGAATGGTCATTCGACGACAATCCCAACACGATTAACTACAGTTGAGCCAACCGCAACAGAAATAGCTAGCAGGAGACTAAGAACTATAAATGGGAAAGTTGTTAGGATGAGAGGAAAAGGAGATGGCTCAAGATCTTTTAGGTATCGTGATGGCATTAAACCAATTGGATTTGGTGTTTCTTGGGATCCGGTGGATGGAGAGCCTATGCTCGGAGTAAGTGATCAATGTTATTGCATGTATCAGCTTAATGTTATTTTGATACAATATTTTTTTTAATAACTTACTTTTTTTATTTTAGAATGCTATGGGATTGCCTCTACCAGCTTGGCCACTTGATATTACACCAGAAGACTGTAGGATCCATGCTGAAAGACCTGAACCTGTTGTTATACACTCACCTTATCCAGTACCAATTTGTATGCGAGAGGCTGCTTATCTAAGGGGACTAAATGAAAATGTTTTAAATGAGGAAGACATAAACTAGCAGTAACTAATATTTGTAGGTTTGAATGTCTTATAAAATTTAATCCGTAGTATTTGTAGGTTTCATGGCGAAACCGTAATATTTTCTATAACCAATGGTTATAATCTTTAATGTATCTTTACTTTTATTGCTTGCATTTAAGTTGAAATGATGTTCCATCCAACTGTTACTGTACAAATTTGTGCCTATATAATCACTTACTAATCTCCATAAAATACAAACACAAACCAGTAACTAAATCCCCTACTACTAAATTGAAATGGCAAACTCATCAGCTCACAACCCCATCTCTGACCTAGTTGTCAATGAGTTAATGACACTGAGTGGTGAATCAGACATTCGTAAGTGCATGAATTTTTTTCTTACAACAAGTGACTGAAGAAAAAACTTTTGCTAACACACTTTGTGATCAAGTTTCAGTTATAATGGCTGGCATAACAAAATTGGACCAAGTGATTGCTGAGTTGGAAACTATAACTGATCTTGTTTTAGTTTATGACCCTTTGGATTGTTTGAAGGAATCAAGAACCACTGAGAAGGAGAAGCTTGATTCTTTGAATAGGTTGATACAGGAAATTGAGTATGGGATCCGCCAGAAAGATAGTCATGCCTGTATGATGGATTTGTGTCTTGATGTTGATTTTGATGTTGAAGAAAATGATGACGATGAAGAAGGTAACTGAAAGACTAGAGTGCTTTGTATTAAGATGTATTCAGTATGGTAAACCTACTTGTGCCTATCTTCCAAGTAGTTGATGTATGTGATGCTGGAAAAGTCGTTATACTAAATAAATTCCAGCAAGTATGTTTTATCTGTTTTTAATGAGATCTTTGATCCATATTGCACAATAAAATTTCAATATATTACAAAACACGAAATACATGGTTCATAGATCATATTACAGATCTTAAATACAAAGACAATTGGCTGAATGAAAAGTGAACAATACATTACATAAAATAAGTAATTAAAAAGAACAACCAGCTACAAATTAGCCATATCTCCAGTCTTCTATTGGAAGCAGTAAGCAAGTTGAGTGACTGCTCTAGTTGATTTCTGCCTCTAAGTAACCCAGGGATAATGTTTCTGGCTCGAACCATATGGGTAGATCAACCCATGAAAAGAAGTCACAGATAGAAGTTAAACAACAACGAAACCTACGTCCAGGGTTAGCATTGGTCCAAGAAGTCCTAAACTGTGGTAGGTGTTGATCCCAAACTTAGATCGATTTAGCTTGTGTAAACGAGATTAGATCAAGTTATACACGTAGAGAAACTTTGTTTATGTATAAAGTAATCTAAGTGTTATGCGGAATTAACACTTAAACAAAAACACACAAAGGATGTAAAACAAACTTTCACTTGATTGATAATAACGAACTTGCTTACAATGAAAGTGTTTTACGTATGAAAACTTATTATGAAACATAACCTAAAGGTCTTCTTTTATAGACATAAGAAGCCTTGTACAAGAGTCTACGTATCAACTATTCTAGGTAAAGATAATTATAGAAAATACAACGTTGATCCTATCTTTACTAGAAACAAACTAGAAACATAATACGCGTAGACCATATCCTTCTATCAGTGCTTGTATTCAACGTATCAACGCTTGACTTCTTCCTGTCAACACTTGATCTGTCAGCGTTTGTTTTCTTCTTATCAACGCTTGTTTTCCTCTTGTCAGCGCTCAAGTAGACTGGCTACATTTTATTCCCAACCATCCTCCCCTAAACTTGATATCTACTCTAGTAATCAAGTTTCTGAATAAAAATTAAGAACTAGGAGGAATCTTACAAATCTTATCATATTGGTAATAAACATGCCTAATCAAATCTTTGGCCACGTCATTTGAATAGTCAATCTCCAGCTGTGTTGTCTTCATCTTTTCCAAAACTTCTTTGGACATGGGATACTGACCATCTACAAGAAGATACTCAACAAACTTTGTAGAGCTCAAGTAGTACACACCAACAGCTGAATACAAACGCCATTGAAGACCACTGATATCATCCTCAAGATCCTTCCAAACAGTAGGATCTTCTTCTTTTGGTCCACACATTCTCTTGAATGTTGACCAAAGTTTTATTCCATTGACTGAAGTAGGAGCTTCAGTCTCATACTTGGCCTCCAACAACCTCCAAAGGTCTACTAAGTCTTCTCTATCCACACTTGCAAAGAGAGACACAAGAGTAGTAAATGTGTGTACCTCTTTCCCATACATGCCAATCTTCCAAAACCCACTTGCATCTTTTTAATAGCTTATGATAGGGTTTCTGGCATCAAGAGGTAACACTTGTACCATATCTGAAGCTTCCATGGGTGAGAGCTTGATGCTCCTTCTTATAACAGCTTCACCGGGATTCAATTTATCCATATCTTTAGGGAACTCAAGTGGAACTCCCTTCTTCAAAGGCCTTGGAACAATCATTGCCTTCTGAATCTCCATATCTCATGCAAGTTCTTCTTTCCTTTCATCTGAAAGAAGTCTTAGAGTGTTCATTTCCTGCACTTTTTCCTAAATGGGATAAGCCTTGTACTCCAATTCTTGAAAAGATAATCCCTGCAATTTCTTGAAGGTCCATCCAGTTACATGACATCTGAGTAACATGTAGTAGAGCTCTCTTCTATCCCTCTTTAGCAGTGAGAAAACATTGCTAGCCTGGTGTTTCAGAATTACCTTGCAGTCATTTTGAACTCTTAGAAGAATCTCCAATCCCCAAATCTGGTCTGAAATTGTCAAATCTGGATTCTCCATAATCCTATTCTCCCAAGCATGGTACATCTGAACAACTTCTGGCATATCAAAGTCTACTTGCAACTTTAACTCTCTAAGCTTCTCCCTTGCCAAGTCATCACCATATTCAAGTCTTTCTGGTTGATCAATTATTATCACACTTGAATCTGAACTTTCTTTATCACTTCCTTCTTGTTCCTCAGAAGTGACAACAAATGGTGATTCACCAACCTTCTTCATCTCTTGTTCCACAAGTTGTGCAGCCAACCTTGAATCAAACTCTACCTGTGCTGCATCATTTGGAACTTCTACTTTTACCATAATTCCTTTACCCTTATCTAATGGATCAATGATGGGTAAGGATGATGGTAATACCTGTGACGACACTTCTTTGATGATAGCTGATGACTGGAATACATCAACCATATCTGCAGGTCTGTCAATGCTCAAATTCTTTGTGTCAGTGCCCAAATTACTCTTGTCAGCGCTTGGTGTGTCAGCGTTCAAATTTTGCTTGTCAAGGCCCAACTTACTTGTCTTAGCGTCTCTTGTAAATTGCTCCAACATAGCTGTAAAAGACAAGTTTAAATTTGTAGGAGTAACCAGAGATCTATCAAAACCTGGTTGCTTCTTCAATGCAGTAAGGGCTTCAGCAACACCCAAAGATTCTCCATCATGTGAGCCTTTATCACTCACATTAATCTGCTCATCCTCCCCTTTGGAAGATTCCTCCATACCACGTCTAGTGCTAGCATTCTCCAAAATGACAATCCTCTCCCTCAATTGCTTGAGTTCAAGGCCTTGTGTACTGACAATTTGTACCAAGTCTGCATTTTGCTTTTGAAAGCTAATGCAGACAGCCGTCAATTTCATCAATGTATATGGTTCCAATCTGCCCTCCTCTAAAATGGGTATTTGACCTCCCAAGTTAGAGTCATGGGGGCATGGATGAGGTCTTAAAGATGTTAGGACTGTCTTGGCCTGCATCTAAGCCAGAACCAATAGTCCCAGCCTCATCCCTAGAACCAACCACACTTGTGGTGGTGGTTCTCTCTGCTACATGGCTAGGACCACTAGAGGAGAACACTCCAGTAGTCCTTTGGCATTTTTGCAACCTATATTGAGGTGGGGTAGAAGATGATGTGGATTGGGTGGATGTGGGAAGGTTAAGGGGTGTTTGGGTCTGTGAAGGAAATGTGTCAACGTCTGGATTACTTGTGTCAACGCCAACATTTAAGGTGTCAACGTTGAAGGGTTCTTGGTCAATTTCCATGTGTTGAGGTGAAGGCAAAGGTTCTGGTATTGGGTCAAGTTGTGGTTGTGGGTCTGGTTGGGGTTGTGTTGCTGCAATAACAGCAAGCATAGCTGGGGTGAGGCGTAATTCATGGTGAGGGGGTAAATTCATCTTGGTAAAAATAGTTTTCTTTTGCACAGGGATCTCATAAAGATCATCATGATCCCTTGTGTTGTAATTTTGCACATCAAAAACCATTTGCAAAAATATGGGATAAGCCAAAGTCATCTTATTCCCTTTGTTTTTACACATGCCATCAAAAATCATTTTGGAATAATTAAACTTTTGCCCATTTGCAATACACACAATTGAACTAGCAATTGATCTATTAATTTCATTGTGTGCAGTACACTTGGGACTCAGACATTGTAGGATGACATGTATGAGGTACTTCAAGGCTGGGGGAAACTCTTGTTTATGATATTTGTTTAAAGTGCCCTCATCAGGGAAAGGATACCCCAAAGCCCTTAGTCCTTGTTCTATTTCATTAATGGGGAGGGTGGTTATACCATCTGCATCATCAAGATGCAAAGCCTAGCGAACCAAGGCTTCAGTAACCACCTATGTACGCCCATGAACAATAGCTGATAATGTAGTCACATTATTAACTGTTGAGGAACTAACAGTGTTCCAAAACTGTTTAATATGAGTGACAGAGATGAGAGGAGAATGAGAAAGAGCATACCTAATAGGAGATGCATTCAAATACGCCACCATCTGGGTGTATTGTGGAAACATAGTATCATCAGCGTCCAAATAAGCAATCATGTTGTGTTGACTCCTGAATCCCAATACCAAGTCACTTGGTTTAAATTTTGGTGCCATTGTTGAAGAAAGCTGTCTGTGAATGATTTAGAAAGATGAATTATAGGAGAAAATTGTTAGACAAGAATATGAGGTACCCTATTTAAAAAAGGAGCCAAATATATAGGAGAAATAGGCACATGTGATTGGTAAAAAATTAGGCAACTATTTTCAAAATATAATGATGAAAATATTAAAAAGAAAATAAGTTATCCTTGTGCATTAATTAAAATTTTTATGCTCCCAAAATTACGGCCCCAAAATTCGTCAAAAAGTAACAACTGGGTAGGTCCCAATGAGTGTCAACGGTAAAAAATAACCCATCAACGCCCAATGGCTATATTTTTGTCAACGTTTGCCAAAGCCATGTCAGCGTCTAAATTGGTCATAACAACGCTTGAAAAAAATACTTGTCAGCGTCCAAAAATAAAAGTAATACAAGTGAAAAGGGACCTTAACAAAGTAATTTATCCTAGTGAAGATAACCTACAAATTGATAATTATTATAGGGCGGCAAGCATTGTCCAGTTATGCACACTTGCTTATGCAAGATAGACATAACAGTCCTCTAGTGTCCCTTGCTAACCAAAATTCTTAACAATTAAGTTACCTCATAAAATTCCTTGTAACTCCCAGGTAAAACCCATTATAAATCATTCCCAAGTCTCCCAACAGACCACATCCAATTCTAGGCCAAAAATGTCTTGGCAGCATGCATAGTATATCAACTTTGCATGCTACAGTGCCTCATGATTTAGTAAACTAACTCATATTCACCTGTGGACACAATCTAGAATTGTGATAAGAGTATTATAAGAATACCCAAAAGTCCTAAAGCTTCCTAAAACCTCCCCTTAAACTGTGATACATATGTTGCCCAATAATATGCATGAATATAAAAATTTATGTCAAGATAGGAATATAAATATTCCAACCATCATCCATAAACTAAAACATGCTCAAATGATTCTCCAAGGATCCATAAGCAACTCTGTATCCAATGGTACAATGCTATCAACGCCTGCACACTTAGATTAAAAACAACAAAACTAACTGTTAGACACGTAATTTTTCAAGTTTTTAGTGCTAATATCCCTTAATTTTTGGTATAATAAATAGCAAAACGTGTATTTATAGTGCATTTATCGTTTATTTGTGCTATTTATTATTGTAGGTACGAATAATAAAGAAAAGGAGCAAAAACGATGAAAAAGAGCTAAGACGAGCACGAGAAATGGAGAAAGCGCGGAAAATCGAGTTTGCCGGTGCATTCGTATTTTATTGGGCCGGCCCGACACCATTTAAATGGGTCGAACCGACCCATTAATACAACAAAACCCACCAGGCTCGAACTGCAGCCCAACAAGAAGCCACACAGCCCAAAATCATTTAACAAGTCACTCAGGCCCAGCATGCCAAAAGGCCCAGCTTAACAAATACGCAACCAAGAGATAGCTGGATCTCACTTTTCCCTGCGTCTTATTGGAAGATTAGATTAGCTTTTATTTTTGTCTTTCATTTTTTTTCTTTAGTAGGATTAGATTCCATCTTTCTTTTAGTTCCAGAATTAATTTTTCGTAGTGTAGTAGCAGTGTAGGTTTTATTTTCTTTTAGTCGTTCTTCATTTTCTTACTTGTTTTTTTTATTTAATCAAATGAAGTACTAATAGTTTTTAAATCTGCCTAGTTTTTTTTTTTGTATTTGTATTTGCTTTCTTCAAATCGCATGTAAACACAAAAGAAAAAAAAAGAAATAACAAAAATTTGATTCTTGTTTTGCCTTGTTCTTTCTTCGTAGAGTAATAGACAACAAAGAAGAGAAATATGTAAGTTGAATCTTTTGTTTCTTCTTTATTTAATGTTCTTGTCAATTTTTTTTATTGATTAAAAGTATTGCTAATGAAAGAAAAAATTGAGAGTTTTATTTAGTTTTTGTGATGAAAAATGTTTCATGTTTGTATGTTCGATTCGAGAGTGGCTACGGAATAACCAGCTCAATCTCGATTCAGCTCGGTCATAGCATAGTTTCCATTTTAGTCTAGTTTCGGTTCGATAGCACGTGTCGACATCAAAGGACTTCGCCTCGGACGCAGGGAGTTTCACAATTATATTTTCTGCATTTTTTAAGAGTACAATCTGCATTTTTTTTAACTATGTTTGGGTAATTGGGTTTACTTGATTCTGAATAGACTTTCATTTTGATAAAGGTGAATTGTTATGATCTAGTTTATAGAAAAGTAGAGAGTTCTTTGTGCTAGTATTTCATTTAGTGTAAGTGTCCTTTAAGACAGATAGATAATATGTGCTAGTATTTCAGTTAGTTTACTTTGGTTAGGTACTTCATCTTTGCAGATTATTAGAGTTACGCTTAGATTGATATAAAGGATCATATTGCTTTGTACTTGATTTTGATTGACAAGTCAACAACATATTAGTTAAGCGAAAATAAGCTCTCAAAATAAGTTGTCCAGACTACTCTTGTTCTTATAGGTTTAAGCCACTTTACTTAATTGAGCTTTCTAGCTTTTATTATAAGTCATTTAGGAGCTTAGTGGATTAGTTAAACAAGTAGAAATCCTAAAGTAGCATAGAAACTGTTTGAATAAATTTTGTTTAGAAAAGATTGTAGATAAATTGTGCAATAAATTTTCATAAAAAAGATTAGCAAAAAGAGGTCAACAAGGTTCGAACCCTCTACTTGTTTTAAGACTTGTTTCCTTTTGGCTATTAAACTAGTTCGATAAGTTTACAGTTTGAAATGTTACGTTAAATTGTTAATGTTAAATATGAATTGGGCGTTTACATTGTTGGGCCATTTTTGCTTGTTTGGACTGTATTTGGAATCTTAGATTTACGTTATAAAAAGTTTTCCCTAATATGAGTTTTAGACTAGCTTTAGCCAATTTCTATATAATATAGTATATTAGGATATTATATTAATTTAAATTCTCGTTTTGCGTGCCAAGTAGTATAAATATCAAATATCCTTTTATTAACCGAAAACGAATAAGTCTTAACGTTAAAATTGGAAATCAATTCGAGTCGAGTCGAGGAACGAAAAATAGACATAAAAAAGGATTTGCAAAAACCTTAGTTTCAAATGGCGCCGCTGCCGCTTCGCTCGTTACGATTGACGATTTATCGTGATACGATTTGGATTTTGGGATCCGTTCGATTTTGAACGTTATTTTTCTTGTTAAAAAAACAAAAAACATAAAAAATCAAAAAGATAAAAATACAAAAATACAAAAATCATATAAAGCAAATTCTTTCCTAAGATTTGCACCAAAAAAATTAAAAAATCCAAAAGTAATACTTTTCCTAAAGTATTACACCAAATATATTCTTCTTTATCCTCTATTCTGTTTAATTCTTTTTCTCTACCCCTCTTATTTATAATTCTTCATGGTTTCGTCTTGCGTTCGGTGTGGGAGACCATGGCTTGGTTTTCCAATATGTCCATGGTGTACTTGTGCGAAGTGTGGTTCTGATATCGACAATACACAATTTGGATTTTGTCCATTGTGCAATTCTAGAAATTCGTACTTCTCCTCTTACACAAATTTCTCCCCCCTCCCGTCTATGACAATCCCTATCCTCAACAAGCACCGGATTTTTCTCAATACCCGTGTTGCAATCATTGTGGGGACCCTCACGATACTTCTTATTGTCAGCCAATGAATTACTATGAGCCAAATCCGTGTTCTCATTTTTCTTCACCGATGGACTATTATGAACCAAATCCGTGTTCTAATTCTTCTCAGCCGATGAATTATGAGCCACATCCGTGCTATAATTCCGGTTTTCAAAATTTTGAACCCCCACAAAACTCCGTCGTTCATCAACCTTCTTTTAAGGAACAAATCACTAGTTTGGATGAAATTCTAGAAAGCTTAAAACAACTCAAAATTAGCTTGCATGACGAAAGACAACAAGAGCAAGTATCTACTCTTAGTGTTTCTACTCCTCCTCTTGTGCGTTCTTACTATTATGATGATGATGACGATGAGAATACTATTTCTTGGAATGATCTTTGTGCTCAATGTCCTAGTGCAATTATAATTCCTTCTCTTGACTTGCCGGCTCTCGAGCCTAAGGATTCAACCATCCTAGGGGATGAGGATCTTAGCACAATTCCTGCAAAGGAATCTGACGAATTCATAAAGTCTAGTGCTGATAACCTTGTCCAAATTCCAAGTGAGCCTACGGTTACTTCCGATAGTGACAGTGAGTGTGAATCTCTTTCTAGTGATGATTCATTACCTCCCACCGACATCTTGGTAGATGATTCTTTGGTTTTCTCTAATCCTCTTTTTGATCTCGATGATGATTTTACTTCTAGTGATGACGAGTCACTATCCGATGAAGACATTCAGAAGGAAACTTTCAAGATTTATTCGAACCCTTTATTTGATTTTGATGCCGCCTACATCTCTAGTGAGGTGAATCCTCTCTTTGAAGAGGGTATTGAGGATATTGATAGCCCCGACTCTGTTGCTATTGACGAGCGTTCTTTGTTAGCCATGCCACCTTCCATCGTAGAGGAGGTGGAGGGATTTGACCCTACCTTCCGTTTGATTCGGTCTGGAGAGGTGACGCGGGTGGTCGATATTTCTTCTGATATTTCTCATATTATGTTGCCACCCCCGTCCTACTGCGTGCACACCCAAGAAGGTGATGTATCGCTTTTACTCGCCTCATTTCATACCGGGAAATGAGGATGAGTGTTTTGATCATGGAGGAGACGTTGATGTTGCTATTACTTGTGATGTTTTACCGGTTACCCCATCGACTCTTGCTTTGAGTTTCTATCAAGTGTCCTCGGGTGACACTTTGATATCTTTTTCTCCCACCCTCCCGCCCTTGGCGAAGACGAGTATTCTTAAGGATCACCTTTATACCTATTTCTCGTATGTTATAAGAATCCTTCTACTTTTCTTAATTTATACTGTGGATTCTTCTTCTTTATTCTCATCCGGTAATGAGGATAAGATCTTTGACCCTGGCATATCTATTTTGAGCCAGTGGTGATTCTCTTGCTCCCCCATGAACCATTTAATTCGGGGTTGAGTCAGGCTCGTGACTCGGTTAACAAAAACAAGCGCTTCTCGGGAGGCAACCCGAGGATCTATCTTTCTTTTCTTTATTTTCTAACATAAGTGTAGGGGCGTGCTTCTCTCCATGTGTCCTTGTTGGTATTTGTTTTTGTGTGCAGGGTTCCCTTGGATCGAGAAGACTTTCAGAGGGTTGATGTTGTTGTTTTCCATCATCTTCTTCATTCAGTCTCCGATCGATCTTCATGTCTATATCAGGGGAGTACTCAGTTCTTTTCTTTATCCATACATATCTGATTGTGTTCTCCTTCTTACACTTGGAATTCTAGCATTAGCCTTTTGTGTTCTTAAGTGTAGGGGTAGCACCTTATCACTTTTGAACATTGAGGTCAATGTTCGGTTCTAAGTGTAGGGGGGTTTATATCATATTGATCATATTCATGCCTACTTGTTTGCCCTCCTGCATCCTATTTTGATCAAATGTCTGTTTTTATTTTATTTTATTAATAATAATAAAACGTTTTTGACCGTGCGTGATTGACTTGTCCTGTAGGCTAGAACAAAGGGGATCCTGACTATGCCTGAGTGTTGATCTGGCTGCTCCCTTTACTTTTAGACTAAGCTTTTAGGAATTATGCAAATGAAAATGCTAAACGTGGAGTAGTTGGTTCTCTTTAGAGCTTATATGAATAACCTGTGGCTTTTCCTCCTAGATTGTAACTAGATTTAATAAGTGTGTTTTTTTCAAGCCTTTGAACGTTAAAAATTGTGTTGTTATGCAAAAATAAATTCTTATGCAATTTTGATATAGAGTCCTAATTCAACTTTTTATTTAAATTTGAGTGAAAGCATACTTTCTTAAATTTGAAATAATGTTGCGTGAATAAATATGTTAAAAAAATGGAAAAAAAAGAAGAAAAGAAAAAAAAAGGAGAAAAAAAATATATTGAAAAAAAAGAGAAGAAAAGAAAAAAAAAGAAAAAAAATATATATTTGAAAAAAAAAGAAAAAAAAGAATAAGAAAAAAAATATATATATGAATAAGAGTTTTATGTTTTTGTTGCTTTAATTATATTTGTGAGAAACTGGCTTTTTCTCAAATTTAAATCCGAAGTTGAACTAGAATTCGTCAATTTTTTATAAGAGTTTAGACGGTAATTGAGAATGTAGAAGTCAAAGGTCCCGTGAGCTCCGATACTATTCTCAAGGGTTTAAAAACCTAGCCTCCTAAGCTTTGCTAAAGGACAAGCTGAGAAGAAAGTCGCTACATGGAGTGATCTCTCCTTTGAATCTTCATTCTCTAATTACCGTCGTTGTTTTTCATCTAAGTGTCTTTAATTAGCTTAGCGGTGATTTCAAGATCGTTGATTTCAAAATCCCGCCGATCCCGGTACTATTCTCCGTGGGTTGTCAAAAGCCCGGGCACTTAACCGATGAGGTTGGGACGTCCCGAGAAGAAAGCCGCTACATGGGAAAGGCCATTTTTGAATCTCAAATCTCGTCATTTTCGGTGACTCTAATATTCCACTTAGATGATTAGCAACCATAACAAATGTCGATTTGAACGATCAAAACTTTGAAAATGAACACTCTTGCCTAGTCTTATATAATTGTGGGAGTGAAAAGTTATATGTACACAGGTTATTAGTATAAGTAGTGTTAACATTTTGCCAAAACGTTTGCACGAGGAATCTTAGCTTAGTTGGGAGTAATAAAAAGAGGATGACGATATTTATTCCCTGGAGACACCCAGTTTGCGTGTTTCCCGTTCTATGATCCTTATACCTTGAATAAAAAGTCGAGCATGGCGGATCACTATGAATTTTTATTTTTATTTTATTTTTAAAGCAATTTCGAATAAAGTGGTTTTAGAATTGTTATTTTGGATTTAACGTTTGTGATAATAGTTGCTTGGGGGCAAGCAACGTGTTTAAGTGTAGGGGTGTGTTAGACACGTAATTGTTCAAGTTTTTAGTGCTAATATCCCTTCATTTTTGGTATAATAAATAGCAAAACGTGTATTTATAGTGCATTTATCGTTTATTTGTGCTATTTATTATTGTAGGTACGAATAATAAAGAAAAGAAGCAAAAACGATGAAAAAGAGCTAAGACGAGCACGAGAAATGGAGAAAGCGCGGAAAATCGAGTTTGCCGGTGCATTCGTATTTTATTGGGCCGGCCCGGCACCATTTAAATGGGTTGAACCGACCCATTAATACAACAAAACCCACCAGGCCCGAACTGCAGCCCAACAAGAAGCCACATAGCCCAAAATCATTTAACAAGTCACTCAGGCCCAGCATGCCAAAAGGCCCAGCTTAACAAATACGCAGCCAAGAGATAGCTGGATCTCACTTTTCCCTGCGTCTTATTGGAAGATTAGATTAGCTTTTATTTTTGTCTTTCATTTTTTTTCTTTAGTAGGATTAGATTCCATCTTTCTTTTAGTTCCAGAATTAATTTTTCGTAGTGTAGTAGCAGTGTAGGTTTTATTTTCTTTTAGTCGTTCTTCATTTTCTTACTTGTTTTTTTTATTTAATCAAATGAAGTACTAATAGTTTTTAAATCTGCCTAGTTTTTTTTTGTATTTGTATTTGCTTTCTTCAAATCGCATGTAAACACAAAAGAAAAAAAAAAGAAATAACAAAAATTTGATTCTTGTTTTGCCTTGTTCTTTCTTCGTAGAGTAATAGGCAACAAAGAAGAGAAATATGTAAGTTGAATCTTTTGTTTCTTCTTTATTTAATGTTCTTGTCAATTTTTTTATTGATTAAAAGTATTGCTAATGAAAGAAAAAATTGGGAGTTTTATTTAGTTTTTGTGATGAAAAATGTTTCATGTTTGTATGTTCGATTCGAGAGTGGCTACGGAATAACCATCTCAATCTCGGTTCAGCTCGGTCATAGCATAGTTTCCATTTTAGTCTAGTTTCGGTTCGATAGCACGTGTCGACATCAAAGGACTTCGCCTCGGACGCAGGGAGTTTCACATTTATATTCTCTGCATTTTTTTAAGAGTACAATCTGCATTTTTTTAACTGTGTTTGGGTAATTGGGTCTACTTGATTCAGAATAGACTTTCATTTTGATAAAGGTGAATTGTTATGATCTAGTTTATAGAAAAGTAGAGAGTTCTTTGTGCTAGTATTTCATTTAGTATAAGTGTCCTTTAAGTCAGATAGATAATATGTGCTAGTATTTCAGTTAGTTTACTTTGGTTAGGTACTTCATCTTTGCAGATTATTAGAGTTACGCTTAGATTGATATAAAGGATCATATTGCTTTGTACTTGATTTTGATTGACAAGTCAACAACATATTAGTTAAGCGAAAATAAGCTCTCAAAATAAGTTGTCCAGACTACTCTTGTTCTTATAGGTTTAAGCCACTTTACTTAATTGAGCTTTCTAGCCTTTAATATAAGTCATTTAGGAGCTTAGTGGATTAGTTAAACAAGTAGATATCCTAAAGTAGCATAGAAACTGTTTGAATAAATTTTGTTTAGAAAAGATTGTAGATAAATTGTGCAATAAGTTTTCATAAAAAAGATTAGCAAAAAGAGGTCAACAAAGTTCGAACCCTCTACTTGTTTTAAGACTTGGTTCCTTTTGGCTATTAAACTAGTTCGATAAGTTTACACTTTGAAATGTTACGTTAAATTGTTAATGTCAAATATGAATTGGGCGTTTACTTTGTTGGGCCATTTTTGCTTGTTTAGACTGTATTTGGAATCTTAGATTTACGTTATAAAAAGTTTTCCCTAATATGAGTTTTAGACTAGCTTTAGCTAATTTCTATATAATATAATCGAGTTTGCCGGTGCATTCGTATTTTATTGGGCCGGCCCGACACCATTTAAATGGGTCGAACCGACCCATTAATACAACAAAACCCACCAGGCCCGAACTGCAGCCCAACAAGAAGCCACACAGCCCAAAATCATTTAACAAGTCACTCAGGCCCAACATGCCAAAAGGCCCAGCTTAATAAATACGCAGCCAAGAGATAGCTGGATCTCACTTTTCCCTGCGTCTTATTGGAAGATTAGATTAGCTTTTATTTTTGTCTTTCATTTTTTTTCTTTAGTAGGATTAGATTCCATCTTTCTTTTAGTTCCAGAATTAATTTTTCGTAGTGTAGTAGCAGTGTAGGTTTTATTTTCTTTTAGTCGTTCTTCATTTTCTTACTTGTTTTTTTTATTTAATCAAATGAAGTACTAATAGTTTTTAAATCTGCCTAGTTTTTTTTTGTATTTGTATTTGCTTTCTTCAAATCGCATGTAAACACAAAAGAAAAAAAAAGAAATAACAAAAATTTGATTCTTGTTTTGCCTTGTTCTTTCTTCGTAGAGTAATAGGCAACAAAGAAGAGAAATATGTAAGTTGAATCTTTTGTTTCTTCTTTATTTAATGTTCTTGTCAATTTTTTTTATTGATTAAAAGTATTGCTAATGAAAGAAAAAATTGAGAGTTTTATTTAGTTTTTGTGATGAAAAATGTTTCATGTTTGTATGTTCGATTCGAGAGTGGGTACGGAATACCCAGCTCAATCTCGGTTCAGCTCGGTCATAGCATAGTTTCCATTTTAGTCTAGTTTCGGTTTGATAGCACGTGTCGACATCAAAGGACTTCGCCTCGGACGCAGGGAGTTTCACATTTATATTTTCTGCATTTTTTTAAGAGTACAATCTGCATTTTTTTAACTGTGTTTTGGTAATTGGGTCTACTTGATTCAAAATAGACTTTCATTTTGATAAAGGTGAATTGTTATGATCTAGTTTATAGAAAAGTAGAGAGTTCTTTGTGCTAGTATTTCATTTAGTGTAAGTGTCCTTTAAGTCAGATAGATAATATGTGCTAGTATTTCAGTTAGTTTACTTTGGTTAGGTACTTCATCTTTGCAGATTATTAGAGTTACGCTTAGATTGATATAAAGGATCATATTGCTTTGTACTTGATTTTGATTGACAAGTCAACAACATATTAGTTAAGAGAAAATAAGCTCTCAAAATAAGTTGTCCAGACTACTCTTGTTCTTATAGGTTTAAGCCACTTTACTCAATTGAGCTTTCTAGCTTTTATTATAAGTCATTTAGGAGCTTAGTGGATTAGTTAAACAAGTAGATATCCTAAAGTAGCATAGAAACTGTTTGAATAATTTTTTTTTAGAAAAGATTGTAGATAAATTGTGCAATAAGTTTTCATAAAAAAGATTAGCAAAAAGAGGTCAACAAGGTCCGAACCCTCTACTTGTTTTAAGACTTGTTTCCTTTTGGCTATTAAACTAGTTCGATAAGTTTACACTTTGAAATGTTACGTTAAATTGTTAATGTCAAATATGAATTGGGCGTTTACTTTGTTGGGCCATTTTTGCTTGTTTAGACTGTATTTGGAATCTTAGATTTACGTTATAAAAAGTTTTCCCTAATATGAGTTTTAGACTAGCTTTAGCCAATTTCTATATAATATAGTATATTAGGATATTATATTAATTTAAATTCTCGTTTTGCGTGCCAAGTAGTATAAATATCAAATATCCTTTTATTAACCGAAAACGAATAAGTCTTAACGTTAAAATTGGAAATCAATTCGAGTCGAGTCGAGGAACGAAAAATAGACATAAAAAAGGATTTGCAAAAACCTTAGTTTCACTAACATTGTTGCTGACAACGTCATGATAACACTTGTCAGCGTTAAGGTAACCTTTGTCAGCGTTAGACAAATATAGTGGAAATCTAACTTCTCAAAAAGACCAATAACAATGCATTATCCTGTACATACTTTTAAAATAAAATCCCAAAACACATGTTAAGTGAGATTGATCATTCCAATACTTGTTACCAAGTATTGAAACCTTCTAGCATCAAAAGGTTTAGTTAATAAATCAGACACATTTTCTTCTGTGTCAACCCTATCTGGTTGTATTAAACCCTTTTCCAAACAATTTCTTATAAAATGATGTCTAATTTATATGTGTTTTGTTTTAGAATGATGTACAAGATTTTTAATAATGCATAAAGTACTGTTATTGTCTACAAAAATCTTGGTATGCATGAAATTATACCCATAACCCAACAACTGGTTCTGAATCCATAAAACTTGTTCACAACAAGCAGCTGTAGCAACATACTCTGCTTCAGTTGCAGAATTGGCCACCACTATTTGTTTCTTGCATTGGCAAGATATCAAACTACTCCCAAGAAACTGACATCCACCAGTTGTGGATTTTCTATCAAACTTATCACCACCATAGTCATTGTCTGAATATGCAATAAGCTCCAATGGTGAATCTTTTAGGTACCACAATCCAAGATCTGGATAACATCTAAGGTACCTAAAGATTCTCTTGACAGCATAAAGGTGATACTCTTTGGGAGTCACTTGATGGCGTGCACATGCACACACAACAAACATGATGTCAGGTCTTGAGGCTGTGAGATACATCAATGAACCAAGCATTGATCTATAGTGCCTGACATCCACATCTTTTCCATCTCCAACTTTTCCCCAAGGGTGTTCTCTATCCATAGGAGTATTAGCCCTCTTTTCATGTGGAGAAAAGCCAAACTTCTTCAAGATCTCTGCTACATACTTATCCTGAGAGATGAAGATACCATCTTCTTTCTGCTGAACTTGTAACCCTAGAAAGAAGTTCATCTCCCCCATTGCACTCATCTTGAATTTGTCTGTCATAAGCTTGGAAAAGTCTTCACTCATCTTTGGATTGGTTGAACCAAAGATGATATCATCCACATAAACCTGAACAAGTAAGACATCCTTACCAATCTTCTTTGTAAATAATGTCTGGTCTATGGTGCCCCTTTTGAATCCATTTTCCACCAGATAAGTGGACAATGTGCCATACCATGCTCTAGGGGCTTGATGAAGTCCATACATAGCTTTCTTGACTCTATACACCTTGTTTGGATGCTCTAGATCTTCAAAACCAGGAGGCTGCATCACATATACCTCCTCAATAATTGTACCATATAAGAAAGCACTCTTCACATCCATTTGATAGACAGTGAAGCCCATGCAGGAAGCATAGGCTAGAAATATTCTTATAGCCTCAATCCTTGCAACTGGTGCAAAGACCTCCTCATAGTCTATCCCTTCCTCTTGTGTATATCCCTGAGCCACTAAACATGCCTTGTTTCTGACCACAATGCCTCTTTCATCTTTCTTGTTTCTTAGAACCCATCTTGTCCCAATAGGTCTGACATATCTGGGACAATCAACCAGCTCCCAAACATCCTGAATAGCAAATTGGTGAAGCTCATCCTGCATTGCTTCCACCCAACTTGGTTCTTTGAGAGCATCAAAAATCTTCTTGGGTTCCTGTTGTGACAGAAAACAGGCAAACAAACATGCTTGAACAAGAGGGGTATCAACCTTCTTGTGTATATTGGCAATAAATCCTCCAAGACTCTGATGAGATCTTCTAGTCTGAACAGGAGACATCACATCTCCAATAATTTAAGAAGTGGGATGATTCTTAATTGTAGAAGTAAGAACTCCTCCCTCAAAAAGTATATTGTCTTCAATCTCATCATCCAAGTTACCAATATCTTCTTCAGACTCTCTTCCATCAATATTTGTATGAACCTCTTCATTTCTACTTGAAGGTTCACCTTGTTCAAAATTGGAAGAGAAAATATGCTCAAAAGAGTTGTCAACGCCTGAACCAAGGTTGTCAGCGTTTGAACCATCAACGCCTGAATTTGTCCTGTCAGCGCCATATTTTCCTTTGTCAGCGCCTGAAGGACCATGCATGTTGTTAACTGGTGATACTTGGGGACCACCATTTTCCTTTCCAGCAGCAGCAGCAAAAGCATATGTCCATATGGGAACAGTAACATACTCAAGTATGGGAGATGACTTGTCTGCTTGTGATCCAACCTCTTCATTAACCTGTGTACCTGAAACATCAACAATTGGTTCTTCCACAACATTTGAAGTTACCTTCACAATGTCTGGATTAGTAACAGGCATATAATTCAAAGTCCTAGATAGAGGTTCCAAGTCAAACAACCAATTTGGACCACTTTCAGGATCACTAGGTTTTCTCTCTAAAAACCTAACATGTACTTTTTCAAGTATACGTTTTTCCTTCTTAAGATAAACCCTATATCCCTTGCTCTGCACTGAGTAACCCATGAAATAGCCTTCATCACCTTTAGCACTAAATTTACCTAAGGCATCACTAGTATCTAACACAACTACATGACAGCCAAAAGGTTTAAGAAAACCAATATTAGGTTTTCTTCTCGAAAGTAACTCATAAGGTGTTTTGTTATGTATCTTTTTGACCAATGCTCTATTTCGAACATAACAAGCTGTATTCACAGCCTTAGCCCAAAAAGCTATGGGAAAGTGAGCATCAGCCAACATGGTCCTGGCTGCTTCAATTAGGGTTCTATTCTTTCTCTCAGCAACCCCATTTTGCTGTGGGGTTCTGGTAATACTAAACTGCCTAGTAATCCCTTTCTTGACACAAAAATCATCCACGATTTATTTCTAAACTCACCACCATTGTCACTTCTAAGCATTTTAACTTCATTACCAGTCTTTTTCTCAATTTGGTTAATAAAGTTAATTAAAGTATCACTAGTGTCACTTTTCATGGCTAAAAAGAAAGTCCAAGTAAACCTAGAAAATTCATCTGTGATGACAAAGTAGTATGATTTACCATTCAAACTCTCTATATTAGTTGGACCAAACAGGTCCATATGCAGCAAGTGAAGTCGTTTAGAACTAGAGTGCACCTGTTTAGACTTAAATGAGACCTTGTGCTGTTTGCCTTTAAGGCATGCAACACAAGAGTGGTCATTGTGGAAAGCTTTTTCAGGCAAACCATCAACCAAGCCAAGTCTCACAAGTCTGTTTATATTTTTAAAGTTAATGTGCCCTAGTCTCCTGTGCCATAGATTACTCTCATCAACTGAAGCTTTAGCATAAAAACATGACATATTATTATTCATCCTAATACCATTAAGATTCACATTATAAATGTCCTTATGCCTAGGTGTTCTATAGTCAATAAATTTCTCATCTGGCATTTTAAAATCCTTGCTCAACACCAAACATTCAGTATCAGTAAAAAGAACCTTATTTTTGTTATCACATACTTGTGATACACTAAAAAGATTGTAATCAAGTTCTTTTACCAGAAACACGTTTTCAAAACGCAAGTTATTGGTGAGAAGAGTTCCTTTGCCTGTGATAGTTCCATATCCGCCTCCAAAGTAAACTTTATCACCATCCTTAATGGGAGTGAAGTTTGTGAGGTAATCTTCCTTCCCAGTCATGTGCCTAGAGCATCCACTATCCCAATAGCCATAATCATTCACCTGTTTTTGAATGCCCTGCACATAAAGAAAACAAATTAGTTTTCTTTGGGAACCCAAGCCTGGCAGACTTGGATTCATAACAACCCCTTGTTCATCCCTTTTTGGATGAAATACCTAGTTAACCCCAATTGGTTTTGTGATGACCTTTGAAATATAATTAAATCTGTTGCAGGTCATAGAAATCCCATTAGAATTAGGGTTTTGATCTTGCTTAGGTCTCCATGTCAAGCTAGAAGAAGCTTGAGACCTTTTTCCCTGTGGTTGCAAATATTTAGGTCTGGTAACGTTTCCGTCAGCGTTTGATTTGGTCTTGTCAACACTGAAATTACCCTTATCAGCGTTCAACCTAGGGTTTTCTACAAGAACCCATTGCCTTTCAGACCAAGTATTGGTCTTCTGAAAAGGTCTTTGTCCATGAGTGTTAGACTCTTTAGTGAAAAATGGGGCTGGTCTAACAACTTGTGGACTTTGCTCCACAAAAGTTTTGGGTTTGACAGTGTTTGACCTTTTGTCAGCGTTGACCTTGGAAGCGTTGACACACTTATAGGCTAAATGTGAAAAGCTACCACAAGTGTAACAGGCCTTTCTAGACACAACTCTAGGTCTAGAAGAAAAGAAACCTGTTCCATTATCACTAACTTGGCTTTTTGGTGACCTAGTATTCCTATACATTTCTGCATACTTAATGTTAGGTTTTCTAACAGTGTTTGAGCCAAGGTCAACAATCTTGCCAGTGATTGGGTTTGTTACTTTGATAGGGGTCGACTCATTTGGACTATCACAAAGCATGCCACCCTTGACAAACAAGGTAGGGTTGGCTTTCTTCCATTCATTCAAATCAGTCAACTTTTTCCTATACTCTTCAACTGGGGTAAGGATTCTTGGTGGAGGAATAAATTACTCTTCTTGGAGTTCATGTAAACCAGTCCAAGATAGGTCCTTTCTTTGGACACCATAGAAGTCCCCAGCTGGTGGTGGAACACCAGAATATTCTTTCATCCCAATCCCAGTCATGTCCCTAGAATCCCTCTGTTTACTAACATATTCTCCTAGTGTTTGTGAGGCCTTATCAAATCTCTGAATTTTAAGGTCTACATTATCCTTATTCTTGATAGCCTCATCTAACTTAGCCTGTAATTCAGCATTGACCCTTTCCATGATGTTTCTAATATCATTACTAGCATTTAAGTCATGTTTTAAGATATTTATTTTATCTTTTAGGTCAAGCTCCATTTTCTTATACTCAGAAACTGTCTTTTTAGTTTGAGTGAGAGCAAGTTGATAGTTAGACAACTTGCATATCTTAGTACTCACATATCCTAACAATCTTAAAACCTCTTTGTTAAGTCTTTCAGTATTTAAACGACAACCCTTACTACAAAAAGCATCATCGCATACCGCATTGTCTGATGAAGATGAGGAGTGTGCCATGAGAGAATATTGAACATGCTCTTCTTGTTCTATCTCAGCAACCAAAGCTTTATCCTCTTCCTCATCCTTAGCCAAATAGCTCCAGTCCCATCTAATACCATCAATTTCTTGCACTGCCACCATGGCCTTAGGATCCTGAGCCTTAACAATTTGGCTTGAGGGTTTTCCAGCATCAGATCTTCTTGGAGATCTGCATTCTCTCATAAAGTGCCCCATACGATGACAATTGTAACACTCAACCTTGGATTTATCAAATCCAGCAGTGTCCTTCGCATTAAAGGTCATCTTCTTCTTGAACCTTCTATTCCACATGTTTGCTTTTATACTTGCAAGAGCCATGTTCCACTTTATATCTATCTCCTCCAAGTGCTCATCACTTATTTGCTCAAGGTCCTCATATGTAATCACTGAACCATTGGTCAATGAAGCAATGTATGCACACACAGTATCCAGATCCAAACCAGCAGGCTTAACTCTTGGAGAGTCAATTTTATATGTGTCAGCGTCTGAATGTGAGGCATTGACAGGGTATGATCCAACGTTGACACATGTTGATCCAGTAACTGGGTGCATGTATGAGTCCTTCTGATCAAATTGACCTTCACTATGTGAGAAGAAGGCCATGTTACTATTGGTAGACTTACTTCTATGTTCCAAAAGAGTTTCATTTTCCAATAGCCTCAATTTTTTGTAGACATCATCAAAAGTAGAACTTTTGTGAGTGTTGTTGGCAATTATAGATCTTGCCTCAATCTTCCACGCATCACCAAGGCTTTTAAGAAAAGTGGCAATAATGTCAACATCACCAATTACTGTTCCCATGAAGGATAGCTTGTATGTAATGTCAAGAAGTCTGCTTCTCACACTACTTAGCTTCTCATTAGGTTGAGACTTAAAAACAGCATACTCATGTAAGAGACTTTTCTCTTCCACATTATCAGCATTACCACCATATGCAACTTCAAGGGCTGACCAAAGGTCTTTTGTAGATTCATAACCTCTATATTTGTGCTGATTTTCTTGTCCCAAAGAAAGTTTCAGAATGCTTAGGGTTTTCATATCAACCCTTTTCTTTGCTATGTCATCAGCAGACACAACTCTACCATCTTCAGGTTTTTCTTTCTTATCTGCTTCAGAACATCCTTGAACAGCTGATCTTGTAGCCATGGCATCTGCAATCTTTTGAGATTTATTGAATGTGTTTCCATATTCAATAATCTCCCAGAGAGTGTAGTCATGGATTTGTAGATATTGCTTAAAATTGAACTTTCACCGTTCAAAATTGTCTGCATCTAGCATGGGAATCTTGATGTTGTGGTTTGAGGAGGAGGAGGTTACTTCTGGAGTGGACATGACGTTTTTAGGGTTTTGTAAAAATTAGGGTTTTGGTGATTTAGGGTTCTTGTGTTCTTTAAGATCAAAAGTTTCTCAACAAGCTCTGATACCACTTGTTGATCCCAAACTTAGATCGATTTAGCTTGTGTAAACGAGATTAGATCAAGTTATACACGTAGAGAAACTTTGTTTATGTATAAAGTAATCTAAGTGTTATGCGGAATTAACACTTAAACAAGAACACACAAAGGATGTAAAACAAACTTTCACTTGATTGATAATAACGAACTTGCTTACAATGAAAGTGTTTTACGTATAAAAACTTATTATGAAACATAACCTAAAGGTCTTCTTTTATAGACATAAGAAGCCTTGTACAAGAGTCTACGTATGAACTATTCTAGGTAAAGATAATTATAGAAAATACAACGTTGATCCTATCTTTACTAGTAACAAACTAGAAACATAATACGCGTAGACCATATCCTTCTATCAGTGCTTGTCTTCAACCTATCAACGCTTGACTTCTTCCTGTCAACGCTTGATCTGTCAGCGTTTGTTTTCTTCTTATCAACGCTTGTTTTCCTCTTGTCAGCGCTCAAATAGACTGGCTACATTTTATTCCCAACAGTAGGATTTCCATAGAAGCAATTCATTATAAAATATCTTACCATTGATTACTGTAAGGAATGTTGCAAGTGATGTGTTTAAGACCACACCCCTAACCTATTTTTATACTAGTTTTATCAAATTAAAAAACAATATACTTGTACTTTCTATCCAACTACTATTAGTACATCACATTAATAAATTGTACCTTCCAGAATTTTATTTTTATGCGACTTGCATTAAATTCGGACTACTGTTGTCCAGCCAAGGTATACTACATATTTAAGCCGTGTACATTATAGTTTCATCTAATACAACCAAATATGAGTAACCACAACAAATTTAAATTAAGGCTGGTGTTTGAGGGTTCAAATAGGCCTGTCCTATTGCCTAAAGATATCCAATACCAAAACCTATATTCTTATTGTAAGAAGAAGTTTTCAATTGGAGCTGATGATAACATAAGTTTGTCATACATAGATCAATCCGAAACAATTGAGGTAATAGATGATGAAGACCTAGAATGCTTCATTAATGATTTCGTTTACAACAGTCTTCAAGATCCTAAGATGTTTATATCTATAAATAAGGTATCCAATACTTCATCTTTATTTTCAGCATATTTTGATTTAAATTTACCATATCTGGGTGAAGGCTCAACAAATACACCTGTAAATGATAAACATGGCTGGAATCTGAATACTTTCATACATAGCCCAGCCCCTCCTTCCATCCCTTTAGAGAAACCACTTTACAAGAATAACCATCCAAATATTACTCCAATTAGATATGATGTAGGACATAGATTTGATAATAAAACAACATGTGTGTATCAGATTAGTTTGAAAGCCATTATGGAAGGCTTTGAGTTCCGGGTTATTAATTCATGTAAAAAATAGGTTTAGTGTTCGTTGTGCACAAGAATGTTGTTCATGGCGTATATATACAAGGAGGTTTAAAAGCAGTATTTCTTTCTTAATAACAACCGTAAACAATTACCACACTTGCTCTAAAACACAGATTTTACCAAATCATCGTAACGCTTCAAGAACATTGATTTGTCAAATGGTTTTAAGAAAAATGAAAGATACAAGACGGGTATACATGCCTAAGGATATACAACAAGATTTTAACGTTGATTGGAAGATAGACATATCATACAAACAAGCTTGGGGGGAGACATGTTGCATTGAATCTGTTGAATGGTAGCCAAGGAGGATCATTCGAACAGCTCCCTATTTATTTTCATAATGTTAAGTTGGCAAACGAGGGGACGGTTACGCACATAGAGACTGATAAGGATGGTTGTTTCAAGATGTGCTTTATTGCTTTTGGTGTAGCTGTAAGTTTATGTTTATATTATTTAAGTACTTAAACATATCAAGAGCACACACATCTAACCTATTATTTTTTACGTCCACCAGTTGATACATAGATTTTACTAGGTTAAAAGTTTGTTTTGTCTCGACTCAACTCGAATTGACCACGGTTAAATGTGTGACTCAGTCGTTCTTGGTGTGAAAAGAAAGAAAATGTCGTTGAGTAACTTAAATAAAAATGAAAGCTTGAAAAGAATTAAACTAACAATAAAGATTTTGAAAGTAAATGACAAAGATTTAAAACTTTAATAAAAGTAAATTTGAAAAATTAAAAGTTTATAAAAATGAAATCTTGAAAATAATCTAAGACAAAACACTTAAAGAAAAATGCTAAGTAAAAATGGTGGGAAAAATAAAGGGTTTGAAAATTAAAACAGGAAAACAAATCTTGATCTAAGTCGGAATGCTCAAAACTGGAAACAATCCGGAATAAAAGTTAAGGGTCTTATACAGAATACATGATCTAGCAACAATCCGGAATATGTGTCACCAACACAATTCGGAATCCGTGTCAAAGTACTAATCCAGAATGCGTCACTACTACACAATCCGGAATGTTGGATTTTGATGCAATCCGGAATCCAAGTCTTGAGACTAATTCAGAATCCCTTGATCTCTTCACTATCCGGAATCCATAATTTTCATGTAATCCGGAATGTGGAATTTATTGCCAATCCGGAGTCCATGAAATGCTCCTTATCCGGAATGTACCATTTTGAACCAATACAGAATGTTGTTATGCACACTATTCGGAATATGCATCACACACACAATCTGGAATAACTAGTATCCTAATCTAATCCGGGATATTGGGGTTTATAAAGTCGGAATATAAACTTAATAAGCAAAAACTAATAAGCACTTTACCAAAAACTTAGCCAAACTAAATTTAGGAAAAAGCTAATAAGCCACAATTAAAAAAACTTTGAAAATACTAAATAATCAAAATATTAAAAATCAACTTTTTATAAAAATAAACTATTAAAAACACTTGATTAAAATAAGAAAATCACATAATAAGCACTAAGCACAATAAGCTAAAAACATCAAAACCATAAGAACAATCAAACAAGCACATCAATTAAACAATAAGCATAAAGATTAAACAAACTATATGAATAACCAAATCAAAACAATAGATTAAAAAACAAGAAAGGTAGAATGAGAATGATTATGAAAAACTTGAAATTAAGATGAAGATTAAAGATTCAAATACTAGATTAATGTGAAAAGCTTGAAAACATGAAAGTAAATCTAGAGAGAGAAAGTAATTAATCTACTCATACTCCTACTCTAATCTATCTAATTCTAATTAACTAACTAATCATCCAAAATGAAGCCTTAGGAGGCTATTTATAGGAGGAGGGGAGGAGTGTTGATGCTTCTCTCTTTCTCTTTGTCTTTTCGTCTTTTAATTTCTTCGTCTTTCTCGACTTTGTCTCGGGATTTGTCGAATAATAAAATGAACTTGTCTTCTAATTTTCTTCTTTTATAAGACTTGGTTCTTCGACTTCGTTAAACTTCCGTCTTTAGTCTTTTTCTTCGATAAATCTTCAGAATAAACCTTTGACTTCCGTTCTTTTTGCACTAATGATCTTTTGACTTCGTCTTTTGTCTTTTTCTTCGATAAAAGCCCGTGAAAGCCCGTGTTTTCCTTTTTCATATATTGGTCCTAAAACACAACAAAAATACAAACCACGCATAATTCCGACTTTTACGACATTAAATACACGTTTTGGCTTGGTTTTTATTATAATTAAGTGTTAAAAGGATAAGTGTTTTCACACTTATTAAATCCCCTACACTTGACCATTGCAATGCCTTCATGCAATGCATTAGTTACAAAGCAAGATTTACATTTTCCAACATAATTACCCACCTTGGCCTTTATTAAATACTAGACAATAAGGAAACTCAAAGATAGAAAATTACAAAATGTTTGAAGGATGAAACAAGTAAAGAAATCTAAGACTTACATTAGGGCTTTAGGTGTCATGAATGTTTATCATCCTCAAGTTTCACGTTCCCCATGCTAAGCTTAAAAACGAGATCATTGTTATTATAAGTTAGTAAGCTAACACTCACTCATGTGGCTCAATTATTCGCTTAGACTCCCTTATTCCTAGGTGTATCTCTTATATTTTATTGTTGTCTTGAATGGTCACGAGGATGCGTTGTTGACTTATTTCGATAGTTTATTTAGGCCAAAAATAAAGTAGGACGATTTAATCAATAGTTAGCTAAAGGACGAAATCTTTTAAAACTGCTTCTCGAAACCTCATAAAGTTCATATCTTGGCATAACTTGTTTCACGATTTGAGACCTTTCTCGGATCGATATTTGGCATTGACTTCATACTTCGAATCTTGAGAGATGATCTTGAAATAATGGTCTTCTCTTCATAATAGGAATTTATTCACTTGAAGTTTTTGAGAGATTCTTCAAACTTGGATCACGACTTCTTCATTTTTCTCCAATATTTATTTGGGATTTTGATATACAACGATGCGCCTCTAATACAAGGTTTTATCCAAGTATAAAATAATTTCGTTGTTCCAAGTCTTTTTGAATTGATTACTAGTAGAAAGTGCGACTCAGTCGTTCTTGGTGGAAAATAAAAAGGTTTGATTATCTATTTTAAGATAAATAATAAAAATGTCGTTGAGTAAATAAAAATGAAAGCTTGAAAATTTAAAACTTAAAATAAAGACTTATAAAACTTAAAAAGTAAATGATGAAAACTTTTAAAAATGTAAACTTTAAAGATTTAAACTAAAACAATACAAGTTAGAATAAAGCTAAGTAAAAAGGCGGGAAAAATTAAATTTAAATTAAAAACTGGAAATAACCAACCCTTATCCGGAATGTTATCCGGAATGCAGAAATGTTACTTATCCGGAATAATGTAAAGGGGCTTATCCGGAATATGGTTGTTGGGCAGCTTATCTGGAATATGGAAATAAAGGAGCTTATCCGGAATAATTTCTTCTTAGGCTTATTCGGAATAAAATAGGGACTTATCCGGAATGTGCAGGTCCGGAGGCTTATCCGGAATTCTTGACCGAGAGCTTATCCGCAACGAAATTAAATGCTTATCTGGAATAACGACTTCGTGTGCTTATCCGGAATATGTTCCGACTGCTTATCCGGAAAAAGGAAGTAGAGGCTTATCCAGAATACTATCCGGAATACTAGAACCAGTGATGCTTATCCGGAACACATAAAGGGGACTTATCCGGAATAATTGTTAACTAAGAGCTTATCCGGAATAAGCTATTATGAAGCTTATCCGGGAAGTGGTGGCGACTGTTATCCGGAAAAAGAGGGTTTTGTACCTCTTATCCGGAGTATAAGAGATAGACAGATTTCGGAACAAGAAAACTTAGCAATAAGCAAAAATAAGCCAAAAATCAATAAGCGCTATACCAAAAGCTAAACCAAAATGATTTTAGAAAAAGGTGAATAAGCTAGAATTTAAAAACTTTTAAACACTAAATAAGCTAGAAATCAAAAAGCACTTTTTATAAAAACTTAAACTTATTAAAAAAACTATTTTTTTAAAAACTATCAAGCATTAAGATTAAGGAAATAAGCACTTTAATATAGAAACTTTTAAGCTCAACCAAATAAGCTACATAATCAAATCATCAACAAAATTAAAATAAACTACATGATTATCAAGATTAAGCAAAAGATTAAGAAAGGTAGAATGAGAATTAAGAAAATAAGCTTGATTGATTCAAGATTAATATCAAAAGATTACAAGATTAATATAAAGATTCAATAAGTTTGAAAGGAAAATTAGAGAGAAATTAAAAACACACTTAAAAACTAAAAATTAACTACAACTACTAAAAACTAACCACCGTCCTAATGACATATTAGGAGGGTATTTATAGGAGGTGGGGAGATTAAGTGCTTAAGCTTTCTTCTTTCTTTCTTCTCGTCTCGACTCGATTTAATTTCTTTGTCTTTCTCGACGTCGTCTCGGGATTTGTCGATATAAGTTGAACTTGTCTTATAATTTTCTTCTATAATTAGACTTGAGTTCTTCGACTTCATTAAACTTCCGTCTTTAGACTTTTTCTTCGATAAATCTTCAGAATAGGCCTTGGACTTCCGTTCTTTTTGCGTTCTCGATCTTTCGACTTCGTCTTTAGTCTTTTTCTTCGATAAAAGCCCGTGATAGCCCATGTTTTCTTCCTTTTGCATCTTTTGGTCCTAAAACACAATAAAAACACAAACCACGCATAATTTTGACTTTTACGACATAAAATACACGTTTTGGTCTTGTTATTATTGGAAATAAGTGGTAAAAGGATAAGTGTTTTCACACTTATTAAATCTCCTACACTTGACCATTGCAATGTCCTCATGCAATGCATTAATTTCAAAGAACATATTACATTTCTCATCATAAATAACCCACCTTGGCCTTTATTAATGCTAAACACTAAGGAAACTAAAAGAACAAACAAGTAAGAAATCAAAGACTTACATTGGGTTTTTGGATGTCCTGAATGTTCATCATTCTCAAGTTTCATGTTCCCCATATCAAGCTTAAAAACGAGATCATTGTTATTATAAGTTAGCACACTAACACGAACTCATGTGGCCCAATTATTCACTTAGACTCCCTTATTCCTAGGTGTATCTCTTATATTTTAATATTGTCTTGAATGATCACGAGGATGCATTGTTTGACTTATTTTGATAGTTATTAAGCTGAAAATAAAGTGGGACGTTTTAATCAATGGTTAGCTAAAGGACAAAATCTTTTATAACTGCTTCTCGGGACCTCATAAGTTCATATCTTGGCATAACTCGCTTCACGATTTGAGACCTTTCTCGGACCGATATTTGGCAGCGACTTCATACTTCAAATCTTTGAGAGACGTTCTTGAAATTGTGGTCTTCTCTTCATAATAGGAATTTCTTCACTTGAAGTTTTGAGAGATTCTTCATCTTTGGACCACGACTTCTTCATTTTTCTCCAATCTTTATTTTGGACTTTGATATAAAACGATCCGCCTCCTTTTAGGACTTGGTTCTATTTATCCTCATACCTTGTTAAGGCCTTTTTGGATAGACTTCTCCATGATCTTTAGGGGAGTATTTGCTTTTCGTCGTGTATCTCGATCCTTCATATTGATTTTTGATAAATGATTCTTCACATCACTTTTGGATCTTTAGCAACAAAATATAGCCCTCGTGCCTTGTTAGGGCCTTTTCGGACTCGCCAATCTTCGCATCCCGCTTCAATAAGTTATGCCTTGGCTATGAACTCTAATTAATACCGAGCAACTTTTAAACGATCTTGTGCTAGAAGCTAAGTAACCTTTCAAATCGTACAACCTTATTTATTGCAGATAAATTTATTAGCAAGCGATGGGAGAATATGCTTATAATCAACTCACATAAATTCACGAAAGAATACCAAACTTATAATTGACTCTATCATCTCTCGTTCTCCACAATTTAAAATCTCAAGGAATGAGACTCGTGGATGCTTAGCCAATTAAATCAAAGTTTTGTGTTTTCGAGTTATCTATAGGATCTTGCAAATTCTTAGACTTTTTCAAGTTTAGAAATCGCATTATAAAGTTCCCTTTATAAACAACTCTCTAGGATCAATTATAGGAACTTGCGAAAAGTTCTTGCTCTTAACCCGTGAGAGTTGAGACTTTCGCGTTTTAAAGTTCCCTATATAAAAGCCTAGCAAAACTTGATTTAAACACGTTAAGGATACTAGCTAGAGTAAAATTAGATAAGTAAACTCAGGTTGAGTCAAAATATTCACGACTTTGAAAAATTAAAAACCACTTTATTAAACTTTTATTTTAGCAAGGAAAGTAAATAACGATAGCAAAGGAAAAATAAAAGGCCAAAATAGATCAAAAAATTTGAAAAATGTCGAATTTTTTTTATTTTCCAGTTAAAATGAGGACAAATTCATGGAAAAGCCCACTTACTTCGATAGAAGTCCCCCTACACTTGATATAAACATTGTCCTCAATGTTTAAGCATGTGGGAGTAAACTCCCCTACACTTAGGACATTGTGCACGTTGTTTAAATCTTGCTAAGGAAAGGACAACTATAATGATTTCAATGTGAACATATAAGATATGAAATATTGAATCACGACAATTTAGGATGGAACCGGGAAGACGGGAACACGGGATCACGGTTCGTCAAAAGTCATCGAGAATGGATCTTTGAAGCTTAAATCCCTGCACATTAGAAGAAACAAGACAACAAACACATACGGGTCTCCCCCTACACTTATTATGAAAACGGTAAAGGATAGATCACAGGTTGCCTCCCGAGAAGCGCTTGTTTTTGATAACCGAGTCACGAGCCTGACTCGACCCAGAACTAATTCAAGGGAAACGTTGTGAGGGATGGAATCATCTCATGAGAGATGTCCTCACCAAAGTACAACTTCACGCGCTAGCCATTCACCTTAAAATTGGGCCCATTTGGCTGAGAAAGCTCAATGGTGCCATATGGGAAGACTTTGGCGACGGTGAATGGACCAGACCAGCGGCTCTTTAGCTTTCCCTAGAAGATCTTCAACCGAGAGTTAAAAAGTAAAACTTGATCACCAACGTGGAATTCTCGGTTCTTAATCCTTGAATCATGGATGATCTTGGTCTTCTCCTTGTAGATCAATGAGTTCTCATAACCCTCATTCCTTAGTTCGTTGAGCTCATTGAGTTGAATCTTCCGAAGATCGCCGGCTTTGTTGATGTCGAAGTTAGCCCACTTCAAGGCCCAGTATGCCTTATGTTCCAGCTCGATAGGGAGGTGGCATGCTTTCCCGTACACAAGACGATAAGGTGTACAACCAATCGGGGTCTTATAAGCGGTACGGAAGGCCCACAAAGCATCATCTAACTTATCGGCCCACGAGGCACGATGCTCTCCCACAGTACGCTCAAGAATTCGCTTCAGTCCACGGTTAGATATCTCGGCTTGACCATTTGTTTGAGGATGATAAGCGGTGGAAAGACGATGATTGACACCGTACTTAGCCATGACTCTAGCAAATTGATCATTGCAAAAATGAGTCCCGCGGTCACTGATTATAGCACGAGGAACACAAAATCGAGCAAAAAGCTGCTTCAGAAAGTTAACAACCACCCTCGCATCGTTCATGGGGAGAGCCTTAGCTTCAACCCATTTAGAAACGTAGTCAACGGCTACGAGGATGTACTTGTTCCCTTTAGATGATGGAAATGGCCCCATAAAGTCGATGCCCCATACGTCAAAGATTTCACATTCTTGTATGAAATTTTGAGGCATCTCATCTTTTTATGTGTGATCTTGCCTTTTATTTGGCAAGCATCACAACGTTTAACCATTTCGTGAGCGTCACGGTAAATGGTGGGCCAATAGAATCCAGAGTCGAACACTTTCTTCGCGGTATAATTTGGACCAAAATGACCACCAGAGGTCCTTTATGGCAAGCTTCAAGAATTTCTAAAGCTGCGGGTCCATCAACACATCGGCGAATAATCAGATCAGCACATTGCTTGAAGAGATAAGGGTCACCCCAAAAGCAAGTCTTAATATCTTTAAAGAACTTCTTCTTTTGTTGGGATGTTAACCCTTCGATAAGGATACCACCCGCTAAGTAGTTTACAATGTCCGCAAACCACGGGGTGTCATCAAGATTGGAATTGATAGACATTAAGGTCTCAAGGGGAAAAGAGTCATTGATCTCTTGGTTCGGATGATCCCCTTGATACGGATCCTCAAGTCTAGTTAGATGATCCGCGGCTAGGTTTTCGGCTCCCTTCTTGTCACGAATTTTGATTTTAAATTCTTGAAGGAGCAAAACCCAACGAAGAAGTCTTGGCTTAGAATCTTGCTTAGTCAACAAGTACTTCAACGCGGAATGATCGGTGTACACGATTGTGGTGGAAAGAACAAGATAGGGGCGGAACTTCTCAAAATCATACACTACAGCTAAAAGCTCTTTTTCGGTAGTGGTATAATGCAATTGAGCCCCCGTCATTGTCTTGCTAGCATAGTGAATTGGTTGGAAGTGTTTGTTCACTCTTTGGCCCAAAACCGCTCCAATAGAAAAGTCGCTAGCATCACACATCAATTCAAAAGGTAGCTCCCAATTAGATGTAACCAAGACCGGTGCCTTAGTTAGCTTATCCTTAAGAAGATTGAAGGATTCAAGACACTCTTTAGAAAAGATAAAAGGAGTATCTTTTTCCAAGAGGTGGGTCATCGGGCGAGCGATTTTAGAAAAATCTTGAATGAATCGACGATAGAAGCCCGCATGACCAAGGAAACTTCTCACAACCTTCACGGTTGAAGGTGGATGTAATTTGGCTATGACATCCACTTTAGCACGGTCCACTTCAAGACCGGCTTTTGAGATTTTATGTCCTAGCACAATGCCTTCTTTTACCATGAAATGGCATTTTCCCAATTTAGAACAAGGCGAGTGTCTTCACACCGCTTAAGCATGCGTTCCAAATTGGCAAGGCAATGAGAGAAAGAATCACCATAGACCGAGAAATCATCCATGAAGACTTCCATAGTTTCTTCAACCATGTCATGGAAGATAGCCATCATACACCTTTGGAATGTCCCGGGAGCTTTGCATAAGCCGAAAGGCATTCTTTTATAAGCAAATGTTCCATAAGGACAAGTGAATGTGGTTTTCTCTTGGTCTTTGGGATCGATGGGAATTTGAAAATACTCGGAGAAAACGTCTAAGAAGCAGTAATAGTCATTACCCGCTAGACGTTCAAGCATTTGGTCCATAAAAGGAAGGGGAAAATGATCCTTTCTCTTAGCATCATTGAGTTTGCGATAGCCTATTCAAACTCTCCACCATGTAACGAGACGAGTAGGAATCAACTCGTTGTTTTCATTGGGCACAACGGTGATTCCGCCTTTCTTAGGCACACAATGGACGGGACTAACCCACGGTGAATCCGAGATAGGGTAGATCATTCCCGCATCAAGAAGTTTGATAACCTCTTTTTTGATAACGTCATGGATCTTGGGATTCACCCTTCTTTGGCTTTGAATAGTGGGTTTAAAGTCGTCCTCCATGAGAATTTTATGTGTGCAAAAGTGAGGATCAATTCCACGAATATCGGAGATTTTCCAAGCAATCGCTTTCTTGTGATTCTTTAGCACGGCGATAAGTCGGGATTTTTCTTCTTCTTTCAATTCCTTTGCGATGATGACGGGTGACTTCTTATTGTCTTCAAGGAAAACGTACTCGAGATGAGACGGCGGATCCTTAAGCTCTAAATCCGGAGGATTTTCGATGGAAGGCGTAGTCAAATTCGGATCATCGATAGAGATATCCTTAGGAGATGGTGGAGAAGTATGGTCCTCATTGAGAAGTTTCTCAATGGTACAAATGTCTTCATCCCAATTGGAGGGAGAATCGTCATATTGCAAGTCCACATCTCCCAAGGTTGCTTCAAATTCTTCCAAGATGAAATCACTTTCTCCAAATGGAGTTAGTGATGGAGCAATAGAGGCAACGGTCTCAACAATGGGTAGAGAAGAAGAACTACTTTTACAAGCGTCTTTAAAATGTTCTTCACAAGCCTCATCAAGAACATCAATGAAATTAACGCTCTCGTTTTCAGAAGGCTGCTTAGAAAGTTTACCCATGTTGAAGACGATTTTATCGTCACCAACTCTCATGATTAATTCGCCCGCGGCTACATTAATGAGAGTGCGACCGGTCCTCAAGAATGGACGTCCAACGATTAATGGAACACGGGGTCCATCACGTAGTCAATGACAACAAAATCCACCGGAAAGGTGAATTTTTCGACACCGACAAAGACATCTTCGGCTATCCCCACTGGATAAGCAACCGTACGGTTAGCTAATTCCAAAGTCATTCGTGTAGGGACTAGCTCGGGTAGAGATAATTGTTTCCAAACACTTAATGGCATTAAGTTTATACTAGCACCTAGATCGGCTAGGGCCATATAATTCTCTACCCCAGGGAAGTTGCAAGGAATGAGAAAACGACCCGGATCA
Source organism: Glebionis coronaria (assembly GCA_025667525.1). Lineage (NCBI taxonomy): Eukaryota > Viridiplantae > Streptophyta > Magnoliopsida > Asterales > Asteraceae > Glebionis > Glebionis coronaria. The sequence goes on from CM046881.1 coordinate 219,674,873, forward strand.
CCAAGTTTGGTGGGTAATTTCCTTAAGAGCACTGCGGAGCAATTCTCGTTAAGTTGGGTCTGAGCGATGTCAAGAAGTTTCCCCTTATCACTGAGAAGATCTTTAAACATTTTAGCATATGTGGGTATGTGAGCGAGAGCCTCAGCAAAGGAGATATTGAAATTCAGTTGTTTAAACATTTTAAGAAAGTTAGAAACCTGAATATCATCCTTGCTCTTCAATTTCTCTTTCCTCAACCTTGAGGGATAAGGTATATTGGGTTGAGATGAAGGCTTTGGAATGGAAGTCTCACTCACATCCTTGGGTGGTGGAGGGATGGAAGTAGAAGGCGGTGGAATTGGAGAAGTAAAAGTTGGAGGAATTGGAGAAGTAGAAGTTGGAGGAATTGGAGAAGGGGACTCGTTTTCCTTTGTCACAATCACTGGTGTAGGTGTAGGAAGCTCGGGTTCCTTTAAACCTTTTCCACTTTGAGTGGTGATTGCTTTCATCTCCCCTCTTGTATTAGCAACGGTGTTACTCGGAAGAGAACCAGAACCAGAGGCTTGATTACTTAGGAAGAAACTAGCCATCATGTTCCTTAAGTCATTCGTTTGACTTTCCAAAGAGTTTCGCATATCGGCTCGAAGATCATTCCCTTGTTTCACCATATCTGCTTTCATGTTGGCCATTTCCCGCTGAAGATTTTGCACTATCACATCATTAGTCCTCATGTAAGAGTCAATCTCTTGATTTTATGTGGTGGGTTGGTTGGGAGGAAGAGCATGGTAGGCAGGTGGTTTATAAGCGGGTGGTTGGTGAACTTGATTGTTTCTTTGAGGTGGATATGGGTTTCTTTGGGTTTGATATTGATTTGGAGCTCGAGGTTGGTTTTGATTGTTGCGATTAAGGTTGTTTGGGTTTTGTGGTGGGAAACCGGGGGGTGAAAGAAAGTTGTTTGAGCGATAGCTGAGCAAATTACGATCACCTTCAGCACGACGATAAGTCGGGATTTTTCTTTTTCTTTCAAGTCCTTTGCGATGATGACGGGTGACTTGTTATTGTCTTCAAGGAAAACGTACTCGAGATGAGACGGAAGATCCTTAAGCTCTAAATCCGGAGGATTTTCGATGGAAGGTGTAGTCAAATTCGGATCATCAATAGAGATATCCTTAGGAGTTGGTGGAGAAGTATGGTCCTCATTGAGAAGTTTCTCAATGGTACAAATGTCTTCATCCCAACTGGAGGGAGAATCGTCATATTGCAAGTCCACATCTCCCAAAGTTGCTTCAAATTCTTTCAAGATGAAATCACTTTCTCCAAATGGAGTTAGTGATGGAGCAATAGAGGCAACAGTCTCAACAATAGGTAGAGAAGAAGAACCACTTTTACAAGCGTCTTTGAAATGTTCTTCACAAGCCTCATCAAGAACGTCAATGAAATTAACGCTCTCGTTTTCAGAAGGCTGCTTAGAAAGTTTACCCATGTTGAAGACGATTTTATCGTCACCAACTCTCACGATTAATTCGCCCGCGGCTACCTCAATGAGAGTGCGACCGGTCCTCAAGAATGGACGTCCAACGATTAATGGAACACGGGGGTACATCTCGTAGTCAACGACAACAAAATCCGCTGGAAAGGTGAATTTGTCGACACCGACGAAGACATCTTCGGCTATCCCTACTGGATAAGCAACCGTACGGTTAGCTAATTCCAAAGTCATTCGTGTAGGGACTAGCTCGGGTAGAGATAATTGTTTCCAAACACTTAATGGCATTAAGTCTATACTAGCACCTAGATCGGCTAGGGCCATACAATTTTCTACCCCGGGGAAGTTGCAAGGAATGAGAAAATGACCCGGATCACCAAGTTTGGTGGGTAATTTCCTTAAGAGCACTGCGGAGCAACTCTCGTTAAGTTGGGTCTGAGCGATGTCAAGAAGTTTCTCCTTATCACTGAGAAGATCTTTAAACATTTTAGCATATTTAGGTATGTGAGCGAGAGCCTCAGCAAAGGAGATATTGAAATTCAGTTGTTTAAACATTTTAAGAAAGTTAGAAACCTGAATATCATCCTTGTTCTTCAATTTCTCTTTCCTCAACCTTGAGGGATAAGGTATATTGGGTTGAGATGAAGGCTTTGGAATGGAAGTCTCACTCACATCCTTGGGTGGTGGAGGGGTGGAAGTAGAAGGAGGTGGAATTGGAGAAGTAAAAGTTGGAGGAATTGGAGAAGTAGAAGTTGGAGGAATTGGAGAAGGGGACTCGTTTTCCTTTGTCACAATCACCGGTGTAGGTGTAGGAAGCTCGGGTTCCTTTAAACCTTTTCCACTTCGAGTGGTGATTGATTTCATCTCCCCTCTTGTATTAGCAACGGTGTTACTCGGAAGAGAACCAGAACCAGAGGCTTGATTACTTGGGAAGAAACTAGCCATCATGTTCCTTAAGTCATTCGTTTGACTTTCCAAAGAGTTTCGCATATCGGCTCGAAGATCATTCCCTTGTTTCACCATATCTGCTTTCATGTTGGCCATTTCCCGCTGAAGATTTTGCACTATCACATCATTAGTCCTCATGTAAGTGTCAATCTCTTGATTATATGTGGTGGGTTGGTTGGGAGGAAGAGCATGGTAGGCAGGTGGTTGATAAGCGGGTGGTTGGTGAACTTGATTGTTTCTTTGAGGTGTATATGGGTTTCTTTGGGTTTGATATTGATTTGGAGCTCGAGGTTGGTTTTGATTGTTGCGATTGAGGTTGTTTGGGTTTTGTGGTAGGAAACCGGGTGGTGAAAGAAAGTTGTTTGAGCGATAGCTGAGCAAATTACGATCACCTTCAGCACGACGATAAGTCGGGATTTTTCTTTTTCTTTCAAGTCCTTTGCGATGATGACGGGTGACTTGTTATTGTCTTCAAGGAAAACGTACTCGAGATGAGACGGCAGATCCTTAAGCTCTAAATCCAGAGGATTTTCGATGGAAGGCCTAGTCAAATTCGGATCATCAATAGAGATATCCTTAGGAGATGGTGGAGAAGTATGGTCCTCATTGAGAAGTTTCTCAATGGTACAAATGTCTTCATCCCAATTGGAGGGAGAATCGTCATATTGCAAGTCCACATCTCCCAAAGTTGCTTCAAATTCTTTCAAGATGAAATAACTTTCTCCAAATGGAGTTAGTGATGGAGCAATAGAGGCAACAGTCTCAACAATGGGTAGAGAAGAAGAACCACTTTTACAAGCGTCTTTGAAATGTTCTTCACAAGCCTCATCAAGAACGTCAATGAAATTAACGCTCTCGTTTTTAGAAGGCTGCTTAGAAAGTTTACCCATGTTGAAGACGATTTTATCGTCACCAACTCTCATGATTAATTCGCCCGTGGCTACCTCAATGAGAGTGCGACCGGTCCTCAAGAATGGACGTCCAACGATTAATGGAACACGGGGGTACATCTCGTAGTCAATGACAACAAAATCCGCTGGAAAGGTGAATTTGTCGACACCGACGAAGACATCTTCGGCTATCCCTACTGGATAAGCAACCGTACGGTTAGCTAATTCCAAAGTCATTCGTGTAGGGACTAGCTCGGGTAGAGATAATTGTTTCCAAACACTTAATGGCATTAAGTTTATACTAGCACCTAGATCGGCTAGGGCCATACAATTTTCTACCCCGGGGAAGTTGCAAGGAATGAGAAAACGACCCGGATCACCAAGTTTGGTGGGTATATTCCTTAAGAGCACTGCGGAGCAACTCTCGTTAAGTTGGGTCTGAGCGATGTCAAGAAGTTTCTCCTTATCACTGAGAAGATCTTTAAACATTTTAGCATATTTGGGTATGTGAGCGAGAGCCTCAGCAAAGGAGATATTGAAATTCAGTTGTTTAAACATTTTAAGAAAGTTAGAAACCTGAATATCATCCGTGTTCTTCAATTTCTCTTTCCTCAACCTTGAGGGATAAGGTATATTGGGTTGAGATGAAGGCTTTGGAATGGAAGTCTCACTCACATCCTTGGGTGGTGGAGGGGTGGAAGTAGAAGGCGGTGGAATTGGAGAAGTAAAAGTTGGAGGAATTGGAGAAGTAGAAGTTGGAGGAATTGGAGAAGGGGAATCGTTTTCCTTTGTCACAATCACCGGTGTAGGTGTAGGAAGCTCGAGTTCCTTTAAACCTTTTCCACTTCGAGTGGTGATTGCTTTCATCTCTCCTCTTGTATTAGCAACGATGTTACTCGGAAGAGAACCAGAACCAGAGGCTTGATTACTTGGGAAGAAACTAGCCATCATGTTCCTTAAGTCATTCGTTAGACTTTCCAAAGAGTTTCGCATATCGGCTCGAAGATCATTCCCTTGTTTTACCATATCTGCTTTCATGTTGGCCATTTCTCGCTGAAGATTTTGCACTATCACATCATTAGTCCTCATGTAAGTGTCAACCTATTGATTATATGTGGTGGGTTGGTTGGGAGGAAGAGCATGGTAGGCAGGTGGTCGATAAGCGGGTGGTTGGTGAACTTGATTGTTTCTTTGAGGTGGATATGGGTTTCTTTGGGTTTGATATTGATTTGGAGCTTGAGGTTGGTTTTGATTGTTGCGATTGAGGTTGTTTGGGTTTTGTGGTGGGAAACCGGGTGGTGAAAGAAAGTTGTTTGAGCGATAGCTGAGCAAATTACGATCACCTTGAGGACGTGCTTGATAGCCTTCTGTAGAAAAGTTACCGTTGGCGGCATACACATTTTCCGGATTGTCATGAGTCGAAGGACAATAGGTGTATGAGTGATATCCCCCGCATATTTCACATGATTGAATCAAAGCATTAACTTGAGCATTGATAGCTTTGGTGTTGTTAGCGGTTTGGAGAGGAAGTGTTTCAACAAGCGTAGTAAGCTTATCAATTCTCTTGTCGCTCTCATTAGTGCTAGCACTAGCAACATTAGTCCGAATACTCTTGGTTTGCACTCTAGACTTGTTCTCAATAATATCCCAAGCGGCATTAGAAGACTTAACCAAAATGTTACCCCCCGAGGCACTATTTAGTGAATCTTGGTTATTCATGCTTAACCCATTGTAAAAAGTATTTATTTGATGTACTTTTGTGAAACCATGTTGTGGACACTTTCTTAAAAGTTCCTTAAAACGGTCCCAAGATTCACTAAATGTCTCACCGTACTTTTGTTCAAATGTAATGATTTCATTCCGCAAAGCAGTAGTACGTGAGGGTGGGAAAAAGTAGTTAATGAACTTGGTCTCTAAATTCGTCCATGTAAGAATACTTTGTGGCAGTTCCTTATCAAGCCAATTCCGAGCTTGTCCCTCTAAGGAGAAAGGAAAAAGTTCCAAGCGAATCACTTCTTATGAAACCCCATTATACTTAACCGTATTGGTGAGTTGAAGAAACCTTTTTATATGGTCATGAGGATCATCAAGCGAACGCCCTAAGAAAGGTTGAGCAGAGACCATTTGAATAAAGCCGGATTTGAGCTCAAAATTGTTGGCTCCAATCTCGGGTATGACAATAGCATCGGTATTGCCCTCTACGTGCGATTGCAAAAGCTCGATCATTGGTTGATTGTCCATGGTGACAATAGGTGGAGTAATGACTTCGGCTGGAGCTGCTTTCTTCTTACGAGCACGGGTACGCATACACACCTGCAAAAGAAAAAGGAAAATAGACAAGAAATATTTTTGGCTTTTTTATGTGTTTCTATTTTTTTGAATTTTTGAAAATTTTTAATTTTTTAGGATTTTTGAAAATTTTTGGCAAGAAAAATAACGTTCAAAAGTGAAGGGATCCCAAAATCCAACGCGTCTCTCACTAAAAACCGTTAATCTTAACGAAAAGAGCCGGCAGCGGCGCCATTTAATACAAGGTTTTATCCAAGTATAAAATAATTTCGTTGTTCCAAGTCTTTTCGAATTGATTACTAGTAGAAAGTGCGACTCAGTCGTTCTTGGTGGAAAATAAAAAGGTTTGATTATCTATTTTAAGCTAAATAATAAAAATGTCGTTGAGTAAATAAAAATGAAAGCTTGAAAATTTAAAACTTAAAATAAATACTTATAAAAATTAAAAAGTAAATGATGAAAACTTTTAAAAATGTAAACTTTAAAGATTTAAACTAAAACAATACAAGTTAGAATAAAGCTAAGTAAAAAGGCGGGAAAAATAAAATTTAAATTAAAAACTGGAAATAACCAACCCTTATCCGGAATGTTATCCGGAATGCAGAAATGTTACTTATCCGGAATAATGTAAAGGGGCTTATCCGGAATATGGTTGTTGGGCAGCTTATCCGGAATATGGAAATAAAGGAGCTTATCCGGAATAAAATGGGGACTTATCCGGAATGTGCAGGTCCGGAGGCTTATCCGAAATTCTTGACCGAGAGCTTATCCGCAACGAAATAAAATGCTTATCCGGAATAACGACTTCGTGTGCTTATCCGGAATATGTTCCGACTGCTTATCCGGAAAAAGGAAGTAGAGGCTTATCCGGAATACTATCCGGAATACTAGAACTAGTGATGCTTATCCGCAACACATAAAGGGGACTTATCCGGAATAATTGTTAACTAAGAGCTTATCCGGAATAAGCTATTATGAAGCTTATCCGGGAAGTGGTGGCGACTGTTATCCGGAAAAAGAGGGTTTTGTACCTCTTATCCGGAGTATAGGAGAGACAGATTTCGGAACAAGAAAACTTAGCAATAAGCAAAAATAAGCCAAAAATCAATAAGCACTATACCAAAAGCTAAACCAAAATGATTTTAGAAAAAAGGTGAATAAGCTAGAATTTAAAAACTTTTAAACACTAAATAAGCTAGAAATCAAAAAGCACTTTTTATAAAAACTTAAACTTATTAAAAAAACTATTTTTTTTAAAACTATTAAGCATTAAGATTAAGGAAATAAGCACTTTAATACAGAAACTTTTAAGCTCAACCAAATAAGCTACACAATCAAATCATCAACAAAATTAAAATAAACTCAATGATTATCAAGATTAAGAAAAAGATTAAGAAAAGTAGAATGAGAACTAAGAAATAAGCTTGATTGATTCAAGATTAATATCAAAAGATTACAAGATTAATGTAAAGATTCAATAAGTTTGAAAGGAAAACTAGAGAGAAATTAAAAACACACTTAAAAACTAAAAATTAACTACAACTACTAAAAACTAACCACCCTCCTAATGACATATTAGGAGGGTATTTATAGGAGGTGGGGAGATTAAGTGCTTAAGCTTTCTTCTTTCTTTCTTCTCGTCTCGACTGGATTTAATTTCTTTGTCTTTCTCGACGTCGTCTCGGGATTTGTCGATATAAGTTGAACTTGTCTTATAATTTTCTTCTATAACTAGACTTGAGTTCTTCGACTTCATTAAACTTCCGTCTTTAGACTTTTTCTTCGATAAATCTTGAGAATAGGCCTTGGACTTCCGTTCTTTTTGCATGCTCGATGTTTCGACTTCGTCTTTAGTCTTTTTCTTCGATAAAAGCCCGTGATAGCCCATGTTTTCTTCCTTTTGCAACTTTTGGTCCTAAAACACAATAAAAACACAACCACGCATAATTCCGACTTTTACGACATAAAATACACGTTTTGGTCTTGTTATTATTGGAAATAAGTGGTAAAAGGATAAGTGTTTTCGCACTTATTAGCCTCCTTTTAGGACTTGGATCTATTTATCCTCATACCTTGTTAGGGCCTTTTCGGATAGACTTCTCCATCATCTTTAGATGAGTATTTTCTTTTGGTCGTGTGTCTCGATCCTTCATATTGATTTTTGATAAATGATTCTTCACATCACTTTGGATCTTTAGCAACAAAATGTAGCCCTCATGCCTTGTTAGGACCTTTTCGGACTCACCAATCTTCGCATCCTGCTTCAATAACTTATGCCTTGGCTATGAACTCTAATTAATACCGAGCAACTTTTAAATGATCTTGTGCTAGAAGCTAAGTAACTTTTCAAATCGTACAACCTTACTTATTGCAATATTTTATTAACAAGCGATGGGAGAAGAAGCTTAAAAAGCTCATAACTAACTCACATAAATTCATGAAAGAATTCCAAACTTATAATTGACTCTATCATTTCTCGTTCTCCACAATTTAAAATCTCAAGGAATGAGACTCGTGGATGCTTGGCCAATTAAATCAAAGTTTTGGGTTTTCAAGTCATCTATAGGATCTTGCAACTTCTTAGACTTTTCAAGTTTAGAATTTGCATTTTAAAGTTCCCTTGATAAACGACTTTCTAGGATCAATTATAGGAACTTGCGAAAAGTTCTTGTTCTTAACCCATATGAGTTAAGACTTTCGCGTTTTAAAGTTCCCTATATAAAAGTCTAGCAAAACTTGATTTAAACACGTTAAGGATACTAGCTAGAGTAAACTCAAATAAGTAAACTCGGGTCGAGTCAAAAGATTCATGATGGGCCTAATATATCAAAGATATCTAAACTCATTAAAACCATTTTAACAAAATTTATTCTAGCAAAAATAACGATAACAAAGGAAAATACTAATAGGCCAAAATAGATCAAAAAATTTGAAAAATGTTGAAAAATCAATTTTCCGGTTAAAATGAGGACATATTCATGGAAAAGCCCACTTAACTTCTGTTGGTCCACGAATCTTGTGCAAGCATATAATCAATAAGGATAAATGAAGAACATTTGCACAATTAAACCAATTGACTACCTAATAACACAAACTTGTACTTTTCATCATATGTATATCTTATTAATAATGAATCAACAAATATACAAGACTTGCCCGGTTGTTTGCAGAATAACAACCGCGCGATGAATGACAAACTAAACTCCCATGTTCATAGCTAGCTAACCATATGAAACAATAGGAGGATGAAACCCCTATCCACTAAAGTGTTACATGTGTGTTTTCTGTGGTGGGAATCATTGACAATTCTATTACAAGGACCATATATATATAGTGGGGTGTGAAGCTTCCTTGAGAAGCTTTTACTAAAATACAAGTAATCACCTTGTAGTCTTCTACTAATACTTAAGACAGACACTTCAGACACTTCTTCAGGTCTTTTAACATCTTTAGGTCTTGTAATAAGTAATAGTCTTGAGGAGTTAGCAAGCTATTATGTCATCACTTACTAACTCCATCATCCTTGATTCTTTGCACACTTACTGAGATCCGCCTCAGCTAATGACGAGTCTATCTCGTAGATTCTAAATAACTCTAAAGAATGACACACTGAACTTATAACATACGAAGTTCAGTGACTAACACTACTTAGGATACTTTACATCCAAATCCTGTGCAAGGGACAAATCAGGCACTGAATTGGCGAAAAAATCTCCCCCCTATTTGGATAGAAAAGTAGCCTAAGTTAAATAGAAGTAAGTGAGCATAAAGGCTTCTTCTTACCTGCTATATTACAACAAAGTATACCAAGAATAACTAGCTTCACTAGTTCAAGTCATCCGCTAACTTGTATCGTCTTGTCCCTGTTGTAGTTGTTACTAAGCTTATACAATCTCTGATCTTGTATAATGAAAACTTGAACAAACTCCCTGATGCTTATATAGTAGAACCCCGCAATGACTACTTCACTTCGGTTAAGAGTGGAGTGTATATATGCCTGTTCGTTACATATCATATGACCTCCACTAGCATATATAAAGTGTGGCATATTCTATCAACTAAGATCTGGAGTTCATTTACCTTTAAACAGCGGAGTGGTTAATGGTTGATGCAGAAACCATAATAGATCATAGAGTAAGCTCAACAACCCATCTTCAGCGACTTGGCTCAATCAGCCATATATGTAAACATGTAAGTCCTTGAAGGTTGTTTGTTGTGATGTATGATAGTGTGTATGTATCGTGAGTAAACTTGATGTTTCTTCACATAAACGCAAGTTTACTTCCGTCCTCGTTTCTCTCCCCCTCAAAATTTGCTAGGGAACCAAGCAACTTTTGACCGGCTACACACTATTACACAATCATAGTGTGATGGTGTTCATCTCGCCTGAAGTAGAACTCCCCTAAATTTCATCCTATCAAACACCTGATGTTATCAACCATCAACCCCTGTATAATGTATTACTGTTTCCCAATTCCCTGTGTACTTTGAACAACCTGGTTTCTCAAAAACTTTGCGGCTGGGGTAACAACGAATGGAGTCACAGCGGCAGGGGGATTCTCCGGTTCGATTCCCAGTTTGAATGGAGTCCCCAGTTCGATTCCCAGTTCGATTCTCCACCGTTTCTTGGTTTCTTGGCGACTCCCCTAATTTGTCCCTTGCACAGGATTTGGAAGTAAAGTATCCTAAGTAGTGTTAGTCACTGAACTTCGTATGTTATAAGTTCAGTGTGTCATTCTTTAGAGTTCTTTAGAGTCTACGAGATAGACTCGTTATTGTTGATAACAAACTTAGATCGATTTAGCTTTGTGTTAACGAGATTAAATCAAGTTTAACACGTAGAGAAACTTTGTTGTATTGAACAAACTAAGTGTTATGCGGAATTTAACACTTAGAACAAAGAACAAAACAAAGTAAACCAAACTTTCACTTTGATTAATAATATCAATGAATGATTACAATGAAAGTGTTATGAGATATATGGAAGATATGTGTGAAAGGGATGTGTCTTATGTCTAACCCTAAGGCCTTCCTTTATAGGTTTAAGGAGCCTTGTACAAAAAGCTAAGATCAACTATTTTAGGAAGAGACACAAGATAAACATACTCAAATAACTTATTGACTAAATCTTTTAAACATTTAAGAATATATTCTGAATTTTTATCTTCATATTTTGTCCACCATCTTGAAGAATTCATAATTGGCATATTTAGTCCATGTCTTTGTATTAAGATTCTTCTTGTCAACTCCTTGATAATTCTTATCAGTGTCTCACCTGTCAGCGCCTCAATTCTTCTTGTCAGCGTCTGAAATCCCTTTGTCAGCGTCTGAGAGACTTAGTTAATTTTATTCCCAACACATCCTCCCCTAAACTTGATATCTACTCTAGTAATCAAGTTTCTGAATAAAATAAAACATACAAAGAGGATTCTTACAAATATACTTATCCCTAAATTTGAGTAATAATAAATCTCGAAAAGTCAATCACTCAAATCACTTGTATAGTCAGCCTTCACTTGGTCTTAATCATCTTCAGCACCTGTAGAGTCTTTGGAGCTTTCTTTATTACTTTTGTCACTCAAATTCGATTGCTCCTCCCATTTTTAAGACTCCTCTCCAAGATCAATATACAAGGACGGAACCAAGAACATCCTCCTTGTATCAGCTTCCAAAACAACAAGTCTATCAGTTCAACACAGTGATCCTTGACAATTTGTACCATTTCTGTATTATGCTTTTACAAGCTAATACAGATTTTCGTCAATTCCATTAATGTCAAAGGTTTCATACTGTCCTTATCCACATTCGGGAAATGAATCCTCAATGTTGATTCATAGGACATGGGGATGGACTTACTGACGATAAGACTAACTTGACCTGCATTAAAGCTTGTGCCAATAGTCTCAGCCATCTCCATAACACTATACACCCTTGTGAAAGTGATATCTGCTGCTACTAGATGTTAATCACTAGGAAAGACATCTCAATGATCATTAGGCTCTCAGATATCCAAAAATTTGAAAAATTAAAGGGTTATGAAACATTTTGGGACTATAAAGAAGTTTATCAATGACACCAGCTAAGATGTCATAGCATAAAATGGACTTGCGAATGGAAAACTTTAGGTAGAGCATAAACAAAGGTCACAATCCTAAGGAAATTAACTAGTCTCTAGTAAGCAAGAGTGACAAACACTGTTCATGCATACACTCATGCAAGAGCATGATAGACACACATGAACTCTAGAGTCCTTTGTTCACAAATTCCCCAAAGAGAAAGTTAACTCATATAAAACCTTTGCAACTCCCCAAGTAACCCAAACATATACCCAAAGTCTCCCAACCGACCAAACCCAAATCTAGGTTAAACGTCTTGGCAGCATGCACAGTATATCAACTTTGCATGCTACAGTGCCTCACGAATTAGAAAACTAAATCGTACTCACCAGTGGACACAATCTAGACTTGTGCAAGAGTGCTCTAAGAGTACCCAAAAACCTAGAGGTTTACCTCCCCTTAACAAAAGCATACAAATCATTATATGTGAAGAAGCAAAATTTTATCTCAAGATAGGAATGTAAACACTCCAACCATCATAACTAAAAGTTTGCAATTCTGTATCCATCCAAATGTAGCTCAACATTCCTGCATAGTTAGACAAAAACCACAAAAACACACCAACAGAGGCTACCCTTTCCCACAATAATGGGTAGAGATAACATGTCAATGGATAAAAATAATAACAGTGGAAAGACCAACAATGCATGTTCATTGAGCATCTACTATCCTAATATCCTTGATCATTAACCTGCTTTTGGATAGTCTGCTCAAAAAGAAAACAAACTAGTTTTCCTTGGAGATCCAAGCCTTGTCAGAATTGGATCTATCTAGTTGTTTATCTAGAAAGGTCTTATTCTTTACCACAAATCCTTGTTCATCCCTTTGTGCCCTAAACACCCAACTTGTTCCAATGAGACTAGTAATGACCTTCTCAAGATATTTAAATCTATTCCAAGTCATTGAAATACCATTAAAATTAGAGTTTTGCTCTTGTTTAGGTTTCCAAGTTAAGTAGGATGATGCTTTAGACACTTGACCCTTATTAACCAAGTATCTTTGTTTATATGGTCTAAAATAAGGTCTCATACCAAACTTAGAGCTGTCAACACTGCATTTGTGCTTGTTAGCGTTGAATTTGTTTCTGTCAGCACTGAATTTGTTCTTGTCAGCACTGAATTTGTTCTTGTCAGCGCCCAAATTAGGGTTTGCTACAAGAACATACTGTCTGTTTGACCAAGTGTTGGTCTTTTGAAAGGGTCTTTGTCCATGGGTATTAGCTGCCTTAGAGAAGAAAGGAGTTGGTCTAGTAGCCTATGGTCTAGTGTGGACAAAAGGTCTATGGTTGACATTGGATGACCTATTATCAGCGAATGAATTGTATTAACTCACACAATTATAGGCCAAATGTGAGAAGCTTCCACATTAGTAACAAGCCTTTTTGGACACAAACTTAGGCTTAGACTGATAAAACCCTGTCCCATTAACACTTGCTTGGCTTTTGAGTTTCCTAGGTTTCCTATACATTTCAGCGTATTTAACACTAGGTTGTTTCTTAATTGGGGAGCCAAGATTAACAGCTTTTCCAGTGATAGGATTGGTCACAGTGATAGGTGTAGATACTACTGGACTCTCAATGGGTGTAGGCACAAATGGACTCTCACTAAGCATCCCACCCTTAACAAACAAAGTGGGGTTAGCCTTCTTCCACTCTTCTAGGTCAATAACCTTTTGTTGATATTCCTCAACTGGAGAAAGAACTCTAGGTGGAGGAATAAATTCCTCTTCTTGGAGTTCTGGAATACCAGTCCAAGAGAGATCCTTTCTATGGACACCATAGAAGTTCCCAGTAGGTGGTGGAATGGTAACATATTCTTTCAACCCAATCCCAGACATATCCCTAGAGTCTCTTTGTTCACTGACACACTTTTCTAGGGTTTGGCTAGCTTTATCAAACTTTTGAATCTTAAGCCCTACATTCTCTTTATCTTTAATGGCGTCATCTAACTTAGCTTGTAAAACACCATAGGCTCTCTCCATGATGTTTCTGACATTAATACTAGCATTCAAATCATGAGTTAAAATATTAATTTGATCTTTTAGGTCAAACTCCATTTTCTTATACTCAGACACAGTCTTTTCGGTTTCAACAAGTGCCACTTGATAATTTAAAAGTTTAACTCTTACGTCTAAAACATCTGATTTCAATTTTAAAACTTCTTTATTAAGTCTTTCAGTATTTAACCTACAAGAAGAGTCATCACATACCTCATTATCAGAACATGAAGAAGAATTAGAACTTGTGGAACTTGAAGTAGACGTGGCCTTAACTGAAAACATCATCAGATTCTTCTTCACCTTCTTCCTTAGCCTGGTTCACCTCACGATCTTGGATTTCGTTCTTCAAATCAAAGTTTCTCAACAAGCTCTGATACCACTTGTTGATCCCAAACTTAGATCGATTTAGCTTTGTGTTAACGAGATCAAATCAAGTTTAACACATAGAGAAACTTTGTTGTATTGAACAAACTAAGTGTTATGTGGAATTTAACACTTAGAACAAAGAACAAAACAAAGTAAACCAAACTTTCACTTTGATTAATAATATCAACGAATGATTACAATGAAAGTGTTATGAGATATATGGAAGATATGTGTGAAACGGATGTGTCTTATGTCTAACCCTAAGGCCTCCTTTTATAGGTTTAAGGAGCCTTGTACAAAAAGCTAAGATCAACTATTTTAGGAAGAGACACAAGATAAACATACTCAAATAACTTATTGACTAAATCTTTTAAACATTTAAGAATATATTCTAAATTTTTATCTTCATATTTTGTCCACCATCTTGAAGAATTCATCATTGGCATATTTAGTCCTTGTCTTTGTATTAAGATTCTTCTTGTCAACGCCTTGATAGTTCTTATCAGCGTCTCACCTGTCAGCGCCTCAATTCTTCTTGTTAGCGTCTCAAATCCCTTTGTCAGCGTCTAAGAGACTTAGCTAATTTTATTCCCAACAGTTATTAGCTGAGGCGGATCTCAGTAAGTGTGCAAAGAATCAAGGATGATGGAGTTAGTAAGTGATGACATAATAGCTTTCTAACTCCTCAAGACTATTACTTATTACAAGACCTGAAGATGTTAAAAGACCTGAAGAAGTGTCTAAAGTGTCTGTCTAAAGTATTAGTGGAAGACTACAATGTGGTTACTTGTATTTTAGTAAAAGCTTCTCAAGGAAGCTTCACACCCCACTATATGTATGTGGTCCTTGTAATAGAATAGCCAATGATTCCCACCACAGAAAACACACATGTAACACTTTAGTGGATATGGGTTTCATCCTCCCATTATTTCATATGCTTAGCTAGCTATGAACATGGGAGTTTAGTTTGTCATTCATCGCCCGGTTGTTATTCCGCAAACAACCGGGCAAGTCTTGTATATTTGTTGATTCATTATTAATAAGATATACATACGATGAAAAGTACAAGTTTATGTTATTAGTTAGTCAATTGGTTTAATTGTGCATATTATTCTACATTGTTCTTCATAAATCCGATATGTGCACAAGATAAGGGGACCAACAAGTGGTATCAGAGCGGGTTGGATTTTCTCTATACAGATCCGTTCAAATGGCTGCTAATAACATCTTTTTAGCATCGTCAAATTCATCAGTATGTTCAAAAAACTGCACAACAGTAGCAGTTTGTTGAAGGAGAGATGAGCCACTGATATTGACTATTGCTAAAACTATACCCACTCAAACCTTATCCAACAAATCCCACCACCGACACTAAAATTAATCCAAACCCCACCCCACCTCACCGTCACTTTTCATCTCAAAAAATAAATCCACCATCCTTAAACTAAACAATCAATCACAAAAAAATAATAAACAAATCCACCATCCCCACCCCGTGTTGTTCTAACCGTCATCTTTAATGGTTGATATCAAAAATCACTCTTATCACCAACGTCACTTTCATCTCACTTAATCACCCTCTGTAAAACCCGCTTAAAATCCAGAACATGTTGATTACATGAAATCACATATTTATTAAAACAGTTTATTAAGTAATTCACGACAAGTATTCACGTATGATTTTGCTTTTATAAAAAGGTAAAAAAAAACTAACAACTTATGACTTAGCAATTGTATATGTTTAATTTTTTTTACTAATAAAAATAATAATAATAATGATATGTATAGACTGAATCAAATGTTGTTTACTATTACATTCATTATGCCTTTATTAATAAATTAGCAAAATATTGGATTACTAAAATTAGCTTATTATATATATCAAAAGTAAAAGCTAATAAAAAGGAAAATTAGATATATGTGTCAGTTATGAATGAATGATTGAAACAGTCAAATTAAATGAGGAAGAAAACGTGTCTACCGAATCCATATTTTGCGTCAAAAGTGACTCAAATGACAATCATGTTAAGGACTCTATTCACCTCTATCAATCTCAAAAGAAAAATACATATCTTCTAGCTCAATTACGTTTGCATGATGGAAGCAAATGTTTTGAGGGTTAAGTTGAGTAAGGCCCTATTAAATATAAGTTACAAGTTCCGGTTCTCTTCAATTACGGTTCGTGTGTCGATCAAGTTTTGGTTCACGAGCTGTATGTATTGTTGTTCTTGTACGATTGGGTTGTGGGTTTGAATTTCTCGCATTGACTTTGTGTGTCCATGTTGGTGTACGGTTTCGGTTTCGATTCATCGTTTTGATTGAAGTTGAGGTATGTCATAACTATGATTCTACTAAAATGATCATGCCTTACACATAAATATTTTAATGATCGTAAGTAATATATGTGAACATGATAGTAGAAATCATAATCCATAAGAATGAGCATGGTTGGATCGTTTATATAATTACTTGAAGTGTAGAAATCAATATTTTTTTTTCTCAAGCAAGATGGTCATTCTTTTTTAGTTTACTACACGAGATTTTTTTTTATTTTTTTTTAAGAATCATGATATGTATGATCAGAATATGAATTGAAGTAAATGATTTTTGTGTCTTTCTCATTTGTTGTTATAAATGGTCATAATTTTGGTTACATAATCACAAAGTCATATTAAAATGAATAAAGATGGGTCAATCATAAATCATGCGAGGTATAGATTAAATTGCAACAACATCAGTAATATAGAATGACCATAGCTACAAAATATAAAGTAAAAGAAAAGTAAAAATGTAATTTCATGCATGGTCTGGGTGATGGTAATGTATTCAGCAAGTAGTAGATTGTTATAAAAAAATTGTGAGTTATAATTATATAAGCTTAATGTAGACCATGCACATGAAATGCATGTAATAAATCGAACCATGAAGAAAACAAGAATTATATTTTACATGTATATTGATTAGATTCGTAAATTTATGTAGATTAATCGACCGGGTAGTAGGTGACTTGTTTAGGCGCTGAGATTGATCAAGGTACGAATTTCCCGTCCTTCAGTAAGGACTTCCTTTCTATGCATGATTAGGATTCCCCGTCTACAGCCGAATGTTTTTCCCCAGTATATGTTTAAGCTTATCAATAATCATGTTAATAACT
Source organism: Glebionis coronaria (assembly GCA_025667525.1). Classification (NCBI taxonomy): domain Eukaryota; kingdom Viridiplantae; phylum Streptophyta; class Magnoliopsida; order Asterales; family Asteraceae; genus Glebionis; species Glebionis coronaria. Next base: position 219,692,099 of record CM046881.1, read on the forward strand.
AAATAAATTGCCTGAGCATTATATACAAGCATGACCAAGTTTATGTACTAGTTACGGAGGTACCGTAACCATGGCACTAGAGGCACCGGTGTCGTGACTCACATGCAGGAGAGTGATATCCTGCATCGTCCCACTCATGTTTAATTTGGCCATTTTTATAAGTATGTTTAGTGGGGCGTATGGATGCATCCTAGGCTTATCAGTTTACAAGTTATCAGGGTGAATGTGGTGTGTGCTCTACATCCTTCACATTGGAGCTGATCCCTCCACCCAACACAGTATTTAGAGGTCACCCCTCTACAGTTATTTAGAGGTCACCCCTCTACAGCATGATGAGGTCACTCCTCCAGTTATTCATGCACCGTTGTTACAACACATGACCTATATAAGATCTAGCAATTAAAATACAGTAAATGCATGTTTTCAGATGTAACAGATAATAGTTCAGCTTTAGTATTTATAAATCAGACTTTACAGATTATACACAGATTTCCGCTGTAACTTTACTTATCAGTCTTACAGCTCCAGTATTTCATCATCTGTTTCATTTCAATAATTCCTTATCATGCTTTATATCCGTTCACTGAGCGTTATGCTCAGCCGTAGTTCCCTTTCATGTTCTAACGGCAGGTACACCAGGACGCTCTTAGGATTTTGAGAGCAGGTGCATTTGGATGGAAGCTATCCAGACTTCTTACTTTATGTACTTACATTATTCTGCTTATTTGGACATTGTTTAGTCCTTTCCTTCAGTATTTTATTTTTCATGTTTTGGGATTATGTTTGGATTGCCGATGTTAGATTCCGATATTTCCTTTATGGTTAGTTAATGTTTTAGGACATTTACCTTATGCTTTGATGACACGCCATAAATACACGTAACGGTCCACTTATCCAAGTGGGGTGTTACAATTATGGTATCAGAGCGCAATGTTCGACCTGTAGGCTCTAAAACTTGACCTGTGACTAGTGGGTAGTCACCAGGAACTTCCCAGATTTTGGCGTTGTTATCTTTCATGTGTCTCATGCATTTATTAGTCAGTTTTCTTCAATTATCAGTCATTTTCTTAAAGTTTTTGACTAAGTAAAAGGTTGGTACAAGACTGGCCATATTTAGTCGCATATGCTTTTCTGCGAATTTTTGTATTGGTGAACCGACCCAATAGCGTTCATCCTTACTCTTGACAGATTCATGCTTTCAGTCGAATATTACTTGGTGAACCAGCCCATATACGTTCACCAATGTTCAGATCAAATTTCATGTTTTTTTAGTTAAATGTTGTTTTGTGAACCGATCCATAGTTGTTCACCTTTGTCATATCATGACGTTTCATAAAATCTTGACAAATATGAATTGGACTACAACCAACCACATTTATTCCTAGATTGTACATTTCTATTCATGACAGTTCTCAGAAAATTTTGACAGGTATGGATCGAAACAGAATCGCCCATACTTAGTCACATGATTCCTACTTTGAATACCGTGGATTAAACCATAACTATCCACATCAGTTGATGTTAAACCTCAGTTGATTATTCTCCTATGTTATTTGTATCAGTCAAGTTATATTTTCACGTGAATGTCGTTTTCATGCTGACTAAGTTCATGTCTCCTTATGAGGATTATGTTTTCAGCAAGGTGATAATGTTTTCATCCTAACATACAGAAGGATTATAGTATCATCCTATTTCATGATAAATCATGTTTGGTCTTCATCAGTCATGTCTTTATGCTGACCATTATTGAAAGTTCATTTAATCATATTCTTGAACCTCTATACAACCAGCATTAAGTCTACGCAGGAATTACCAGGCTATCATGTTACTCATTTCAGTTCAGTTACTACCGTTTAAATCAATTTATTTCTTTGATCATGTCAGATAATTGACACCAGTATCGATCATCCCATAAATTCCCATCAGTGACATGTACAGTATTCCATACGTACCCTATGTACAGTGTCTCAGATATGCTCCATGTGTAGTATTTATTTTGTACTTCATGTACAGTAATCCAGGTGTACTCTAGGTACCCTACTCCATGGATATTGCTAATCGATTCTCAATCATCTTAGGCGTTTCCACTTGTCGATATTCTACCAGGTGCTGATGCTGCTCGTGAGTTGAAGATTTTACCAGATGCTGATGCTGCTAACACTTTGAAGACCTCACACTTGCTGATGCTGCTGATACTCTGGAGATTTCTCAAGATGATGATGCTGATGCTATTTATACTATAAAGACTCCGCAGAGCAAGGACGAAAACTATAAATTTGAAATTTTTAACAAGATTAAATTTCAACCATCAGACACTACCATTCTGTTCCATGCCTTACTTCCTCAGTTAGCTGTCACACGTTACTCAACTGATCTTTCAGGCGGAATAGTAAGAACTGGTAACTATCCGACCACTAAACAGAAATAGTTACTTGAATCATGGTCATGATAATGACCATCATTAAATTGACAAACAAGGCAGTGGTGACAACCACCGTGCTAATAATTAACTAGTCAGTAACCACCAGAACTCCGGAACGGACATGACCAGAAATACAGAGGTCAGCAGTCTAACCGGTTCGCCAACCCTAGCAGTTACCAAAATTTCCAGCCTTGTTCAGTTTCACCTACTAAAACACATGTTAACACATCAGTCAAGACACAGACCTCAGGTACCCTTTCTGAAGTCATTTTTCAGGACACCAGTCATGTCGTCTCTAGGTACGAGTCAAGACTCATAACTTTAGTATATCTTCTAAACCAGACCCTCAGAAATTCAGGGTACCTTCCAAGGGAGTATACCCGTTTTGTCATGACACGCATAAATCAGACCATTAAAAAATTCAGTTACCACCACTAGAGTATTATTCAGGTTAGACAAGCAGTATTCATTCTGTAAAGTTACAGATGAACACGTTCAGTGAAAGTCGCAATGTTTACTTCACGTATTCCTACGTTAGCTTTATCTTAAATCATTATTACCACCTCTCAGCCAGAAAAGACTCCACAGTATCACCATAATTATTAAAGTTTTATTTTCAGTTAACGACGAGATCCGTCTTACTAACTCCAGATCATATTCATTTTACCTTTGCTAGAAAAAATATCAGTACAAATGGTTTCAGCTTTACAAGTACGTGAATTATTATCTTATAGCTGCGAGGACTTCTAGTCACCATTCAAGATGCAAATTCTGAAATTTCTTAAATTAAAAATCAGCAGTAGATCCCAAAGTTTCCTGATGTAATTCCGGAAGGTTTTCCAGAAATTCCTTCCTGACCACGAGACATAATTTAAAATCGAGCTTGTCTCAAAAATAGAACCTATTTTCTAAACTCTTTATCGCAGGACTTCAGCTGAGTTAAAAGAGTTGCAGCCTTAGCAGCCAGAGTTACCAGAACGAGGCCTTATTCGCCCTAGCGCACCGCCAGGAGGTGTACTATTTTTTTGTCTATCAGAAAGAAGGCCGGTACCATGAGATCATGTATCGACCACCGAAAAATTTACCAGATCACCATTATTAATTAATATTCATTCCATGTATAGAAGGTTTATCTGACCTGCTACGATGCTGTGAACATTTTTCCATAAAAATTCCCGATCATACTACCATCAGAGGCGAGAGGAAGAAAATGATGTTTTCTAGACTGTTGTTGCACATGTTATAGTCTCTCTAAAATTTTGATTCCTACTTCTGAGTTCCCAAATGTTCCAGCTATACTATGAATTTGATGAATAAATTTTTCCATGAATTTTCAAACAAGATCGTTGGTATATTCTTGATAACATTCTGATCTGCTAAATTCTATAGAAGAACTCGAGAATCATCTTCTCACAGTTGTACAGATTCTCTGATAGGAGAAATTTATATACACAACTTCCCATATATGAATTCCAGTTGAACAAGGTGTCGTTTCTGAGCCACCCTAATTCCACAGAAAGAAATTTCTAAAATACTGCGAAGGTGAAGGCCATCACCAGATTGGTCAAGACCGACGTCTGTGACTAGAGTACAAGTTTCTCTAACTCAGTTGACTACTACCACAGAAATTGCTGACAGTTCTCACGATTAGCTTTCCATTGCTAAGCTTACGCATAAAGGAGAGGACCTACACTAAAATTTAGTATTCCATAAGATCCTACGCTAGGAGAGATCTAATTTTACCGAGACTCATAATCCTCTCATGACTATTCACCTAGATTTCACCAGAATGTACCATAATCTCATGCAGAATTTTGATAAAAGCAGTATAACACATGGATGCAGCTATGTTGATATCTAGATGCCTGACATAATGCAGGTTCAAGATAGGACACCGACATACTAATGAGTTATTACAACCATTAGAAATTTCTTAACAAACATGAGATAAGATTCCATGGAGGTTATTGTAAGTTACCACAGACTTAGACGAAGCATGATGCTATCTAAGTCGTTGTTAACCAGTTAACCCAGCCTACGCGTCTTCTTTTATCCGAGATGATTACGAAGTAACAAATCCGCAGGAAATTCAGCAATAGATCGTACAATTTCATGGTATCCCATCAACAATCATGTCAGATAGAAATACACGTTCGCAAATCACGCTCACGTTCATTTTCACGATCACGTGTACGTTCACGTTCACGTTACGTTCACCTTCACATTTACGTCTCACGTCCATATTGCGATGTTGTTTCAGTCCATATTTTGTGCTATCTCATGATTTAAGTTCACATCCGCATTCATGACATTGTTCACGTTCAGAGTCGTGTTCCATCTCATGATATACGTTTGAATACGGTCACAGAAATCCTAAGAAACCAGACTCAAGTTTAGCACAGCTTTTCCTTACCCAGGCAAGACATTTCACGTCTTAGGCCGTATCGTTTGGCATTCCCTCCTCAGTCAGCATACGTTCATGATATGTCCTAGTATCACGTTCACAGTATGTGTCACGTATCACATTCACGATATACTTCATGTATCACGTTCCTCATATAATCGCTAACCACGTTCACAATTTCTCACGTAGCACGTTCACAATTGTTCACGTAGTTCGTCCCTATACATTTTCAGCAGCTTGCTTAGAGATATAAATGTTATCTTTTAGGGTATTTATACGTACCGTTTCATGTATCCTACATGCTATGGCTTTTTTTGCATTCTATTATATTCAGAAATTCCATCTTAGGTATGAACCAGAATCTATTCAGCATCATCAGGACAGGGTCATCAGGACCAAGATTTTTTTTTTGTTTTTTGTGTTTAAATCTTTGAAGGAGTCGTTTCGAGCGGGAAGCCACTCGAGACGGAGGAGTCCATCCGGACCTCTCATCCATTTTCCTTCAATAATTTATTTAAGTTATTTCAGTTATGTTACGTTCTATGTCCTCTTCAGTCATGTCACGTTCCATGTTCACTTCAGTCGTATCACGTTTATACCTTCAGCAGCAGTATGTCCTATTAAAGGCCAAATTATCCTTTCAGCTTATATGCCATTTCAACTTTCATGTTCTTTCAGCCTATATGTCCTTTCAACTTTTAAACTTCATCGGCTTATTACTTTAATTCGAGGACGAATTTTTCCTTTTTAGAGGGGAAGAATTGTAAAACCACAACATTTTCACGTCTCTAATTCGAGGAGGAATTATTTTTTTAGAGGGAAAGAATTGTAAAAACCGCTTAAAATCTAGAACATGTTGATTACATGAAATCACAGATTTATTAAAACAGTTTATTAAGTAATTTACGACAAGTATTCACGTATGATTTTGCTTTTATAAAAAGGTAAAAAAACTAACAACTTATGACTTAGCAATTGTATATGTTTAATTTTTTTTACTAATAAAAAAAATAATAATAATGATATGTATAGACTGAATCAAATGTTGTTTACTATTACATTCATTATGCCTTTATTAATAAATTAGCAAAATATTGGATTACTAAAATTAGCTTATTATATATATCAAAAGTAAAAGCTAATAAAAAGGAAAATTAGATATATATGTCAGTTATGAATGAATGATTGAAACTGTCAAATTAAATGAGAAGAAAACGTGTCTACCGAATCCCATATTTTTCATCAAAAGTGACTCAAATGATAATCATGTTAAGGACTCTATTCACCTCTATCAATCTCAAAAGAAAAATACATATCTTCTAGCTCAATTACATTTGCATGATGGAAGCAAATGCTTTGAGGGTTAAGTTGAGTGAGGCCCTATAAAATATAAGTTACAAGTTCCGGTTCTCTTCATATTACGGTTCGTGTGTCGATCAAGTTTTGGTTCACGAGCTGTATGTATTATTGTTCGTGTACGATTGGGTTGTGGGTTTGAATTTCTCGCATTAACTTTGTGTGTCCATGTTGGTGTACGGTTTCGGTTTCGATTCATCGTTTTGATTGAAGTTGAGGTATGTCATAACTATGATTCTACTAAAATGTTCATGCCTTACACATAAATATTTTAATGATCGTAAGTAATATATGTGAATATGATAGTAGAAATCATAATCCATAAGAATGAGCATGGTTGGATCGTTTATATAATTACTTGAAGTGTAGAAATCAATATTTTTTTCTCAAGCAAGATGGTCATTCTTTTTTAGTTTACTACACGAGATTCTTTTTTTTAAGAATCATGATATGTATGATCAGAATATGAATTGAAGTAAATGATTTTTGTGTCTTTCTCATTTGTTGTTATAAATGGTCATAATTTTGGTTACATAATCACAAAGTCATATTAAAATGAATAAAGATGGGTCAATCATAAATCATGCAAGGTATAGATTAAATTGCAACAACATCAGTAATATAGAATGACCATAGCTACAAAATATAAAGTAGAAGAAAAGTAGAAATGTAATTTCATGCATGGTCTGGGTGATGGTAATGCATTCAGCAAGTAGTAGATTGTTATAAAAAAATTGTGAGTTATAATTATATAAGCTTAATGTAAACCATGCACATGAAATGCATGTAATAAATCGAACCATGAAGAAAACAAGAATTATATTTTACATGTATATTGATTAGATTCGTAAATTTATGTAGATTACTCGACCGGGTAATAGGTGACTTGTTTAGGCGCTGAGATTGATCAAGGTACGAATTTCCCGTCCTTCAGTAAGGACTTCCTTTCTATGCATGATTAGGATTCCCCGTCTACAGCCGAATGTTTTTTCCCAGTATATGTTTAAGCTTATCAGTAATCATGTTAATAACTAAATAAATTGCCTGAGCATTATATACAAGCATGACCAAGTTTATGTACTAGTTACGGAGGTACCGTAACCATGGCACTAGAGGCACCGGTATCGTGACTCACATGCCAGAGAGTGATATCCTGCATCGTCCCACTCATGTTCAATTTGGCCATTTTTTATAAGTATGTTTAGTGGGGCGTATGGATGCATCCTAGGCTTATCAGTTTACAAGTTATCAGGGTGAATGTGGTGTGTGCTCTACATCCTTCGCATTGGAGCTGATCCCTCCACCCAGCACAGTATTTAGAGGTGACCCCTCTATAGTTATTTAGAGGTCACCCCTCTACAGCATGACGAGGTCACCCCTCCAGTTATTCATGCACCATTGTTACAACACATGACCTATATAAGCTCTGGAAATTAAAATACAGTAAATGCATGTTTTCAGATGTAACAGATAACAGTTCAGCTTTAGTATTTATAAATCAGACTTTATAGATTATACACAGATTTCCGCTGTAACTTTACTTATCAGTCTTATAGCTCCAGTATTTCATCATCTGTTTCATTTCAGTAATTCCTTATCATGCTTTATATCCGTTCACTGAGCGTTATGCTCAGCCGTAGTTCCCTTTTATGTTCTAACGGCAGGTACACCAGGACGCTCTTAGGATTTTGAGAGCAGGTGCATTTGGATGGAAGCTATCCAGACTTCTTACTTTATGTACTTACATTATTCTGCTTATTTGGACATTGTTTAGTCCTTTCCTTAAGTATTTTATTTTTCATGTTCTGGGCTTATGTTTGGATTGCCGATGCTAGATTCCGGTATTTCCTTTATGGTCAGTTAATGTTTTAGGACATTTACCTTATGCTTTGATGACACGCCATAAATACACGTAACGGTCCACTTATCCAAGTGGGGTGTTACACCCTCCTTCACAAATTCTATCCGTTATTCACTATATTAAAACACATCGACCTGAAATAAAAAGATTCATCGCTTTTGAATAAAGATCGAAACTCCTTTCCAAATCTACAATCCATCATAACCGTAATATATATATATATAAAAATGATGGTTTCTCATTGACATTCGGTGGATTCAAAAGATTTGAAGATCGATATTTTTTTCGAGTTGGGTTCTTTGTCATTCGATTTGGGTTATGAATCTTAAACCGTGTTTGATGATTAAGAGTTTATTTATGGGTTTATGAGATTTCGTGAATATCGAGGTGCCAATATAAAGATGTTGTCGGGATGTTTGCTATTGCGGTTGGTTGTAAAAGATAAGTGAATTTGTTCATCAACATGAATGAACAAAGAGGAGATAAAGATTAAGATATGGCCACATAAGGTGCTGAATACACTGATGGTCAATGGAAGATTAAAGAAAGCAAAGAGCCAAAATGATGTTACTGTATCAGCGTCGAAGAAGAGCTGTCTTCGTCTATAAACATAAACATTTGGGTTCTTTGGTTTGGATAAAAGTTGGGGTGTGTAGAATCAAAAGGTGGTCATAGTCAGGGATTGAGTTCGTAAAAATAAAGGCAACAAGCTGGGTGTTAATTCCCTGTCGATATATCTGGACCCTGGCCATGTGAACCCAAGGTCAGTGAACCCTGAGCAAAGAAGGTCGAACCCCCTTCAAATAAATTCTGAACCTCCAAGTCGTTGATATTACAGAGTCCCTGAACCTTTACCTCTGTTGATGAACCCTCACAGCGACCCCTGTAAACCCCAGGTCGCTGAACCCCCCAGGTCGCTGAAACCCCCAGCTGTCCCTGAACCCTCAGTTGTCCATGAACCCCCAGCTGTCCCTGAACCCCCAGCTGTTCCTGTATTCATCTATGAACCCCCTGTCGCTGTAGGTGAACCACAGGACATTGATTTCTTATCTCAGCTGAATTTTTAAAAATAGCTGACCCCAGAGATTGCTGATCCCTAGTAGTGACTGTTGAAGAAGCTGATAATCAGCCTGTATGGACAATGATAAAAGTGGATGTGGCTGTGTAAATGCATCAGTACGTGGCTGTGATTAATACACACATGGATTTTTTTTACTTCTTACAACTTTTGGCTGTGATAAAAATACAGCCACAAGAGTTTAGCCCCAGCCAACAGGTTTTCAGTCCCAGCTAACAAGTCCACATGCGTTGTCCCAACAGACTGTTCCAACTACTGTGAACCCCAAAAGATTTGTTCGAGTGCAAGACACTCAATATGCTATATTCAGAGCCTTCAACTTTTGAAGGACTTGGTCACTCAGGAACTATTTCCTTACACCAAGATAAAGAAAGAAGATACCGCTGAAGACAAAGTTCTGTATAATGTCATCTTCACAAAGCCTAAAGCTTCATTCATTCAGGAATTTTGGTCATTCAGGTGGTCATTAAGGTACTGATTTTTACCTCAAACCACCACCCACTCCCCATCCGATGTGACCCTCCCCCTGCCGCTGTGACTCCATTCGTTGTTACCCTGACCATAGAGTTTTTGAGAAACCAGGTTGTTCAAAGTACATAGGGAATTGGGAAACAATAATACATTATACAGGGGTTGATGGTTGATAACATCAGGCGTTTGATAGGATGAAATTCAGGGGGAGTTTTACTTCAGGCGAGATGAACACCATCACGCTATGATTGTGTAATAGTGTGTAGCCGGTCAAAAGTTTCTTGGTTCCCTAGCAAATTTTGAGGGGGAGAGAAATGAGGACGGAAGAAAACTTGTGTTTATGTGAAGAAACATCAAGTTTACTCACGATACATACACACTATCATACATCACAACACACAACCTTCAGGGACTTACATGTTTACATATATGGTTGATTGAGCCAAGTCGTTGAAGATGGGTTGCTGAGCTTACTCTATGATCTATTATGGTTTCTGAAAGTCTCTTAATATGACAATTGTTGAAACTATAACTCGTATAACCACAAAAGCACAACAAAATACTTTTCAAACGCGTAATGCTTTATTAACTGTTATAAACAAAGAATTACAAAGTGCTATGAATATACCCGTTGAATGACAATAAGAAATGAAACCTAGAACAAGTAAACTAGATTCGAGACTCAAGTTTACAAGGGAACCAATGAGACGTTGGTAGACAGCTGAGGGCTCAGTGGTTCCAAAGTGATAAATAACTTAGATAATTTATCAAAGCACAAGGGTTGCCTTAACTCTTCTTTCTCACTTCTATTTATAGTGGTACAAGGTTGCTTCCTTAGTGGGAGTAGTTGATACGTGTCATCTTCTGAATGGAAGAGTACAGCGTATTAAATGCATGTCCAAATCGAGACATACCTTTAAACAACTTTAGGTGAACAGTTCTGCCAATTGTTCACCTTTTGTCCCACTAGGTCGTACTAGGCTTTATCTTGAATCTCTTGTTTTGTCCCGCTCAAAACACTTAGTAGATTCTCCCGCCTAAACTATAAAGGATTGGACAAGCTTTGCTTTTATCAGACTTCTAGGGTTCTTAAGTGATCTCTGAGTATTGTCAACTCAGAGATCCTTGAACACCAGCACATTCCTTCTACATCCCAGCTATCCATAATCGCTGGTGAGTATGACTTCAGATTGTCTTCGACTTCTCTGACGTTGTCTTTGACTTGAATGTTCCTGGTGTGCCAGCTGAGGCTTTGCCTTCCACTGGTCTGGTCTCTGTCGCTGGTCCTCTCAGCAATCAGTAACACTTAGTCTAATTTAAACAAATCTAGACTGGGCCATAGTTAAAACTTTCATTTGCCAAAAAATCTCCCCTATTTGTTTATAAATTATACTAAGTCTAAAATTATTGTAAGTGAGTACACAGCTTCTTCTTACACATAATTTAACAAACATACCTCAGAGTTTTATTAAACATAAAGAACCTAGTCTATTACAAGAACACCCAGCGGTGTAAACATAAAAAAATAAAAGGTTCTTCAGCGATCGAGGCCTTGATCACAGATTCTTTGAGCTTCAACTTTGTCACTCCTAGAGTTAATGACTAGCTCAACTTCAAACTCAAAATCATCAGCTAATTTGCAGTTCCTTAGGATGCCCTGTTGGAGTCTGATGAGTTGGATTGTTGACGCCAGATGTAGTTCATTCATCCACTGAAAGCAATACTCACAATTACCATTCATGAAGACCATTCCTGTCTCTGGTTCTGAGTATACTTGGCCACCCACTGGTTTAGTTATCTCCTTAGGAAGTACCAGGTTTTTGTGCATTCCATCTACAACAATATTCTTAGTAACCAGCTTTTCTACCAGAGGCCCCATTTGAGGAGGCAGAGGTACCTTCATCTTCTTTGCAGTGTCTCTTACCCAATTCAGCTTAGCTTGAATGTTTTTCACCATTTGGGCAGCACCAGGCCCAGTCTTCTTTTGGGCAAGAGACAGCATTTCTAACCATTCAGAGAGGCCCAGATCTCTGAGTTTAAAGTCACTGAAGACTTTGTAGTTGGTCAGTTGGTTTTCTATGTATAAGGTCATCACCACTCTTTTGTCTTTGTCAGTGTGACATGCGTATTTGGTGATTTGACCGGGCTCTGCTCTATGGTCCATTATTCTCTCATATTCCTTTTGAAGGTTGCTCCTTTTAACTTCAAGTTCTTTGAGCTTATTAAGCTGAGCTTCCTTTACAGCTGGAGAGAGTAGTTTGTTCAGAGCTTCTTTGCTCTTGATTTCAGTAGCTCTAATGTTTTCTAACCTTTTTTGTTCCAAGATTTGAGCCTTTGCCTGCTCTAGGGTTGGTGGTGGTTCATCAACACTTTTAAATTTGTTCAAGTCAGAGTGCCTGGCTGTGGATCCACCTTCTTCTTGGAGGGAGTGCAGGGTTGTTTCAGGTACCTCAGAGGCAATACCTTTTCCCATGTCCTGTGCTACCTTAGTGATGGGGTTGAAGGATCTGATGGGTTTTGGTGTCTGGATCTCTTTTGAGGGTGCTGGTTGTTTGAGTGATTGCTCCCCCTTAGGTGGACTAGTGTCTACATCTTCTTCAGAGGTGGAGGTTGCTGAATTCTCCCCCTTAGGCATAGCGCCAACAGAAGCTGTGCCTGATCCAGGTTTGAGGAACTTAAAAAATTCTTGATGAACAAATAAGCATATTTCTTTTAGTTCCTCCTGTAATAGCTCCTAAAGAAGTTTCCTGGAAGGCTCAAATGCCTTGGCAATAGCAGCAACATTGGCTTTGACAACTGCGGTGAGGACTGATGGCATGTATTGCTGAAGACTTTGGTTTAGAACTGCTGGGAGTTGAGCTTGCAAGGCATTTCCCAGCAGTTGCGCAAGCAGGGCAGTCATAGAGGATTCCACAGATGAAGTTAGTGAAGTCTCTAGGGTGGTGGTGAGTTCCTCAGCAGCATGGGTGAGTGTTTGTAATTCAGAGAGGATGACATCATTTGTGACTTTAGGCTTGGTTTTAATGATGTCTCCCCTCTTGACCTAGAGATCCTCGGCGGCTAGTTCCAAAACATCTTTCATTCTAGGAACATGGACAGGCTTGAGGTGTTGTAAATGTTCCAAGTGTTTCATTGCCCCCAGTTCCATGACATTGGGCAAGGTAGGGAAGGGAACTGGGGTTGGTGTACAGAGTCTCTGGTCCCATAGCTGCTTGGAAGCTAGTTCTTGAACATTTGCCATTAAAGGGATCGAGATGAGTTTTAATTCGGATGTGACTTGGTCATCATCAGCATCCATATTAGCATAGTCTGAAATGGTCAGACCATCTTCAATGATAAAGACCTCATCTTCTGGCATGGAGTCAATGTCTGACATGGCATCCAGATCAATGTGGGGGGCTTCAGCATTATCATTACCAGCAATGGAATAGGCATCATCATTTTGTTGTTCTTCATGAAGATTATGAGCATGTTATGACATTTGTTAGTAACCAGTGTGAAATAAATATGAAGTTATGGATCGCCATTCGCTGCCCCTAGGAAAGCTGGGTGTGATTATCCAGCCCCCCTTAAGGATTTCTCCTTGGGACTCTTTTAGTGTGAAACAGATATGTTAAAGGATCACCAACAAAACCCTCGCTCTTATGAAGAGACAGGCAGATCGGAATTCGCTTCCCCTAGGATAGCTGGGTGTGATTATCCAGCTCCCCCATAAGGATTACTCCTTGGGACTCTTTTGATTTGTGAAAACTATGTGGTGAATGGTCGCCGTTTGCTGCCCATAGGATAGTTAGGTGTGATTATCCAGCTCCCCCATAAGGATTACTCCTTGGGACTCTTTTGATTTGTGAAAACTATGTGGTGAATGGTCGCCATTTGCTGCCCCTAGGATAGCTGGGTGTGCTTATCCAGCTCCCCCTGAAGGATTGCTCCTTGGGACTCTTTTAATTGTGAGTTAATGGAAGTTAAAGGTCGCCTTTTATCGCTGCCCCTAGGAAGACTGAGGGTGATTATTCAGTTCCCCCAAAAGAATAAATTCTTTAGGACTCTTTTAGTTGTGACATATATGAAGGTAATGGTCGCCTTTTATCGCTGCACCTAGGAAGACTGAGGGTGATTATTCAGTCCCCCCAAAAGAATAAATTCTTTGGGACTCTTTTCATATGAGGGGACCCAAAGACCACGTGAGGTGCAGAGACTCTGGGTCGGGACCTATAGCATGCTCAAGTTGTTATGGACAAGAGCACAGTCCAGAGGGTGAAGGATCATCGGGGTACGTTATGAGCACAAGTGAATCATATCCTTGTGTTAAGACAGAGTGTATAGATAATCCTAAGAGTTCTAGGTGCTGACACAGACACTCTATGGGTTGAGGCAAACCCTAAGACTTCATCACTCTCTCCTACAAAATGTTGAGAGTGATTGTATGAGATCCTCCAAGAGAAAAAAATGGTAAACTAATACATGAGAGATATCAGCGTGGAAAAGGTTCTTAGTCGTCTCTGCTGACAGGGAGACACTAGACTCTGGTTGTTTGTCAGCGGCAGGCTCTTCAACCACATCCTCCAGAGAAAGGGATGGGTTCTTCTTGGTCTTCTTCATCTTGGAAGGATTAACAGAAGGGGTTTCCGAGGAAAGGAGGATGTCTTTCCTCTTCTTCTTCTTGTCCTTAGGCGCCTTGGGCTGAGAAGTGGACTACACAGAGGTCTTGGACAAAGACTAGTTAGTTTGTCTTTCAGCATTCACCTCATTGTGAGGGATCAAGGGCTCTCCATCAGCAGCGAGTAACCCAGCAACCTGCATCATATGCATGCTGAGAGGCACTTCATCCTCCAAGGGAGTCTTCAGTGAGGCTGGAGTGATGCGGTACGGAGAGAAGGAGTGAAGTTCATCATTTGTGTAGGTTTCACCAAGCATATCCTCTATGAGGAGAGAGAGATATCTTATGTAGTAGATGGTGGCCAGTCGATGCTTCTTCCCTTTGTTTTCCATCTTAGAAATGAGGTCAGTGTAAAGTATGTGGGCGATCCCTACATCTTGCCCCCAAATTAAGGTGTAAGTGATTGCTTGCTGAGCACCAATAAGCTGATCATGTGACCCCTGGTTTCCTCCCAGACATTTCACAATGTACAGCATCACCGTCCTCCAGGTGGGTGAAAAGTAATTCACTTGGATCAGTGATTTGTTTTGGAAGCCTTGGATGGTGAAGGGTTTGTCATCGTCATCATGAGGACGAAGGGTAGCCAGAGCCTTCTTCATGGCGCTGGCGGGCACAGCGGACATGCCTTCATTGACTGGAAGTCCAATGACTTTGGCAAAAGTGTGGAAATCAAAGGTGAGGGGTTGTGGATGTGTGGAAAGGTTGAAGGTGATGTGTGATGAGGTTTGATCAACTTCAGCGCTGTACCAGAACTCCCTCAAGTATTGGTGGTAGCATGTGGAGGGTTCCCTAGTAATGGCTTTGTAAATGGTGGAGTTCTTGAGGAAGAATAACAAGGGATGGTAGAGAGGATTGTTATGTTCCAAAAGTGCTACACAGTTGTTCAAGGCGATCTTTCCATCGTTTATTCCAAAATGTACATTCGAGGCGGACAAAACGGTGAACGAGGTGTTTGTTGATGAAGACGCCATTGTTGATGGAAGGATGAAATGGAGGATGTGAAGAGGATGAATAGTGTGTGTGTGTGTGTGAAGTAGTGAGTAATGTGATGTTTGAAAAGTGAGTCAAGGGTTTTGATAAAAGGTTTAGCCGTTTTCAATTAAAGCATTAAATGCAAAAATTTACCGTTTAGGAAAAGTGGGACGCCTTGACTCTTCATGTGATTTTTCTATCCCCTTGGAAAGTGGGAAAGTTGTTGACAATAAAGGACAATCATTTGAATTAAATATGAGAATATATTAACTCCCATTGGAATGTAACTACCTCGTTACATTCAATTCCCTTAAATGCCCATAGACAGAGATCATTTATCAGATTTGTTTACCGATATTGAGCATACCCAGCTCAGCAACCAGCCTAGTAAAACTTGGCTCAGCCAGAGGCTTGGTGAATATATCAGCGAGCTGGTATTCAGTTGGTATAAAATGAAGCTCAATATCACCTTATAAAATATGGTCTCTGATAAAGTGATACCTGATGTCAATATGCTTAGTTCTGGAATGAAGTACCGGATTATTGGAGATGGCTATAGCACTTGTGTTGTCACAGAATATGGGAACCTATTCATAAGTGATCCCATAATCAGCCAGCTGACTTTTCATCCAGAGAACTTGAGCACAACAACCAGCCGCCGCTACATATTCAGCTTCAGCTGATGACATGGCCACTGAGTTTTGTTTCTTAGCACTCCAGCATACTAACTTTCCTCCAAGGATTTGACAACTCCCAGAGGTGCTCTTTCTATCAAGACAACACCCAACATAGTTAGAGTCTGAGTAGGCTTTGAGGTCGAAGCCTGATCCGTTTGGATACCAGAGACCCAGTGTGGGAGATCCTTTTAAGTACCTGAAAATTATTTTGACAGCTACAAGGTGGGATTCCTTGGGGTTAGCTTGGTACCTAGCACAGAGACATGTGGCAAATTGTATGTCTGGTATGCTTGCTGTGAGGTACATCAGTGACCCAATCATGCCTCTATATAAGGTCTCATTAACAGAGACCCCTGAGTCATCAGCTCCTAAGTTGTTGGGAGGAAGCATGGGGCATTTTACTGATGCACAATCAGACATATCATACTTCTTGAGCAAATCCTTAACATATTTTCCTAACAAATGGAAATTCCTTTTGAATTTTGTTTAATTTAGAAACCCAAGAAAAATTTAATTCACCCATCATGCACATTTCATACTTTTTGGTCATGAGTTTGGCAAACTGTTTTCTTAAAGTGATATTGATTGAACCAAAAATTATGTCATCCACATACATCTATACTAAAATGACATCACCCTTGGACCTATAAGTGGACAGGGTTTGATCAATGGTACCTCTGATAAATTTATTTTCATGTAAGAATTTTGATAGGGTTTCATACCAGGCTCTAGGCGCTTGTTTCAGCCCATAGAGTGCTTTATGAAGTCTGCAGACATGATCAGGATACTCACTGCTTTCAAGCCCAGGGGGTTGATAGACATATACTTCCTCTGTAAGCTTACCATTTAGAAAAGCACTCTTCACATCCATCTGGTATACAATAAACCCCATATAAGCTGCAAAGGCTAGGAAGATTCTAATAGCTTCCAATCTGGCTACTGGTGCAAACGTTTCGTCATCGACAATTCCCTCATATTTTGTACCCCAGCACCATAAGCCTAGCCTTGTTTTTAACAATCATGCCAGCTTCATCCCTCTTGTTTCTGTAGACCCACTTGGTTCCAACCACTTGTTTCCCAGTTGGAGCTTTTACCAGAGTCTACACCTTGTTCCTCTTGATCTGATTCAACTCATCTTGCATGGCAACAACCCACCCTTCATCTAGAAGCGCAACAAATACATTCTTAGGTTCATCTTTAGAGAGAAAATCAGCAAAAATGCATTCATTCACTGAGGCTGTTTCCAGAGATCTCAATTTGCCTCTGGTGGTGACTCCCTCGGAGGGTTCACCAAGAATATTCACCAGAAGAATATCTTGATTCCTACTCCATTTGGATTGAGGAGCAGGAGTCTCTGTGGGTTCAGGAGTCACTACAGGTTCAATGAATGCTGGGGGATCTTCACATGTTATTTCTTCATCCATAATCTCTTCATCAAGGTGAGAGATTGGTTTGATAAGATCAGCATTCACTTCAGTGGGTGGAGTGATAGGTTCAGCATTTTCAACCTCTGGAGTAATGTCACAAATTGAGTGAGGATCAAATGCATGAACATAAGGAAAGTTCTTGTGACAAGCCTGAGATGATTCCTTGGGATTTGAGAAATCATCCTCTGGATATGATTTGACTTCATAGAAATCAATGTCACATTCTTCTGTGTTGGTGTGAGAAATGACAACATCTCCTTCATTAAAGGTGACATGGATGGATTCTTCTAGTTCTTGCCTGCGAATGTTGAATACTCTAAAGGCTCTGGAGGTAGGAGAGTAGCCAACAAAGAATCCATCATCTAACTTTTCATCAAATTTTCCCAGGTGATCTCTGTAGTTGTGAATGAAAACAGGGCAACCAAAGACATGGAAGTAGCTTACATTAGGGGCTCCCCTCCTATACACTTCATAAGAGGTCTTGCCGTGTCTCTTCATAATAATAGATCTATTTTGTGTGTAACAAGCTGTGTTCACAGCTTCACCCCAAAACTGTTTTGGAAGTCTTGATTCGCTGAGCATGGTTCTAGCAGCCTCTTTGAGAGTTCTGTTTCTTCTTTCAGCAACACCATTTTGTTCAGGGGTGCCAGGGTTAGAAAAGTTTTGTGATATTCCCTTTTCATCACAAAAGGATTCCTTGGCATGGTTCTTGAATTTAGTGCCATTGTCACTTCTGATAGCCTGAACTCTGTAGTCATTGAAGTTCTCTATTTCTTTGATGAAGGATATTATTCTTTCAGCAGCATCACTCTTTCTTTTGAGAAAGAATACCCATGTGAATCTGGAGAATTAATCTACAATGACTAGTGTATACTTGTTGTGATTAAGGGATTGAGGTTTTACTGGTCCAAATAAGTCCATGTGAAGAAGATGGAGGCACTTATTTATGGAGAATGATTGCTTTATCTTAAATAAGGCTCTGTGGTGCTTCCCTTTCTCGTAGGCTGAGCAGGATCTGTCTTTGGTGAAGGTCAGAGATGGAAGCCCAACCACTAAATCATTCTTGGCCAGTTTGTTGATGTTATTGAAGTTGAGGTGGGATATTCTCTTATTCCATAGCCAATTTTCACTATCAGATGCTTTGGCATAGAGACAGGTGTTCATCCCTTCTGGACATGATGTCATGTCAATGACATACACATTCCTTCTTCTAGGTGTAATTAGAACAACATCATCATTTTGATTGAAGATTGTTCCTTGGGTCTTAGTGAACAGAACTTTGAAACCAACATCGTAGAGTTGACTAATGCTGATTAAGTTGTGCTTCAGTCCATTGACATAAGCGACCCTTGTGAAGGTTATTCCGTTTCAATCTACTGAGCCATAACCCTCAGTAGCCCCTGAGGAGTCATCTCCAAAGACTACTTTTGGACCCGACTCCTTCTTATATCTATGCAGATATTGTTTAACCCCTGTCATATGTTTGGAGCATCCACTGTCCAGATACCAAACAGATTTCTTCAGATATTCCTGCATAGATATAACAAAGCCAGATTAGTTTCGATTATGAACCCACTTTCTAGTGGGTCCATGCTGTCGCTGACCAGCGACATTTGGTCTTCTCGGGTTTCTATCTCCCCCTCTTTGGTTGCAGTCTCTGGGTTCATGACGCATACTTCCACAGATGTCGCATCCGGGATAATGCTCACACTCATCAGAGTGATGGTCAAAGAAGCCACAGTACTTGCATGGGGGATTTGGTTTGTAACCCTGAGAGTTATCTCTGGGTTTGGGCTCAACACTTCTAGAGGGCCTGTGAGGAGTTTTAGACGTTAATTGAGTTCTGGTTCTTTGAACAACAATAATCTCCTCATCCTCTCTAGAGGTGTGTTCAGTAGACTCGCATGTGATACATTTTGGTTTCTTTGAGCAGTCCTCAGAAGAATGATTTTTGAAACCGCAAAGCTTGCAAGGCCTGAATAAAGCTCTCCCCTTAGAGCTACTAGATCCTTCACCAAGAGAGTTAACAGATGGACTGTTAACTCTGGAGTTGATTTGTTCTTTCAGCCCTTTTACTTCTTCCATCAAGGTGAGGAGAAGTTGTTTGGTGGGTGAAAGCTCTTCAGGGGGAGGAGTGGGTTTGTTGGAGTCCTTGGCCATAAAAACCTTTTTGTGCGCTTTATCAGCGACTATGAGAATTGAATTCCCTGGGGTTTTGGTTAGAGGTTTTGGGCCAATCAAGGAATCAAATGGGATAGCACCAGCGAGTATTGGTAAAGCTGGTACCTCTGATTTCTTGTCAGAGTTTATCTCATCCACAAAGGTGGAAGACGGAGAAGAAATATCTGAAGGGACAAATTTAACACTGGGTACAAGTATATGATTTTTGTCTCTACCCTTTCCCCCAATAGCCTGAGCCACATCACATAGTATGGCTTCAGCAACTATTTCTTCCACAATGGATTGAGCCAAATTCCATTTTTCAATGGTTTTTCTAAGTTCAGTGTTTTCATCAGTTAAAGACTCATTTTCAATGGACAATTTGCTTACTTCATTTTGAAGTTGATTTGCAAGATTCACAAAAGGTTTAAGATTTGTTAATTCAGATTGACAAAGATTTAACTCTGTTTTAAGACTATGAAACTTGTTTAACATGTTTTTTCTTTGCTCTTCCACAAAGTGGAGGTCAACTAAGGTATAGTCACTGACATGGTCTCTATCAGGACCTTCAGGCATAGATAGCAGTCTTTGTACCTTTTTCATGGTGATGTCCACCCATTGACCAGATCTTGCTTCACTTTTTCCCATAGCAGGTTCTTTATCAACGACATCCATAAAAGCTCTGACGGTAGTGGTTCCTTCATCCTTAGATGTAAGGGGTTCATCATCCTAGTCGAATGAAGCAGCAATCAAACCTTTTTCAGTCTTCTTAACATCCTTTTTCTTAGCTGCATCTTCAGCTTTCTGGTTGAGTTTTAACAGCTCAGCTTTCAAGGCTATGTACTTAACTTTGTAGTCCTTCTTTCCCTCTGAGTCAGAGTGGAAGGTTTGCTTGAAAGGTGAGGTAGAAAACTTCTTCTTGCTGCTGTGGTTGTTGCTGGATGAAGGAAAGCTTGGAGAAGAGGTTTTGTTTGACCAGCAATCTTTCTGAAAGTGGTCAGTCTTTCCACAAGTGTAGCATGACACCTTGGATTTATCAACCTTAGCAGCTCCAACTCTACCAGATCTCTTGTAGTACCTCTTTTGGTCAGCTAGAAGGGCTCTGTCATGGAACTCAGCATGTAATTCATCAAGAAAATCTTGACTGCTTCTGGCGTCCTCTTCTATGTCAGAGTCGCTGTCCTGAAAAGAATGGTTAGCAACAAGAGCTTTTGATCCAGTGATATTGGTGGTATACCTATCAGACTCTGATTTATAAATGGAGTCAATTAGCCCTTCTTCATAGTTATATCTACCAAACAGTTGGGCAAAAGTATCATTTTTGATAGCATTATTTGCTCTTAAGGTCTGGTTTAGGCTAAGCCATTTTCTAGGTAAACTATTGACAAATGTAGCATTAACCTCAGCCTTAGGTAGAACAAATCCATTGTTTCGCAAGTCATTCAACAAAATCTTAAGCCTAGTATAAGTTTGAGCAACCGTTTCTGTTTCCAAAGCTTTAAAAGCATTAAACTTAAGTCTAAGGGCTTGGATTTTGGTTTCTTTTGTTTCCTCGGGACCTTCATACCCTAGAACTATCTCAGTCCACATCTCCTTAGCAGAGTTGCATTTTATGATGGACTTCATAATGTTCTTGGGTAGGCAAGAGACTATGATGCTTTTGAGTCTCTTGTCCTGGTTAGCCACACGTCTATCCGCTGGAGACCATTGCTTAACGGGCTTCTTGATGGGTCTCTCAGGGGTAGAGGAAACGACCAAAGGTACATAGGGACCATTTTTTAAAATTTCTATCAAGAAGGGTTCTAAGCCATCTAAATATATAAGATATTCACTTTTCCAACTTGAAAAATCTTCTTCATCAAACGCTGGAACATTGGACACATGTGACCCCCCACGAACATCAAGTAGTTGGGGAAGGTCATCATCATTATTACCAGTGCTTACAACCGGTGTAGGCATGATAGTAGATGTGGTGGTCGGTGCGATGGTCGAAGTGGTACCTTGACTGGTTTGACCAAAGGGTGGAGGAGGTATAGTATAAGTCATATTAGGATCTTGATTTAAAAACAAGAACGGTTTATAAAATGTTTTATAAATCAAACTGCTCTGATACCAATTGAAAGTCCCTTAATACGATAATTGTTGAAACTATAACTCGTATAACCACAAAAACACAACGAAATACTTTTCAAACGTGTAATGCATTATTAACTGTTATAAACAAAGTATTACAAAGTGCTATGAATACACCCGTTGAATGACAATAAGAAATGAACCCTAGAACAAGTAAACTAGATTCTAGACTCAAGTTTACAAGGGAACCAATGAGACGCTGGTAGAAAGCTGAGGGCTCAGTGGTTCCAAAGTGAGAAATAACTTAGATAATTTATCCAAGCAAAAGGGTTTCCTTAACTCTTCTTTCTCACTCCTATTTATAGTGGTACGAGGTTGCTTCCTTAGTGGGAGTAGTTGATACGTGTCATCTTCTGAATGGAAGAGTACAACGTATTAAATGCATGTCCAAATCGAGACATACCTTTAAACAACTTTAGGTGAACAGTTCTGCCAACTGTTCACCTTTTGTCCCACTAGGTCGTACTAAGCTTTATCTTGAATCTCTTGTTTTGTCTCACTCAAAACACTTAGTAGATTCTCCCGCCTAAACTATAAAGGATTGGACAAGCTTTGCTTGTATCAGACTTCTAGGGTTCTTCAGTGATCTCTGAGTATTGTCAACTCAGAGATCCTTGAACACCAGCACATTCCTTCTACATCCCAGCTATCCATAATCGCTAGTGAGTATGACTTCAGATTGTCTTCGACTTCTCTGACGTTGTCTTTGACTTGAATGTTCTTGGTGTGCCAGCTAAGGCTTTGCCTTCCACTAGTCTGGTCTCTGTCGTTGGTCCTCTCAGCGATCAGTAACACTTAGTCTAATTTAAACAAATCTAGACTGGGCCATAGTTAAAAATTTTATTGGCCCAACAGTTTCTGCATCAACCATTGACCACTCCACTGTTTAAAGGTAAATGAACTCCAAAGGTCCCGAGAATCGAACTGGGATCGAACCCAGCTCTGATACCAAGAAACGAGGACGGAAGTAAACTTCTGTTTATGTGAAGAAACATCAAGTTTACTCACGATACATACACACTATCATACATCACAACACACAACCTTCGGGGACTTACATATTTACATATATGGCTGATTGAGCCAAGTCGCTGAAGATGGGTTGCTGAGCTTACTCTATGATCTATTATGGTTTCTGAGAAACGAGGACGGAAGTAAACTTGTGTTTATGTGAAGAAACATCAAGTTTACTCACGATACATACACACTATCATACATCACACCACATAACCTTCAGGGATTTACATGTTTACATATATGGCTGATTGAGCCAAGTCGCTGAAGATGGGTTGCTGAGCTTACTCTATGATCTATTATGGTTTTTTCATCAACCATTGACCACTCCGCTGTTTAAAGGTAAATGAACTCCAGATCTTAATTGATAGAATATGCCACACTTTATATATGCTAGTGGAGGGCATATGATATGTAACGAACAGGCATATATACACTCCACTCTTAACCGAAGTGAAGTAGTCATTGAGGGGTTCTACTATATAAGAATCAGGGAGTTTGTTCAAGTTTTCATTATACAAGATCAGAGATTGTATAAGCTTAGTAACAACTACAACAGGGATAAGACGATACAAGTTAGCGGATGACTTGAACTAGTGAAGCTAGTTATTCTTGGTATACTTTGTTGTAATATAGCAGGTAAGAAGAAGCCTTTATGCTCACTTACTGCTATTTAACTTAGGCTAGTTTTCTATCCAAGTAAGGGGAGATTGTTGGGCCAATTCAGTTCCTGATTTGTCCCTTGCACAGGATTTGGATGTAAAGTATCCTAAGTAGTGTTAGTCACTGAACTTCGTATGTTATAAGTTCAGTGTGTCATTATTTAGAGTTCTTTAGAGTCTACGGGATAGACTCGTCATTAGCTGAGGCGGATCTCAGTAAGTGTGCAAAGAATCAAGGATGATGGAGTTAGTAAGTGATGACATAATAGCTTGCTAACTCCTTAAGACTATTACTTATTACAAGACCTGAAGATGTTAAAAGACCTAAAGAAGTGTCTGAAGTGTCTGTCTAAAGTATTAGTGGAAGACTACAAGGTGATTACTTGTATTTTAGTAAAAGCTTTCAAGGAAGCTTCACACCTACTATATATATGTGGTCCTTCTAATAGAATAGTCAATGATTCCCACCACAGAAAACACACATGTAACACTTTAGTGGATACGGATTTCATCCTCCCATTGTTTCATATGTTTAGCTAGCTATGAACATGGGAGTTTAGTTTGTCATTCATCGCCCGGTTGTTATTCTGCAAACAACCGGGCAAGTCTTGTATATTTGTTGATTCATTATTAATAAGATATACATACGATGAAAAGTAAAAGCTTGTGTTATTAGTTAGTCAATTGGTTTAATTGTGCAAATGTTCTTCATTTATCCTTATTGATTATATGTTTGCACAAGATTCATGGACCAACAACTTCGATAGAAGTCCCCCTACACTTAAGATAAACATTGTCCTCAATGTTTAAGCATGTGGGAGTAAACTCCCCTACACTTACTACATTGTGCACTTTGTTTAAATCTTGCGAAGGAAGATACAACTAAAGTGATTCTTATTTTAATATTAAAGAATATAAAATAGGGAATTGATAGGTGTGAAAACACCCATCCTTTTACCACTTAATTATAATAATAACCAAGCCTAAACGTGTATTTATTGTAGTAAAAGTCGAAATTATTCGTGGTTTGTGTTTTTGTTGTGATTTAGGACCAAAATGTGAAAAGGGAAGAAAACACGGGCTTTCACGGGCTTTTATCGAAGACAAAAGAAGAAGTCAAAAGATCAAGAGTGCAAAAAGAACGGAAGTCAACGGCCTATTCTGAAGATTTATCGAAGAAAAACTCTAAAGACGAAAGTTTAACGAGGTCGAAGAACCAAGTCTAATAAAAGAAGAAAATTATAAGACGAGTTCATTTCATATCGACAAATCCCGAGACAACGTTGAGAAAGACGAAAAGACGAGAAAGAAATAAGGAAGCAACACACTCCTTCCATTTCCTTCTATAAATACCTTCCTTATGTCATTAGGAAGGGTGTTAGCTAAAAATTCATTTTTAGTTCTCCACTTTATTTTCTAGCACTTTTCATATTGTCATTTCATTATTGTCTTTCTTTCATGTAAGTTTTTAATTTGTGTTGAATCTTAATCTTTAATTTCAAGCTTTTTACAATCATCCCATTCTTCCTTTCTTGTTTGTTTTAATCTTGAGTTTTATTTGATTTAATCTCGAAAATTGTTCATCTTTATAATTATTTGATTAAAGTTCTTATCTTTTTGTTCTTATCATTTTCATGCGATAATGGTTTTAGGTTATTGTGCTTTTTGCTTATTTCGTGTTTAGCTTATTTGCATTTAAGTGTTCTAAAAAGTTTAATCTTTTTAAAGTTTATTTTATAAATCTTGCTTATTTGGTGTTTTAAAAGTTTTTCATTAGTGGCTTATTTAGTTCTTTTTATTATTGAATTGGTTAAGTTTTAGTAAGTGCTTATTAGAAAAGTGCTTATTTGGTTTTGCTTATTTACCTTTTCCATTCCATCGTAATGTCTAAGGGTTTTAATGGTTCCGATCGGGTATTGTGATCTCATAAGCCTTAGGGTTTGTACTTGCAATCCAATACTGCGATCACTACTCACGATCCACACTTCGATCTGTGGTTACGATCTAAGACTAAGATCAAAGGCTAAGATCTAAGACTACGATCTAGACTAAGATCTAAGACTAAGATCTAGACTAAGATCTAAGACTAAGATATAGACTAAGATCAAAGAATAAGATCTAGACTATGATCTAAGACTAAGATCTAGACTAAGATCTAAGACTAAGATCTAGACTAAGAACTAGACTAAGATCTAAGACTAAGATCTAAGACTAAGATCTAGACTAAGATCTAAGACTAAGATCTAGACTAAGATCAAAGGCTAAGATCTAAGACTAAGATCTAGACTAAGATCTAAGACTAAGATCTAGACCAAGATCTAAGACTAAGATATAGACTAAGATCTAGACTAAGATCTAAAACTAAGATCTAGACTAAGATCTAGACTAAGATCTAGACTAAGATCTAAGACTAAGATCTAGACTAAGATCTAGACTAAAATCTAAGACAAAGATCTAGACTAAGATCTAGACTAAGATCTAAGACTAAGATCTAGACTAAGATCTAGAATACGGTCTGGACTGCGATCGGTGCTGCGATCTGACCACAGTTTTTTTTATTATTATTTCCTGTTTTTATTTTAATTTCAAATTTAACTTTTCCCGCCATTTTTAATTTGTGTTATTTCAAACTTGTTTTGTCTTAGTTTTGTTTTAAAGTTTACTTCTAATTAAGTTTTCAAATTTACTTTTAAAGTTTTAATATTTCGTCATTTATTTTTATAAGTCTTTATTTTTAGTTTAATTCTTTTCAAGCTTTCATTTTTACTTTTATTTCAAAATAGATCAACGACCTTTTCTTTATTTTCACCAAGAACAACTGAGTCACACTTCAAACTGTAATCAATTCGATTAGACGCCGTGAACAACGAACTTTTAACCTAGCAAAATCCCACTTTCTAATGGCGCCGTTGCCGGCTCTTTTCGTGAAGATTAACAGTTTTTGTGAGAGACGCGTTGGATTTTGGGATCCGTTCATTTTTGAACGTTACTTTTCTTGTCAAAATTTTCAAAATTTTTCAAAAAAATCCTAAAAATAAAAAGTTTCAAAAATCCAAAAACATTTAAAAATCATAAAAAGCATTTCTTTTCCAAGAGTTTTGCACCAAAAATATTCCTGTTCATCCTGTATTCTGTTTAATTCTTGTTCTCAACCCCTCTAATTTTTAATTATGCATGGATTCGTATGTTTATTGCGTAGGGTGTGGGAGATCATTGTATGGTTTTCAAACATGTCAATGGTGTACATGTGAGCGGTGCGGAAATGATATCGACAATACACAATTTGGATTGTGTCCATTTTGCAATTCAACCAATTCATACTTCACCTCCACTGACACTATCTCACCCTCTCCCATATATGCCGATCCATATCCGCAAAATGCACCGGGTTTTTCTCAATACCCGTGTTGCAACAATTGTGGGGGCCCTCACGATACCTTTTCTTGTCAACCGATGAATTATTATGAGCCAAATTCGTGTTCTCATTCTTCTCAGTCGATGAATTATTATGAGCCACATCCGTGCTATAATTCCGATTTTCAAATTTTTGAGCCCCCACAATACTCCCTCGATCATCAACCCTCTTTTTCAATTCCTAATGAGTCACTAGCCACTCTTTTGAATCAAGTTCTTAAAATTAATGATTGTTTCACTAAATATCTCGAAAAACGTCAAGAGGAAAATTAACAAGAGCAAGTATCTAATCTTAGTGATTATACTCCGCCTCTTGTGCGTCCATACTATTACGATGATAATGACGATGAGAATACTATTTCTTGGAATGATCTTGTTGCTCAACACCCTAGTGCAATTGTAATTCCTTCTCTCGATATCCCAAATGCGTCTAAGGATTGTGATTCATCGAGTAAGATTAGTGAATTTGGTCTCGACAACTTATTTGATGAGGTTTGTGATGTACCGCCTTTTGCAGAGCTTACCTGACGAGGTCACTCTTAATGATGATTTTTCTCCATGCTATGAGAATTTCACCTTAGAAATTTCTCAATCTCCTCCGAGAGATGAGGGCGATGTTGATTTATCCTCTCCGACTTACGAGAAGTTCACTACTGAATTTGGTCTTGTAGATGAGGTGGAAGACGTTATTCTTTGCGACAAACTACTGAAAGTTCATCTTCTTATTGCTAAAATTGAAGCGTTGAATTATGCTCCTAATACCGAGTATTTACCCCCTTCTCTTACTCCAGTTGAGAATAATGACACATTTATGGAAGAAATCGACATTCACTCAATACCTCCGGGTATTGATGATGATGACCTGGAGGAGGATATTCTTTTTGATACTTTAATGCCTGAAGATATTGTCCCAAGTCCCCCTCCCGAGCACCTCTTATCCCATACTTTGGAGACCATTACTGAGGATGAGTGCTTTGACCCGGGAGGTGACATTGACCATTCTATGATTGACACTTTTACGGCTTTGCCGCTCAGTGATAATCATATGTCTTTTGGGGATGACATTTTGATTCCGTTACCCACCCCACCTCCCGTGGATCAAGACTTCAATTATTTTTCTTTAATTGAGAGGATTTTTCTGCCGTTCAAGACTTATCCTCTGGCCTCTCCTGTTTTATTTTCCTCCGGGAACGAGGACAAGGTCTTTGATCCCGGTATTACATTAGAGGCTTCCCTATGGACCATTTAATTCGGGCACGAGTCAGGCTCGTGACTCGGTGAACAAAAACAAGCACTTTTTGGGAGGCAACCCGATTATCTATGCTTTTTATCCGTTTTCATAATAAGTGTAGGGGGAGCCCCGTAAGTGTTTGTTGTTTTCTTTCTTACGATGTGAAGGGATTGGAGCTTCAAAGATTCACTTTTGATGACTTTTTATGAACCATGATTCCGTGTACCCTTCTTCCCGGTTCTATCCTAAACTCTTTTGATTCACTATTTTATATTCTTCAATATTAAATTAGGAATCACCTTAGTTGTCCTTTCCTTAGAAAGATTTAAACAACGTGCACAATGTCCTAAGTGTAGGGGAGGTTACTTCCACATGCTTAAACATTGAGGATAATGCTTATCTTAAGTGTAGGGGGGACTTCTATCGAAGTTAAGTGCGCTTTTCCATAAATATACCCTCATTTTAATCGGAAAATTGATTTTTCGACATTTTTTAAAATTTTTAATCTATTTTGGCCTATTAGTATTTTCCTTTGTTATCGTTAATTTTCTTTCATTAGAATAAACTTTAATAAAATGGTTTTAATAAGTTTAGATGTCTTTGATATATTAGGCTCGTCATGAATATTTTGACTCAACCCGAGTTTACTTATCTAAGTTTACTCTAGCTAGTATACTTAACGTTTTTAAGTCAAGTTTTGCTAGGCTTTTGAAAAGGAAACTTTAAAACGCGAAAGTCTTAACTCTTACGGGTTAAGAACAAGAACCTTTCACAAGTTCCTATAATTGATCCTAGAAAGTCGTTTATCAAGGGAACTTTAAAATGCGAATTCTAAACTTAAAAAAGTCTAAGAAGTTGCAAGATCCTATAGACGACTTGAAAACCCAATACTTTGATTTAATAGGCTAAGCATCCACGAGTCTCATTCCTTGAGATTTTAAATTGTGGAGAACGAGAGATGATAGAGTCAATTATAAGTTTGGTATTATTTCATGAATTTATGTGAGTTGATTATGAGCTTTTTATCCCATCGCTTGTTAATAAATATATTTGCAATAAGTAAGGTCGTACGATTTGAAAAGTTACTTAGTTTCTAGCACAAGATCGTTTAAAAGTTTCTCGGTATTAATTAGAGTTCATAGCCAAGGCATAACTTATTGAAGCGGGATGCGAAGATTGGCGAGACCGAAAGGCCCTAAAAAGGCATGAGGGCTACATTTTGTTGCTAAAGATCCAAAGTGATGTGAAGAATCATTTGTCAAAAATCAATATGAATGATCGAGACACACGACGAAAAGCAAATACTCCCCTAAAGATCATGGAGAAGTCTATCCGAAAAGACCCTAGCAAGGTATGAGGATAAATAGATCCAAGTCCTAGAAGGAGGTAGATCGTTGTATATCAAAATCCCAAATAAAGATTGGAGAAAAATGAAGAAGTCGTGGTCCAAGTATGAAGAATCTCTCAAAAACTTCAAGTGAAGAAATTTCTATTATGAAGAGAAGACCATTATTTCATGAACATCTCTCAAGATTAGAAGTATGAAGTCAATGCCAAATATCGATCCGAGAAAGGTCTCAAATCGTGAAGCGAGTTATGCCAAGATATGAACTTTATGAGGTTTCGAGAAGCAATTTTAAAAGATTTTATCCTTTAGCTAACTATTGATTAAATCATCCTACTTTATTTTCGGCCTAAAAAACTAATGAAATAAGTCAAGAATGCATCCTCGAATCATTCAAGACAACAATAAAATATAAGAGATACGTCTAGGAATAAGGGAGTCTAAGTGAATAATTGAGCCACATGAGTTTGTGTTAGCTTACTAACTTATAATAACAATGATCTCGTTTTTAAGCTTGGTATGGGGAACGTGAAACATGCGGGTGATAAACATTCATGACGACCGAAAACCCTAATGTAAGTCTTAGATTACTTTACTTGTTTTCTTCCTTTAAATATTTTGCAATTTTCTATCTTTTTAAGTTTCCTTAATGGCTTGTGTTTTAATAAAGGCCAAAGTGGGTTAATAATGATGGAAAATGTAAATCTTGCTTGGTAACTAATGCACTGCATGAGGGCATTGCAATGGTCAAGTGTAGGGGATTTGATAGGTGTGAAAACACCCATCCTTTTACCACTTAATTGTAATAATAACCAAGCCTAAACGTATATTTATTGTAGTAAAAGTCGGAATTATGCGTGGTTTGTGTTTTTATTGTGATTTAGGACCAAAATGTGAAAAGGGAAGAAGACGGGCTTTCACAGGCTTTTATCGAAGAAAAAAGACAAAAGACGAAGTCAAAAGATCAAGAGTGCAAAAAGAACGGAAGTCAACGGCCTATTCTGAAGATTTATCGAAGAAAAAGTCTAAAGATGAAAGTTTAACGAAGTCGAAGAACCAAGTCTAATAAAAGAAGAAAATTATAAGACGAGTTCATTTCATATCGACAAATCCCGAGACAACGTCGAGAAAGACGAAGAACTTAAAACACGAAAAGACGAGAAAGAAAGAAGGAAGCAACACACTCCTTCCATTTCCTCCTATAAATACCTTCCTTATGTCATTAGGAAGGGTGTTGGCTAAAAATTAATTTTTAGTTCTCCACTTTATTTTCTAGCATTTTTCATATTGTCATTTCATTATTGTCTTTCTTTCATGTAAGTTTTTAATTTGTGTTGAATCTTAATCTTTAATTTCAAGCTTTTTACAATCATCCCATTCTTCCTTTTTTGTTTGTTTTAATCTTGAGTTTTATTTGATTTAATCTCGAAAATTGTTCATCTTTATAATTATTTGATTAAAGTTCTTATCTTTTTGTTCTTATCATTTTCATGCGATTAATGGTCTTAGCTTATTGTGTTTTTTGCTTATTTCGTGTTTAGCTTATTTGCATTTAAGTGTTCTAAAATGTTTAATCTTTTTAAAGTTTATTTTATAACTCTTGCTTATTTAGTGTTTTAAAAGTTTTTCATTAGTGGCTTATTTAGTTCTTTTTATTATTGAATTGGTTAAGTTTTAGGAAGTGCTTATTTGGTTTTGCTTATTTACCTTTTCCATTCCATCGTAATGTCTAAGGGTTTTAATGGTTCTGATCGGGTATTGTGATCGCATAAGCCTTAGGGTTTCTACTTGCGATCCAATACTGCGATCACTACTCACGATCCAGACTTCGATCTGTGGTTACGATCTAAGACTAAGATCAAAGGCTAAGATCTAAGACTATGATCTAGACTAAGATCTAAGACTAAGATCTAGACTAAGATCTAAGACTAAGATCTAGACTAAGATCAAAGACTAAGATCTAGACTATGATCTAAGACTAAGATCTAGACTAAGATCTAAGACTAAGATCTAGACTAAGATCTAGACTAAGATCTAAGACTAAGATCTAGACTAAGATCTAAGACTAAGATCTAGACTAAGATCAAAGGCTAAGATCTAATACTAAGATCTAGACTAAGATAAGACTAAGATTTAGAATAAGATCTAAGACTAAGATCTAGACTAAGATCTAAGACAAAGATCTAGACTAAGATCTAGACTAGGATCTAAGACTAAGATCTAAGACTAAGATCTAGACTAAGATCTAGACTAAAATCTAAGACAAAGATCTAGACTAAGATCTAAGACTAAGATCTAGACTAAGATCTATAATACGATCTGGACTGTGATCAGTGCTGCGATCTGACCATGGTTTTGTTTTTTTTGTTATTTCCTGTTTTTATTTTAATTTCAAATTTAACTTTTCCCGCCATTTTTAATTAGTGTTATTTCAAACTTGTTTTGTCTTAGTTTTATTTTAAAGTTTACTTTTAATTAAGTTTTCAAATTTACTTTTAAAGTTTTAATATTTCGTCATTTATTTTTATAAGTCTTTATTTTTAGTTTAATTCTTTTCAAACTTTCATTTTTACTTTTATTTCAAAATAGATCAACGATCTTTTCTTTCTTTTCATCAAGAACAACTGAGTCACACTTCAAACTGTAATCAATTCGACTAGACACCGTGAACAACGAACTTTTAACCTAGCAAAATCCCACTTTCAAATGACGCCGCTGCCGGCTCTTTTCGTGAAGATTAACGGTTTTTGTGAGAGACGCGTCGGATTTTGGGATCCATTCAATTTTAAACGTTATTTTTCTTCTCAAATTTTTTACAACTTTTCAAATAAATCCTAAAAATCAAAAATTTCAAAAATCCAAAAACATTTAAAAAATCATAAAAAGCATTTCTTTTTCCAAGAGTTTTGCACCAAAATATTCCTCTTCATCCTCTATTCTGTTTAATTCTTTTTCTCAACCCCTCTAATTTTTAATTCTGCATGGATTCGTATGTTTATTGCGTAGGGTGTGGGAGACCATTGTATGGTTTTCAAACATGTCAATGGTGTACATGTGAGCGGTGCGGAAATGATATCGACAATACACAATTTGGATTGTGTCTATTTTGCAATTCAACCAATTCATACTTCACCTCCACTGACACTATCTCACCCTCTCCCATATATGCCGATCCATATCCGCAAAATGCACCGGGTTTTTCTCAATACCCGTGTTGCAACAATTGTGGGGGCCCTCACGATACCTTTTCTTGTCAACCGATGAATTATTATGAGCCAAATTCGTGTTCTCATTCTTCTCAGTCGATGAATTATTATGAGCCACATCCGTGCTATAATTCCGGTTTTCAAATCTTTGAGCCCCCACAATACTCCCTCGATCATCAACCCTCTTTTTCAATTCCTAATGAGTCACTAGCCACTCTTTTGAATCAAGTTCTTAAAATTAATGAATGTTTCACTAAATATCTCGAAAAACATCAAGAGGAAAATTAACAAGAGCAAGTATCTAATCTTAGTGATTATACTCCGCCTCTTGTGCGTCCATACTATTACGATGATAATGACGATGAGAATACTATTTCTTGGAATGATCTTGTTGCTCAATACCCTAGTGCAATTGTAATTCCTTCTCTCGATATCCCAAATGCGTCTAGGGATTGTGATTCATCGATTAAGATTAGTGAATTTGGTCTCGACAACTTATTTGATGAGGTTTGTGATGTATCGACTTTTGCGGAGCTTACGGATGAGGTCGCTCTTAATGATGATTTTTCTCCATGCTATGAGAATTTCACCTTTGAAATTTCTCAATCTCCTCCAGGAGATGAGGGCGATGTTGATTTATTCTCTCCGACTTACGAGAAGTTCACCACTGAACTTGGTCTTGCAGATGAGGTGGAACACGTTATTCTTCGCGACAAATTACTGAAAGTTCATCTTCTTATTGCTAAAATTGAAGCGTTAAATTCTGCTCCTAATACCGAGTCTTTACCCCCGTCTCTTACTCCAGTTGAGAATAATGACACATTTATGGAAGAAATCGAGATTCACTCAATACCTCCGGGTATTGATGATGATGACCCGGAGGAGGATATTCTTTTTGATACTTTAATGCCTAAAGATATTGTCCCAAGTGCCCCTCCCAAGCACCTCTTATCCCATACTTTGGAGACCATTACTGAGGATGAGTGCTTTGACCAGGGAGGTGACATTGACCATTCTATGATTGACACCTTTACGGCTTTGTCGCTCAGTGATAATCATTTGTCTTTTGGGAATGACATTTTGATTCCTTTACCCACCCCACCTCCCGTGGATCAAGATTTCACTTATTTTTCTTTTATTGAGAGGACTTTTCTGTCGTTCAAGACTTATCCTCCGGCCTCTCCTGTTTTATTTTCCTCCGGGAATGAGGACAATGTCTTTGATCCCGGTATTACATTAGAGGCTTCCCATGGACCATTTAATTCGGGGACGAGTTAGGCTCGTGACTCGGTGAACAAAAACAAGCGCTTTTTGGGAGGCAACCCGATTATCTATCCGTTTTATTCGTTTTCATAATAAGTGTGGGGGGATCCCCGTAAGTGTTTGTTGTTTTCTTTCTTATGATGTGCAGGGATTGGAGCTTCAAAGATTCACTTTTGATGACTTTTGATGAACTGTGATCCCGTGTACCCTTCTTCCCGGTTCTATCCTAAACTCTTTTGATTCAATATTTTATATTCTTCAATATTAAAGTAGGAATCACTTTAGTTGTCCTTTCCTTAGCAAGATTTAAACAACGTGCACAATTTCCTAAGTGTAGGGGAGGTTACTTCCACAGGCTTAAACATTGAGGACAATGTTTATCTTAAGTGTAGGGGGGGACTTATATCGAAGTTAAGTGGGCTTTTCCATAAATATGTCCTCATTTTAACCGAAAAATTGATTTTTCGACATTTTTCAAAATTTTTAATCTATTTTGGCCTATTAGTATTTTCCTTTGTCATCGTTAATTTCTTTCATTAGAATAAATTTTAATAAAATGGTTTTAATAAGTTTAGATGTCTTTGATATATTAGGCCTGTCATGAACATTTTGACTCAACCCGAGTTTACTTATCTAAGTTTACTCTAGCTAGTATCCTTAACGTGTTTAAGTCAAGTTTTGCTAGGCTTTTATATAGGGAACTTTAAAACGCGAAAGTCTTAACTCTTACGGGTTAAGAACAAGAACTTTTCGCAAGTTCCTATAATTGATCCTAGAAAGTCGTTTGTCAAGGGAACTTTA
Source organism: Glebionis coronaria (assembly GCA_025667525.1). Taxonomy (NCBI): domain Eukaryota; kingdom Viridiplantae; phylum Streptophyta; class Magnoliopsida; order Asterales; family Asteraceae; genus Glebionis; species Glebionis coronaria. The sequence continues at coordinate 219,726,656 of CM046881.1, forward strand.
AAATGCGAATTCTAAACTTGAAAAAGTCTAAGAAGTTGCAAGATCCTATAGATGACTTGAAAACCCAAGACTTTGATTTAATAGGCTAAGCATCCACGAGTCTCATTCCTTGAGATTTTAAATTGTGGAGAACGAGAGATGATAGAGTCAATTATAAGTTTGGTATTCTTTCATGAATTTATGTGAGTTGATTATGAGCTTTTTCTCCCATCGCTTGTTAATAAATATATTTGCAATAAGTAAGGTCGTACGATTTGAAAAGTTACTTAGTTTCTAGCGCAAGATCGTTTAAAAGTTGCTCGGTATTAATTAGAGTTCATAGCCAAGGCATAACTTATTGAAGCGGGATGCGAAGATTGGTGAGCCCGAAAAGGCCCTAATAAGGCACGAGGGCTACATTTTTGTTGCTAAAGATCCAAAGTGATGTGAAGAATCATTTGTTAAAAATCAATATGAAGGATCAAGACACACGACGAAAAGCAAATACTCCCCTAAAGATCATGGAGAAGTCTATTCCGAAAAGATCCTAGCAAGGTATGAGGATAAATAGATCTAAGTCCTAAAAGGAGGTGGATCGTTGTATATCAAAATCCCAAATAAAGATTAGAGAAAAATGAAGAAGTCGTGGTCCAAGTTTGAAGAATCTCTCAAAAACTTCAAGTGAAGAAATTCCTTTTATGAAGAGAATACCATTATTTATGAACGTCTCTCAAGATTAGAAGTATGAAGTCAATGCCAAATATCGATCCGAGAAAGGTCTCAAATCGTGAAGCGAGTTATGCCAAGATATGAACTTTACGAGGTTTCGAGAAGCAGTTTTAAAAGATTTTGTCCTTTAGCTAACTATTGATTAAATCGTCCTACTTTATTTTCGGCCTCAATAAACTATCGAAATAAGTCAAGAATGCATCCTCGGATTGTTGGGAATCTAATTTTGTTTGATTCCCTGTATCATAGATTTAAACACAAATCAAGCTGTTAGATAGTATCTTGCCTGTGCCAAGGAGGCAGGTAAGTATCGCAAGACTCACAGAGATCCAAGTCTCTGTGAGCAGCCTCAGAGGAGTCCATGTCAGAGACATTGTCAAGGAAGTTGAAGATTACTTGAAGACATACTCATTGGTTGTGATGGATAACAGCCAAGATGTATCAGGGACTGATTGTGGTAAAATTACACCTCTTAGGAAAAAGGCGTAAAAGCGGTAAGTATCGAGTGATGATTTAGGAAAATCAACACTAATGACCCTTAATGGTGTGAAAGTTCGTTTCCCAAGGAGGTATATGTGTGTGAAAAACTTGTCAAATGTTTGTGATTAATGATTGGTTTAGAAAGGGGATGAGGAAAGAAGATGACGAAGACGTAAAAATAAAAAATTACCAAGAAAAATCACTATTAGAAAGTTAAAACGTAGAACCTTAAAAATCACAAAAATAAAAATAAATTCTAAAAATTACCAAAAATTTACCAAAAATCAAAAATAATAAACTAAGAGTTTACCAATGATCAAAACTTTTTCAAACCTTTTAAATAATTAAATATTCAATTTTTAAATGCTAATTAAAGCCCTAAAAATCAAATAAATTATCAAAAAGCCCAAATAAAGATTTTTCAATTGATAAAACTCAAAAATGACCTAGAATGATTAAAACTATTTTTGGAAATTTTAAAACTAATAAAAACTATTTAAAATGATTTAAAAACTATTAAAACTTAAAATAATTATAAAAATTAATCTAAAAGTGATAAAATTATTCTAAAAGTTGCTAAATTCCTATTTTGATGTATTAAACCTAAGAAAAATGTAAAAAGTTGGAAAATGTGAAATTCCAAAAATAATAATAAAATAATATTAAAATAATATTAAAAATTCAAAAATTATAAAAAATTCTAAAAACTTGCAAACTAGTTTATTTCAACCTAAATAATCAGAAAATCAAAGTGAAATTACCAAATTACCCCTAATGGGCCCTCAAATGGGCCAAATCCAAAAACAGTCAACCTAAATGGGCTTTTGGGCCCAAAAAGTCAAACTTGGCCCAATTGACTTGGAAAAGCCCTATCTGACTTAAAATTCATTTCTAAGAACAAAACTCTATAGGCCCAAAAGCTGAAAATGTGCTTATCACAGCTTATTGAACACAAAGCTTATTCTTGTTGGGCTTTTCAGCCCATTAAGCCATAAGCTAATGCCATAAGCTCTAATTTGACACACAACCCTCTTTTAGGATGCTTAAGAGATCTGTCAAAAGAAATTTCCAATAAGCTCACTCAATAAGCCAGAAAATAGAAAAGCAAAAATCCACAAAACGACAAAATAGTCGTTTTTGAGAAATAATGCACCTCAGAAGCTGATTCAACTTGCAAAAGCTTTCAAATGGACTCAATAAGCAAAATCAATCAACAAAAATCCAATAAGCACAACCAATAAGCCAGAATAAGCAAAAATGAACTTATGTAAAAGTCAAAGGAGTTGGTTTTCTAGTCAAACCTTAAAGTCAACCACCCAAATGCTCCAGTATGAACAAACGGGTCAAAATATGAGCACCTATTACAAAAACAAAGTTGTTGAAGGTTGGAATAAGCTATTATAGCTTATTGATAAGATGACACCAAAATTGCACTATCAGTGGCAACCAGCAGGGGAAAGGAGTTCCCACTGCTTTGACTATTTGACCAAGCTTTTATGAGAGTTCTGGTTTGATTCAATTGGAAACAAAGGCACCCTTGTGATCAGTGAACCACAAGGAGTCAATAGCAACAATAATGTCACAAAATGATCCACACAATATGCCACAATAAGCCAAACAGTCCACAGATATGCTCCAGATATGCAAATAAGCAGTTAAGCACTTAATAAGCAGAAATAAGCAAAATAAGCCAACCAAACTTAACCAGATGCATACACAAGCTATATAAACTAACAATAAACACAAAGCAACAAGAATCAAACACTGAATCAAAGTAAATAGCAAGATCAAAGCACAAAATGTTACTGATGAACAATGAACAATATGCAGAAACAGTTTGCTGATATACTTGACACTTGATCTAATTTCAAGCCTCAAATCCTTCTACCCTGGTGTGATTAACTATGATTTAGCACTTGTTAACCCTAGCCTAAGCCTAGATCTAGGTGTCCTCAAAATACTAGCCAATTTTACCAAGTTTTTAAGATTTTATAGCCAATTCAAGAATCAATGTGTTCAAAGCCTCAAAACCTGCAAACAGATGAACATAAGCACCTAAATATCAGAAAACCAATACTTGCATACAACAAACAAACACTTAGCAAACCACAATCCCAATTCAAGCAGTAGACCCAAACACTCCTTAATCTACCACTTAACAAAGAAACTTGTGATTTTAACTAATAACCTACTGATTTTAATGATCAAAAACACTTAAACAATAGCAACTAACACAATCAAACTCAAAAATCACCAGCACAAACACCAATACTCAAATCCAAAGCACAAAATCCAAAACAGTCATAAACATGAAATTTTTGGGGGAATCTTAACAAGAGCTTATACCTGCCTTCCACAACATCCTAGGAAGGCCAGCAATGCTCCTTGGACCTTGTTCAACAACTAGAACAAGACCAATGTACTTCAATTAAGGAAATGCAAAGTGCCTTGGTTGATGGTTCAAAGTAGAACCTCAAGGACTTGATATCTTCAACACAAGCAGCAAACAAACTCAACCAAAGGCTTAGAATCCTTCTCAGGCTTGGTGTCAACAAGCTTGAAAGAACTCAAGGCTTAAGGCTAAGGGTTAGTACACAAAAATAAGCCAAAATCAGAAACAAGGACTTCAAGGCTCTTGAACCTTGAAAACCTTTCAAACCTAGACGTGCCTTAACCACAAGGTTAAGGAAGGTCTAAACAATCAAATGGAACTCAGAATTAGGCTACTCAAACACCAAACTTTTAACAAAATCAAAAAGAGATTTCAAATTTCAGAAATTCAAATTTTATTAAGCTTAAAAAGGAATTACAAAGATTAATAGCCTAAAACTGGAACAAAGGGACTCTCACATGTTGAGGTCTCCTTTTATAGGCAAATGCCTGGCTAAACACTATTCACAAACCCTAGAACTGATTTCTCTAAAATGCCCTTGCAGAATCTTCTAGGTGAGTTGCCAGCTGTTTTGGGAGAATCCTGGACGTTTGTTGAGTGCTTAGGGACCAAGTAATGATTTGCAGCCCTTGATTTGGCCAAGTAAGGATCAAGTGCCAAGTGTCGTATTGTGAGTGGGGATGGGGGAATCATTCTGGTAGTGGGATTTAAGGTTTAAGGTGTGGGATGTGATTGAGGTGATGTGAATCACACGTGGGTTGAGTCAATTTTGATTTCCCCTTTGTTTTGCTCATTTTTGATCCTGGGTAAAAACGTGTTCTTGCCTGGTAAAAATCCAAACAATAAGTGTTTGGCACAATTTTAGGAATTTGAAGTTTGGAGTTGGCAGTTTAGGTCCTTGTGTTTTGGGAAAAGTTGTATAACAAGTTATTTTTGTAAACAAAACGTATTTCCTTTGTTTTCAACTTTCCTCACTTGGCAGTTTTGGCACAACTTTTGGGAAAAGGTTATCAAGGGTTGTTTTTGACACTTTTTCATATTTCAAGGGCTGATTTTGGATAATGTTGATCTTCAAAGGTCTTCAATGCATCTTAATCTTTATGAGGGACCATTGTTGGCAATTTGGATTTGTTGAGGGACTAATCTTGCCATTTCTTCAAAGTTGAAGGACCTTTTGTGTAATTTTGACAATCTTAAGGGACCAAACTTGTAATTATGAATATACAAGGGTTTTAAGTGTCATTTCTTCAATAATTGAGGATCAATCTTGTTTGTCTTCAAGTCTTCAAGGTATTTTGTTGAGATTTCCATGATTAGGGCCCGGTTCTTTGTACGGCTTCGTTTCTCGTGTCCGTTTTTCCTTGTAACTTGTGATCTTTTGTCTTTTTCACGATATCCATACCTAAAATACACAAGTAAACAAACACAAGAATATATATGGTATTTTTATGACATTTTTATGCATTTAAAGCCCGAAAAGAACGATGAAATCATGTATAAATGCCATCTCATCACTCCCCCATACTAAGCCATTGTCGTGCCCTCACGCAATGCTAGAATAAAGTATCTAAGCATCACCAAAGTTCAAATTTTATTAACCTTTATTGAAGAGTAAAACACTTGCAACATACTACGATGATGTGTAAAGACATAATGTATGATTTTCATCACAAAAAGTGACTTTTAGGGTCAAAGAATAGAAACAAGTAAATGTCCCTTAGAGTAAATTTCGTCATCCTTGATTGTCATACATTCCATGCTAAGTGTAAAAACAAGATCATTGTTGGTACAAGTCACAATGCTAACACTACTCATACGTCCAAATTGTGTAATACTTTTTCTCCCCGCAATCCTAGTTATTATAAAAAGAAAAGGGTTACTAGCATTTTTTATCTATTTGTCATGGATCACAAGTGATTCATATTGACTTATTTGAGTAGTTATTAGTCTAAAAGCAAAGTAGCACGATTTGATCAATAGTTAGCCGAAGGACAAAATCTTTTAAAACGGCTTCTCGTGTATCTCCTTAAGTTCATATCTTGGCATAACTCGTTTCACGATTTGAGACCTTTCTCGGACCGATATTTGGCATGTACTTCATACTTCAAATCTTGGGAAAACGTTCTTGAAATTATGGTCTTCTTTTCATATATTTGGAATTTCTTCACTTGACGTTTTCGAGAGATTCTTCATATTGGACCACGACTTCATCATTTTTCTTCAATCTTTACTTTGGATTTTGATATACAACGATCCGCCTCCTTTTCGGACTTGGATATATTTATCCTCATACCTTGTTAGGGTCTTTTTGGATAGACTTTCTCCATTCTTTAGGGGAGTAATAGCTTCTCGTCGTGTGTCTCGATCCGTCATATTGATTTAGGAATAATGATACTTCACATCATCTTTGGATCTTTAGCAAAAATAGAGCTCCTCATGCCTTGTTAGGGCCTTTTTGGATGATCGCCAATCTTCGCGTCCCGCTTCAATAAGTTATGCCTTGGCTATGAACTCTATTCAACCCCGAGCAACTTTTAAACGATCTTGCGCTAGAGGCTAAGTAACCTTTCAAATCGTACGACCTTACTTATTGCAATTATGATTTATTCCTAATGCATTGATCTTATGGGAAGAAAAAGCCACAATTAAAAACATATGAGTTTTTGAAAGAACACTTTCATGTTCTACGTTTAGCATGATCACTTGTCTAACTCTATCATTTCTCGTTCTTCACTATATAAAGACCTCTAATTAAAGAGACTCGTGAATACTTAGCCATGCAAGTCAAAATTAAGCCAAATTTGGATTAGCTTTCATTAAGACTATATCAAATCAAAGTTTTGGGTTTTCAAGCCACCTATAGGATCTTGCACTTTCTTGGACTTTTTCAAGTTTAGAGAATGCGTTTTAAAGTTCCCTTGATAAGTGACTTTCTAGAATCAATTATAGGAACTTGCGAAAAGTTCTTGTTCTTAACCCGAATGAATTAAGACTTTCGCGTTTTAAAGCTCCCTATATAAAAGTCTAGCAAAACTTGAATTGAGCGGGTTAAGGAATGCAAATGGCTCCAAATGCCCATCAAGTCAAAAATTAACTCTTATTCTACCCATCGGAAAATATACATTCGTGTCTTAAAAACACTTATTAAAACTAAGAAAATTTTTAAAATTTGGCCATTTTTAGCCTTATTAGCAAAACAAAACATTGAAAGTTGGAAAACGTGAGGGCGTAGCAAAGAAAGTACCTATTCACTCCCCATACTAAAAGTAAACATTGTCCTCAATGTTTCGAGTCTAAAGGTGGAGCACCCCCATACTAGAGACGAAGAGTCGAATGCTTAGGATCTAGCATGGAAAGGGTGATCAACAATATATCTAAAGCCGTTTATTAAGTATGCTAAAAGATAATTGTTAGAATAATAAAGGATATGTCATGGAATCGTGAAAAACTTCTTCAAACGGACGATGGAGGCTCACGTAAACGAACACGAGAGTCTTCAATCGTAGATGATGATGATAATCTAGATAACACAATCACAAACAATCACGAGATAACGAGCTGAAAGGGTACAAATCCCCTTATTAGTGAATAGTGAGCATAAAAGATAAGCATGGGATCTCCCCCACGAGGCACCTCGTTTTTGATTACCGAGTCATGAGCTCGACTTGATCCCCTCAATGCTAATTATCATTAGGGAAGGTGACTTGGTCGAGGGCAACCATTGAAGGAATTTCCCCACCAAAGTAGTGCTTAAGCCTATGTCCATTCACCTTGAAATTAGGACCATCATCTTGAGCTAGCTCAATGGTCCCATATGGAAACACTTGTGTAATGGTGAACGGACCCGACCAACGAGATTTCAATTTCCCGGAAAATATCTTAAGACGAGAGTTAAAAAGCAACACTTGATCACCAACGCTAAAAACCCGGTTTTTAATCTTTGAATCATGAAACTTTTTAGTCTTTTCTTTAAAAATTAATGAATTTTCATAAGCATTATCCCTTAATTTATCCAATTCATTCAATTGTATTTTCTGGTGATCTCCCGCGGTCGTCAAGTCAAAGTTTGCATGCTTAAGGGCCCAATATGCCTTATGCTCCAACTCAATGGGCAAATGACAATTTTTCCCATAGACTAACTTATAAGGAGTGCAACCGATAGGTGTCTTATAAGCGGTCCTAAAGGCTCATAAAGCGTCATCGAGTTTGTCGGACCATGAAGCACGGTTTTCTCCAATTGACCTCTCTAAAATCCTCTTCAAAGCTCGGTTCGAAACCTCGACTTGCCCACTCGTTTGTGGGTGATAAGCCGTAGAAAGACGATGAGTAACTCCATATTTCTTTAGAACCTTTTCGAATTGGTCATTACAAAAATGGGTTCCACGATCGCTTATAATAGCACGAGGGGTTCCGAACCGAGAGAATAGTTGCTTCAAAAACTTCACTACCACACGAGCATCATTAGTAGGCAAAGCCTTAGCTTCCACCCACTTAGAAAGGTAGTCTACCGCGACGAGGATATATTTGTTGCCATGAGACGATGGGAACGGCCCCATAAAGTCTATTCCCCATATGTCGAAAATCTCACATACTTGAATTATGTTTTGCGGCATTTCATTACGTTGAGACGATTTTCCTTGACGTTGGCACGAATCACACGACTTCACAAGTGCGTGCGCATCACGATAGATAGAAGGCCAAAAGAAACCGGCATCGAACACTTTCTTAGCCGTGAGATTAGCACCGTGGTGACCACCCGTGGGTCCCTCGTGACAAGCTCTAAGGATATTAGAAGCTTCGGCACCAAAAACACAACGTCGAACGAGTTGATCCACACAAATCCGAAAGAGATAAGGGTCGTCCCAAAAATAGAACTTGACGTCACGAAAGAATTTTCGTTTTTGTTGTGTCGTCATACCCTTGATTATGAAATTGCCCGCATGGTAATTTGCAATGTCGGAAAACCATGGGGTGGTGTCTTTAGAATTCACTACACCGAGAGTCTCAAGAGGAAATGTTTCGGTAATTTCCTTGTTCTCGAAAACATCTTTGTGAGGATCTTCTAGACGAGAGAGATGATCGGCCGCTAGATTCTCGGCTCCTTTTTGTCAAGCACGGTGACATCAAATTCTTGGAGGAGGAGCATCCAACGAAGCAATCTCGGCTTAGCATCTTGCTTAGCTAAGAGATACTTGATAGCCGAATGGTCGGTATACACGATGCTTTTAGTCAAGACGAGATAAAGTCGGAATTTCTCAAAAGCATAAACCATGGCAAGGAATCCCTTTTCCGTTGTGGTGTACTTTAATTGAGCCTCGGTCATCGTCTTACTAGCATAATGGATAGGACGGAAATGCCTGTCATAACGTTGCCCTAAGACGGCCCCTATAGCATAATCACTTGCATCGCACATGATTTCAAAGGGTAATTCCCAATTAGGAGCAACAAGAATGGGAGCTTCGGTAAGTTTCCTTTTGAGAGTTTCGAAAGCCTTAACACAATCCTCATTGAAGTTAAAAGGAGCATCCTTCTCGAGAAGGTGTGTCATAGGACGAGAGATTTTCGAAAAGTCCTTGATGAAACGACGATAAAAGCCCGCGTGGCCTAGGAAACTCCTAACTCCCTTAACGGTTTTGGGATGAGGTAACTTGGCGATGACGTCTACCTTAGCTTTATCGACCTCAATCCCCGCCTTCGACACCTTATGTCCTAAGACGATTCCTTGTTTACACATAAAATGACATTTCTCCCAATTAAGCACAAGATTGGTTTCTTCACAACGTTTTAACATTTGTTCGAGATTAGATAAACATGACGTGAACGAATTACCAAACACCGAGAAGTCATCCATAAACACTTCCATCGACTTCTCGATCATATCGTGAAAAATCGCCATCATACACCGTTGAAACGTACCGGGTGCATTACAAAGTCCGAAAGGCATCCTACGATAAGCGAACGTTCCATAAGGACACGTTAATGTAGTCTTCTCTTGATCACGAGGGTCGATAGGGATTTGAAAGTAACCGGAAAAACCATCTAAAAAGCATTAGAATTCATTTCTCGCAAGTCGCTCCAACATTTGATCCATGAAGGGCAAAGGAAAGTGGTCTTTACGAGTGGCGTCATTTTACTTTCGGTAGTCAATACACACCCTCCATCCGGTCACAACACGAGTGGGAATTAACTCGTTGTTTTCATTTGGCACAACGGTCATTCCTCCCTTTTTAGGGAAACAATGGATTGGGCTCACCCATGGGCTATCGGATATAGGATAAATCATTCCCGCATCAAGGAGTTTAAGGACCTCCTTTTTAATGACATCGTGAATTTTGGGATTTACCCTTCTTTGACTTTGAATTGCGGGTTTGTAGTCCTCCTCCATTAAAATCTTGTGAGTACAAAATTTTGGGTCAATACCCTTAATGTCGGATATTTTCCACGCAATTGCCCCTTTATGAGCCTTAAGAACTTTCAAGAGCTCGATTTTTTCATCATTGGCAAGACCTTTTGCAATAATAACCGGCAACTTGTCATCACCTTCCAAGAATGCGTATTCAAGGTGAGAAGGAAGATCTTTCAATTCAAGGATAGGTGGTTCCTCGATTGAAGATTTTGGTTCAACACTCATAACTTCCATCGGCGAAAGAAACGGTGGAATAGAAGTATCATCACTAATCAACACCTCATCTTCATTGTCGATTTCATTTGAAGTGAAATCGCCTCCTTGGAATGGAGTGAGATTTGGTGTGGAATTAGCAAGAATTGGATCCAAAATAGTGGGATTGCCATTTGACGAGCTATCGGAAAAACCTAACACTTCTTGTGAAAACTCATCGCAAACCACATCAACGATGTCAATGTGATTGATGGTAGCGATTGCATAAACATGAGAAGGTTTCGAGTTTTGAGTAGCGTTTATAACAAGTTCCTCTTCGTTGAATCTCAAAGTGATAGTTCTTGCATGAACATCGATAAGCGATCTTGAAGTATCTAAAAATGAACGACCTAAAATTAGAGGAACTTGAGGATCCGCGGGGATGTCAACTACTATAAAATCAACGGGATAGTAGAACTTCCCCACTTTCACGAAAACATCTTCGGCTACTCCACATGCCATAATCGTAGAATGATCGGCCATCTCGATGGACATGTTCAAAGGAATGAGAGCCGGAAGCGAAAGCGATTTCCAAATGGAAAATGGCATCAAATTAATGCTCGCACCAAGATCGGCCAAGGCGAGGCATTCTTTCATATCTTGTATGTCACAAGTGATGAGAAACTTTCCGGGATCACCAACTTTTTCCGGTATGCGGTTAAGATAAACCGAAGAACAATTAGCAAGCTTTGAAAGCTTTTCCTTATCACTCATTATACTTTTAAAAGTGGAAGCGAAACGAGGCATATATAACAACGCGTCGGCTAAACTCACATCAAAATGCACTTGTTGAAACATTTTTATAAAAAGCTCGATTTGTTGTTTGTTACGTTCTTGCATTTTCTCTTTGTTTCGTCTCGAAGGGTAGGGTAAAGGTGGTGTGGGTTGGTCATTAGGCAACGGCCTTGGAAACTCGGGTTCCACAATAGGTATTGGTTCAACCGTAGGTGTGGTATGAGCGGTACTTCGTGGGATTGTAATGTGCTCCTTTTCGACCATCACCTCGGGTTCTTTCTCGATTTCCTTCTCCGTAGAAGTACTTGGACGAGAGATTGGTTCCTTAAAAGTTTTACCACTTCGTGTAGTAATAACCTTCATTTCTCCCTTCGGGTTTGCAATGGTATCACTAGGAAGACCACCCGAGGAAGAGGGTTTACACATGATTTCTTCAAACATTTTAGCCATTCGGTCTTCAAATTTTGATTGCCTAGCATCCGCTTTTAATAACTCTTGCTTAATCTCATGTTGTCCTAATTCAATCTTTTGTTGATTTTGTTGAAGACGTTGGACATTTCCTTCCATTTTGTTTGCATGAGTTTTAAGTTCATTAGCAAGTTCATTTTTTAGCTCGTTTTTCAACTCGGACCTTAAGCTAATCATCTCACGTTGCATGTTATCAAATTTAGCATCATTTGCTTTTGCATAATCCAAAAATTCTCCTTGCAAATTTTTAGTGTGAGCATTTTGAAAACCTTGTGTAGTGTTTTGAAAATCACGGTTTTGGTTTTGATTAGAAATTTGTCCATTCCCACTTTGATAATTCCCTTTGTTGTAATTGCGTGTATTGCCTTGGTAATTACCTTGGTTGTTGTTTCGATAATTGTTAACATTTTGATTTGGTGGAGCTTGATTTTGGCGGGAACCTTGACCGTTTTGGTTGTAAGTTCCCGTTGCTACATAAGCACTCGAAGTGTTACCATCCGCGGTAATGCACTCGGAAAGATCATGAGCTCCCCCACAAGATAAACAACTCTTAGCAACCGCTTTAACCGAAGCGGAATTGGAAGCTTCTTGAGCCTTCCAATGGGACATTAGATTAGCAAATCTATAAAAAACCGATTTTCCTCATTAACTTCATCATGTAAGGCATTAATGCTACGAGACGATTGTGACGAAGATGACGAACCCATATTGGCAACACTAGGTGTGTTACGAGGGTTATAAACCTTAGATCTATTCTCAATGATTTGTAAAGCCTCATTTGTCGTCTTGCACAAAAAATTACCACCCGCGGCGGCATTAAAATAATCTCGTTCATGATCATTAAGCCCATTATAAAAAGTATCCACTTGATGCAATTCCGTAAAATCATGGTGTGGACATTCATGTAACATCTCTTTAAAGCATTCCCATGCCATTGAAAAACTTTCATTATTTCTTTGCACAAATCGTGAAATCTCATTTTTCAAGTGTGTTGTTTTAGATGGTGGAAACAATTTGTTCACAAACTTAGAAACGAGATCGGCCCATGTCAAAATCGAATTTGGCGGTTCTTTCTCGAGCCAAATTTTTGCGGGTCCATCCAACGAGTATGGAAACAACATCATCTTAATGGAGTCATGTGGAACATCCTTAAACTTGCTAGTGGCGGTGAGATGGTTAAAATTCCTAATGTGGTAATGCGGGTTGTCTTTCTCGTGACCTCTAAACTTATTTGCTTGCAACATCGACATTAAACCCGTCTTAATTTCGAAATTCTCCGCAAGGATAGCGGGAATCACAATAGCCTCTCCAAAACCCTCGGTGGGTGCTTGTAGCAACTCCATCATAGTACGATTAGCCATAACGACTTCTTGTTCTACAATAGGTTCAACAATTGGAGGTTCTTCAACAATCAACGTCTCTTGATTGGCTTGCTTTTGAAGTCGTTTACGAGCTCGTTTTGCTTGATTACGAGTGATCATAAACTTCACGAAGAATGGGAGGTGAGCAAAGAAGATTCTTTTTGGGTGTTTTGTGAATTTTCAATTTTTTTTTGTTTTTGATGATATTTAATTTTTTTGGATTTTGGTGTATCTTCGTAGACAACAATCTACAAAATCTCTCCTCGAATCAAACTCTTGATTAAAGAAGCCTCAAAGGAATGAAAACGATCACGTGGAGTGAACGTCTTCCAATGACTTTAGAACTTTGGTGAAAACCAAATTGTTCAAGAGGTTTTAATCACAAAGAAAACCAAGCAAATATATTATACGTAATAATACTTTGGGCGGCAAAACCCTCGATTAGCCTTCAATCTCAAAATACTCACAAGCAAGCGGGGAAACGAGGCGGCGCGAAGCACTTAAGAGCCTTTTTCCTTAGGGTATATTTTATAATACCCGCCTTATACCCACCTTATAGTTTGTATTTTTCAAAATCGAGCTTCACGAAAGTATTTATCTATTTTTGCCTTTTTCTTTTTGTTTGAGATTCGAATACAATAATTGAGTGATGAAATCCCAATTAAGGTTGTGTTTTCACACTTTTGGAGATATTGTAAATTTATTGTGATACTTAATACAATATAGTAATAATATTTGTACAAGAAAAACCAAGAAAACCGATAATACGTACTGGTAGAGTTCTACTAATACAAATACTATTTGGTTAATATTAAAAACAACAATTCAATTTAATCACGACACACCTCCCCGGCAGCGGCGCCAAAGTGATTGTGGTAAAATTACACCTCTTAGGAAAAAGGCGTAAAAGCGGTAAGTATCGAGTGATGATTTAGGAAAATCAACACTAATGACCCTTAATGGTGTGAAAGTTCGTTTCCCAAGGAGGTATATGTGTGTGAAAAACTTGTCAAATGTTTGTGATTAATGATTGGTTTAGAAAGGGGACGAGGAAAGAAGATGACGAAGACGTAAAAATAAAAATTACCAAGAAAAATCACTATTAGAAAGTTAAAACGTAGAACCTTAAAAATCACAAAAATAAAAATAAATTCTAAAAATTACCAAAAATTCACCAAAAATCAAAAATAATAAACTAAGAGTTTACCAATGATCAAAACTTTTTCAAACCTTTTAAATAATTAAATATTCAAATTTTAAATGCTAATTAAAGCCCTAAAAATTAAATAAATTATCAAAAAGCCCAAATAAAGATTTTTCAATTGATAAAACTCAAAAATGACCTAAAATGATTAAAAACTATTTTTGGAAATTTTAAAACTAATAAAAACTATTTAATATGATTTAAAAACTATTAAAACTTAAAATAATTATAAAAATTAATCTAAAAGTGATAAAATTATTCTAAAAGTTGCTAAATTCCTATTTTGATGTATTAAACCTAAGAAAAATGTAAAAAGTTGGAAAATGTGAAATTCCAAAAATAATAATAAAATAATATTAAAATAATATTAAAAATTCAAAAATTATAAAAAATTCTAAAAACTTGCAAACTAGTTTATTTCAACCTAAATAATCAGAAAATCAAAGTGAAATTACCAAATTACCCCTAATGGGCCCTCAAATGGGACAAATCCAAAAACAGTCAACCTAAATGGGCTTTTGGGCCCAAAAAGTCAAACTTGGCCCAATTGACTTGGAAAAGCCCTATCTGACTTAAAATTCAATTCTAAGAACAAAACTCTATAGGCCTAAAAGCTGAAAATGTGCTTATCACAGCTTATTGAACACAAAGCTTATTCTTATTGGGCTTTTCAGCCCATTAAGCCATAAGCTAATGCCATAAGCTCTAATTTGACAAACAACCCTCTTTTAGGATGCTTAAGAGATCTGTCAAAAGAAATTTCCAATAAGCTCACTCAATAAGCCAGAAAATAGAAAAGCAAAAATCCACAAAACGACAAAATAGTCGTTTTTGAGAAATAATGCACCTCAGAAGCTGATTCAACTTGCAAAAGCTTTCAAATGGACTCAATAAGCAAAATCAATCAACAAAAATCCAATAAGCACAACCAATAAGCCAGAATAAGCACAAATGAACTTATGTAAAAGTCAAAGGAGTTGGTTTTCTAGTCAAACCTTAAAGTCAACCACCCAAATGCTCTAGTATGAACAAATGGGTCAAAATATGAGCACCTATTACAAAAACAAAGTTGTTGCAGGTTGGAATAAGCTATTATAGCTTATTGATAAGCTGACACCAAAATTGCACTATCAGTGGCAACCGGCAGGGGAAAGGAGTTCCCACTGCTTTGACTATTTGACCAAGCTTTTATGAGAGTTCTGGTTTGATTCAATTGGAAACAAAGGCACCCTTGTGATTAGTGAACCACAAGGAGTCAATAGCAACAATAAAGTCACAAAATGATCCACACAATAAGCCACAATAAGCCAAACAGTCCACAGATATGCTCTAGATATGCAAATAAGCAGTTAAGCACTTAATAAGCAGAAATAAGCAAAATAAGCCAACCAAACTTAACTAGATGCATACACAAATTATATAAACTAACAATAAACACAAAGTAACAAGAATCAAACACTGAATCAAAGTAAATAGCAAGATCAAAGCACAAAATGTTACTGATGAACAATGAACAATATGCAGAAACAATTTGCTGATATACTTGACACTTGATCCAATTTCAAGCCTCAAATCCTTCTACCCTGGTGTGATTAACTATGATTTAGCACTTGTTAACCCTAGCCCAAGCCTAGATCTAGGTGTCCTCAAAATCCTAGCCAATTTTACCAAGTTATTAAGATTTTATAGCCAATTCAAGAATCAATGTGTTCAAAGCCTCAAAACCTGCAAACAGATGAACATGAGCACCTAAATATCAGAAAACCAATACTTGCATACAACAAACAAACACTTAGCAAACCACAATCCCAATTCAAGCAGTAGACCCAAACACTCCTTAATCTACCACTTAACAAAGAAACTTGTGATTTTAACTAATAACCTACTGATTTTAATGATCAAAAACACTTAAACAATAGCAACTAACACAATCAAACTCAAAAATCACCAGCACAAACACCAATACTCAAATCCAAAGCACAAAATCCAAAACAGTCATAAACATGAAATTTTTGGGGGAATCTTAACAAGAGCTTATACCTGCCTTCCACAACATCCTAGGAAGGCCAGCAATGCTCCTTGGACCTTGTTCAACAACTAGAACAAGACCAAGGTACTTCATTTAAGGAGATGCAAAGTGCCTTGGTTGATGGTTCAAAGTAGAACCTCAAGGACTTGATATCTTCAACACAAGAAGCAAACAAACTCAACCAAAGGCTTAGAATCCTTCTCAGGCTTGGTGTCAACAAGCTTGAAAGAACTCAAGGCTTAAGGCTAAGGGTTAGTACATAAAAATAAGCCAAAATCAGAAACAAGGACTTTAAGGCTCTTGAACCTTGAAAACCTTTCAAACCTAGATGTGCCTTAACCACAAGGTTAAGGAAGGTCTAAACAATCAAATGGAACTCAGAATTAGGCTACTCAAACACCAAACTTTTAACAAAATCAAAAAGAGATTTCAAATTTCAGAAATTCAAATTTTATTAAGCTTAAAAAGGAATTACAAAGATTAATAGCCTAAAACTGGAACAAAGGGACTCTCACATGTTGAGGTCTCCTTTTATAGGCAAATGCCTGGCTAAACACTATTCACAAACCCTAGAACTGATTTCTCTAAAATGCCCTTGCAGAATCTTCTAGGTGAGTTGCCAGCTGTTTTGGGAGAATCCTGGACGTTTGTTGAGTGCTTAGGGACCAAGTAATGATTTGCAGCCCTTGATTTGGCCAAGTAAGGATCAAGTGCCAAGTGTCGTATTGTGAGTGGGGATGGGGGAATCATTCTGGTAGTGGGATTTAAGGTTTAAGGTGTGGGATGTGATTGAGGTGATGTGAATCACACGTGGGTTGAGTCAATTTTGATTTCCCCTTTGTTTTGCTCATTTTTGATCCTGGGTAAAAACGTGTTCTTGCCTGGTAAAAATCCAAACAGTAAGTGTTTGGCGCAATTTTAGGAATTTGAAGTTTGGAGTTGGCAGTTTAGGTCCTTGTGTTTTGGGAAAAGTTGTATAACAAGTTATTTTTGTAAACAAAACGTATTTCCTTTGTTTTCAACTTTCCTCACTTGGCAGGTTTGGCACAACTTTTGGAAAAAGGTTATCAAGGGTTGTTTTTGACACTTTTTCATATTTCAAGGGCTGATTTTGGATAATGTTGATCTTCAAAGGTCTTCAATGCATCTTAATCTTTATGAGGGACCATTGTTGGCAATTTGGATTTGTTGAGGGACTAATCTTGCCATTTCTTCAAAGTTGAAGGACCTTTTGTGTAATTTTGACAATCTTAAGGGACCAAACTTGTAATTATGAATATACAAGGGTTTTAAGTGTCATTTCTTCAATAATTGAGGATCAATCTTGTTTGTCTTCAAGTGTTCAAGGTATTTTGTTGAGATTTCCATGATTAGGGCCCGGTTCTTTGTACGGCTTCGTTTCTCGTGTCCGTTTTTCCTTGTAACTTGTGATCTTTTGTCTTTTTCACGATATCCATACCTAAAATACACAAGTAAACAAACACAAGGATATATATGGTATTTTTATGACATTTTTATGCATTTAAAGCCCGAAAAGAACGATGAGATCATGTATAAATGCCATCTCATCAGGGACTCTGAGGGGTTGAGGGTTAACAGGGGTGGCAATACCCTGTTAACACTCAGGAATACTTTGGACATACCTTAGTGTGTACGAGACTATGAAGAAAAGGGAAACTGTGTCAGCTCTGTTTCCCTAAAGCATTGTGGCAGACTACCAAGAATAGAAGAGCATCTTGTGACAAAGGTCTGACAAGTGTCTGTCTAGTGTAGTCACCATCAACTAGTACTTAGGTCAACCTCGTACCACTATAAATAGGATATGTAGCCTAGCATTAACATTCAACACTTTGATAGAATTCACACATCAATGCTTAGAACTTATAGAATCAAACAGCTGCGACTGTGTTCATAAGTTAGGCTTTAGTTTGTTCAAAGTGTGCGCAACAAATTGTCATCAAACGGTGTTATCCATAACACTTGTAATTCTTTATTATACAATAATAAGTATTACGTTTGAAAACTAATTACGTATGTTGATTAGTTAAGTTTATTGTTTCTAGCATAGTTTAGGGACTTTTAATTGGTATCAGAGCGGTGTTTGATATTAAAACCTTTAGAAACATCGTTCTAAGTTTTATAATCAAGATCCACCATGCCGGAAACAACTAATGCACCACCTTCTTCTTCTGGGAACAACAACAATGCACCACCAACTTCACCAAGACTCACTCCTCCACCTCCAAATGAAGATGATCTACCTCAACTTCTTGACTCAAGAGGTGGATCTCATGTCACCAATGTACCAGTCTTTGATAAAGAAGATTTTGCTAGTTGGAATAGTCAATTCCTCGTGTATCTCGACGGACTTGAACCATTTCTTCTAGAAATTCTAGACAATGGTCCTTATATTCCTATGGCGCTCACCTCTACTGATGAGAATCCTCTTCCCAAACCTCTCAAGCAGTGGACTCTAGCTGATAGGAAATTGGCAAACCAAGACAAACGTCTCAAAAGCATCATCATATCCTGTCTTCCCAAACACATCATGAAGTCTGTCATTTAGTGTCCCACAGCCAAACAAATGTGGACAGACCTTATCCTTGGTCATGAAGGACCCTCTAAAACAAGAGAAACCAAGATTCAGGCACTCAGACTTTAGTTCAATGCTTTCAAGGCACTTGAAGGCGAAAAGGTTCAACAAACATATACAAGGCTGGAGATTCTTCTCAATGACCTTGCCATGAATGACGTCACCATTGGTCAAGCTGAAATAAATGCCACATTCGTCAACAGCCTTCCAAGAAAATGGCTGAGTATGAATCAGACTCAGAGAGCCAATAACTCAATTAAGAATGACACCTTAACTCAGCTTTATGGAAAGTACAACTATGAAGAAGGGCTGATTGATACTATAAACAAATCAGAGACTGAAAGATTTGTAGTTCAGGGAGAAACTTCCAAAGCTTTGATTTCTACCCCCACACCCTCATGACAACGACTTTGATGTTGAAGAAGACACACGCAGCAGCCAAGAGTTCTTGACAGACCTTAATGCTAAATTTCACGAAAGAGCCTTGCTAGCTAATCAAAGGAGATTCTACAAAAGATCAGGGAGAGTAGGGTCAGCTAGCAAACAAACCGACAAATCAAAAGAAACGTGTTTTGCCTGTGGAAAACTTAGACACTTTCAAAAAGATTGTCCTTCCACAAAGACATCCTCACCTTCTTATCCATCATCTTCCAACAAACCTTACAAGTTCAAATAACAACACAACAACTCATCTCACCAATTCAACTCCTCAGACAATGAGAAGAAGGATCACAAGAACAAGTATAAGGCACTTAAAGCTGAGTTAGAATAGATGAATTTGAAGCTTGAAGCTCTGTCTAAGAAGAAAGGGGGTGATAATAAGACAGAGAAAGGGTTGGTAGTTGAAGTGTATGATTGGAATGATGAGCCGCTGACTTCAGATGAGGAAGATACTACTAGAGTCAGGGCTTTCATGGCAATAGCTGAGGATGAACCAGCTGTTGGGAAAGGAGATGCAAGATCAAGACAATGGGTTGACATCACAATGAAAAAGGTACACAGGCTTTTATCTATGTATGAAAGTGATGAACGCAAACATGTCCTTGAGTACACTATTGTTGATTTGCACTTTGTTGAGGAACAAAGCAAGAACTTGCTTGATAAGTTTCACTCTGTTAAACATGAACTGTTAACTTCTAGGGCTGAATGTGAAACTCTCAAACAGGTTAGTTTAGAAAAGATATCTCTTCAAAACGAAGTTAATAGGTTAACCTTGAAGAATAGTGCCTTAAATGATCAAGTATCTGAATTAAACAAGGTTATATAAAAATGGCTGTGCAGTAGGTTTACTATAGATCAATTGCTTAATGATGAACTACCTGCTGATATTAAAAGGGATATCTCTGCCAAGAAAAATAAGTTGAAAATTCTCACCAAACCTAAAGAGATTGTTTTCAAATCTATAGAGACAATTCATATGTCAGATCCCCTATTGACTGATGTCCCTGTCTCTAAAGATGTGGTTGATTTACCACCCTTACCTAAACTCTCAGGAGTTGAACCCAGCAATTCCTCTAGAGGAGCTAAGGCTGAACCCAAAACAGATGTTGAGAAACCACCAGCTAAGGTATTTTCTGTACATGCTAAACAATATGTTAAGCAAGTTGCCTTTAAGCCTGTCTCAACAAAATCTGTGAACAAAGTTGATTCCTCAACTAAAGAACGCCTGTTGTCATTAATGAAAGAAGTAGAACTCTTAAAACAACATATTAAGCCTTCCGCTAAATGCTCTACTTCCCATGAACCTAAGTCTATTCTAGGTGAACCCAAAGGTGAAAGGATAGTCAAACCTTACTGCAATATCTATAAAAACTCTCAACACATGACCATCGATCATGATAGACAAATGGCTGTTAAGAGAGCTCAGACACCTTCTAGGGAGAGACAACAGGCTTCTAGGAGACAAATAGGTTACTACAGACCTTATCCCCTTTGTAAATTTTGTGGATTCACAGACCATCACTCAGATGAGTGTAGACTTTCCAGGATGTGATATCTGTGGAAGGTTCACCCATGAGACAGCTAACTGTCCTTCCCATCATCAAAAGTTCTACACGAACTCAAGAGTTGCTAATCAGCAATTCAGGGAACCTACTGGAAAAGTGGGTTCACCATAGGAACTAACTTGTTTCTATGTATCTGTGCAGAAACATCTTAAGGAATCGGTATGGTATCTAGACAGTGGCTGTTCTAGACACATGACATTGATTCGACAATACCTGCACAGATACTCAAAGGAGCCAGGTCTTAAAGTGGTGTTTGGGGATAATTCTTCAGGCGACACAGAGGGATACGACTTAGTGAACTGCAATGGGATAACTTTTACAAGGGTTTCATATGTGAATGGTCTTAAACACAATCTTATTAGCATCAGTCAATTGTGTGATGCTGACTACAAGGTTTTGTTTACTAAGACTCAGGGAACCATATTCAACAAGAACAATGATGTGGTGCTTATTGCACCAAGAAGGAGAGATGTGTATGTCATCAACATGGCTACTTGCTCTAAAGACAGCTCCAATTGTTTTCTAGCTAAAGCCTCTGAAAGTGTCAATTGGTTGTGGCTTAAAAGACTGTCTCATCTCAACTTTAAGAACATCAACAAGATAGCCACACAAAACCTGGTTGCTGGTCTACCTTCAGTAATGTTTTCTAAAGACAAGACTTGTTCAGCTTGTGTCAAAGAAAAGCATCACATGTCTTCTTTTAAGACCAGGCAATCATTTTCTATTGACAAGTGCTTACATCTCCTTCACATGGATTTGTTTGGGCCTGTCAAACCTTAGACCATTAATAACAACAAATACACCTTGGTCATAGTTGATGAGTTTTCAAGGTATACATGGGTTTTCTTCCTTAGAAGGAAAAGTGATGCTGCTGATACCATCATGTCCTTCATCAGGCAGGTTGAAAATATGAATGATGTTAGAGTCAAAGCTCTAAGAAGTGATAATGGTACTGAATTCAAGAATCAACAACTTTAATCCTTTTGTGATGAAAAAGGAATATCACAAAACTTCTCTTCAGCTGGCACCCCTGAACAAAATGGTATGGCTGAAAGAAGAAACAGGACTTTGATTGAAGCAGCCAGAACTATGTTAAATGGTGCAGTTTTACCAAAACAATTTTGGGGAGAAGCTGTTCACACTGCTTTCTACAACCAAAATAGATCAATCATTGTCAAAAGACATGGCAAAACTTCCTATGAAGTTTTTAGAAATAGAGCTCCAGATGTCAGCTATTTCTATGTTTTTGGATGCCTCGTGTTCATTTATAACTACAGGGATAAACTTGGAAAATTTGATGAAAAAGCTGATGATGGTTTCTTCTTATGATACTCTCCCACAACCAAGGCCTTCAGAGTATTCAATACTAGAATACAAGAAGTAGAAGAAATCTTTCATGTCAGATTCAATGAAGACGATGATGTCATACAGAGAACATGAACAAAGGGTGATGAAATAGATTTTAATGAAAACGTGTCCTTCCCAAGTGATGAATTCTCAGAACCAATACCTCCCTGTCATCACCATCATCACTCCAACACTCTCACTCCTTATGTTCCTGCTTTTGACCCTCTGTCTACACACAACATTGAAGTTCCTTCCTCTCAGGAACTTGATGAAGAAGAACCACAGCCTTCTTGTAGTCCTTCTTCCTCAACTGCTGTAGATGACTCACCAATTCTTCAAACCCTTGAAGACTCTCCTGCTGATAATGAATTTGTACCCCTTGATATGGCTGAAGTTGACACAGATACTGAGGTAATCTTTGAATAAAGCCCTCCTATTCAGCAAGATGAAACTCAAATAGTGCCAGCTACCCCCACAAATATCCCTGTCCATGATTCCCCAGCTCCTCAAACTAAGTGGTCAAGAGATCAACACATTTTTCTTGTCAACATTATTGGGGAACCTAATGCAGGGGTTACTACTAGAAAGCGAATTCATGACTCAGAGTCAGCCTTAGCCAACGAATGTCTCTTTGCTGAATTTCTCTCTCAAATTGAACCTAAGAGAGTAGTTGAGGCTCTTATGGAAAATGAGTGGGTAGCTGCTATGCAGGAAGAAATTAATCAGTTCAAAAGGAACAAGGTATGGACTCTAGTGCCAGCTCCACCTGGTAAGAACATCACAGGCACTAGATGGATTTATAGAAATAAGATGGATGAAATTAATCAGTTCAAAAGGAACAAGGTATGGACTTACGTATGCTGCTTATATGAACTTTACTGTGTATCAGATGGATGTTAAGAGTGCCTCCCTCAATAGAGATTTGGCTGAGGAAGTATATGTTGCACAACCTAAAGGATTCAAGAACAGTGAGTTTCCTAATCATGTGTACAGACTACACAAAGCCATGTATGGGCTGAAACAAGCTCCAAGAGAATGGTATGAAACTCTTTCTAATTTTTTAAATGAAAATAAATTTGTCAAGGGTTCCATTGATAAAACACTCTTTACCTTCAAGGATAAGAGTGATTTCATCATTGTGCAGATTTATGTGGATGATACCATCTTTGGGTCATGATGAGACTGCTTTTATACATAGTCTTATTGTCTAAAAAGGGCTTTAAATGCATAAAATACCATGAAATTGGCCAAATATATGCTTGTGTTTGTTTCTTGTGTATTTTAGGTACAGATATTGAGAAAATGACAAAAGATCACAAGAATCATACAAAAAAACGAACACGGGAAACGAAGCCGCACATTGAACCAAACCCCAATGAAGAATTTTCCAAGACAAACCCCTGAAGATTTGAAGATTATGCAAGAAGGGTCCTCCAATATTGAAGAATTGACACTTTATACCCTTGTATCCTCATAATTACAAGATTGGTCCCTAAAGCTTGTCAATATTGCAAAAAGGGCCCTCCACTTTGAAGAATTGGCAATTTTAGTCCCTCAACAAAACTAAAATGTCAATATTAATCCTCCTCAAAGTCAAACATACCATGAAGGACTTCAAGTTACAAGAAATTACAAGTTTGGTCCTTTAAAAATGTCAAAATTACCAAAAGGACCCTTGACTGTGAAGAAATGGCAAAAATGGTCCCTCATTAATCATGACTTGGAAAATTCAGTCCTCCAAGAAGTGAGCAATACAAGTCAAGACCATTACCTATGAAGAAAATGCCAAATCAGTCCTTTAAGAATCAAGAAATAGCAAGAAATACCCCTGAAAATACTTTGGAAAAGTATTTGGGGCAAAAGTGTGAAAACCAAAACTTCATTTACAAAGGAAATCGTATTTTGGGCTATTATTTACAAAGTGAAAGGAGTATAGAAGATGAGGGGAGTAAACTGCCAAGACAAGGAAGATACATAGACCAGTAGTGGGGTGACACGTGCCCCACTACCTCCTCTCCACCAATCAGCTTCACCCATCCTTCCACATCACCATCCCACTCACAACTAATTAAACTAACCCTGGATTAATTTAATCCTTGGCGCTAAACATCACTTTTAAACATAAAACCAGATCAAACACCTCAACTATTCACCAAGAATACGATTTGGGTTTTTGTTAAATACCAACAATTAAACCCTAATATTGTGCAGATTAGTGATTAATGGTATTATCAACATAACCCAACCTTAATCTTGGCTACCTCATCACCCAATAGACCCACACAAGATTCCCCTGCTGCAAAAATGAAGAAGATGCCAAAACTTGGATAGTCATCCAAGGTTCCACAACATAGCTTGGAAGTTAAGCTTATTTGAAGCCCTTGGATACACTTTTCACATTGCCAGCTCCACAACAATACAAAAATCAATCACATGATCTTCAAAATGCCAAAACCCTCAAGGGCATTTCTGGGACTTCACCAAGCATTAGGGTTTCGTTTTTAGATTTCTTAGATATCACTTGTAGCCTATATAAAGCATGGGACTGAGTACATTTATCTTTGCTCTTGAATTTTCCATTGTTCACAAATCTGTAAATCATATATTCAGTTAATGAAATGTGTTTGAATTTGGTGAAGAAAAGTTAAGTGCCAACCTTATTATCTGTTTATTGTTGTTTGATGTTTACTAATCTTTGCTCTTAAAACCTGTTTTCAAAAGGAGTGTGCAAAACTTTGCGCATTTTCCACTTTTCTTGATATTTTGCTAAGTCTTGTTCAAACCTTGGAATTCTTGGGCTATAAAGCTGATCATAGCATCCTGATATTGTGTTATCAAGGTGTGGTGAAGCCTATAACTTGGGGATAATCAAGTGTGGGGTACTAAGGTTGCATTAATCAAGGATTTTCATTTTTCTTATTTTTATATTTTGCTCTTAAACTTGTTTAGCAGGCTTTATTGTGGAAGCTTGTGCTTGTTCTTGCAAGCACATAAGCTCAAAATTCGTGGGTGTGGATGTACATCCATGAGGTACACACCATTCTACTCAAAATCTGTTAAAAAATTGGATTTTTGGTGAATTTGTGTGTTGCTTATGTTCTTGCTGATTTTGTGGTCTAATCTTGTTCTAATCTGCATATCTCATCTGTTATTGTGTTGATTTGGGCTTGGGTAACCTTGGAATGCACTTTTGATTTGAAAATATTGTTTTGAAAATTTAAAGGGGTGTTTGGGTTTACCTGTTTAAGATCATAGTGTGTTATTTTATGGTTGGAAGTTTGTGTTTGTACTTTGTATCTGCTATATACTTGGTTGAGTGCTATTTGCTGCAAGTTATTGGGTTTAAAACCTTGAATCAAACATTGTGCTATATCTCATTGATTTTGACTGTTTTTGGCCTAAGATTTTGGTAATATCTAGAATATATGCATGCTTAGGGTTAAAAGTTGTTAAATCATTGTTTATACAACATATGTGATAGATCTGACTGTTTGAATTTGGCTTGTTGGTCAAGTGCATCAGCAAGTGTTCATAACTGCTTGTGTTAGTGTTCATCAGTAACTTTGTATGCTTGAATCTTGACTTAGACTTTGAATCATTGCATGAAACCTGTTTAAACTTGTTCATTTAAGTTTATTATAGCTTGTGTATGCTTTTGGTGCAATTTTGGTTGGCTGAAATTTGCTAAAACAGCTTATAAGTGCTTAACTGCTTATTGTTCAAAGTCTGGTGCATGTCTGATGCTTAATTGAATTAACTGTACAAATTGGCTGTTAGTGATTGTGATTTCTTTGTTACTATTGACTCCTTATGATTAACTAATCATTTGGGTGCCTTTGTGAAACTTGAATCTCCAAAAAGTCACTAAAGACAAATAGTCAAACAAGTCAAGCAGTGGAAAAAGTTTCCACTGCTCAGACACCAAAACTAGCCCTGCTAGTGATAATTTTCATTCAGCTTATTCATAAGCCATATTGGCTTATTTAGACCTGCAACAACTTAATTTTTGTGATCAATTTTCCTCATTTGACCCATTTGTTTGAACTAGAGATTATCAGACTTTGACTTTGACTTTTTGCTAGAAAATTCATAAAGTTGACTTTTAAAGAAGTGCTTATTTGCTTATTTCAGCTTATTGAGTGAACTTATTTGAAAACTTTTTGTTGATTAAGCTTAGTTAAGTCATTTAAAAGCTTTTGAAACTTGAATCAGCTCTTGGGATAGCCTAGAACTCGAAAACGACTATTTTGTCGTTTTGTGAAGATTGCTTATTCCATTTTCAGGCTTATTACTTGGACTTTTTTCAAATTTATTTTTACAGAAGTCTTAAGTAACTCAAAAGAAGCTTGTGTGTCTAATTTGAGCTTATGGCATCAGCTTATAGCTTAAGGGGCCAAAAAGCCCATTAAGAATAAGCTGTTTGATATAAGCCAGCTTATATCACATTTTCAGCTTTTGGGCCTTTGAAAAATTGTGTTCAGAATCAAATTTCGAGTCAGATAGGAGCTTTTGGACTATTTTTATAAACATTTTTCTTATTGGGCTTATTTTGGCCCAATAAGGGTCTGTTTTGGATTTTGGCCCATTTGAAGGCCCATTAGGGGTATTTTTGGTATTTCAAGTTCATGTTCTGTTTAATTAGGTTAAAATAAGCTAGTTTGCAAGTTTTTAGAATTTTTTTATAAATTTTGGATTTTTAATATTATTTTATTATTATTTTATTGTTAAAAATTAAAATTTATATTTTTCAAGTTTTTATATTTTTCTTAGGTTAAATACATTATGTTAGGAATTTTACAATTTTTAGAATATTTTTATTGTCCTTAGATTAATTTTTATAATTATCTTAAGTTTTAATAGTTTTTAATTAGTTTTAAATAGTATAATTAATTTTAAAATTTTCAAAAATAGTTTTAAATTAAGTTAGGTCATTTTAGAGGTTTACAATTGAAAAAATCTCATTTTGGGCTTTTTGTTAATTAAATTGATTTTTAGGGCTTTAATTAACATTAAAATTATTATTTAATTAAATAAAAGGTTTGGGTGATTTTTGATTTTTTGTAAACTCTAATCACAATATTTAGGATTTATTGAAATTTTCTAGGAATTTTTAGGATAAAGTTTTAATTTTGGTACCTTTTTACGGTTTTACGTGTACGACATTTCGTCTTAGTTTAATTCGTCATCGTAACCGCCATTCTCTTTTTATCTCATTTCTATTTTCATTGCTCATAAATATAATCACAAAGTTAATCATATCTCTACACAACACAATAGCCTCCTTGAGAACGATCCCCACTTTGGGTCATAACTCGTGGTTTTCCTAAATCGCTTGTTAATACTTACCCTAATTACGTTCTTTTTCCTAAAATACGTAAAAACTCAACCATCATTTTGGCGCCGCTGCCGGGGAGGCGTGTTGTGTTTTGATTTGGCAATTTTTGTTTTTATATATAGCCATAATATCTATTTGTATTAGCAGCACTCTACTAACACGTATTATCGGTTTTCGTTTTTTGTGTGAATACTATTACTATATTGTATACGTAGAACAATAAATTCACAAGTACTCCAAAAGTGTGAAAACATAACCTTGACTTGGGAGGTCATTACCCAATCATTGTATTCGAATCTCAAACAAGAAAGAAAAGGCAAAAATAGATAAATACTTTCGTGAAGCTCGATTTTGAAAAATACAAACTATAAGGTGGGTATAAGGTGGGTATTATAAAATATACCCTAAGGAAAAATGCTCTTAAGTGCTTCGCGCCGCCTCGTTTCCCCGCTTGCTTGTGAGTATTTTGAGATTGAAAGCTAATCGAGGGTTTTGCCGCCCAAAGTATTATTAAGTATTATATATACTTTCTTGGTTTCATTTTATTAAACCCTCTTGAACGTTTTGGTGTTCCACCAACGTTCTAAAGTCATCGAAGGCGTTCACTTCACATGATCGTTTTCATTCCTTGAGGCTTCTTTAATCAAGAGATTTGATTAAGGAGGAGATTTGTAGATTTTGGTCTACTTAATACAATCACAAAAATCCAAAAAAAGTGAAAACAATCAAAAACCACAAAAAAATGAAAAATACAAAACACCAAAAAGAATCTTCTTTGCTCATCCCCACGTCGTACGTGACGTTTATGCTTACTCGTAATCAAGCAAGACGTGCACGTAAATGAAAAAACCGAAAGGAGTCAACACCTACTCCTAATCTTTCTAGTGAGGAGTCTCCTATTGACGAACCCATTGTAAGAGAGGAACCAACCATGGAGAATCGAACTATGATGGAGTTACTTCAAGCACCCACCGAGGGTTATGAAGAGGCTATTGTAATTCCCGCTATCCTTGCGGAGAATTTTGAAGTGAAAACGGGTTTGTTGTCGATGATCCAAAACAACAAATTCTGTGGTGATGAAAAGGACAACCCGCACAACCATATCAGCGAATTCAATCGTCTTACCGCCACTTGCAAATTTAAGGATGTTGCTAATGACTCGATTAAGATGATGCTTTTTCCGTATTCCTTAGCGGGGCCCGCTAAAATTTGGTTAGAGAAAGAGCCACCCAATTCTATATTGACGTGGAAGGATCTCGTTTCAAAATTTGTGAACCAATTTTTTCCGCCCTCTAAGACTACGCATTTGAAAAACGAGATTTCAAAATTTTCACAAGACTTTAATGAGAGTTTTTCAACGGCTTGGAATAGGTTTAAGGAAATGTTACATGAGTGTCCTCATCACGGTTTTTTTGACTTGCATCAAATTGACACGTTTTACACAATGGACTTAATGATCATGAAAGGGATTATCTAAATGCCGCCGCGGGTGGTAATTTTTTGTGTAAAACGGTTGAGGAAGCTTTGGTGATAATTGAGAATAGATCTAAGGTGTATAGTCCTCGTAACACGTCGAGTGTTCGTAAGGCTTCGTCTTCGGATTCACCTTCTTTGTCTAATACAATCGATGCTTGCCAAATTGAGGCGAACTTGGAACACAAAATCATTGATAAGCTTAAAGGACTTTTAATTGAATTCAAAGTTGGAGAACAAAGTGCTCCCGCTACGGCTAAAGCGGTTGAGGCTTCATGTATGTATTGTGGTGGAGGTCATGATTTCTCCGAGTGCATTACCAACGGTGGTAACACTTCGAGTGCCTACGCGGCCACGGGAACTTACAACCAAAACGGTCAAGTTACCCGCTCCAATCAATTGACTCCACCGGGTTTTGGTTCAAATCAAAAGGCTAACAACAACTATCGAAACAATCAAGTTGGTTTCAAAAACAATTACAACAAAGGAAACTATGGTAATCAAGGGGCTAATAATCAAGTTTCAAACAAAAATCAAAGTGATTTTCAAAACAACAACAAAAGTTTGCAAACTTTGAAAGATCTTCCAAATGAATTTGTTGAATACGCTAATGGGAACGATGCTAGGTTTGACAACATTCAAAGAGAAATCATTAGCCTAAGATCCGAGTTTAAGAACGACTTGCAGAAAGAGTTGAAAAATGAGTTAGCAAATGAGCTTAAAATCCATACAAACAAAATGGAAGGAAATGTAACTAGGTTACAACAAAACCAACAAAAAATGGAACAAGGGCAACATGAAATTAAGCAAGAAATGATTAAGGCCGAGAAGAGGCAATCCATGTTTGAGGACAAAATTTCATCTATGTTTGAGGCAATTATGTGCAAACCGTCTTCGAGTAGTCTTCCTAGCAACACCATATCGAACCCTAAGGGAGAGATGAAAGTGATTACCACACGTAGTGGTAAGACACTTAAGAAACCGACTCCTCAACCAATTGCTCCTATGGAGGATGCAATTGAGGAAGAACCCGAGGTGGTGGTCGAAAAGGAGCATGTCCAAATCCCATGAAGTATCGCTCATGCCACACCTACGGTTGACCCATTACCAACATTGGAACCCGAGATTCCAAAGGCTATGCCTATGCCTCAACCCACACCACCTTTGCCCTATCCATCCAGACTTAGAAAGGAGAAACGTCAAGAGAGCGATAATTACCAATTTGAGCTTTTTATGAAAATGTTTCGTGATTTGCACTTTAATGTGAGTTTCGCCGATGCTTTGGTCATGATGCCTCGATTTGCCGCTAACTTTAAGAGTATTTTGAACAACAAGGAGAAATTGCATCAATTGTCTAGTTGTTCATCGGTTTATCTTAATCGCATACCTCAAAAAGTCGGTGATCCCTTGTGCAATCCAAGATATGGAAGAATGTTATGCCTTGGCCGATCTTGGTGCTAGCATTAACTTGATGCCACTTGCAATCTTCAAGTCACTCAATCTTCCTAATCTTACTCCTTCACTAATGTCTATCGAGTTGGCCGACCATTCCACGATTCCCGCATGTGGATTGGCGGAAGACGTTTTTGTGAAAGTGGGAAAGTTCTATTATCCGGTAGACTTTATCGTTATCGATATTCCCACGGATCCTCAAGTTCCTCTCATTTTAGGACGTTCGTTTTTAGATACGTCTATGGTTTTGATCGATGTTCATGCTAGAAAGATCACCTTACGTTTCAACGACGAGGAACTTGTTATAAACGCAACTCAAAACTCTCAAATTTCTCATGTTTATTCCGTTGCAACCATAAACCTCGTTGATATGATTGACGTTGTTTGCGAGGAATTTTCACAAGAAGTTCTAGGTTTTGGTGATGATGAAAATAGTGGCAATCCCACTATGTTAGATCCCATTCTTGATAACTCGACACCAACCTTCAAACCATTTGAAGGTGGTGGTTTTACGTTGGAAGAATTCGATGTTCCACGTACTTGTGACGAAGACCTAGACAATGATGAGGACTTCTCGATTATCAAGGATTTTCTTAACGATTTCCCATTTCCTCCACCCGAGGAGATTATGAATATCGAGCCCAAATCTTCAATTGAGGAACCACCTACCCTCGAGTTGAAAGATTTACCTCCTCATCTCGAATATGTCTTTTTGGAGGAGGACGACAAGTTGCTGGTTATTATTGCGAAAGAAATTTCGGATGATGAAAAAACCGCACTTGTCGATGTTCTAAAGGATCACAAAGGGGCTATTGCGTGGAAGTTATCCGACATTAAGGGGATCGATCCCAAATTTTGTACCCACAAAATCTTAATGGAGGAGGATTACAAGCCCGCAATCCAATGTCAAAGAAGGGTGAACCCCAAAATTCATGACGTCATCAAAAAGGAAGTCCTAAAACTCCTTGACGCGGGAATGATTTACCCTATTTCTGATAGCCCTTGGGCGAGTCCTATTCATTGTGTCCCTCAAAAGGGAGGAATGAACCTTGTGCCAAACGATGCCAACGAGTTAATTCCCACTAGACTCGTGACCGGATGGAGAGTGTGCATTGACTATCGTAAGTTGGATGAAGCCACTTGAAAAGACCATTTTCCCTTGCCCTTCATGGACCAAATGTTGGAGCGTCTTGCGGGAAACGATTTCTATTGCTTTTTAGATGGTTTTTCCGGTTACTTCCAAATCCCCATCGATCCTCATGATCAAGAAAAAACTACGTTTACGTGTCCATATGGATCGTTTGCCTATCGTAGAATGCCATTCGGACTTTGCAATGCACCGGGAACCTTTCAAAGGTGCATGATGGCTATTTTTCATGATATGATCGAAAAGACGATGGAAGTCTTCATGGATGACTTTTCCGTGTTTGATAGTTCGGTCACTTCGTGTTTGTCGAATCTTGAGAGAATGTTGAAGCGTTGTGAGGAAACCAACCTTGTGCTTAATTGGGAAAAATGTCATTTTATGGTTAAAAGTGGAATCGTCTTAGGGCACAAGGTTTCGAAAGCGGGGATTGAGGTAGATCAAGCTAAGGTAGACATCATCGCCAAATTACCTCATCCCAAAACCGTTAAGGGAGTTAGGAGTTTCCTAGGCCACGCGGGCTTTTATCGTCGATTCATCAAAGATTTTTCAAAGATCTCTCGACCTATTACACATCTCCTTGAAAAATATGCACGTTTTGTCTTTGACGAAGATTGTGTACGAGCCTTTGAAATCCTTAAGAGGAAACTTACCGAAGCTCCCATTCTTGTTGCTCCCAATTGGAACCTCCCCTTTGAGCTCATGTGTGATGCTAGTGACTATGCTATTGGGGCCGTATTGGGGCAACGTCATGAAAAGCACTTCTTGCCTATTCACTATGCTAGCAAGACGATGACCGAGGCTCAACTAAAATACACTACAACGGAGAAGGAATTCCTTGTCGTGGTGTATGTATTTGAGAAATTACGACCTTATCTCGTCTTGACGAAGTGCATAGTGTATACGGATCATTCGGCTATCAAGTATCTTATGGCTAAACAAGATGCAAAGCCGAGATTACTTCGTTGGATTCTCCTCCTTCAAGAATTTGATCACAAAATTGTTGACAAAAAAGGAGTCGAGAATCTAGCGGCCGATCATCTTTCTCGTTTGGAAGATCCTCACCAAAGTGTTTACGAGCCCAAGGAAATCACCGAAACATTTCCGCTCGACACACTTGGTGTAGTGAATTCTAAGCTTGATTCTTCCACCCCATGGTTTTCGGACATCGCAAATTACCATGCGGGCAACTTCATCATCAAGGGTATGACGACTCAAGAAAAACGAAAATTCTTTCGTGACGTCAAGTTCTACTTTTGGAACGACCCTTACTTGTTTCGAACTTGTGCGGATCAAATTATTCGACGTTGTGTCTTTGGCACCGAAGCTTCTAACATCCTTAGAGCTTGTCACGAGGGACCCACGGGTGGTGACCATGGTGCTAATCTCACGGCTAAGAAGGTCTTTGATGCCGGTTTCTTTTGGCCTACTATTTACCGAGATGCACATGAGCTTGTGAAGTCGTGTGACTCATGCCAACGACAAGGAAAAGCCTCACAAAAAGATGAAATGCCACAAAACATCATCCAAGTGTGTCAGATATTGGACGTTTGGGGCATTGACTTTATGGGGCCGTTCCCATCATCTCGTGGTAATAAGTACATCCTTGTCGCCGTTGACTACCTATCTAAGTGGGTGGAAGCTAAGGCTTTGCCCACCAATGATGCTCGTGTGGTAGTCAAGTTTTTGAAAAGCTTGTTTTCTCGGTTTGGAACCCCTCGTGCGATCATAAGCGATCGTGGAACCCATTTTTGTAACGACCAATTCGAAAGGGTCCTAAGGAAATATGGGGTTACACATCGTCTTTCTACGGCTTATCACCCACAAACGAGTGGGCAAGTCGAGGTTTCAAACCGAGCGTTGAAGAGGATCTTGGAGAGATCCGTTGGGGAAAACCGACAATCTTGGTCGGATAAGTTGGACGATGCTTTATGGGCTTTTAGGACCGCTCATAAGACGCCTATCGGGTGCACTCCTTATAAGCTAAGTATGGGAAGAATTGTCACTTGCCAAATGAACTCGAACACAAGGCTTATTGGGCCCGAAAGCATTGTAATGATGACATGGAGACCGCGGGAAAATACCAGAAAATGCAATTGAATAAATTGGATGAATTAAGGGATATTGCTTATGAAAATTCATTGATTTATAAAGAAAAGACTAAAAAGTTGCATGATTCAAAAATTAAAATCCGGGTTTCTAACATTGGGGATCAAGTTTTGCTTTTTAATTCTCGTTTGAAAATCTTTTCCGGTAAGTTGAAATCCCGTTGGTCCGGTCCATTCACCGTGACTCAAGTTTTTCCGTATGGGACCATCGAGCTAGCTCAAAATGATGGCCCCAATTTCAAGGTGAATGGACATAGGTTGAAGCACTACTTTGGCGGGGAAGTTCCATCCTTGAACTACCTCGACCAAATCACCTTCCCCAATGATAATTAGTATTGAGGGGATTGAGTCGAGCTCATGACTCGGTAATAAAAAACGAGGTGCCTCGTGGGGGAGTCCCATGCTTATCCTATGTACATATTATTGCTTTCTAATGTAGTAACGTGTGGGGATTTGTGCCCTTCCAACCTTTTGTTCCGTGGTTGTTTGTGAATTGTGGATTTTAGATGATCATTATCTTCACGATTGGAGCCTCTCGTGTTCGTTTTATGGGAGCACTCGATCGTTTGCTTTGAAGACTTTCTCAATATCCATGATATATCCTTTGATGTTTTAACCTTAGGTTTATAGCACACTACATAAACGGCTTTAAATTTAACGGTTACACCATTTCCATGCTAGATTATGCATTCGACTACGTCTCTAGTATGGGGTGTTTGCACCCCTAGACTCGAAACATTGAGGATAATGTTTAACTTTAGTATGGGGGTGTATAGATACTTGCCTTGCCAAACCTTCACGCTTTCCAAAGTTTATCTTTTTGTTTATCGTTTTGTTGCAAAATAAGGCTAAAAATGGCCAAATTTTAAATTTTTTCTCATGTTTTATAAGTGTTTGAAGACACAAATGTAGATTTTCCGATGGCGAGAATATGAGTAATTTTTTACTCGACCGTGCGTGTTGAGCACTTAGCTTCGATTCCTTAACTTCACATTAGGCTAAGTCTCTTAAATAAGGACGAGAAATGATAGAGTTAACTATAAGTTACTATGCTAAACGTAGAGTACTCGTATTCTTTCAAAAACTCATGTGTTCTCGTTTTTTGCTTATTCTCCCTTCGCTTGTAAATATTTTTTGCTTAATAAATATTGACTTAGCAGTTTAGTCTTGATTGTTGGGTTTCTAGTCTTTTCTAGTAACTTCCGTGTAATTAAATTGGGAAGACATTAAGGTATCGCCAGTGTCACGATTTTGAAGTATTGGCACCCGAATAATCGAAAGCTTCACCCAATAATAAGATTTCAAGTGCTCACCTAAATCAAGCAAACAATTTGAAGCCCACAAGGCCGAAAAAACTATGCAAAATTGGAAGTGAATCAAGCCTTAATCTTTGAAGCTTTAAAGATCCAAAATTCGCCTTAGCGAGAGGATATACGTATTTGGCTAATAAAACCACCGATGAGGTGGATAATAAAAGGCAAGGCAAGACCGAAGTCATAATAAAAGCTTCATGGCGAAGTTGAATAAAAGATGGAGGTAAACCAATGATAATAAGGCCCTTCCGTTAGGGGGCGTATAAAAGTCTTGGTAATAAGTCTCATGTTCAAAACCATTATAAAACCGTGTTTATCGATCCTTCTTGTTGACTTAATTTTTTGACATTGTTGTCTATTAGGAGGGGTTATTGATTTGATGGTCTTGGTTACACCGTTAGGACCCTATTTTTATACCTAAATCTCTATTATCGCATAAGTCAAACAATGTATCCTCGTGAAACATTCAAGACAAAATAAAATATAACAGATACAACTTAGGAAAATGGGAGGATAAGTACGTGATTAGGGCATATGAGTAGTTTTAGCATTACTAACTTATAATGACAATGATCTCGTTGCACGCTTGGCATGGAATTGGGGTGAAAATCGAGGACGACGAAATTATTTCTAACGAAGCATTCACGTGTTCTTGTTCTATGAACCTAAACGTCCCATTTTGCGATGAAAATCATACATTATGTCTAAAACACAAGTAGAAGTAATAGTAGTATGTGTAGTAGTTTATCATTTAATAAAAGTGAACAAAGATGAATTTTGGAGGTGCTATGATACTTTATTCTAGCATTGCGTGAGGGCACGGCAATGGTTTAGTATGGGGGAGTGATGAGACTGCTTTTATACATAGTCTCATCGTCCAAAAAGGGCTTTAAATGCATAAAATATCATGAAATCGGCCAAATATATGCTTGTGTTTGTTGCTTGTGTATTTTAGGTACGGATATTGAGAAAATGACAAAAGATCACAAGAATCATACAAAAAACGAACACGGAAAACGAAGCCGCACATTGAACCAAGCCCTAATGAAGAATTTTCCAAGACAAACCCTTGAATATTTGAAGATTATGCAAGAAGGGTCCTCCAATATTGAAGAATTGACACTTTATACCCTTGTATCCTTATAATTACAAGATTGGTCCCTAAAGCTTGTCAATATTGCAAAAAGGGCCCTCCACTTTGAAGAATTGGCAATTTTAGTCCCTCAACAAAACTAAAATGTCAATATTAATACTCCTCAAAGTCAAACATACCATGAAGGACTTCAAGTTACAAGAAATTACAAGTTTGGTCCTTTAAAAATGTCAAAATTACCAAAAGGACCCTTGACTTTGAAGAAATGGCAAAAATGGTCCCTCATTAATCATGACTTGGAAAATTCAGTCCTCCAAGAAGTCAACAAGACAAGTCAAGACCATTATCTATGAAGAAAATGCCAAATAAGTCCTTCAAGAATCAAGAAATGGCAAGAAATACCCCTGAAAATACTTTGGAAAAGTATTTGGGGCAAAAGTGTGAAAACCAAAACTTATTTACAAAGGAAATCATATTTTGGGCTATTATTTACAAAGTGAAAGGAGTATAGAAGATGAGGGGAGTAAACTGCCAAGACAAGGAAGATACATAGACCAGTAGTGGGGTGACACGTGCCCCACTACCTCCTCTCCACCAATCAGCTTCACCCATCCTTCCACATCACCATCCAACTCACAACTAATTAAACTAACCCTGGATTAATTTAATCCTTGGCGCTAAACATCACTTTTAAACATAAAACCAGATCAAACACCTCAACTATTCACCAAGAACACGATTTGGGGTTTTGTTAAATACTAACAATTAAACCCTAATATTGTGCAGATTAGTGATTAATGGTATTATCAACATAACCCAACCTTAATCTTAGCCACCTCATCACCCAATAGACCCACACAAGATTCCCCTGCTGCAAAAATAAAGAAGATGCCAAAACTTGGACAGTTATCCAATGTTCCACAACATAGCTTGGAAGTTAAGCTTATTTGAAGCCCTTGGATACACTTTTCACATTGCCAGCTCCACAACAATACAAAAATCAGTCACATGATCTTCAAAATGCCAAAACCCTCAAGGGAATTTCTGGGACTTCACCAAGCATTAGGGTTTCATTTTTAGCTTTCTTAGATATCACTTGTAGCCTATATAAGGCATAGGACTGAGTACATTTATCTTTGCTCTTGAATTTTCCATTGTTCATAAATCTGTAAATCTTATATTCAGTTAATGAAATGTGTTTGATTTGGTGAAGAAAAGTCAAGTGCCAACCTTATTATCTGTTTATTGTTGTTTGATGTTTACTAATCTTTGCTCTTAAAACCTGTTTTCAAAAGGAGTGTGCAAAACTTTGCGCATTTTCCACTTTTCTTGATATTTTGCTAAGTCTTGTTCAAACCTTGGAATTCTTGGGCTATAAAGCTGATCATAGCATCCTGATATTGTGTTATCAAGGTGTGGTGAAGCCTATAACTTGGGGATAATCAAGTGTGGGGAACTAAGGTTGCATTAATCAAGGATTTTCATTTTTCTGATTTTGATATTTTGCTCTTAACCTTGTTGAATCTTAGCAGGCTTTATTGTGGAAGCTTGTGCTTGTTCTTGCTAGCACATAAGCTCAAAATTCATAGGTGTGGATGTACATCCATGAGGTACACACCATTCTACTCAAAATCTGTTAAAAAATTGGATTTTTGGTGAATTTGTGTGTTGCTTATGTTCTTGCTGATTTTGTGGTCTAATCTTGTTCTAATCTGCATATCTCATCTGTTATTGTGTTGATTTGGGCTTGGGTAACCTTGGAATGCACTTTTGATTTGAAAATCTTGTTTTGAAAATTTAAAGGGGTGTTTGGGTTTACCTGTTTAAGATCATAGTGTGTTTTTTTCTGGTTGGAAGTTTGTGTTTGTACTTTGTATCTGCTATATACTTGGTTGAGTGCTATTTGCTGCAAGTTATTGGGTTTAAAACCTTGAATCAAACATTGTGCTATATCTCATTGATTTTGACTGTTTTTGGGCTAAGATTTTGGTAATATCTAGAATATAGGCATGCTTAGGGTTAAAAGTTGTTAAATCATTGTTTATACAACATATGTGATAGATCTGAGTGTTTGAATTTGGCGTGTTGGTCAAGTGCATCAGCAAGTGTTCATAACTGCTTTTAGTGTTCATCAGTAACTTTGTATGCTTGAATCTTGACTTAGACTTTGAATCATTGCATGAAACCTGTTTAAACTTGTTCATTTAAGTTTATTATAGCTTCTGTATGCTTTTGGTGCAATTTGTATGGCTGAAATTGGCTAAAATAGCTTATAAGTGCTTAACTGCTTATTGTTCAAAGTTTGGTGCATGTCTGATGCTTAATTGAATTAACTATACAAACTGGCTGTTAGTGATTGTGATTTCTTTGTTGCTATTGACTCCTTATGATTAACTGATCATTTGGGTGCCTTTGTGAAACTTGAATCTCCAAAAAAGTCACTAAGGACAAATAGTCAAACAAGTCAAGCAATGGAAAAAGTTTCCACTGCTCAGACACCAAAACTAGCCCCTGCTAGTAATAATTTTCATTAAGCTTATTAATAAGCCATATTGGCTTATTTAGACCTGCAACAACTTAATTTTTGTGATCAATCTTCCTCATTTGACCCATTTGTTTGAACTAGAGCTTATCAGACTTTGACTTTGACTTTTTGCTAGAAAACTCATAAAGTTGACTTTTAAAGAAGTGCTTATTTGCTTATTTCAGCTTATTGAGTGAACTTATTTGAAAACTTTTTGTTGATTAAGCTTAGTTAATTCATTTAAAAGCTTTTGAAACTTGAATCAGCTCTTGGGATAGTCTAGAACTCGAAAACGACTATTTTTTCGTTTTGTGAAGATTGCTTATTGCATTTTGAAGCTTATTCCTTGGAATTTTTTCAAATTTCTTTTTACATAAGTCTTAAGTAACTCAAAAGAAGCTTGTTTGTCTAATTTGAGTCTATGGCATCAGCTTATAGCTTAATGGGCCAAAAAGCCCATTAAGAATATGTTGTTTGATATAAGCCAGCTTATATCACATTTTCAGCTTTTGGGCCTTTGAAAAATTGTGTTCAGAATCAAATTTTGAGTCAGATAGGAGGTTTTGGGCCATTTTTATAAACATTTTTCTTATGGGGCTTATTTTGGCCCAATAAGGGTATATTTTGGATTTTGACCCATTTGAAGGCCCATTAGGGGTACTTTGGTATTTCAAGTTCATTTTCTGTTTAATTAGGTTAAAATAAGCTAGTTTGCAAGTTTTTAGAATTTTTTATAATTTTTGGATTTTTAATATTATTTTATTATTAAAAATTAAAATTTAGATTTTTCAATTTTTTATATTTTTCTTAGGTTAAATACATTAAGTTAGGAATTTTACACTTTTTAGAATATTTTTATTGTCCTTAGATTAATTTTTATAATTATTTTAAGTTTTAATAGTTTTTAATTAGTTTTAAATATATTTATTTAATTTTAACATTTTCAAAAATAGTTTTAAATTAAGTTAGGTCATTTTAGAGGTTTACAATTGAAAAGATCTCATTTTGGGCTTTTTGTTAATTAAATTGATTTTTAGGGCTTTAATTAGCATTAAAAAATTATTATTTAATTAAATAAAAGGTTTTGGTGATTTTTGATTTTTTGTAAACTCTAATTACATTATTTAGGATTTATTGCAATTTATTAGGAATTTTTAGGATAAAGTTTTAATTTTGGTACCTTTTTACGGTTTTACGTGTACGACATTTCGTCTTAGTTTAATTCGTCATCGTAACCGTCATTCTCTTTTTATCTCATTTTTATTTTCATTGCTCATAAATATAATCACAGAGTTAATCATCTCTCTACACAACACATTAGCCTCCTTGAGAACGATCCCCACTTTGGGTCATAACTCGTGGTTTTCCTAAATCACTTGTTAATACTTACCCTAATTACGTTCTTTTTCCTAAAAGACGTAAAAACTCAACCATCAGGTCAACTAATGTTAATCTTAGTAAACGTTTTTGTAGAAACTAGAAGGGGGGGGGGGGGGGTTGAATAGTTTCTAATATTTACTTGTTAAAATATGGTTTCCAAAAATCCTTTTTCAAAAACTTAGGCTTGAGGAAATATGTGAAATCTTCTTATGCACAATATGAACAATGATAGTGTAGCTAAACTAATACTAACAAAAATATATCCACAAAGAATAAAGAATGATAGTGTAACTAATCTAGTACTAACACATGTATATGCATAAAGAATAAAGAATGTAAAGAGTTAAGGGTAAAGAAAGATCAAACCGAACACCAAGGATTTATAGTGGTTCGGCAACGAAGCTCACTCCTCGTTCCTACTCCACTCCTCGAGTACTCCTTACTCGAGAGTTCACTACACAACAAGCTCCTTATGGTGGAGAAAACCGTACACGTCGCTTAACCAATTTCCGACTCTAAGCTAAAAGTCGAGCCCTAATCATAGCTAGGACCAATCTACACAACTATACTTAGTACATACACAACTTCCAAATAGACACAACTACTTGGATCTTCTCAACTATG
Organism: Glebionis coronaria; assembly: GCA_025667525.1. NCBI lineage: Eukaryota > Viridiplantae > Streptophyta > Magnoliopsida > Asterales > Asteraceae > Glebionis > Glebionis coronaria. Next base: position 219,767,083 of record CM046881.1, read on the forward strand.
ACACAACTACAAGTATATAAAATTTGATCTTCAATGGATCTTTGGTGGTGGACTCAACACTTCACTAGGATAGTGTTCTTCTCTTTGCACTTGGAGAGGAAGGGGTGGAAGAACAAGATTCACTTCTTAAACAAGTAATAATCAAACAAATGATCAAAGATTTGAGTGATTAAAGAATGGGTTTGAATCTGGAAATAAATGTGCAAAAGAGGTAAGGTGAAAAGCTGAGAATGGTCCACTATTTAAAGGAAAAAGGAGCCAACGGCTATATCTGCCCGCGGTACCTTATCTAAGCCCGCGGTACCTTATCGATAAGGTACCGCCTAGGTGCTAAGGTACCGCCGGACTAGACTCTGCTCCTTTTTGTCCTTTAGTGGTGGAGGTCTTATCTGGGTATAAAAAATATCCTGAAAGGATATTCTTAACCAAATAAGAATATGCCATTTTCAAATTTCAAATAATTAATTTAATAAAACATTTTCTTAAAATAAAGTTTAATAAAAACTTGTCACATTTAATAAAAAGTGAGTTTTAAGAAAAGATTAAATCACTTGATCACTTTATTAAGGTTAGTACTTGTTTATCCATACCTTAAGTGAAAATGGGTAAAATGAAAAATACTTGAACTCAAGAATTCGTTTTTCGTTGTTTTCGTAAATGCTTGTTTTTACATATTGTCGTAATCAAAACTAAGCGAGACCGAAAAAATGCAAGTAACGTTTTTAGTCATTATTGCATTAACAATCTCCCCCTTTTTGATTCCGACAATACATAAACTTAATCACACAAAAACAAGATTTTTGAAGACGAGTTTATTCATTTCTCCCCCTTTGTCGAAGCAAAAAGGTTGCGTAAGCCGGTCTTGAAGAAACGGACTTTGCAAAGACTCCCCTTTGGTGCTTACTCCCCCTAGCTTGGGGCACCGAGGAATCGAGATATGGTGACAAGCTACATAGAAGGGTTAGTTGAACAAAAGAAACAACCAACAATATATAGCAATAGGTCACAAAAAAATTAAAAGAGAAAAAAACACAAAGACAAAGATCCAAGATAGGTTACTAAAAGAACATCATACAAAGAAGTATGGAAAAAGAAACAAGCCAAAAGCATAAATCTAATCCTAGTTATTCTAGAATTCTAAGATTTTCTTGAATTTGGTGTCTTGAGGATAAGCAACCAATGCTTATATGAAAGACGAGGTAATAGCGGAGGGTGGTGGTGGTGGCTTGTTGGAGATCTCATAATCAAAGTGAAGAGGAGGCTTGATTAAGAGACTCTTGATGTAGCTCAACTCCTCATAGATGTGTGCCATAGCAAGATGTTGATATTGACAACAATGACAATATGTTCCATGGTGCATGACATTATCATGAGAAGGAGGAAGAACACTAAAGGGTGGTGGTGGAAGAAAAGATGTTCCACAATCAACATTCTTGGTAGGAGAAATGTGATTAAGAGTGTTCTTGGGTGGGTTTGGATTGAAAGCAATTGGAGAAAATGGAGGAGATTCAATGCTTTCATTGGGAGAATAAGACATTTTGGATGTGAAGTAATGCAAAATGCTTATGGTTTAAAAAGGGAACGCTTAGGGTATTTTTGGGGTGGTCAAAGGGTTTGAAACAAAGATTCTCAAAAATGTTGGAGCAAATCTGGAGTTTCAGACAAAAACCCGAAAAAGGAAGGCCACTGTAGGCGGTTCCTTATCTAGGGTGGCGGTACCTTATCAATAAGGTACCGCGGTTCACATATGGAACCGCCTGCAGAAGCAAGGTTTGGTGTTTGGAGGAAGATTTTTCAGCAAATCTTATTTTTCTAGTCTAACTTATCATAGGGATATGCTTAAAAGCAAAGATAGACAAAGAAAACATATGCAAACTTACCAAATAGAGATTTGACCAAGATACATGGATTAAAAAAATCAATGTAGGAGGTGTGTAAGACAAGACCTTAAGTCATGACACAATGATCCTCCATGATTCAATCTTGTTCTTGCTATGTTTGAGAGAATCATACATATGAATTATGTAAGCTCTAGATTAATAGCGAGAATCTATGAAAAAACGTTTTTAGATTGAATTAACAATGTCAAACGAATTTCTCAACCATTTTTGAAAGTGACTTTAAGAATTTTTGAAAAAGAGAGGAGAAGATTTTTCAAAAGGAGTTTAAAATACTCAAGGACTCAAAGTGGTAAAAGAAAACACACAAGAAGAAAGGAATTTAAGGAAGATGTTCCATTAATCCTAGACCTAGACGTAAGTAATCAAAAGGTTCCCTCTTAAGTGGCTTAGTGAAGATATCGGCTAAGTTGTCCTCGGAGGGCACCTTTTCAATAGTAATGTTCCCCTTTTGAACATTATCCCTAAGGAAATGGTGTCTAATTTCTATGTGTTTGGTTCGCGAATGTTGCACAGGATTCTTGCTTAGGTCTATAGCGCCTTTATTATCGCACATGATGGGAACATCATCAAGAGAAATCCCGTAATCAACAAGCACTTGCTTCATCCATAGAGCTTGTTGGCATGCTTTTCCGGCACTCACATACTCGGCTTCCGTGGTGGATATCGCAAGAGCGGTTTGTTTCTTGGAGAACCAAGAAGTTAAACAACAACCCATGAAGGTACAAACTCCACTAGTGCTTTTCCGGTCCACATAGTCTCCCGCATGATACGAGTCCGCGTAGACAATGGTTTCTACGCCGGTCCCTTTAGGATACCATAATCCTAAATGTATAGTGCCTTTAATGTATCGGAAGATACGCTTAACCGCTTCAAGGTGAGAGGTTTTGGGAGCCTCTTGGAAGCGAGCACAAAGGCAAACACTAAACATGATATCCGGTCGACTTGCCGTTAGGTACAACAAACTACCAATCATACCTCTATATTTGGTGTTGTCTACCGACTCACAATCATCATCTACGGTGAGTTTAGTATTCGAGGCCATAGGGGTCTTCATTGGTCTAGATTCTTCTAATCCAAATTTCTTTAGCATTTCTTTAGCGTACTTAGATTTACTAAAGAAAATACCATCGTCCATTTGTTTAATTTGGAGTCCTAAAAAGAAGTTAAGTTCTCCCATCATACTCATTTCAAACTCATCATGCATGATTTTGGCAAAGTCATCACACAATTCTTGACAAGTTGAGCCAAATATAATGTCATCAACATATATTTGTACGATTATGAGGTGAGGACCTTTCTTCTTTGTAAAGAGTGTATTGTCTACCATTCCCATGGTATACTCATGTTTAACAAGAAACGCTTTAAGTCTATCATACCAAGCTTTGGGTGCTTGTTTGAGTCCATAAAGTGCTTTCTTAAGCTTGTAAACATGGCCCGGTTTCTCAAAATCAATGAAGCCGGGAGGTTGAGCCACATATACCTCCTCATTGATCAAACCGTTAAGAAATGCACTCTTTACATCCATTTGTTGAAGCTTAATATCTAAGGCACAAGCGTAGGCTAAAAGGATTCTAATTGATTCTAATCTAGCTACCGGTGCATATGTCTCGTCATAATCAATCCCTTCTTGTTGATTATAGCCTTGAGCTACAAGTCTAGCCTTGTTACGAGACACAACACCATTCTCATCTAGCTTATTCCTAAATACCCATTTGGTTCCTATAATGGTAGAACTTCTAGGTAGAGGAACAAGTTCCCAAACATCATTGGCAATGAATTGATTCAATTCTTCTTGCATCACAATGACCCAACTCTCATCCGTCAAAGCTTCTTTAACATTCTTTGGTTCAATCAAGGAGACAAAACAAAAGAAGTTTCTTTGGTTTTGGACTTGAGATCTTAGGGTCCTTTGATTTAAGTCACCAATGACATTATTGAGAGTATGATCCCTAGACTCCTTAATGTTTACTTCCTTTTCAACACTAAGGTCTTCAACTCCTATTTTTCTAACCTCTTTGGCTTTAACTACTTCTAATTCATCCAAGTCATCATCAACCAATGGTGGTGTCTTGGGTGAAGGAGGGGTTTCATCAAAGGTTACGTTGAGTGATTCTTCAATAACCCCCGAGGTTCTATTTAGGACTATGTAGGCTTTACTAGTTTGGGAATAACCTAAAAGGATACCTTCGTAAGACTTTGGGTCAAACTTGGTAAGGTAGTCTTTGGTGTTGAGGATAAAGCACTTGCTTCCAAACACCCTAAAGTATTCTAATGAGGGTTTCTTACCTTTAAGAATCTCATAGGGGGTCTTTCCTAGGAAAGGTCGAATAAGAATTCGGTTAAGAATATAAGTCGATGTGTCCACGGCATTGCACCAAAACGTTTGAGGCAAAGATTGCTCGTTTAACATCGTCCTACTCATCTCTTGGAGAGTCCTATTCTTCCTTTCAACTACCCCATTTGATTGTGGAGTGCGAGGAGCCGAGAAGTTATGGGTAATACCATGAGCTTCACAAAAGGCACCAAATTGCACTTCATTATCAAATTCCCTACCATGATCCGTCCTAATAGAAACAATTGAACATCCTAGTTGATTTTGAATTCTTGGACTAAAGATTTCGAAGTGATCGAAAGCTTCATTCTTAGATGCCAAAAATCTAGTCCAATTGAATCTAGAATAGTCATCAACTATAACTAGGGTATAAAGGTTACCTCCATAACTCCGTATGGCGGAAGGTCCAAAGAGATCCATATGTAGGAGCTCTAAGCACCGAGAGGTCGAAACCAAATTCTTGGCTTTGTGACTTGAGTGAACTTGCTTTCCAACTTTGCAAGCATCACAAAAGTGACTATCAAACTTAATCTTGGGGAGGTGTCTTACCAACTTCTTAGAGACTAAAGATTGAATTAAACGCATATTAGCGTGACCTAATCTCCTATGCCAAAGAGTAGAACTATCATCTATAGTCGCAAGACATATGTTGTCTTTTGACTTCTTATTAACCTTCATGACATAAAGCCCATGCTTTCTAATACCTTTCCAATGACTTTTCCATCTTTTACGATTTCACTGTCATGTTCCAAAAAGATGACCTTACACTTATTATCAAAAATTTAACCTATCCTTAAAAGGTTAAACCCTAAGTTATCTACGTGCTCAACATTTTCAATGGTCACGGAGTCAAGATAAACCGTACCTTTGCCAATGATATTACCACGTAGACTACTAGCGAATGTGACGTTACCTCCATCATATGCTTTATAATGCGAGAACAAACTTCGATTACCCGTCATGTGTTTAGAACATCCACTATCCTTAATCCACTCATCGGGCTCCAAATCAATTCCCAAGCATATCTAGGTAACAACACACAAGATCAAACATTTGGTCCCCAATATCTCATGGGTCCAAAATTGTTAGTTCTGAACATCCCTTGCATTTGGTTGGGATGCATGAATGAGGAGGGGATTCCCCATGGAGAACAAAATGGAGGAGGGTAGTAATTCATGTAACCATTTTGTTGTTCATTACTTCTCCTAGGTGTGTTTGATCTAGGTTTAGAGTTATTATTATTCCTTCTAGGTGTTGGAGTTTTACTTCTAGGTCGTGAGTTGTTTTGATTATCTCTTGTAGGTGTTGTCATTCTACTTCTAGGCTTAGACTCATTCCGTACTCTAGGTGGAGTAGAGGATAGTCTAGATAAACTTCTATTTCCCATGAGAGGTTTACTTAAAGGTTTGTAGATCTTACCAATAGCATTGTCGTCAAGTATGGGTAATTGTACCTTATTAACAGTAAGATGCTTTAGTTTTTCATTTAACTTAGATTTTTCAGAAAGTTCAGAATTTTCATAAAATTCAACTACTGGCCGCGGTACCTTATCTATGGCCGCGGTTCCATAGTGATAAGGAACCGCGCCATACAGTTTGGAACCGCGTCCAGTGGGCGTTTTTTGTGAAAACCTGACTTGTTTTGGTTCACTAGTTGAGGCTTCATTTGAGTTAAAACCTAGACCAAGTCTTTCCTTAGAATGAACTTGTTTGTTTAACATATCATCAAGAGCACTAGTACCTTTCATGAACTTTTCCAATTTAATGGAGGTGCTCTTGAGATCATCATTCTCTAATCTAAGTTTCTCACAACTTAAGCAACCTAAATCAACCTCTTTGTTTTTCTCAAGTTTAGCTAATTTCTCCCTAAGTTCATTGATCTCATTTTCAAGCTTAGTTTTGGTTGATTTTAAGGTTTTATTCTTTTCTATGAATTTAAGACTAAGTTTGTGTAAGCTATCATATTTGCCTTCAAATTCAATATCATCTAAAGTGGAACTATCATTGCTATAATATTCGGTTTCAGAATGTACCTCTTTAGAAGTGTGAGCCATAAGACATTTCTCCTTTTTGGGGTTGTCCTCATCATCTTCACCGCTATCGCTCCAAGCGCCACTAACGAATGCCGTGTGGTTCTTATCACGAGCGGGATTTGGACAATCACCAATGAAGTGATTTGGATCACCACATCTAAAGCAATTCCTATCACCTTTTTCGTTTTTGACAAACCGATTCTTTGACCATGGTTTCTTGTCATAGTTGGGTTGCCTAATGTGTTGACCTCGTCTTTTGAAGAACTTCTTGAAATCTCTCACCGCCAATGCATACTCCTAGTCATCGCTTTCCGAGGAACTATCATGGTCACTTTGTGCCTTCTTGGCTTTAAGTGCAAGAGATTTCCTTTCACTCTTGGTTTTCACCAATTCCGAGTCCTTCAAAATTATCATCTCATGAACCTTCAAGTTTCCTATGAGTTCATCGAGTGATAAAGTTGAGAGATCTTTCGACTCTTCAATCGCCGTGACTTTTCCTCTCCACTTTGGATGTAAGGCCCTTAGAAACTTCCTAACATTGTTCTTGCTAGAAAAACCTTCATCAAGTGCTTTTAGACTAGTAATAATGGTGTTAAACCTAGCAAATGCACTATCAATAGTTTCATCTTCTAAGATGACAAATTGTTCATATTGTTGGACAAGAAGATCGATTTTACTTTCTTTGACTTGGTTATTACCTTGGTGGGTTACTAAAAGAGTGTTCCAAATATCTTTAGCGGTTTCACACATAAAAATTCTGTCATACTCCTTCTTAGGCAAAGCATTATAAATCACCATTTTAGCCTCATTATTTTTTGAGAGTTTCTTTTTAGTATCATCATTAGCTTTGTCAAAAGTGACCAATTCTTTTGTTTTAGAAACTTCATTAAATTGAAAGGGTAAAAAATCACCATTGGTAATAACATTCCAAAGATCTAAATCTTTTGATTTCACATAAGTTTCAAATCTATTTTTCCAATAAATAAAACTATCGGTTTCAAAAAGTGGTGGTCTTTGCATAGATTGCCCTTCTAGGTACTTGTTGGAATCCATAGATCGATTCAAGTTTTAAAATACAATATACTTTAAAATTCTTGAGCAACCCGCTCTGATACCAATTGTAGAAACTAGAAGGGGGGGGGGTTGAATAGTTTCTAATATTTACTTGTTAAAATATGGTTTCCAAAAATCCTTTTTCAAAAACTTAGGCTTGAGGAAATATGTGAAATCTTCTTATGCACAATATGAACAATGATAGTGTAGCTAAACTAATACTAACAAAAATATATCCACAAAGAATAAAGAATGATAGTGTAACTAATCTAGTACTAACACATGTATATGCATAAAGAAAAAAGAATGTAAAGAGTTAAGGGTAAAGAAAGATCAAACCGAACACCAAGGATTTATAGTGGTTCGGCAACGAAGCTCACTCCTCGTTCCTACTCCACTCCTCGAGTACTCCTTACTCAAGAGTTCACTACACAACAAGCTCCTTATGGTGGAGAAAACCGTACACGTCGCTTAACCAATTTCCGACTCTAAGCTAAAAGTCGAGCCCTAATCGTAGCTAGGACCAATCTACACAACTATACTTAGTACATACACAACTTCCAAATAGACACAACTACTTGGATCTTCACAACTATGACATAACTACAAGTATATAAAATTTGATCTTCAATGGATCTTTGGTGGTGGACTCAACACTTCACTAGGATAGTGTTCTTCTCTTTGCACTTGGAGAGGAAGGGATGGAAGAACCAGATTCACTTCTTAAACAAGTAATAATCAAACAAATGATCAAAGATTTGAGTGATTAAAGAAGGGGTTTGAATCTAGAAATAAATGTGCAAAAGAGGTAAGGTGAAAAGCTGAGAATGGTCCACTATTTAAAGGACAAAGGAGCCAATGGCTATATCTGCATGCGGTACCTTATCTAAGCCCGCGGTACCTTATCGATAAGGTACCGCCTAGGTGCTAAGGTACCGCCGGAATAGACTCCGCTCCTTTTTGTCCTTTAGTGGTGGAGGTCTTATCTGGGTATAAAAATATCCTGAAAGGATATTTTTAGCAAATAAGAATATGCCATTTTCAAATTTCAAATAATTAATTTAATAAAACATTTTCTTAAAAATAAAGTTTAATAAAAACTTGTCACATTTAATAAAAAGTGAGTTTTAAGAAAAGATTAAATCAATTGATCACTTGATTAAGGTTAGTACTTGTTTATCCATACCTTAAGTGAAAATGGGTAAAATGAAAAATACTTGAACTCAAGAATTTGTTTTTCGTTGTTTTCGTAAATGCTTGTTTTTACATATTGTCGTAATCAAAACTAAGCGAGACCGAAAAATGCAAGTAACGTTTTTAGTCATTATTGCATTAACAGTTTTGCTAAATTAATGACCAAGAAATATGAGATGAGTATGATGGGTGAATTAACTTACTTTTTGGGTTTTCAAATTAAACAATGTCCTAAGGGAATTTCAATTTGTCAAGAAAAGTATGTTAAAGATTTACTTAAAAAATATGACTTAGCTGATTGCGCATCAGTGAAATGCCCCATGCTTCCACCCAACAACTTGGGTCCTGATGAGTCAAGGGTCTCTATTAATGAGACTTTATACAGAGGCATTATTGGGTCACTCATGTATTTAACAGCTAGTCGTCCTGATGTCCAATTCTCTACATGTCTCTGTGCAAGGTACTAAGCTAACCCAAAAGAATCCCATCTATTGGTTGTTAAGAAAATTTTCAGGTATCTCAAAGGAACAACCTCACTAGGTTTATGGTATCCAAAGGAATCAGGCTTTGATCTCAAGGCCTATTCAGATTCAGACTATGCTAGATGTTGTATTGAAAGGAAAAGCACCTCAGGTAGCTGTCAAATCCTATGAGGAAAATTGGTTGGATGGAGTGCTAAGAAGCAAAACTCTATGGCCATGTCATCAGCTAAAGCAGAATATGTTGCTGCTGCCAGCTGTTGTGCTCAGGTGCTCTGGATGAAAAGTCAATTGGTTGACTATGAGATCTTATATGATAAAGTGCCAATCTTCTGTGACAACACCAGCGCCATTTCCATCTCCAACAACCCTGTTCTTCACTCTTGAACTAAACACATTGATATCAGGTATCATTTTATCAGGGATCACATAATGAAGGTAAAATTCAGCTGTGAAATCCTTCAATAGTCATCATTTTTTATTCTTTCTTCAACTTAAGCTAAGTCTGTCCTAGTATCCAATTCGGCCTCCCATATGCTTGTGCAAAAACCTTGGAATACTCTGTGTTAATTTTGAGTCCCTTTTTGAGACAAATCAGCTGAATGGTTGATTCTAATCCTAGCTCATCTTCCCTTTGAAATGCATATTGACAAGCCCTGTTCATAAGGTCATTCCTCTTTCAGGCTCAGTGTAAGTCTGACCATCAATAGGACCTATGATTCCATTTGGTAATACCAAATCCTTGTGCATTCCATCCACTTGAACATCATCAGTAACGAAGGTTTCCTTAACAAGTTGAGTCATCCTTCTCCTTTTCTTTCCAAACTTTGGAGGTTCTTATTCAAACAGTTGTGGTGGGGGATCTATTTTGAGCTTGGCTGTTGTTTCTTTAACCCAATTAAACTTAGCTTTGAGGGTCTTAAGAAGAGTAAATTTTGCCTGTCCAGTTCTTTTAGCAGCCAAAGCCTTAAGTTCAAACCATTTAGACAAGCCAAGTTGTTTTAATCTGAAGTCTTCAAAGACATCCATATTGGCCTGTTGGTTATCTCTCCAAAAAATCATTTGTGGTCTGTTAGTAGACTTGTGAATGGTATACTTGAACTCGGTGATTTGTCCAGGTGCAACCCTGTTGTTGACGCATGCATCATAATCAGCTTTTACCTTATTCAGTGCCTCTGTGCGTTTGGCTTCCATCTCTTTCAACCTTTGTCTTTGTTTCTCCCTTTGAAGTGGAGTCATTTTTCTCAAAGTTTCCTTATTGAGCTCCTTGGATTTCTTGATTTCATTCAACCTTTTGAATTCAATAGCCTGTTTCTCAGTTTCTTCAGGTATAAGAGGATTCTCATTTGAAGCTGTGAAGGTTTTAAATTGGGATGGGTCTGTGGTTGATCCTCCTGTCTCTATCATCGCAGCTATTTTCTTTAGTTTGGCGTCTGAGTCTACCATAACTATTTCCTTTCCTTTCTTTGAGACAGAGGATGCCACGCTTATGTTCCTCATCTCTTCAGCTCTTTTGAGAAAAGCCGTCTGAGCTTGGGTTTGTATAGCTTTGGGTAGGGAGCTAACAGTGAACTTGAGTTTCTTGGCAGCTGGTTCACCATCATCCATAGCCTGGCTGGTGTTAACCAGAGTCAGGGATTTGGATGAATAAACTCCATCCTATGTCTGTTGCTCCCCCTTAATTTCATCCTCATCTGGTATAATAACCGGTGTGATGATTTGGAGAGGGACAGGTGAAGAAGTAGTGTTGTTGTTAGCAGAGTCTGAGCCTTGTTTGGCATATTCAAGGTTAAGTACCTTTTCCTTCTCCCCCTCACGTTCAGCCTGTCTTTTCAGACGTTTGGTTGAATGTGCCTGAAAGTGCTTAGCAATCTGCTCAACAGACGCAGCCATTTCTCGTTGGCTGGTCCTTGAAGCTCTGGCAATTTTCAGCAGGTGGTTGCAATTTCCATTTGTTTGCGATGAACACGATCAATGATAAAGTTGGTGTGACGAAGTTTCCTGTTTCGTACAGCTTCAAACTGTCTATGCATTGTTAATTCATGAGTATGGAAAATTGCAGGGACCTCTATGACGACGGCATCTTTGATGCGTGTGGACAAATGACTAAGTCCTTGGGACACTCCCTTTCTTATACCATCTTTGATAGGTTCAGTGACTGCATCCTTAACCACTTGTGTTATGATCCTTGGAAAGTTGACAGTGAAAGAATGCATTTCAGATTTTATGACATCCAGCTTTCTTGACAGGCGTTCCATATCTGATTGATGATGTTCAGGTGTAAGATCATGAATGTTTAGGATTTGTTGTGCATAATCATCCTCCTTTGACAATATATCAAAGTTGGTTTGGGTAGGATGATCAAACAACAAGAATTCAGCTGTCGGATCATATGCAGGTCTTTGGAAGACTGTAGTGGCAGAGGTAGCAGATGTGGGAGTTACTATAGCTTCCTTGGGAGGAGGAGTGGTATCAACAGCTGGTGTGGACACAACGATATCCTTTGGAGGAGACAGGGATTATTGGTCATCATCTTCTTCATCCTCCTCCTCCTCAATCATCCCCTTAGGGAGAATCTCATCATCAGGCATTGATTCAGGTTCAGAGAAATCATCTACTAAGGAGAGCACATCTTCTTCAACATCAGGTATGGGTTCTTCCTCGTTTGGTTGATCCTGAATCATTGTGTCAGCTTCTTTTTTTGGCTGCTCCAGGGATTCAATGTTTGGCTGTACAACATCAGCCTGCAAGTTGTTTTATATTAGTAAAAGGGAAATAAATAAGGGGAATGGTCGCCAGTTCGCTGTCCCAGAGAGGCTGAGGGTGATTATTCAGCCACTCCAAAGGATAAATCCTTGGGATTCTTTTAAGAGTGAAAAGTATGAGGTTAATGGTCGCCATTTATTGCCCCTAGGAAAGCTGAGTGTGATTATTCAGCCCCCCCCCCCCCCCCCCCAAAAGGTTAAAACCTTTGGGACTCTTTTGATTGTGAAACATATGTTGTTAAGGATCGCTATTCGCTGCCCCTAGGAAGGCTGGAGGTGATTATTCAGCCCCCCCCAAAAGGTTAAGAAACCTTTGGGACTCTTTTAAGTGTGAAACATATGTAGGTAAAGATCGCCTGTTACGCTGCCCCTAGGAAAGCTGAGTGTGATGATTCAGCTCCCCCTGAAAGGATAAATCCTTTGGGATTCTTTTAAGTGTGAAAAAGATGTAGGGTAAGGTCGTCTTGTAATCCTTTGGGTAAGGTCGTCTTGTAACGATGTCCCTAGGAGAGCTGAGGATGATTGTGAACCAGCTGCCAAGAAACTCAAGTTCACTGTTAGCTCCCTACCCAAAGCTATACAAACCCAAGCTCATACGGCTTTTCTCAAAAGAGCTGAAGAGCTGAAAAACATAAGCGCGGCATCCTCTGTCTCAAAGAAAGGAAAGGAAATAGTTATGGTAAACTCAGACGCCAAACTAAATAAAATAACTGCGATGCTAGAGACAGGAGGATCAACCACAGACCCATCCCAATTTAAAACCCTCACAGCTTCAAATGAGAATCCTCTTACACCTGAAGAAATTGAGAAACAGGATATTGAATTCAAAAGGTTGAATGAAATCAAGAAAGTCAATGAGCTCAATGAGGAAACTCTGAGAAAAATGACTCCACTTTAAAGGGAGAAACAAAGACAAAGGTTGAAAGAGATGGAAGCCAAACACACATAGGCACTGAATAAGGTAAAAGCTGATTATGATGTCTGCGTCAACAACAGGTTTGCACCTGGACAAATCACCAAGTTCAAGTATACCATTCACAAGTCTACTAACAGACCACAAATGATTTTATGGAGAGATAACCAACAGGCCAATATGGATGTCTTTGAAGACTTCAGATTAAAACAACTTGGCTTGTCTGAATGGTTTGAACTTGAGTCTTTGGCTGCTAAAAGAACTAGACAGGCAAATTTTACTCTTCTTAAGACCCTCAAAGCTAAGTTTAATTAGGTTAAAGAAATAGCAGCCAAGCTACAAATAGATCCCCCACCACAGCTGTTTGAACAAGAACCTCCAAAGTCTGGAAAGAAAAGGAGAAGGATGACTCAACTTGTTAAGGAAACCTTCATTACTAATGATGTTCAAGTGGATGGAATGCATAGGGATTTGGTATTACCAAATGGAATCATAGGTCCTATTGATGGTCAGACTTACACTAAGCCTGAAAGAGGAATGACCTTCATGAACAGGGCTTGTCAATATACATTTCAAAGGGAAGATGAGCTAGGATTAGCATTAACCATTCAGCTGATTTGTCTCAAAAAGGGAGTCAAAATTAACATAGAGTATTCCAAGGTTTTTGCACAAGCTTTGCATGCCGAATTGGATACTAGGACAGACATAGCTGAAGCTGAAGAAAGAATAAAAAATGATGACTATTGAAGGATTTCACAGCTGAATTTTACCTTCATGTTTTATTTCACTTTTGTATTGTACTTGTAATTTCCTTTAAGTATGAATAAAATCATGAGGTATGTTTGTTTAAATCTGTTATGAGTAAGAAGAAGATGTTATCTCACTTACATTAACTTAGATAGATCTAGCTGTATTTATGTTTTAATAGGGGGAGATTGTTGAAAATCTAAGTTTGTTAGATTCCCTGTATCATAGATTTAAACACAAATCAAGCTGTTAGATAGTATCTTGCATGTGCCAAGGAGGCAGGAAAGTATCACAAGACTCACAGAGATCCAAGTCTCAGTGAGCAACCTCAGAGGAGTCCATGTCAGATGTTAGGAATAAATTATAGCCAGTCTACTTGAGCGCTGACAAGAGTAAAACAAGCGTTGACAGGAGTAAAACAAACGCTGACAACTCAAGCGTTGACATGACAAAGTCAAGCGTTGATACATTGAAGACAAGCACTGATGGAAGGATATACTCTACGTGTTTATTGTATTCTAGATTACTTCTAGTAAAGATAGGAACAACAATGTATTTTCTATATTTATCTTTACCTAGAATAGTTGATACGTAGATTATTGTACAAGGCTTCTTATGTCTATAAAAGAAGACCTTTAGGTTAATGTTCAATATAAGTTTCATACGTAAACTACTTTCATTGTAAGCAAGTTTGATATCATTAATCAAAGTGAAAGTTTGTTTACATCTTGTGTGTTCTTGTTTAAGTGTTAATTCCACATAACACTTATATTGTCATATACATATACAAAGGTTTCTCTAAGTGTATTACTTGATCTAATCTCGTATACATAAAGCTAAATCGATCTAAGTTTGGGATCAACAAGTGGTATCAAAGCTTGTTGAGGAACTTTTGATCTTAAAAAACACCAAAACCCTAATTTTCTCAAAACCCTAAACAACATCATGTCAACTCCAAAAATAACCTCTTCCTCCCAACCATTGCCAAACATCAAGATTCCCATGCTTGATGCAACCAACTTTGAATTGTGGAAATTCAACTTTGAGCAATATCTGGGGATCTATGACTACACTCTCTGGGAGATCATTGAATATGGGAACACATAAAATAGAGCTGAAAAGGTTGCTGCTGCTATTGCTACAAGAACTGCTGTTGCTGGATGTCCAGAAGCAGATAAGAAAGAAAAACCTGGTGATGGTAGAGCTGTGTCTGCTGAAGATATAGCAAAGAGAAGGGTTGATATGAAAACCCTAAACATTCTGAAAGTCTCTTTGGGACAAGAGAACCAGCATAAATATAGAGGTTATGATTCTGCTAAAAAACTTTTGGCAGCTCTTGAAGTTGTATATGGTGGCAATGAAGATACTAGGGAAGAGAAGAAGAAACAACTCATCCATGATTATGTTGTTTTCATAGCTCAACCCAATGAGAAGCTTAGCAGTGTGAGAAGCAGATTGCTTGATATTACAAGCAAGTTGTCCTTTATGGGGACACAACTTGGTTATGTTGACATTAATGCTACTTTTCTTAAAAGTCTTGGTGAAGCGTGGAAGATTGAGGCAAGATCTATACTTGCCAACAACACACACAAAAGTTCTACTTTTGATGATATCTACAACAACTAAGGCTGTTGGAGAATGAAATCCTTCTGGAGCATGGAAGTAAGTCTACTAATAGCAACATGGCTTTCTTCTCACATAGTGAAGGCCAATTTGAACAGAAGGACTCTTACATGCATCCAGTTACTAGATCATCATGTGTAAGCGCTGGAACATGTCCTGTCAACGTGTCCTTCTCAGACGTTGACACATTCAAAAGTGACTCACCAAGAATTAAACCTTCTGGTTTGGATCTAGATACTGTATGTGCTTACTTGCTTCTTTCCCAATGGTTCAATGATTACATATGAGGACCTTGATCAGATAAGTGATGAGCACTTGGAAGAGATGGACATTAAGTGGAACATGGTTCTTGCTAGTATAAGAGCAAACAGGTGGAACAGAAGGTTTAAGAATAAGATGACCTTCAATGCAAAGGACACAGCTGGATTTGATAAATCCAAAATTGAATGCTACAACTGTCATCGTATGGGGAATTTCATGAGGGAATGCAGGTCTCCTAGAAGATCTGATGCTGGCAAACCTTCAAGCCAAATTGTTAAGGCTCAGGATCCTAAAGCCATGGTTGCAGTTCAAGGAATTGATGGTATGGGATGGGATTGGAGCTATTTGGCTAAAGATGTAGAAGAGGATAAAGCTTTGGTTGCTGAAATTGAAGAAGAAGAGGATGTTCAATATGCTCTCATGGCACACTCCTCCTCTTCATCTGATAATGAGGTATACGATGATGCTTTTTGTAGTAAAGGTTTTAGGTTAAATACTGAGAGACTTAACAAATAGGTGTTAAGATTATTAGATGATGTGAGTACTAAAAGATGCAAACTATCTAATTACCAACTAGCTCTCATTCAAACTAAGAAGACAGTCTCTGAATACAAGAAAATGGAATTTGATTTAAAAGATAAAATAAATATCTTAAAACATGAGTTAGATGCTAGTAATGATGTTAGGAACATCGTGGAAAGGGTTAATGGTGATCTACAGGCTAAGTTAGATGAGGCCATTAAGAATAAAGATAATGTTGGCCTTAAAATTCAGAGATTTGATAGAGCCACACAAACCATAGGAGAATGTGTGAATAAACAAAGGGATCCTAAGGACATGACTGGGATTGGGATGAAAGACTACTCTGTGGTTCCACCACCAGCTGGTGACTTCTATGGTGTCCAACAAAAGGACCTATCTTGGACTGGTTTGTCAGAACTCCAAGAGGAGGAATTCATTCCTCCACCAAGAGTTGTTACCCCAGTTGAAGAGTATCAACAGAAGTTGACTGACTTAAATGAATGGAAGAAAGCCAACCCTACCTTATTTGTTAAGGGTGGCTTGCTATGTGAAAGTCCTAATGAGTCAACTCCTATTAAGGTTACAAACCCAATCACTGGTAAGGCTGTTGATCTTGGCTCAAACACTGTTAGAAAACCTAGCATTAAGTATGCAGAGATGTATAGGAATACTAGGTCACCTAAGAGCCAAGTTAGCAATGATGGAACAGGCTTCTTCTATTCTAGACCTAGGATTGTGTCTAGAAAATCCTGTTACACTTGTGGTAGCTTTTCACATTTAGCATATAAGTGTGTCAACACTCCCAAAGTCAGCGCTGACAGGAACAAATTCAGCACTGACAGGAACAAAGTCAACGTTGTTAGAAAGTCAAACGTTGTCAGACCCAAACCTTGTGTGCAGCAAAGTCCACAAGTTGTTAGACCTGCCCCATTCTTCACTAGAGGGTCTAACACTTATGGACAAAGACCATTTCAAAAGACAAATACTTGGTCTAATAGGCAATGGGTTTCTGTAGCAAACCCTAGGTTCAACACTGACAAGGGTAATTTCAGCGTTGACAAGACCAATTCCAACGCTGACAGAAACGTGACCAGACCTAAATATTTGCAACCACAGGGTAAGGGGTCTAAAGCTTCTTCAAGCTTAACATGGATACCAAAGAAAGATCAAAACCCTAATGATAATGGGATTTCAATGACCTGCAATAGATTTAATTACATTTCAAAGGTCATTACAAAACCTATTGGGGTTAACTGGGTATTTCATCCAAAGAAGGATGAAAATGGGGTTGTTATGAGAACTAAGTCTGTTCTTATTGAACAACCAGATGAATCCAAGTCTGCTAAGGCTTGGGTTCCCAAAGAAAACTAACTTGTTTTCTTTATGTGCAGGGCATTCAAAAACAGGTCAATGATTATGGAAATTGGGACAGTGGATGCTCAAGGCACATGACAGGGAAGGAAGATTATTTAACTAACTTCACTCCCATTAAGGACGGTGATAAGGTTTACTTTGGAGGCGGATATGGTACTATCAAAGGTAAAGGAACACTTCTCACCAAGAACTTGCGTTTTGAGAACGTATTTTTGGTAAAGGAACTTGATTACAATCTTTTTAGTGTATCACAAGTTTGTGATAATAAAAATAAAGTTCTGTTTACTGATACTGAATGTTTGGTGTTAAGCAGGGATTATAAGATCCCTGATGAGAAATATACTGACTATAGAACACCTAGGCATAAAGACATATACAATGTGAAAGTAATTTGTGGCACAGGAGACTAGGGCACGTAAATTTTAAGAATATAAACAGGCTTGTGAGATTTGGCTTGGTTGATGGTTTGCTTGAGAAGGCCTTCCACAATGACCACTCTTGTGTTGCATGTCTTAAAGGCAAGCAGCACAAGGTCTCATTCAAGTCCAAACAGGTGCACTCTAGTACTAGACCTCTTCATTTGCTTCATATGGACCTCTTTGTTCCAGCCAATATAGAAAGTTTGAATGGTAAGTCCTACTGCTTTGTCATCACAGATGACTTTTCTAGGTTTACTTGGACCTTCTTTCTAGCTATGAAGAGTGACATAGCTGACACTTTAATTGATTTTATCACTCAGATTGAGAAGAAAACTGGTAATGAAGTTAAAATACTTAGGAGTGATAATGGTGGTGAATTTAGGAATAAAAAGTTAGATGATTTTTGTGCCAGGAAAGGAATTACTAGGCAATTTAGTGTTGCCAGAACCCCACAGCAAAATGGGGTTGCTGAGAGGAAAAATAGAACCCTAATTGAAGCAGCCAGAACCATGTTGGCTGATGCTCATTTTCCTATAGTCTTTTGGGCTGAGGCTGTTAATACAGCTTGCTATGTTCAAAATAGAGCATTGGTCAACAAAATTCAGAACAAAACACCTTATGAGTTACTTTGGGGAAGAAAACCTAATATTGGTTTTCTCAGACCTTTTGGTTGTCATGTAGTAGTTTTAGATACTAGTGATGCCTTAGGTAAATTTAGTACAAAAGGTGATGAAGGCTACTTTATGGGGTATTCAGTGCAGAGCAAGGGATATAGGGTTTATCTTAGAGAGGAAAAATGTATTCTTGAAAGAGTACATGTCAGGTTTTTAGAGAATAAACCTAGTGATCCTAAAAGTGGTCCAAATTGGTTGTTTGACTTGGAACCTTTATCTAGAACTTTAAATTATATGCCTGTCACTAATCCAGACATTGTGAAGGTAACTTCAAATGTTGTGGAAGAACAAGTTGTTGATGTTTTAGGTACATAGGTTCATGAAAAGGTTGGATCACAAGCAGAAAAGTCATCTCCTATACATGAATATGTTACAATCCCCATATGGACAGATGCCTTTGCTGCTGCTGCTGCTGGACAAGATAATGGTGGTCCCCAAGTACCACCAGATGACAACATGCATGGTCCTTCAGACGCTGACAAAGGCAAATCTAGCGCTGACAAGACCAATTCAGACGTTGATGGCCCAGACGTTGACAACAACAGTTCAAGCGTTGTTAGCTCCCACGCTGACAACCAAAGTTCAGGCGTTGACAACACTTCTGCACATCTTTTCTCTTCCATTTCTGAACAAGGTGAACCTTCCAATTTATATGAAGAGGTTCATCCCCATGTTGATGAAAGAGAGTCTGATGAAGAAGATATTGGCAACATGGAGAATGAGGTTGAGGACACCAGACTTTTTGAAGGAGGAGTTCTCACTTCTACTATGAAGAATCACCCAACTTCTCAAATCATTGGTGATATTATGACTCCTGTTCAGACTAGAAGATCTCATCAAGGTCTTGGTGGGTTTATTGCCAATATACACAAGAAGGTTGATACCCCTCTTGTGCAAGCATGTTTATTTGCCTGTTTTCTGTCACAACAGGAACCCAAGAAAATATTTGATGCTCTCAAAGAACCAAGTTGGGTGGAAGCAATGCAGGATGAGCTTCACCAATTTGCAATTCAGGATGTTTGTGAGCTGGTTGATTGTCCCAGATATGTCAGACCTATAGGGACAAGATGGGTTCTAAGAAACAAGAGAGATGAAAGAGGTATTGTGGTCAGAAACAAGGAAAGGTTAGTGGCTCAGGGATATACACAAGAGGAGGGGATAGACTATGAGGAGGTATTTGCACCAGTTGCAAGGATTGAAGCTATTAGGATCTTTTTAGCTTATGCATCCTGCATAGGCTTCACTATCTATCAAATGGATGTCAAGAGTGCCTTCCTCTATGGAACAATTGTTGAGGAGGTATATGTGATGCAACCTCCTGGTTTTGAGGATCCAGAGAATCCAGATAAGGTGTATAAAGTAAGAAGGCTATGTATGGACTTCATCAAGCCCCTAGAGCATGGTATGGTACTTTGTCTACTTATCTAGTGGACAATGGATTCAAGAGGGGCACCATAGATCAGACACTATTTACAATGAAGAAAGGTAAGGATGTGTTGCTTGTTCAGGTCTATGTGGATGATATCATTTTTGGGTCTGCTGATCCAAAGATGAGTGAGGATTTCTCCAAGCTGATGACAGACAAATTCAAGATGAGTGCTATGGGGGAGATGAACTTCTTTCTTGGTTTACAAGTTCAGCAGAAAGAAGATGGTATCTTCATCTCCCAGGATAAGTATGTGGCAGAGATCTTGAAGAAATTTGGCTTTTCTCCACATGAGAAGAGGGCTACTACTCCTATGGATAGAGAACACCCTTGGGGAAAGATTGGAGATGGGAAAGATGTTGATGTCAGGCACTATAGATCCATGATTGGATCATTGATGTACCTTACAGCCTCCAGACCTGACATCATGTTTGTTGTGTGTGCTTGTACACGCCATCAAGTGACTCCTAAGGAATGTCACCTTTATGCTGTGAAGAGGATATTTAGGTACCTAAGATGCTATCCTTGTCTTGGTTTGTGGTATCCAAAGGATTCACCATTGGAGCTGATTGCATATTCAGACAGTGATTATGGAGGTGATAAGTTTGATAGAAAATCCACAACTGGTGGATGTCAGTTTCTTGGGAGCAGGTTGATATCTTGGCAATGCAAGAAACAAACAGTGGTGGCTAATTCTACAACTAAAGCTGAGTATGTGGCTGCAGCTGCTTGTTGTGGACAAGTTTTATGGATTCAAAACCAGCTGTTGGACTATGGGTATAATTTCATGCATACCAAGATATTTGTTGACAATAACAGCACTTTATGCATTATTAAGAATCCTATACATCATTCTAAAACTAAACACATAGAAATTAGACACCATTTTATAAGAGATTGTTTTGAAAAAGGTTTAATACAGCCAGATACGGTTGACACAGAAGAGAATATGTCAGATTTACTAACTAAACCTTTTGATGCTGGGAGGTTTCAATACTTGGTAACAAGTATTGGGATGATCAATCTCACATAATATGTGTTTTGGAGTCTTTTTGTAAAAGTATGTATAGAATAACGCATTGTAATTGGTCTTTTTGAGGATTTAGATTTTCCACTATATTTTTCTAACACTGACAAAGGTTGCTTGAACACTGATAAGTGTTTTTGTGACGTTGTCAGCAATATATTTGTCTAACGCTTATAAAGCTTCCCTCAACGATGTTATGTGTTATCGGGGCGTTGTCAGCAACAATGTTAGTTTTGTGGTTTTCAATCGAAATGTGCAGGTGGTGTTAGCAGTATACCAATGGATACATAGTTGCTTATGGATCATTGGAGAAGCATTTGGACATGTTTTTATTTATGGATGATGGTTGGAGTTTTTAATTCCTATCTTGACATGAATTTTTTTTTATGTTCATACATATTTTTAGCAACTTATGTATCATAGTTTAAGGGGAGATTTTAGGAACCTTTAGGATGTTTGGGTATCCATATGATACTCTTATCACAATTCTAGATTGTGTCCACAGGTGAGTATGAGTTAGTTTTACTAAATCATGAGGCACTATAGCATACAAAGTTGATATACTATGCATGCTGCCAAGACATTTTTGGCCTAGAATTGGTTGTGGTCTGTTGGGAGATTAAGGAATGATTTTGTCATGGGTTTTACCTGGGAGTAACAAGGAATTTTATAAGGTAACTTAGTTGTTAAGATTTTTGGTTAACAAGGGACACTAGAGGACTGTTATGTCTATCTTGCATAAGCAAGTGTGCATAACTGGACAGTGCTTGTCGCCCTATAATAATTATCAACTTTTTGGTTATCTTCTCTAGGATAAATTACTTTGTTAAGGTCATTTTTCATTTTTTTAAACATTTTTATTTTTGGACGCTGACAAGTATTTTTCCAAGCGTTGTTGTGACCAATTTAGACGCTGACATGGCTATGGCGACGTTGACAAGAATATATCCGTTGGGCGTTGATAGGTTATTTTTGACCGTTGACACTCATTGGGACCTACCCAGTTGTTACTTTTTGACATATTTTTAGGCCGTCATTTTGGGAGCAGATAAACCTCATTTAATGCATGAGATAAAATTATTCTTTTTCAATATTTTCATGATTGCATTTTGAAAATACTTGCCTATTTTTGGGCCAATCACATGCATTTTCTTCTCCTATATATTTGGCTCCTATTTTAAACAGGGTACCTATTATTCTTGTCTAACACAATTTTCTCTTATAAACTTCATCTTCATCAATCATTCAAACAGCTTTCAACAATGGCACCAAAGTTTAAACCATCAGATTTGGAATTGAGGTTCAGAAGTCAACACAACATGATCGCGTATCTTGAAGCTGATGATGCTCTGTTTCCCCAATACACACAAATGGTGGCGTATTTGAACGCATCTCCTTTTAGGTATGCTCTTTCTCATGCACCACTCATTCTTGTCACACATATTAAACAGTTTTGGAACAATGTTAGTTCATCAACAGTTAATAGAGTGACTACATTATCTTCTATTGTTCATGGGAGAACTTGGGTGGTTACTGAAGCTTTGGTACGCCAAGCTTTGCATCTTGATGATTCTGATGGTATAACCACCCTTCCCATTAGTGAAAAGAACAAGGACTAAGGGCTTTGGGTTATCCTTTTCCTGATGAAGGAACTTTAAATAAATATCATAAACAGGAGTTTCCCCCATCCTGGAAGTACCTAATACATGTCCTCCTTCAATGTTTGAGTCCCAAGTGAACTGCACATAATGAGATCAATAGATCTATTGCAAGTGCTATTGTGTGCATTGCTACTGGGCAAAAATTTAATTATTCCAAAATGATTTTTTAGGGCATGTGTAAAAATAAAGGGAACAAAATGACTTTAGCTTATCCCAGATTTTTACAAATGGTTTTTGATGTCCAAGGATACTGCACAAGGGATCATGATGATTTTTATGAGATCCCTGTGCAAAATAAAGCAATTTTTATGAAGATGAATTCACCCCCACATCATGACCTACCCCTAACCCCAGTTATGATTGCTGTCATTGATGCAGCTCAACCCCAACCAGACCCCCAACCCCAAATTAAACCGATACCTGAACCATTACCTTCACCACAACATATGCATATTGACCAAGAACCCTTCGACGCTGACACGTTAAATGTTGGCGTTGCTGTGCCTATTTCAAACGTTGACACACAACCTTCACAGACCCAAACACCCCTTAACCAGCCCACATCCACCCAATCCACATCTTCTTCTCCCCCAACACAATATAGGTTACAAAAACGCCAAAGGACTACTGGAGTGTTCTCCTCTAGTGGTCCTAGCCATGTAGCAGAGAGAACCATCACCATAAGTGTGGTTGGTGCTATGGATGAGGCTGGGACTATTGGTTCTGGCTTAGAAGCTGGCCAAGGCAGTCCCACCATAATTAAGCCCTCATCCATGCCCAATGAATCTGACTTGGGAGGTCAAATACCCATTTTAGAAGGGGGCAGATTGGAACCAATGACTTTGATGGAATTGACGGCAGTCTGCATGAACTTGAAAAAGCAAAATTCAGACTTGGTACAAGTTGTCAGCACACAAGGCCTTGAACTCAAGCAATTGAGGGAGAGGATGGTTATTTTGGAAACAGCTGAGTCCAGGAGAAGGCAGACAAGGGTCCTTGTATCTGAGGAGGATTTTTACAAAGGGGAGGAAGCTGCTACTGAGCCTGTTAATTTGAGTGATAAAGGCTCACATGAAGCTGCTAAAGAACCTTTTGTTGAGAGTGGAAAAGATTCATTTGATGAAGAATCTTTGGGCGTAGCTGAAGCCCTTACTGGTTTGAAGAAACAAGTAGGTTTTGATATGTCTCTAGTTGCTCCTACCAACTTAAATTTGTCATTTACAGCTATGATGGAGGAAATTGCAAGAGGCGCTGAGACAGGTACTTTGGGCGTTGACAAGACATATTTGAAAGTTGACATGAGTACTTTGGGCGCTGACAAAGCAAAAGTGAGCGTTGACATACCTGCAAATGAGGTTGATGTATCCCAGTCATCATCCATCATCAAGGAGGTTTCTTCACAGGTATCACCATCTACCTTACCAACAATTGATCCATTAGTTAAGGGTAAGGGTATTATGGTAGAAGAGGTTGTTCCAAAGAATGCAGCACAAATTGAATTTGATAGAAGGTTGGCTGCACAAATTGTGGAACAAGAAAAGAAAAAGGTGGGTGAATCACCTTTTGTTGTCACTTTAGAAGAGCAAGAAGGAAGTGATGGAGCTAGTTCAGACTCAAGTGTTATGATCATAGAACAACCAGAGAGACTTGAGTATGGTGATGAGCTGGCCAAGGAGAAATTGAGAGAGTTGAAATTGCAGGTTGATTTTGATATGCCAGAGGTGGTTCAGATGTACCATGCTTGGGAAGAAAGGTGCATAGAGAATCCACATTTGACCATTTCAAATCAGATATGGGGTTTGGAGATTCTTCTCAGAGTACAAAAGGATTGCAAGGTCATACTGAAACACAAAGCAAGCAAAGTTCTCTCAAATTTAAGAAGGGATAGAAAGGAGTTGTACTTCATGCTGCTCAGATGTCATGGAACAGGGTGGACTTACAAGAAATTGACTGGGTTGACATTTGATGAGTTGGAATGTAGAGCTTATCCCATTTGGGTTAGAGTGCAGGAAGAGAACACTCTAAGACTTCTTTCTGATGAAAGAAAAGAAAAACTTTCAGAGGAAATGGAGCTCAAGAAAGCAATGTTTGTTCCCAGACCAGTGAAAAAGGGAGTTTCTCTTGAGTTTCCCAAAGATATGGATCCATTATATCCAAGTGAAGCTGTCATAAGAAAGAGCCTCAAGCTCTCACCATTAGAAGCTTCAGATATGGTACAAGTGTTACCACTTGATTCCAGAAACCCAATTGTAAGCTATGAAGAAGATAAATGTGGGTTTTAGAAGATTGGCAGGTATGGAAAAGAGGTTCACACTTTTACACTTTTATATCGTTGTTTGAAAGTTTTGACAGAGAAGACTTGGTAGACCTATGGAGGTTATTGAAAGCCAAGTATGTGACTGAAGCACCAACTTCAGTCAATGGAATAAAAATGTGGTCAACATTCAAGAGAATATGTGGACCAATTGATGAAGATTCTACTATTTGGAAGGATCTTGAACATGATCTCAGTGGTCTTCAATGGAGATTGTATTCAGCTGCTGGTGTTTATTATTTGAGTTCTACAAAGTTTGCTGAGTATCTACTTATGGATGGTCAGTACTTCATGTCCAAGGAAGTCTTGGAGAAGATGAAGAACACTCAGCTGGAAATTGATTATTCAAGTGACGTGGCAAAAGACTTGATCAGATTTATTTATTACCAATATGAGAAGGTTTGTAAGATTCCTCCTAGTTCTTAATGTTTATTCAAAAACTTGATCACTAGAGTAGATATCAAGTTTAGGGGAGGATTGTTGGGAATAAATTATAGCCAGTCTACTTGAGCGCTGACAAGAGTAAAACAAGCGTTGAGAGGAGTAAAACAAACGCTGACAGCTCAAGCGTTGACAAGACAAAGTCAAGCGTTGATACATTGAAGACAAGCACTGATGGAAGGATATACTCTACGCATTTATTGTATTCTAGATTACTTCTAGTAAAGATAGGAACAACAATGTATTTTCTATATTTATCTTTACCTAGAATAGTTGATACGTAGATTATTGTACAAGGCTTCTTATGTCTATAAAAGAAGACCTTTAGGTTAATGTTCAATATAAGTTTTCGTACGTAAACTACTTTCATTGTAAGCAAGTTTGATATCATTAATCAAAGTGAAAGTTTGTTTACATCTTGTGTGTTCTTGTTTAAGTGTTAATTCCGCATAACACTTAGATTGTCATATACATATACAAAGGTTTCTCTAAGTGTATTACTTGATCTAATCTCGTATACATAAAGCTAAATCGATCTAAGTTTGGGATCAACAATATTTTCTTTCTTTTCACACCAAGAACGACTGAGTCACACGTTTAACCATGGTTAATTCGAATCGAGTCGAGACAAAACAAACTTTTAACCTAGTAAAATCTATGTATCAAATGGCGCCGCTTCCAGCTCCTTTCGTACGGTTTTTTTTAGAGACACGTTGGATTTTGGGATCCGTTCACTTTTGAACGTTATTTTTCTTGTCAATTTTTCAAAATTTTTCAAAAATCCATAAAAATTATAAATTTCAAAAATCCAAAAACATTTAAAAAATCATAAAAAGCATTTCTTTTCAAAAAAGTTTTGCACCAAAAATATTTCTCTTACTTTTCTATTGTGTTTAATTCTTAATGGATTCGTATGTTGATTGTGTAGGGTGTGGAAGACCATCGTCAGGTAGTCAATCATGTCCATGGTGTTCCTGCGAATGGTGCGGACAAGATATCCTCAATTGCGGATTTCGACGTTATTTATCGTGTAATTCGATCAATTCATACTACACCAACGATTACACTATCTCACCCTCTTCAATATATGAGAATCCATATCCGCAAATCAAACCGGGTTTTTCTCAATACCCGTGTTGGAACAATTGTGGGGGCCCTCACGATACCTTTTCTTGTCAGCCGGTGAATTATTATGAGCCAAATCGGTGTTCTCATTCTTCTCAACCGATGAATTATTATGAGCCAAATCCGTGTTCTAATTCTTCTCAGCCGATGAATTATTATGAGCCACATCCGTGCTATAATTCCGGTTTTCAAAATTTTGAGCCCCCACAATACTCCCTCGATCATCAACCCTCTTTTGCAATTCCTGATGAGCCACTAGCCACTCTTTTGAATCATGTTCTTAAACTTAATGAATGTTTCAATAAATATCTCGAAAAATGTCAAGAGGATAATCAACAAGAGTAAGTATCTAATCTTAGGGCTTATACTCCTCCTCTTGTGCGTCCATAATATTATGATGATGATGACGATGAGAATAATATTTCTTGTAATGATCTTGTTGCTCAATATCCTGTCCCTAGTGCAATTGTACCCTTCTCTCGATATCCCAAATGCGTCTGAGGATTGTGATACATCGAGTGAGATTAGTGAATTTGGTCTCGACAACTTATTTGATGAGGTTTGTGATGCACCAACTTTTGCGGATCTTACGGACGAGGTCGCTTTTAATGATGATTTTTCTCCATGCTATGAGAATTTCACTTTTGAAATTTCTCAATCTCCTCCGGGAGATGAGGGCGATGTTGATTTATTCTCTCCGACTTACGAGAAATTCACCACTGAACTTGGTCTTGTAGATGAGGTGGAAAACGTTATTCTTCGCGACAAATTACTGAAAGTTCATCTTCTTATTGCTGAAATTGAAGCGTTGAATTCTACTCCTATTTCCGAGTCTTTACCTTCGGCTATTACTCCCGTTGAGAATAATGACACATTTATGGAAGAAATCGACATTCTCTCAATACCTCCGGGTATTGATGATGATGACACGGAGGAGGATATTCTTTTTGATACTTTGATGCATGAAGATATTGTCCCAAGTTCCCCTCCCGAGCACCTTTCATCCCATACTTTGGAGACCATTACTGAGGATGAGTGCTTTGACCCGGGAGGTGACATTGACCATTCTATGATTGACACCTTTACAGCTTTGCCGCTTAGTGATAATCATATGTCTTTTGGGGATGACATTTTGATTCTTTTACCCACCCCACCTCCAATCTGTGAGACCCCCAAAATCTGACATGGAACAACTAGGCAACGAGGGGGTAACACGTCATAGTACAAGAAACAATGAATTACAGTTGACACAAAGCTGACGTAATAAAAGCATATATATCACATCATAAATGATCAGAGTTTTAAACATAGGTCCCAGAGTTTTATATGCGGAAAGATATATTATTTCATCATGATTTATAACATAAAGTTGCCCAAAAGATATAATAAATTTTTGACAGTTTATACTAAAACCAGTCTGTTAAAAGCATCACAGAAATCTCCAAGCTGCGATAATATCCTGCGGGCTCCCATCCAAGCAAAGCTAAGTAATAATACCTGAGATTAAACATGTAAAATCGTCAACACAAAGTTGAGTGAAATTCATAGGTTTAGCAATAAAGGTGTGGAACACAAGCATTCATTTGTAAAACAAGTAAATAGAGAAAATGGTTATGATCATTAACCATAGTCTGAAACCAATATTATTGCTATTTAGTTCATGAACCGAAGCTTAACTCAAAGTAAGTTCCTCTAGGGAGTATTCAGCCTAAATACTCAAGTATAAACAAATGTAAGTGCGTCAAGGTAATCGGGACGGGGATTGTCAATCCCGATGGATCCACCCACAACATTCGCGCTTAGCACAAAGCATACGGGACAATTAACGGTTCATGATCAAGAGAGGAAACTTAAGGCTATTAACTATAAGCAATAATATCAATGAAAACTGTTGGAAAGCATACAAGTCTGAATAGCATACAAGTTCTGGATAGTATACAGTTTTAAATGGATGTGTTCCACCATGTAAAATCTCACCCCGCATTTAGAAACATTGTTCAAGTAAAAAGGGGCTATGAACTCAACTTTAGTAAGTAATCACAAGGTAAAAGGGGCTGAGCAAAAATAAGTCTTCACGGACCTATGCAATGGTGACGCGTAATAAGAATGCGTTCAATGAAGCAATAACGTTTTAGAAGTGGTGGGACATAGTATGACTAGGTAACTTGCGTGCGATGGCGAGACCTAAGCTTAAGTTAAAATTTTGACCCAACACCTTGAACCTAATGTAATAACCTAATATCAACCTTGTATGATGGTCCAAGCGTTTATGTGTGGGTTCCGAACACGTTTAAGACTCGGTTTGAAAAACCAAAACAAGGGACTGCATTCAGTTTTCTAAAAAAGGCTGTGAAGATTTGGTCATATCTAAAAATCTATAATTGTACAGGAGGTGAAATTTCTTGACATGTATAGGTATTTCTCTTACCTTTAAAAGTTGGGAAAGAACAGCCCTAGAACTATTTTCAATCAACGGGAAATGCACTTTTAGTGACAGACTATCAAAACAGAAAGTTGTAAACGTCTTTCGTACCTTACGGTAGATTAAGCATAAATCCAATCGATAAAAGATTTTGACACAAAACCAAAAAGATAAGTTTTATTATATTTGTAGCTACTATAAAAAGTCATAAAATCATAAATTAATCCTTTTTACCCAAGTCAATTTACCCACGTTTTAAGCATAACATTCAGATTTGACCTAGTTTAGTAAAATGACCGTTTCGGACTCATCCGGACACTTCCCGTTTCCATCCAACTCAACACATACTAATCACATCAGTAGGTATCCATTTTTTAAATAAAAACAAGGTCATATGTTTAAGAAAATTTTGCCATGACCTGTTTGTTTCTGTGGTGATTTCCATACTACAAAAACAACTCCATTTAGCTACCTAACCTCAATCAAGCAACACTTAGGCTATACCAAATCGCCACGCAAGTGTCCTAAGTCCTAATATGCCCTAAGTATCTATAATCTCAGTGGGTTTCACCCAAGGAATTCAAAATTCATGAATAAAAAGAATCAAAGTACTAGTAACATCAAAACTAAAATGCTAGGAGTGACTATACCTTCATAACAAGTAGGAATTAATCCAAACACGCAAATTAAACAATTCCTCCTCCTTGATCCTTAGAAATTTCGTGGCCCTTAGCCACGTGTTAAGTCAATCACGGTACTCAGCAACTGAGTAGAAACAATGTAGTGAGACGATCACCGACGATATGGATGCCCGGGGAAAACACGAAAACCGCAACCTATCACAATAAGGCGCGCGTTAAGACTCGAACTCAATATCGATATATATACCAAATATAACATGACTCAAATGTTTTCAAAGTATACACGTTTCAAAACCATTGACACGAATCAAATGAATTCGTACTACCCATTTATCCAACGTTACTCGTTAAAACACTTGAACACTTGAAAATGACTCGTCATACGATGCCAAGTCAACGCAAGTCAAACTATCCTTTACCCTTATTTGGACCAGTAGCTAAGTCATTTATATAATGACTAAGCACTTGAGTAAGTCACCATGTCCGATGGTGAACACTCAAACTCACGCAACACAAGCATTGAGCTACGTGTCCAAAATAAAAATCAGCAAGTACACCCCGAATGTACAAACCGATCTACCCTATCTAGACTTGTCCGTTTTACATGAAAATTGGTGTCAAGGTCACTTATAACCTGTATAAGACCTCACCAAAATTTGAGCCGAAGTTCACACTTTAAAATCCATCAGCTCGACGCTTTACTCGACTCCAAATTTTAGGACAGATTTGTACACTTGTTTTGTAAAACCGTTTGGACCACTTTAAAAGTACTAACCCGACAATCAGTCTTTTGAAACCACTACTAGACTCATCAAACTCAGTTTGTAAACTTTGAAAATCAGTAGTATCAACTATCTAAGCAAGCCTAAAGTCCCCGAGAGTCGACCCAAAGTCAGCCACAATTTCGGATTGTGCCGACTTGCGTCTCCCGGTACACGAAAACTAAAACTAGCATAACTTTTGACTCGTAATGAGTTATAAGCTCTATCTTATACCAAAACGACCGTCTCGGAAAACTCTACAACAATTTCAAATAATCTCAGTCTTTCACAGACCTTAAACCCACGAAACATACTGTTTAAGGCTGCTGTCCCAAATTAGCTTTTTAGAAAACATGACAAATCTATTTTTCACTCAAAACCAATCATTCCTATACCCCTAGGATCACTATACTATCGTACCCATCAACCAAACACTCCTAAAAACACTTGTATGAAAAATCTAACAAAAATCAAAGATTAAAAACAAGACTTTTAAGGATCAAAACATGATAATCTTACCAAATATAACATATGCAAGATGATTACAACATCATACAATCATGAAATCAAAAGTTCTTGAAATCTTGATGCATGTGGGTGATTTTAGTATCAAAAGAATCACCATTTAATTTTATGAATGGGTCTTGTTTTAGTTTTTGTCAAATCATGATGGATGGTGGTGGATTATGGTGGTGGAGTGGCGGTAAAATGGAGAGGGGAGGGAGGAGTGGTGATTTTTTTTTAAATGTTTTTATGTGTGAGTGGAAGTGGAAGAAATGGGTTTATATATGGTAGGTAGTGGAGAGACCAAAGTTGCCAATTTGCAAACTTGTAGATCTAAATACAATTAATAGTTTTAAAGGGTAGAAAATGGTTATTGGTAAATATTAAAAATATTTACGGGGCTCGGGTTTCGTAAAAATACTTTTCAAAGTTACAATGCATCGTAAAAATGAGTATACGATTTCTCGACACGACTTAATACGTAATTAAAACGACATCATCGAAAATATTAATTATCGAAACAATCGATAAGTAAACGTAAAATTTTGGGCATCCGTTGGTATCGCGATCACTAGGAATTCTCGTTGTACATTGATTTGAATATACTCGTAGTAAAACGCACACGGGTGATTTTAAATCAAAAACATTGATTTAAAATAAATATGGATAAATAAAATGAAAATTTATAATTCCATACAAAGTATTTATCGATGATCAGAAAAATACTTAAAAAAAATATAATTTAAAAATCTCAGGATTTACATATAGCAATACAAGAAAACGTAATACGTTGGAAAAATTCAAGAAGCACGAATAAAAAGAATAAAATAATGTTGGGAAAGTACGGGTTCTCACAGTCTTTCCCCCTAAAGGAACTCTGGTCCCCAGAGTTCTCCTGAAAACAGTAGAAGATGCAAACACGAGGAGGTACAAAGTGTAGAACAAAATTCATTGCTTCCCAGGTAAACTTCCGTACCATGATGAATCTTAACGGTTAGAATTCACTATGCTTCAGTTTCTTAACTCCTTTTCGTATAACTTTTCAGTCTTGGATTAGGATAACGATCTTTCAATACGGAGATACATTGAGAGATAGAGTTGTTGGAAATACGTGCGATAAACTAACAAGAATGAACACAAGAATCGCTTAAACAGACAAAGTGCGATAAAATGAACCAAGATTATAAATCAACAAGGGGTCGCAAATCGTGCAACTGTAAAACGTGAAAATCTTAAAACGTAAGAATCTATTTACAAGAGAAATAGAAGGAAAAAATGAATAACATATGATCGTTTAAAATACAAATCTGACGTGTTACCTGTCCTATGCTTACCTTGTTTAAAACTCTGATCATTTTCAAATAAAAACAAGGTCATATGCTTACCTGTCCTATGTTTAAAACTCTGATCATTTATGATGTGATATATATGCTTTTATTACGTCAGCTTTGTGTCAACTGTAATTCATTGTTTCTTGTACTATGACGTGTTACCCCCTCGTTGCCTAGTTGTTCCATGTCAGATTTTGGGGGTCTCACAGATTCGTATCAGAGCGATGGTTATAGGGAACTGAGTCGTTTTCAAAACTTAGTCTATAACCGAAAGTTCCATGTCAGATTTTGACGTGTTACCTGTCCTATGCTTACCATGATGTGGGACCCCATAATGCTTACCTGTCTCGTTACCAGATTTTTGGGGTCTTACAGATTGGTACCAATCTGTAAGACCCCAAAAATCTGGTAACGGGACAGGTAAGCATTGTGGGGTCCCACATCATGGTAACAGCATACACGGCAATAAGGTAAATAAAAGACAGAGCATATAAAATGACACACTTCACGAATTTATTCAAAAGCTGCGGAATAAAATATATAAATATGGTCCCCGATTTGCATAATTATGACATCAACAAAAGTCACATAATTTTACCAACATACTCATGATAGTCTTAGTGCATAAAAGTACTTTTATTTAGCATGATTAACATGGCATAATTAGTTTTCCCAAAAGTTTCAACCAATAATGACATGGAATCGTCCAGCTGTCGGGTCCTGCGGGCTCCCATCCTTAGCAAAATTAAGCATTAGCATTACCTGAGAAATAACATGTAAATATGTCAACATAAAGCTGAGTGAAATTCATAGGTTTAATAAGTAGTAATGTGAAATACAAACATTAGTTTTATAAAATAGCAACAGGATATGATTTAGTACCGTCGTACAAAATCATTTATATTAATTTATTGCAATAGCTCACGACACCGAAGCATTAACATAAATGTTTTACCCCTAGTAAGTATATAGTCAAAATACTTAGGTAATTAAATGTAAGTGCGTCAAGGTAATCGGGACGGGGATTGTTAATCCCGATGGATCCATCCACAACCTTCGCGCTTGCAAAATGTGAATTAACGGGTCATGATGTAGGGGCTTTTTGACTAAGGTACTAATGCAATAAGTAAATGTATTATCTGGGGAAAGCATACCGTTCTTGAATAGCATACTAAAAGTTTTAAATGATTGTATTCCACGCATGTTATTCTCACCCCACAATTTGTAAGAAGTATATAAGAAAAAGGGCTATGAACTCACCTTTAGTAAGTAATCACAAGGTAAAAGGGGCTGAGCAAAAATAAGTCTTCACGGACCTATGCAATGGTGACGCGTAATAAGAATGCGTTCAATGAAGCAATAACGTTTTAGAAGTGGTGGGACATAGTATGACTAGGTAACTTGCGTGCGATGGCGAGACCTAAGCTTAAGTTAAAATTTTGACCCAACACCTTGAACCTACTGTAATAACCTAATATCAACCTTGTATGATGGTCCAAGCATTTATGTGTGGGTTCCGAACACGTTTAAGACTCGGTTTGAAAAACCAAAACAAGGGACTGCATTCAGTTTTCTGAAAAAGGCTGTGAAGATTTGGTCATATCTAAAAATTTCTAATAGTACAGGAGGTGAAATTTCTTGACATGTATAGGTATGCCTCTTACCTTTCTAATTTGGGCAAAAACAGACCTAGAACTATTTTCAATCAACGGGAATTCCATTTTTAGTGGCAGACTATCAAAACAGAAAGTTGTAAACGTCTTACGATGCCTTCGGTAACTTGAGCACAAATCCAAAATGGTATAAGATTTTGACATCAAACCAAAAAGAGAAGTTGTCTTATGATTGCACCTACTGCAAAAAGTGATAAAATCATAAATTCATCCTTTTTACCCAAGTCAATTAACCCACGTTTTAAGCATAACATTCAGATTTGACATAGTTTAGTAAAACGGCCGTTCCGGGCACATCCGGACACTTCCCGTTTCCATCCAACTCACCATATACTAAGCACATCAGTGGGTATCAAATTTTCAAATAAAAACACAGTCATATTTTTAAGAAAATTTTGCCATAACCTGTTTGTTTCTGTGATAATTTTCATACTACGAAAACGACTCCATTCGGCTACCTAACCTAAATCAAGCAACACTTAAGCTATACCAAATCGCCACGCAAGTGTCCTAAGTCCTAATATGACCTAATTATCAAAAATCTCAGTGGGTTGCACCCAAGGAGTTCAAAAATACATGAACAAGGAGAAACAAAATACTAGCAATATCAAAACTAAAATGCTAGGAGGGACTATACCTTCACAACAAGTAGGGATTAATCCAAACACGCAAATTAAACAATTCCTCCTCTTTGATCCTTAGAAATTTCGTGGCCCTAGGTCATCATAACATACCCAAATCAAAAAATTTCACAACATATAAAGGTTTTATGCATAGAAACATCAAAAACAAACATGGAATTTTACAAAAACATCATCAAATCATAAGATTTGATGATTTTTGACCTCAATCAAAAACTTGATGCATGTTGTAATTAACACATGTGTATGAATAAGAATCAAAGATTAGACATGGAATTAGTATTAATTTACCTCAATTCAAAAAAAATCAGAGGTTTTGAGTGGTGTTGGTGATGTGTCGGCCTAAGGAAAGAAGGAGACCATCGATATTTTTTTTTTTTTTTTTTTGAAAGTTACTGAGTTTTTTTTGTTTAAGTATAAGGCTAAAATGGGTCAAATAAAGTCAAATTTGGGCTCCCTTGAGCCTAACCCAGCTGAATACCCAAGAAAAGGCCCAAAGTATTTGGTGTTAACTCTCGAAATTTTAAGGGTTTAAATAACGTGCCGTTTCCGACGAAAACCGAGACTCGTTTATTTTTAAAACAAAATTTCTTTAAAATTACTCGTAAACACTAGTTTGGCCCGGATTTCACTAAGTTGGATCAAGGAGTCAAGAATAACTAGAAATCACATAAAAATAAATTTTATTGCGACGTTCGGACCCGAAAACCCAGTCCGACAGCCAGAAAACGCAAAAACGCAAAAGTTCACCATTGCGTCCGTAATTGCTCAAGATGTCGTTTTTCATTATTTTTTAGGAAAAGAGTCAATAATAAGACATATAAAATGTGATAAAACCTCATACAAATTACAAACATGAAGTTTGGACATTTTGCTAATAATATCGTAAATTAGCGAATTTCGTAGAATTTTATATTTAACTAAAAGCCGAGGATGACACGTAATCACTGTAAAATAAATAGGGAATGTGGTGAAAGTGTGAATAAGCACGTATAACAGTTAAAAGAAAATTATCGAAATTCCGTGTTCTCACAGTCTTCCCCCCTAAAGGAACTCTGGTCCCTCAGAGTTTAACTGGAGGCAGTAGGTGACAGAAAGAGATGAGGATACTAGACATTGAATTACTCTTCGCTTTCCCAAGTGAATTCAGCGCCACGTCGCGAGTCCCAACAGACTTTAACGATTGGAAACCAACTGCGCCTAAGTTTCTTGACTTGTCGGTCCACAATTTTGATCGGCTCTTCAACGAAATACATTTTGTCGTCGACTTTGATCTCTTCTAACGGGATTTGAACGTCTAACTCGGCCAGACATTTCTTAAGGTTCGAAACGTGAAACACGTTATGAACGCAACTTAGTTCTAGCGGTAAGCTCAAACGATAAGCCACCAGGCCAATACATTCGATAATTTCAAACTTGGATTAAAATAATGACCTTTCAGTACAGAGAAATATCAAAAGATAACATGAACACAAGAATTGCTTAAACGGACAAAGCGCTCTAAAATGAGCCAAGATGGTTAATCAACAAGGAATCACAAATCACGCAACTGTAAAGCATGACAATTTACTTATTAGAAAAATAGAGGGGAAATATGAATTACATATAGACATTTGGATTACAAGTTGTCACAACTATTTGTCTAATCATGACTTCACATACTTTTCATATGTTGAGAGGACTTTTCTACCCTTCAAGACTTATCCTCTTGCCTCTCATTTATTATGTTCCTCCAGGACCGAGGACAAGATTTTTGATCTCAGTATTACATTAGAGGCTTCCCCATGGACCATTTAATTCGGGGTCGAGTCACGCTCGTGACTCGGTTAACAAAAACAAGCTCTTCTCGGGAGGCAACCCGCTAATCTATCCTTCTTTATCCGTTTTTATAATAAGTGTAGGGGGAGCCCCGTGATATAAGGTTTTTCAATGGGTTCAAAATATTTCTCAGAATCCTCTCGAATTGATCTCAGTTAAAAGTGGAATGATTTGTTCTTGGTGACAAAAAGTGGATTTGGCTTTCTATTCTAAATATTTGAATTGAATAAAGATTAAAGCCGGAAACAGTAAATAAAAGCAATTAAATGGTAAAGCAGAAAAATACTCTTACTGAAAAAGGCCCTATGCTGAAAATAACCCTTATGCGGAAAACATGCCTATGCGGAATATATGGCCATTCGGAAAAGTCTGCTCTATGCGGAAAGATTGCTATGCGGAATAAAGTGCTTCAATTCGGAAAACTTGGCTATTCGGAAAACTGACATCTATGCGGAATAAAATACCTTATTCGGAAAGTTGAGCTCTATTCGGAATATGTGAAAAGTTCCGAATAAGAAAACAAGAACAGTCCTATTCGGAAAAACTAACCATATGCGGAAAATCAACACCATTCGGAATACTTTACCATTCGGAAAATAATCTCTATGCGGAAAAATATGGCTATTCTGAAAAATTATGCTATTCGGAAAAAATTGCTTATGCGGAAAGATGAACTTCTATGCGGAATATACGAGCTATTCGGAATATCTGGGATATTCCGAATGAAGAAGAAATAGAACCTCCACTCGGAATAATTGAAATATTCCGAGTAAGGCAAACGTGAGCTAGTCTATTCGGAAAATCAGTCTTGTTCGGAATATCTGGGCACGAAGAACAGTAGCAGCAACAAGTAAACAGGGGACACGGATTTTGCTCAAAATCAAACTAAATACTCAAAAAGGTTTTACCAACATAAACACAAATCATTTAAAGACCATAAGAAACAAATCCCACCAATAAAAACACTAAATCAACAACTTTTTTAAGATCAACTTGAATCAAATAAGAAACTTAGAAACTTGCAATAAAAATGATGAAGAACAAGATGAATGAAAAGATGGAATGGATTGATTAATAGAAGAGTAACAAGGTTAATGATTAAGGATTACAAGATTGAAAAGAAAAATGAAAAATCATCAAACACCCTAGTGGTGTTTGTGATGAAAACCACGAACCAAAAGAACTGGAAAAAGAAAATGAAGCTAACTCTCTAATTGTGTGAAGGGAAAGACTATTTATACTCCTAGTGGTTGGTTGGTGAGTGGGCTTTCTCCCTTTCTTCTTGTCTTCTCGTCTTTTCAGAAAAGTTGACGTTTTTCGATTCTGATTCGGGATTTGTCGTCGATTAAATCCAACTCGTCTTTTAATTTCTTCGTTAAATAGACTTGAGTTTCTTCGACTTATGAAAATCTTCCATCTTTAGTCCTTTTCTTCGATAAATCTTCGAATAGGCCTAGTGACTTCAAATCTTTTGCACCTCTTGGACAATAGACTTCGTCTTGAGTCTTTTTCCTTGGTAAATCCCGTGCAATCCCATGTTTTCTTTAATATTCATCCGGTTAGCTCTGAAAACACAATAAACACAAAAACCACGCATAATTCCAAACAATTGATATTAAATACGTGTTTTGGTCTTGTTTTAGCCCGAATTAAGTGGTAAAAGGATGGGTGTTTACACACCTATCAAATCCCCTACACTTAACCATTGCCATGCCCTCATGCAATGCTTAGTGATAAAGCAATTTTACATTTTTCTCATAATTAATCAACCTTGGCCTTATTTAAATTCTACTAAACAACAATTGAAATACTAAGAGAACTTAAAACTTTTAAAATAAACAAAAGGATGGAAATAACTTGTAAAGAAATCAAGGACTTACATTAGGGCTTTGGTGTTGCGAAGATTTATCACCCTCAAGTTTCACGTTCCCCAAACTAAGCTTAAAAACGAGATCATTGTTATTATAAGTTAGTAAATCAAACACTTACACACATGGCTTAATTAAATGCTTAAACTCCCTTATTCCTAAGTGTATCTCTTATATTTTATTTTTGTCTTAGAATGATCATGAAGATGCATTTTTGGACTTATTTCGATAGTTTATTAAGGCTGAAAGCAAAGTAGGACGATTTGATCAATAGTTAGCTAAAGGACAAAATCTCTTAAAACTGCTTCTCGGGATATCAAAAAGTTCATATCTTGGCATAACTTGGTTCACGATTTGAGACCTTTCTCGGGCCGATATTTGGCATGTACTTCATACTTCATATCTTCGAGAGACGTTCTTGAGATAATGGTCTTCTCATCATAATAGAGTTTCTTCACTTTGGAGACTTTTGAGGGGTACTCCAACTTTGTTGACCACGACTTCATGATTATTTCTTCAATCTCTAATTGGGATTTTGAGATACAACGATCCGCCTCCTTTTCGGACTTGGATCTATTTATCCTCTTACCTTGTTAGGGTCTTTTCGGATAGACTTCTCTATGATCTTTATGGGAGTTGATTGCTTTTCGTCGTGAGTCTTGATCCTTCATATTGACTTTAGGAATAATGCTTTTCACATCACTTTGGATCTTCAGCAATAAAATTGAATCCTCATGCCTTGTTAGGGCCTTTTCGGACTCGCCAATCTTCGCGCCCCGCTTCATAAGTTATGCCTTGGCTATGAACTATTATCATTACCGAGCAACTTTTAAACGATCTTGGGCTAGAAGCTAAGTAACTTTTCAAATCGTAAGACCTTACTTATTGCAGATAAATTATTAGCAAGTGATGGGAGAATAGGCAAATAATTACACCAAGTGAGCTTGCGCAAGAATACCGACTTATAATTGACTCTATCATTTCTCGTCCTCCACAATTTAAAATCTCAAGTAATGAGACTCGTGGACACTTAGCCTAATAAACCAATTAAGGTCTATATGGTTAAGGATACTAGCTAGAATAAACTTGGATAAGTCTATTCGGGTTGAGTCAAAATAAACGCAACGGGCCTAATAGATCAAAGATTCCTAAACTAGCTACACCACTTTATTAATATTTTTGACTTTATTGCAGGATATATACATATGAAAGCAACGATAAAAATTTAAAAAATTACAACTAAATGGCCAAAGTTAATAAAAAATTTGAAAAATGTTGAAAAATAGGATTTTCTGGTTAAATGAAGGCATTTTCATGGAAAAGTCCACTTAAAACTTCGATAGAAGTCTCCCCTACACTTAAGATAAACATTGTCCTCAATGTTTAAGCATGTGGGAAAAGTCTCCCCTACACTTATGACATTGTGCACGTTGGTTAACTCAAGTTAAGGAAGAGACGACTAAAGTGATCAATTTCAAATGTGAGTATGAAGAAAATTGAATCACGATAGTTGAGAGATAGAACTGGATTTCGGATTACACGGGAGCACGGTTCTTCAAAGATTTCCAAGATTGCATTTATCCCTGTAATCACATCACCACACAAACACAAACGACCAAAATAGGTCCTCCCCTACACTTAGGGGGTTAAAGGGATAGATACTCGGGCTGCCTCCCGAGGAGCGCTTGTTTTTGATAACCGAGTCACGAGCCTGACTCGACCCAAATTCAGTTCATGGGGAACGTGGTGAGGGATGGAATCACCTCCTTAGAGATGTCCTCACCAAAGTACAACTTCACTCGTTGGCCATTCACCTTAAAATTTGGTCCATTAGGTTGAGCGAGCTCGAGAGTACCATATGGAAAAATTTGGGCGATGGTGAATGGGCCGGACCAACGAGATTTTAGCTTGCCCGAAAAGATTTTCAACCGAGAGTTAAAAAGTAAGACTTTGTCTCCAACATGGAACTCTCGGTTTTTGATCTTGGAGTCGTTAATGAGCTTAGTTCTTTCCTTATAGATCAAAGAATTTTCATAAGCCTCATTCCGAAGTTCATTCAGCTCATTGAGTTGGATCTTGCGTAGGTCATCGGCTTTGTTGATATCAAAATTAGCCCACTTCAAGGCCCAATAAGCCTTGTGCTCCAACTCAATGGGGAGGTGGCACGCTTTCCCGTACACAAGACGATAAGGCGTACAGCCGATCGGGGTCTTGTAAGCAGTACGGAAAGCCCACAAAGCATCATCAAGTTTATCAGCCCATGCGGCACGATGCTCTCCCACGGTCCTTTCAAGAATTCGCTTCAGCCCTCGGTTTGATATTTCAGCCTGGCCATTAGTTTGTGGGTGGTAGGCTGTGGAAAGACGATGATTTACACCGTACTTAGCCATGACTCGAGCAAATTGGTCATTGCAGAAATGAGTCCCACGATCACTAATAATGGCACGAGGCACACCGAATCTAGCGAATAAAGCTTTCAAAAAGTTACAAACCACCCTTGCGTCATTAGTAGGCAAAGCTTTGGCTTCAACCCACTTGGAAACGTAGTCAACGGCTACAAGGATGTATTTGTTTCCTTTAGATGAAGGGAATGGCCCCATAAAGTCGATACCCCAAACATCAAAAATTTCACATTCTTGAATGAAATTCTGAGGCATCTCATCTTTATGTGTGATTTTGCCTTGCTTTTGGCAAACATCACATCGTTTGACCATATCGTGAGCGTCACGGTATATGGAGGGCCAATAAAATCCCGAATCAAACACTTTCTTTGCGGTGTAGTTGGGACCAAAGTGACCACCGGTGGGTCCTTTGTGGCAAGCATCAAGGATGTCCGACGTTGCCGGTCCATCAACACATCGGCGAATTATCAGATCAGCACATTGTTTGAATAGGTAAGGGTCGTCCCAAAAGTAAGTCTTAATGTCGGTGAAGAACTTCTTCTTTTGTTGAGACGTCAACCCTTCCTTGAGAATTCCACCCGCTAAGTAGTTTGCAAAGTCCGCAAACCACGGGGTTTCATTCGGCTTCGAGTTTATAGACATTAAGGTCTCCAAGGGAAAAGAATCATTGATTTCTTTAGTCGGATGATCCCCTTGGTATGGATCCTCAAGTCTACTAAGATGGTCCGCGGCTAAGTTTTCTGCTCCTTTTTTATCGTGAATTTCGATTTTAAATTCCTGGAGCAGTAAAACCCAGCGAAGAAGTCTTGGTTTGGAATCTTGCTTTGTCAACAAGTACTTCAACGCGGAATGATCGGTATACACGATGGTGGTAGAAAGGACAAGATAGGGGCGGAATTTTTCAAAAGCATAGACAACAGCTAAAAGCTCTTTTTCGGTTGTCGTATAATGCAATTGTGCCCCAGTCATTGTCTTGCTAGCGTAATGGATCGGTTGGAAGTGTTTGTTCACTCTTTGTCCAAGAACCGCTCCAATAGCAAAATCACTAGCATCGCACATCAACTCAAAAGGAAGCTCCCAATTAGGGGTAACCAAGACGGGTGCCTTAGTTAGCTTATCCTTAAGCGAGTTGAAGGCTTCAAGGCACTCTTTGGAGAAGATAAAAGGAGTATCTTTTTCCAAGAGGTGGGTCATCGGGCGAGCGATTTGAGAAAAATCTTTGATGAATCGACGATAGAAGCCCGCATGACCCAAGAAACTTCTCACACCCTTCACGGTTGAAGGTGGAGGCAACTTTGCGATAACATCGACTTTAGCACGGTCAAATTCGAGACCGGCTTTCGAGATCTTATGTCCAAGCACGACGCCTTCTTTTACCATAAAATGGCATTTTTCCCAATTTAGAACAAGGCGAGTGTCTTCGCACCGCTTTAGCATACGTTCTAAATTGGCAAGGCAAGCAGAGAAGGAATCCCCGAAGACCGAGAAATCATCCATGAAGACTTCCATGGTTTGTTCAACCATGTCATGGAAGATAGCTAACATGCACCTTTGGAAAGTCCCGGGCGCATTACATAAGCCAAAAGGCATTCTTTTGTAAGCGAAAGTGCCATAGGGACAAGTGAATGTAGTCTTCTCTTGATCTTGGGGATCGATGGGTATTTGAAAATAACCCGAGAAACCATCAAGAAAGCAGTAATATTCATTACCGGCTAATCGTTCAAGCATTTGGTCCATGAAAGGTAGAGGGAAATGATCCTTTCTCGTGGCATCATTGAGTTTGCGGTAGTCTATACAAACTCTCCACCCAGTAACGAGACGAGTGGGAATCAACTCGTTGTGTTCATTGGGAACAACGGTTATTCCGCCCTTCTTGGGCACACAATGGATTGGACTAACCCACGGTGAATCCGAAATAGGGTAAATCATACCCGCATCAAGAAGTTTGATAACCTCCGTTTTGATGACTGCATGTATTTTTGGATTCACCCTTCGTTGGCTTTGAATAGTGGGCTTGTAGTCGTCTTCCATGAGAATTTTGTGTGTGCAGAAGTGAGGATCAATTCCACGAATATCCGAGATTTTCCACGCAATAGCCTTCTTGTGAGCTTTCAACACAGCAACGAGGCGAGTCTTCTCTTCATCTTTCAAATCCGTTGCAATAATTACGGGCGACTTCTTGTTGTCGTCAAGGAACACGTACTCGAGATGTGGCGGCAACTCCTTAAGTTCCAAATCCGGAGGATTTTCGACGGGAGGCGTTTTCAAAGTCGGAGTATCGATAGCAATGACCGTGGGGGATGGAGGCGAAGGATTGTCTTCGGTGAGAAGATTGTCAAAGAAACTCATATCTTCATCCCCCTCGGTGGGAGAATCATTAGTAGCAAGATTCCCATCTCCCATGGTATCTTCAAGATTGTTCCAGAATAAATCACTATCTCCAAATAGAGACAACGATGAATCAATGGAGGACACGGTTTCAACAGTGGGAAGAGAGGTAGGAATACTTTTGCAAGCATCATTAAAGTGTTCTTCACAAGCCTCATCAAGAACGTCAATACAATTAACGCTCTCATATGAATAAGGCTGTTTAGACAACTTTCCCATGTTGAAGACTACTTTGTCGTCACCCACTCTCATGATAAGCTCTCCGGCTTCCACATCAATAAGAGTGCGACCGGTCCTAAGGAATGGACGACCAACAATAAGTGGTACACGAGGGTCCATCTCGTAGTCGACGACAACAAAATCAGCAGGGAAGGTGAATTTGTCGACTCCTACAATGA
Source organism: Glebionis coronaria (assembly GCA_025667525.1). Taxonomy (NCBI): domain Eukaryota; kingdom Viridiplantae; phylum Streptophyta; class Magnoliopsida; order Asterales; family Asteraceae; genus Glebionis; species Glebionis coronaria. The sequence goes on from CM046881.1 coordinate 219,810,213, forward strand.
CATCTTCGGCTATCCCCACTGGATAAGCAACCGTACGGTTGGCCAATTCCAAAGTCATTTTAGTGGGGACTAGCTCTGGGAGAGATAATTGCTTCCAAACACTTAGAGGCATGAGATTAATACTGGCACCTAGATCGGCTAGGGCCATGCAATTCTCTACTCCCGGGAAATTGCAAGGGATAAGAAAACGACCCGGATCACCAAGCTTGGTTGGCAATTTCCTTAAGAGCACTACAGAGCAGTTCTCATTAAGTTGGGTGTTGGCAATGTCGAGGAGCTTTTCCTTGTCGCTCAAAAGATCTTTAAACATTTTCGCGTACTTGGGCATGTGAGCGAGAGCCTCAGCGAAGGAGATATTGAAATTCAGTTGTTTGAACATTTTAAGGAAATTCGAAACCTGAATATCATCCTTGCTCTTTTGCTTCTCTTTCCTCAACCTAGATGGATAAGGTATATTGGAAGAAGAGTAAGGCTTTGGGAGAATAGGATCACTCACAACCACGGGTGGAGGAGGGGTAGAAGGAAGAGGTGGAGAAATTGGGGAAGGAGAAGGATGAGGAATAGGAGCAGGCGACTCGTTCTCCTTAGTCACAACCACCGGTGGGGGTATAGGAAGCTCGGGTTCCTTGGTACCTTTACCACTTCGAGTGGTGATTGCTTTCATCTCCCCTCTTGGGTTTGCAACGGTGTTACTCGGAAGAGTACCCGAAGAAGAGGGTTGACTACTTTGGAAGAAACTAGCCATCATGTTCCTCAGATCATTAGTCTGGCTATCCAACGTGTTTCTCATGTCAGCTCGCAAATCATTTCCTTGCTTTACCAAATCAGCCTTCAAATTGCGTACTTCTTCTTGGAGATTTCCCACAATCACATCATTGGTCCTCATGTAGGTTGCAACCTCTTGGTGTAATGCAGTGTTGTTTTGGTTGGGAGGAGCAGTGTATGCAGGTGGTTGGTAAGCAGGTTGTTGGTAGACTTGATTGTTTCTTTGAGGTGGTTGTTGTTGCTTGTGAGGAGGGATGTAAGGTTGTCGAGATTGTTGTTGTTGTTGAGGAGGACGGTTAAGGTTTTGTTGTTGGTTTGGGTTGGTAGGAGGGAAACCAGGTGGTGAAAGATAGTTGTTGTTGCGATAGCTAAGCAAGTTACGGTCACCTTGGGGTTTTGCTTGATAAGCGGGTTGAGGATAGGTGCCATATGCCGCATTCACATTCTCAGCAGGGTAATCTTGGGTGGCGGTACAAGTTGTGTAAGAGTGGGGACCACCGCATATCTCGCAAGGTTGGCTGACAGCGTTCACTTGTGCATTTTTGGCGTTGTTGCTGTTGTTGTTGCTGACGGTGTGGGTGACAAGCGATTCAAGAAGCGTGGTAATTTTGTCAAGTCGCTTGTCGCTGTCATTAGTGCTAGCACTAGCAACATTGGTCCTAACACTCTTGGTTTGCACACGAGATTTGTTCTCAATGATATCCCAAGCAGCATTAGAAGTCTTAGCCAATAAATTACCCCGTGAGGCACTATTCAGTGAATCTTGGTCACTCATGCTTAAACCATTGTAAAAAGTATTAATTTGATGTACTTTGGTAAAACCATGTTGTGGGCATTTTCTTAAAAGATCTTTAAAACGATCCCAAGATTCACTGAATGACTCATCGTACTTTTGTTCAAAGTTTATAATCTCATTCCGCAAAGCGGTAGTACGAGAGGGTGGAAAAAAGTAATTGATGAACTTTGTTTCCAAATCCGTCCACGAGAGAATACTCTGTGGCGGTTCCTTAGCAAGCCAATGCCGGGCTTGTCCCTCTAAAGAAAAGGGAAAAAGTTGTAACCTTATCACTTCTTGTGGAACTCCATTGAACTTGACCGTGTTAGTGAGTTGAAGAAATCTCTTGATATGGTCGTGTGGGTCATCAATGATTCGTCCCAAGAATGGTTGAGCGGAGACCATCTGGATAAAGCCTGACTTTAACTCGAAATTGTTGGCGGCAATTGGTGGTATAACAATTGGATCCGTGTTGCCATCAACATGAGCTTGGAGCAGTTCAATCATTGGGCGATTATCCGGAAGGGGCTCATTGTTGTTGTTATTCATGTTGTTGAAAGGCGGGTTGTTATTATTGTTGTTCGGAGGTGGTATGTTATTGTTGTTTTGTACACCAGCCATGTCTAAGTTATCGAGAGGCTCGGGCTCTTGATAAGACGTGGATCGAGTGCGCATACACCTGCAAAAGAACGAACAAAGAAAAGCAAAGCAAAAATATTTTTGGTTTTTATGTTTTTTACTTTTTAGGATTTTTGAAAATTTTATATTTTTTAGTGTTTTTGAAAATTTTTAGGAAAAAGTAACGTTCACGGGGAACGGATCCCAAAATCCAAATTCTCACAAAAAACTTTTGATCTTAACGAGAGGAGCCGGCAGCGGCGCCATTTGATATAAGGTTTTTCAATGGGTTCAAAATATTTCTCGGAATCCTCTCGAATTGATCTCAGTTAAAAGTGGAATGATTTGTTCTTGGTGACAAAAAGTGGATTTGGCTTTCTATTCTAAATATTTGAATTGAATAAAGATTAAAGCCGGAAACAGTAAATAAAAGCAATTAAATGGTAAAGCAGAAAAATACTCTTACTGAAAAAGGCCCTATGCTGAAAATAACCCTTATGCGGAAAACATGCCTATGCGGAATATATGGCCATTCGGAAAAGTCTGCTCTATGCGGAAAGATTGCTATGCGGAATAAAGTGCTTCAATTCGGAAAACTTGGCTATTCGGAAAACTGACATCTATGCGGAATAAAATACCTTATTCGGAAAGTTGAGCTCTATTCGGAATATGTGAAAAGTTCCGAATAAGAAAACAAGAACAGTCCTATTCGGAAAAACTAACCATATGCGGAAAATCAACACCATTCGGAATACTTTACCATTCGGAAAATAATCTATATGCGGAAAAATATGGCTATTCTAAAAAATTATGCTATTCGGAAAAAATTGCTTATGCGGAAAGATGAACTTCTATGCGGAATATACGAGCTATTCGGAATATCTGGGATATTCCGAATGAAGAAGAAATAGAACCTCCACTCGGAATAATTGAAATATTCCGAGTAAGGCAAACGTGAGCTAGTATATTCGGAAAATCAGTCTTGTTCGGAATATCTGGGCACGAAGAACAGTAGCAGCAACAAGTAAACAGGGGACACGGATTTTGCTCAAAATCAAACTAAATACTCAAAAAGGTTTTACCAACATAAACACAAATCATTTAAAGACCATAAGAAACAAATCCCACCAATAAAAACACTAAATCAACAACTTTTTTAAGATCAACTTGAATCAAATAAGAAACTTAGAAACTTGCAATAAAAATGATGAAGAACAAGATGAATGAAAAGATGGAATGGATTGATTAATAGAAGAGTAACAAGGTTAATGATTAAGGATTACAAGATTGAAAAGAAAAATGAAAAATCATCAAACACCCTAGTGGTGTTTGTGATGAAAACCACGAACCAAAAGAACTGGAAAAAGAAAATGAAGCTAACTCTCTAATTGTGTGAAGGGAAAGACTATTTATACTCCTAGTGGTTGGTTGGTGAGTGGGCTTTCTCCTTTTCTTCTTGTCTTCTCGTCTTTTCAGAAAAGTTGACGTTTTTCGATTCTGATTCAGGATTTGTCGTCGATTAAATCCAACTCGTCTTTTAATTTCTTCGTTAAATAGACTTGAGTTTCTTCGACTTATGAAAATCTTCCATCTTTAGTCCTTTTCTTCGATAAATCTTCGAATAGGCCTAGTGACTTCAAATCTTTTGCACCTCTTGGACAATAGACTTCGTCTTGAGTCTTTTTCCTTGGTAAATCCCGTGCAATCCCATGTTTTCTTTAATATTTATCCGGTTAGCTCTGAAAACACAATAAACACAAAAACCACGCATAATTCCAAACAATTGATATTAAATACGTGTTTTGGTCTTGTTTTAGCCCGAATTAAGTGGTAAAAGGATGGGTGTTTACACACCTATCACCCCGTATGTGTTTGTTGTTTTCTTTCTTATAATGTGCAGGGATTGGAGCTTTCAAAGATTCACTTTTGATGATATTTGACGATCCGTGATCCCGTGTACCCGTCTTCCCGATTTTATCCTAAACTCTATTGATTCCTGAAAGTGGGATTTTGCTAGGTTAAAAGTTCGTTGTTCATGGCATCTAATCGAATTGATTACAGTTTGAAGTGTGACTCTGTTGTTCTTAGTGAAAAGAAAGAAAAGGTCGTCGATCTATTTTGAAATAAAAGTAAAAATGAAAGCTTGAAAATAATTAAACTAAAAATAAAGACTTATAAAAATAAATGACGAAATATTAAAACTTTAAACGTAAATTTGAAAACTTAATTAAAAGTAAACTTTAAAATAAAACTAAGACAAAACAAGTTTGAAATAACACTAATTAAAAATGGCGGGAAAAGTTAAATTTGAAATTAAAATAAAAACAAGAAATAATAAAAAAACAAAACCGTGGTCAGATCGCAGCACCGATCACAGTCCAGATCGTATTCTAGATCTTAGTCTAGATCTTAGTCTTAAATCTTAGTCTAGATCTTAGTCTTAGATCTTAGTCTAGATCTTAGTCTTAGATCTTAGTCTTAGATCTTAGTCTAGATCGTAGTCTTAGATCTTAGTCTAGATCTTAGTCTAGATCTTAGTCTTAGATCTTAGTCTAGATCTTAGTCTTAGATCATAGTCTAGATCTTAGTCTTAGATCATAGCCTTTGATCTTAGTCTAGATCTTAGTCTTAGATCTTAGTCTATATCTTAGTCTTAGATCTTAGTCTTAGATCTTAGTCTAGATCTTAGTCTAGATCTTAGTCTTAGATCTTAGTCTAGATCTTAGTCTTAGATCATAGTCTAGATCTTAGTCTTTGATCTTAGTCTAGATCTTAGTCTTAGATCTTAGTCTAGATCTTAGTCTTAGATCTTAGTCTAGATCTTAGTCTTAGATCTTAGCCTTTGATCTTAGTCTTAGATCGTAACCACAGATCGAAGTCTGGATCGTGAGTAGTGATCGCAGTATTGGATCGCAAGTAGAAACCCTAAGGCTTATGCGATCACAATACCCGATCGGAACCATTAAAACCCTTAGACATTACGATGGAATGGAAAAGGTAAATAAGCAAAACCAAATAAGCACTTCTCTAATAAGCACTTACTAAAACTTAACCAATTCAATAATAAAAAGAACTAAATAAGCCACTAATGAAAAAGTTTTAAAACACCGAATAAGCAAGATTTATAAAACTAACTTTAAAAAGATTAAACTTTTTAGAACACTTAAATGCAAATAAGCTAAACACGAAATAAGAAAAAAGCACAATAAGCTAAGACCATTAATCGCATGAAAATGATAAGTACAAAAAGATAAGAACTTTAATCAAATAATTATAAAGATGAATAATTTTCGAGATTAAATCAAATAAAACTCAAGATTAAAACAAACTAGAAAGGAAGAATGGGATGATTGTAAAAAGCTTGAAATTAAAGATTAAGATTCAACACAAATTAAAAACTTACATGAAAGAAAGACAATAATGAAATAACAATATGAAAAGTGCTAGAAAATAAAGTGGAGAACTAAAAATGAATTTTTAGCTAACATTCCCAATGACATAAAGAAGGTATTTATAGGAGGAAATAGAAGGAGTGTGTTGCTTCCTTCTTTCTTTCTCGTCTTTTCGTCTTTTAAATTCTTCGTCTTTCTCGACGTTGTCTCGGTATTTGTCGATATGAAATGAACTGGTCTTATAATTTTCTTCTTTTATTAGACTTGGTTCTTCGACTTCGTTAAACTTTCGTCTTTAGACTTTTTCTTCGATAAATCTTTAGAATAGGTCGTTGACTTCCGTTCTTTTTGCACTCTTGGTCTTTTGACTTCGTCTTTTGTCTTTTTTTCTTCGATAAAAGCCCGTGTTTTCTTCCCTTTTCACATTTTGGTCCTAAATCACAACAAAAACACAAACCACGCATAATTCTGACTTTTACTACAATAAATACACGTTTAGTCTTGGTTATTATAATAATTAAGTGGTAAAAGGATGGGTGTTTTCACACCTATCAAATCTCTAACAATTGACCCTTGCAATGCCCTCATGCAATGCATTAGTTACAAAGCAAGATTTACATTTTCCATCATTATTAACCCACCTTGGCCTTTATTAAAACACAAGACATTAAGGAAACTTAAAAAGATAGAAAATTGCAAAATATTTAAAGGAAGAAAACAAGTAAAGTAATCTAAGACTTACATTAGGGTTTTCGGTCGTCATGAATGTGAAGGTCTACGAAATCATTGGCCTATTCTATGTGATTGATTTGATGGATTAAGATGGTTGATTAATTAGATAAATATAAGAAAGATGAAGGAGGGAGATGATGGAGTAGAGAGAGAAAGGAGAGAAGGGAGAAAGTTAGAGAGAGAAAGTAAAGATGGAAAATGATTAAGTGTGAAATGAACAATCAACAACCCCTCCTAACATGCTAGGAGGGGGTATATATAGCCCACCCTACATGTGGGCTATATGGACTATACATAAACTAAATGGATCACGAGCCCATTACATAATTATCGTTGGAGCGACCGATCCTTCATAAATACGTAAAACGTATTTCCAACAATCTCCCCCTAAGGGAGGTCGCTCTAAGAAACAAAGTTCTAAATAGTCTATAACTCGTGATCTATGCTAACTAAGATGTGACCGAGACTTTATAGGGAAAAACGTGTTTCCAACAATCTCCCCCTAAGGGAGGTCACATCTTTTTACAAAATCTTAAACCTAGCATCTATGCTTGAGTCTTCGATCTTGTTCTTGTGAATATGCTTGATGTGATCTTTGACTTTAGTCTTGAGCATGTTTCCTTGCCTTGACCTTGTGCATTCTTCACTTGTGATATTTGCCTCTTCGTGACTTCATGTTCCACTTACTTATACTTTTAAATTCTTGAAAGCTTCAGAGTTTGATACAGCGGAAGACTTGACCTTCAGGCTTCCTTGAATTTGTTGAAGTACTAATTGTATGTAGTATAAGCATGTGGTGACGACTTCTTCTGGATTGTACACCGCAATGCCACCTTCTTGTTACGCTGCATAAGACAGTTAGCAACAAATAATATACACGGATGAAATGGCCTTGAACATTTCATTCTAATTCGGTAGCATTTTACCTCCGGTCGATGAATACCGTTGGACGATATTAAATATCGTACTTGTGGCAGGTAGTTTCAATAAAGAACCTCCTTGACAAGATTTCGCGGGTAAACCCGTTCTCTTTACTCGACCGTCCAAAGCTGACTGCGAACGTAAAGAGTGAATCATTTGGATAATATTATCCGCATGATTTGAAGCCGTCAATTCATGTTCCTGGAACAAGTGAAGTTCAATTAAGAACCGCACCATCGTTGCTTTCCAGTTGTCACTAGCTTGATTCATATAGAATCTTGCAAGTTACCTACCAAGTGCTGTTTGATGTTAACACTAGAAGGATTTCCACTCGTCACTGTGATCAATAAAGAGTCACTCTGAGTGTTCTGGCAAGATCATATGATAATGCGTAGAGGCCTGGAACGTGTTTAAATTCATTTAAGAATTAAACCACTGTTGCTTTCCAGTTATCACAAGTTTGATTCATAAAGAATCGCACAAGTCACCTACCATGAGCTTTTTGATATTCGCTCAAGAAGGATTTCCATCTTCATTGTAAATACTTTCGTATTACTCCGATGTTCAGGCAAGATCATGAAGATTTTGCGTAGGACTCTTAAGATCTTTCTTACTTTTCACAGTGTGTGAAGAAGCAAGGAAATATGAAAGTGTGTCCTAATGAGATATTTGATGATCTCAAATGGCTCTAGACTCGATCGTGCATTTTCGATTTTAGTGATCGGAGGCTGGAGAGGAGTGCCACCTTTTCAATACCAATTTATTCGGAGTGAATAAACCAACAGATAATGTGTTGAACTCCGTGTGATTAAAACAAATACCTTTTGAGAGATATTTGAGTTAGCTGGGAAGGGTTGTGCATTGCATCACTGGGTCCATGATGTCTTTCTTCAATATCGAGAATCATTAACAAAAATGATCTCAATAGCATATGTATTGACCCGGTTTCTGCCTAAAGTTGTAAGGAGGGCTTCTTTCTTTACACCCTTTATCTTTACAATTCTTTTTCATTCTTCAACCCCTTCAATGCTTACCAATACGTCATGACTAGCACCTTGTTGTGATTGTTCCAGTGCTAACTTAAGTACTTGGTCGGCATTCAGCTACGTTCACAATCTTTCTCCATATTTCCTAAGGACTACTATTTCTAGCTATGGAATGTCCTTGGGAAGATTCCTCCGATTCTAGAGAAATCATTGGACTTTAACCTATCCTGCCATCCTTATGTCACCACAATCTTCACCGTCGTGAATAGAGATGTTTTGGGTAAGTGTATGTCACCATGAAATCCATTTTGAAGTGCAAATCCATTTTGCTCCCCCTTAACATATGCCACGATATCCGAAAACATTTTGCACATGTCGGGATGAGCCAGCACGTTAAGTCAAACCATTTGTGATTAATCATTTCCCATATTAAATCACATTTTCTCCCCCATATTAAAAATATTAACCCAATCGATGTTTTTAATATCAATTGATTTAATAGCATTTTAAGAAAATTTGGGAAGAAAAATGCAAATCCAATCATCTTCATAAATTACACAAGCTCCCCCTCAAATTAATGAGGGTGTGCTGAAACGTAAATTAAATACCTTTTAAACACAAGTGTAAGGTATTTATCACGTGCAAAGATCATATATGATAATGAATTCACAAGATTAACAATTTACGAGGTAGGACCTGAATGATGGAGAACATCATATGAAAGATTCACATGGTTCTTGTTCACGAATGTTGGTCACCTCGTCACGTCCCCGAGAAAATTAATTCCCGTTGTTGAGTCAAAGCTTTCCGGTGAAATGCTTGACTTGATTATGAAAAGCGGGTTGCTATCTGAAATAATAGCAAACCATTTTGAGCATGTTTTAAAAGTTTGAACTTCTGCTCGAACTTTATTTACAACCCCGTGTCATTATTGAATGACATTTCTAGTATCGTAAATATTATCGATTCTAGAAGACATGCTCTTTTTATCAAAACATTTTTGAACACACAATTTTGAAAGATTTAGAAAAACCTTTTGAGAAATTCTCGAAAAATTGTGTTCAAAGTTTTGAAAACCAATTACTTGAGCTTAAGATGTTGAATATCTTACAACGCGAGCTCAAGTCCGAGAAGTTGTAAACTTCCCGTTTTTAAGGATAAGTTTATCATCGGCGATAAACTTTCCTTTTATCTGAAGAACGAGTCCTAAGCTGACATTTACTTAGAAGTCGTGTTCATGAGCTTGAAAACTTTGACTGTTTTAACGGAAAGCTCATGACCGAGAAAGGTTAATTTCTCGTTACGAGGAAAAGTTCTCTTAGTTAAAAGATACAATTTCCTTTATGAGCTTAAAACTTCGAATGTTTTAATACAAGCTCATGACCGAGAAAGGTGAATTTCTCGTTAAGAGGAGAAGTTATCATAAAAGATAATCTTTCCTTTATTTTAAGTTTGAGTTACAGTCTGACATTTAACTGTAAGTCATAGTGCATGAGCTTAAAAACTTGGAATGTTTTTGATATAAGCTCATGCCCGAGAAAAATTAATTTCTCGTTATAAGGATAAGTTTATCATTGGCGATAAACTTTCCTGTCTTTTGAGATCGAGTTACAGTCTGTTATGTGACTGTAAGTCCTTGTGCGGTTAAGCTTAACCATGAATCCCCTGAGATACTAGTTTCTCTGATATCTGCTTCTTCAGCAACCAAATTCTGAGAGTGTCCTTAGTTGAACGGTATACAACGATTGGACCGCTTCGTTCTTTTGGAACATCAACTTTGGTACCTGCATTCTCATTAGGAGTTTGTATACTTTTGCATGGGTTAGAGATATCTATTTTAGAAGCACGTGGGGGTTCACGGTTTTCTTTTCTTGTGTCAGAGGTGGCCTGAGGAGATGATTCACTTGTCTTAGTTGGCAAACGTTTCCTTTTATAGAAAATCTTAAGTTCAGGCTTAAGTGATGTATCATCCTTTGCAATTTCCTCCCTAGTAGTCTTCGTAGAATCAGAGACTATCCTAGTTAAAGGGCACTCGTTTCCTACAAGAGTGAAAGTTCTACCAGTGGGGCGCCACATTTTGCCAACGGGTTTGATTTTTGAAACCCACTGGGATTTAAGTCTAGCACGGGAGTTCACCTCATTAAGCAATTTTTTGATACAGGAGTCATGATTTGCCGTAAAGACACATTTTCTACATGTTTTACAAGTAGCATATTTAATGTCCGAGTAATTCCTAGATGATTGATCGACGCTCCTAGGAGATGACATGCTACGGTTAGTAGTGTTGGGTAATCTAGAAGGCATCTGACTAGGTTGGACATTGCTATCTCTTACATGTGTCTTTTGAATAGCTTCCCTTTGACCAAAATCATGGCGCACATCAGTTGAACTAGTTCTAGACGTGTTCATTGAACTATTCTTAGAGGAACTAGGGGCAATCATGTGATGAGGTCTTGCTAAAACTGATTTAGTCACATTAGGCCTAGTTGGTGGAGTGACTGTTCTAGAAATATGTCCCAAATCAACTTGGGAGGCAAACCGCGGTCTCGAGGATTGGGGTCGCTCGGATCTAAATGCAGTAGGTTGTCTGACAATCGGTTGTCTGACGAACTGATTTGTAGGCGGTTTCCCCAAGATTGATGGTTTTTCAAGCTTTGTGTCCACACTAGGTCCTCTATTTCTCCTTAACTCGTTTTTCAACGCGGCTATAGCAAAGACCTTTTCCTGTACTTGGGCCTTTAAAGTCTCATTCTCTTTGAGCAAGTTACCTTGGGATGCCAACTTAGATTCAAGCAGTTGAATTTGTTTCAAAAGATTATCCTTTTCAGCTTTAGAATCTAGAACAGTTTGATCCAATTTTCTTTCAAGAACAACGTTTGACTTTTCAAGTTTTTCAAAGTATGTTTCAAATTTGTCCGTTTTCTTAGAAAATTCAAGTTTGGCATCCTCAAGATCTTTTGATTGCCGAGCTACGATCGTTTCGAGCTCTTTAATCTTGGAATCAGAAGCAGTCAATGAAGCAGTTATAATACAATTATCATGATGTACTATAGCATTCTGAACAATCTCTCCCCCATTATGACTTACATCGGATGAATCAGAAGTGGTATTGCTATCACTCGTTTCCATCCCATGTTTGTCATAATTAGGTTCAGAATGCTCAATATGTGGCATTGCATCAGCATATACATCATAAACAACATTACATTGTACCGTGTTTGCAGGCTCTTCGTCATAAACGGGTAAGGTGTCATCAAAAGAGATCTCGTGAACATTCCCTGACGTGCCACTGGTATCATGTTGTCCTCCTGATTCCGTGCTCTTGGCATTGATAGGCTCCAAGTTTTCAACCGTATGACCAGTTTCCTCTTGCATCGAAGAGTCTTGCACTCCATTATCATACCCTTGCTGAAGTCGAGATCTTTCATAAATCGAAGACGAGACCGATGACATGAGTTTCAAAATCGTATCACGGAAAACTCGAAGCTCGGTATGTGTATCTCGAAGAAATGATTGGCAAATCACTGAACTTTCAGGCTTGATGATATTGAATTCGAGGAAAGGCGTGAGTTGTGTCACAAGATCCTTATATGCAAGTGCCGTTGCAGAGTGATTAAAGTTGTCATAGTTGAGTTGCTCGGCGAGTTGGGTCAAAGTGGTAAAAATTGAGTCGATAAATATATGACGATCTTGTCCAAAGATGGTCACAAATTCGCTCCCTCCTTGAAGCCGTGAAAGAGTAACTAGATGATATTGAAGCATTTGAAATGAATTTATACCACTTTCTCTAGCTTTGTCGTGCGTTCGATGCAAGTCTCCCTCTTTAAGTGTCGAATTTAACGAGTCCATTGAAAATCGAGGAAAAATGATGTGGATGTTGTGGTTTTCAGGAGTTTACAATTCGATTCGGCTCAAAAGATTATGAATTAAACCCGACCAAAAATCCCGTCACGTTGACTCGTCACTTTGTCGTCAAATCCGGCCACAAAAACGTTTATCCCGACAAATATTTTTCCACGTTAACTTTTAAAAATACCCGCCTCGACACGATTTGCCAAAAATTAATAAACAAAAATTAACTTTAAGATATAAAAAAATATAAAAAGTGAACTTAAAACAATAACTTAACCAAAAAAAATAAAAAAAATGATATTTTAAAATGGAAAAGAAAATAAGAAAAATAAAAATAACTTTATAAAACGTTTTATCAACCCAACAGATTACAAAACGTTTTAAAAATAACTTCCCAAAAAAAAAACTGATATAATTTTAAAAAATAACTTAACCAAAAAATTAGAAAATAAAAGGAAATAAATAAAAATCTGATAAACTCCTCAAAACACGTGTCCCAAAAAAATCACAGTTGCCAAAAAAGTGGCAAACTTTGTATTCTCCGTCAACTAAATACGTGGCCCAATCAGATTCTTTCCACCGCCCCACTTTCTTGTTTAAACCACCCCTAATTAAATAAACACTCTTCTCTCGTTTTCTCCGTCCACCTTTCTTAAACCCACACACAGTCAACCCAAAAAAAAAAAAAAAAAAAAAAAAAAATCGGATCTATTTATCTCTCTCTTCTCCAAAACACACAAATCTAATCTGCTCATACAACTTCCGCCCCCTTCAGTTCAATCTTAAACAACTCAAAAGCCACCAAAATCACAATCGTCTCATATTCAGAGAACGAATCAAACAAACATGAAGAAGAAACAGAGGGTTTTTCTGTCTTCAAGATCCAAATAAAGGGTCTCGGGTAGGTTTTTTTTTTAATTGTGCATGTGTTTGAGTTTGTCTTCTATCATCTGTTCGAGTCCTTCTTGTCAATTTGTTAGAGTCAAAATCGTTGTTTGAAAAATCTAAGGTTTTGGTGTTGGGTTAATGGAGTCGAGGGTGTTTGGATTTTGAGTTGATTGATGTCAATTTGTTGAGTTTGAGGAGTGTGTTTCAAGGGTGTTTGTGGTGACACGAGAGGGTGTGAGAGAGTGTGAGGGAGAGTGTGAAAAGGGCTGTGTTGATTTGTGGGGGCTGTGTTGAGTTTTGATTGTGAGTTGAGAGTGAGGGATACGAGAGGTGAAGTCGTGGTGAGTTTGGTGTAGTCGAGAGTGAGGGGTCTGTGTGAGATGGGTGAGTGAAGTCCTAGTGATTCGAGGTTGTTGGTTTGTGGAGTCGAGTGAGTCGAGGTTGTTGGTTTGTGGAGTCGAGTGGTCTGGACGAGAGTTGTTGGTTTTGGTCGAGGGTTGAGTTGTTTGTCAAAATGGTTTGTCGAGTTTTCGAGTGTATGAGGGAGTCGTGCGAGTCTGGTGTCCGAGTCCGGTGTCCGAGTCTGGTGTCCGAGTCTGGTTAGGGTGAGAGTCTGATGGGTCAAGAGTTGTGGAGGGGTGTCAGATTGGTGTCCGTTAAGTTTGAATTGTCTTCATTCGGAACTTATCATTCATTCGGAAGAGTTATTCGTTCGGAAGATTTCGTTCGGAAGAATTCTGAATTGGAAGAGTTCCGAATCGGAAGAGTTCCGAATCGGAAGTTTTTGAATCGGAAGTTTTCGAATCGGAACTTTTCTTTCACTCGGAAGTATTCTTTCACCCGGAACTTTATTTCACTCGGAAGTATTCTTTCACCCGGAACTTTCTCGTCTGGAACTTTGATGAGTTGAAAAATGGATGGGACAGATTTTAGACAGTTATGACATTGGACAAAAATTGACAGTTATGACATTGGACAAAAATTGACAGTTAGAAAACTGATTAAAATGATACTAAAAAATAAAAATAAAATAATAATAAAAAAATAAAGATGGACAGTTGGACATGAAAATTGACAGAAACCAGATCAAGAAAATTGATAGATTAAAAAACAATAAATAAAAAAAATAAAAAAATAAAAAAAATACAAACTTTTTATAGAAATTGATGATTAACAAAAAATTTGTGATTTTTATATAAAATAAGTAAATCAAACTTTTTATAGAAATTTGTGATTAAATTTGTGATTAAAAACAATAAAAAAATACAAACTTTTTATGAAAACACAAACTTTTTATGAAAAATACAAACTTTTTATGATCTAAAACATAAAAACACAAACTTTATATATAAAAAAATACAAACTTTTTAAATTTTAAGCATGATTAAATCAAAAAAACCCACCAAAATCAAAAAGAAATAAAAGCAAGAATAAACCACTCAAACCTTGGCTCTTGATACCAATTGAAGGTCTACAAAATCATTGGCCTATTCTATGTGATTGATTTGATGGATTAAGATGGTTGATTAATTAGATAAATATAAGAAAGATGAAGGAGGGAGATGATGGAGTAGAGAGAGAAAGGAGAGAAGGGAGAAAGTTAGAGAGAGAAAGTAAAGATGGAAAATGATTAAGTGTGAAAGGAACAATCAACAACCCCTCCTAACATGCTAGGAGGGGATATATATAGCCCACCCTACATGTGGGCTATATGGACTATACATAAACTAAATGGATCACGGGCCCATTACATAATTATCGTTGGAGCGACCGATCCTTCATAAATACGTAAAACGTATTTCCAACAGAATGGTTATCACCCTCAAGTTTCACGTTCCCCATACCAAGCTTAAAAACGAGATCATTGTTATGATAAGTTAGTAAGCTAACACAAACTCATGTGGCTTAGTTATTCACTTAGACTCCCTTATTCCTAGACGTATCTCTTATATTTTATTGTTGTCTTGAATGATCCGTGAAACTCCCTAAACTATGCTAGAAACAATAAACTTAGCTAATCAACACACGTAATTAGTTTTCAAACGTAATACATATTATTGTATAATAAAGAATTACAAGTGTTATGGATAACACCGTTTGATGACAATGTGTTGTGCACACTTTGAACAAACTAAACCCTAACTTATGAACACAGTCGCAGCTGTTTGGTTCTATAAGTTCTAAGCATTAATGTGTGAATTCTATCAAAGTGTTGAATGTTAATGCTAGGCTACATATCCTATTTATAGTGGTACGAGGTTGACCTAAGTACTAGTTGATGGTGACTACACTAGACAGACACTTGTCAGACCTTTGTCACAAGATGCTCTTCTATTCTTGGTAGTCTGCCACAATGCTTTAAGGAAATAGAGCTGACACAGTTTCCCTTTTCTTCATAGTCTTGTACACACTAAGGTATGTCCAAAGTGTGCCTGAGTGTTAACAGGTTATTGCCACCATTGTTAACCCTCAACCCCTCAGAGTCCCTGATACATCTTGGCTGTTATCCATCACAGCTAATTAGTATGTCTTCAAGTAATCTTCGACTTCCTTGACAATGTCTCTGATGATGAATCCTATAGATTCGGATCTTTAAGCTGCTAGGCATGATTATCATTCATATGAATTAACATAGCGGAATTAGAACAATAACCATGAACAAGGTGTTATGGACAAGATGAATTTTCCCAAACGTTACTTGTATTATTAAACATAAATAACATCTAGACGTGTATACATTGAATCCCACGTCTAGACACACGAATTGCTTGTAGGATTACATTGTGAATGATAGTTATGAATAAAACCTATGCAGGGTATGTGTTTATATACTACACATAACCCTTGTTACAAGGAAACTAAATAAGATATTCACTAAATAAGATATTCACTAAATCTTTTATCATACTTGAAATATATCTTCTACAAGTTTGTCCACCGGCTTGTAGAATCTTCACTTGTCAGATTTAGTCCTTGTCTTTTAGTTTTGACACATCAACTCATAATACTTTATATTTTCGACCCAACAATCTTCCCCTAGTTGATGATGTCAAAACTCTTTGTATATGGAACATGATCTTCAAACTGCTTCCCCTTAAGTATAGCACATATTCTTCCCCTTTTTGACACATAAATAGGGAATATGTGAATGTATGCAATCTTGAAGATTCTCCAAAAGTAGCTCTTTGTAATAACCTTGAAGAAAAATAAATACTATAATCTTGATGTAGAAGTAGAATAACCCAAACCTGTGTTCCATGTCTTGTACTATCTATGCGACTCCAAAACTCACGGCTATAATGAGCCGACTTAAAAACTCACGGCTATAATGAGTAGTCTCTTGACAAAAAGAGTTCTCTAGAAAATATGAGCATAGAGCGTCTTAAGAAAAATCTCATACCTTTGCAATCTTTTTATCAAGTCCGTTGTCACCAATCGTATAAGCATGAACAAGTTATCTTCAAAAGTAATATTGACCAGACACGAATTTTAAGATATAATAGAACACAAACTCGCGAAAATCTTCGTCGAACATCAAACTTACCATAAGAATTCTTCTCCTTAAACTAACACCTCTTCATGACCAATTTTAATGGAATAACATCTTCATACCATATGTAAAAGCCACAAATATGGATAACTCTTTCACAAGGCTATCCCGATTACATAATAAAATATCCATCAAATTCCCATGAATAGTTGCTAACTCGCATTAAGATCATTAATCCCTTTTAAAAATATCCGAGCCATAAATATCAACATGATATTCTAAATAAAAACGAAGATTCCATGTACCTTCGTGTGTAAATTCCTCGTTTTGTGTGTAAAAACATAACCAAAATACCAAACAGCAGCGAATCCTTTGTCGTCCAATATCCTTCATTGTCCAAGATCTTATCAGTGTGTGTTGTCCGATATCGGACAACACTTGTCAGCGTTTGAAAAACCATATCTCGGACAACACATGAATTTCTATCAGCGCCTACATATAACTTGTCAGCGCCATCTTTAAACCTGTCAGCGCCTGGCCATCAGCGTCTCATCCATGCCTTGTCAGTGTCAACGACATCCATTGACACTAACATCTATCAGCGTCAAAATAACACACATCAGCGCCTAATCGATCTAGGGTTTTATAAACCCTAAATCATGATTTTATGTAAAGATCATATTCCGCAGCGAACTTCGACATCGAATATCTTCTTCATGATAGCTCAGATCGAAGATCCCTTTGGTGAAATCTTAGACACAAGTGTCAAGAACCAACAACAAAAATTTCACGATGATCCAACGGTTAACGAAGGAGAAATCGTGTTTTTACCATTACTGTTCACAGAAAATAGCATATGATCATTGCTGACTTCGACGGTTAATAACTTTTTCTTGTGGATAGATCTCGACAATCCCTCCGGTTGACATCTAGATATATGTGTGTAGAACACACACAACAAATTTTGTGGAGATCCAACGGTTCAATAAAAAGTTATGCCCTTCGTACTACTGTTGCGCACACAAACTGCATAAAAACCCTATACGAGATTTTCTTCTTTTTCACTAAGAACGAACACCTCGTTGATCCTAGCATCGAGAGCCACCCGCTCTGATACCAATTGATGAATCCTATAGATTCGGATCTTTAAGCTGCTAGGCATGATTATCATTTATATGAATTAACATAGCGGAATTAGAACAATAATCATGAACAAGGTGTTATGGACAAGATGAATTTTCCCAAACGTTACTTGTATTATTAAACACAAATAACATCTAGACGTGTATACATTGAATCCCACGTCTAGACACACGAATTGCTTGTAGGATTACATTGTGAATTATAGTTATGAATAAAACCTACGCAGGGTATGTGTTTATATACTACACATAACCCTTGTTACAAGAAAACTAAATAAGATATCTAGTAAATAAGATATTCACTAAATAAGATATTCACTAAATCTTTTATCATACTTGAAATATATCTTCTACAAGTTTGTCCACCGGCTTGTAGAATCTTCACTTGTTAGATTTAGTCCTTGTCTTTTAGTTTTGACACATCAACTCATAATACTTTATATTTTCGACCCAACAATCTTCCCCTAGTTGATGATGTCAAAACTCTTTGTATATGGCACATGATCTTCAAACTGCTTCCCCTTAAGTATAGCACATATTATTTAGTGAATATCTTATTTAGTGAATATCTTATTTACTAAATAAGATATTCACTAAATCTTTTATCATACTTGAAATATATCTTCTACAAGTTTGTCCACCGACTTGTAGAATCTTCACTTGTCAGATTTAGTCCTTGTCTTTTAGTTTTGACACATCAACTCATAATACTTTATATTTTCGACCCAACAAATATCGTTGAGTAACTTAAATAAAAATGAAAGCTTGAAAATAATTAAACTAACAATAAAGATTTTGAAAGTATATTGACAAAGATTTAAAACTTTAATAAAAGTAAATTTGAAAATTAAAACTTTATAAAAATGCAATCTTGAAAATAATCTAAGACAAAACACTTAAAGAAAAATGCTAAGTAAAAATGGTGGGAAAATTAAAGGTTTGAAAATTAAAACAGGAAAACAAATCTTGATCTAAGTCGGAATGCTCAAAACTAGAAACAATCCGGAATAAAAGTTAAGGGTCTTATCTGGAATACATGATCTAGAAACAATCCGGAATATGTATTACCAACACAATTCGGAATCCGTGTCAAAGTACTAATCGGGAATACGTCACTACTACACAATCCATAATGTTGGATTTTGATGCAATCCGGAATCCACGTCTTGAGACTAATCTGGAATCCCTTGATCTGTTCACTATCCGGAATCCATAATTTTCATGTAATCTGGAATGTGGAATTTATTGCCAATCCGGAATCCATGAAATGCTCCTTATCCGGAATGTACCATTTTGAACCAATACGGAATGTTGTGATGCACGCTATTCGGAATATGCATCACACACAATCCGGAATAACTAGTATTCTAATCTATTCGGGGATATTGGGGTTTATAAAGTCTGAATAAAAACTTAATAAGCAAAATCTAATAAGCACTTTACCAAAAACTTAACCAAACTAAATTTAGGAAAAAGCTAATAAGCCACAATTAAAAAAATTTTGAAAATACTAAATAATCAAAATATTAAAATCAACTTTTTATAAAAATAAACTATTAAAAACACTTGATTAAAAATAATAAAATCACACAATAAGCACTAAACACAATAAGCTAAAAACATCAAAACCATAAGAACAATCAAACAAGCACATCAATTAAATAATAAGCATAAAGATTAAACGAACTATATGAATAACCAAATCAAAACAATAGATTAAAAAAAAAGAAAGGTAGAATGAGAATGATTATGAAAAGTTTGAAATTAAGATGAAGATTAAAGATTCAAATACAAGATTAATGTGAAAAGGTTGAAAACATGAAAGTAAATCTAGAGAGAGAAAGTAATTAATCTACTCCTACTCCTACTCTAATCTATCTAATTCTAATTAACTAACTAATCATCCAAAATGAAGCCTTAGGAGGCTATTTATAGGAGGAGGGGAGGAGTGTTGATGCGTCTCTCTGTCTCTTTGTCTTTTCGTCTTTTAATTTTTCGTCTTTCTCGACTTGTCTCGGGAATTGTCGAATGATAAAATGAACTCGTCTTCTAATTTTCTTCTTTTATAAGACTTGGTTCTTCGACTTCATTAAACTTCTGTCTTTAGTCTTTTTCTTCGATAAATCTTCATAATAAATCTTTGACTTCCGTTATTTTTGCACTAATGATCTTTTGACTTCGTCTTTTGTCTTTTTATTCGATAAAAGCCCACGAAAGCCCGTGTTTTCTTCCTTTTTCATAGTTTGGTCCTAAAACGCAACAAAAACACATACCACATATAATTAAGACTTTTACGACATTATATACATGTTTTGGCTTGGTTTTTGTTATAATTAAGTGGTAAAAGGATAAGTGTTTTCACACTTATTACCAGTCAAGGAGCTTTGAATCATATATGAGACCAATAATAAAGATAGATGGAGCACACCTAAAAGGTACATATCTTGGGACAAATTTGCTTGCTGTGGGAATGGATTCAAACAACCAAATTATACCAATAGCAACAGGTGTATCACAGGACAGACAGTCGAAACATGGTCATGGTTTTTGACAAAACTGAAAGAATGCATCGGAGAAAGATCGAATATGGCCATCATCTCAGATAGGCACGTTGCTATTACAACAGCATGTGCGAATGTTTTCCCGAATGCCTTTCATGGGTATTGTTGTCGACATATTTTGATGAACTGTAAATTGAAATCCAAGAAAATGAATGCCCTATTTTGGAAAACTTGCAAGGCTTACTTGGTCCAAGATTTTCAGAAATCACTAGATGATATTAAAGCGGTTAAACCAGATGCTTACAAGAAGTTAGTAGACGTTGGTTTTGAGAAATGGTCAAGAGCACATTGCCCAGGAAAGCGCTACAATTACATGACCTCAAACCGCGTTGAATCAATCAATTCTTTAACAAAGACAGTAGGAAGGTTCCTATAACAAAGTTGATCGACTTCTATAGAGACCTTATACAGAGATGGTACTTTGAACGTAGATACTATGGTGCAGGTATGACAATGTGATTTCATATGTTTATTTATTTTATATATATTTGCAACTGCAGATTCATAGTTCCTAACTTTTTTGTTATATAGATGAACCAGCAGCCGACGATTTATCAAGATGGGCTCAGGCAAAGATAAACAAAAGAATAAAAAAAGTTCCTCATGGACGGTATATGGTATAGACAAGTTCAAGGTTTATCAGGTGAAAGAATATAATCGATTGCACATTGTCGATTTGGTGAAGGGTGTATGTTCCTGCCTAAAATGGCAATATTCAGGTTTGCCTTGTGGTCATGTGTATGCTATGGCAAAAAATGTTGGCTTGAGTAACTGTAACCAATGGGTGAAAGCGTGGTTTTCACAAAGAACTTTGAAAGCAATATACCAAGAGTTGGTTTACCCGCTTCCGGACCAATCAATGTGGGAAGTTCCGGATGACTTGCAAGTGGTTAAGCCACCAGCTTTGGTAAAACCACAACCATGTAGACCGAAGGATGGAGCAAGGATACGCTCACAAGGAGAGGGACCTATAGATAACAGATGTTTAAGGTGTGGGAGCAGGGGGCACAGTAGAGATGGTTGTCATGCACCATTGCCGAGCCAAGTAAGTCACATTTTTATCATAAATAAATATGTATATATTACGTTTATATATATTGACTAACATTTACATACACATTTGTGTTTCAGGTAAAAAGTCAGTCCCAGTATCCTAGCAATAATTCATGGAATGGACACAATGATTCACAGAATGTAGCAGAACAAGAGCCCAATCAAGTGCACTTAGATGATATAGACATATAGATGTTATCAGTGTGTCCATTCAATGTTTGGCAACCATTATTGAATAAATTTCATTGTACTAAGCACATTTATTTATTAATTCTGCTACATTTCTTATAGGTTACATGCTACGTTTAAACAATAACCTTATGCCTAAAATAAAAGTTGGCTAATTGTTCACGATAACACAACGCAGTCTGTATAGGATCATCAACAAGCAACGATAAGCCATGTGCTAAACGGTACAATAAAATACATACCCACACTCCGCAATCGCCATAGAGTCCTCCCTGCTTAAGAACGTCCTGGGCAATTGTAAACATTATCTGGTATGTCGTATGGTCAATTCCCTTAGCAGAAATAAGTCTTCATCGACTAGAACTTTTGGTAAGCGTACCTACATAAATATTTATTCTTACTTAGTGTTAAAACACTAATATGATCATGCAAACGTGAACACAAAATTATTTAAATATTATTTAACCTTTAAGCATTCATTTGTCCTTAGATACCAATCGCAGTAGTCAAATTTGTTATTGTCGCCAGTATCGTAGAAGGTAACTAAACCGTAAGAAATATCATACTCCGCCAAGAACCAGTGCGTTCTAGGTTGGTTAATAGGTATAAAAACCTTATCAACCACTGACCATGGCTTACTATATCGTTGCCCATTCACGTACCATAGAGGCATCCCATTTTGAAGTAGCAGCTGCACAAAGTAAGGGCTGACTATGGCCCAATTTGCATCAGGTACTCGCACGTACCACATGTAGTCCACCCAAAGCTCAATGTGCTTATACCTGAAAATTGGATTACATTAATACAAGTTAGTTGGAAAATTAATTAATAAATGAAATCCCAATAAGTGTATACCGAGTTAAATAGTTTTCGTTTGTTACCTCATCCATTAGATAACCTTGTCTAGGAAGATCCAAGCAGACTAAAGATTCCCAGAAACGTCTATCAACAGTTACTTCATTAGACCAAGGAAATTTTGAGCGCAAACGCCCAGGCCGTCCAAGATAAAGGTCCAATTCATCACTTATTGAAATTATGTGTATGGCATTGTGTCTACGTGAAAGATCCTATAATAATGGAAAATAAAATAAGTTAGGGAATACATCAATAACTAGCAACAACATGTACATTGAACAAGCTATGTGGCATACCTCGATCCAAGGTCCAACATCTTGTCATTTGTTTGTCATGTCTAAATCATCCACAACAGATACTGCACTGCTTTTTCGAAATTTTTGGGATACTGTTGCCCAATCACAAGTGCGGTCTGGTAATAATTGTGACCTTTTTTGAGGATGGCATTCTGCAAATGCTTTTTTCATATGATTAGAATTTCTTAATATGTGCTGCCTACTCTTAATGTCCATCTCCCGTTTTTTCATAACCTCGCGTGTCCTCTCTTCTGCGAGCAAAAGTTGCTTGTTCCTTTCATTTTTAAGTTTCTGCTCATAAGCAAACTATCGTTCCTCTTCTACGAGCTTCCTTTCCTCCTCTGAAATGCGAACCATTAATTCTTCTTCAATGAGATTATCCTGTGATTAGCAATGGTACAATAAGTAATCGTGTATATTTGCGGGTCATAATATATATCATGAGATTATCAATGAATATAATTGTACCATCTCATTTTCTTCTTCAATCTCGTGAGCTACAGATATCGACATACAATCATCATTGGCACATTGGAGCAACTGACTATAAATATTATTAAGAACAGTGCATAAATCTTCGTTTTGTGATTTAAACTTTTCACTAAATGCCAATGAATGCGGTACTCCATTATTCATAAAACCAAGTACCTATATTAATTAGTGTATAAAACCAATTAAATTTCTGCAAATATATAAATGTCATGTTGGTAACGAAGAACAAAAACGTACCTATCTGATAACCTCAAGTTTGTATATGCGAGTATTCAACTCTTGTATAAGACAGTCCTTTATACTGCTTTCCTTTGATCTAGGAATATTAACATTGGAGGTTGTGATCCTCTCACATACATGTGGCATTTACGGCTTGCAGCAAGCTTTTGGAAATACGCATCGTACACATCTGCTTTTCTTTCTGGCACCTTAGGTATATATGATTTCAGATACTCACATGTACTTGAGAATCATTCTATTTTGTATTCTATTGATGTAGGCCTTAGCTCTTTGATAACATTTGCATCCTGAAATCATATATAAAGTTTAATACCAAAAAAATTGTGATCCCTTAACATTTAAGTATACAAAATAAATATTACCTTCCCAAATAAAGTCAAAAAATCTGATCTTTTCAAAATTTGTTTTTTAGACCATGCAATTCCTCTTGGTGTAATATCCAAGACTTTATTCCACCATTTAACGCTATGCTGAAATGACTCCATAATCCAGACCTAAAAAGGTTTCTTTAAATTATAACAAAATATTAATTAAAACAGATAAAACAGCATTTGAAAATTGTGAAAAAAATCAAACCTGAAATGCCCAAACAAAACTAGACAGTGTGTAACTTGGCACATAATTACGAGACTTAAGCAACCCTTTCAATGTGCTCATCCGTGTGACGTGCCACAACATTGACTAACTCCTTATACAAAGTATCCCATATATGCTCGCCCCAAGGAAAAGAATTCCATGCTTCCAAATTCTCAGTTAACTTAAATAATATGTCATCAACTTCATTGGCCAACAAGCGCCCCATAAATATTACTTCCAAGATTAACAAAAGACATAACCTAACCGCGTCTACGTCACTAAGTTTAGAAAAAAAACTCCTCATCCTCAACAACACCTACTAAATCTAAGTTAGTTATCGGTAAACCAACTTTATGCGGGAATACCCGGTTTCTGAATGTCATATCACAGTCGGTATATGCACTAAGAGTTTCATGTCCAAGCCTAAAACTAGTTATGATGCTAAACTCGATGCGTCCAAAATGTAGTGTCAAACCGTGGAAATTATATAATAACGACATACGTAATGCGAATCCCTAACAGTACACTGTTTCTATAGTATAAAATTTAGCATATGTTCCTCCTGCTTAAAATACACAAAGTCTAACCACGGCCCAAAACAGGTGGTGCTAAACAGATTAATCCGCTTTACATCCAATGAGTTTTTAATAAACTTAAAGTACTTCAATTTACTTCTTATATACACTTTGGCTTCATACTCCTAAAATAAAACAAAACACAAATAAATATCTATGACTAAATAATATACATTTATCATAAGGAAAAGAAAGATTAGCATAACTAAAATTTTTCATTCATAGATAGCGTGGATTCATACAATGGAAGGCAGGAAAATACATTCTTACTTAAACATAAAAGACCTAAAATATATTGACCTGCATGGTCTAACACTAGGTAAACTTAATTAAACATGAAAACAACATGACAAAAGATCATAAGAGAGCACATGGGACCACTGCTAAACAAGTCACTTGGGGCTAAGGTTGACCATCATTGACATTCTTTTCAGGACCTGAAGTTGAACATGGTTAATTGCAGCCAACAAGGCACTGATCTTACCAAGATCATTGTTATTGATTTCCTTTAACAGCTTAGAACACTCATAGGCTACGGTGCTATTAATGAAGCAGTCATGTTCGGAAATTAAGCCACATCGCTCATTAACTCGAGCACCCAACGTTTCAGCAATGTTATTAAACTCATGAGCTATCCAGTGATCTTTGTTATTTTCAGCATCTAAGAGAACAAGCATCATGTGCCTAATGTCATTGGATTTTGCAATGATCGAAAGCTCATGTAGGGTAGACATTTTTTTTTCAGGTTAGGGTTTGATGGTAGATGAGTGTATGAGTCCTAGTTAGATATCCAAGCTTTTATAGATGCATGTTGAACTAGTTGTCAAAAGGAATATCATAAATGCTTGGCAAGACTAAATCATGCTTTTTGCCATGTAGTATAGTATAGTAAACTTCCAAAATGTATTTTTTTGCCAATTTTGTAACTAAAAGCCATACTAAATTAAACTGTATATTTTTAAGGTTCCCATTACAGGAAATATATGCCATTTCAAGAACAATCTAAATTCAATTACTAAACATGCCCAGACAACTACAACCACTTCATATTATCTTCCTATAAATTATTCAAAATAATGTAACTCATGGATATGTAATGGTCTACATTTTTAAATAATCAGACCTAAAATTTATATAATGTTAAAATTAACTTGTGTCTAATTAATAATGCTATCACAGTTGGTACCAGCAATAAATTGATAGCAGAGAAAGTTGCATAAGTGTATCAAGGAAGATTATATAAATAAAGCAGATGGTGGTTTACCGTCATGTCACCGTGAAATTTAAAATCAGACAGTACAATGATTTAATACCAATATATATGCTTCAAACAGATCATAAATCACATTTTAAACATAACTATTGTAATCAATTTTAAATATATCTAAAATACAAATTAATAAGAGAGGAAAACTTTTGATTTTGTACTAACCTGTGCCCACAACATGTTTGGATCGAACTACGAAAAAGACGGATTAACAATATGAAGGATCTAAAAACAAGAACTTGGCGTTGGATTTTCTGGGTTTGAATTATTAATGGAGGTTAGGGTGGTCGATTTAATGGGCGGTGTGGGTTTAAACTAGGCGATGGATTCTAGGTTTTTCTGGGTTACAGATCTGCATGGGCTGGGGGGTATATTGAAATGGTAAATGAAATTGGGGGTGAGGTATTAGCCAATGTACAAGTAAATATTAGTCAATGTACAACTAACTAATGCATTCATTTTTTATTTGTTAAAATTAAATACTTTATAAAAAAATAAAAAAATAAATTATAAAAAATAAAAACTTTAATATTTAATTATAAAAGTACAAGTGGCTTAAAATGTACACTTACACATTCTTATACATTGTTACACAATAATGACAAGTCGCTTAAAAAGTACAATGACACATTCTTACACATTCTTACACCATAAGCACAAGTCGCATAAGTTTTATTAAATTATCATAATATTTTTAATAAATAAAATATAATAAGAATATGTTACAAAAATAATATAAATAAAAAGTTGCATAAAAATAAATTCAAAGTTGCATAAAAAGGTACCTTACACAATTGTACTTGTTTCTAACACAAATTGTACTCTTTTTTTGAAAAAATACAAGTCGCTTAGGTAGCATAAGGTAGCATAGGGTAGCATAAGTCGCATAAGTCTATTTTGGGAAAATGAAACAAACTTAGGTTAGTTTAGCAAAAGGACTTAATGACAAGTTTATTTGGGTAATTAGCCCTTTATGTTATTGACTTGGGGTCAACTTGGTATCTGAGGTGAGTTATACATATAATAAGAACCAATAAAAGAAGAAAAGAATTAATCACAACCATTCATTTTTTCCATAAAAAAAAAAAACTTATCTTTCACCTTTTTCTTAAAAACATCAGTCAGATTACGAAAAATACACCATTACGACGAAAAATTTCTTATCTTTCAGTAGATAGGCACTTTGATATATTTTTGACGATTTTTTATTATTGCGATTTTCGACTATAAAAATCACATGTGATTCGGAAAAATTACTTGTGATTTTTTATTAAAAAAATTAATTTTTTTTACAGAATAAATAAATAACTTTTATTATTATTTATTATTGTAATTAGTTACATAGTCGAATGTAAACACGTAACAAGTTACGCCACTAGCTTTTTCTTATAGTTTCGATGATTTTTTGTTGAAATTTTCGTCAAAAAGTTTACACATAATTTATAAAATCACTAGTAATTTTTAAAATCAATTGTGATATGTATTTCTAAAATGCATGTGTGATTCCATATATCGTATATGATTTCATAAATTTACATGTGATATTAAAGTAACAAATCACGTGTGATTTCAAAATCCTAAAAATTGTAAATGATTTTATAAATTCACGTGTGCTTTATTAAGTAATAAATCACATGTGATCCGTGATTGCAGAAATTAAAAAAATCATCGAAAGTACATAGAAGTACGTATCATTAAAAAGAAAATTTATCACAAATCACATGTGATTTGGTAAAATCATGTCATTTGACACAAATCAAAAGTGTTTGAAAAAATTACTTACGGTTTAGCGAAAATTATGATTTTGAAGTTAGTATAAGTAACTTGTTATTCGGACCAGTCACATGTAATTATCGTTAAATCACATGTAATTTAAGCAGAATTACATGTGACTAAAATAAACTCATAACTAATTCAAAAGCAAATTTGCTTTATATATTTTACATGAATCACATGTAAAAACACATAAAGAATCACATGTAATTCAAGTAAAATTATGTGTGATCAAAACAAAATCACATGTAATTCAGAAGTCAGTTTACTTTCTATATTTTATATGAATGACAACAAAACATTTATATATATTGACAGAATTACATGTGATTCAAACAAAATAACATGTGATTCATCTAAAGTGGGTTTGTTAGAAGAAGTTAAGGTTTGAAATGTTTGAATCACATGTAATGCAAGCAAAATCACATGTAATTATCATCGAATTACATGTGATTCAATGCAAACAAAAATAACATGTAATTATCATCGAATTACATGTAATTCAAGCAGACAATCTAATATATTAACAAGATTACATGTGATTAAAAAAATCACATGTGATTCATCTAAAGTGGGGTTGTTCGAAGAAGTTAAGGTTTCAGAATTCTTGAATCACATGTAATGCAAGCAAAATCATATGTATTATCAGAGAATCACATGCAATTCAAACAGAATTACATGTGATTCAAACAAAATCACATGTAATTTAGAAGCTAATTTGTTTTATATATGTTACATAAATGAAAACAGATAATACATAATTAAAAAAATCACATGTGATTCATCTAAAGTGGGTTTGTTAGAAAAAGTTAAGGTTTCGGAATGCTTGAATCACATGTAATGCAAGCAAAATCATATGTAATTATCACCGAATCACATGAAATTCAAGCAGAATTACATGTGATTCAAACAAAATCACATGTAATTTAGAAGCCAATTTGTTTTATATATTTTACATAAATGAAAACAGATAATACATGATTAAAAAAATCACATGTGATTCATCTAATGTGGGTTTGTTAGAAAAAGTTACTGTTTAGGAATGCTTGAATCACATGTAATGCAAGCAAAATCACATGTAATTATCACCGAATCACGTGTAATTCAGAAGCCAATTTGTTTTACATATATTTTTTGGGGTAAAGGGGACTCCACCCCGGTAAAATAAACATATTTTATATTAATGACAACAAACATTTTAATATATTGACAGAATTACATGTGATTCAAACATTTTAATATAATTCACATAAATCACATGTGATTTTAAAGTAATACTGAAAATATTTTTGTCATTTAATAGACAGTTATTTTCATATACTTTTAACGATTTTACAATGTTGAAATTCTCGTAAATAAAATACACGTGATTTTCACAAATCGCATGTGACATTACAAATTCAAATGTGATATTTAAAATAATAAATCAAACATGAGTTTTCGAGAATCACATGTAATTTTTCAAGAATCACATGTTAATTTTTTTACGAAAATTTTTAAAAAAAGTTCGCCGAAAGTATATAGAAGTGCATATCTATAGAAAGATAATTTAATTCTCGTTGTGACGGTATAATTATTTTTTCATAACGATTAACAGTTTGAGAATTATTTAATTTTTAAGAAATAGGATAAAAGTGTGTTTTTTTAATTAAATTTAAAAAAATTAATATATACCATTAGATGTGATTTAAATGGATGGTTGAGATGCATGTTAGAACTTTTGTCCACTATTTCACTTTTGAATTTTCTATTCATTAGATTCTACCAGTTTACCTTTTAATGATCAAAACTTTGACAGTTTTGAAAGAAATAAGGCTTAATGACTATTTGTAGTGATTAGGAAAGTGAGTTCTCTCAAGTGGCACTCACTCGTTTATGTAATTTGCTGTTATCAAACTTGTTTGTTTTGAAAATCATAATACTATACGGAATCTGTCGAGGAAATGGCAACGACATCTTGTAAAACGAGTAAACCGGGAACAAAGGGTCACGGATTAATCGATGTGGTGTTCTCTTGGTCAATTGATGACGTGCTTAACAGAAATCTTTACAAGGAAAAGGTTAGTTATTTGGCTGTTCTGTATATTATTATAGCTCAAAGACATAATAATAGTTGAATTGTTCACTTGTTTTATATAAATACAATTTTACTTTGATATATCAATAGTTGTTGTTTTGGTCTAAATTTATTAATAGGTACGGAAAATCCCAGAAACATTTTCATCAACAGATTATTACACTAAGTCGTTCATCGAGCCACTACTTGAGGAAACACACGCTGAGCTTCTCTCCAAAATTAATCTAATATATCATGCATCTACTCGTGAGATCATCAGTGTATCGAAAATCAAAGGTAATAAGTCCCCGAAAGGCCACTTTTATAGCATATCTTTGGAAACAAAGAGCAGCATTGAAAATTATGAGCCTGAGGCGGCAGATCTAATTGCTTTGACGAATGGAAAACCAAGATCCGCTGATAGTCTAAAATGGCTGAATGGAAGTCCTTATGTCATTGCTATGGTCCAAATGGCCAAGGTTGAAGTTCATGAGACTATCCAAGTTATATCCTCAAAACTAGGGGTGCAAACGAGCCGAGCTTTTATCGAGCTATTCGAGCTCGAGCTCAAGCTCGACTCGATCGAGCCGAGCTTTTATCGAGCTCAAGCCCGAGCCCAAGCCCAATAGTATGGCTCGAAACATATAATGAGCCGAACTCGAGCTTTTGATAGCTAGGCTCGAGCCCTTATCGAGCTTTTTCGAGCCTTAGTATAAATATATTTTTATATAAGTACGAAAATGTTCATTTAAGTATTAGCCTTATTATCAAGAGTAACTATATAAAAACTTAAATAACTTATTAATAGTCGTTATCATAGTTTAATACATATATATAGTTTAGTACATACATAGAATTTGTGGTGGTGTGTAAACGATAATGATATATTTGTTTTGTATATGTAATTTCAAGTTTTTCAAGCTAAGCTCGAGCTTTGCTCGAATCCTAATCGAGCCGAGCTCAAGCTTTGAAGGTAAAAGCTCGACGAGCTATCGAGCCGAGTTCGAGCCCATTATTTTATGTTTCGAGCCGAGCCCGAGCCCTGTTAAGCTCGGGCTCGGCTCGGCTCGTTTGCAGCCCTACTCAAAACCCATTCTGTTTCCCGCTAATGAATTAAGCAATGGAGGGAAATTCATGTTTTTTGCAGTTCATCTTATGAATGTAACGACTAATAATCGTATCTGGAAAGCTTTGCACTCTAAATTAGATGGTAAAACATGAAAGTTATCAATTAAGTGTTCCAAAGTGATCCAAAGGTACCACATAAGTTTTTAGAACTTTTTTTTGTCTCAATTCTATTTCATGTTAACATGATCAGAGTGTCTGTTTCAGGGTAGTGAAAGATGTTCACTCTGCTCCATTAGAGAAACCAAGAGGTATGCTTTTCGGAACTTGCAACCAGTCATTAGCAGCTCAGATCTGAATTTATCCCAGGAAAACGCAGTGTGGAGTTGCATTGCTTCAAGAGGGTGTTGTCATCAGGAGATTGTAAACCTCATAAGAGCCCCCCCCCCCCCAGGGACGGGAAAAACAAAGACAGTTAGTTGTCTTTTAAATATTCTTTTGAAAATGAAATGTCGCACATTGACTTGTGCACCTACCAATAATGTTGTGCTAGAAGTTGCAGCACGTTTAGTCAGTCTTGTAACAAGCTCACTCAAGTACGATACTTATGGTTTCGGAGACATAGTTTTATATGGAAATAGCGAGCGTATGAACATTGGTGGATTCCAAGAACTCGGACAATTAGTGTTTCTTGATCATCGGGTATCTGTTCTTGCAGGTTGCTTGTCTCCTACTTCTGGATGGAGAACCAAAGCAAAATCAATGATACGTTTACTTAATCACCCAAAAAGGGAATATAGTTTGTGCTTACGTACTCAAAGCAGGGATGATGATGAAGATATCAAGCACTTCATCAAAAAAAGATTCAAGGTTCTTGAAGAAAGTTTGACAAGTTTCGTCACAAACTTGTGCACGCATATGCCAAATTCTTTTGTTACATTGAAACTAGTAGGGAAAATGAAGAAAGTTATTAACTTGGTTCAATCCATTGGAGCTTCGATTCCAGAAAATGATGTGATAATAACCATCCTCCAAAAGGTTAACAAGTTCAAAAATAAAGCGACAAATTTGACCAAGATTCAAGGGATGATAAAAGAGTTCCTTCAAGTACTTGACGAGGTCCTTTTTGAAACTGTTTATTTCCCTAAATTTTTAAGTGACAGGCCAATCGGAAACTTCTGTTTGGAAAACGCATATTTAATCTTTTGCACTGTCTCAAGCTCGATAAGACTACTGATACGAACCAAGTACAGGATAAAAGATTTGAAAAGAAATATCAAAGACGTCATAAAACCAGGGGGTTCTGAGCAATTATTGAATAGTTGATGGGCTGGAAGTTTTATTAGATTTATGTTATGGATTCTTATTCTTGTTCTTTAAGTTATGGATTCTTATTTATAGGGTCGTAGGAATAAAGAGAGGTATCGAATTATTTGTCCAAGGTTTTGGTTTAGGGAGAATCCTGTATCTCGAAGCAGGCACTATCCAGTTTGTTTTCTTTTGTTATTTATTTTTTTACTTGATTAATATTAATCGGACCGATTGAATCGCATCAGTTGGTATTAGAGCAGTTCGTATTCTGGTGATTACGTACTGTTCTTCGATTACTATTCATCCGCATAAAAAAAAATAAAAAAATTGCAATGACTAAGATCGCAGATGTAGATTTAGAACTTAAAGGGTATCAAGAAGTTGCTGAAAATCGATTTCAGGGCATGGAAGAACGATTTAATGGTGTGGATGAACGACTTAACGCTATGGACGGAAAACTTGCAGACTTGATGACAGCTATACAGTTCTTTCTAATCAAGTGCAAGGTTCAACCAGCCAATCAGCAAATCCCAGTAAGATTATGGAACAACATAAGGTAACAGTCTCTAACCTTAAGTATGATGAATTGGGTATTCCATACCCACCTTTTGTGGGTGAAACAAGTGCAGCAGGAAAAAAAAATGGAATTCCACAACAGCAAGGGGTTAGAAACACGGAAGGAAGGATGTTTGGAACATGATCTAATGGTCATGGGGATTATTTTCAAGTACACGACGGGTCACAACCGGTAACCGGGATGCGTTCATACGGAGCAGAATACAGATTGAGAAAGTTAAAGATGCCTATTTTTGAAGGAGAAGATGCTTATGGGTGGATTTATCGCATGGAACGATATTTTCATATCCAAGGAATTGAGGCTGCGGATCAATTAACGGCAGCTGAGTTATGTTTAGAAGGACATGCTCTTTCTTGGTACCGTTGGAGTGATGGACGAAATCCGTTTAAATCTTGGGAGAGTTTTAAATGGCGACTATTAGACAGATTCCAACAATCTCAAGAGGGCAGTTTGTACGAGCAATTTTTGGCGATTAGTCAAGATGGATCGGCCCGCGAATATGTTCCTTTGTTTGAAAAGCTAGCAGGTCAGTTGGTGGGAGTTCCTGAAACGATTCTGGAAGGTACTTTTATCAAGGGACTTAAGCCAGACCTTCGTGCTGCTGTTCGTGTTTTGAATCCAGAAGCCCTAAGTCATGCCATGAAGTTGGCGGTGTCCATCGAAGAAAATAAGCTCTTTGGAAGTGCTTCGCAAGGTGGGAGTTCTTATCGAACTAATTCAGCAACAAACTATTCTAATCGTAATACTGGATCAGGTTCGACTCGAACTTTGGTTTCCACAACACCAATAGAACGCAAAACAGGAAGTGTTTCTAGTGTGCCAACAATGCGTTCTAGTCAATTCAAAAGATTGACAGAATCCGAGATGGCAGACAAAAGATCCAAAGGATTGTGTTTCAAGTGCGATGAAAAATATGGGCCGGGACATCAATGTAAGAGTAAATCCTTGCAAGTTTTATGGGTGGACGAGGAAGACGCGTATCCGGAAGATGAACCTTTTGAACAAGAACACCTTGATTCAGTAGAGGTATCTTTAAGTTCGGTGATTGGACTCACTTCCCCGCGTACCATGAAAATACGTGGGAACATTGGAGGTATTGAGGTGGTTATATTAATCAATTGTGGGGCCACCCACAACTTTGTATCATGGCATTTGATAGAGAAGGTTGGATTGGTCATTTCAGACAGTAACTCGGTTGAAGTAATATTAGGAAACGGAAAAGTAGAAAGGAGCCATGGAATATGTAAGGGAATTCATATCTCCTTACCAGAATTACAAGTGGTGGATGATTTCTTGCCGCTCGAGCTGGGTAGTACTGATGCTATCCTTGGAATGAAATGGTTACAAACTCTAGGAGAGATGACGGTTAACTGGAAAAATTTGACTATGGTGTTTAAGGATGGAAAAAAGCGAGTAGCCATCAAGGGTGATCCTGGTTTGTGTCGAAAGCTAGTCTCGGTTAAGTCTATGGCACGGTGTTTAAGATACGAAAATTTTGGTTTTCTTGTGGAGATGAAGCAACTGGAAGAAGGGAAATTGATTTCACAGGACCCTTGTGAAATAATTATGAACTTGTTGACTGATTTTGACGAGATTTTTCACATGCCAAACGGGTTGCCTCCTCAACGGGATCATGAACACTCCATTGTACTTAAAGAGGGTACACCACCTATAAGTGTCCGTCCTTATCGATACCCACATGCTCAAAAAGATGAGATCGAAAGATTGGTAAGTGAAATGCTTCAAGCAGGAGTTATTCAACCAAGTTCAAGTCCATTTTCAAGTCCGGTGTTATTGGTTAAAAAGAAAGATGGAAGTTGGCGTTTTTGTATTGATTATCGCGCTTTGAACAAAGCTACTGTTTTAGAAAAATTTCCAATTCCCGTTATTGATGAATTATTGGATGAGCTACACGGAGCAATGGTGTTCTCAAAGCTGGACTTGAAGTCAGGTTATCATCAAATTCGAATGAAAAAAGAAGATGTCTAAAAAACGGCGTTTAGAACTCATGAAGGGCACTACGAATTTTTAGTAATGCCGTTTGGTTTGACTAATGCTCCAGCTACCTTCCAATCACTGATGAATAAGGTATTTCGTCCATACTTGCGTAAATTTGTTTTAGTCTTTTTCGATGATATTTTGGTTTATAGTAAAACGATGGAAGAGCATAAGGAACACCTGCTGACTATATTTTCTTGCTTGAGAGAACATGGGTTGTATGCAAATAGAAATAAGTGTGTATTTGCTCAACCAACAATTGAGTATCTAGGTCATGTTGTATCAAGAGACGGTGTATCAGCGGACCCCTCAAAAATTTTGGCTATGCAAGAATGGCGGATACCGAAAAATCTGAAAGAATTAAGGGGTTTCCTTGGTTTGACCGGGTATTATCGTAAGTTTGTGCATGGCTACGGAGAAATTGCATGGGCACTAACTCAACAACTAAAAAAGGACAACTTTAATTGGAACGAAGAGGCAACTAACGCGTTCAACGCTTTGAAATTGGCGATGTCTTCAGTACCGGTCCTAGCTTTACTGAATTTCAGTAAAGAATTTGTGGTTGAAACGGATGCCTCGGGTTATGGGATTGGAGCGGTGCTAATGCAGGAAGGAAGGCCAATCGCCTATTACAGTCAAACATTGGGGACACGAGCTAGAATGAAGTCTGTTTATGAACGAGAGCTTATAGAAATTGTGTTGGCAATCCAAAAGTGGCAACCTTATTTACTAGAAAGAAGATTCATAGTTCTAACTGATCAATGAAGCCTAAAATACTTACTCGAACAACGACTCATATCGGAAGAATATCAAAAGTGGCTTACTAAGTTGTTGGGTTACGATTTTGATATCCAGTACAAAGCATGTAACGAAAATAAGGCGACTGATGCCTTATCTCGGCGAGGTGACACTCCAACCTGTCTGGTTCTGTCCGTTTCAAGGATTGCCAATTGGGAAGATATGCTTGAGGAATTGGAGAATGATTCAGAGTTGAATTCGATTAAAGAAGACATTATTAGTGGAAAAGCCAACATTGGTGAATATACTGTAGAAGGTAATAAACTAGTTTACAAGAAACGCCTTGTGTTGCCCAGAACCTCAAATTGGATTCCTCGAATCTTTGATGTGTTCATGGTGGGGATATAGGAGGCCATGCAGGTGTCCTAAAACCTACAAACGTATGGCCGCAGAGTTATATTGGGTTGGAATGAAGCAGGATGTGATTAAATTAGTTTCTGAATGTGAAATTTGTCAACGCAATAAATATTCCAATATGGTTCCTGGTGGTTTATTACAGCCCTTGGCGTTACCAGACAAGGTTTGGGATGAAGTCTCTATGGACTTTATTGAGGGGTTACCAAAATCTGATGGATTTGCTTCCATTTTAGTGGTAGTCGACCGATTGAGTAAATATAGTCATTTTATCCCGCTTCGACATCCATATACGGCTTCCATAGTAGCTGCTGCGTTTCTATGGGAAATAGTACAATTACACGGGATTCCTATTGCTATTGTGTCGGACCGAGATAAGATATTTCTAAGCAATTTCTGGAAAGAATTATTTCGGTTACAAGGTACTAATCTGAAGTATAGCATTGCGTATCATCCGCAAACAGACGGTCAAACGGAGGTTGTCAACAGGAGCATTGAGACATATTTAAGGTGCTTTACTGCTAAGAAGCCAAAAAAATGGTCCAAGTGGCTCTCATGGGCTGAATATTGGTATAACACATCGTTTCATTCATCGGCAAATACTACACCTTTCAAGATTCTCTATGGTCGGGATCCACCTCCTCTTTTACGTTATGGAAGTCAACCGACGCCTATATTTGAGGTGGATCGTTATTTAGAAGAGAGGGATCAGGTCTTGATAGAGTTGAAAGAACATTTGTCAAAAGTGCAGGTCAACATGAAGAAGAAAGTAGATGGTCATAGAAGAGATGTTCAATTCGAAGTGGGTGACAAGGTGTTTCTCAAGTTACGACCACGTCGTCAACAATCAGTGGTTCGACGCAACAATGATAAACTTTCACCAAGGTATTATGGACCATATGAAATACTGGAACGCATTGGGAAGGTAGCTTACAAGCTCAAATTACCTTCGACAACAACAATCCATTCTGTTTTTCATGTGTCACAATTGAAAAAATTCATTGGGAGTAACGTGGAAAAGAATGATCTACCTGATGGACTGACATAAGAGATGGAAGTACTGCTTCAACCAGAAGATGTTCTTGCTGT
The DNA here is from genome assembly GCA_025667525.1 of Glebionis coronaria. Lineage (NCBI taxonomy): Eukaryota > Viridiplantae > Streptophyta > Magnoliopsida > Asterales > Asteraceae > Glebionis > Glebionis coronaria. The sequence goes on from CM046881.1 coordinate 219,846,899, forward strand.
TAGAAACAGTGGCACAAATGATGATAGCAAAGAGTTATTAATCCGTTGGAAGAACTTACCTGAACATGATGCTTCCTGGGAACTAATGAGTAACATTCAGAATCAGTTTCCAGATTTTCACCTTGAGGACAAGGTGGTTCTTTGGGAGGCGGGTACTAATACGAACCAAGTACAGGATAAAAGATTTGAAAAGAAATATCAAAGACGTCATAAAACCAGGGGTTCTGAGCAATTATTGAATAGTTGATGGGCTGAAGTTTTATTAGATTTCCTTATTTGTGTTTAATTCTTTTTATTATTGTTTCTTGTTCTTTAAGTTATGGATTATTATTTATAGGGTCGTAGGAATAAAGAGAGGTATCGAATTATTTTTCCAAGGTTTTGGTTTAGTGAGAATCCTGTATCTCGAAGCAGGCACTATCCAATTTGTTTTCTTTTGTTATTTATTTTTTTACTTGATTAATATTAATCGGACCGATTGAATCGCATCAACTACACACCCTTAAGATGAGGGTTGAATTATTGGTCATTGATGAAGCTGCTCAACTTAAAGAATGTGAATATGTTATACCTTTACAACTCTCTGGTCTGCATGATGTTGTTCTCATTGGAGACGAAAAGCAACTCCCTGCAATGGTTCAAAGCAGGGTATAATGCATCCTTTTCATCATTTTTTTAATTTATATTTTGCAAAGAAACTTATCTGTCATATTAGAAAGAAAAAGAAGTCTTACAGTGACAGTTATTGTAGATATGTACGGAGGCGGAGTTTGGAAGAAGCTTATTTGAAAGATTGGTGTCGCTGAAATACACAACACACCTACTAAATGTCCAATACAGAATGCACCCAATGATAAGCTTGTTTCCCAACAAAGAATTTTACAACAAGAAGATACTTGATGGCCCGAATGTAAAAGAAAGAAGCTATAAAAAGCAGTTTCTCAAAGGGAAGATGTTTGGAACATACTCGTTTATTCATTTATCTACAGGGCTAGTCGAATATGACAAAACTAAAAGTGGGGAAAACATGGTTGAAGTGGCTGTAGTGATAGAGTTAGTTAAACAACTTTATGAAGTTATTATTTTTATATCTACTTTCTGAAATTAACTTCAAGCTTTGATTCACATCATGTTATTATACATAGTATCTGTCGTCAAAAATCGAAAAATTAGTGTTGGTTGTATCACGCCATACAAGGCTCAAGTTTTGGCGATACAAGGGAAACTTTGGGACATGTATGGAACCAGAGTATCAGGAGAAGGTGATTTTTCAGTAAAAGTTAGAACTGCTGATGGGTTTCAAGGTTGCGAAGAGGATGTGATAATCATCTCAACTGTGACTTCATATGGGAGCGGGTCGATTGGTTTTCTTTCTACATCTCAAAGAGCTAATGTTCCCTCACCCGAGCAAGGTAAAATACACAATTTTAGGGGTGTAAATTTGAACACATTAATGGGTCAATTCGGTTTATAGTTGATCTTTAATGGGTCATATTAGTAACAGAAAATTAAGTAACGAAAAACGAAACGGGTCAAATGGGTTAAGAGTAGCTTATTGTGTATTTGGAATGCACACAGCCACTTAAATTGTTTTAGTTAGGGAAATATATTATTACTGACATTGTTTTACAACTTTGAACCACCATACCCAACCTACATGACTTGCCTTTTAGTCACCACTATACGCAAGCATTTGCAAATATTGTGTGGTTAGGATTTTAGATAATTGGTCTAATATTTCAATTTGTTAAGGCATTGCTCGTGGATATTGGGAAATGGAGACACTTTAATGCAAAGCAGTCCAATTTGGAGCCGACTATTGACCAATGCCAAAGATTGATGTTGTTTCCATGTGGCTAACGAGGACAAGACTTTGGATCAAGCGATTAGCAATAGCTTTATTGAGCTTGGACAATTTGATAAGCTACTCGATATAAATTCTTTTCTATACAAAGAGGCTAAGTGGAAGGCAAGACAAGAAACAACAATTTTTTTTATACAATAATGGTTAATAATATTCTTGCATAAAGTCATCAAATACTTATTTCTTTTGTTACAGGTTATATTTAATGATAGTTTCTTGAAGTCAATACGCGATATAAAAAACATTGATTTTGAAAAGGAAGTACATTCTCTATTAATGAGGTTATCGAGTGGGCAACGTGTGCATAGAGTTGATAAGGTTAGCCAAGATTCTGTTTTGGTGAAGCAATCTCAGGTGAACTCTAAAGGGCTAAGTCTGGTTTGGACTATCGACATTCAGAAGGAAAACAAGCAAAGCATGCAAGTTATACATGTTTGGGATATCTTGCAAGGTACTGCGAACCTGCAACAACTGACAAGGTGATATATTAACAAGTTTTATAATAGTTATAGAGACAAAGAATTGAACTACTGCAAAGTAAAGCACTACCATGGGTATTATTTTTCTAGGGCTAATGATATAAAAAAGTATCATATTTTCCACTTTATGCTTTTATCGAATTTTTTTTTCCTTTCGTGTACCCTAAACTCTCTTTTTCGTGCTTTTCTAGGGTGTTTTGACAAAAAATTACCATTTTACCCATAAAAAAAAGTATACCTTATATGTGAAGGGTAAAATCCTAGAAAAGCACAAAAAATAAAGTAGTTAGAGACCCATAAAAGCATAAAGTGGTAAGTATGATGATTTTTGGTGTCATTAGCCCATTTTTCTATGTTCCATTACTGAAGCTATAGTAGTATACTCACAAATATTATTTCTATTTGTTTTTTTTTCTTATTATAGAAGGAATTTAGAGGTTCCAAAGATTTGGTCAAAGGTCGATGATCATGAGAACTTATCAAATCGAATGGCTGCAATGAGTTTGGTAAAGGAAGCTGGGTCTATAGCGTCGTCATCGTCAGGGGTAGTTCAAGCCATCTGGAGGCCTAAAGTGAAGTTTTAAAATAAGGGTTCTTTTATTTTTGCTGAACAAGGTGAACATATATTTCTCCAAAACATATACTGTACTGTAATATATGTAATATCTTTACAGACGTCAATATAAAGGATTTGGACATTCCTTAAACACCTCTATAAGATGTCATTCAGACATATACACTTGTGCAGATTACAAGACAACCATGATAATAATCAAATGTAGGGACACTATGAGGAACCACGTTGCCACATGTTCACCTAAATTCACCCATACAACTAGGATATATACCAATCCACAAAAGGTGTGAATTGGAATCAGTCATTGTCTACCCTACAAGGAATAACTTCGGCAACTCTCCTGGCCTGTAGGCAGGAGCTGAGACTCGAACCCTTGACCTTTTATCCGCAAAATCTCTCCGGTGGCCATGGATTTACCAATACTACAACTACTTTTCCTTTTGTAAGATTACCAAATATACTATAGACACAAGCCACTGACTAGATTCCATTTTCAAATCAGTCTTAAACAAACAACACTGAAATAGCAGGCCTCATCAGAGAGGTTATTTTAAAACTACATACATCTCCATCCTCCTATGCAGAAATAAAAACCTATCACAATGCAAGCTGGCATCATAAAAAAAAATCTCACATAAAGGGTCCAATCACTGCTTAACAGAAATCTCAAACATATTATAGATCAAGGTAGTAAGTAACAGACGGTGATTTCGGATTGGTTTTCGACTTCTGGCCTATCGTGAGGTTTGAGGAAATATATTTAGGGTTTATGATGGTAGTGATATGCAACTGATAGAAGAAAATATAGTTGGTTTGCTTTGAGGGACACCTGATCACCTCCCAAGAACACAAGAATGGGTAATTTTTCTACGTTACCAAAGGTATCACAAATAAATAGTGTTGTACGATACCTACAACAACTCGAAGTTTGATCGCGGAACCGCTAGATCGCGAGTTGTATCGAGCACAAGTAGCGATCACGAGAGATTTAAAAAAACTCCTCTTTAATAATAATTCTAATAAAGCTTACATTGAGGAAGAAGAATGTTATGAACTAGTCAACTAGGATCCCCTGATCCCTATTTATAGAGATGAGAGGTGTGCACTTTATAACTTACACTATGTTCTCAAGATTTAGTTTAGGTAGAAAAGAAATAATTTGGAACGAAACTAAAACTTATTTGTGTTCTTAAGATTTTTTAACAAGAGAAAATAAAAGACGAGAAAGGAAGATTTAAGCCATTTTGGCTACAAAATCTTTTTCCCACTTTTGGGATGATTCTTCTTCTCTTGTTTCTCTTCTCTTATCTAAATTTTACTTATTTTCTTTTCTAACCAATAATAACTCAAGAACATAGCGAGAGGTTAGCCTAAATACTTTATAATAAGTATTTTCCTAATCTATATTACAAAGTACAATTAACTCCTTAATCTATATTTAAGTTTGCTCCTAAATTTCAACAATTTCTACCTTAAGAGTAACACTTAAACATAACTGATACTCAACACGTTGAACAACTCGTAACCTTGATCTAGCTCGAACTTCGATGACCACTATCATCGTGGTTCTTGTACCACTTGTTGTACGATACCGACAACAAACCCGAAGTTCGACCGCGAAACCGCTAGATCGCGAGTTGTATTGAGCAGAAGTAGTGAAGACGAGAGACTACAAAGAACCGACAAGTATATGGACACGGTATACCCTCAAAACCCATTATTAAAAACCTAATAAAGATTACATTGAAGAAGAAAAATTGTTTTAATTAGGATCCTCCCCCCCCCCCCCCCCCCTCATCCCTCTATAGAGATGAGGGGTTGGCACATCCATAAGTCTAATATGAAACTTCCCGAAAACCAACTTAAGGAGATTAGCCTAAATACTTCCTAATACTAGTCTATTCCTAATCTATATTATAAATTATACTTAAGTCCCTAAACTATATTTAAGTTTACTCGATTGTGGACTATTTCTACACTTGGGAACTAAGGGGGTGTTTGGTTTAGCTTATATAATGGGCTTCTAAGCTTATTAGCTTATATAAGCTTATAAGCTCAAACCAAGTGTTTGACTAAGCTTATATAAGTGGGCTTATAAGCTTATACATGGGTGTTTTGATAAGCCATACAAATGTGGCTTTTTTATGAAGGTTTGGGCTTATATAACATATTTACCATGTTACCCTCATGTTAACTTAAGCTTATATAAGCCATGGGCTTATAAGCTTATTAAACATAGGCTTATATAAGCCATAAATGGCTTATATAAGCCCATTATATAAGTTAAAACAAACACCCCATAAATCATGACCCATTCAAAAGCTACTTAAATAAGATTTATACGAATAAAAAATACTTTAGTTAAATCGACACATAAGACACGTGTTATGATCAAACATTCAAACTAGTCTATCCAGGATTCATAAAGAATCAAATAAGACATTTAACTAAACAAGAAATTCAATTAATAGAAAATGAATCTCGAACTTAGTGAATATCGATTTGTTATTAGATAAATGTGTTTGTTACAAGAAGAAGAAGATTACAAATGATCAATAGCTAATTCTAACAATAGCCTAACAATTTATTTATAATAGAAAGTGAAAATACAATTAGGCGGGAAAATCAGTTATGATGTAGGTTAATAGATATTTGAAGTGTTTGACCTTCCAAAAGACTTGTATCAATGTTTCCCTCTTCAAAGGTTGCTTGTCCACAAGTAACTTGAAGTAGACAAATCAAACTGAGAGAACCTCAAAGCTAAGTCCTCATACAACTCTCATGTAGTATCTTCAATAGTACCATTAGTCCAATGTACCAAGACATAAACATGTGTTGCATTACCTCTCTGGCCATCTTCTTGTCTAAATTCAAGTAAGGCTCTACTTAAACTAAACCTTCATTGTTTCAATGGGAAAAAACTCCTTGTATCACTAGTAATTCACCTCTATGTGCCTTCAATTTTGAACCATGAAAAATTAGATGTATTTGTGCATTCTCGGGAAGCCCTAGTTTGTATGCTAAGTTTCCATGTTATGTATTTAGTCCGTATTAGCTAAAGTCGGAGTCTATGGGTCTAAGGGTGTGTTTGTTAAGCTTATTAGTTTGGCTTAAGCTTATATTATATAAGCCATTTATGGCTTATATATAATAAGCTTATAAGTCCATGTTTAGTGTTTGGTTTACCTTATTAAAATTAATAAAGTAAAATGACAAAAAGTACATGAATATTGAATGACGTGGTTATTAAATGTGGGCATAAATGTATTTTTATATATTATTGTTATATAAGCCCATCCTTTGTTATAAAAGGTACAAATTTTGGGCTTACCAAAACCCCCATATATAAGCTTACAAACCTACTTATATAAGTTTAACCAAATACCTAGTTTTGGCTTATAAGCTAATAAGCTTATGAGCCCAATATATAAGCTAATAAGCTAATAAGCTTATAAGCCCAATATATAAGTTAAAACAAACACCCCCTAAGTATCGAGTTTCCTATTATTAGCCATGAATAAGGATCGGTTGGTTTTTTAGTTTATGGAAATCAACAAAGCAGTTGGTGTCATTTCGAGGTTTCGTTTGGAGGGAATCACAAAATGACATCAAAAGGTATTATACTTTAATAATGTGGGTTTGCCATTTTATAGATCTGGTGGTCTAGTAGGGTGGTATATGGTGGTGGCAGTCATTGTTAAGTTTAGAGAGAGGGTTGAAGGTTAGAGAGAGAAGGAAAATGTATTAAATGAAGAAAGAAAAACACAATCAACAATCCCTCCTTGGAAGCCTTGGAGGGTATTTATAGTCACTACGCATACATACTATGCATCGTTTCCTAGCCTAGTCCTTGCGTGAGTGACTATGATAACTAATGGGAATTCTTAAATGTCGTCACATAAAGTGAATTTCCAACAATCTTCCTCCATGGGACGACGTGTAGAATTCCTTACAATATTTTTCCTAACAAGTACATAATGATTAAGAACAAAAGCTTCCATGAAGCGTCCAATGCTGATGAAGTCTTCTGAGGCCTTTGACTTCAATTCTTCACTTCAAAACGACTCATATACTTATGGTTAAGGAGAAGCTTCTGAATTAACTTTCCCCTAATTCATGCCACATAAACTTGATGTAGAAGCTTTTACTATCTTCACCCTAAACCGATAATCCTCGTAAGCAGTTTCAAAGCTTTCAATAAAGCTTAGAATGATTAAGCGCACAACGGAATTTAACAAGCAAACCCCATCATATGATATGATAATGTTGCTATGAGTGATTGAAAGTTTGGGGCACACCAAGTAGATCAACAACGTCTCTCTCGCGCTTGAATAATTCTTCTGAATTTTTTTCCCCCTGAAAGTTCAAGTTATGCATACTAGAAAGAATCAAGACATTTCTTCCACCACGTAGTTGAAGAAAATAAACCAATCCCATGTATGAAGCTCAAATACTGAAGTAGACACTTTATCCCATTCATGAAGTTGACATCGTAACACCAGAGTCAATTAAGTCCCGGAAATGCACATATCTTCTTCTGGAGATGCACCAGAGTCAATTAAGTCCCAGAAATGTATATCTCTCCATATAGGATAATGATGATGAATAATTGCAACATCAAAACAATTTAACATCGAACAGTAGTGTACCGTTTAGAGACTGATAATGCCACGAGTTAAAACACTAATTTTCTCTATGGTTATGACAATTGTCTTCCCAGAATGTCTTCAAATCAAAAGAAGGTATGAAGTTCATCACGTGTACTCGTTGTGCATTCAATATGTCTTCTTCTTCTTCCCCTTGATGGTTTCGAAACCTCGAAACCAGCAATAAATCGTACGCACATGTACCTGAAAGTCTCGTGAGAATAAAAAATAAGCTGAATTATATTTTGCGAGAATCAGTTGCTGATCGAATTCTCTACTCATAAACTCTCTATGGCTATCTTTACCAACCCCCTTGTAGGCAATTTGAAGTGACCATTGATGGAATGAACTAGATATACCAAACGTGAAACTGAATAAGAATTCCTTGATCTTGTGACGTAAGCTTGCACTATTGTTGATTGAAGAACGGTGGAGTAATCTCTAAGTACCCAATACATTACTAAAGAAGTATATAATCACAACACCTCTTGAAATTATCCACATCGACTATGCGCGTGACACAGAGTACAATAATGTAGCTCATTAAAGTGATAGTTATCCGGGTCATCAACCAACCACCCCGAACCCGGAAACTAGATTAACAAGTCTTCATTCTAAGATTAAGCACGAACAAGTTATCTTTCAAAGATAAAATAAGTGCACTCCTTCGAAAAATCCGTCTTCGAATATAAATAAGAATAACCGATCAAAATATCCGTAGCCACTAAAAATATAGCCATTTTCTTGGTCTCGTCAAATAGTTCTTGTCACATTGTCACGACACTATGTCACCTTGTCACGTCCCGATTATAAACAAAGTATATCTTAATAAACAAATTTTATTCAAAATGAATAATTTTGAGATAAAAATTCGTGTATAGAGCATATTGTTGGAATTACGTTTTACGTATTAGAAAGGATCGGTCACTCAAACAATAGTCTAAGTAATAGCTCGTAGTTTAGTTTGTTGATCCCTTTGGTTGGATCTATATTCTGTTAAGAATTAGTATAATAGTTTGTAATCAAACTAAAACACTTTGAGCACTCTTACTAATACTAAATAAGTTATGTGGAATCTAACTTATAAAGCACAAAAGAACAGAATTACTTTTAACTATTCGATTCTCTTATTAATCGACTTGTGTGAGGTACATGAAAGACATTGTACCTATGTTCCTTTTATAGAGTAAGGAACCCTAGAAACCTTAGAATATTCTATAAAGATAATTATATCACAGACGATATATTATCAATATTCTAACTATTTAGGTATATCACATAAGATATACTCTAACTATAACTATGACATATCTTATACAAAGATATATTCGTCCTAATGATCATAGCAGTACTTACTTTATAAGTAGCAGTACTTACTATGTACCGCGTTAACACTAACGGTACTTACATAACACTAACAATACTTGGAATATACTAACGATACTTGACACTTAACAAATAATTCCCAACAATCCTCCCCTAAACAAGAAATGATAACTTGTTGTCTTCTTGTTTCTCTTGTACTGGATGTATTAAAAATACATGTCTTCAGTCTTTCCTTCATCCTTGGATTGAACTTGGTAATTTGTATTTGTATCCAACTGAATGTAGCCAAACACTTCAAATGTAGATCTTCTTCTGATAAGACAATCTTCAAACATTATGAGCATCATCTTTGTCTTCAAACTATGATCTTCTTGTGTCTTCTAAACATTCATTCATCTTTGCAGCATCAGTATTTGTCTTCATGAGTTTAGTCCTTGAACTCTTAATCATAAATCTTCTTCTTGATTTGATGATAACAAAACCTTCTAAGTATTATATCTTTTAATACTTCTTTGTCTGCAATCTTCATACCTGAAATAAAACAGTTAACAACAAACACCAATCTGTATTGGCTTCATGATTTTTAGCAATCACCAGCTAACAATGAATTTGATACATTCTTTACCAGTTAGCCGTACACTCTGGAATAGCCAATACTTTAATAAGTGTGAAAACACTAATCCTTTTACTACTTATTTCCAATAATAACTAGACCAAAACGTGTATTTTATGTCGTAAAAGTCGAAATTATGCGTAGTTTGTGTTTTTATTATGTTTTAGGACCAAAAGATGAAAAAGGAAGAAAACACGGGCTTTCACGGGGTTTTATCGAAGAAAACGAGAAAAGACGAAGTCAAAAGATCAAGAGTGCCAAAAGAACGGAAGTCCAAGGCCTATTCTGGAGATTTATCGAAGAAAAAGTCTAAAGACGGAAGTTTAATGAAGTCGAAGAACTCAAGTCTAGATAAGTGAAGAATTTATAAGACGAGTTTAATTAATCCCGAGACGACGTCGAGAAAAGTCGAAGAACTTAAAAGACGAAGAGCCGAGAAGAAAGAAAGAGGAGGCAACACACGCACCTCCCCATTTCCCTATAAATACCCTCCTAAACACATTAGGAGGGTGGTTAGCTAGTTTTATTTTTCATTTTTTCCTTTCTAGTTTTTAGAGAGAGAAAGTTTTAAGCTTTCTCTCACTAAGTTTCTTCTTTTCTTTATTTTTATCTTTCAAGTTTAAGCTTTTAATCATCCTTGTATTTGGATTTCATTAATCACAAGTTCAAGTTAAGCTTTTTGTTCTTAAATCTCTTTCTACATTTCTTGATTTTGGTTTACTTTGATCCGAAATATTAAAGACTTGTGTTTGATGTTGATGGTTTTCGTGATTAAAAAGTTAATCTTTTTATTCCTACATAAGCTTTCATACGGTTTAAGTTTTAAGCTTTAGTGCTTATTGGCTTATTTCGTTGCTATAGCTTATTTAGTCTTATTTAGTCTTTTGAAAGTTTGATTCATCAAGCTTGCTTAATCCGTGTTTTGAAAAGCTTTAAAGTTGTGCTTGTTTTTATTTTGTCAAGACTTAAATTAGTGCTTATTCGTCTTGCTTATTTTGGCTTATTCATTTCTTCTTATTTGCTCTTTGATTTCCATCTTATTATGCTTAATGATTTTACCAGCTACGATCAAGTGAGTGTGATCCCATAAACCCCTAGGGTTTCTACTTGCGATCCATCACTTCGATCACCCAGTACAATCGCGTGTTGCGATCACACTCCTTTATCCACACCACGATCACTTGTTGCGATCGTGGGTGCGATCTGTGGCTACCGATTGCCTTGGGTGCGATCGTGTGTTTCCATCACATTGAGTGCGATCTCTTATCTCCATCGCATTGAGTGCGATCCCATGTACTTTGATCTAGGCTGCGATCGAGTTCTATGGTCGTAGGCTTGGACCTGAGTACGATCCATTTTGCGATCAGAGTACGATCGCATTGCGATCTAACTCTGGTTTTTGTTTTAATTTCCTTAGTTTTCAAATTTAACTTTTCCCACCTTTTTACTTAGTTTATTTTAAAAAAGTTTTCAAGTTTTTAATCATTTACCTTGTTTTAGTTTAATTTGTAAAGTTTTTATTTTACTCAACGACATTTTAGTTTAAAAATATTTAATCAACCAACCATTTTATTTTCCACCAAGAACAATTGAGTCGCACTTTCTACCAATAATCAATTCGAAAAGACTTGGAACAACGAACAATCTTTTTATTACGAGGAAAAAACCTGGTATTAAATGGCGCCGCTGCCGGCTCTTTTCGTTAAGATTAACGGTTTTAAGTGAGAGACGCGTTGGATTTTGGGATCCGTTCACTTTTGAACGTTATTTTTCTTGCTTATAAATTTTCAAAAATCCATAAAAATTAAAAATTTTCAAAAATCCAAAAAAATAGAAAAACATATAAAATCCAAAAATATTTCTTTTCTATCTTTATTTTCTTTTGTAGGTGTGTATGCGTACTCGTGCTCGTAAGAAGAAAGTAGCTCAAGCTGAAGTCATTACTCCACCTATTGTCACCATGGACAATCAACAAATGATCGAGCTTTTGCAATCACACGTGGAGGGCACCACCGATGCTATTGTCATACCTGAGATTGGAGCCAACAATTTTGAGCTCAAATCCGGCTTCATTCAAATGGTCTCTGCTCAACCTTTCTTGAGGCGTTCACTTGATGATCCTCATGACCATATAAAAAGGTTTCTTCAACTCACCAATACGGTTAAGTACAATGGGGTTTCACAAGAAGTGATTCGCTTGCAACTTTTTCCTTTCTCCTTAGAGGGACAAGCCCGGAATTGGATTGATAAGGAACCGCCACAAAGTATTCTTACGTGGACGGATTTAGAGACCAAACTCATCAATTACTTTTTCCCACCCTCACGTACTACCACTTTGCGGAATGAAATCATTACCTTTGAACAAAAGTACGGTGAGACATTTAGTGAATCTTGGGACCGTTTTAAGGAACTTTTAAGAAAGTGTCCACAACATGGTTTCACAAAAGTACATCAAATTAATACTTTTTACAATGGGTTAAGCATGAATGACCAAGATTCACTAAATAGTGCCTTGGGGGGGGGTAACATTTTGGTTAAGTCTTCTAATGCTGCATGGGACATTGTTGAGAATAAGTCTAGAGTGCAAACCAAGAGTGTTTGGACTAATGTGGCTAGTGCTAGCACTAATGAGAGCGACAAGAGAATTGATAAGCTTACTTCGCTTGTTGAATCACTTGCTCTCCAAACCGCCAACAATGCCAAACAAATCACTGCACAAGCTAATGCTTTAAGTCAATCATGTGAAATATGCGGGGGATCTCACTCATACACCGATTGTCCTTCGACTCATGGCAATCCGGAAAATGTGTATGCCGCCAACGGTACCTATTCTACGGGAGGCTATCAAGCACGTCCTCAAGGTGACCACAATTTGCTCAGCTATCGCTCAAACAACTTTCTTTCACCACCCGGTTTCCCCCCACAAAACCCAAACAACCTCAATCGCAACAATCAAAACCAACCTCGTGCTCCAAATCAATATCAAACCCAAAGAAACCCATATCCACCTCAAAGAAACAACCAAGTTTACCAACAACCCGCTTATCAACCACCTGCCTACCATGCTCCTCCTCCCAACCAACCCACCGTATTTAATCACGAGGTTGAAACTTACATGAGGACTAATGATGCGATAGTGCAGAATCTTCAGCGGGAAATGGCCAACATGAAAGCAGATATGGTGAAACAAGGGAATGATCTTCGAGCCGATATGCGAAACACTTTGGCAAGTCAAACGAATGACTTAAGGAACATGATGGCTAGTTTCTTCCCAAGTAATCAAGCCTCTGGTCCGGGTTCTCTTCCGAGTAACACCGTTGCTAATCCCAGAGGGGAGATGAAAGCAATCACCACTCGCAGTGGAAAAGGTTTAAAGGAACCCGAGCTTCCTACACCTACACCGGTGATTGTGACAAAGGAAAACGAGTCTCCTTCTCCAATTCCTCCACCTTCTATTTCTCCAACACCTCCAACTTCTACTTCTCCAATTCCACCACCTTTTACTTCCACCCTCCACCACCCGAGGATGTGAGTGATAATTCCATACTAAAGCCTTCATCTCAACCCAATATACCTTATCCTTCGAGGTTGAGGAAAGAGAAATTGAAGAACAAGGATCATATTCAGGTTTCTAACTTTCTTTAAATGTTTAAACAACTGAATTTCAATATCTCCTTTGCTGAGGCTCTTGCTCACATGCCTAAATATGCTAAAATGTTTAAAGATCTTCTCAGTGACAAGGAGAAACTTCTTGATATCGCTCAGACCCAACTTAATGAGAATTGCTCTGTAGTGCTCTTAAGGAAATTGTCCACCAAACTTGGTGATCCGGGTCGTTTTCTCATTCCTTGTAACTTCCCTGGGGTCGAGAATTGTATGGCCCTAGCCGATCTAGGTGCTAATATAAACTTTAAGCCATTAAGTGTTTGGAAACAATTATCTCTGTGGAAACCTTGGTTTCCTCGAATCTTTTAGCTACTAGGCATAGCCATTGTTCATATGATCATACAATCAAAGCGGAAAAGAACAATAACTATGTAACAAGGTGTTTGGGCACAAAGAACATGTATTAAAACAAAAGGATTGCTAATTATATTAATAATCAACAATCACTAGACGTGTATGCATTGAATCCCACGTCTAGTCGACACACGCTTTAGGTTTACATTGTATATGAAAGTTATGAATAAACCTAATACCCTTGGTTCCTTTTATAGTGTAAGGAATAGGGTTTACAAGAGATAAGAATGAATAGACATGTAAATCTTCTATTCAAATAAACATATACAGAATATATTCTGCATACTTATCTAAATAGAAGCTTCCAACAACTTTGTCTACGTTTCTGTCAATGCTTGGATTGCATGTGACAATGCTTGTCAATGTTGACTTCTGTCAACGCTTGATTTGCTCTTGACAATGCTTGATTTGCTCTTGTCAACGCCTGAACAAATGTCTTCATGTTTTCTTCGTTTTTGAGTTTCAGCCACATCAACTTTTTGACCCAACAATATTCCCCTAGTTGATGTCGGCAAAACTCTTTGTGTATCTCTTGTAAGTTGTACATCATCTTCAAATTGCTTCCCCTCAATTGTAGCATGTATGTCTTCCCCTTTTTGTCACATCAATAGGGAAGTAAACACTGTATGCAATCTTGAAGATTCTCCAAATGTAGCTCTATATAATGATCTTGAAGAAAAATAAATAAAGTAATCTTGATGTAGAAGTATAGTAACCCAACCTTGTGTTCCATGTCTTGTACTATCCATGTGATAAAGAACTTATACCCATTGCAAATTATAAGTAGACCTCGATCCCTTGTCAATATTCTCATCCTTTGTGAGACACTAAGCACGATAATGTAACTCCTTCAAGTGTTATGACAAGTCTTCGTCACCAACCATTCAAAGCACAAACAAGTTACCTTTAAAGTCCATGACTGGAAGTACACGACTTTAAGATATGATAGAACACAAACTCGCGAAAATTTTCTTCAAACATCAAACTTACCATAAGAATTCTCCCCCTTAAGCCAACACCTCTTTCATGATGAATTTTAATGAAATAACATCTTCATACCATATGTAAAAGCCTTTATGGATAGCTCTTTCACAAGGCTACCCTGATTACATAATCTAATATCGATCAAATTCTCCATGAATAGTTGCTAACTCGCTTTAAAATCATTAATCCCTTTAAAAATATCTGATCCATAAATATCAACTTGATATTCCATATAAAAACGGAGATTCCATGTACCTTGGCGTGTAAATACCTCCTTTTTGTGTGCTAAAAACGTACCGATTTTCTCAAACAGCAGCTATTCTTTTGTTATCCGAGAACCCTAACTGTCCAACATCTCTGTCATGTGTATTGTCCAATATCAGACAAAACGTATCCACGCTTGAACAACCATTTCTCGGACAACTCATGTCAACGCTTTCTATCAGCGTTTGACTTATTCTTGTCAGCGTCTCGATCACAAACGTCAGTGCCTATGACCATCACATCTTTAGGCCCATCTTCTTATGAACTTTGCTCACGCCATATTAGCCCATAATAATATTACGTCCAAAGTTATTTAGGAGAGTATTGAATAAATCCATGCAAACCCAAGACGTATTCTAGTGCCAATCTTCACACCAATATTTACGTAACATACTTGACTATTTTCAATGCACAATCATATCCAAGAATAGAGAGAATCAAATAAAATAAAAGTAACAGATGTGCAATAGTTATCACTTTCATGAAGATCCTCCTATTCTTCTTTTGCATCATTGTACAGCGAAAAAAATAGTACTACATACCCATCAAACATTCAAACAACAGTACCTTCATTGTTTCTAGGTGCTCGATCCACACGTCTTAGTTACTGCTTGTAACTTTCTCTTTAATCGAAAGCCTAACTTCCAGTGCATCATAGTCATTGTTGATGCCTCAAATGACCACAGAAACAACATCCATGCAAATCACAGCCACATAACCATTCTTGGCAAATCTTGTTCAGTATCTAGGGTTTATAAAAACCATTCTTGCTGCACTTCCATATAACACGACATGTTATATTAAGAATCGAAACATGCTGCTAGGGTTCATCATCGATCCATGATAGACCGATTCCCCAAAGCTAACAGCACATTGTCTTTAATCAGCAATGATGAACAATGGATCTAATGAGTTGTGAATAATAGTTTATTTTATTTGGGGTGCACGGGATACCTAGTCTTTGGGTTAAGTTTTGAGATTGCCTAGAAGGTTGTTTGTAGATGGTTTGAGTCACATAGATGTGGGGGTTAATAATAAATGGATAAAAAAAGATATGTATTCTTTTGGAAAATGTCGATCTTTTGCACGGTTTAAATAATATGTCGCGGGGCGTAATATGTTTTGGTTGCCATTGGGTGTTTCTTGGATTATTTTTCGTTGTCATGGGTCATTTTGAAATGATACACGTTTTGGGTTTGAGCTTTCTTTTGAGACTCGTGGTTCTTGACTTGTTTTAACTGGTGCACGTGAAATGTCGTTTGTTATCCGTGGGTTGATTCGTTGATCGTATATGATGGATTCAGGATGTAGTTTTGGTTTTGTATTGTTCGGGAGCGTTGAGGTAGTCATATGAAGACTTGGTAGCGCCTACACGCGTAAGTAGGTGACTATGAGAGAACGGTCAGAATACCCTAGTGGGGAGGAAAGAGGTTCGTAGATGAACTAATGTGGGTATGAGGTCTATTAGGAGTGCAAAGGGAGATGAATAGAGATTTGTGAAAGGTATAGAAATTGGCACAAGTAACGTGCCATAGTGAGTGTTGAAAGGGGATATTGTTCGTAAGGAATGTTTGTTTTCTAAAAACTTCCTGAAATTTAGTAGGTTTGCCTATTATTTTGAGGTAGAACCATAAATAGAGCAAGTAGGAGAAGTGAGAGGAGTTGCAGTTAGTGTCTTTCCAAGGCAAATCGTTGATGGAGTGATTTAAAAACAAGAGCTGTTAGAAATTGCAACGGATGCAAGGTAAAAGTTGAGTTGCTTAGTAGTAGATTGGATGTGGAAAGCGGTTGAGTGGTCTGATGAGAGGAAGCATTGGTCTTTTAAAATGCGTGTAGAATTTTGCAAGTAGAAAGAGGTAAGAACTTATTCGTATTGTCGCTGGGAGAGGGTGCAAGGAGGACATAGTTGAATCTGCTAAGGATGTTGTATGAGCGCTTTAGGATTACGGTTATGCATTTGGCTTCGCCAAAGCACTAGCGGTTTTCATGGTGTCAATGAACCAAATGTGCATGAACGTGTATAAACGAGTTGTCATCGGGAGCATCGACGACATCTTGACCTACTCAAATCTGAGAAGGAGAGTGAGGCGAATTATGTGTTGGTTTTGGAGTGGAGTTATACGTGAGATTTTCAAGTGTGAGTTTTAGTATTAAATTTACTATGGTGAGTAGTTAGAGATGATGGCATATCATGGAACCAGCAAGGGGCGAAGTGAAGAAGGATGAGGAAGCATTTTGGAGGCTGGAGAGGTGGATTGGATAATGAGCCGATCTTGGCATTATCGGAAGGACTGGATGAATTCGCGAAGCATTACGATACGTGGAGCAAGGATTTGGATGTGTACGAGAACGACTAGAAAGGCGATTGCTTATACGTTGCAGGAACTGAAGATTTGGAAGAACTGGATAGACTTAGTTAGTGGAGCTGGACTTTATATCTGCCTAGAATGCTAGAGGCATTTGGTGTACGAGACGTGGAGAATGATCTGTACGGATCATGAACGTCTCCAACACATATTCAATCATCTTGATTGAACTTTTGGCAAAGGTGGTGGGTGGAGTTAATTGATGAAAGAAAATTGCAAGGCCAAGTACCATTTGGGAAAGGCAAGCATGGTCGATGAGACATGGAATAAGAAGGATGAGGCGAAACTAAGACGAACTTGAACTATAGGGATGACGTATTAGGGCGTTTTGGATAAAGGATATAGGTTGTACGAGTTGAGTTGTCTAAAGCAGAGAACACGTCAACATGTATGTTGCGTGGATTGGACAATCATATGGAGAAAAGGGACGTAGACTATACTTCCTACATAGTTAGGAGTAGCTTAGAAAGGGCGATGTAAGGACGAAGTTAGTGGAAGGGATACATAACGCGGTGGAGGAATAAGTATGACGAGAGTTGGGTGATAGTCGATAGACATACTAATTCATCTCATATTTCAAGAGGAATGAGAAGTCACGTAGTTTAGAAGTTGGAAGGATTGCGTACGGATGTGATGGAATAGAGGGTTCTGCGTAAAAGTTAGCCTAATATGTATGGAATGTCTTATGAAGGATTATGGCAAGGGAAGAAACGATGGGAAGCATCACATCGTGATGTATGGTAGGAGCCGAGGAAGGAGAAGGAAGTGTGTATAGAAGCGAAGCATGAATGAAATAGGTCGAGATAGGAACCGAAGGTAAAACTTTGGTAGAGCCTGATGAGTAGAATAAAGCACAAAGCAGGCTAATACTGTCGTAGTGTGGAAAAGGAAATGGCACTAACCTATACTGATTGTTTGGGAGGCTTAATGTCGATAATCGAAGGGATGAGGAGTTATAGGTGTGATGTGCCATAGGGATGAAGGGCTTGGTCTAACTGAGACAAGATGAAGAAAGGTGAGAAAGAAGTGTATAGGTGCTACTAATGAGCTATCCAAATTTAATGGAAGTAGTTATAGCATGGGTTTGGATGGCAGTTGATAGACTAACTGAGATAACCGTCCTTATGATGATGTGTATAGATCATAAGTTGATTTGGATTGGAAGAACTAATGGATTGTGAAAGACCGTCATAGGTCACTTTGTAAGGAAATTGAAATTTGTAAGTAGTTTGGGGTATGGACTAAAGGGGGTTGATGAAACATGATTGGATATGAGTATATCCAGCTGACTGGAAAAGGATAGGCAAGGGAGATATTTATACAACCTTAGGAGTTACACTAAGGGCATGAGTGATTGATTTAGAGGGAGTTAGGAAACTCTTTAGCGATGGCTGAGTTTTCATAATGATAAGTTATCATACTAGAAGTCGATAAATGCCATTTGAGGCACTATATGAAAGGATAGGGTGAGTTGTCCCCATTGTGGACTAGAATTGGTAAGAGAGGCTACTAATGTGGTAATGATGTTTGTGGAAAGGATGAGAGCAACAAGGGATGCTATGTAGAAAGGAGGAAACCACTAGAGTTAGTGGCAAAGTTATGTAGGGAGTTTCACCCATAGTAATGGGTGGTACGTTTTGGTAAAATGGAAGAGTTGATGTAGAGTTTTGTAGTTCCATTTATGATCTTTGGAATGATCGGACCATTAGCTTATGAGCATAGAATTACCTGGGGGAAATTGAGTGGTATACATGATATATTTCATGTATTAAGATTGGTAAATGTTGTTTGAGAATGCATATTTGCATGTTCGGTTATTCAGGATTTGTGCTAATAAGAGTCTTTGTTTTATCAAAGAGTCATTTGTGATATTTGTTGATTGTGAAGTAAAGAGTTTGGCAACAAATTTAAATATTGTTGGTTAGAATATGTGGTAATTTGAGACTTGAACTAAAGTTCACGTGGAAATGAGAGGAGTTCGTTTAGAACAAGTATCCTCATGTGATTTGTTGTTTATGTGTTTGATCCTAAGGAGTAAATCTCAGGACGAGATTTCTATTAGGAGGGAGTGATGTGACAACCCTGGTTTTGAGGTTCGTCACTTAGTTTTATTTTGTGCTAGTTACGTGTCTTTACGTGTTTATGTGCTTATTGGTGGGTATAGTTTGTGGTTTGGATATCGTTTCTGGTACGGGTTACCTTGTGAGTGAAACGATGTGTGATGATTTCATGTTCATGAGTTCACATGGTAGTGACTATGAAGTGAGATGGTGTTATTTAGTGGTTTTACGTATACGTATATGTATTATAGAAAATCGTATTTTTACGATTTACGGTTTAGCATTTAGAGGTCTCGGATGAGGTAATTAGTCATATGGATATTTTTCGGGATGGTTTTTAGTCATTTAGGACTTAGTTATAATGTTTATTTCAAAATTTGAGATTTTTTTTATAAAAGTGTATATTTTACGACTTTTACGGTAAAACGCGTAAATTTGACTAGTTTTACGGTTTTGAGGTTTTGGAGGCTTTAGGAGCTGAAATAAATTAAGGTAAATGAAGGTAATATTAATAACATAATATTAAATAATATAAATAAAAAAAACGATTTTGAGGGGGGTTAGGTCGGTTTTGGCCGATTAAAGAAAAGAAAAAAAGGAAAAAAAGAGAAAAAGGAAAGTTGTATTGGGCTTGGACTGGTGCAGTGTATTAAAAAAATATTGGTAAAAAAACATACGATTTATCATAAAAAAGAAACGCAGCCATGGTGGAAAGAAAAAGAGAAGAAGAAAAATTAGGGTTTTCAAAATCTTGATTTTTGATCAATTAAAGGTACAATCTTGTTTAATGTTTGTTCTTATTTAATTAAACATGTATACATCAACATATGGTGGATTTAGGTTAGGGTTTATATTAAAGTCTGTATTCTAATGATATATTAATGATTACATAAATTAGGGCTTGTAATTAGTGGGATTAGGGTTAATTAATTAAGTTAATTTGATTAAACCCATTTTTAAAAACTGGGTAGTATTTTTGGGTCATTGTTTTGATCATGTAAGGAGTTCTACAAACTCTTATTTTAAGATCCAGGTATCCCTGAAAAGGTAATTGAAGTGGCTTTCCAATGCAAGAAACTAGAACTAAATTGGAGGTCTGGAAGTGGGTCAAAAACAGGTTACAACAGTCGGAGGTCAAAATAGTTTTGTAATCAGCCTGTTTTCTTTTTAAGTTTTGGGTTGTTTGGGGTACTTAGGGTTGCATTGGGATCTTTTCACGAACATGAGAGATGGTTTATATATTGTAGTAAGTATCTGCACTTGGGCTAAGGTTGTGGTTTAGGGTAAGACCCCTTAATTGTAACAAACTTTTCGTATGTTTAAAATCAGGAAATCTAGAATGACAAAAGTATATATATATATATATCGGGGCCTTAAAAGTAGCTTTAAGGTTAGGGCAAGTGGGAGGTGTTAGCTAACATATTTAAGGGTATGAATATTCCTTTTACAGAAACCATGGGTATGTTTAAGTGGACGTTTGACTTAAAGTTTGGAGACCTAAAATTGGGAATGTTTTGTGTAAAATATGAACGGGATAGTTATTAAACTTAACCAAGTTAAGGACTTGTTAGAGAAGGGTAATGGGGTGTTTAGAGCTTATCAACGAGGTATTTATATGGGAGTAGGGTAGATGTCCATCATAGGTTGATGAGCCATCTTAGTGGTTGGTTTATGTATTGATTGCGTGTTTTTGGTTTGTTAGCTTGTTGCTAGTGCGAGGACTTTTGGAGAAGCAATCAGGTGAGTTTCATAGTCCCATGTTTATTATTGATTTTGACTTCCAGATGGGATGGAAGAGACACTGTGTTAAGTTATTTTCTAAAGTGATGTTGTGAATGTTTTTGTGATTTGAGATGGACTTGTGTGTACATTATGTGATTAACTGCTATGTGGTTCTTGTTTGTGTATGATTTGGATTGGGATAGGTACATAGCGTGATCGTCTATGAGACCAATGGTTAATGACAAGGTAGTGGCCTTGGGATAGGTACATAGCGTGATCGTCTATGGGACCAATGGTGAATGACAAGGTAGTGGCCTTGGGATAGGTACATAGCGTGATCGTCTATGGGACCAATGGTTAATGACAAGGTAGTGGCCTTGGGATAGGTACATAGTGTGATCATCTATGGTACCATGGTGTTTGGTAAGGCTGGGAGCCTTGGATTTGGTTTGAAATGTTTGATCTTGAATTGTTAGTTGTTAATGCATACTTGTAACACATTGTCTATATGTTATTGTGTTGATGGTTTTTATTCACATCTTATAACTATTTGGCGTTGGAGTCTAAACCTATGATCTCACCAACATTATGTTGACGTGTTTTAGTGTCTATTTCAGGTGATATTATGGTTAAGCTTGAGAACATAAGTGGCTAGGATTTGGAGAGTGTAGGATATGCATTTAGAAGGAGATCCCCATTCCTTCTTAGCTTTGTTTGTTCATTTATCTAGTGATACTGTTGGCACCTATATGTTTGTTTGTTTGTGTTATTTGTTTGTCTTGGGTAAGAGGTAGGACTGTTACCTACTTACCTAGACTCCTGCATTGTTGAGATATTGTCATGACATTTGTGTCACCATTTTATGACATTTCTTATATCATTTAGTTATCTCTATAGACACGCTATTGTTGTGATGATATCCATACGTCGTGCCCCATATTCCGCCATGGTGGGGTGTGACATCTGGTGCTTGTGCTTGTGGTGAACCACTAGCAGCAATAGAAGCAGCAGGTGTGTGGATCATCTCATCAGTGTTTGGTGGAATACCAACATTGTGAGAAGAAGATTGCGAATCTTCTAGAGAGTGGGAGCTCTGGTGAGAAGTAGTTTGCTGAGAAGCACTAGCATTGCTAGATTCCTCACCTTCTTGATTGGCAGGTTGGCCTAACATATGAGCAAACAATGGTGTTACTGTTCCTTAAAAGGCATTTCCTTGTTTGTTCAAGAAAGAGAAAGTTCTCTTTGTGAATGAAGGAACATCCCATGTATCAGTTAATGCTGGTAGGTTAGGTATTTGGTCACTAACTAAAGCCTGAATGAATCTAGGATACATTAAAAACTTCTCAGTCCCTTCCAAATTCCTAGTCATGCCTTCAAAAATTATTTTTGAAAAATTAAAAACCCTGTTATTTGCTAGACAAATACCTGCAGATACCAATGCAGCAGGTATTTGATCAAAAGATGTAGTTTTTGAACTTAAACAGTGAATAATAACATGAAAAAGCAATTTCCATTGAGGTGAAAATAATGCTTTAAAGAAAGTAAGACTTTCCTTACCACCCCCATCGCCCATGGCTGCAAGGCCATTATGAATCTCTGTATTATTAAGCATACTAAGTCCATTTTCATCATTGAGTCTCAAACTTGCTCGTAGCAGTACTTCAGTGACATATATATTCCTATGATTAACCCTATCCTTAATGCAAGGTTGATCAAAACGAGTACCTAAAACAGCAGTATCCCAAAATTGTTCAACAATGGGTATAGAGACAACTGGACTTACAGTGAGTGCGAAGCAAATATGACTTCGAGAAAGGAAACCAAGCATCTCATGGAAACCAAGAGAGTCATCATTCGTAGCAAGATTCGCAACCAAATTATGCTTAGAGATTACTTGTAAAGGAGCCATTAGTATTTTTGATGATCGAAAGATTAGAGAGAAGGTTATAGAATCAAGAGAGAAAAATAAAAGATTAGGTGAATCAATTGTGTAATTGGGGTAAGTATTTAAGTAAATAACAAACCCAAGCGCGAAGAAACCGCCAAATATACAAAAGAGACCCTTAACAGTATAACGGACATGTAGCGGTACATGGAACATAAGCGGTACTTGGTTTTGTGCTAGCGGTACTTGGAGTGACAACGGTACCTCACAATTTTGACCAGTTCATGCTTTCCACTAGACATGTAACCTCTTTTATCTTTGTCTTTAAACCTGCAATAACATCAAAAACACAAAACATAGACTATATAATAAAAATTATAAAAAATTTGTACAACCATTACCTCCCCTCAACATGTGCAGCATTTTATTGGTTGAGCATACCAATGTGTGTCACCAGGAATTCGAATCTCTTTGCATCAAATGCCTTGGTCAACAAATCAGCTACATTGTTGTCTGTATGAATCTTCAAGACTTGAATAAGCTTTTTGTCATAAGCATCTCTTATAAAGTGATGTCTTATTTCAATATGCTTAGTCTTGGAGTGAAAAACTGTATTCTTGACAATGCAGATAGTACTTTCATTATCAATGTAAATCTTGGTGTTCATCAATTGAACCCATAGTCCAACAATTTATTTTGAATCCAAAGTACTTGTCTACAGCAATGAGCAGCAGCTACATATTCAGCTTCAGTTGTAGAAGTAGCAACAATGGTTTGCTTCTTACACTACCATGATATGAGTCTTCTGCCTAGGAATTGACAACCTCCTGTTGTGGATTTCCTATCATGATTTGCTCCAGCATAATCACTATCTTAGTAAGCTTCCAATTCAAAGGTGGAATCTCTAGGATACCATAATCCTAAATTAGGTTGACTTTTAAGATATTTAAAAATCTTCTTCACAGCATATAGATGTGACACCTTTGGATGAACTTGGAATCTTGAACAGGCACACACAGCAAACATTATATCTGGTCTTGAAGCAGTAAGATACATCAATGAACCAATCATTGACCTATAGATATGTATATCAACATCTTCTCCATATTCATCTTTTGATAAAGATTTCTTGGCTTTAAAAGGTGTGCTTGTACTCCTTGTATCCATACATGAAAATTTCTTTAAGATTTCAGCAACATATTTATCTTGGCTGATAAATATTCCATCTTTCCTTTGTTTGACTTGTAGTCCCAAAAAGAAAGTTAGTTCTCCCATAGAACTCATTTGAAATATTCCTTTCATCAAAGCTTCAAACTCTTCACACCATGTCTTCTTGGTAGAACCAAAAATGATGTCATCAACATAGACTTGAACTAGAATAATGTCTTTGGCATTTTTCTTGATGAACAGAGTTTTGTCAATGGTTCCTCTCCTATATCCATGTTCTAGCAGAAAGTTGGATAAAGTTGCATACCAGGCTCTTGGAGCTTGATGCAGACCATAAAGTGCTTTGATAACTTTGTAGACTCTATTGGGGAATTTAGGATCTACAAAACCTGGAGGTTATGAGACATATACCTCCTCTGAAATAGTACCATATAGAAAGGCACTTTTCACATCCATTTGATAGACTATAAATCCCATATATGATGCAAAGGCTAAAAATAACCTAATGGCTTCTATCCTTGCCACTGGTGCAAAAACCTCATCATAGTCTATCCCTTCTTCCTGTATGTAGCCTTGAGCAAAAAGTCTTGCCTCGTTCCTCACAACAACCCCACTTGCATCCTTCTTTTTCCTGAAGATCCATCTTGTACCAATGACTCTTTTACCCGAGGGAAGATCCACAAGAATCCAAACCTTTTGTAGCTCAAATTGTGTTAATTCTTCTTGCATGGCATCCACCCAACTTTCTTCATCAAGAGCCTGAGAGATATTTTTGGGCTCTACTTGTGATAAGAAACAGGCAAACAAACAATGCTGAGTATCTTTATGATTTTTCCTCTGCTGTTGTTTAACATAACTCACTAGTGCATGAGTTTCAATATTGGTTTGCAGTTGTCTTCTGGTTTTTACAGCAGATTTTGGATCACCAATAATCTGTGTAGTAGGATGGTTGTTGTTGACTTTATGAGTGGGAATAGAACTGACTGGAATTTCTGTTTCCAAATTGTTGAAATCAGTTACTGCACCCTGCTCATCATAGGAAGCTTTGGATAAGATTCCTTCAGCTGGACTGGCATATAAGTCTTCATCGTCTAATGCTTGTAAAATCTCTTCTAGTGAGTCAGCAGATTTAGCAGATTTTGACTTAGCAGTACTTGTAGATGAAGTACCGCTAGGTATAGTATGTACTGCTGAGTGTTGTGATTCAAAAGACTCTTCTCCTGAATGCTTATTGGCAGATGTAGCATTCTTTTCTTGATCTTGAAGCCTCTGAATCTCATGGGAGGATTGATCATCACTTGATGGCATGGTTTGCTTCTTGGGAGTTGTAGACATGGGAGTAATAGTAGGCATGTTTGGCACATAGATATGGACATCTTCATCTGATGAAGAAACATCTTTTTGAGTACCTGTATTAGTTGCACTTGACTCCTCACCTGCATTGTTAGTTTGACAATCCTTTTGCAAAGAGTAGTAATCCATGGAGTTGGTTAGATAATCTAAATCAAACATCCAAGCATAACCTATTCCTGGAACATTGGGTTTATTTTCTAAGAAATTGACATGAGCATTTTCTTCAACTTTCTTAGTTGCCAAATTGTAAACCCTATATGCTTTACTTTGCAATGAATATACTACAAGATATCATGGATCAGACTTTCATCAAACTTTCCCAAATAATCAAGAGTATTTAGTATGGACACATGACACCCAAAAGGTTTTAAATGACTTATGTTAGGCTTTACATTAGTCAAGAGTTCATAAGGTGTTTTGTTTTGAGGCTTAGTTACTGGAACTCTATTTAACACATAACATGCAGTATTGATTGCTTCTGCCCAAAAGTTATTTGGCAAAAGTGAATCAGCCAGCATAGTTCTAGCAGCCTCAATTAATGTCCTATTCTTCCTTTCAGCTACTCCATTCTGCTATGGAGTTCTAGGATTACCAAATTGCCTCTTAATTCCTTTAGACCTACATAATTCATCAAAATCACCATTCTTAAATTCTGTTCCATTATCAGTCCTAATGATTAAAACCTGTTTAGTGAACTACTTTTCAACTAAAGTTATAAAATCCTTTAGTAATTCACTTGTTTCCTTTTTAATGGCTAAAAAGAAAACCAAACTGAATCTACTATAATCATCAGTTATGACTAGACAAAAGGTCTTATAACTAATGCTTCTAATAGAAACTGGACCAAATAAATCCATATGCAAGAGATGCAAAGGTTTTGTCACAGTGTTTACAGTCTTGGTCTTACAAGAGGCTCTATGTTGTTTTCCTTTTTGACAAGCAGCACATGTGAAATCATTTTGAAAAGATTTGTTAGGTAAACCTCTAACCAAATTCCTTTTTACCAATCTATTAAGATTCTTGAAATTCACATGACCTAACCTTCTATGCCATAAGTTTGACTCATCTAAAGAAGCCTTAGCTAGCAAACATGTAATACCACCTGTTGGAGTAATAGTATGAAGATTAAAGGTGTACATATTTTCTTGCCTGGGTACTTTAAGCAGTATTTGAGATTCCTTGGGCATCTCAAAGTCTTTGGACAACACCAAGCATTATTTGTCTGTGAATAGCACATTGTTCTTCTTATCACACATTTGTGATACAGAAAAGAGATTGAACTCATTCAATTCTTTTACAAAGAAAAAATCTTCAAATTCTAACTTTCCTGTATTGATTTTCCCTTTGCCAGTGATTCTACCTTTGCTACCCCCAAAGGTTACTGGACCTCCTATGAATTCTTCAAATTCAGCAAGAAAATCTTTGTTCCCTGTCATGTGTCTTGAGAATCCACTATCTACAATTCCTTTATCTTTTAATTCATCAATGAGATGCACCTGCACACAAATAAAACTCATTAGTTTTTAACATGGACCCAAGCCACATTTGGCTCGGATCTTGTGGGACCTACACATTTAAGAGTTTGTACTGAAGCATTCCCAGAAGGCTACTTTTACTCTTATACTTCATGGTTTGATTTATGTAGTCAAATTCATAGGGTGACTCTATGTGCTTTGACTTATTTGACTTAAGTACTGCTTTAGCGGTACTTACTTTAACACATGGTATATCTCTTTTAGGAACCCACATTTGTACTGGTTTGTTCTTGTCCTTACTTCTAGGTGTTTTAACTTTTTCAAAAACTTTCTTAGAAGTCTTGTAGAACATTGGTTTTACAGACTTTAAACCAACAGTACTTGAGTTTGGTCTAGCAGTACTTGTAAATTTAGGCTTGTCGGTACTTGGTTTACCAGACTTTAAGGATACAAGTCCTTGCTTCATAAGTACTACCCTAAGAAAAAAACTTTTGGTAGGATTATTTTTAACCTGTTTAACTACCCTTGTGTGATCAAACTTAGGTTTGTCATCTTTAAGTTTCTGTTTCCTATTACCCTGTGCATTTTCTCATTACTGTTTTTCATGACCCTTTGTGTAGCTTTCTCTTTCACAATTTTATCTTCATGTAATGTATAGTCTTTGATAAAATGACTTAGAATACCACAAACATAACATCCTTTTCTTCTTAAAAAAGACCCAAAATGTTGCTTTGACTTTACTTTTTCAAAACCTATCCCACCCCCTTTGGTTTTAGTATGTTGTTCATTATTTTCCAATATCTTGCTAGGAGTTTTTACCTGCTTGGGAGCAGAACTAGTCTTAGATTCCTTAGAGACAAAGTTGTTCATTAGAGGTGGATAAACAATATTCTTGGTCACATCAGTATTTTCTTGAGACACAGTACTAGAGTTAAAGACATTATTAATCTTAGGTTCTTCTAACTCTATACTAGTATCTTTACAAGAGGGCATGAAAATTCCTGATACTGGTAGAGGAACTGCCTTCATTCCTTCAACATATCTATCATTTTCAGGTGTATCATCTACCTCACCAGAACTATCAAAAATCCCTTTTGATAAGTCCTTGTTAGTTAAGGTTATCCCAGGTTGATCCTCAATATATCCTAGGCCTGTTTTATCATAATACCCCATTTGTGAATTAATCAATTTTCCCAATCTCTTAGAGGATTGTTGCCAATGACTAATCAATTCCCTCTCTTTACAAAGACTGGTTTTTAAAGCTTCATTTTATGAATTTATTTTTAAAAGTTGTCTTTAAAAAGCTTTTATTTCCACATCTTTTTACCTTATTTGAAGAGTCAAAATCCTTATTGTATCTTCATTGTTTTGTTGAGCCTTTTTGTACAAAACTATATTATCTTATAGTTTAACAACACCCTGTTTGAAAGCCTCTACTTCTACAGTGCATGTGTTAACCTTTTGATACTGTTCCTCTAGTTATACTTTTAGACTATTAAATTTAAGAATACAATCTTTAGAAAAAGGGTGTACCTCAGTATTTTCATGTGAGAGAGCCATTAATCCAAGCTCTTCTTCTTCTTCTTCTGCCGAATTCACCACTCCATCTACAGTAACCAATGCTTTGGTTCCTTTAGGACTCCTGCTGTTTCCACTTGGAAAGCTTTCAGTTATTCTTTGACTAGTTCTATAGCTGTTCTTGGACTTCAGATTGCTTGTCTTATCTTTATCTCTATTGCATTCTCTTGCAAAGTGTCCATTCCTTCCACAGTTATAGCATTCAACTTTAGACTTGTCATATCCTAATGGCTCATTAGGATCAACAGTCATTTTTCTTCTAGTCTTCTTGAAGAATCTATTAGATCTTACTGACACCATAGCAGCTTGCAATTTAAGATCCATCTCTTCAACATCAGCATCATCCATTTGGAACAAGTCATTGAGAGTTAATCTTGGCCTGTTGTCTTGTCTAGCAAAGAATGAGAAGGAATCATTGTCACTAAACAATGGTGAAGACCTTCCATGTGGATTTTGAGAGATCATAGGACTGCTTTCAATACTTTGTGGGTAAGTACTGCTTGTAAGTCCTCCAGCGGTATTTGTGAAGTAAGTACCGCTGCTAGATCCACTAGCGGTATTTTGAAAGTAAGTACCGCTGTTTCCATCTGACACAAAAGCCAAATTAGACTTTGAAGCAGTTGCTGTCTTTACTTCAGTGCCTTTCACATCCATCTCATATGCTCTAAGATTGTTATAGAGATGATCAAACGGAATTGTTTCCAAATCATCTCTTGTGATGAAGTGCATAGCCATTGCTTTCCACTCTGGTGGAACACTTCTTAAGAATTTTAGATTAACTTCTTCATTAGGGATTACTTGTCCATAAACTACTAACAGAATAAGCAACTTGCTGAACCTTCCATATCCACCATGTATTCCCTCCACACTGGTAATTGAGAAGTTGTCAAATTCTTGCTTAAGAACAATCTTCTTTATTTTCTTAGATTTGTCATTGCCTCAAAATCTAAGTTTTATAGCATCCTACATAGCTTTGGCATCTTTATAATGATGAAAGCTTGGTAGAATGTCTTCAGAAAGAGCCATAGCCAAGACAGTTTTGGCTTTTCTTTCTCTGATCTCTGCTTGTATCTGCTCAGCAGTCACATCAGGTAGAGCATAGGATGTACCGTCTAGCAACCAGTGTAACTTCTTTGGTGTGTTCCCATTCTTGATAACTTGCTACACAGTGTGATCTATGTGATTCAAGTAATGTTCCATCTGCATAGCCCAAGTCTCATAATTGTCACCTTTGAGAACTGGGAGTTTAACAACAGATAGAGTATGAGAAGGTGTTGGTGTAGAGGTAGCTACATCATTCACGACTTGAGCACCTTGTGCTGGTGCAGGATGCACAACTTGTGGCTGTCCTTGTGGCAGAACAAGATCAGTGTTCTGAACATCATCCAAGTGAGCATTAACACCATCTGGTTGAGACATTGAGATTTGGTATGTATGGAGTGTATGGGTTCGTGTTCTTCTTTTTCAGAGTTTCTCAACAAGCTCTGATACCACTTGTTGATCCCTTTGGTTGGATCTATATTCTGTTAAGAATTAGTATAATAGTTTGTAATCAAACTAAAACACTTTAAGCACTCTAACTAATACTAAATAAGTTATGCGGAATCTAACTTATAAAGCACAGAAGAACAGAATTACTTTTAACTATTCGATTCTCTTATTAATCGACTTGTATGAGGTACATGAAAGACATTGTACATATGTTCCTTTTATAGAGTAAGGAACCCTAGAAACCTTAGAATATTATATAAAGATAATTATATCACAGACGATATATTATCAATATTCTAACTATTTAGGTATATCACATAAGATATACTCTAACTATAACTATACCATATCTTATACAAAGATATATTCGTCCTAATCATCATAGCAGCACTTACTTTATAAGTAGCAGTACTTACTATGTACCGCGTTAACACTAACGGTACTTACATAACACTAACAATACTTGGAATATACTAACGGTACTTGACACTTAACAAATAATTCCCAACATAGTTTTACTTTATTATCCAAACTAGCCCAAGCCGAGCCCACAACTTGTGTGAGGCCGGAAACCCATTGTATGCCCAAGCCCATCTCATGGGCTTGGGTATATAAACCCTCTCCTTAGTTGGAGAGGGTGGTGGTTCACTTTCATTTTACATATAGTAAAGTGTGTTTTCTATACTTTCTCACTCTAAGTGTGTGTGTGTTTTCACCATCTTTCTATCTCTTTCTCTCTCTAGATTAAGCATAGATTTACAATATCTTACAAATGGTATCAAGAGCCATGGGATGATTGTATTGTTTATGCGTTTGTGTTCTTGATTTTTGTGCCTATTTTGATCTAAATCATTCGAACCAATTTTTTGTTTGTGTTTCTTATGGTTTTTTCTTGATACAAATCTTTTACATAGTTGTGGTAGAGATTTGGTATATTTACTTTAGCTAAAAACACAAAAATTTTGGGTGTTTTGATCATTTTTTGGCTTAAAATCTCGAATTGGTTAAGTTTGTCCGAGAAAAGTAGGAAATTGTTCACTGTGGTACTATTCCGAGAGAAATCCATCAGAAAAGGGTTTATATATTCTGATACATATTCCGATAGGTATTGTGATAAGTTATTCCGACAGGTTATTCTGATAGGTTATTCCGACAGGGTATTCCGATAGTGATATTCCGATCGTGATATTCCGACAGGTATTCTGATCCATATTACGACAGGTATTACGATCCACGTTCCGACAGGTATTCCGATCCATATTCTGACAGGAATTCCGATCCATATTCTGACAAGTATTCCGATCTATATTCCGACAGGTATTCCGATCCATATTCCGACAGGTCATTCCGATCAATATTCCGATAGAGTGACAAGTATTTCAAGATTTTTCAAAAACGTGTTTTTGAAATTCGTGAGTTTTTGTTCGTCTTAGAATTTTTTGGTTCATCGAGAACATACTTTAGGGGATTTCAACATTATTTCTCGGCTTCGACACACAACAACAAACACATTTACTTTCTCTCATTGTTCGATCAACGTTTGTAAATCTTAACTTATCAAAATGGAGTACACATCTCTTACGGATAACACCATCCTCTCGGGTACGGAAAATCGTCCACCAATGTTGGTGAAGACTATGTACGAGGATTGGGCTTCCCGAATGGAACTTTATATGTTGAACAAAGAGAATGGACATCTCATTTGGGCATCGGTGCTGAATGGACCATTGGTATATGGTAGAGTGACGGAAGGTACTGTTACTCGTCCTCGCACAACGGGTGAACTAACTGGAGATTCTAAGGTTCAAGACAAGTGTGATAAACAAGCTACAAACATCATTCTCCAAGCCCTTCCTCCAGATGTCTACAAACACGTCAGTAAACATAAAGTTGCCAAAGAGTTATGAGATAGAATTCGTGTTCTAATGCAAGCCACCTCGTTAACTAAACAAGAACGAGAGTGTAATCTATATGATACATTTGATAAGTTTTCCGTGTCCCCGGGGAGACTCTCAAGGATTACTATTTGAGATTCGCTATTTTGATGAATGAGCTTAACATCTATGGCATGGAAATTCCTACGTTTCAATTGAACACCAAGTATTTGAACACTCTTCCTTCATAGTGGAGCAAGTACGCGACGGCTGTTAAATTGGCTAAGAATTTGCATCAAACCAACGTGGATCAACTACAAGCTTTTCTTCAACAACACGAATGCCACGTGATCGAGGCTCGGTTGTCTACACCTCAAGTTCATGATCCACTTGCCATGTACGCTTCTCAACAAATGACTCCCCAACAAAACATGGCTTACACTTATCAACAACCATCATACTTGCAGCAGCCACCACAACACACATATCAGCAACCACATCAACCATCTTATCAACCACTAATGATGCCACAACAAGCATTTCAACAAAGTGTTCATCAACAGTCTTTTCCACAACAACCAACACATCAGGCATCACCATCACAAGCTATCACATCTCCAATGGCCTATACTCCTCAGCAAGGATATTTTCCAATTGAAGCACCACAAGTACAAGCCTTCTACTCCAATGAACTTCCATCAATTCAATCACCGGTCTTTACTCCAAATGATACACCTACTGACGTCTTAAACCATCTCACTGCCTACTTGTCAAAATTTGTTGCAACTATAGGATTTCCACCAACGAACAATCAGCTCCGCACTTCTTCAAATCCTCGACAACAAGCCACTATTCAAGATGGTCAAGTAACGGTGCAGTCCATTCAGGGAAGGCAAAATTCATATGGACCTACTACAAGGATCGTGAACGCTCAAGATGTGAATTCTCAAGCTAATGGAAATGGAAGCACTATTGGTCCTCAAATGGTTGTGACTTGTTACAATTTCCAAGGACAAGGTCATATGGCTAGGTAATGCACTCAGCCAAAAAGGAAAAGGGATGCAACGTGGTTTCGTGAGAAGATGTATTTGGTCGATGCTCAATCTAAAGGAAAGATTTTAGATTCAGAGGAATCATCATTTCTTGCAGACCCAAGGGCAGCAGATAATGAAGGCATTGCAGTCGTACTGATGTCTTAAACTATCTCACTGCCTACTTGTCAAAACTTGTTGCAACTATAGGATTTCCACCAACTAACAATCAGCTCCGCACTTCTTCAAATCCTCGACAACAAGCCACTATTCAAGATGGTCAAGTGACGATGCAATCCATTCAGGGAAGGCAAAATTCATATGGACCTACTACAAGGACCGTGAACGCTCAAGATGTGAATTCTCAAGATAATGGAAATGGATGCACTATTGGTCCTCAAATGGTTGTGACTTGCTACAATTGCTGAGGACAAGGTCATATGGCTAGGGAATGCACTCAGTCGAAAAGGAGAAGGGATGCAACGCGGTTTCGTGAGAAGATGTATTTGGTCGATGCTCAATCTAAAGGAAAGATTTTAGATTCAGAGGAATTAGCATTTCTTTCAGACCCAGGGGCAGCAGATAGTAAAGGCATTGCAGTCGTCTCTACTTCTAATGCAGCATATCAGGTAGATGATCTTGACGCATATGATTCGGATTGTGATGACATTCACTCAGCCCAAGCTGCTCTCGTTGCTAATCTCTCTCACTACGGTTCTGATGTCGTCAGTGAGGTGACGGCTGTTAAATTGGCTAAAGATTTGCATCAAACCAACGTGGATCAACTACAATCTTTTCTTCAACAACACGAATGCCACATGATCGAGGCTCGGTTATCTACACCTCAAGTTCATGATCCACTTTCCATGTACGCTTCTCAACAAATGACTCCCTAACAAAACATGGCTTACACTTATCAACAACCATCATACTTGCAGCAGCCACCACAACACACATATCAACAACCACATCAACCATCTTATCAACCACTAATGATGCCACAACAAGCATTTCAACAAAGTGTTCATCAACAGTCTTTTCCATAACAACCAACACATCAGGCATCACCATCACAAGCTATCACATCTCCAATGGCCTATTCTCCTCAGCAAGGATATTTTCCAATTGAAGCACCACAAGCACAGGCCTTCTACTCCAAAGAACTTCCATCAATTCAAGCACCGGTATTTACTCTAAATGATACACATACTGATGTCTTAAACCATCTCACTGCCTACTTGTCAAAACTTGTTGCAACTATAGAATTTCCACCAACGAACAATCAGCTCCGTACTTCTTCAAATCCTCGACAACAAGCCACTATTCAAGATGGTCAGGTGACGGTGCAATCCATTCAGGGAAGGTAAAATTTATATGGACCTTCTACAAGGACCGTGAACGCTCAAGATGTGAATTCTCAAACTAATGGAAATGGAAGAACTATTGGTCCTCAAATGGTTGTGACTTGATACAATTGCCAAGGACAAGGTCATATGGCTAGGGAATGCACTCAGCCGAAAAGGAGAAGGGATGCAACGTGGTTTCGTGAGAAGATGTATTTGGTCGATGATCAATCTAAAGGAAAGATTTTAGATTTAGTGGAATTAGCATTTCTTGCAGACCCAGGGGCAGCAGATAATGAAGGCATTGCAGTCGTCTCTACTTCTAATGCAACATATCAAGTAGATGATCTTGACGCATATGATTCGGATTGTGATGACATTCACTCAGCCCAAGTTGCTCTCGTTGCTAATCTCTCTCACTACGGTTCTGATGTCGTCAGTGAAGTACCAACCCCATCTAATAATGTTCATGATAATCCACATCATGTTGAGCATGAAAATGACAACCTCTAACAGCATTCAGGAACTAGTAACTCAAATGATGTGGTACCCAATCCAACACATTTGAGAGAACCTCAACCAAATGCTACGACGGATATGGAATCTTATGATCAACGTGATTTGGTAATGGTCCCTAAACATATTATTGATAACATGAATGTGGCTGTTCGAAAAACCATATATATGAATGCCAACCTAACCATTGAGCTTGCGCTGTAAGGAAAATGTCAAAACTTTTGAAATGTTCCCTAAAGCAGAAAAAATAACCTACTCTGAATTTGACCAATTTTTTTTGAAAAGATTGAATACTTAAAAGAAATAGAATCATTAAAAGCTAATCTTTCCGATGAATTAAAAGAAAAAGAGTCGGTTGTAAATGATTTTTAGAAACTTAAAATGGATTTCGAAATTCTCGAGTCTAAAAAGTTTGAATCAGAAATTAATGCTACCAAACTTCTTAAATTCAAGGAACAACAACTTTTAAAACAATATGCTTCCATAGAAAAGGTTCATCTTTTTACTAAATCATTTAAAGAACTCGAACTTAAGCGTATTCAAGATTTACTACCTAATCCCGGTCATGCAAAACAAGCTCAGGAATACATTCCTTGTCTTTATGATGTGACCCTAATTGGCAAATCGAAAGAAGCACCTTATGTTCGTAGTAATGAGAAGACTATGTCACTTGCAGAAGAAACTCGATCTAAAATGATTTCAAAATTCCACAAGCTTGATTATGATAAGCAAATAAATATCAGTTTAATAAAAAGACCCGTATTCACTTACAAAAGGAATTAGCTCAATTATCAGCTTTTGTGCCCCAAAGTTTGTCAAAGGAAAACCTTCCTAGTACGTCTCCTACACTTGTCAAAAAGGATTTAACTAAGTTAATTCCACAAGTAACTAAGGTGTCAGATAGCTTAAATGCGGTACACCAACACTTTGCCGATTTCGATAAGGTCATTACGGAACGTATGACGGCTTCGGCCATAACGGAAGGTGAATGGAATTTTGTGCACACTAGAGCTGCGTTTTGAGACGAAATTGTTCCATTTGTAAACAATATTAAAGCTTGTCTTAGAAATATTGATCAAGATTTGCTTTTGGAAATAGAAGAAGTTAGACGTGTTTTCAATGAAATGGATGATGCTTATGAAAACAGTTTAATTGAAATAGAACGAATTTCACGCAAAAATGATCAGCTTCTGAAGCAAGTGATGTCGCATAATATTGTTTCCGTCTGTGTGAATGATAGTATTGATAATGAATCTATTGTACATAATGTTGAATCTGTGGATAATGTGGTAGATAGTACTTGTCACAAATCTGACGCTGAATTTTTAAAGCTTCAAGATTCTTATTCTTCGCTTTTAAAACGTTTTGATGAGATTCAAAAATATTGTATTTCGCTTGAATGTACACAACAATTTCTTCAAGAGCTTTTTGAAACGTCATTCGAAGGTGTTAATATAGATGATTCAAATTTTCAAAAGAATTTTCGATTAAATTTACAATCAAAACAGCGTCTGCCAAGTGACAAGGTTGCTAAATCATTGTAGATAGACATAGAGAAGTCTAAGGAGATTAACTGTGTAAACGTACTTGAGGCCGCTGAGAATATTAAACTTGAACTAGATAATCGAGTTTCCAAGATTTTGTCCAAAATTGATTACTTAAAACAGAAAAATACACAACTCTTCGATTCAGTAAAGCCTGCATGTGCTGATAACACTGCACATAATCAATCATTGATTGAACGATTGAATCGAAAGTCGGTGGAAATATCTTATTTGAGGGAAAAAACTTGTGATAAAAATCTGGCTTTGGCTAAGTTAAAGGAAACACTTCGTACCCTAAAAGGTAAGAATGTTGTGGATAACGCAGCCACTGTCTCAGCATCGTCCTCTAGTGTAATAAAAAAGAACCTCATTGCCGTCACACCACTTAACAAGGGCCCTAGGACTAAAGCATCTCAAACATTGGTCACTAAAGATAAGGCAAAATCAAAACCAGCTTCTAATATTCCCATGTTGCCTTCTACAGGAGTAAGCACCACTACTAAGGCTCAAAGATCTAAGCTTAAGAGAAACAAGAAGAATGATAGGATCTTGCCCCCATCTAGTAGTCAAGTGAAGAAGAAAGTAGAAGCCCACCCTAGAAATGTTATTTCTGTGTTGAATAAAAAGAATCATGTAGCTAAAACTAAAGCCTCTGCGGTTATGCAGCGTTCTAAGCCTACTATGAATTCTAATTTAAAATGTTGGAATTGCAATGAATGTATGTTTTCTAGTCGTCATGATTCGTGCCTTATTGATCATGTGAATGAGATGAATGCCCGGAAAAATGGCTTAGAATGGAAACCGACTGGGAAAGTGTTAACCCAAGTTGGTTGGTTGTGGCACCCCACTGGTAGAACTTTCACTATAGTAGGAAATGTGTGCCCTTTAACTAGGATCACTCCCACTAAAGCGAAGAAAGCGTGCCCTTTAACTAGGAGTACCAAGGCTACCAAAACACAAGCGTGTCCTTTAACTAGGAACACCGACACTACTGTAGGAACCAAGTGCCCTTTAAATAG
The DNA here is from genome assembly GCA_025667525.1 of Glebionis coronaria. NCBI lineage: Eukaryota > Viridiplantae > Streptophyta > Magnoliopsida > Asterales > Asteraceae > Glebionis > Glebionis coronaria. Next base: position 219,884,096 of record CM046881.1, read on the forward strand.
GTCTACTCCCACTGTAGTGCCCGCTAATACTCCAAAACCTCAGAAAGTTGGAACAATAAAACCTGTTAGTGGTAAAACTCACATTAGAAAACGCAGGAAATCTAAGGACAACACAAATGTTAGCAATTCTGATAATTTTATATCTGTCTCTGCTAACACTCCGGAACCAATAGTTTCCAATGAATTGTCTACTGTTGTTACTGAAAACAGGTGGTCCAAATTGTTCTCTGGTATTTGGACCCTGGTTGCTCCAAGCATATGACCGGAGATCGCTCTCAGCTCAGAAATTTTGCCAGCAAGTTTCTTGGTATGGTTCGATTTGGAAATGATCATATTGCAAAGATAATGGGTTACGGTGAATATCATATTGGGAATGTTATAATTTCAAGAGTGTATTATGTGTAAGGTCTCGGTCACAACTTATTTTCTGTGGGACAATTTTGTGATGCAAACCTAGAAGTTGCTTTTCGAGAGCATACTTGCTTCATTCGTAATTTAGAAGGGGTTGATTTATTGAAAGGTACTCGAGGGAATAATTTGTATACTTTGTCTCTACAAGATATGATGGCCGCTTCTCCCATATGTCTTCTCTCCAAAGCATCGAAGACTAAGTCATGGTTATGACATCGACGGTTATCTCATCTTAAAGCATCGAAGACTAAGTCATGGTTATGGCATCGACGGTTATCTCATCTTAACTTTGACGCTATTAATCATTTGGTGAAAAACGAACTTGTTCGTGGTCTTCCTAAACTTACATTTCACAAGGACCATTTGTGTTCCGCGTGTACCATGGGGAAAAGCACCAAGAAATCATACAAACCCAAGACTAAGGACACCAACCAGGAGAAACTTTATCTGTTGCATATGGATCTTTGTGGGTTAATGCGTGTTAAAAGTCTTAGTGGCAAAAAGTACATCCTCGTCATTGTCAATGATTACTCTCGGTTTACATGGGTGAAATTTCTTACAACAAAAAATGAGGCACCTAAATTCATCATCGGATTCCTCAAGATGATTCAAGTACGTCTCAACACTACTGTCCGACGCATTCGTACAGATAATGGAACCGAATCCGTGAATCAAATCCTGCGTGATTATTATGAAGAGGTTAGCATATCTCATGAAACATCCGTTGCTCGTACTCCACAACAAAACGGTGTCGTTGAAAGGCGAAATCACACACTTATGGAAGCTTCTCGAACGATGTTAATTTAGGCAAAGGCTCCATTGTTTTTATGGACAGAAGCAGTATCTACAACAGTTTTCACCCAAAACCGGTCACTAATTCGAAAACGACATGGTAAAACACCTTATGAGCTTCTCCATGGAAAAGTACCAGATTTATCATATCTTCATGTATTTGGTTCTCTTTGCTATCCAAATAATGATGGTGACAATTTGGGAAAACTTCAACCAAAGGTTGATATTGGTATTTTCATAGGTTATGCACCCACAAAGAAGGCATACCGAATCTACAATCGTAATTCTCGTAAGATCCTCGAACATGTGAATGTTGATTTTGATGAGCTGACAGCAATGGCTTCTGAGCAAAGCAGCTCCGAACCCGCACTTCATGAAACGGGACCCAGTAACATTAGCTCTGGTCTTGTCCCAAATAACCCTTCTTCATCATCATTTACACCACCTTCTAGGAATGAATAGGATACGCTGTTTCAACCGTTCTTTGATGAATTCTTTACTCCTCCAAGTATTGTTGCTCCAGAACTTGAAGTAATAGCTCCGGTCAACGAAGTTGTCGCTCCAGCAACCGAAGCACAATCAGATACGTCTACACCTACCATTGGTCAAGATATACCTTCAACGAGTAATTCTCAACCAACACCCGAATAAACTACCCATGTCATGCCTATTGATGATGAAGAGGATGATGATGATCATGATTTGGAATTCTCTCAAATGCGTGAACTTCCATTCTTTGGTGTACCTATTCTCGACCATAATCGAGCCGGGTCGTCCACCTCAAAGGCAGCTCCTACTACGGTCTACTCCAATCCACGGATTCGTAAACATGACAGCAAGTGGAAAAAGGATCATCCTATAGATTCTATTATTGGTGACCCTAATCGTCCGGTATCCACACGAAGTCAGTTACAAGAAAGTGAAATGTTTTGTCATTTTGATGCTTTTCTCAATGAAGTGGAACTAAGACGTGGCAACAAGCATTTACCCAATCTTGTTGGATAGAAGCCATGCAAGGAGAACTTAATGAATTTTTACGTCTTGAAGTATGGGAACTTGTCCCATGCCCGGATCAAGTGCAGTTACTCACTTTGAAATGGGTTTACAAGGTGAAACACGACGAGTTATGTGGAATATTAAAGAACAAAGCTCGACTAGTAGCTCGTGGATACAAGCAATTATTAGGCATCGACTTTATGGAATCCTTTGCACTTGTTGCCCGTTTGGAAGCTATTAGACTATTCCTTGCTTATGCACACCACATGAATATGATCATCTATCAGATGGATGTGAAGACGGTATTTCTTAATGGTGAAATCAAGGAAGAGGTTTATGTTCAACAGCCGGATGGTTTTGTGAATCCCAAATATCCTAATCATGTGTACAAGCTTAAGAAGGCTCTCTATGGGTTGAAGCAAGCTCCACGCGCATGGTATGATCTATTGTCACAATTCCTCATTAGGCAAGGCTTTGCTAAAGGTAAGGTGGATCCCACGCTGTTCATTCAGAAACGAGGTAAAGATATGATTATGGTACAAATATATGTTGATGATATTATATTTGCTGCCTCGACCCAAACCGTATCCGATGAGTTTGGGACACTCATGTCTTCCAAGTTTAAGATGTCAATGATGGGCAAGGTATCATTCTTTTTAGGACTTCAGATATCTCAGAGTCCCAGAGGCATCTTTATCAATCAATCCAAGTATGCCCTTGAATCTCTTAAGAAATATAAGATGGAATCTTGCGACCCCGTGGATACTCCAATGATGGAACAAACTAAGCTTGATGAAGATTCACATGGAGTTGTCGTTGATCCGACACTTTATCGTGGAATGATCGGTACCCTTCTGTATATCACAGCTAGTCGACCTGATCTTCAGTTTGCTATATGTATGTGTGCTCGGTATCAAACTCGGCCTACTGAGTTACACTTAGCTACTGTTAAACGGATCTTTCGATATCTTAAAAGAACCATTAATCAGGGACTTTGGTATTCAAAAGACTCCTTTGTTACACTAATGGCATATGCAGATGCAAACCACGCGGGATGTCAAGATACAAGGCGTAGCACGAGTGGAACTTTGCAACTACTAGGAGATCGACTAATCAATTGGGCATCGAAAAGGCAGAAAAGCGCTGCAATTTCAAGTACGGAAGCATAATACATAGCTATGTCTGGTTGCTGTGCTCAAATTCTTAGGACAAGATCGCAATTAACCGACTATGGTCTAGGTTTCAACAAAATTCTGATGTACTGCGACAACAAAAGTGCAATTGCCTTATGCTGCAACAACGTTCAATTCTCCCGGTCGAAGCATATTGACATTCGCTACCACTTCATCAAGGAGCAAGTGGAAAATGGAGTGATCGAGCTTTACTTTGTCCGATATGAGTATCAATTGGCGGATATTTTCACGAAGGCTTTATATCGCGCTCGAATGTAATTTTTGGCCGACAAGCTAGGATTGAGAACTTTCTCGCCCGAGACTCTTTAGGAACTGTCAGATGAAGGGAAAGAATAGTGGTGGTAAACTATTCTCCGTATCCTTGGTGATCATCTATATATATTGTTTATATTTTTATCCACAAAAGCAAAATACAAAAATATAAAACCATATAAAAACCCTAAAAATTGAAAAAAATTCAGAAAAATCCAAAAATATTTTTACTTTATTTTCAAAGGCATGTCTTTTGGTACGATAATATTTACGGCCTTAGAAATGTCGATTAAAATTGACACGTCGCCATAAATAGAGTTCGTACAAAAGTTGTAAATATTTCATAAAACATGCCTAAATGGCTTGTAGTTATTTCTGATAGCAACCCGATTTTCATATTAAAGTCAAGTATTTATTTTGTAAGATTTGGCTCAACAACGGGAACTAATTTTCTCAGGCATGGTTTACTTTATAACCATGTAAGGGATTGTGCTTACATTATAACACAATCTAACACAAATATATGTACGCATCAGTGCATTTATTTGTTAAAATAAGAGAAATCTTGTTTTTATGAAGTTATCATCTCTACAACCATAGCACTCTACAATTGACATCTAAATACTCGACGATGCGAATACTCAAACGATGACTACAACTCTTTCAATAGAACACGGGTCAAAAATTGAGGGGGAGCAATTGTCAAGCATTCAGAATCTTCGATGCCGAAAGTGCCAAGTTCACTAATTGGTGTCAAGACAACAATACCAATCGTACATGTGGTGTCAATAGATGACTTCAGACGTGACGAGGTGACCAACATTTGCCGACAAGAACCATTTGATCTTATCATATGATGTTCTCATCAATCAGGTCCAACCTTGTCAAATTATTCTAATATGGTGAATCTGTGATCATTTTTCTAATCGGTATCATATCTCACAATTTGGTATCATGAAGATAAAACGGACTTGCATTTTTCTTCCCAAAACTTTGTTAAAACTTCATTAAATCAATTGATATACAAAACATCGATTGGGTTAATATTCTTAATATGGGGGAGAAAATGTGATTTAATATGGGACATGATTATTCAAAAATGGTTTGACTTAACGTGATGGCTCATCCCGACATGTGCAAAATGTTTTCGGATATCGTGGCATATGTTAGGGGGGAGAAAAACGGATTTGCTCATCTAAAATGGATTTCATGGTGACATATACTTACCCTAAACCCATTTATTTCATGACGGTGAAGATTGTGGTGACATAAGGATGGTAGGATAGGTTAAAGTCCAATGATTTCTCTAGAACCAGAGGAATCTTCCCAAGGACATTCCATAGCTAGAAATAGTAGTCCTTAGGAAAGATGGAGAAAGATTGTGAATGTAGCTGAATGCCGACCAAGTACTTAAGTTAGCATTGGGACAATCACAACAAGGTGCTAGTTATGATGTATTGGTAAGCATTGAAGGGGTTGAAGAATGAAAAAGAATTGTAAAGATTAAGGGTGTAAAGAAAAAGGCCCTCCTTACAACCTTAGGCAGAAACCGGGTCAACACATATGTTATTGAGATCATTTTAATGATGCTCGATATGGAAGACAGATATCATAGACCCAGTGATCCAATGCCCAACCCATCCCAGCTAACTCATATATCTATCAAAAGGTATTTGTTTTATTCACACGGAGACAACACATTATCTATCGATTTATTCACTCCGAATATGTTGATATTGAAAAGGTGGCACTCCTCTCTAGCCTCTGATCACTAAAATCCAAAATGCACGATCGAGTCTAGAGCCATTTGAGATCATCAAATATCTTAGTAGGACCCACTTTCATAATTCCTTGCTTCCTCACACACTTTGAAAAGTAAGAAAGATCTTAGGATTCCTTCGCAAAATCTTCATGATCTTGCCTGAACATCCGAGTAATACGAAAGTATTTACAAAGAAGATGGAAATCCTTCTTGTGCGAACATTCAAAAGCTCATGGTAGGTGACTTCTACGATTCTTTATGAAATAAACTTGTGATAAATGGAAAGCAACAGTTGTTTAATTCCTAAATGAATTTAAACACATTCCAGGCCTCTACGCAATATCTCAGTGATCTTGCCCGAACACTCAGAGTGACATCCTAGTGTTCACAGTGATGAGTGGAAATCCTTCTAGTGTTAACCTCAAACAACACTTGGTAGGTAACTTGCAAGATTCTATATGAATCAATCTCGTGATAACTGGAAAGCAACGATGGTGCGATTCTTTAATGAATCAAACTTGTTCCAGGAATCGGAATTGACGGTTTCAATCATGCGGATAATTTTATCTAAATGATTCACTCTTTACGTTCGCAGTCAGCTTTGGACGGTCGAGTAAAGAGAACGTGTTTACCCGCGAAATCTTGTCAAAGAGATTTTTAATTAAATCTACCTACCACAAGTACGGTATTTTATATCGTCCAACGGTCTTCACCGACCAGAGGTAAAATGCTACCGAATTAGAATGAAATGTTCAAAGCCATTTCGTTCGTGTCTACTTATGTTACGGCATTTGAAGACGGTGGCGTTGCAGAATCCGAGAAGAAGTCATCCCCGCATGCTTATACTTTGTGCACTTAATACTTCATCTAATTCAAGAAAGCCCAAAAGTCAAGTCTTCCGCTGTATCGAACTCTGAAGCTTTCAAGAATTACAAAGGTAAAATTATGTGGGACGTGAAGTCACGAAGAGGCGAAGATCACAAGTGATGGATGCACAAGATCAAGGCAAAAGATTAATGCTCAAGATTGATATCTAAGATCACATCAACATGTTCACCAGAAAAGAAAAAGAAAAGAAAGATGAAGACTACGAGCTCAAGACAAGCATAGTATGCTAGGTTTATTTCATTATTGTAACTTGGGTAACACCCTTTTTTGGAGTGACCTCCCTTAGGGGGAGATTATTGGAAATACGTTTTACGTATTAGAAAGGATCGGCCACTCAAACAATAGTCTAAGTAATAGCTCGTAGTTTAGTTTTACTTTATTATCCAAACTAGCCCAAGCCGAGCCCACAACTTGTGTGAGGCCGGCGTCCCATTGTAAGCCCAAGCCCATCTCATGGGCTTGGGTATATAAAGCCTCTCCTTAGTTGGAGAAGGTGGTGGTTCACTTTCATTTTACACATAGTAAAGTGTGTTTTCTACACTTTCTCTCTCTAAGTGTGTGTGTGTGTGTGTGTTCTCACCATCTTTCTATCTCTTTCTCTCTCTATATTAAGCATATATTTATAATATCTTACACATATTAAATCACACGGATACATGTAGATGTATTAAGATACAGCCCATCGTCACTTAAAACTATACACAGCCTATTAGCTCAACTACGAGAGTCAGCCCAGTGTTATGTTGAAGCCCAAATATACCCAACCCAATGAAACCTGGTCCAAGCTTTGCTATACCTAAAAATTAGGTATATAATGCTGCCAACCCTAATTATCCTCACAAATCTAACCCCAAACTCATCTTATCTCTCAACCGCTTTATCAGACAGCCTCCATCTTTCTCTTATAAAAAATTTCAGCCGATCCAAATCTTCTTGAAACATTCTCATTACTAGAAATAATAAAATCCCATCTTCTTTATTCACCAATCAGATGCGATTTACAACACAATTTATCATCTTCACATGATGAATTAATCATGTATAACTATAAACATCACCACCAATAATCATTTCAACCATACAATCTCAATCGAATCATCTTAATAATCTTAAATCCCTGTTCTTGTTGCACCACTAAATCAAAACCCATTTAATTCAGAATACTTGGTCTCAGGTAGGTTTTTGGTTAATTGTATGTGATGATTTGTTATTGAACGAAGCAAAGCAAAAGTTATAACAAACTTGTTATAAACTTTTCTTTAATTCGTATATCAACTGGGTTAAAAACCTACAAGGATCAATGATGATATATATTTCGTGTATGGATCTGGTGAGATTATGGCTTGCATGTTGGTTTATTAGTTCTAATCGAATGAAGGATATGATAATAACAAACTTGTTATTTATCATTCTTAATATTTCAAAAATAAAAATGGGTTCATACCCAACATGGATCTGTGATGATGGATGATTTAATAAACACGATCTAAATAGATCTTTGATTTATTAAACGAATCTGAGATCTTGATCAGAGTTTGTTTTGAGTCTAGTCAAGAATAGATAGGATTAGGAGATGAAGGGCTTAAGTTAGAATGAATTGGTGTTGAGGAGATAAAAGGTGGAGTTGATTTGGTTAAGTCTTGGTTTTGTCTCAGTTTTGGTAAAGCAAAACAATTTCGCAATAGTCTGTGAGTCTTGTCGCAATGTCCTAAGTGCACACACGCAATGACAACAAGAATACATCGCAATGTTCAAAGGAGCATATATGTCGCAATGTCAGACATACCTATCGTAAATCCACATGGTACCTATCGCAGTACACATATTCACATCATACCTATCGCAATGTTCACATCATACCTATCGCAATACACATATTCATATCCATCGTAATGTTTGAAATCTTATCCATATTGTCCTTTCTGGATTTTGGTTTTTCTGAATCTTATCTTCATCTTTAAAAAATAAAAATGACAACCTAGAAAATCTTATAGATCTTGAAAAGACCAGATCTTGAAACTCCCAAATCAGAAAATGATAACATGTGACCAGGACTGATAAAGACTTGTTATGACAATAAACTTGAGATAGATAGAGACCAAAAACTTGTGAATATTGGACAATAAACGCAACCACCATGACAGAAAAATGAAAATAGATTCGGACAAAAAAAAAATTTGACCACCAAATCAATAGACAAAAAACATGATCGATCCAAGGATTGAACCGTCGGCTCTGATGCCAATTGTGGGTTTTCCATTTTATAGATCCGGTGGTATAGTAGGATGGTATATGGTGGTGGCAGCCATTGTTAAGTTTAGAGAGAGGGTTGTAGGTGTTATAGAGAGAGAAGGCAAATGTATAAAATGAAGAAAGAAAAACACAATCAACAACCCCTCCTTGGAAGCCTTGGAGGGGTATTTATAGTCACTCACGCATACATACTATACATCGTTTCCTAGTCTAGTCCTTGCATGAGTGACTATGATAACTAATGAGAATTCTTAAATGGGTGAATTTCCAAAAAAAAAGTAGTTTATTACTTTAATACCTTTTAATGTTTGGAGAGAATTCAAAAGGCACTATAAGTTTTTTTAATAACATCATAGACTACCTTTTGGATGTGTTCTTTTAGCAAAAGTAGTATTATTTATTTGATTTCTACACAGATATTTGTTTGATTCGGTGTTATGAGGTTTACATCATAAGGTTATTAGAATAAACAAATGGTTGAATAAAAAAAGACCTGTCGAGGTTGCAAGATTTCTTAGGTTACTAGAGATCGATTTTGCAAAATTAGAAGTACGACAAGGATTACTCCAAAAAGCGTCGGATACTTTCTTGATTCAAGGGTTGTCAATTTGATCGAAGAATTTATGTCAAAGGTTCAATCTATATTTGAGTAAGAAAGGGTTTTGATTTTGAAGTGTTTCTTGGTTTGTTCGATTTCTAAGAAGGTTTATCTTAGAGTTATATCGATAAAACAAGGGTTTTATACACACGAGGTACTTAGTCTAGGTTAATTCACAAAAGGTTAAACAGTTAGCAAAGGGTTAAAAGAATGATGATAGGGGACCAAGTTTGACATAAATATATTTGATGGGACGAATGACTTTGGGTTATGGAAGGTAAGAATGAACGCTTTGCTGGAACTCAGCAAGGATTTACTACAACATTGGAGGAGTAACCAGTAGCCACGACAGTGGCATACGATAAATCCATTCATAAAAAAGGCTTTTAGCGCATTGATCTTATGCTTGGGTGATTGGCTCCTACGTGATATCACCAAGGAGACGAATGCAACGGGGATTTGGAAAATGTTAGAGACTTGATAGATGACAAAGTCTTTAGCTAATCGTTTGTACTTGAATAAGAAATTATATATTTTTCAAATGCATCCATGTAAAAAATTAGTCTGAACATATTAATGAGTTTCAAAAGCTGGTAGGTGACTTAGAGGCTATAGATACTGCTATATTGGATGAGGATTAGGCATTATTATTACTTACATCTTTACCATCGTCCTATAATAACTTCGTGGAGGCTTTGCTATATGGTCAGGATATTTTGAATCTAGAAGACATGGTCGTGACACTTAATTCTAGAGATATTCAAAAGATGACGAAAGTAAAGGGTTATGGTGGTGACAGGTTGTATGCGAGGGAGAGATCTGATCAGAGAGATATGAAGAGGGAACAAATAGTTAGTGGTCAAAGTCATAGGGAAGAAGTAGCACACCTATGTGTTTTATATGTCAGTCTGAGGAGCATTTGAAGAGGGATCGTCCCTGTTGATCCCAAACTTAGATCGATTTAGCTTTATGTATACGAGATTAGATCAAGTAATACACTTAGAGAAACCTTTGTATATGCTTATGAATCTAAGTGTTATGCGGAATTTAACACTTAAACAAGAACACACAATGATATAAACAAACTTTCACTTTGATTATCAATATCAAACTTGCTTATAATGAAAGTAGTTTACGAATGAAAACATATATCAAACATTAACCTAAAGGTCTTCTTTTATAGATATAAGAAGCCTTGTACAATAATCTACGTATCAGCTATTCTAGGTAAAGATAAATATAGAAAATACATTGTTGTTCCTATCTTTACTAGAACTATTCTAGAATACAATAAACGCGTAGAGTATATCTTCCTATCAGTGCTTGTCTTCAATGTGTCAACGCTTGACTTTATCTTGTCAACACTTAAGCTGTCAGCGCTTGTTTTGCTCTTGTCAACGCTTGTTTTACTCTTGTCAGCGCTCAAGTGATTTGGCCTTAATTTATTCCCAACAATCCTCCCCTAAACTTGATATCCACTCTTATGATCAAGTTTCTGAATAAGCATTAAGGACTAGGAGGAATCTTACAAACCTTCTCATATTGATAGTGAATAAATCTGATCAAATCTTTTGCCACGTCACTTGAATAATCTATTTCCAGCTGAGTGTCCTTCATCTTCTCCAAAATAGCCTTGGATATAAAATACTGACCATCCACAAGTAGATACTCAGCAAACTTTGTAGAACTCAAATGGTAAACACCAGCAGCTGAATATAACCTCCATTGAAGACCACTGAGGTCATCTTCAAGATCCTTCCAAATTGTAGGATCCTCATCTTTTGGTCCACACATTCTTTTGAATGTGGTCCAAAGTTTTATTCCATTAGCTGAAGTTGGTGCTTCAGCTTCATACTTGGTCTCCAGCAACCTCCAAAGGTCCACCAAGTCTTCTCTATCACAACTTGCAAACAAAGATATGAGAGTGGTAAAAGTTTGTACCTCTTTGCCATATCTGCCAATCCTCCAAAACCCACATTCATCTTCTTCATAGCTCACAATTGGGTTCCTGGAATCTAATGGTAACACTTGCACCATATCTGAAGCTTCTAAAGGTGAGAGCTTGAGGCTCTTTCTGATGACAACTTCACTTGGATATAGTGGATCCATATCTTTGGGAAACTCAAATGAAATTCCCTTCTTCACCGGCCTGGGAACAAACATAGCTTTCTTGGGTTCCATTTCTTCTACAAGTTCCTCCTTTCTTTCATCAAGAAGTCTGAGAGTGTTTGCTTCCTGCACTCTCACCCAAATGGGATAAGCCCTGCTTTCCAACTCATCAAATGTTAAAGCCTTCAACTTCTGATAATCCATCCAACTCCATGACATCTGAGCAACATAAAGTATAGCTCCCTTCTATCCCTTTTCAACTCTGAGAGAATATTACTTGCCTTGTGTTTCAAAATTACCTGGCAATCCTTCTGAACTCTAAGAAGAATCTCTAAACCCCATATTTGATCTGAAATGGTCAAGTCTGGATTCTCCATACATATTTCTTCCCAAGCATTGTACATTTGAACCACCTCTGGCATGTCAAAGTCAACCTGCAATTTCAACTCTCTCAGCTTCTCCTTGGCCAACTCATCCCCATACTCAAGTCTTTTTGGTTCTATTATCATCACACTTGAGTCTGAGCTAGCTCCATCACTTCCTTCTTCTGAAGTCACAACAAATGGTGACCCCTCCTTTTTATCCTGTTCCATGATTTGTGCAGCTAATCTTCTTTAAAACTCAACTTGAGCTGCATCCTTTGGAACAATCTCTTCTACCATTATACCCTTACCCTTATCTGATGGTGCAATGGTTGGTAGGGTAGATGTTGATACCTGAGTAGAAACCTCCTTGATGATAGATGATGACTGGGATACATCACCTTCATGTGCAGGTCTGTCAACGCCCAATTTTGTCATATCAGTGCCTAAAATATTTCTGTCAGCGTCCAAATTTTCCTTGTCAACGCCCAAATATCCTCCCTCAGCGCCTTTTGTAACCTCTCTCAACATAGCTGTAAATGATAAATTCAAGTTGGTAGGAGAGACTAAGGACATATCAAAACCTGTTTGTTTCTTCAAAGTTGTAAGGGCCTCAGCAACATCCATTGATTGACCATCATGACTGCCCTTATCACTTAGATTTATTGGATCTTCCTCCCCTTTGGAAGATTCCTCCATACCCCTCCTTGCACTTGCACTCTCCAAAACAACAATCCTCTCCCTCAATTGCTTGAGTTCAAGGCCTTGTGAGCTGACAACTTGTACTAAGTCTGCATTTTGCTTTTGCAAGCTTATGTAGACTGCCGTCAATTCCATAAGAGTCATTGGTTCCAGTCTGCCCTCTTCTGAAATGGGAATTTGACCTCCCAAGTCAGATTCATTGGGCAAGGATGAGGACTTAATGATTGTGGGACTTCCTTGGCCAGCTTCTAAGCCAGGACCAATAGTCCCAGCCTCATCCAGGTCACCAACCACACTTGTGGTGGTGGTTCTCTCTGCTACATGGCTAGGACCACCAGAGGAGAACACTCCAGTAGTCCTTTGGCGTTTCATCAACCTATATTCAGGGGGTGTGGAAGATGGTGTGGAAGAATGAGTGGATGTGGGTTGGTTAAGGGGTGTTTGGGTTTGTGAAGGTTGTGTGTCAGCGTTGGAAATAGGCACATCAACGCCAACATGTAATGTATCAGCGTTGAAGGATTTTGAGTCAATTTGCAAGTGTTCAGGTGAAGGTAAAGGTTCAGGGATTGGTTCAAGTTGTGGTTGAGGGTCAATTTGTGGTTGGGGGTTTGGTTGGGGTTGTGCTGCTGCAATAACAGCAAGCATAGCTTGGGTTAAAGGTAGGTCTCGATGGGGTGGTGAGTTCATCTTCATAAAAATAGCTTTCTTTTGCTCAGGGATCTTATAAAAATCATTATGATCCCTTGAGCAGTAACCTTGAACATCAAAAACCATTTGTAGAAAACGGGGATAAGCTAAAGTCATTTTATTCCCCTTGTTTTTACACATGCCCTCAAAAATCATTTTAGAATAATTAAATTTTTGCCCTGTTGCAATGCACACAATAGCACTGGCAGTGGATCTATTGATCTCATTGTGTGCAGTGCATTTGGGACTCAAACATTGAAGGAGGACATGTATGAGGTACTTCCAGGCTGGGGGAAATTCCTGCTTATGATACTTGTTTAGAGTACCTTCATCAGGAAAAGGATATCCCAAAGCCCGAAGCCCTTGTTCTATTTCATTTATGGGAAGGATGGCTATACCATCAGCATCATCAAGATGCAAGGCTTGGCGTACCAAAGCCTCAGTAACCACCCAAGGTCTCCCATGAACAATAGAAGTCAATGTAGTCACTCTATTAACTGTTGAGGAACTGACAGTGTTCCAAAACTGTTTAATATGTGTGACTGGAATGAGTGGTGCATGAGAAAGAGCATACCTTAAAGGGGATGCATTCAAATACGCCACCATTTGTGTGTATTGGGGAAACAGAGCATCACCAGCTTCAAGATACGCAATCATGTTGTGTTGAGATCTGAACCCCAATTCCAATTCTGATGGTTTAAACTTTGGTGCCATTGATGAAAGCTGTTAAATTTAAGTGAAGAAGATGAAGTTGATAAGAGAAAATTGTGTTAGACAAGAATTATAGATACCCTGTTTAAAATAGGAGGCAAATTTATAGGAGAAGAAAATGCATGTGATAGGCCCAAAAATAGGCAAGTATTTTCAAAAATCAATCATGAAAATATTGAAAAAGTTATAAGTTTATCTCATGCATTAAATGTAAAGTAACAACTCCCAAAATTACGGCCTAAAAATATGTCAAAAAGTAACAACTGGGTAGGACCCATTGAGTGTTAACGGTCAAAAATAACCTATCAACGCCCAACGGCTATAATCTTGTCAACGTTTGCCTAAAGCCATGTCAGCGTCTAATTTGGTCACAACAACGCTTGGAAAATTCTTGTCAGCGTCCAAAAATAAAAATGTTATAAAAATGAAAAATGACCTAAACAAGTAATTTATCCTAGAGAAGATAACCAAAAGCTGATAATCATTATAGGGCGGCAAGCACTGTCCAGTTATGCACACTTGCTTAAGCAAGATAGACATAACAGTCCTCAAGTGTCCCTTGCTAACCAAAACTCTTAACAACCAAGTTACCTTACAAAATTCCTTGTTACTCCCAGGTAAATCCCATAACAAAATTATTCCCAAGTCTCCCAACAGACCACAACCAATTCTAGGCCAAAAATGTCTTGGCAACATGCATAGTATATCAACTTTGCATGCTACAGTGCCTCATGATTTAGTAAAACTAACTCATACTCACCTGTGGACACAATCTAGAATTGTGATAAAAGTATCATATGGATACCCAAACATCCTAAAGGTTCCTAAAACCTCCCCTTAAACTATGATACAAAAGTTTGCTAAAATCATGCATGAACATAAAAAATTTATGTCAAGATAGGAATTTAAAATTCCAACCATCATCCATAAATAAAAACTTGTCCAAATGCTTCTCCATTGATCCATAAGCAACTCTGTATCCAATGGTATACTGCTAACACCATCTGCACATTTAGATTGAAAACCACAAAACTAACATTGTTGCTGACAACACCCCGATAACACATGACAGCGTTGAGGGAAGCTTTGTTAGTGTTAGACAATTATATTGCTGACAACGTTGCAAAAACACTTATCAGCTTTCAAGCAACCTTTGTCAGTGTTAGAAAAATATAGTGGAAAATCTAAATCATCAATAAGACTAATAACAATGCATCATCCTGTACATACTTTTACAAAAAGACTCCAAAACACATATTATGTGAGATTGACCATGCCAATACTTGTTACCAAGTATTGAAATCTCCCAGCATCAAAAGGTTTAGTTAGTAAATCTGACACAATTTCCTCAGTGTCAACCCTATCTGGTTGTATTAAACCTTTCTCAAAGCAATCTCTTATAAAATGGTGTCTAATTTCTATGTGTTTAGTTTTAGAATGATGTACAGGATTCTTAATGATGCATAAAGTGCTGTTATTGTCAACAAATATCTTGGTATGCATGAAATTATACCCATAGTCCAACAGCTGGTTCTGAATCCACAAAACATGGCCACAACAAGCAGCTGCAGCCACATACTTAGCTTCAGTTGTAGAATTAGCTACCACTGTTTGTTTCTTGCATTGCCAAGATATCAACCTGCTCCCAAGAAACTGACATCCACCAGTTGTGGATTTCCTATCAAATTTATCACCTCTATAATCACTATCTGAATATGCAATCAGCTACAATGGTGAATCCTTTGGGTACCACAAACCAAGACTAGGATAGCATCTTAGGTACCTAAAGATCCTCTTCAAAGCATAAAGGTGACATTCTTTGGGAGTCACTTGATGGCGTGCACAAGCACACACAACAAACATGATGTCAGGTCTGGAGGCAGTAAGATACATCAAGGATCCAATCATGGATCTATAGTGCCTGACATCCACATCTTTCCTATCTCCAATCTTTCCCCAAAGGTGTTCTCTATCCATAGGAGTAGTAGCCCTCTTTTCATGTGGATAAAAGCCAAACTTCTTCAAGATCTCAGCAACATATTTATCATGGGAGATGAAGATACCATCTTCTTTCTGCTGAACTTGTAAACCAAGAAAGAAGTTCATCTCCCCCATATCACTCATCTTGAATTTGTCTGTCATAAGCTTGGAGAAATCCTCACTCATCTTTGGATCAGTAGACCCAAAAATGATGTCATCAACATAGAGCTGCACAAGCAACACATCCTTGCCTTTCTTCTTTGTGAACACTGTCTGATCTATGGTGCCCCTCTTGAATCCATTGTCCACCAAATAAGTAGACAAAATACCATACCATGCTCTTGGGGCTTGATGAAGGCCATACATAGCCTTTTTGACTCTATACACTTTATCTGGATGCTCTGGATCCTCAAAACCAGGAGGTTGCATTACATATACTTCCTCAACAATGGTTCCATAGAGAAAGGCACTCTTGACATCCATTTGATAGACAGTGAAGCCCATGCAGGATGCATAGTCTAGAAAAATCCTTATAGCTTCAATCCTTGCAACTGGTGCAAAGACTTCCTCATAGTCTATCCCCTCCTCTTGTGTATAGCCTTGAGCCACTAACCTTGCCTTGTTTCTGACCACAATGCCTCTTTCATCTCTTTTGTTCCTGAGAACCCATCTTGTCCCTATAGGTCTGACATATCTAGGACAATCAACCAGCTCCCAAACATCCTGAATTGCAAATTGGTGAAGCTCATCCTGCATTGCTTCCACCCAACTTGGTTCTTTGAGAGCATCAAATATTTTCTTGGGTTCCTCTTGTGACAGAAAACAGGCAAACAAACATGCTTGCACAAGAGGGGTATCAACCTTCTTGTGTATATTTGCAATAAACCCACCAAGACCTTGATGAGATCTTCTAGTCTGAACTGGAGTCATAACATCACCAATGATCTGGGAAGGGGGGGGGGTGATTCTTCATTGTGGAAGTGAGAACTCCTCCTTCAAAAAGTTTGGTGTCCTCAACCTCACGCTCCATGTTGCCAATATCTTCTTCATCAGACTTTCCTTCATCAACGTGAGGATGAACCTCTTCATATAAATTGGAAGGTTCACCTTGTTCAAAATTGGAAGAGAAAAGATGTTCAGTATTGTTGTCAACGCCTGAATCTTGTTTGTCAGCGCTTGGGCTAACAACGCTTGAAGTGTGGTTGTCAATGTCTGAACCATCAACGTCTGAATTGGTCTTGTCAGCGCTAGATTTGCCTTTGTCAGCGCCTGAAGGACCATGCATGTTTGTATCTGGTGGTACTTGGAAACCACCATTATCTTGTCCAGCAGCAGCAGCAGCAAAAGCATCTGTCCAAATGGGAATGGTAACATATTCTAGGATAGGAGATGTCTTTTCTGCTTGTGATCCAACCTTTTCATGAACTTCAGTACCTGAAACATCAACAACTTGTTCTTCCATAACATTTGAAGTTACCTTCACAATGTCTGGATTAGTGACAGGCATATAATTTAAAGTTCTAGATAAAGGTTCCAAGTCAAACAACCAATTAGGACCACTTTCAGGATCACTAGGATTATTCTCTAAAAACCTAACATGTACTCTTTCAAGTATACGTTTTTCTTCTTTAAGATAAACCCTATATCCCTTGCTCTGCACTGAATACCCCATGAAGTAACCATCATCACCTTTTGCACTAAATTTCCCTAAGGCATCACTAGTGTCTAACACTACTACATGACAGCCAAAAGGTCTGAGAAAACCAATATTAGGTTTTCTACCCCAAAGTAACTCATAAGGTGTTTTGTTCTGAATTTTGTTAACCAATGCTCTATTTTGCACATAGCAAGCTGTATTAACAGCCTCAGCCCAAAAGGCTATAGGAAAGTGAGCATCAGCCAACATTGTTCTGGCTGCTTCAATTAGGGTTCTATTTTTCCTCTCAGCAACCCCATTTTGTTGTGGGGTTCTAGCAATACTAAATTGCCTTGTAATTCCTTTCCTGGCACAGAAATCATCTAGCTTCTTATTCCTAAATTCTCCACCATTATCACTCCTAAGCATTTTAACCTCATTGCCAGACCTCTTCTCAATCTGAGTGATAAAATCAATTAGAATATCAGCTGTGTCACTCTTCATAGCTAGAAAGAATGTCCAAGTAAACCTAGAAAAGTCATCTATGATGACAAAACAATATGACTTACCATTCAAACTTTCTATATTGGTTGGACCAAAGAGGTCCATGTGTAGCATATGAAGAGGTCTAGAACTAGTGTGCACCTGTTTGGACTTGAATGAGACCTTGTGCTGCTTGCCTTTAAGACATGCAACACAAGAGTGGTCATTGTGGAAGGCCTTCTCAGGCAAACCATCAACTAAACCAAGTCTGACAAGTCTATTTATATTTTTAAAATTTATGTGCCCTAGTCTCCTGTGCCACAAATTACTCTCATCTACTGAGGCCTTAGCATAAAAACAAGACATATTATTGTTCATTTTAATCCCATTCAAATTCACATTATATATGTCCTTATGCCTAGGTGTTCTATACTTAATATATTTCTCATCAGGGATCTTAAAATCCTTGCTTAACACCAAACACTCAGTATCAGTAAACAGAACTTTATTTTTGTTATCACAAACTTGTGATACACTAAACAGGTTGTAATCAAGTTCTTTTACCAGGAAGACGTTCTCAAAACACAGATTCTTGGTGAGAAGGGTTCCTTTGCCTGTGATAGTACCATATCCGCCTCCAAAGTATACCTTATCACCATCCTTAATGGGAGTGAAGTTAGTAAGATAATCTTCCTTCCCTGTCATGTGCCTTGAGCATCCACTATCCCAATATCCATAATCATTGACCTGTCTTTGAATGTCCTGCACATAAAGAAAACAAATTAGTTTTCTTTTGGGAACCCAAGTCTTAAAAGACTTGGATTCATCTGGTTGTTCAATAAGAACAGACTTAGTTCTCACAACAACCCCATTCTCATCCTTCTTAGGATGAAATACCCAGTTAACCCCAATAGGTTTTGTAATGACCTTTGAAATGTAATTAAATATATTGCAAGTCATTGAAATCCCATTATCATTAGGGTTTTGATCTTTCTTGGGTC
The DNA here is from genome assembly GCA_025667525.1 of Glebionis coronaria. Classification (NCBI taxonomy): domain Eukaryota; kingdom Viridiplantae; phylum Streptophyta; class Magnoliopsida; order Asterales; family Asteraceae; genus Glebionis; species Glebionis coronaria. Next base: position 219,902,912 of record CM046881.1, read on the forward strand.
TCCATGTTAAGCTTGAAGAAGCTTTAGACCCCTTACCTTGTGGTTGCAAATATTTAGGTCTGGTCACGTTTCTGTCAGCGTTAGAATTTGTCCTGTCAACGCTGAAATTTCCCTTGTCAGCGTTGAACCTAGGGTTTGCTACAGAAACCCATTGCCGATTTGACCAGGTGTTTGTCTTTTGAAATGGTCTTTGTCCATGAGTGTTAGACCCTCTAGTAAAGAATGGGGCAGGTCTAATCACTTGTGGAATTTGCTGCACAGAAGGTTTGGGTCTGACAACGTTTGACTTCCTAACAATGTTGACTTTGTTCCTGTCAGCGCTGAAATTGTTCCTGTCAGCGCTGGCCTTGGGAGCGTTGACACACTTGTATGCCAAGTGTGAAAAGCTACCACAAGTGTAACAAGCTTTTCTAGACACAACCTTAGGTCTAGAAGATAAGAAGCCTGTTCCTTGATTGCTAACTTGGCTCTTGGGTGACCTAGTATTCCTATACATCTCTGCATATTTAATGCTAGGTTTTCTAACAGTATTTGTGCCTAGGTCAACAGCTTTGCCAGTGATTGGGTTAGTAACCTTAATAGGTGTTGACTCATTTGGACTTTCACATAGCAAGCCACCCTTGACAAATAAAGTAGGGTTAGCCTTCTTCCACTCATTCAGGTCAGTCAGTTTTTGTTGATACTCTTCAACTGGAGTGACAACTCTTGGTGGAGGAATGAATTCCTTCTCTTGGAGCTCTGGCAAACCAGTCCAAGATAAGTCCTTTTGTTGGACACAATAGAAGTCACCAGCTGGTGGTGGAACCAAAGAGTAATCATTCATCCCAATCCCAGTCATGTCCTTAGGACCCCTTTGTTTAGCCACACAGTCTCCTAGGGTTTGGGTGGCTCTATCAAATCTTTGAATTTTAAGGCCAACATTATCTTTATTCTTAATGGCCTCATCTAACTTAGCCTGTAATTCACCATTAACCCTTTCCATGATGTTTCTAATGTCCATACTAGCATCCAACTCATGTTTTAAGATATTGATTTTATCTTTTAAGTCAAATTCCATTTTCTTGTATTCAGAAACGGTTTTCTCAGTTTCAGTGAGAGCTAGTTGGTAATTAGACAGTTTACATCTTTCAGTGCTCATATCATCTAATAATCTTAGCACCTCTTTGTTAAGTCTTTCAGTATTTAACCTACAACCTTTGCTACAAAAAGCGTCATCATATACCTCATTATCAGATGAAGAGGAGGAGTGTGCCATGAGAGCATATTCAACATGCTCTTCTTCTTCAATATCAGCAACCAAAGCTTTGTCCTCTTCAACATTCTTAGCTAGATAGCTTCAATCCCATCCCATACCATCAATTCCTTGAACTGCAACCATGGCTTTGGAATCCTGAGCTTTAACAACCTGACTTGAGGGTTTACCAGCATCAGATCTTCTAGGAGATCTGCATTCCCTCATGAAGTGCCCCATACGATGGCAGTTGTAGCATTCAACTTTGGATTTGTCAAATCCAGCTGTGTCTTTAGCATTGAAGGTCATTTTCTTCTTAAACCTTCTGTTCCACCTGTTTGCTCTTATACTAGCAAGAGCCATGTTCCACTTGATGTCCATCTCTTCCAAGTGCTCATCACTTATCTGCTCAAGGTCCTCATATGTAATCACTGAACCATTGGGCAAAGAAGCAATGTAAGCACAAACAATATCCAAATTCAAACCAGCAGGTGTAACTCTTGGGGAGTCACTCTTGAATGTGTCAACGTCTGAATAGGAGACGTTGACAGGACTTGTTACAGCGCTGACATATGATGATCCAGTAACTGGATGCATGTAAGAGTCCTTCTGATTGAATTGACCTTCACTATGAGAGAAGAAGGCCATATTGCTGTTGGTAGATTTGCTTCCATGTTCTAAAAGGGTTTCATCTTCCAACAGCCTTAGTTTGTTGTAGATGTCATCAAACGAGGAGCTCTTGTAAGTATTGTTGGCAAGAATAGATCTTGCCTCAATCTTCCATGCCTCACCAAGACTTTTAAGAAAGGTAGCATTAATGTCAACATCACCAACTTGTGTCCCCATGAAGGACAACTTGCTTGTAATGTCAAGCAATCTGCTTCTCACACTACTCAGTTTCTCATTGGGTTGAGCTTTGAAGACAACATAATCATGTAGAAGTTGCTTTTTCTTTTCTTCCTTAATGTCTGCATTGCCACCATATGCAACTTCAAGAGCTGCCCAAAGATCCCTAGCAGAGTCATAGCCTCTATATTTATGCTGGTTTTCTTGTCCCAAAGAGACTTTCAGAATATTTAGGGCTTTCATGTCAACCCTTCTTTTTGCTATGTCATCAGCAGCCACAGCTCTACCATCTCCAGGTTTTTCTCTCTTATCCTCTTCAGAACATCCAGCAACAGCTGTTCTTGCAGCAATGGCATTAAGAATCTTTTGAGCCTTATTGAATGTGTTTCCATATTCAATAATCTCCCAGAGTGTATAGTCATAGATCCCCAGATATTGTTCAAAGTTGAACTTCCACAAGTCAAAGTTGGTTGCATCAAGCATGGGAATCTTGATGTTTGGTAAAGCTGAGGAAGAGGAGGTTATTGCTTCAGACATGATGTTTGTTAGGGTTTCTGGGAAAACTAGGGTTTTGGTGATTTTTAGGGTTCTGGTGTTCTTTAAGATCAAAAGTTCCTCAACAAGCTCTGATACCACTTGTTGATCCCAAACTTAGATCGATTTAGCTTTATGTATACGAGATTAGATCAAGTAATACACTTAGAGAAACCTTTGTATATGCTTATGAATCTAAGTGTTATGCGGAATTTAACACTTAAACAAGAACACACAATGGTATAAACAAAATTTCACTTTGATTATCAATATCAAACTTGCTTACAATGAAAGTAGTTTACGAATGAAAACTTATATCAAACATTAACCTAAAGGTCTTCTTTTATAGACATAAGAAGCCTTGTACAATAATCTACGTATCAGCTATTCTAGGTAAAGATAAATATAGAAAATACATTGTTGTTCCTATCTTTACTAGAACTATTCTAGAATACAATAAACGCGTAGAGTATATCTTCCTATCAGTGCTTGTCTTCAATGTGTCAACGCTTGACTTTATCTTGTCAACGCTTGAGCTGTCAGCGCTTGTTTTGCTCTTGTCAACGCTTGTTTTACTCTTGTCAGCGCTCAAGTGATCTGGCCTTAATTTATTCCCAACAGTCCCAAGTATAATCACAAGGAATCTCAAGGTTTTGTTAGGAATGATATTTAAGTATCTGGTTCAGGAGTTGAGGAGTATGACAGTGCTGCTGTTATGATGGCTATGAGTGTTAAGAACTACTATATTGGGTCATGGATTTAGGGTGCTCATACGATATGAAATACAGGAGAGATTACTCGGTTGATGTTAAGGAGTATGATAATGGTAAATTACTTCTAGGTGATAGCAGGGAATGCCATGTACGGGGGACGGGTAAGGTTCAAGTACAAATGAGGGATGGGTCAAGTTTCGTGTTGGGCAACTTTAGGTATGTTCCTGAACTATGACGAAACTTGATATCGTTGGGCACTCTTGAAAAAAAGGGTTCTACCGTAAAAATGCAGTCGGGCAGGATCAAGATTATAAGGGGTTCATTGGTGGTACTGATAGAAGCAATATAGTAGGGTATAAATTGCAAATATGTTAATGACACATAAAAGACAATTAAAACCGAAGGATCGTTGTATACGAGGAGAGAGTTATGGCCAATTTTAAAGATAGATTTAGAATAGTTGATTATTAGTAAGAGAGGGATTAAAGTACAAAAAAATCGGATCTATACTACAAAGACTAAAAACAAAAAGACGATTTACGTAAGTCACGCAAATCTAAAAAATAATAATATAATAATAAAACATATCATATTTTTAAAATTTTAAAATTACTTCTAAATAACTTAAATAAACCAAAATGAAAATAAAAATAAATTTAAAAACTCTAATAGGCCCATCACAGCCCCAAAACCAAAATAGATTATGCTTAATGGGCTTTTTAGCCTAATAAGCAAAAAATAAAAAAATAAAAATGTAAAAGTGCTACTAGACCGAAATTTCAGTTTTGAAGTACTTTAAAACTTACAACAATGGTTGAAGAAGCTTCTATAAGCTTCAAATAAGCTATAAGCTATCTTATTGAGCCTTAAAAGCCCAGTATGCTATACAATAAGCTTATCAGTGAATTTATAGAACCAGGATTAGTTTTTAATCAATAAAAAGGTATTTCAAAAAGAAACTCTTGAAAAGTCAACTAGAGCTTATCAAAATAAGCTATAAGCTAAGTTAAAAAAGATAAAAAGGTAACAACACATGCTCATAAGCTAAATTTTGACAAGGAGGCCTAATATAACATATAAAAATAAGCCGTAGAAGAAAAAATCTAATAAGCGCACTCAATAAGCTGTATCAAACACTATTAAGCTTCCTAATAGGACAAAATAGTAGACTTGACTATTTTGTTGACTATAGAGCTCAAACATGACCAAACTTAATGAATTAAGGGTGTGTTTGGTCGAGAGATATGTGGCCAAAGAAATGGAAATGCCCTCAATTCTCGTGTTTGGTACGTTAAAAAAAAGCGAAGAAATTGATTGAACTCTCGAGAAATGAGTTCTTTGTATTTCTATTTCCACTTCAATTGGTATGGAAATGAGTTTGAGAATTTGGGTAGGGCAAAAAAATTGAGCTATAAAAAGCACATCACGTGCAAAACACATTCCTTTCCAAAAAAAATAAAAGATCCAACTCTATGGCTAGTTGGTGACTTCATCCCTTCCACTTTATGAGCTTCCATATCTATTGATTCTTTACTAGTTATTGCTTCTCCATCACGAAATTCTTCACCCATTTTTGCTTCTCCATCAAGACATTTTGGTAATTAATCAACGTCAACAGATCTATAACTTTTTTTACCTAGGGTTTCATGTGAGTTATTGATGGATGAAGTAAAAATCAGTACCTTGTGAGCAAAATTGGACCAATAGAATCTTTATACATGATATCGTGATGTGGTTCTCTATTTTATAAATACAAGCAGCCGTATGTAACACAAATGTGAGTTTTGTTAATTCTCTAAACTAAATTCTCTTTCTTACCAAACATAAGAAATTTTAATATATTTCTCAACCAATTTCAATTCTCTAAATTTCTATTCTCTACTTCATTTCTAATCTCTGAAACTCTCTCTACCAAACGTGCCCAAAGGTTATAAGATGACTGAAAAAGGAGAAAATTCAAATAAGTTGTATGACAAAATAAGCACAAATAAAAAATTTACACTAAATTGTTTTCTATAAAAAAAGTTAACCAAAATTGTCCAAATTACTAAGACTGATAAATAATAAAGAAAAAGTAAGAATGAAATACCAAGCATAAGTTGTGCATGATTTGATTCGCTACAAATGGATAATTAGCTGTTTGAACAACTTCTTACCAAAAAAGAACAAAAAACTAGATAAAAGAAATATGAAAGCACCCTAGGTCAATGTGACAACTCGGGTTTTGACGAGTCAGTTGTCACCCGTTGAGCTCTATTTATGTGTTAGCTTGTGTGATCAATGTATTTTTATGTGTTTCTATAAGTGAATTGGTGATTTATAATGAATGAAATGTAGTACATGATGGGTAAATCATGGTACAAGTTGGAAATGAAAGAATTGAATTGAAATAAAATGAAATCAGAAATGAACTGCGTGAAATTTCAGGTATCGTTTTTATAAGATTTCGTACGTATCGTATGTTTTATATATGTATTATGTATATATTATATGGTTAGGAGAGGTTTAAGGATTTTTTCCATATTTAGAAACTTTTAGAAATGAAGGTTAAATCGGAAATCGCGTAAAAAGTCGAAATTTTTTACGTAAGGCTTTCAGGTTTTGGCCCGGAAGTAACCCGAGAGTACCATTTAGTTTAGCAAAGATTAAATATCAGTATATGGGGTATAAAAGTTGGCCAAAGGGTGTTGACATTTTTTTTTGGGCCGAATTATACGTAAGGAAGGGAAGGGGAACCCAATTTGAGTACTATTAGAAGTCCTGGTTAGTTTTAGCAACCCATACTACTTCCCATACCCCCAAAAACAATACTACCTTCCCCTAACCCTATCTCAGTCGTGTTCTTCAATGGGGGATCAAGAAACCCAAAAACTCAATTAGGGTTTAAGGTAGACACTCAAACTATGTTTAATTAATGTTAAATTAATGTATGTAACCTAGTATGATAGATTAGGGTTTAGAATTTATGATTTATGATTCTTGATTAGGGTTTTAAATTAAGGTTCATGATTTATGTAATTAATAATATTAAGGTTATTAGGATTCTATTAATTTGGTCATTACGGGGTTTAATGATGATTAAAGGGTTTAATTGTGTTTAAAATCAGAATTGCAGTATGACTAGGATTTTATGTCAACTTGTAGAGGTCATATCTTGGTCATAAAAAGGAGTGAGAGGATGATTTTTTTTTTCAAATTTAATTTCAGAGAGTTAGCTTTCCAACGGCATTAGTTTAAATTCAATTGGAGGTGTAGAAATCACTTTTTATGAATTTACAAGATTCTTGTTCAGAACTGTGATTTTAAAATTCGAATTTAGGTTTTAAGTTTTGAGGGCAAAAACCTTATCAAATGAACTAGTTTTTGTAAGGCCACCTGGGAACAACTTATTTATGATATATATGAAGTCAACTGTTAATTAGAGCAAAAGTTATGGTGTTTAGGTTGGTCGTTCATGGGTAAACTTTAGGAAAGGTCTGTGAAGAGTCAGAAAACTGGAGCTAGTTGTGGTCATAAAATTCTTTGATTTTTCTACAAGGACTTAAAACCTAAAATTATGATTTGGGTTATCCAGATACATATGGGAAGACCTATGAAAATTGTCAAAAACATTGGTGATGGTTAAGTTTGGCTTTTTCATTCGTTTTGTGCGGGTAAAATTCAAGAGTTTTCAGAAAAGTAATGAGAAAGGTTTGGATGTAATATGGGATAGATAGATGTGTTAAACCTTAGGCATTTGGTTTACAGGAAGGATTTAGAGTTAGTGAGTGCATAATATGAATGTTACATCATTTGGGTTTCGACCAATGGATGATAACATGTTTGTTGTTTGTTATAGTTGTTTTGCGAGGACTTGCGTAGCTGTGCTTTCAGGTGAGTTTCATAGTCCCAAATTATTTGAATTATGTTATTCCAGTTGGGATGGAAATGATGCTTGTAATTTGATAACTTAGCTATGAAATATGTTTTAAACGTGTATGGACATCAATGTGCTATATGTGACTTATAAGGTTGCATGTATTGGAATTTGCATTATCTGGGGACTTTAAATAGCGTTAGTGGAAACTCATGATGGGGACGTCTAATTAACGTTCGTAAAACTCATCATGGGGACGCCAAATTAATGTTCGTAAAACCCGCCGAGGAAAGACCTATGGATCAAGAGGCGTGTTCCGACCTCAGTTTGTGATGCGAGATGTTGAAATGTGATTAAATGATTGCATGTTTATGTGGTAGTGATTGTTGTTTATAATGATTTTTTTGTGAAGTTTTGAGCACAACTTATTAGAATTTTTTTTGTCTTAAACCTATGACTCTCACCAACTTTATGTTGACGTGTTTTAGCATCATTTTCAGGTTTGCTTAGCAGTGATAGAGGCTTTAGAGAGCGAAGGATTAGAGAGACCGTAGGTTTGTATTGCGGAGTTTATGTTTATTTGATATTGTGCAATATATAAGATTGTTGAATGTTTATGGCGTTGTCATAACACGCCCTATTAATATATGCCATCTTTTAGCTTATTCTCTATTGTAACACCATTGTGTTGTGACGATGTCCATGAAGTTTCACCTCGCGTTTCTGCCGAAGCGAGGTGTAACAGTCAGTAAAGACCCTAGGGCGCAATGGTAAAGAGTGTGGGTTTAGAGTGAGGATTGTGGGTTCAAGTCCCAACAATCATTTTTGTACAAAATTATTTCCTTTTGGAAAATTCAACAAGCTCCAATAAGGAGTTGGCTTATTGGGGAGTCATGTCTCTCAAATAAAACACAAACACTAACAAGTGAAGACCTTAAAGTATGAAGACATGCCAAAAACATCCCTTCAAATATCAAGATATTATAAAACAAGTCCTTGTTCAAACCTTTGGAAAGTTTTTGGGGCCAAAGTCTAAAAAACAGAACTTCCATAACAAAGGAAATCTGTTTTAGGTTGTGTGAACTTGATATGAAACAAAGAAAAGAATTGAGGGACTAAACATGGACGACAACCTAACATACATAGACCAATACTATGTTGCCACCTCACCCACTCAATCCCCACACCCAATCATAATCCACCATCCTGCCACCTCATAATCCCACTCACCCGGTTTAAACTAATTTATTTAATTAGTTAAATTAGGCGCCTAACACCACATTTAAACATAAATCTGGATCAAGTCACCCACTATTCACCAAGAACACCAAATTGGGTTTTTACTAATCACTAAAAATTAACCCTTAATATTATCCAGATTTATGATTAAGGGCCTAATGATCATAACCCCACCCTTAAACACCTTGCCACCTCAAACACCTTGTCTCATGAAACCACCCTGCTACACTTTGGGGAAGAAGACAAAAGCTTTCCAGCAAATCAACGTCCCACATTGCAGCTTTAATCCTAAGCACATTTTGGACCCCTTGGATCAACTTTTCACCATTGGCATCACATGTTCTTCAACAAACATCCAAAATATTCAAAGCAAATTCAAACTTCAAAGGGCATTATGGGAACTTCAAGCAGCTAGGGATTTATTTTTCAGCTTTGTAGAACACTTGTAAGGCTCTATATAAAGCCAGTCGTTCACAACATTTAGACTTGTTCTTGGTTTTCTTTGGTCAAAAGTATGTAAAGCATTTGTTCAAGTGAAATGAAAAATGTATGAACTTTGTGACGAATTCCAAGCACCAATTTACTTTATTGTTATTGTTTGATGTTTTAAGATTGTGATTTTGAAGTTTCAAAGTTTGGGTTAAAGTTTTATGCAAGTTGTTCAAAGTTTTCAAAAATCTGATTTTTTTTCTAAGTCTTTGGTACAAACACTTGAGATTTTGGGGCCTTGGATTGATCATAACACCCTGCTAAGAATCTTATCAAGGAGTAGTGAGATTTAGGCTTGGGGATATTCAAGGAGTGGGGTACAAAGCTTGAACTAATCTGTTTCATTTTCCATTTTTTTATTAATATGTTTGTGCTAACCTTTTTCTTAGCAGCTTATTGGAAGCTTGTGTCTTGTTTAGCTAGACACGTAAGCTCAAACATACGTGAGTGTGGATGTACATTCATGAGGTTTGAACTTTTTCTCCCAAAAATCTGTTGAAAAGTGGTTCTAAGTGATTTTGGTATTCTTATATTGTTTGGTGTGTTCTTGTGCTTTGAATCTTGTTCTAAGTGTTTGAGGATACTGTTATGATGCATGTTTAAGCTTGGTTTAACCTGAAAAACATTTTTCCTTTGTTAAAATTGGATTTCAGATTTTAAACTGTTGTTTGGGACTGCATGTTCTAAGGTTTTTATGTGAGTTTAAGTAAGTGTTAAGGGTTTATTTGAGTTTATATCTGATATTGAGGTGATTGTGTGCTGATATTTGCAAGTCTTAAGCTTTTAAACTCCAAATCTTAATCTGTGGTCTATCAAGCTTGTTTTAGGTCCATTTGAACTGCAACCTTGTGCACACCTAGATTTAATGATAAACTAGGGCTAACAAGTGTTAAAACATAGTTTGTGTAACCTGTTGAATAGATTAAAGTCTTTGAAATTCAAGATTTGGTCAAGTATATCATCAAAAAGGTCTTTGTGTTCATCTGTGTTAATCAGTCAATCACATAGGCTTATAACTAGATCTAATCATTGAACCATTACTTGAAACAAGTTTAATTGTGCTTCATTAAGTCTGTTATAACTTGTGTATGCTTTTGGTGGACTTTGGTTGGATTATTTTTGCTCAAACTGCTTATTTATTACCAGATCTGCTTAATACCATGTATGTGTCATATCTGTATGCTGTTTGATTAAACTGTACAAATTGGCTGGTTGAATTTGTGTTTTTCTGCTTGATTGTGACTCCCTATAACTCACTGTTTGTAGGGGTTCCCTTTTTGTCTAAAAAACCTAGTAAATCTCTCTAAAAAATCAAGTCAAGAAAGTCAAACAGTGGGAATCCTTTCCAACGGCTGCCTGCCAATGCTAGTGTTATTTTGTTAACGACTTATTAATAAGCTATTCTAGCTTATTATGACGTGAAACAACTTTGTTTTGGTAATCAATCTTCCTTATTTGACCCATTTGACTATTCTGGAGCATTTGAGACTTTAACTTTTAGGTTTGACTAGAAAACGAACTAGTTGACTTTTTACCAAACAGCTTATTGCTTTTTCTAGCTTATTCAGTGTGCTTATTTGAAATCTTTTTGATTATGTTTCTTAATTAATTCATTACAAAGCTTTTGCAACTTGAATCAGCCTTTGATGTGGTCTAGAACTCGAAAACGACTATTTTGTCGTTTTGTGTAGAGAGCTTTTGCTTATTTCAGGCTTATTTCTTAGGCTTATTCAAATTTTCTTTTTACAAACAGCTTTATAATCTTATTAGAAGGATGTGTGTTAAATTTCAGCTTATGGCATTAGCTTATGGCTTAATGGGCCAAAAAGCCCATTAAGAAAAAGCTGTTAGCTTATTAAGCTGTGATAAGCACTAATTCAGCTTTTGGGCCTTTAGAGTTTTGTATTTAAAATTGGATTTTGAGCTAGACTGTAACTTTTCAGCTTATTTGGTTCACTTTTTGCTTATTGGGCCAAAAAGCCCATTAAGCTTGGACTGTTTTGACTTTTGGCTCATTTGGAGGCCTAATAGGGGTATTTTGGGTCATTTCACATTTATTTTCTATTTATTTAAGTTAAAATAATTTAGTTTGCAAGTTTTAAGAATTTTTTATAAATTTTGAATTTTTAATATTATTTTATTATTTAATTTCAGTTTTTAATCATTTTTAATAGTTTTAATTAGTTTTATTTTTTCAAAAATACTTTTTAGTTTAATTAAGTTATTTTAGTGGTTTACAAATTCAAAAATCTCATTTTGGGATTTTTATTAATTAAATTGACTTTTTGGGCTTTAATTAGCATTAAAAATTTATTATTTAATTAAATAAAAGGTTTGAGTAAGTTTTGATTTTTTGTAAACTCTAATTGCATTTTTTAGGGTTATTGTGATTTTCTAGGAATTTTTAGGGTAATTTTAAATTTCGTCACGTTTTACGGTTTTACGTTTACGTCATTCGTCTTAGTTTAATTTAATTCGTAACCGTCATCATTTTCTTTCTCATTTTCTTTCTTAATATTATTCTCAGACTTTAATCAAGTCTTAACACACACACACCATGCCTCCTTGAGAACGAAATCACAACAAGGGTCATTTGTGCACGGTTTTCCTAAATCGTCGTACTTACCCTATTTACGCTCTTTTTCCTAAACGAGTGTGAAATTACAACTATCGTTTTGGCGCCGCTGCCGGGGAGGCGTGTTGTGTTTTGATTTGAACGAATTTTTTTTTATATTATCTATAATAAGTATTTGTGTGTTTTAGAACTCTAAGCACACGTATTATCGGTTTTTCGTTTTTTGTGTGAATATTATTACTATATTGTATATGTATCACAATAAATTCACGAGTACTCCAAAAGTGTGAAAACACAACCTTGATTGGGATTTCATCACTCAATCATTGTATTCGAATCTCAAACAAAGAAAAAAGGCAAAATAGATAAATACTTTCGTGAAGCTTAATTTTGACAAACACAAACTATAAGGTGGGTATAAGGCGGTTGTATTTCACGATCTAAAGGAAAAAGGCTCTTAAGTGCTTAGCGCCGCCTCGTTTTCTCCGCTTGCTTGTGCGTGTTTTGATAAAAAGGGCTAATCGAGGGTTTGCCACCCAAAGTATTATCTACGTATCTATATATTTTCTTGGTTTCAAAGATTAAACCCTCTTGAACGTTTTGGTGTTCTACCAACGTTCTAAATTCATCGAAGGCGTTCACTTCACGTGATCGTTTTCATTCCTTGAGGCTCCTTTAATCGAGAGATTTGATTTGAGAGGAGAGATTTGCAGATTTGTATCTACGTAATACATCACAAAATCCAAAAAAGTAAAAAACAATCAAAAGCACAAAAAAACTGAAAAAATAAAACAACCAAAATAATCTTCTTTACTCATCCCCACGTTGTACGTGAAGTTTATGCAAACTCGTAACCAAGCAAGACGTGCATGTAAACGTAGAAACCGAAAGGAAGGAACGCCTTCTAGTGAAGAATCTCCTATTGACGAACCCATCATAGAACAAGAAGCAACCATGGCTAATCGTACTATGATGGAGTTACTTCAAGCACCCACCGAGGGTTATGGAGAGGCTATTGTAATTCCCACTATCCTTGCGGAGAATTTTGAAGTTAAGACGGGTTTGTTATCCATGATTCAAAACAACAAATTTTATGGTGACGAAAAGGACAACCCTCATAACCACATTCGCCAATTCAATCGTCTTACCGCAACTTGCAAGTTTAAAGACGTCTCAAACGACTCGATTAAGATGATGCTATTTTCGTATTCCTTAGCTGGGCCCGCTAAAATTTGGTTAGAGAAAGAGCCACCCAATTCTATATTGATGTGGAAGGATCTCGTTTCGAAGTTTGTGAACCAAGTTTTCCCACCCTCTAAGACTACGCATTTGAAAAACGAGATTTCAAAGTTTTCACAAGAGTATAATGAGAGTTTTTCAACGGCTTGGAATAGGTTTAAGGAAATGTTGCACGAATGTCCTCATCACGGTTTTTCCGACTTGCATCAAATTGACACGTTTTACAATGGCTTGAACGATCATGAGCGAGATTATCTTAATGCCGCCACGGGTGGTAATTTTTTGTGTAAAACGGTCGAGGAAGCATTGTTGATAATTGAGAATAGGTCTAAGGTCTATATTCCTCGTAGCATATCAAGTGTTAGTAAGGCTTCGTCTTCACCTTCATTGTCACATACCATCGATGCGTGCCAAATAGAGGCAAATTTGGAAAACAAGATTTTTGATAAGCTTAAAGGATTGTTGATTGAGTTTAAAGTTGGTGAACAACCCGCCCCGCTATGGTTAAAGCGGTTGAGGTTTCTTGTATGTATTGTGGTGGAGGTCATGATTTCTCCGAGTGCATTACCAACGGTGGTAATACTTCGAGTGCATACGCGGCCACTGGAACTTATAACCAAAATGGTCAAGTTACCCGCTCTAATCAATTGACTCCACCGGGTTTTCCACCAAATCAAAATGCTAAAAATTATCGAAACAATCAAATTGGTAACCAAGGAAATCAAAGGAACAATTATAAGGGTAACAACTATGGGAATCAAAGGACTAATAATCAAGCGCAAAACAAAAATAAAAACCATGATTTTCAAAACAACAACAAAGGTTTGCAAAACGTGCAAGATCTTCCAAATGAATTTGTTGATTATGCAAACGGTAATGATGCTAGATGTAACACCCCACTTGGATAAGTGGACCGTTACGTGTATTTATGGCGTGTCATCAAAGCATAAGGTAAATGTCCTAAAACATTAACTGACCATAAAGGAATACCGGAATCAAATATCGGTAATCCAAACATAAGCCCAAAACATGAAAAGTAAAATACTGAAGGAAAGGACTAAACAATGTCCAATTAAGCAGAATAATGTAAGAAATGCATAAAGTAAGAAGTCTGGATAGCTTCCATCCAAATGCACATGCTCTCAGAATCCTAAGAGCGTCCTGGTGTACCTGCCGTTAGCACATGAAAGGAACTACGGCTGAGCATAACGCTCAGTGAACGGATATAAAGCATGATAAGGAATTACTGAAATGAAGTAGATGATAAATACTGAAGTTGTAAGACTGATAAGTAAAGTTGCAGCGGAAATCTGTAAATAATCTGTAAAGTCTGATTTATCAATAATGAAGCTGAACTGTTATATGTTAGATCTGTATAACACGCATTTACTGTATTTTAATTGCCAGAGCTTATATAGGTCATGTGCTGTAACAACGGTGCATGAATAACTGGAGGGGTGACCTCGTCATGCTGTAGAGGGGTGACCTCTAAATAACTGTGCTGGGTGGAGGGATCAGCTCCAATGTGAAGGATGTAGAGCACACACCACATTCACCTGCTAAACTGTAAACTGTAGCCTAGGATGCATCCATACGCCCCACTAATAATACTGATAAAATGGCCAAGCTGAGCTGAGTGGGACGATGCAAGATATCACTCTCCTGCATGTGAGTCACGACACCGGTGCCTCTAGTGTCGTGGTTACGGTACCTCCGTAACTAGTACATAAACTAATCATGCTTGTATATAATGCTCAGGCAGTTTATTTTATTTTAAACATGATTACTGATAAACTTAAACATATACTGGGGAAAACATTTGGCTGCAGACGGGGAATCCTAATCATGCATAGGAAAGGAAGTCCTTACTGAAAGGACGGAAAATCCGTACCTCGTGTTCCGTAATGAAATAAGACTGAAAGCTGAAGATCTACTCCGACTTCACGGTTACTACATAAATTAACGGACGCATAAATAAGTTGACTGATGTTTATTTAATTATTGATCTTAGTTGTTCTCAGTTTGATTCATTTACCACTTGTATTATTGTTTGTATATAATCTGATAAGTTCTGACTGCTCGCTAATATTACTGTTTTAATGTACTACGTATTCCTGATTACTGCATACTGTATATTCTGGTATTACTATAAATAGTGACCTGTTATAATTAGAACGTTTCCTAATTTAGAAAAATTTCCCATCTAGTGTCTTTAAGATTAAATAATAAACAAATCACATGCTTTAAGAGTAATAAAAGGATAAAATAATATCGATTTAATTTTATTTATTAAATTACTAAAATCAATAATTAAACTTATTTATTTATAAACCTTTTATAAAACGATTTAATGAATTTAAATAACCACGTGTATTTATTACTTTTCGATGATCCCAAAAACCCGAGTCAAAACTCTCCCGAGACACCCATGTCTCGCGTTAACTAAAAGTCGAGTATACCACGACCTTGTCGTGGTTCCCCCTGCTGCTGACGTCACTCAGCAGTGTTTCCCACTGTCCATTTTTTTTTCCCGCTGCTCTACTATAGTTCCCACTGTTTTGTTGGTTCCCACCGTTTATGTATTTCTGTTCCCACTGCATTTGTATTTCGACAGACCCAAACACCCCTTACAATCTGTTAATCCCAAACGCCCCCTTATGTACGTGATTAAACCCAAACGCACCCTGTTTGTTTCTGCCTGCTGCCGAGGACACCCAGCCCACTACGGAGACTCCTGGTGGTCTCGGCTGGCCAAAATAACAACACACCGAGACCCCCGCTGGTCTCGGTTCATGTGTAACATCAAAACCCGAAACCTTTTCTTGTTTATTTTCTATAATTCGTTTGTATAACTTCTTTTAAATCCAAATCGTGATATAAACTGAATTTAAGGGAAAGGAATAGATTACCACTGTAATCTTGATAACGGGATGGCATAAACACACAAATCAAGAATGAAATCAAACCCGAAAACTCCTTTTCTTGTTTTTCTTTCTTCTGCCGTCGGTTTTGCCCACACACCAAACGAAACCCTATTTTTTTTTTGATCGACTGTTGTGGGAGAAGGGGGGGGGGGGGGGGGGTAAACCCGTTTTTTTTTTTGTAACCCTTGTGGGCTAAAGCCCAAAGTCCTTTTCTCTTTCCTTTTTTTTCAATACAAACCGGCCCAAGGCCCTTTTTCTCTCCTTAATTCTTTTTTTTTTTAATTTTAGCCAGCCTATTTTAAGTTTAAAATGACTTTTCAATTTATATTTTTTTTTCGCGCCATGAATTAATGTGCGTGTACGTGTTCGTAAATCGTGTTTTAATTTCTGGAAACGTAATACTCTTTTCCGTATAATAATAATACATACAAAATATTTTTCTGAAACTTAATGATTATTTTCTGAATAAACTGTAATATTTATAGTGTTTAAATAAACTGAGATTGCGTATTTAATTTCTGCGCTTATATCTCTGTCTAAAATTTAATACTTATATAGTTTATTAATATTAAACCGCGTATTTAAATATTCTGATTTTTAAATACGGGTTTTACAATTCTTCCCCTCTAAAAACAATAATTCGTCCCCGAATTAAAGATACGACTATGCTAGGTTTTATAATTCTTCCCCTCTAAAAAGGAGGAATTCGTCCTCGAATTAAAGGTAATAAGCTGATGAAGTTAATAGGAACTGAAAGAACACGTAAACTGAAAAGACGATTAAGCTGAAGGATAATTTGTCTTTTAATTAAGACCTAATGCTGGTGATAGGTATAAACCTGACATGACTGAAATGATCATGAAATGTGACATAACTGAAGAGAACATGAAACGTGACATGACTGAAAGGACTTAACTGGATTTATTGAAAGAAAAGGATGAGAGGTCCGGATGGACTCCTCCGTTTCGAGTGGTCTCCCGCTCGAAACGATCCCTTCAAATGTCTAATATAATAATTAAAATCTTGGTCCTGTTGACCCTGTCCTGATGATGCTGAATAGTTTCTGGTTCTAAACTTAAGGTAGATTTTCTGAATCTGAAAGAATAAGCTATAGCATGTAGGATACGTGAAGTGGTACGTATAATTATCCTGAAAAGATAACATTTATATCTCTGAGCAAGCTGCTGAGAATATATATAGGGACGAACTACGTGAACAATTATGAACATGCTAAGTGAGCAATTGTGAACGTGGTTCATAATTATATGAGGAGCGCTGGCATGGAATTAGAATATGATAAGTGAATCATACTGTGAACGTGATACTAGAACATATCATGAACGTATGCTGACCGAGGAATGAATGCCAAACGATACGGCTTGAGATGTAAAACGTCTGACTGGTTATGGAAACAGTTGTGTTAAACTTGAGTCTGATTCCCCAAGCTTTCTGTAACCGTATTCGGTAATAAACTAAGAAACGTGTATCGTGAAATGGCACACGAACTTGAACGTGAACAATGTTATGAACGCTAACGTGAACTTAAATCATGAGATAGCATAAATATGAACTGAAACATCATCATACTGCGAATGAGACGTATACGTGAAAGTGAAAATAACATGAACTTAAGGTGAACGTAAACATACACGTGATCGTGAATATGAATTCTTTCTGATATAATGGTCGACGGAATACCCTGAAATCGTATGATTTACTGCTGAATTTTTCTGTAGGTCCGCTACTGCGTAATCCTTTCGGATGAAAGAAAACGCGTACGCTGATTACATGGTCGACAATGACTTAGATAGTGTTATACTTTTTCTGAGTATGTGGTAACTGATAAAAATTTCGTGGAATTTCGTCTCATTTCTGCTCAGAAATTTCTAAGGATTAAAGTAACTCACTGACATGACGGCGTTTTATCTTGAACCTGCGCTATGTCAGGCATCTAGGTATGAACCTAGCTGCATCAATGTGTGATACTGCTTCTATCAAAATTATGCTTGGGATTATAGAACATCCTGGTAGAAATCTGGTTGAATAGTCCTGGAAGACTTTTTAGTGAGAACTGTCGGCAATTTCTGCGGTAGCAGTCAATTGAGTTTTAGAAATTTTATACTACGTTCACAGGCGTCAGTCGAGACCATCAGGTGATGGCCTTCACCTTCGCAGCATTGTTTGAAATCTCTTTCTGCTAAGGTAGAATGCTCAGAAATTCCACCTTGTTCATTTGGAATTCATATCTGGACAGCTGTATATAAAGTTTTCTCCTATCGAAGATTTTGTACAACTATGAGAAGATGATTCTCGTGTTCTTCTCTAAAATTTAGCAGATCAGAATGTGATCAATGAATACGCTGACGATTTTGTCTGAGAATCATAGAAAAAAATTTACTCATAAATTCCATAATATAGCTGGAGCATTAAGGAGTTCAGAAGTATAAAATCAAAATCTTTAGAGAGACTATAATATGTGCAACAGCAGTTCGGAAAACATCATGTTCTTCTCTCACCACTTCTGGTGGCATGGTCGCAATTTGTTCTGGAGAATATTTAAGATATCGTAGCAGATCAGATAAACCTGCTATTTATGGAATGAACATTGATTAAGATTGGTGATCTGGTAAAAATTTAGTGGTCGATACATGATCTCATGATACCGGCCCTCTTCCTGATAGACATAAACGGTGCACTTCCTGGTGGTGCGCTAGGGTGAATAAGCCCTCGTTCCGGTAACCATTGCAGCAAATGCTGCAACTCTTTAACTTAGCTTAAGCCTTGCCAATAAGAGTTTTGAAAACAGGTTGTGTTCTTGAGACAAGCTCGATGTTAAATTATGTCTCGTGGGTAGGAAGGAATTTATGGAACACCTTCTGTTTGACATCTGGAAATTTTTAGGAAAATCTGCTGATCATGGATTCGAGGAATTTTAAAAGTGAATTTATAACTGGTAGCTAGAAGTCTTCGTAACTCTGGACTGATAAGTCACGCGCATGTAAGGCAGAATACTTTGTACTGATTTTTCGGCAGAAATATGATGAATATATTTGGGATTTAGTAAGACGGACCTCGTCGTTAACTGAAAGGAGAACCTTAATAAATATGGTGATACTGTTGAGTCCTTTCTGGGTGAGAGGCAGAGAACTACCTGGTTTGAGATAAAGCTGACATAGGAACACGTGAAGTAAACATGGCGACTTTTCACTAAATGTGTTCGTCTGTAACCTCACATAATGATTACCGTGTGTTTAATCTGAATAACAAACTAGTGTGGTTACTAAATTTTAATGATCTGATTCATGCGTGTCATAAAAGAACGGTTATACCCCTTTCTGAAGGGTACCCTGAATTTCCGAGGGCCTGGTTTAGAAACATACTGGAGTTATGAGTTCTGACTCGTATTTTGATAAAAGATTCGTATGACGTATATCGTAACTGGGGTCCTGAAAGGTCTTCCGAAATGATACTTGAGAACTGTGTCTTGACTGTTGTCTGGACATGTATTTTAATGGATGAACCCGGACAAGGCGGAAAATATTTGGTAACTGCTAAGATTGACGGACCGGTTAGACTACTGACCTCTTGTATTTCTGGTCACGTCCGTGCCGGAGTTCTGATGGTTACTGAATGATTAAATAAGTACGATGGTTGTCACTACTGCTTTGTCTGTCAATTTCCTGACGGTCATTATCATGACCGTGATTCATGTAATTATTTCTGCTGAGTGGCCGGCTTGGTTCTGGTTCCCACTCTCCTGATAGAAAGGTTAGCTGAGTGAAGTGTGACATCTAACTGAGGAAGTAAAAGCATGGAATAGGATGGTAGTGTTAGATGGTAGAAGTTTATTTTCGTCAGAAATTTCAAATTTATAGTTTTCGTCCTTGTTCTGTAGGGTCTTCATAGTATAAACAACATCAGCATCTTGAGAGATCTCCAAAGTATCAGCAGCATCAGCATTTGTGAGGTCTTTAAAGTGTTAGCAGCATCGGTATCTGGTAAAATCTTCAACTCACAAGCAGCATCAGCACCTGGTAGAATATCGACAAGTGGAAACATCTGAGATGATTAAGGATCGATTAGCAATATCCATGGAGTAGGGTACCTGGAGTACACCTGGACTACTGTACATGAAGTACAAAGTGAATAATGCACATGGAGCATATCTGAGACGTTGTACCTGGAGTACACGTGAAATATTGTACATGGAGTATAACTGAGACACTGTACATAGAGTACCTATGAAATACTGTACATGGAGCTGGTGGAAATTTTATGGGATGATCGATACTGGTGTCGCTTGTCTGACATGATCAAAGAAATAAATTGGTTTAAGCGGTAGTAAACTGATCTAAAATAAGTAATCATGATAGGCTGACAATTCCTGCGTCGACTTACTGTTGGTTGTATTGAGGCTGAAAAGTATGATATAATTGAATTTCCAACAGTTGTCAGCATGAAGCATGATTAATGAAGGCCAATCATGATTTATCACGAAAACGGCTTTACTGAAATCCTTATGTATCTTAACATGAAAACATCATTACTTTGCTGAAACATAATCCTCGTAAGGAGACATGAAACTGAATCATCATGAAGACTACATCAACGTGAGGGTATGAAAATTTGACTGTTACGAGGAACATAAAAAGTCTAATCAACTGAGGTGTAATATCAACTGATGTGGACGACTATGGTTCAATCCACATAATTCAAAGAAGAAAACATGAGACTAAGTATGGGCTATTCTGGTTCGATCCATACTGGTCAAAATTTTCTGAGAACTGTCATGTATAGAAATTTATAATCTCGGACTAAATATGGATGGCTGTAGTTCAATCCATACTTGTCAAAATTTATGAAATGTCCTGATATGACAAAGGTGAACAACTGTGGATCGGTTCACAAGAAATCATTCAACTGAATAGTATGAAAATTTGACCTGAAAAATGGTGAACATTTTTGGCTGATTCACCCAGTAATATTTGACTGGAAACATTAATCTGACATGAGTAAGGGTAAACGGATATGGTCAGTTCATCTATACCAAAAATCTGAACGACAAGGGTGAACGCCTATGGGTCGGTTCACCAAACAAAATTCGAATGAAAACACATGCGACTAAATATGGCCAGTCCTGTACCAACCTTTTACTTAGTTAAAACTTTAAGAAAACTGACTCATAAATGAAGAAAACTGACTGAATAATCCATGAGAAACATGAAAGATAACAACGCCAAAATCTGGGAAGTTCCTGGTGACTACCCACTAGTCACAGGTCAAGTTTTAGAGCCTACAGGTCGAACCTTGCGCTCTGATACCATAATTGTAACACCCCACTTGGATAAGTGACCGTTACGTGTATTTATGGCGTGTCATCAAAGCATAA
Organism: Glebionis coronaria; assembly: GCA_025667525.1. Taxonomy (NCBI): domain Eukaryota; kingdom Viridiplantae; phylum Streptophyta; class Magnoliopsida; order Asterales; family Asteraceae; genus Glebionis; species Glebionis coronaria. Next base: position 219,923,947 of record CM046881.1, read on the forward strand.
GGTAAATGTCCTAAAACATTAACTGACCATAAAGGAATACCGGAATCAAACATCGGTAATCCAAACATAAGCCCAAAACATGAAAAGTAAAATACTGAAGGAAAGGACTAAGCAATGTCCAATTAAGCAGAATAATGTAAGAAATGCATAAAGTAAGAAGTCTGGATAGCTTCCATCCAAATGCACATGCTCTCAGAATCCTAAGAGCGTCCTGGTGTACCTGCCGTTAGAACATGAAAGGAACTACGGCTGAGCATAACGCTCAGTGAACGGATATAATGCATGATAAGGAATTACTGAAATGAAGTAGATGATAAATACTGAAGTTGTAAGACTGATAAGTAAAGTTGCAGCGGAAATCTGTAAATAATCTGTAAAGTCTGATTTATCAATAATGAAGCTGAACTGTTATCTGTTAAATATGTATAACACGCATTTACTGTATTTTAATTGCCAGAGCTTATATAGGTCATGTGCTGTAACAACGGTGCATGAATAACTGGAGGGGTGACCTCGTCATGCTGTAGAGGGGTGACCTCTAAATAACTGTGCTGGGTGGAGGGATCAGCTCCAATGTGAAGGATGTAGAGCACACACCACATTCACCTGCTAAACTGTAAACTGTAGCCTAGGATGCATCCATACGCCCCACTAATAATACTGATAAAATGGACAAGCTGAGTTGAGTGGGACGATGCAAGATATCACTCTCCTGCATGTGAGTCACGACACCTGTGCCTCTAGTGCCGTGGTTACGGTACCTCCGTAACTAGTACATAAACTAATCATGCTTGTATATAATGCTCAGGCAATTTATTTTATTATAAACATGATTACTGATAAACTTAAACATATACTGGGGAAAACATTTGGCTGCAGACGGGGAATCCTAATCATGCATAGGAAAGGAAGTCCTTACTGAAATGACGGAAAATCCGTACCTCGTGTCCCGTAATGAAATAAGACTAAAAGCTGAAGATCTACTCCGACTTCACGGTTACTACATAAATTAACGGACGCGTAAATAAGTTGACTGATGTTTATTTAATTATTGATCTTAGTTGTTCTCAGTTTGATTCATTTACCACTTGTATTATTGTTTGTATATAATCTGATAAGTTCTGACTACTCGCTAATATTACTGTTTTAATGTACTACGTATTCCTGATTACTGCATACTGTATATTCTGGTATTACTATAAATAGTGACCTGTTATAATTAGAACGTTTCCTAATTTAGAAAAATTTCCCATCTAGTGTCTTTAAGATTAAATAATAAACAAATCACATGCTTTAAGAGTAATAAAAGGATAAAATAATATCGATTTAATTTTATTTATTAAATTACTAAAATCAATAATTAAACATATTTATTTATAAACCTTTTATAAAACGATTTAATGAATTTAAATAATCACGTGTATTTATTACTTTTCGATGATCCCAAAAACCCGAGTCAAAACTCTCCCGAGACACCCATGTCTCGGGTTAACTAAAAGTCGAGCATACCACGACCTTGTCGTGGTTCCCCCTGCTGCTGACGTCACTTAGCAGTGTTTCCCACTGTCCATTTTTTTTCCCGCTGCTCTACTATAGTTCCCACTGTTTTGTTGGTTCCCACCGTTTATGTATTTATGTCCCCAGTGCTTTTGTATTTCGACAGACCCAAACACCCCTTACAATCTGTTAATCCCAAACGCCCCCTTATGTACGTGATTAAACCCAAACGCACCCTGTTTGTTTCTGCCTGCTGCCGAGGACACCCAGCCCACTACGGAGACTCCTGGTGGTCTCGGCTGGCCAAAATAACAACACACCGAGACCCCCGCTGGTCTCGGTTCATGTGTAACATCAAAACCCGAAACCTTTTCTTGTTTATTTTCTATAATTCGTTTGTATAACTTCTTTTAAATCCAAATCGTGATATAAACTGAATTTAAGGGAAAGTAATAGATTACCACTGTAAGCTTGATAACGGGATGGCATAAACACACAAATCAAGAATGAAATCAAACCCGAAAACTCCTTTTCTTGTTTTTCTTTCTTCTGCCGTCGGTTTTGCCCACACACCAAACGAAACCCTATTTTTTTTTTGATCGACTGTTGTGGGAGAAGGGGGGGTAACCCCGTTCTTTTTTGTAACCCTTATGGGCTAAAGCCCAAAGTCCTTTTCTCTTTCCTTTTTTTTTCAATACAAACCGGCCCAAGGCCCTTTTTCTCTCCTTAATTCTTTTTTTTTTTAAATTTTAGCCAGCCTATTTTAAGTTTAAAATGACTTTTCAATTTATATTTTTTTTTCGCGTCATGAATTAATGTGCGTGTACGTGTTCGTAAATCGTGTTTTAATTTCTGGAAACGTAATACTCTTTTCCGTATAATAATAATACATACGAAATATTTTTCTGAAACTTAATGATTATTTTCTGAATAAACTGTAATATTTATAGTGTTTAAATAAACTGAGATTGCGTATTTAATTTCTGCGCTTATATCTCTGTCTAAAATTTAATACTTATATAGTTTATTAATATTAAACCGCGTATTTAAATATTCTGATTTTTAAATACGGGTTTTACACTAGATTTGATAACATACAAAGGGAGATAATTAGCCTAAGATCCTAGTTTAAGAATGATTTGAAAAATGAGTTGAAAAACGAGCTTGCAAATGAACTTAAGAATCATACAAACAAAATGGAGAGTAACGTGCAAAGGTTACAACAAAATTAACAAAAAATGGAGCAAGGCCAACATGAGATTAAACAAGAGATGCTTAAGGCGTAAAAAAGGCAATCTAAGTTTGAGGATAGAATTTCAAGCATGTTTGAGGCTAGAATGTGTAAACCGTCTTCTTCGGGTGGTCTTCCTAGTAACACCGTGTCTAATCCTAAGGGAGAGATGAAAGTGATTACCACTCGTAGTGGTAAGACCTTAAGGAACCGACTCCTCAACCAATTACTCCTACGGTGGAGGAAATTGAGGAAGAACCCGAGGTGGTGGTCGAAGAGGAGCATATCCCAATCCCACAAAGTACCGCTCAAACCACACCTACGGTTGACCCATTACCATCATTGGAACCTGAGATTCCAAAGGCTATGCCTATGACCCAACCCACAACACCCTTGCCTTACCCATCGAGACTTCGTAAGGAAAAACTGCAAGAGAGTGACAATTACCAATTCGAGCTTGTTATTAAGATGTTTCGTGATTTGCATTTTAACATAAGTTTTGTCGACGCTTTGATTATGATGCCTCGATTTGCCGCCAACTTTAAGAGTATGTTGAACAACAAGGAGAAATTACAACAATTGTCTAGTTGTTCATCGGTTTATCTTAACCGCATACCTCAAAAAGTCGGTGATCCCGGTAAATTTTTGATTCCGTGTGCTATTCAAGATATGGAAGAATGATATGCATTGGCCGATCTTGGTGCTAGTATTAATTTGATGCCTCTTGCAACTTTCAAGTCGCTCAATCTTCCTAATCTTACTCCTTCAAGAATGTCTATCGAAATTGCCGATCATTCTACGATTCCCGCATGTGGATTGGCCGAAGACGTTTTTGTGAAAGTGGGAAAGTTCAATTATCCTGTAGACTTTATCATAGCCGATATTCCCACGGATCCTCTAGTTCCTCTCTCTTTAGGACGTTCGTTTTTAGATACGTCAAGAGCGTTGATTGATGTGCATGCAAGGAAAATCACCTTACATTTCAACAACGAGGAACTTGTTATAAACGCAACTCAAAACTCCAAACTTTCTCATGTTTATTCTATGGCGGCCATAAACTATATTGATATGATCGATATCGTTTGCGAGGACTTTTCACAAGATTTTTTAGGTTTTGGTGATGAAGAAAATAGTGGCAATCCCACTATGCTCGATCCTATTCTTGATAACTCGACACCATCCTCACTCCATTTGAAGGATGTGGTTTTACTTTGGAAGAGTTTGATGTTCCTCGAACTTGTAACGAAGACCTCGACAATGATGAGGAATTATCGATTATCAAGGATTTTCTCAACAATTTTCCATTTCCTCCGCCGATGGAGGTTATGAGTATCGAACCCAAATCTTCAATCGAGGAACCACCAATCCTCGAGTTGAAAGATCTTCCTCCTCATCTTGAATACGTTTATTCTTGGAAGGAGACGATAAGTTGCCGGTTATTATTGCGAAGGATCTTTCGGATGATGAAAAAACCTCACTTATCGATGTCTTGAAGGAGCACAAATGGGCGATTACGTGGAAATTATCCGACATTAAGGGTATCGACCCAAAATGTTGTACCCACAAAATCTTAATGGAGGAAGACTACAAGCCCGCAATCCAATGTCAAAGGAGGGTGAACCCCAAAATTCACGACGTCATCAAAAAGGAAGTCCTTAAACTCCTTGACGTGGGAATGATTAACCCTATTTTCGATATCCCTTGGGTGTGAGTCCCATTCATTGTGTCCCTAAAAAGGGTGGAATGGCCGTTGTGCCAAACGATGGCAACGAGTTAATTCCAACTCGACTCGTAACCGGTTGGAGGGTGTGTATTGACTATCGTAAGTTAAATGACGCCCCTCGTAAAGACCATTTTCCCTTGCCCTTCATGGACCAAATGTTGGAGCCTCTTGCGGGAAACGATTTCTATTGCTTTTTAGATGGTTTTTCCGGTTACTTCCAAATCCCCATCGATCCTTGTGATCAAGAAAAAACTACGTTTACGTGTCCATATGGAACGTTTGCCTATCGTAGACTGCCATTCGGACTTTGCAATGCACCGGGAACCTTTCAAAGGTGCATGATGGCTATTTTTCGTGACATGATCGAGAAGACGATGGAAGTCTTTATGGATGACTTTTCCATGTTTGGTAGTTGATAGGTGTGAAAACACCCATCCTTTGACCACATAATTATAATAACCAAGCCAAAACGTGTATTTTATGTCTTAAATGTTGGAATTATGCGTGGTTTGTGTTTTTATTGTGTTTTAAGACCAAAAGATGAAAAAGGAGGAAAACACGGGCTTTCATGGGCTTTTATCGAAAAAAACGAGAAAAGACGAAGTCAAAAGATCAAGAGTGCAAAAAGAACGGAAGTCCAAGGCCTATTCTAAAGATTTATCGAAGAAAAATTCTAAAGACGGAAGTTTAATGAAGTCGAAGAACCAAGTCTAATTAAAGAAGAGAATTATAAGACGAGTTCAAATTATATCGACAAATCCCGAGACGACGTCGAGAAAGAAAAAGAATTTAAATCGAGTCGAGACAAGAAGAAAGAAGGAAGAAAGCACCAACATATTACTCCTCCTATAAATACCCTCCTAATGTGTCATTAGGAGGGGGTTAGTTAGTTTAGATTAGGAGTAGTGTAGATTTACTTTCTCTCTCTAGTTTTCATTTTCTCTCTCTAGCTTTTATTTCATGTTTTAATCTTTTTCATTAATCTTGTATTAGATCTTAATCTTTATCTTAATCAAGCTTTTCAATTAATCATTCTCATTCTTCCTTTCTTTATTATTAATCTTGTGTTGATTTAGATGATCATGTAGTTGCTTAATCTTGATGATTATTGATTTATTGATGATTTTGATTGATTGTGCTTATTGGTTTTTATGTGTTTGATTTTTATAGCTTATTGTGTTTGATGCTTATTGTTTGATTTTGCTTATTTTTAATTAAGTGTTTTTATTAGTTTATTTTATTAAAAGTTGATTTTTATTTTTTAGTTTTATTAGTGTTTTCAAGTTTTTAATTTGTGGTTTAATTAGTTTTTCTTAAAAGTGTTTTAGATTAAGTTTTAGTTAATTGCTTATTTGATTTGTGCTTATTTTTAGCTTATTTTCGTGAATATGTTATTGTTACTCTATCTGTCTATCATATCTTCGCAAAAGGGTTTTAACATTCCGAAGATTTCCTTTTTTCTGAATTTAGTTTTCTCTGAATTACTTGTTTTTCTGAAATTAGTTATTTCTCTGAAAATACCATTATTCCGAAATTCATTTTTTGGGAAAAACTCATTTTTTGGGAAAAACTCAATTTTTGGGAAAAACTCATTTCTTGGGAAAACTCACTTATTGGGAAAAACTCATTTTTTAAGAAAAACTCATTTTTTGGGAAAAACTCATTTTTTTTGGAAAAACTCATTTTTTGGGAAGAACTCACTTTTGGGGAAAAACTCATTTTTTGGGAAAAAAAACTCATTTTTTGGGAAAAAAAACTCATTTTTTGGGAAAAAACTCATTTTTTGGGAAAAAATCATTTTTTGGGAAAAACTCCGTTTTCCCGAAAAAACAAGTTTTTCCAAAAAAACTTGTATTGCGAAGAAATGAAGATTCCAAAGAACCCTGTTCATATTGCGAAGAAAATTAAGCAGCTTGCCTGCCTGGTTCCTTTAGTTTCCCCGCCAATTGAGGTACCTGGTTGGCAGCTTCCAGCTGCTTGCTTGCTAGCTTGTTTTTTTATTAGTATTGTTCCGTAATTGTTTAGTTTTATCAGAAAGTTGTTCCAATTTTAATTTTTAAAGTTACGTATTTTTAGTTCAATTTTTGGTCTATTTTTAAAATTAATATTTTTTTCTTAAAGTTCAAGTTTTATCTTTTATTTAGTACCCGCTTTAGGTTTTGCCTCGTTTAGCTTTAAAGTACCATTTTAGTTTTATTCTCTCCTTTTTCATTAAGTAAACTTTATTTTCGAGTCGATAGTTAATTCGTCTTTTAGTTTTATTTTTATTAATTGTTTCGTTTTAAATTCACGTTTTATTTATATTGTTTCGTTATTTTTAGTTAATTGTTTTTAGCTTATTTTTATTACTATTCGCATTTAACTTTTACTTAGAAATAGATAATCAAAACTTTCTTTTTTGTTAACCAAAAACGACTGAGTCACATTTGAACCGGAAATTAGTTCGAATTGAATCGAGATGAACAAATTTTTATACTTGGCAAAAACCAATGTATTAAATGGCGCCGCTGCCGGCTCTTTTCGTGAAGATTACCGGTTTATGGTGAGAGACGCGTTGGATTTTGGGATCCGTTCACTTTTGAACGTTATTTTTCTTGCCAAAAAAATTTCAAAAATCCTAAAAAATAAAAAGTTTCAAAAATCCAAAAACATTTGAAAAATCATAAAAGCATTTCTTTTTCGAAAGTTTTGCACCAAAAATATTCTTCTTGCTTATCTTTTGTTCTTAATGGATTCGTTTGTTGACTGTGTAGGGTGTGGAAGACCATCTTCTGGTAGTCAATCCTGTCAATGGTGTTCATGCAAACGGTGTGGAACGGATATCCCTAATTACGAATTTGGCCGTTGTCTATCGTGCAATTCGATCTATTCATACTTCAATTCATTCTTCTCTTCTAATGACACTATTTCACCCTCTCCCATATATGACGATCCATATCAACAAAATGCACCGGGTTTCTCTCAATACCCGTGTTGCAATCATTGTGGGGGCCCTCACGATACTTCTTATTGTCAGCCAATGAATTATTATGAGCCAAATCCGTGTCTTCATTTTTCTTCACCGATGGATTATTATGAACCAAATCCGTGTTCTAATTCTTCTCAACCGATGAATTACTATGAGCCACATCCGTGCTATAATTCCGGTTTTCAAAATTTTGAGCCCCCACAATAAACCCTCGATCATCAACCTTCTGTTGGAATGTGTGAAGAAGAACGAGCCAATTTTTTGAATACACTTCAATACGTTCAACAAGAATTAGCTAGCATACGCGAAGCAACGGAGGAGGAAAAACGACAGAAACAAGAACAAGTATCTAATCTTAGTGATTATACTCCTCCTCTTGTGCGTCCATACTACTCTTATGATGATGACGAGGATGATATCTATAATCACAACTGTCACACCCCACCATGCCGGAATATGGGGCGCGACGTATGGATATCATCACAACATGGCGTGTCTATAGAGATAACTATATGAAATAAGAAATGTCATAAAATGGTGACACAAAAGTCATGACAATATATCAACAATGCAGGAGTCTAGGTAAGTAGGTAACAGTCCTACCTCTTACCCAAGACAAACAAATAACATAACCAAAACAAACATATAGATGCCAACAGTATCACTTATTTAATAATCAAAAGAAACTAAGAAGAAACGGGGATCTCCTTCTAAATGCATTCCTACGCTCTCCAAATCCTAGCCACTTATGTTCTCACACTTTACCATAGTATCACCTGAAAGAGACACTAAAACACGTCAACATAAAGTTGGTGAGAGTAATAGGTTTAGAATCCAACGCCAAAACCAAACCATAAGCTGTGAGTAACAACCAAAAGTTAAAAACATATGGACAATGTGATACTAACATGCATTAACAACTAACATTCAAAATTTAACTAATCAAACCAAAACCAAGGCTCAGCCATACCAAACACCATACTCCTATAGGCATCCAAACACCTATGAACCAAATCCCAAGGCCCCGCCTTGTCAACATCCCCTTGGTACCAAGTCAAAACATAAACAATCAAGAATCAACTAGTAGTTAATCACATAAGTATGCACACACAAGTCCATCACCAACGCAAAACATTCACAGCATAATTTATAAATAACAAAACAGTGTCTCTTCCATCCCATCTGGAAGTCAAATTCATTAATAGACATGAGACTATGAAACTCACCTGATTGAGCTTCTCCAAAAGTCCGTGCACTAGCAAAAAGCTAACAAACCAAAAACACATAATCAAAACATGAACCAATCACTAAGACGGCTCATCAACCTATGATGGACATATAGCCTTCTCCCATATATGACCCTCATTAATATGCTCTAAACACCCCATTACCCCTCCCTAACAAGTCCTTAACTTGGTTAAGTTTGATAACTATCCCGTTCATATTTTATACAAAACAGTCCCAACTTTTAGGTCTCCAAACTATAAGCCAAACGGCCACCTAAACATACCCATGACCTCTGTAAAGGAAACCCTATTCCCTTACATATGTTAGATAACACCTACCATTTTCTCCAACCTTAAAGCTACTGTTAAGGCCCCGCTATATATATATATACTTTTGTCTATCCATATTTTACTGATTTTAAACATACAAAAAGTTTGTTATGATTAGGGGGTCTTACCCTAACCCACAATCTTAGCCTCAATGCAGATACTTCCTATAATATATAAACCATCTCCCATGTTCGTTTGAATGTCCCAATGCAACCCTAAGTACCCCAAACAACCCAAAACTTAAAAAGAAAACAGGCTGATTTCAAAACTGTTTTGACCTCCGACTGTTGTAACCTGTTTTTGACCCACTTTCCGACCTCCAATTTAGTTCTCGCTTCTTGAATTTGAAAGCCACTTCAATTACCTTTCCAGCGATACTTGGATCGCAAAATAAGAGTTTGTAGAACTCTCTATATGATCAAAACAATTTACCCTAAATTCTGCCCAGTTTTTAAAAAACGGGTTTAATTAAATTAACCTAGTTAATTACCCATAACCCCACCAATTACAAGCCCTAAACCATCTAATCATTATGAAATCATTAAAATATTGATTTTTATTTAAACCCTAACCTAAATCCATCATAAGATGATTATATAAACATTAAAAACAATCAAATTAAAAAGGGATTATGAAGGTTTTACCTTAAGATTTATGGAAGATGAAAAAAATACTGAAACTCTAAAAATACTCTTGTAAACCGTCGGCCAAGAACTCCAGGAGAAAAAAAAATAATAACTTTTGATTGTGAATAAAACATTATATAGGGTATGGGTGAATCCTAGTCCAACCCAAAGCCCACTTTCCCTTTTCCCCTTTTTTCCTTTTTTTCTTTCTTTTCTTGCGTCCAAAACCGACCAACACCCCCCTTATTTCGTTTTTTTTAATTTTATTGTTAATTAATATTTTATTAATATTACCTTAATTTTCCTTAATTTATTTCAGCTCCTAAAGCCTCCAAAACGCCAAAATCGTAAAACTAGTTAAATTTACGCGTTTTACCGTAAAAGACGTAAAATATACAGTTTTAAAATAAATCTTAAACCTTATAACTAAGTCCTAAATGACTTAAAACCATCCCAAAAAATACTCCCGTGACTAAATACCTCTTCCGAGACCCCTAAATGCAAAACCCTAAACCGTAAAAATACGATTTACTATAATACATATACGTATACGTAAAACCACTAAATAACACCATCTCATTTCATAGTCACTACATTGTGAGCTCATGAACATGAAATAACCGTTCCTCGATTTACTTATGAGTACTTTATACCCATATACGATATCCACACCAACCTCGTTCACGCAAAATAAACATGCAAACACACAAATCAAATAGCCACACATAAATAACCTAAAAATAGGACCAAGTGACGAACCCCAAAACCACGGTTGTGACATCACTCCCTCCTAATAGAAATCTCTTCCCGAGATTTACTCCTTAGGATCGTCATATTCAATTAGCTGAGGGTACTTGCTCCTCATAAACCTTCCCGTCCCCACGTGAACTCTAGTCCACGTTCCAAATTCCATCTACCCATAACTATGATATATTACCCTTTTTCCAACGTCCTAGCTTCACGACCCAAAATCTTTATCGGTTCTTCGATAAAACGAAGACTCGTATTCATACTAATATCATCTAACGGTACTTGCAAGTCAGTTCTTGCTAAGCATTTCCTCAAGTTTGATACATGAAATACGTCATGCACACTACTCAATTCCTCCGATAATCGCAACCTATACGCCACTAGCCCAATCCTTTCGAGGATTTCAAATGGACCCACAAATCTAGGTGTTAACTTCCCTTTTCTTTCCAAACCGCATCACCCCTTTCCATGGTGAAACCTTTAGCATAACTTTATCTCAAATCTCAACGGCTTATGCCTCTTGTCCTCATAGCTCTCTTATCGATTCTTTGCTATTTTCAACCTCTACTTAAGCACTGCTACCACCTCCATAGTTTTACGATCCACCTCCGGTCCAATACGTTGGCCGCTTATAACTTCATCCCACTGTAACGGTGATCCACCTCATCTCCTATGAATTAACTCCAACAGTTTCTACTACAATCCCTATCACCAGACCTAACGGCTTCTATCCTCTACGGATTTTCCATCATTCAGAAGTTCTCCCAACCTCATCACGTCCAATGGTATATGTAGGATGGCATAACCAAAAGCTTCCCATCACATTCACATGAAACATGTCATAACCACCACCTCATCCATGCTTTCCCATGCTCGGAACCAAGTAACTAACAATCCTTCATACTAACAGGTGCTACACCTTTTCTCTAGGTGAACGTTTCATTGTTCGTGACTACTAACCTCTTGCTATAACGGTTTTCCCTTCAATATCACCCTACTATCTTCACAACCTCTTGCTCCCTCGAATCATTCTTCCTCCATACTACTTTCCGCTTCTCTCTCCACTATCTTAATTTCCATACCATCTTATATCCCGTCTTCAGCCTATAATTTAGGTGTTTCCTCCTTCATTCCTTACATCCTCATCAATGGGGAATATGCCCCTCTCACCGGTGACTCTCTTTGTAAGAGAATTCTTCCTAATATAATGCGTTCTCCAACTATCTCCAAATCCCACGCCAATGCTCTAGATGTCTTCCTCAACTACCTATATGGTATACTCATACCAACCATTAGTCTATCAACGGTATGCTACGCTTGTTTCCCATCGTTTCTTCCCTTGCCATAATTCTTCATAAGGCATTCCATACCTATTAGGTTAACTTTTACACAGAACCTCTTATTCCATCGTATCTGTACGCAATCCTTCCAACTTCTCAACTATGTGACTCCTCATTCCTCTTGAAATATGTGATGAATTAGTTAGTCTGTCGACTATCACCTAACTCTCGTCGTATGTATTCCTCCACTCCATTATGTATCCCTTTCACCAACTTCGTCCTTACATCACCCTTTTCTAAGCTACTCCTATCTATGTAGGAAGTATAGTCTACGTCCCTTTTCTCCATATGATTTTCCAAGCCACGCAACATACATGTTGACGCGTTCTCTGCTTTAGACAACTCAACTCGTGCAACCTACATCCTTCATACAAACCACCCTAATACGTCATCCACATAGTTCAAGTTTGTCTCAGCTTCACTTCCTTCTTCTTATTCCATGTCTCATCAGCCATGCTTGCCTTTCCCAGATGGTACTTGGCCTTGAATTTTATTTCATCAATTAACTCCACCCACCACCTTTGCCAAAGGTTCAATCAAGATGATTAAATATGTGTTGGAGACGTTCATGATCCGTATAGACCATACTCTACGTCTCTTACACCAAATTCCTCTAGTATTCTAGGAAGATATAGCAATCCAGCTCCACTAACTAAGTCTTATCTAGTTCTTCCAAATCTTCAATTCTTGCAACGTATAAGCAATCGCCTTTCTTTGTCGTTCTTGTACACATCCAAATCCTTGCTCCACGTATCGTCATGCTTCACGAATTCATCCAGTCCTTCTGATAATGCCAAGATCGGCTCATTATCCAATCCACCTCTTCAGCCTCCAAAACGCTTCCTCATCCTTCTTCACTTCGCCCTTGCTGGTTCCATGATATGCCACCATCTCTAACTGCTCATCATAGTAAACTTAATACTAAAACTCACACTTGAAAATCTCACGTATAACTCCACTCCAAAACCAACACATAATTCGCCTCACTCTCCTTCTTAGATTTGAGTAGATCAAGATGTCGTCGATGCTCCCGATGACAACTCGTTTATATACGTTCATGAACACTCGGTTCCTTGACTCCATGAAAACCGCTAGTGCTTTGGCGAAGCCAAATGCATAACCGTAAGCCCAAAGCGTTCATACAACATCCTTAGCAGTTTCAACTACGTCCTCCGTGCACCCTCTCTTAGCGGCAACACGAATAAATTCCTACCTCGTTCTACTTGCAAAATTCTACACGCATTTTAAAAGACCAATACTTCCTCTCATCAGACCACTCAACCGCTTTCCACATCCAATCTACTACTAAGCAACTCAACTTTTATCTTGCATTCCTCGCAATTTCTATCAACTCTTGTTCTTATATCATTCCATCAACAATTTGCCTTGGGAAGGCACTAACTACAACTCCTCTTACTTCTCCTACTTGCTCTATTTATGGTTCTACCTCACAGTAATAGGCAAACCTACTAAATCTCAGAAAATTTTCGGAAAACTTACATGCCTTACGAACAATCATAAATACCTTTGAGGTATTATATCCCCTTCCAACACTCTCTATGGCGCATTACTTGTGCTAGTATCCCACAAATCTCTATTCATCTCCTTGGTACTCGAAAGAGATCATATATTCACATTAGTTCGTCTGTGAACTTTTTTTTTCCTCCCTACTAAGGGCATTCCGACCGTTCTCTCATGGTCACCTACTTAATCGTGTAGGCGCGACCAAGTCTTTCATATGTCTACCTCAATGCTCCCAAACAATACGAAACCAAAACTACATCCTGAATCCACCAGATATGATCGACGAATCAAACCCACGGATAACAAACGACATTTCACGTGCACCAATTAAAACAAGTCAAAAACCACGAGGCTCAAAAGAAAACTCAAACCCAAAGCATGTATCAATTCAAAATGACCCATGGCAACGAAAAGAAATTCAAGAAACACCCAATGGCAACCAAAACATATTACACCTCGCGACATATTATTTAAACCGTGCAAAAGATCGACTTTTCCAAAAGAATATATATATATATATATATATATATATATATATATATATATATATATATATATATATATATATATATATATATATATATATATATATATATATATATATATATATATATATATATATATATATATATATATATATATATATATATATATATATATATATATATATATATATATATATATATATATATATATATATATATATATATATATATATATATATATATATATATATATATATATATATATATATATATATATATATATATATATATATATATAAACTATAGAATAATCTTAGTTATTAATGTAATCCTTTTAAATGAAAGATATAATTGTATGTGAAATCTTTATAAACTCAATTTAACCTTGTATTAATAATTATAAATGACGTGAATCGGTTAAACCCAATTATATAAGCTATGTAAGTATAAAGAAATTTTACTTCGCTTTATTTTAAAGAAGGTCTTTTAGAATTTGAAATAAATAAGTGTTGATTATAAGAAATCTCATGTTACATCTTGTTTCAAACACGACTCCAACACCTTACCCTTATTTTACCGAATACAACCAACTATCTAACTCTATAGTAGATTTCCAAGTCCCTTCTTTTTCAATATATACCGACCAAAAGAAATGTAAGACCCAACACAAAAGATTTCATTATCTCAAATGAAATCCCAAGTTATTTTAATAGACTTAAAACCATGAACACCATTTTAAAACGTACACGTGAAATACGAAACTCAAAGAATACGCTACAAGACACACTTTAAAGATTTCAAAACGTCGTTGAAACTCCATCAAACTCGAGCACTAATAAATTGTTTAAACACGAGAGAGCACTAGGTACGTTCAAGTTATAATGACTACTGAACGACCGTAAATCATAACATAACATCTACTAGTATATATACATCCGCATATGTATACCTATTGAATCTCCCAAACATACTCGTTATCATGCATGTCAAGTCAATCAATCGCTTTATACGCCAGTTTTTCCATACGAGTAATCACCATCTCACCATGCCACAACAAGGCATAAAGCCCATCACTAAAACCAGTCCATATCGTGTGACCCCATAATCACACAACATGACTATAACCCAAACAATAACACACTAAAAAATATCCATATCGTAGGCAACTGTTACATAAACCCATATACTATACATATACCAATAATCCACATCTCATCATATACAAGCATGTACTAACCCTCTTTCATGCAATCATACTTGAGAACCCATTTAAGTTGTGGTACTTGTATAACTATGTTGGCCACCATACTTATACAATTACCCTTTCCCCAATACACTCCCTCCTATGATGACACTTATAAGAATCACTACAACATATAACACATAAATCCATCTACTCACATAAGCTCATAACCACATAACCAATAAGGTCCAAAACTCCATCTATTAAAATAACATAGTAAAACTCTAGGAATACATAAATCCATAGTCTAGCTAAAACAGCATAGACTAAATCCAAAATGAAACATAATCAATTATAAGTCATGTCGCACATAAGAGTAGAAACAGCTTAAAATCCTTCATACCCACCTACTCCTAATAACTCGAACCACCACATGATTTTTGGGGAACATGACTTAAACATCAAAAGAAAATATACTATACCTCAGGTACATAAAATGTCCCAACAAAAGATAGAAACTACCATGTACCAAATTATGTACTATAATGTACAATTTAAGCAAAATTCAACAATGACTAGCATGGAGGATTATGGTTCAACCCGCACTAGTCACAACCCGAAAAAAAAATAGCATGTGGCTAAGTATGAAGCATAGTAGTTCATAACTTAAAAAACATCACAAAAATAACATCCAAATACATCAATTATTATAAAATGCACACATACTCCTATGACGCCTATATGCAGGGACCCTTAAGCTATAGACTAGGCTACACGACTAGGCAACCTAATTCTCTATAACCATTGTCTCTGATACCATTCTGTCACACCCCACCATGGTAGAATATGGGGCGCGACGTATGGATATCATCACAACATGACGTGTCTATAGAGATAACTATATGAAATAAGAAATGTCATAAAATGGTGACACAAAATCATGACAATATCTCAACAATGCAGGAGTCTAGGTAAGTAGGTAACAGTCCTACCTCTTACCCAAGACAAACAAATAATATAACCAAAACAAACATATAGGTTCCAACAGTATCACTTATTAAATAATCAAAATAAACTAAGAAGGAACGGGGATCTCCTTCTAAATGCATTCCTACGCTCTCCAAATCCTAGCCACTTATGTTCTCACACTTTACCATAGTATCACCTGAAAGAGACACTAAAACACGTCAACATAAAGTTGGTGAGAGTCATAGATTTAGACTCCAACGCCAAAACCAAACCATAAGCTGTGAGTAACAACCAAAAGTTAAAAACATATGGACAATGTGATACTAACATGCATTAACAACTAACATTCATGATTTAACTAATCAAACCAAAACTAAGGCTCCCAGCCATACCAAACACCATACTCCCATAGGCATCCAAACACCTATGAACCAAATCCCAAGGCCCCGCCTTGTCAACATCCCCTTGGTACCAAGTCAAAACATAAACAATCAAGAATCAACTAGCAGTTAATCACATAAGTATGCACACACAAGTCCAACACCAACGCAAAACATTCACAGCATAATTTATAAATAACAAAACAGTTTGTCTTCCATCCCATCTGGAAGTCAAAATCATTAGTAGACATGGGACTATGAAACTCACCTGATTGAGCTTCTCCAAAAGTCCGCGCACTAGCAAAAAGCTAACAAACCCAAAACACATAATCAAAACATGAAACAATCACTAAGACGGCTCATCAACCTATGATGGACATCTAGCCTTCTCCCATATATGACCCTCATTAATATGCTCTAAAAACCCAATTACCCCTCCCTAACAAGTCCTTAACTTGGTTAAGTTTGATAACTATCCCGTTCATATTTTATACAAAACAGTCCCAACTTTTAGGTTTCCAAACTATAAGCCAAACGCCCATCTAAACATACCCACGACCTCTCTAATGGAAATCCTATTCCCTTACATATGTTAGCTAACACCTCCCATTTTTCCCAACCTTAAAGCTACTGTTAAGGCCCCGATATATATATATATATATATATATATATATATATATATATATATATATATATATATACTTTTGTCTATCCAGATTTTACTGATTTTAAACATACAAAATGTTTGTTATGATTACGGGGTCTTACCCTAACCCAAAATCTTAGCCTCAATGCAGATACTTCGTATAATATATAAACCATCTCCCATGTTCGTTTGAATGTCCCAATGCAACCCTAAGTACCCCAAACAACCCAAAACTTAAAAAGAAAACATGCTGATTTCAAAACTGTTTTGACCTCCGACTGTTGTAACCTGTTTTTGACCCACTTCTCACCTCCAATTTAGTTCTCGTTTCTTGAATTTGAAAGCCACTTAAATTACCTTTCCATGGATACTTGTATCGCAAAATAAGAGTTTGTAGAACTCCCTATATGATCAAAACAATTGACCCTAAATTCTGCCCAGTTTTTAAAAACGGGTTTAATTAAATTAACCTAATTAATTACCCATAACCCCACTAATTACAAGCCCTAAACCATCTAATCATTATGAAATCATTAAAATACAGATTTTTATTTAAACCCTAACCTAAATCCATCATAAGATGATTATATAAACATTAAAAACAATTAAATTAAAAAGGGATTATGAAGGTTTTACCTTAAGATTTATGGAAGATGAAAAACATACTGAAACCCTAAAAACACTCTTGTAAACCGTCGGCCAAGAACTCCAGGAGAAAAAAAATAATAACTTTTTATTGTGAAGAAAACATTATATAGGGTATGGGTGAATCCTAGTCCAACCCAAAGCCCACTTTCCTTTTTCCCCTTTTTTCCTTTTTTTCTTTCTTTTCTTGCATCCAAAACCGACCAACACCCCCTTATTTCGTTTTTTTAATTTTATTATTAATTAATATCTTATTAGTATTACCTTAATTTTCCTTAATTTATTTCAGCTCCTAAAGCCTCTATAACCCCAAAACCGTAAAACTAGTCAAATTTACGCGTTTTACCGTAAAAGACATAAAATATACAGTTTTAAAAAAATCTTAAATTTTGAAATAAACTTTATAACTAAGTCCTAAATGACTTAAAACCATCCCGAAAAATACTCCCGTGACTAAATACCTCTTCCGAGACCCCTAAATGCAAAACCCTAAACCGTAAAAATACGATTATCTATAATACATATACGTATACATAAAACCACTAAATAACACCATCTCATTTCATAGTCACTACATTGTGAGCTCATGAACATGAAATAACCGTTCCTCGATTTACTTATGAGTACTTTATACCCATATACCATATCCACACCAACCTCGTTCACGCAAAATAAACATGCAAACACACAAATCAAATAGCCACACTTAAATAACCTAAAAATAGGACCAAGTGACGAACCCCAAAACCACGGTTGTCACATCAACCCATCTTCTGAGATTACTACTCCTACTCTTGATATCCATAATGCGTCTAAGGATAGTGATACATCGAGTGAGATTAGTGATTTTGGTCTGGACAAATTCTTTGATAAGGTTTGTGATGTGCTGACTTTTGAGGAGCTTACGGAAGAGGTCGCTCTTAATGATGATGATTTTTCTCCATGCTATGATAATTTCACTTTTGAAATTTCTCCTTCTCCTCCGGGCGATGAAGGCGATGTTGATTTATTCTCTCCACCATACGAGAAGTTCACCACTGAACTCGGTCTTGTAGATGAGGTGGAAGACGTTATTCTTCGCGAAAAATTACTGAAAGTTCATCTTCTTATTGCTAAAATTGAAGCGTTGATTCTGCTCCTATTTCTGAGTCTTTACCTCCGTCTATTACTTCAGTTGAGAATAATGATACAGCTATGGAGGAAATCGACATTCTCTCAATACCTCCGGGTATTGATGATGATGACACGGAGGGGGATATTCTTTTTGATAATTTGCTGCATGAAGATATTGTCCAAAGTCCCCCTCCCGAGCACCTTTTATCCCAACCTTTAGAAACCATTACCGAGGATGAGTGCTTTGACCCGGGGGGTGACATTGACCATTCCATGATTGACACCTTTACGGCTTTGCCGCTCTGTGATAATCATATGTCTTTTGGGGATGACATTTTGATTCCTTTACCCACCCCACCTCCCGTGGATCATGATTTCACATACTTTTCGTATGTTGAAAGGACTTTTCTACCCTTCAAGACTTATCCTCCGACCTCTCCTTTATTAATGTCCTCCGGGAACGAGGACAAGGTTTTTGATCCCGGTATTACATTCGAGGCTTCCCCATGGACCATTTAATTCGGGGACGAGTCAGGCTCGTGACTCGGTTAACAAAAACAAGCGCTTCTCGGGAGGCAACCCGATTATCTATCCTTTTATTCTGTTTTTCTAATAAGTGTAGGGGGAGACCCTAGTACGTGTTTGTTGTTATTCTTTCTTATCATGTGCAGGGATTCGATCTTTCAAAGATCCATTCTTGATGACTTTTGACGACCCGTGATTCTGTGTTCCCGTTTTCCCGGTTCTATCCTAAACTCTTTTGATTCATTATTTTATCATTTATGATTGAAAAAGGAATCACTTTAGTTGTCTCTTCCTTAGCAAGATTTAAACAACATGCACAATGTCCTAAGTGTAGGGGAGTTTACTCCCACATGCTTAAACATTGAGGACAATGTTTATATTAAGTGTAGGGGGACTTCTATCGAAGTTAAGTGGTCTTTTCCATGTATTTGCCCTCATTTTAACCGAAAAATTGTTTTTTCGACATTTTTCAAAATTTTTGATCTATTTTGGCCTAGTAGTTTTTTCCTTTGTTATCGTTATTTACTTTCTTTGCTAAAAATAAAGTTTAATAAAGTGGTTTTAATTTTTAAACGTTGTGAATCTTTTGACTCAACCCGAGTTTACTTATCCAAGTTCACTCTAGCTAGTATCCTTAACGTGTTTAAGTCAAGTTTTGCTAGGCTTTTATATAGGAAACTTTAAAACACGAAAGTCTTAACTCTCACGGGTTAAGAACACTTTTCGCAAGTTCCTATAATTGATCCTAGAAAGTCATTTATCAAGGGAACTTTAAAATGCGAATTCTAAACTTGAAAGAGTCTAAGAATTTGAAAGATCCTATATATGACCTGAAAACCCAAAACTTTGGTTTAATAGGCTAAGCATCCACGAGTCTCATTCCTTGAAAACTTAAATTGTGGAGAACGAGAGATGATAGAGTCAATTATAAGTTTAGTATTCTTTCATAAATTTATGTGAGTTAATTATAAGCTTTTTCTCCCATCGCTTGTTAATAAATATATTTGCAATAAATAAGGTTGTACGATTTGAAAAGTTACTTAGCTTCTAGCCCAAGATCGTTTAAAAGTTGCTCGGTGTTAATTAGAGTTCATAGCCAAGGCATAACTTATTGAAGCGGGATGCGAAATTGGCGAGTCCAAAAAGGTCCTAACAAGACATGAGGGCTACATTTTGTTGCTAAAGATCCAAAAGTGATGTGAAGAATCATTTATCGAAAATCAATATGAAGGATCGAGACACACGATGAAAAGCAAATACTCCCGTAAAGATCATGGAGAAGTCTATCCAAAAAGGCCCTAACAAGGTATGAGGATAAATAGATCCAAGTCCTAAAAGGAGGCGGATCGTTGTATATCAAAATCCAAAATAAAGATTGGAGAAAAATGAAGAAGTCGTGGTCCAAGTATGAAGAATCTCTCAAAAGTTCAAGTGAAGAAATTCCTAATATGAAGAGAAGACCATAATTTCAAGAACGTCTCTCAAAGATTCGAAGTATGAAGTCGCTGCCAAATATCGGTCCGAGAAAGGTCTCAAATCCTGAAGCGAGTTATGCCAAGATATGAACTTTATGAGGTCCTGAGAAGCAGTTTTAAAAGATTTTGTCCTTTAGCTAACTATTGATTAAATCGTCCTACTTTATTTTCGGCCTTATATAACTATCGAAATAAGTCAACAATGCATCCCCGTGATCATTCAAGACAATCATAAAATATAAGAGATACACCTAGGAATAAGGGAGTCTAAGTAAATAATTAGGCCACATGAGTTTGTGATAGTTTGCTAACTTATAATAACAATGATCTCGTTTTTATGCTTGGTATGGGGAACGTGAAACTTGAGGATGATAAACTTTCATGACATTCCAAAACCCTAGGGTAAGTTTTTGATCTTTTTACTTGTTTTCTTCCTTTAAATATTTTGTCTCTTTAATAAAGGCTAATGTGAATTGATTATGATGGAAAATGTAAATCTTGCTTTGTAATTAATGCATTGCATGAGGGCATTGCAATGGTCAAGTGTAGGGGATTTGATAGGTGTGAAAACACTCATCTTTTGACCACTTAATTATAATAATAACCAAGCCAAAACGTGTATTTTATGTCGTAAATATCGGAATTATGCGTGGTTTGTGTTTTTATTGCGTTTTAGGACCAAAAGATGAAAAAGGAGGAAAACATGGGCTTTCATGGGCTTTTATCGAAGAAAACGAGAAAAGACGAAGTCAAAAGATCAAGAGTGCAAAAATAACGGAAGTCCAAGGCCTATTCTAAAGATTTATCGAAGAAAAAGTCTAAAGACGGAAGTTTAATGAAGTCGAAGAACCAAGTCTAATTAAAGAAGAAAATTATAAGACGAGTTCAAATTATATCTACAAATCCCGAGACGACGTCGAGAAAGAAAAAGAATTTAAATCGAGTCGAGACAAGAAGAAAGAAGGAAGAAAGCACCAACATATTACTCCTCCTATAAATACCCTCCTAATGTGTCATTAGGAGGGGGTTAGTTAGTTTAGATTAGGAGTAGTGTAGATTTACTTTCTCTCTCTAGTTTTCATTTTCTCTCTCTAGCTTTTATTTCATGTTTTAATCTTTTTCATTAATCTTGTATTAGATCTTAATCTTTATCTTAATCAAGCTTTTCAATTAATCATTCTCAATCTTCCTTTCTTTATTATTAATATTGTGTTGATTTAGATGACCATGTAGTTGCTTAATCTTGATGTTTATTGATATATTGATACTTTTGATTGATTGTGCTTATTGGTTTTTATGTGTTTGATTTTTATAGCTTATTGTGTTTGATGCTTATTGTTTGATTTTGCTTATTTTTAATTAAGTGTTTTTATTAGTTTATTTTATTAAAAGTTGATTTTTAATTTTTAGTTTTATTAGTGTTTTTCAAGTTTTTAATTTGTGGTTTAATTAGTTTTTCTTAAAAGTGTTTTAGATTAAGTTTTAGTTAATTGCTTATTTGATTTGTGCTTATTTTTAGCTTATTTCGTGAACTTTTATTGTTACTGTATCTGTCTATCATATCTTCGCAAAAGGGTTTTAACATTCCGAAGATTTCCTTTTTTCTGAATTTAGTTTTCTCTGAATTACTTGTTTTTCTGAAATTAGTCATTTCTCTGAAAATAGCATTATTCCGAAATTCATTTTTTAGGAAAAACTCATTTTTTTGGGAAAAACTCACTTTTTCGTAAAAACTCATTTTTTGGGAAAAACTCTTTTTTTTTGGAAAAACTCACTTTTTGGGAAAAACTTATTTTTTGGGAAAAACTCATTTTTTTCGGAAAAACTCATTTTTTTGGGAAAAACTCATTTTTGGGAAAAACTCACTTTTTGGGAAAAACTTAGTTTTTGGGAAAAACTCATTTTTTGGGAAAAACTCATTTTTTGGGAAAAACTCATTTTTTGGAACAACTCATTTTTTTTGGGAAAAACTCAGTTTTTCCGAAAGAACAAGTTTTTCCGAAAAAACTTGTATTGCGAAGAAATGAAGATTCCGAAGAACCCTGTTCATATTGCGAAGAAAATTAAGCAGCTTGCCTGCCTGGTTCCTTTTGTTTCCCGCCAATTGAGGTGCCTGGTTGGCAGCTTCCAACTGCTTGCTTGCTAGCTTGATTATTTATTAGTATTGTTCCGTAATTGTTTAGTTTTATCTGAAAGTTGTTTCAATTTTAATTTTGAAAGTTACGTATTTTTAGTTGAATTTTTCGTCTATTTTTAAAATTAATATTTTTTCGTAAAGTTCAAATTTTATCTTTTATTTAGTACCCGCTTTAGGTTTTGCCTCGTTTAGCTTTAAATTACCATTTTAGTTTTATTCTCTCCTTTTTCATTAAGAAACTTTATTTTCGAGTCGATAGTTAATTTCATCTTTTAGTTTTATTTTTTTATTAATTGTTTCGTTTTAAATTCACATTTTATTTATATTGTTTCGTTATTTTTAGTTAATTGTTTTTAGCTTATTTTTATTACTATTCACATTTAACTTTTACTTAGAAATAGATAATCAAAACTTTCTTTTTTGTTAACCAAAAACGACTGAGTCACACTTTGAACCGGAAATCAATTCGAATTGAATCGAGACGAACAAATTTTTATACTTGGCAAAAACCAATGTATTAGTAGTTCGTTCACTTCGTGTTTAGGAAATTTGAAGCATATGTTAAAACGTTGTGAGGAAACCAACCTTGTGCTCAATTGGGAAAAATGTCATTTTATGGTTAAAGAAGGAATCATCTTAGGGCACAAGGTTTCGAAAGCGAGGATTGAGGTAGACAAAGCTAAAATTGACGTCATAACCAAATTACCTCATCCCAAAACCGTCAAGGGAGATAGGAGTTTCCTAGGCCACACGGGCTTTTATTGTCGATTAATCAAGGATTTTTCAAAGATATCTCGACCCATTACACATCTCCTCAAAAAAGATGCTCCTTTCGTCTTTAACGAATATTGTGTACGATCCTTTGAAATCCTTAAGAGGAAACTTACCGAAGCTCCTATTCTTGTTGCTCCCAATTGGAACCTCCCCTTTGAGCTCATGTGTGATGCAAGTGATTACGCTATTGGGGCCGTTTTGGGGCAACGTCATGAAAAGCACTTCTTTCCTATCCACTATGCTAGCAAGACGATGACTGAGGCTCAACTTAAGTACACTACAACGGAAAAGGAATTCCTTGTCGTGGTGTATGCATTTGATGAAATTCCGACCTTACCTCGTCTTGACTAAATGCATAGTGTATACGGATCATTCGACAATCAAGTACCTCTTGGCTAAACAAGATGCTAAGCCAAGATTGCTTCGTTGGATTCTCCTCCTACAAGAATTTGATGTCACGATCCTTGACAAAAAAGGAGCCGAGAATCTAGCGGCCGATGTAAAACCCGTAAAAATAAGGTCATAATTTAATTCTATTTTCAATTATTTTGAAGTATTTTATAACGTTAAATATTATTATGTTTAACGGTTTAAGTTGAAACCGATATTAAATATTATATTTTAATATTTTGACGAGTAACGAGGACAACTAGTGATCGCGATACCGACGGATGCCCAAAATTCTATATTTTATTAACGATCGTTCCGATAATTAATGCTTTCGACGATATCGTTTTAATTACGTGTCGAGTCGTTATATTATTTTTCGTGTGCGTTTAAACTTTTAAAAAGTATTTTTACGAAACCCGAGTCTCGTAAATATTTGTAAAATTGACTTTTAGTTAATTCCCGCAACTTAAGTTATTATTTACATTTTTAGCCCAAAAGAATGCATTTTGTCAAAATCTAACAAAAACTTTGGACTATAAAAGGAAAATCCACTCACATTTTACACATACAAAATACTTAAAAATAAAAATCTCTCCCACCCTTTCTTCTTCTTTTTGGCCGTACACCACACCCACCAAAATCATCAAAATTTTTGATGATCCAATTTGATTCAATCCAAACTAAAACAAGTCCCATTCCTAGTTTTTCAAGGTGATTCTAATGATACAAATTTTTCTTACATGCATTAAGTTTTTAATTTTGATAAAAACTAGGCTTGTTAGGTGGAGATTTTGATCATGCATGTGCTAGTAGTGATAGTCAAATAGTGTTTATGCTATGTTTTTGTTAAAAAGTTGATTTTTAATTTTTGGGTTTTTGATTTTGATGATGATACAAGTGTTAGGATGGGTTTATGATGATATTAGGATGTTAGAATGATGATAAAATTTGTTGGTTTTGATCAAAAACTTGATTTTATATGGTTTTTAAATGGCCAATTTTAGGCAGTAGGTTTGAGGCCATTTTTGGAGTTCTTAAGTCTGAATATAGGATGATATGATGGGATTATGTTTTAGAGAATTTCGTTAGCTTAGATTTGATATAAAGTAGGCCTTCCAACTCCAAACGAGGTGGAAGATACACTAGTTTGATTTTCGTGTACCGGGAGACGAGTGTTGACACAATCCGAAAATTGTTGTCAATATTTGGATCGAATCTCGGGGACTATAAAATGAGTTTCAAAATGATTCAAGGGCTATTCTCAGGCTCAAAGTTTAGAATTTTGAGTCTATTTTTAAAATCAAGTGACGGTTTTATAAATGGAGTTGTTTAAAATGGTCAAAATGGTTTTGTAAGTCAAGGTCGCTAAACTGTCCGGATTTTGTGATTCAAAGATGAGTCGGGCAGGGAACTTTAGAAGTAAAATGTTTTGATGGGCTCTTGGGAGGACTTTCTGCATATAGTAAGTAAGTTCTCTGAGTAGTATCATAAAAATTTGATATGTTTAAGTATGGGAAAATGTCTTGGACATTCGGTATGTTCCAACAGATTTTTATTAAAGGCATAGAATAATAAAGTGAATATATAGGAGAGTATAATAGAACCACTTGTATCGTTTTCTCTCGAGTTATCGTGATTTTATACTTGAGTTTGATTTTATTATGTATCATTTATTTCTCGAGTCTATTATTAATGTACGCACCTTATTTCCTAGGTTGCGGTTGTCGTGTTTATCGGGCATCTACTATCGTCGGCGATCGTCTTCAACTACTATAAGTACTAAGGTGAGTCTATAGCCTCGTTTGAGCTCATTCAAATATTTTTAAAACCCGCGAGGGGGAATACATGTTTTATAAACTTAGAACACAAGATTTTTATGGTATGCTTGTTCCTCTTTGAATGGACCCGTGGTTGCCTTTAAATTGCATTAAGTGATTTCCATTGTTAAAGCCTCAATTATGGACCGTTAATTAACCTATGATGGGTTAACCGCTAGTAAAATTAATAGCTCTATGGGGGAAGTCGCCCCGGTTCAGTTTGTGTGGACTTGTCACAGAAGCTTAGGCCCGACCTCCACACTGTTTGATCATATTATATTGAGAAGTCAGGTATACGGCAATGTACCAATAATCTGGAGTAAACCGACAATTAATAAATCTCTCGTCTTATTAGTCTGATATGGGAGTGTCTAAGGGCTCGGTTCCGTGAGCTTATTGCAATTTATGTTATATACAATTATTATTGTTGATGCAAATTATTATTTGATGCTTGTTAAGCATGCCACAAACTTATAATCTTTGCTTGTGTTCAAACTGATTACATAAACCTATAGATTCACTCGGCATTTTTGCTGATTGTTTTACTCACATGTATTTCAGGTAATCAAGAAGTGGAAGCTTGGAGGTCACGGGAATGAAGTTGTGCACTGCTTTTGTTGTTCAAACTCTTTGATTTATTTATCGTTCTATTTTTAAAACAAACTAATATGTTGTTTTAACTTATCTTTTGGTAACGATTACTTGGGACTACGCTACTCTGGTGAATGTTTTAGGAACGGTAAATTTGAAACGTCTCTTTTCGAGTCGTTCTTTATAAATTATGTGTTATTGTATCATTGTTTAGCACCCAAAGATGTATTCCGCTGCGTGTAAATTTAGGGGTGTTAAAGATTGGTATTAGAGCCATGAGTTATAGAGAACTTGGTCTTTATTTTAAAAACCTATAATATAACTGTCAGTTTTTATTTTTCAAAGAGTCGGTGCACATGACTTCGCGTGACTTCAGGCTCAAACTACTTCTGAGATTACAATTTTAGTATACGTTATTACGTATACCTTATTGGTAAGTATTTATATCTAGGGTCCCTTTATCGATATATATTTATGTCGTTAAACTTTTTGATAAAATTTTATCATTTATTAATGATTAACTTAAATAAATACAATGAATTTTCAAAATCTTTTGGTATTTATTTTGAAGTATTTAAATTGCTTTTATTGCAAAATTTTACATTATGACCTTACATACCTTCATCTGCGTGCGCTATGTTCATTGTTTAACCCTTTGAGATATCTATATAGATATCCAAATCGTCTTCTGGCTGTTTGTGCTTGGACGTCTTGAAACATAGTCTCTAGACCATTGTGTAGCTCAATGTGTCCTTGGAATAGACTAACCGCTATCGTGCGAGTCACACATTTTGAAACACTTCCTATAATCATGTTGAATAATATCATGGTTTTTCTTAATATTTTGTTGATTTTTATCACCGTTTTACACGGCATGCGAAGATTTAATTCATTGACATTTATATGTATCGACTCCGAAGTGTATTGTTCGCTTATATCTTGGTAACGTCATTCACCGTTTTGCTTCCTAAATTTCGTGTTGAATACCTTAAAGCATCTTATGTCATTCATTATGCTATATTTTTATTTGATGCTCATTATGAGATTTATTTCTCATTTTTGTAAAATCCACAAGACATGTGTGTATATATATATATATATTTTGAGCCGTTAGGAAGTGTCGAAAAATATATTTAATGGAGAAACTGCAAGGGGTGTATACACAGGTCACAACTTAAAAGTAAAACCTGCGTTTTTAAAATAAAATAGTCAAACCTGCACAGAACTTGTAGGGGTATTTTGGTCATTTTATATTGGGTTTCAGGTCTCGGGTAAAATTAGAAAGTCGTCTGAAACGTCGTTTTGCATCAAAATGATTTAGACTCCGAGTCTTGGAGACGTCGTTTATCGGGTCAATTAATCGGCTCATA
This sequence comes from Glebionis coronaria, assembly GCA_025667525.1. Classification (NCBI taxonomy): domain Eukaryota; kingdom Viridiplantae; phylum Streptophyta; class Magnoliopsida; order Asterales; family Asteraceae; genus Glebionis; species Glebionis coronaria. The sequence goes on from CM046881.1 coordinate 219,951,662, forward strand.
TTAAAAGTTAAATCTGATAGAAAATTTAGAACATGAATTTTAAACGTTTCTAAGCAGTTTTGATTTCATTTGAGATCGTAAAATTTTAACAAATGTTATTTTACAACTAACGAATACTAGTTGCATGTGAAAATGTTTAAAACTAGAAACATTACAGGATTAGCAATTATCGGATTAATGGTGTAATTTGAAAATGAATAATATACTTTCTTAAAAGCATGTTGTGTCGAGTATCTTACATAGAATACACATATGGATTGATTTATACTTTATATATATATAACTCATTTGTCATTTGATATTATTTTATTTTTATTTTCTTCTAACCTTCCACTGATTTGGGTTGAGATTTGAAGTTTTATCTTCACATTCTTCGTCGATATTTTTATCACGTGTCTCATGGCGTTTCCTTCTAAACCTTATAACCTTTTGAAACCTTAACAATTTGTAACCATTTCATTGGTTGTTTTATGAGCTACTATTTGCCACTTTTTGCAAAACTTTGGCTACTTTATACGTTATCATAATGTCACCTTATAAATAAATCTGATATTGTTTTATGATTATTTTCACCAATTATTTTTACTTTGGTCTTATAAAATACTTTTCGTAACATTAAAAGTTGCTTATTGAGTATCTCACAAATTACTTGTATCCTATGAATTTATAAACTATTTTTAAATTCCATTTTACAATTGGCATGGTTTATATATAAACATAAGAAACGTAATATTTTTCGACGAAACTGAGCACTGCATTGCTATTCCTAAATTATACATGGCCTGATCACCTATGTCTAATTTAGAAGGAGCCATGCTAGGCTGAATAGTAGTCACCTTAAAAATCTTGATAATAATCAACTTTTTACTTGTATTTATGATAAAGATTAGTAAAATGAAATAAAGTGAAAAGTAGTTTTGAAAACCTTTATATCTTAAGCAAGTAGCACAATTTTCTATGCATCCGCATACGTTTACTTACCTTTTCTTGAATGAATTACACGTTTACGAATACGTCTTTACTCGACGATCGTTTTTCTACTTGTTACATCATTTTGTCTTATAACTGATTTCTTTTGACCGTTCGTCTAATTACTGACTGTTGATAAATGACTTGAAATTCTCGATGTTTTATACTTCCTTCTCGTCCAATGTTCTTTATGCGATTTTATAGATCTTCGAAATGTCTCCGTACGTGAATAATGAATTATCACTAGAGTGATTTCCGTATATCCGGGATGACGTCCGTCACTCTCGTTTCTCTCAAAATCCACTCTTGTGAACCGTGCTTTGACTTCTCTCTTTAAACACTAACATCGTTCATTTGATTTGTTTTAATTACAAGTGATTATTAGGAATTTTCTTTGATTAAAAATTTTGTATGAATCTTATTTCCGATCATGTATCGACCACCGCTAAGTTAACGAGCTGATGTTGGTGAACCACCGACCGCACTAACAAAATTGACAACTTGTTTAATCTACTGTTTCTTATCGTCTTACCATCAACGCCTTTATTTTATTATTCTCTTTAAGAATTCATACGACATTTGCTTCGTTCTCTTTTATACCGTTGTTTCGTACTAATTGTTGACCATTATTTCCATTCGTATTCGTTTGTTATCTTGTCACATTTTAAAACCCGGATATATCCCATGTTTATTTTGAAATAATAAACACCTTTATGAATTTCTACAACGTATTAAAAAATTTTCATGGAACTTTTATATATTTTTCCAATGATGTTCAATTATCGAAATAACTATCATAAGAAAAAGGTCAAATTTATACATCATATTTTGTATAACTAAAACTAATGTTTAAAATAAAATTATGCTCTATCTTTTGAACTAGTTGACTTATCATACTTTACTTTAAATGTAATGAAATTACCGGTTTAATTTATATTCCTAATAATGATTTAATTTGGAAATTATATTTTCTAATTGTAACCATCAATACGAGTTTAATTAATAAACTCGTGTCATTCTTTCAAAGTTTCTTAAGACAACCAAAATAAATTATGAAGCTATTTAACTTCTATCATTAATATATCATCTTTATCAAGAAAGTACCTCGACTGAGTTTTAAGGTAATACCAAATCCAGGACGGATAATTGTGACAAACGTTATTTTAATATTAATATTTAATTCATTCTTCGCTCTCATTTTTCTTGTATTGTGAATTATTATGTTTTATGGTTACGTGATTCGAGATCCCTCGTCGATCGTCAACCTAAAATCATTTTACCACATCTTGTCCGTTTATGCGTTTATTGAATTCATTTTTATCTCGTTCTGTTCCTCGTATTGAAGATCACTATTTTATTCTGAGTTTAAAGTTAATCTCGGGAAGCAGTGTATAAGAAAAAATGATAAGTGTCACCAGGATTTATGCGTGTACTTGTGGAATAATTGAGGACCGAATCTCTTAATGAATGGAGTTAATAAATTCGTTACAACCTCGAGGAGTATGTTGAAGCCGACACCGCAAGTGGAAAGACTCTTGAGATCAAGTGGTTATTATCAAGGGTTCGTTCAAGGTTTTCTCGATGATTAACGGTAGAGATCTATGCTCAATGTTTATGTTCGACCTTTTCTTTTATGTACTTATATGGTGTGTGATCTAGTCAGATGATCGTAAGTTGTGAGAACTTGAGACGGCATCATCCGATGACGTCCAATCATGTAGTACACATATTATGTAATATCTTTTTGACTTTCAAAGACGATGTTTATGAGACTTTAATGCGCGTTGGCGAAAGTGAGATTGTGTCCTAGTATTATTTTTTAGAATGGATCTGTGTGTAAGCACATTATCCTTTAAATTGCAACATTCCTTTTAACTGGACTTACCCGAAAATCCTGTCATCTATTCTTGTCGTCCAATGAGCTTCGTGTGGTTCATAAAATTTTCATGTGTCGAGCTTGACGGTTGACTTGTGGATACAAATTTATTTATTCCTTTTGGTGAGATACAACTTGACGACAAGTTGCGTTTTGTAAAAGAACCAGTGGAGATCGTGGATCGAGATACACGTGGGAACGTGAGGACTTCTTTATAAGGAATGCCCTCATCCTTCCGGGTAGTGAACAACTCGAGTATGAGGTGAGTTGAGCGCCGGGACGTCGCTCCCTTAAGGTGGTAAGGATGTAAAACCCGTAAAAATAAGGTCATAATTTAATTCTATTTTCAATTAATTTGAAGTATTTTATAACGTTAAATATTATTATGTTTAACGATTTAAGTTGAAACCGATATTAAATATTATATTTTAATATTTTGACGAGTAACGAGGACAACTAGTGATCGCGATACCGATGGATGCCCAAAATTTTATATTTTATTATCGATCGTTTCGATAATTAATACTTTCGACGATATCGTTTTAATTACGTGTCGAGTCGTTATATTATTTTTCGTGAGCGTTTAAACTTTTAAAAAGTATTTTTACGAAACATGAGTCTCGTAAATATTTGTAAAATTGACTTTTAGTCATTTCTCGCAACTTAAGTTATTATTTATATTTTTAGCCCAAAAGAATGCATTTTGTCAAAATCTACCAAAAACTTTGGACTATAAAAGGAAAATCCACTCACATTTTACGCATACAAAATACTTAAAAATAAAAATCTCTCCTACCCTCTTTCTTCTTCTTTTTGGCCGTACACCACACCCACCAAAATCATCAGAATTTTTGATGATCCAATTTGATTCAATCCAAACTAAAACAAGTCTCATTCTTAGTTTTTCAAGGTGATTCTAATGATACAAATTTTTCTTACATGCATTAAGTTTTTAATTTTGATAAAAACTAGGCTTGTTAGGTGGAGATTTTGATCATACATGTGCTAGTAGTGATAATCAAATAGTGTTTATGCTATGTTTTTGTCAAAAAGTTGATTTTTAATTTTTGGGTTTTTGATTTTGATGATAATACAAGTGTTAGGATGGGTTTATGATGATATTAGGATGTTAGAATGATGATAGAAGTTGTTGGTTTTGATCAAAAACTTGATTTTGTATGGTTTTTAAATGGCCAATTTTAGGAAGTAGGTTTGAGGCCATTTTCGGGGGTCTTAAGTCTGAATATAGGATGATATGATGGGATTATGTTGTAGAGAATTTCGTTAGCTTCGATTTGATATAAAGAAGGACTTCCAACTCCAAACGAGGTGGAAGATACACTAGTTTGATTTTCATGTACCGGGAGACGAGTGTTGACACAATCCGAAAATTGTTGTCAATATTTGGATCGAATCTCGGGGACTATAAAATGAGTTTCAAAATGATTCAAGGGCTGTTCTCAGGCTCAAAGTTTAGCATTTTGAGTCTATTTTTAGAATCAAGTGACAGTTTTACAAATGGAGTTGTTTAAAATGGTCAAAATGGTTTCGTAAGTCAAGGTCACTAAACTATCCGGATTTTGTGATTCAAAGATGAGTCGGGCAGGGAACTTTAGAAGTAAAATCTTTTGATGGGCTCTTGGGAGGACTTTCTACATATAGTAAGTAAGTTCTCTAAGTAGTATCATAAAAATTTGATATGTTTAAGTATGGGAAAACGGCTTGGACATTCGGTATGTTCCAACAGATTTTTTATTAAAGGCATAGAATAATAAAGTGAATATATAGGAGAGTATAATAGAACCACTTGTATCGTTTTATCTCGAGTTATCGTGATTTTATACTTGAGTTTGATTTTATTATGTATCATTTATTTCTCGAGTCTATTATTAATGTACGCACCTTATTTGCTAGGTTGCGGTTGTCGTGTTTATCGGGCATCTACTATCGTCGGCGATCGTCTTCAACTACTATAAGTACTAAGGTGAGTCTATAGACTCTTTTGAGCTCATTCAAATACTTTTAAAACCTGCGAGGGGGAATACATGTTTTATAAACTTAGAACACAAGATTTTTATGGTATGCTTGTCCCTCTTTGAATGGACCCGTGGTTGCCTTTAAATTGAATTAAGTGATTGTCATTGTTAAAGCCTCAATTATGGACCGTTAATTAACCTATGACGGGTTAACCGCTAGTACAATTAATAGATCTATGGGGGAAGCCGTCCCGGTTCAGTTTGTGTGGACTTGTCACAGAAGCTTAGGCCCGACCTCCACACTGTTCGAGCATATTGTATTGAGAAGTCAGGTAGACGACAATGTACCAATAATCTGGAGGTAACCGACAATTAATTAATCTCTCGTCTTATTAGACTGATATGGGAGTGTCTAAGGGCTCGGTTCCGTGAGCTTATTGTAATTATGCTATATACAATTATTATTGTTGATGCAAATTATTATTTGATGCTTGTTAAGCATGCCACAAACTTATAATCTTTGCTTGTGTTCAAATTGATTACATAAACCTATAGATTCACTCGGCATTTTTTCTGATTGTTTTACTCACATGTATTTCAGGTAATCAAGAAGTGGAAGCTTGGAGGTCACGGGAATGAAGTTGTGCACCGCTTTTGTTGTTCAAACTCTTTGATTTATTTATCGTTCTATTTTTAAAACAAACTAATATGTTGTTTTAACTTATATTTTGGTAACGATTACTTGGGATTACGCTACTCTGGTGAATGTTTTAGGAACGGTAATGTTGAAACGTCTTTTTTCGAGTCGTTATTTATAAATTATGTGTTATTGTATCATTGTTTAGCACCCAAAGATGTATTCCGCTGCGTGTAAATATGGGGGTCTTAAAGCCGATCATCTTTCTCGCTTGGAAGATCCTCACCAAAGTGTGTACGAGAACAAGGAAATCACTGAAACATTTCCTCTTGAGACACTTGGTGTAGTGAATTCTAAGAACGACTCATCTACCCCATGGTTTGCGGACATTGCAAATTACCATGCGGGAAACTTCATCATTAAGGGTATGACGACTCAACAAAAACGGAGATTCTTTCGTGACGTAAAGTTCTACTTTTGGAATGACCCTTACCTATTTCAGACTTGTGCAAATTATTCGACGTTGTGTTTTTGGCACCGAAGCATCTAATATCCTTAGAGCTTGTCATGATGGACCAACGGGTGGTCACCATGGTGCTAATCTCACGGCGAAGAAGGTTTTTGATGCTGGATTCTTTTGGCCTACTATTTACCGAGATGCACATGCACTTGTCAAGTCGTTTGACTCATGCCAACATCAAGGCAAAGCCTCACAAACGATGAAATGCCACAAAATATCATCCAAGTGTGTGAGATCTTTGACGTTTGGGGAATTGATTTTATGGACCGTTCCCATCATCTCGTGGTAATAAGTACATCCTTGTCTCCGTTGACTACCTATCCAAGTGGGTGTAAGCTAAGGCTTTGCCCACGAACGATGCTCGTGTGGTATTCAAGTTTTTGAAGAAATTGTTCTCTCGGTTTGGAACCCCCTCGTGCAATTATATGCGATCGTGGAACCCATTTTTGTAATGACCAATTCGAAAGGGTTCTAAAGAAATATGGGATTACACATCGGCTTTCTACGGCTTATCACCCGCAAACAAGTGGGCAAGTCGAGGTTTCAAACCGAGCGTTGAAGAGGATCTTGGAGAGATCGATAGGAGAGAACCGACAATCATGGTCGGATAAGTTAGACGATGCTTTATGGGCCTTTCGTACCGCTCATAAGACACCCATTGGGTGTACTCCTTACAAGTTGTGTATGGGAAGAATTGCCACTTACCTATTGAACTCGAACACAAAGCTTATTGGGCCCTAAAGCATTGTAATGATGACATTGACACCGCAGGAAAACACCAAAAAATGCAATTAAATGAATTAGATGAATTAAGAGACATTGCTTATGAAAATTCATTGATTTATAATGAGAAAACTAAAAAGTTTCATGATTCTAAAATTAAAAACTGGGTTTTTAACATTGGAGATCAAGTGTTGCTTTTTAACTCAAGATTGAAAATCTTTTCCGGCAAGTTGAAATCCCGTTGGTCCGGACCATTCACCATTACCCAAGTATTTCCTTATAGGACCATCGAGCTAGCTCAAAATGATGGTCCTAACTTTAAGGTGAATGGTCATAGGTTGAAGCACTCCTTTGGTGGGCAAGTTCCTTCTTTGAACTACCTCGACCAAGTCACCTTCACCAATGATAATTAAAATTAAGGGGATCGAGTAGAGCTCATGACTCGGTAATAAAAACCGAGGTGCCTCGTGGGGGAGTCTAATGCTTATCCATGTACATATTATCGATTTCTAATATAGCTAACGTGAGGGGATTTGTGCCCTTCCAACCTTTGTTCCGTGGTTGTTTGTGACTTGTGGATTTTAGATGATCATTATCTTCACGATTGGAGCCTCTCGTGTTCGTTTTACGTGAGCCCTCGATCGTTTGCTTTAAAGAATTTCTCGATATCCATATGATATATCCTTGATTGTTCTAACCTTAGGTCTTATAGCACACTTCATAAACGACTATTGATTTAATGGTTCCACCCTTTCCATGCTAGATTAGGCATTCGACTTCGTCTCTAGTATGGGGGTATTTTACCCTTAGACTCGAAACATTGAGGACAATGTTTAACTTTAGTATGGGGGGGTGAATAGATACTTTCCTTGCCAAACCTTCACGCTTTCTAAAATTTATCTTTTTGTTTATCGTTTTGTTGCAAAATAAGGCTAAAAATGGCCAAATTTTAAAAATTTTCTCATGTTTCATAAGTGTTTGAAGACACGAATGTAGATTTTCCGATGGCGAGAATAAGAGTAATTTTTTACTCGACCGTGCGTGTTGAGCACTTAGCTTTGATTCCTTAACTTATATTAGGCTAAATCTCTTAAATGAGGACGATAAATGATAGAGTTAATTATAAGTTACTATGCTAAACGTAGAGTACTCGTATTCTTTCAAAAACTCATGTGTTCTCGTTGTTTGCTATTCTCCCTTCGCTTGTATATATTTTTTGCTAATAAGTATTGGCTTAGCGGTTTAGTCTTGATTGTTGGTTTCTAGTCTTTTCTATTAGCTTCCGCGTAATTAAATTGGGAAAACATTAAGGTATAGCCAGCGTCACGGTTTTGAAGTATTGGTAACCCGAATAATCAAAAGCTTCACCCAATAATAAGATTTCAAGTGCTCACCTAAATTAAGCAAAAATGCGAAGCTCACAAGGCCGAAAAATCTATGCGAAAATTGAAGTGATTAAGCCATAATCTTTGAAGCTTTAAAGATCCAAAATTCGCTTTAGCGTGAGGATATACGTCTTTGGCCATAATAAACACCTCATGGCGAAGTTAAATAAAAGGCAAGGCAAGACCGAAGTCATAATAAAAGCTCCATGGCGGAGTTGAATAAAAGATGGAGGTAAACCTATGATAATAAGGCCCATCCATTAGGGGGCGTATAAAAGTCTTGGTAATAAGTCTCATGTTCAAAACCGTTATAAAACCGTGTTTATCGATCCTTCTTGTTGACTTAATTTTTTGACATCGTTGTCTATTATGGGGGTTATTAATTCGATGATCTTGGTTACACCGTTATGACTCTATTTTTGGACCTAAATCTCTATCATCGCATAAGTAAAAAATGTATCCTCGTGAAACATTCAAGACAAAAATAAAATATAAGAGATACCAATTAGGATTAAGGGAGTCTAAGTACATGATTAGGGCATATGAGTAGTGTTAGCATTACTAACTTATAATGACAATGATATCGTTGCACGCTTTGCATGAAATTGGGTGAAAATCGAGGACGAAGAAATTATTTCTAACGAGGCATTCACGTGTACTTGTTCTATGAACCTAAGCGTCCTATTTTGCGATGAAAATCATACATTATGTCTAAAACGCAAGTAGTAGTAGTTTATTTAGTTTATGATTCAATAAAAGTGCATAAAAATGAATTTTGGAGGTGTTACGATACTTTATTCGAGCATTACGTGAGGGCACGGCAATGGTTTAGTAAGGGGGAGTGATGAGACTGCTTTTATACATAGTGTCGGGCCAATGAAATTTTTAACTATGGACCAGTCTAGATTTGTTTAAATTAGACTAAGTTTTACTGATCGCTGAGAGGACCAGCGACAGAGACCAGACCAGTGGAAGGCAAAGCCTCAGCTGGCACACCAGGAACATTCAAGTCAAAGACAACGTCAGAGAAGTCGAAGAAAATCTGAAGTCATACTCACCAGCGATTATGGATAGCTGAGATGTAGAAGGAATGTGATGGGGTTCAAGGATCTCTGAGTTGACATTACTCAGAGATCACTTAAGAACCATAGAAGTCTGAGACAAGCAAAGCTTGTCCAATCCTTTATAGTTTAGGCGGGAGAATCTACCAAGTGTTTTGAGCGGGACAAAATAAGAGATTCAAGATAAAGCCTAGTACGACCTAGTGGGAAAAAAGGTGAACAGTTGGCAGAACTGTTCACCTAAAGTTGTTTAAAGGTATGTCTCGATTTGGACATGCATTTAATACGTTGTACTCTTCCATTCAGAAGATGACACGTATCAACTACTCCCACTAAGGAAGCAACCTCGTACCACTATAAATAGGAGTGAGAAAGGAGAATTAAACCAACCCTTGTGCTTGGATAAATTATCTAAGTTATTTCTCACTTTGGAACTGCTGAGCCCTCAGCTGTCTACCAGCGTCTCATTGGTTCCCTTGTAAACTTGAGTCTCGAATCTAGTTTACTTGTTCTAGGGTTCATTTCTTATTGTCATTCAACGAGTGTATTCATAGCACTTTGTAATACTTTGTTTATAACAGTTAATAAAGCATTACGCGTTTGAAAAGTATTTCATTGTGTTTTCGTGGTTATACGAGTTATAGTTTCAACAATTGTCATATTAGGGGACTTTCAATTGGTATCAGAGCGGTTTGATTTATAAAACATTTTATAAACCGTTCTTGTTTTTAAAATCAAGATCCTAATATGACTGATACTATACCTCCTCCACCCTTTGGTCAAACCAGTCAAGGTACCACTTCGACCACCGCACTGGCCACCACATCTACTACCATGCCTACACCAGTTGTAAGCACTAGTAATAATGATGATGACCTTCCCCAACTACTTGATGTTCATGGGGGGTCACATGTGTCTAATGTTCCAGCGTTTGATGAAGAAGATTTTTCAAGTTGGAAAACTGAATTTCTTATATGTTTAGATGGCTTAGAACCCTTCTTGATAGAAATCTTAGAAAATGGTCCCTATGTACCACTGGTCGTTTCCTCTACCCCCTGAGAGACCCATTAAGAAGCCTGTTAAGCAATGGTCTCCAGCGGATAGACGTCTGGCTAACCAGGACAAGAGATTCAAAAGTATCATAGTCTCTTGCCTACCCAAGAACATTATGAAGTCCATCATAAAATGCAACTCTGCTAAGGAGATGTGGAATGAGTTAGTTCTAGGGTATGAAGGTCCAGAAGAAACAAAAGAAACCAAAATCCAAGCCCTTAGACTTAAGTTTAATGCTTTTAAAGCTTTGGAAACAGAAACTGTTGATCAAACTTATACTAGGCTTAAGATTCTGTTGAATGATTTGGGAAATAATGGAGTTGTTCTACCTAAGGCTGAGGTTAATGCTACTTTTGTCAATAGTTTACCTAGAAAATGACTTAGCCTAAATCAGACCTTAAGAGCTAATAATGCTATCAAGAATGATACTCTAGCCCAATTGTTTGGTAGATATAACTATAAAGAAGGGCTAATTGACTCCATTTACAAATCAGAGATTGATAGGTTTACCACCAATATCACTGGATCAAAAGCTCTTGTTGCTAACCATTCTTTTCAGGACAACGACTCTGACATTGAAGAGGACACCAGAAGCAGTCAAGAATTTCTTGATGAATTACATGTTGAGTTCCATGACAGAGCCCTTCTAGCTGACCAAAAGAGGTACTACAAGAGATCTGGTAGAGTTGGAGCTGCAAAGGTTGATAAATCCAAGGTGTCATGCTACACTTGTGGAAAGACTGATCACTTTTAGAAAGATTGCTGGTCAAATAAAACCTCCTCTCCAAGCTTTGTTTCATCCAGCAACATCCACAGCAGCAAGAAGAAGTTTTCCACCTCACCTTTCAAGCAAACTTCCCACTCTGACTCAGAGGGAAAGAAGGACTACAAGGTTAAGTACAAAGCCTTGAAAGCTGAGCTGTTAAAACTCAACCAGAAAGCTGATGATGCAGCTAAGAAAAAGGATTTTAAGAAGACTGAAAAAGGTCTGATTGTTGCTTTATTCGACTGGGATGATGAACCCCTTACATCTGAGGATGAAGGAACCACTACCGTCAAAGCCTTTATGGTTGTCGCTGATGAAGAACCTGCTGTGGGAAAAAGTGAAGCAAGATCTGGTCAATGGGTAGACATCACCATGAAAAAGGTACAAAGACTGCTATCTATGCCTGGAGGTCCTAATAGAGACCATGTCAGTGACTATACCTTGGTTGACCTCCACTTTGTGGAAGAGCAAAGAAAAAATATGTTAAACAAGTTTCATAGTCTTAAAACCGAGTTAAATATTTTCCAATCTGAATTAACAAATCTTAAACCATTTGTGAATCTTGCAAATCAACTTCAAAATAAAGTAAGAAAATTGTCCATTGAAAATGAGTCTTTAACTGATGAAAACACTGAACTTAGAAAATCATTGAAAAATGGAATTTGGCTCAATCCACAGTGGAAGAAATAGTTGCTGAAGCCATACCAGGTGATGTGATTCAGGCTATTGGGGGAAAGGGTTGATACAAAAATCATATACATGTTCCCAGTGTTAAATTTGTCCTTTCAGATGTTTCTTCTCCATCTTCCACCTCTGTGGATGAGATAAACTTTGACAAGCAATCAGAGGTACCAGCCTTATCAAGACTCGCTGGTGCTACCCCATCTGATTCCTTGCTTGGCCCAAAACCTCCAACCAAAACCCTTGGGAATTCAATTCTTAAAGTCGCTGATAAAGCGAACAAAAAGGTTTTTATGGCCAAGGACTCCAACAAACCCACTCCTACCCCTGAAGAGCTTTCACCCACCAAACAACTTCTCCTCACCTTGATGGAAGAAGTAAAGGGGTTGAAAGAACAAATCAACCCCAGAGTTAATAGTCCATCTGTTAACTCTCTTGGTGAAGGATCTAGTAGCTCTAAGGGGAGAGCTTTATTCAGGCCTTGCAAGCATTGCGGTTTCAAAAATCATTCTTCTGAGGATTGCTCAAAGAAACCAAAATGTATCACATGCGAGTCTACTGAACACACCTCTAGAGAGCATGAGGAGATCACTGCTGTTCAAAGAACCAGAACTCAATTGAGATCAAAAACTCCTCACAGGCCCTCTAGAAGAGTTGAGCCCAAACCCAGAGACAATTCTCAGGGTTACAGACCAAATCCCCCATGCAAGTACTGTGGCTTCTTTGACCATCACTCTAATGAGTGTGAGCATTATCCCGGATGTGACATCTGTGGCAGTATGCATCATGAACCCAGAGACTGCAACCAAAGAGGAGGAGATAGAAACCAGAGAAGACAAAATGTCGCTGGTCAGCGACAGCATGGACCCACTGGAAAGTGGTTTCATCATCGAAACTAATCTGGCTTTGCTATATCTATGCAGGAATATCTGAAGAAATCTGTTTGGTATCTGGATAGTGGGTGCTCCAGACACATGACAGGGGTTAAAGAATATCTGCACAGATATAAGAAGAAGTCTGGTCCAAAAGTAGTCTTTCGAGATGACTCCTCAGGGGCTACTAAGGGTTATGGCTCAGTGGATTGCAACGGAATAACCTTCATAAGGGTCGCTTATGTCAATGGACTGAAGCACAACTTAATCAGCATTAGTCAACTTTGCGATGCTGGTTTCAAAGTTCTGTTCACCAAGACCCAAGGAACAATCTTCAATCAAAATGATGATGTTGTTCTTATTGCACCCAGAAGAAGGGATGTGTATGTCATTGACATGACATCATGTCTAGAAGGGATAAACACCTGTCTCTATGCCAAAGCATCTGATAGTGAAAATTGGCTATGGCATAAGAGACTCTCCCACCTCAACTTCAAAAACATCAACAAACTGGCCTAGAATGATTTAGTAGTTGGGCTTCCCTCTCTTACCTTTACCAAAGACAGACCCTGCTCAGCCTGTGAGAAAGGGAAGCACCACAGAGCCTCATTTAAGACAAAGCAATCATTCTCCATAAATAAGTGCCTCCATCTTCTTCACATGGACTTATTTGGACCAGTAAAACCTCAATCCCTTAATCACAACAAGTATACACTAGTCATTGTAGATGAATTCTCCAGATTCACATGGGTATTCTTTCTCAAAAGAAAGAGTGATGCTGCTGAAAGAATAATGTCCTTCATCAGAGAAATAGAGAATTTCAATGACTGCAGAGTTAAGGCTATCATGAGTGACAATGGCACTGAATTCAAGAACCATGCCATGGAAGCTTTTTGTGATGAAAAAGGAATATCACAAAAATTTTCTAACCCAAGCACCCCTGAGCAAAATGGTGTCGCTGAAAGAAGAAACAGAACTCTCATATAGGTTGCTAGAACCATACTCAGCGAATCAAGACTCCCAAAACAATTTTGGGGTGAAGCTGTGAACACAGCTTGTTACACACAAAATAGATCCATTATTGTGAAGAGACACGACAAGACCTCTTATGAAGTGTATAGGAAGAGAGCCCCTGATGTAAGCTACTTCCATGTCTTTGGTTGCCCTGTTTTCATTCACAACTACAGAGATCACCTGGGAAAATTTGATGAAAAGTCTGATGATGGATTCTTTGTTGACTACTCTCCCACCTCCAGAGCCTATAGAGTATTTAACATCCGCAGACAAGAACTAGAAGAATCCATCCATGTCACCTTTAATGAAGCAGATGCTGTCATTACTCACACTAACACAGAAGAATATGACATTGAATTCAAAGAAGTTAAATCATATCCAAAGGATGATTTCTTAAATACCAAGGAATTATCTCAGGCTTGTCACAAGGAATTCCCTTATGTTCATGCATTTGATCCTCACTTAAACTCTGACATCACTCTAGAGGTTGAAAATGCTGAACCAATCACTCCACCCACTATACTGAATGTTGATCTCATCGAACCAATCTCTCCCCTTGATGAAGAGATTATGGATGAAGAAATAACATGTGAAGATCCCCCGGCATTCATTGAACCTGCTGTGACTCCTGAACCCACAGAGACTCCTGCTCCTCAATCCAAATGAAGTAGGAACCAAGATATTCTTCTGGTGAATATTCTTGGTGAACCCTCTGAGGGAGTCACCACCAGAGGCAAACTGAGATCTCTGGAAACCGCCTCAGCGAATGAATGCCTATTCGTTGATTTTCTCTCTAAAGATGAACCTAAGAATGTGGCTGATGCGCTTCTAGATGAAGGGTGGGTTGTTGCCATGCAAGATGAGTTGAATCAGATCAAGAGGAACAAGGTGTGGACTCTGGTAAAAGCTCCAGCTGGGAAACAAGTGGTTGGAACTAAATGGGTCTACAGAAACAAGAGGGATGAAGCTGACATGAATGTTAAAAACAAGGCTAGGCTTGTGGTGTTGGGGTAGAATCAATCTGAGGGTATTGACTATGATGAAACGTTCGCACCAGTAGACAGATTGGAAGCTATCAGAATCTTCCTAACCTTTACAGCTTATATGGGGTTTACCGTATACCAGATGGATGTGAAGAGTGCTTTTCTAAATGGTAAGCTTGCAGAGGAAGTATATGTCTATCAACCCCCAGGGTTTGAAAGCAGTGAGTATCCTGATCACGTCCGCAGACTTCACAAAGCACTCTATGGGCTGAAACAAGCGCCCAGAGCCTGGTATGAAACCCTATCAAAATTCTTACTTGAAAATAAATTTGTCAGAGGTACCATTGATCAAACCCTGTTCACATATAGGTCCAAGGGTGATGTCATTTTCGTACGGATTTATGTGGATGACATAATTTTTGGTTCAACCAATGTTACCTTGAGCAAACAATTTGCCAAACTTATGACCAAAAAGTATGAAATGAGCATGATGGGGGAATTAACTTTTTTCTTAGGTTTTCAAATAAAACAAAATTCAAAAGGAATTTCTATTTGTCAAGAAAAATATGTTAAGGATTTGCTCAAGAAGTATGATCTGTCTGATTGTGCATCAGTGAAATGCCCCATGCCTCCTCCCAACAACTTGGGAGCTGATGACTCAGGGGTCTCTGTTAATGAGACCTTATATAGAGGCATGATTGGGTCACTAATGTACCTCACATCAAGCAGACTAGACATACAATTTGCCACATGTCTCTGTGCTAGGTACCAAGCTAACCCCAAGGAATCCCACCTTGTCGTTGTCAAAAGAATTTCCAGGTACTTAAAAGGATCTTTCACATTGGGTCTCTGGTATCCAAACGGATCAGGCTTCGACCTTAAAGCCTACTCAGACTCTGACTACGCTGGGTGCTGTAGAAAAAGCACCTCTGGGAGTTGTCAAATCCTTGGAGGAAAGTTAGTATGCTGGAGTGCCAAGAAACAAAAGTCTGTGGCCATGTCATCAGCTGAAGCTGAATACGTAACGGCCGCTGGTTGCTGTGCTCAAGTTCTCTGGATGAAAATTCAGCTAGCTGATTATGGGACCACTTATGAAAAAGTTCCCATATTCTGTGACAACACAAGTTCTATAGCCATCTCCAATAATCCGATACTTCATTCCAGAACTAAGCATATTGACATCAGGTATCGCTTTATCAGAGACCATATTTTAAAAGGTGATATTGAGCTTCATTTTATACCCACTGAATACCATCTCGTTGATATATTCACCAAGCCTCTGGCTGAGCCAAGTTTTAATAGGTTGGTTGCTGAGTTGAGTATGCTCAATATCGGTAAACAAATCTGATAAATGATCTCTGTCTCTGGCATTTAAGGGAATTGAATGTAATGAGGTAGTTACATTCCAATTGGAGTTAATATATTCCCATATTTAATTCAAATGATTATCCTTTATTGTTAACAACTTTCCCACTTTCCAAGGGGACAAAAAAATCACATGAAGAGTCAAGGGGTCCTACTTTTCCTAAAAGGTAAACTTTTGCATTAAATGCTTTAATTGAAAAACGGCTAAACCTTTTATCAAAACCATTGACTCATTTTTTCAAACATCACATTACTCATTTCTTTCACACACACATACTATTTATCTTCTTCACATCCTCCATTTCTTCCTTCCATCAACAATGACGTCTTCATCAATAAACACATCTTTCACCGTCTTGGCCGCCTCAAACGTTGATTTTGGGATAACCGATGGAAAGATTGCCCTGAATAACTGTGTAGCTCTTTTGGAACATAACAACCCTCTCTACCAACCTTTGTTCTCCTTCCTCAAGAACTCCACCATTTTTGAAGCCATTACTAGAGAACCTTCCACATGCTACCACCAATACTTGAAGGAGTTTTGGTACAACGCTGAAGTTGATCAAACCTCATCACACATCACCTTCAACCTTTCCACACATCTACAACCCCTCACCTTTGATTCCCACACTTTTGCCAAAGTCATTGGACTTCCAGTCAATGAAGGCATGTCCGCTGTGCCAGACAGCACCATAATGAAGAAGGCTCTGGCTACCCTTCGTCCTCATGATGACGATGACAAACCCTTCACCACTCAAGGCTTCTAAAGCAAATCATTTATCAAATTGAATTACTTTTCACCCATCTGGAGGACACTGATGCTATATATTGTGAAATGTATGGGAGGAAACCAAGGGTCACATGATCAGCTTAATGGTGTTCAGCAAGCAATTGCTTACAGCTTAATTTGGGGGCAAGATATAGGGATCGCCCACATACTTTACACTGACCTCATTGCAAAGCTGGAAAACAAAGGGAAGAAGAATCGACTGGCCACCATCTCCTACACTAGATATCTCTCTCTCCTTATAGAGGATATGCTTGGTGAAACCTACACAAATGATGAACTTCACTCCTTCTCTCCCTATCACATCACTCCAGCCTCACTAAAGACTCCTTTGGAGGATGAAGTGCCTCTCACCAGGCATATGATGTAGGTTGCTGGGTTACTCGCTTCTGATGGAGAGCCCTTGATCCCTCACAATGAGGTGAATGCTGAAAGACAAACTGACAAGTCTTTGTCCAAGACCTCTGTGCAGTCCACTTCTCAGCCCAAGGCGCCTAAGGACAAGAAGAAGAAGAGGAAAGACATCTCCCTTTCCTCTGAAACCCCTTATGTTAATCCTTCCAAGACAAAGAAGACTAAGAAGAACCCATCCCCTTCTCTGGAGGATGTGGTTGAAGAGCCTGAAGCTGACAAACAACCAGGGTCTAGTGTCTCCCAGTCAGCAGAGACGACTAAGAACCTTCTCAACGCTGATATCTCTCAGGTATTAGTTTACCATTTTATTCTCTTGGAGGTTCACATACAATCACTCTCAACATTCTGTAGGAGAGAGTGATGAAGTCATAGGGTTTGCCTCAACTCGTAGAGTGTCTGTGTCAGCACCTAGAACTCTTAGGATTATCTGTACACTTTGTCTTAATACAAGGATATGATTCATTTGTGCTCATAACGCACCCCGATGATCCTTCACCCTTTGGACTGTGCTCTTGACCATAACAACTTGAGCATGCTATAGGTCCCGACCTAGAGTCTCTGCACCTCATGTGGTCTCTGGGTCCCCTCACATGAAAAGAGTCCCAAAGAATTTATTCTTTTGGGGGGACTGAATAATCACCCTCGATCTTCCTAGGTGCAGCGATAAAAGGCGACTATTACCTTCAAATATGTCACAACTAAAAAGAGTCCCAAAGAATTTATTCCTTTAGGGGGACTGAATAATCACCCTCAGTCTTCCTAGGGGCAGCGATAAATGGCGACCTTTAACTTCCATGAACTCACTATTAAAAGAGTCCCAAGGAGCAATACTTTAGGGGGAGCTGGATAATCACACCCAGCTATCCTAGAGGCAGCGAACGGCGACCATTCACCACATAATTTTCACAAATCAAAAGAGTCCCAAGGAGTAATCCTTATGGGGGAGCTGGATAATCACACCCAGCTATCCTAGGGGCAGTGAATGGCGACCATTCAACATATCTGTTTCACTCTAAAAGAGTCCCAAGGAGAAATCTTTAGGGGGGGCTGGATAATCACACCCAGCTTTCCCAGGGGCAGCGAATGGCGATCTATAACTTCATATTTTTTCACATTGTTTACTAACAAATGTCATAACAGGCTCATAATCTTCATGAAGAATAGCAAAATGATGATGCCTATTCCATTGCTGGTGATGAAAATGCTGAAGCCCCCCACATTGATCTGGATGCCATGTCAGACATTGATTCCATGCCAGAGGATGAGGTCTTCATTATTGAAGACACTACAAAAATAAGGGCCTTTTAGGACCTTTTTCTACGACGCTTTTTTAAGCAGCGTCCTAAAAAAATATCTAACACGACACGTTGGTATATGAGTCCTATTATCATGGAACCTAATATGACATTTTGTGTATTGGTTTTATTAGATGGGTTTTATAAAACACTTACTCATTTGAGTCTCGTTACGACACAACCTAATACGCCACTTGTTATTTAGGTCATATTATCTTAAGTTTTATAGGACTCAAAGCCCTAGAGGTCGTATTATTTATATTCTAATACAACACACGTATATGTGTCATATTAGATAAGATTTTATAGGACACGTATATGGTTTGGTCGTATAATAAAGAATTTTATTATGACACTTAGTTTATGGGTCGTATTAGGTAACTTTTATAGGACACTAATTTACTTATGTTTCATTATGAAAGAAACTTAATAGGACACTTGTATTTAAGTCTTATTATGACAATTTTTTTATCAATTACTAGTTCGTCGACGTTTTATTGTATTTGAATAAGACCCCTAATGTATACGTGTAGTAACACAGTGAATACACATTGTTTATCGTATTATACAAAAATCAAAAGTAATATGTAGACTTATCAAGGTTACAAAAATCATTAAGTACTAGGCGGGCGGTTGAGTACCGCTTCACAATGAGCCGGTTAGACGGGAATTTATATAAGAGTTGCATTTTAAAACTAAATGCTTGATTTAGCCAATTTTTTCTCGAGTTGGATGATTTATGCCCATTTTCCCATTTTTTATCTATTTATTCGGTATGTTGATCGATTTTTTACCAAACCGTTTAAAAAGACCGATTAGTGAAATCTGTGAAGTCAATCCACAACTAGCTTAGGCGTCGATTAATCGAAGATTTGTCATTCAGTTGGCTGCACACAACTTCAAGTATGAAACTCAAAGCTAAGTTGAACTCATGTGAAGTTTGGACCATTAAGTTTAATGGTCAAACGAAGTTTCAATATATATTTCGATTATATAGTAAAATCAAGCTTGGGGCGTTCATTATACGTTTGAGGTATACAAACATATTACGGTTACACACCATCGAAATTTTTTATATGATTTGAGTTTGTGAGACGATTTAAACTCATTTTTACACAGACTAATTGACCAAAACATCATGCGCCATAACACACTAATATAAAAGGATTATATAAATTTTTGTATTGTAGTAGACTATCTTAAATTTAATAAAAAAATTAAATGAAATTTACACTAATAGTATAATATTTTGACCAATAAAAGTTAGATCATTACTATTAATGTTTTAAAAATTGGTTCGTAATGAGTCTGGCTGAGATATTAGGTCACGGTTCAACCGAATTAATCGGAGGTTCAGTCGAGTTTTTATTTATAAAAACCGACCGATCATTTGTCGAGTCACGGCTCAACCGGTTCAACTGCAACCCGAGTTTTAAACACTAATTAATACATACCCGCCTCTTTTTTATATCCCGCTTTAATTTTTTATGTACCCTATATTCTTTTCCCCCGAAAATTTTATATTTTTATTTAGATGCCGCCATTTGTAAAGCCCAACCCACGAGGCCACAAATTAGTCTTCCCTGTTACTAGCATTCCTTTATATCAGATCCAATTTTTTCTCCTTATCTCGATACAACACCAGCATATTCATTCTCACAAAATTAGGTAAATCATCTTTCAGATTATATTACTACTTGTCTAAGCATTTTTTTATCATAATACTATATGATTCTTTAGCAATTTCTACATTTAATTGATAAAATTGAATAATGATAAATATTGGGGGTTATTTATCTTGCTGTTATAATATTGCTTTTGTTTTTGTGTGTGATGCTTTTGTATATTATGCCTACTCATTTGAGGCTTGATTGTCTCTTACTCTCTTGTGGTTGTTATATGCTTTGGATTATATATTTGGCTTTGGTAGTTGCATCTAATTTTTTTTATCTCCTCTCATTAGATTCGTAGTTATGCCAGTTAATGGTATTGTTGATGATAGTGTTAATTTTTGACACTTTTGATAACAACTGGAAATGACATAGTCTGATGCCAAAATTTATGTATGATTATGACCAATTGGGGCAATAAGAAAATATGTCATAGTTTGGTTATCACCAGGGCAATAAGAAAATATTTTATATGATTCTTTGCCAAAACATAAGTATGATTATCACAATTTCGGGAAATTAGAAAATGTGTCATAGTTTGATCACTTTGATGAATAAATGATTATTTTCAGAAGATGTCTTCAACGACGAATAAGATTTCGTCAAGAAAGAGTAAGAGGGCTCGCTTTGCAACTGGAAATGACAGCCAACATGTTGAAGAAGTACTTCAGATGAAGTAAAACCACTCGGATGATGCCGAAGGTATGCATTTATTTTATGGTTTGTTGATACGGTTCAATATACTCTTTTTGAATATTAATTGATTGCAAAATTTTTGTTAGTTCAAGTGATTTGACGCAAAAGGGTTAGGGTACCAACATTTATGCCAAAATTCAGGTGCCTATAAGAAGAGATAAACACCTGTTGAGACGATAAGTATTGCTTGTCATAGTTAGTGATGGTACTGGTCCAATTGGCGCAAGGCCTTGCCCTTTTGTTTCGGTACGTCAACTTATTAAACTTTTGACAACCTATACCAATAGGATTCAATGTAAGTAATTGGTTGGGGCTGTAACAAGAGGGATTTTAATGGGTGATAATAAACTATTTTGCTTCAATTTTATTAATGTTGCCACAACAAGAGAGATCATGGCTCTTTAACGATTTAAGGCTAGCCCTGTATTCTTTTTTTCATGGTCACTACTGTACTATATATACATAGACAGTTAGACATAGAGTGGCCTACCACTGTATTTGTTTGTAAACTTTATACAATAACATATTAATCTACTTTTTGTGCATGAATACATGAATACTTACTGATTTATGATATATTATTTGGGCTACCTCAAAATCACACTTTAACCTTGTTGTTAGTTTTAGTTGTAGCCTTTTGACCCAACATGGTCATTCTATACACACTTGTCTATGTTTTTATTAGTTTCAGCTAGCATTTTTGTCCAATATATGTGAATGTTATTAGGTTTTAATGTCTTTTTTTGGATTCTATTGTTGTAGGTGATACCTGTGGATGATGCGTGAAGATGATGTACGATGACTCAGATTATATACTTAGATTTTAGTTTATATTGTTCAGTTTTCACGTAATAAAATTTGTAATACTATTTTGGATGATCTTAATTTAATGTGGTTAACTTTTATTATATATATGAAACTTCTAAAGTTTTACATGCTACGACTTTACTCATTAGTCTTTTATAAATTGTGTTTCATATAGTGTTCAGTTAGAATTGTTCTTATGACCATAACAGTTTCATGAATGTGTATTGAAAAAAAATATTTGTGAAAATAGAAAGTGTCCTGTAGGCATGGACAATAAATTTGGTCCCAACATGCATTTATGTATCAGGACCTTTTTCTTCACTCAAATAAGAGTTAATGCAACACATAATTTCGTCTTAAGAAAACACTTTTTAGGACACATGAACGTGTCTCAATACATAATAAGGGGTTAGCATATTTTAAAACACTTTAAAGCGTCCTATTAGCTTGTCTAGTAGGACATAAATTGCGTTGTAAAAGACGTTTTATAAGACTATTTTTTTGGTTTCATAATAATGGCACTTATTAGGATGCTTATAAGTGTCTTATCAATTCTTACATTTAATACAACGCCTTTATATGTGACACTTATATCATTAGTCCTATTATGCTAAAGGTCCTATAAAGTAATGTGACAGGACACTATCTGGAGTCCTATAAAGCCTAATTTCTTGTAGTGAGATGACCTGACCATTTAAGACTATGCTGATATGGATGCTAATGATGACCAAGTCACATCAGAATTAAAACCCATCTCCTTCCCATCAATGAAAAATGTTCAAGAACTAGCTGCCAAGCAGCTATTAGACTAGAGGCTCCGTACACCAACCCTAGTTCCCTTCCCCACTTTGCCAAATGTCATGGAACTGGGGGTGATGAAACACTTAGAACATTTATAAAACCTCAAGCAGTCCATGTTCCTCGAATGAAAGATGTTCAAGAACTAGCCGCTGAGGATCTCCGAGTCAAGAGGGGAGACATCAGTAAAACCAAGCCTAAAGTCACAAATGATGTCATACTCTCTGAATTAAAAACACTCACCCATGCTACTGAGGAATTCACCACAACCCTAGAGACTTCACTAACTTCATTTGTGGAATCCTCTATGACTGCACTGCTTCCGCAACTGCTGGGAAATGCCTTGTAAACTCACCTCCCAGAAGTTCTAAACCAGAGTCTTCAATAATACATACCATCTATCCTCACCACAGCTGTGAAAGCAAATGTTGCTGCTATTGCCAAGGCATCTTAGCCTTCCAGACACCTTCTTCATAAGCTACTATAGGCGGAACTCAAAGAAATTTGCCTATTTGTTCATCAAGAATTTGTTAAGTTCCTTAAACCTGGATCAGGCACAGCTTCTGCCGACGCTATGCCTGAGGGGGAGAATTTAGCAACCTCCACCTTTGAAGAAGATGCAGACACTGCTCCACCTAAGGGGGGGGGGGGGGGGGGGGCAATCACTCAAACAACCAGCTACCTCAAAAGTGATCCCAACTCCAAAACCCATCAGATCCTTCAACCCAACACAGGACAAGAGAAAAGGAATTGCCACTGAGGCACCTGAAACAACCCTGCACTCCCTCTAAGAAAAAGGTGGATCCACAGCCAAGCACTCTGACTTAACCAAATTTAAGAGTGTTGATGAACCACCACTAACCCGAGAGCAGGCAAAGGCTCAAATCTTGGAACAACAAAGGTTAGCAAACATTAGAGCTGCTGAAATCAAAAGCAAGGAAGCTCTGAATAAACTACTCTCTCTTGCTATAAAGGAAGCTCAGCTGAATAAGCTTAGAGAACTTGAAGTTAAAAGGAGCAACCTTCAAAAGAATATGAGAGAATTATGAACCAAAGAGCTGTGCCCGGTAAAATCACCAAATATGAGAGCTACACCGACAAAGACAAAAGAGTTGTGATGACCCTTTACATAGAAAACCAACTGACCAACTACAAAGTCTTCGGTTTCTTTAAACTCAGAGATCTGGACCTCTCTGAATGGTTAGAAATGATGTCTCTTGCCCAAAAGAAGATTGGGCCTGGTGCTGCCCAAATGATGAAAAACATTCAAGCTAAGCTGAATTGGGTAAGAGACACTGCAAAGAAGCTAAAGGTACCTCTGCCTCCTCAACTATCACAACAACAATCTTCTCAAGGACAAATAAAAAGGAAAACCCAAATGGGGCCTCTGGTGGAAAAGCTGGTCACTAAGAATATTGTTGTAGATGGGATGCACAGAAACCTGGTACTACCCAAACAGATCACTAAACCAGTGGGTGACCAAGTATACTCAGAACCAGAGACAGGTATGGTCTTTATGAATAGTAATTGTGAGTATTGCTTTCAGCGGATGAATGAACTACATCTGGCTTCAACGATCCAACTCATCAGACTCAAACAGGGCATCCTAAGGAATTGCAAATTAGCTGATGATCTTGAGTTTGAAATTGAGCTGATCATTAACTCTAGGAGTGACAAAGTTGAAGCCCAGAGAATCTGTGATCAAGGCCTCGATCGCTGAAGAACCTTTTATTTTTTGTTTATGTTTACACCACTAGGTGTTCTTGTAATATACTAGGTTCTTTATGTTTAATAAAACTCTGAGGTATGTTTGTTAAATTATGTGTAAGAAGAAGCTGTGTACTCACTTACAATAATTTTTAGACTTAGTATAATTTATAAACAAATAGGGGAGATTGTTGGGCCAATGAAAGTTTTAACTATGGCCCAGTCTAGATTTGTTTAAATTAGACTGTGTTACTAATCGCTGAGAGGACCGGCGACAGAGACCAGACCAGTGGAAGGCAAAGCCTCAGCTGGCACACCAGGAAAATTCAAGTCAAAGACAATGTCAGAGAAGTCGACGACAATCTGAAGTTATACTCACCAACGATTATGGATAGCTGGGATGTAGAAGAAATGTGCTGGTGTTCAAGGATCTTTGAGTTGACAATACTCAGAGATCACTTAAGAACCCTAGAAGTCTGAGACAAGCAAAGCTTGTCTAATCCTTTAGAGTTTAGGCGGGAGAATCTACCAAGTGTTTTGAGCGAGACAAAACAAGAGATTCAAGATAAAGCCTAGTACGACCTAGTGGGACAAAAGGTGAACAGTTGGCAGAACTGTTCACCTAAAGTTGTTTAAAGGTATGTCTCGATTTGGACATGCATTTAATACGTTGTACTCTTCCATTCAGAAGATGACACGTATCAACTACTCCCACTAAGGAAGCAACCTCGTACCACTATAAATAGGAGTGAGAAAGGAGAATTAAACCAACCCTTGTGCTTGGATAAATTATCTAAGTTATTTCTCACTTTGGAACCGCTGAGCCCTCAGCTGTCTACCAGTGTCTCATTGGTTCCCTTGTAAACTTGAGTCTCGAATCTAGTTTACTTGTTCTAGAGTTCATTTCTTATTGTCATTCAACGAGTGTATTCATAGCACTTTGTAATAATTTGTTTATAATATTTAATAAAACATTACGCGTTTGAAAAGTATTTTATTGTTTTTTCATGGTTATACGAGTTATAGTTTCAACAATTGTCAAATTAAAGGACTTTCACATAGTCTCATCGTCCAAAACGGGCTTAAAATGGTTAAAAATATCACAAAAAAGTGCCAAATATATGCTTGTGTTTGTTCAATGTGTATTTTAGGTACGTATATTGAGAAAATTACAAAAGATCACAAGAAACAATAAAAAACGAACACGAGAAACGAAGCCGCACAATGAACCGGACCCTAGAGTTGATTTTCCAAGAAAAGTCCTTGAAGAATTGAAGAATGTACAAGAAGGGTCCTTCATTATTGAAGAATTGAGACATTAAACCCTTTTATATTCATAATTACAAGTTTAGTCCCTAAATTTTGTCAAAAGTACAAAAAGGACCCTTAACTTTGAAGAATTGGCAAGAATGGTCCCTCAAATTTGAAGACTTGTCACTTTTATTCCTCCATGAAGACAAGAATACAAGTGAAGATCTCAAAGTATGAAGACATGCCAAAAATATCCCTTCAAATGTCAAGATATTACAAAACAAGTCCTTGTTCAAAATTTTGGAAAGTTTTTGGGGTCAAAGTCTAAAAAACAAAACTTCCATAACAAAGGAAATATGTTTTAGGCTGTGTAAACTTGATATGAAACAAAGAAAAGAATTGAGGGACTAAACATGGACGACCTCCTAACATACATAGACCAATACTATGTTGCCACCTCACCCACTCAATCCCCACACCCAATCATAATCCACCATCCTGCCACCTCATAATCCCACTTACCCGGTTTAAAATAATTTATTTAATTAGTTAAATTAGACGCCTAACACCACATTTAAACATAAATCTGGATCAAATCACCCACTATTCACCAAGAACACCAAATTGGGTTTTTACTAATAACTAAAAATTAACCCTTAATATTATCCAGATTTATGATTAAGGGCCTAATGATCATAACCCCACCCTTAAACACCTTGCCACCTCACTCACTTTGTCACATGAAACAACCCTGCTACACTTTGGGGAAGAAGACAAAAGCTTGCCAGCAAATCAACGTCTCACATTGCAGCTTCAATCCTAAGCACATTTTGGACCCCTTGGATCAACTTTCCACCACTAGCATCACATGTTCTTCAACAAACGTCCAAAACAGTCAAAGCAAATTCAAACTTCAAAAGGCATTATGGGAACTTCAAGCAGCTAGGGTTTTTATTTTTCAGCTTTGTAGAATACTTGTAAGGCTCTATATAAAGCCATTATTTCACAACATTTAGACTTGTTCTTGGTTTTCTTTGGTCAAAAGTCTGTAAATCATTTGTTCAAGTGAAATGAGAAATGTATGAACTTTGTGACTAATTCCAAGCACCAATTTACTTTATTGTTATTGTTTGATGTTTTAAGATTGTGATTTTGAAGTTTTGAAGTTTGGGTTAAAGTTTTATGCAAGTTGTTCAAAGTTTTCAAAAATCTGATTTTTTCTAAGTCTTTGGTACAAACACTTGAGGTTTTTGGGCCTTGGATTGATCATAGCACCCTGATAAGAATCTTATCAAGGTGTAGTGAGATTTAGGCTTGGGGATATTCAAGGAGTGGGGTATAAAGCTTGAACTAATCTGTTTTATTTTCCATTTTTTTATTAATCTGTTTGTGCTAACCTTGTTGTTCTAAGCAGCTTATTGGAAGCTTGTGTCTTGTTTAGCTAGACACATAAGCTCAAACATACGTGATTGTGGATGTACATTCATGAGGTTTGAACTTTTTCTCCCAAAAATCTTTTGAAAAGTGGTTCTAAGTGATTTTGGTATTCTGCTGTTGTTTGGTGTGTTCTTGTGCTTTGAATCTTGTTTTAAGTGTTTGAGGATACTGTTATGATGCATGTTTAAGCTTGGTTTAACCTGAAAAAAACCATTTTTCCTTTGTTAAAATTGGATTTCAAATTTTAAACTGTTGTTTGGGACTCGCATGTTCTAAGGTTTTTATGTGAGTTTGAGTAAGTGTTAAGGGTTTATTTGAGTTTATATATGATATTGAGGTGATTGTGTGCTGATATTTGCAAGTCTTGTGCTTTTAGACTCCAAATCTTAATCTGTGGTCTATCAAGCTTGTTTTAGGTCCATTGAACTGCAACCTTGGGCACACCTAGATTTAATGATAAACTAGGGCTAACAAGTGTTAAAACATAGTTTGTGTAATCTTTTGAATAGATTTGAGTTTTTGAAATTCAAGATTTGGTCATGTATATCAGCAAAAAGGGCTTTGTGTTCATGTGTGTTAATTAGTCAATCACATAGGCTTCTAACTAGATCTAATCATTGAATCATAGCTTGAAACAAGTTTAATTATGCTTCATTAAGTCTGTTATAACTTGTGTATGCTTTTGGTGGACTTTAGTTGGCTTATTTTTGCTCAAACTGCTTATTTATCACCAGATCTGCTTAATACCATGTCTGTGTCATATCTGTATGCCGTTTGATTAAACTATACAAATTGGCTGGTTGAACTTGTGTTTTTCTGCTTGATTGTGACTCCCTACAACTCACTGGTTGTAGGGGTGTCCTTTTTGTCCAAAGAAACCTAGTAAATCTCTCTAAAAAAGCAAGTCAAGAAAGTCAAACAGTGGGAATCCTTTCCAACTGCTGCTAGGCACTGCTACTGTTATTTTGTTAACAACTTATTAATAAGCTATTCTACCTTGTTCTGACGTACAACAACTTTTTTTTGGTAATCAATCTTCCTTATTTTGACCCATTTGACTATTCTGGAGCATTTGAGACTTTGACTTTTAGGTTTGACTAGAAAACGAACTAGTTGACTTTTTACCAAACAGCTTATTGATTTTTCCAGCTTATTCAGTGTGCTTATTTGAAATCTTTTTGATTATTTTGCTTAAGTCATTACAAAGCTTTTGCAACTTGAATTAGCCTTTGAAGTGGTCTAGAACTTGAAAGCGACTATTTTGTCGTTTTGTGTAGAGAGCTTTTGCTTATTCCTGGCTTATTTCTTGGGTTTATTCAAAATTTCTTTTTACAAACAGCTTTATAATCTCATTAGAAGGATGTGTGTCAAATTTCAGCTTATGGCATTAGCTTATGGCTTAATGGGCCAAAAAGCCATTAAGAATAAGTTGTTTGCTTATTAAGCTGTGATAAGCACTGATTCAGCTTTTGGGCCTTTAGAGTTTTGTGTTTAAAAATTGAATTTTGAGCTAGACTGGAACTTTTTATCTTATTTCGTTAACTTTTTGCTTATTGGGCCAAAAAGCCCATTAAGCTTGGACTGTTTTGACTTTTGGCTCATTTAGAGGCCCAATAGGGGTATTTTGGTCATTTCACTTTTATTTTCTGTTTATTTAAGTTAAAATAAATTAGTTTGCAAGTTTTTAGAATTTTTTATAAATTTTGTATTTTTAATATTATTTTATTATTTAATTCTAATTTTTAATCATTTTTAATAGTTTTAATTAGTTTTAAATTTTTCAAAAATACTTTTTAGTTTAATTAAGTTATTTTAGAGGTTTACAAATTCAAAAATCTCATTTTGGGCTTTTTATTAATTAAATTGATTTTTGGGCTTTAATTAGCATTAAAAAATTATTATTTAATTAAATAAAAGATTTGAGTAAATTGTTGATTTTTTGTAAACTCTAATTGCATTTTTTAGGATTTATTGTGATTTTCTAGGAACTTTTAGGGTAATTTTTATATTTCGTCACGTTTTACGGTTTTTTGTTTACGTCATTCGTGTTAGTTTAATTTAATTTGTAACCATCATCATTTTCTTTCTCATTTTCTTTCTTAATATTAATCTCAAACTTTAATCAAGTCTTAACACACACACCAAGCCTCCTTGAGAACGAACTCACAACAAGGGTCATTTGTGCACGGTTTCCCTAAATCGTCGTACTTACCCTATTTACGCTCTTTTTCCTAAACGAGTGTGAAATTACAACTATCACATTCATATACTAATCTTAAGCTTCATATGAACCTTCCTTTTTGGCAACTTTATGTAACACCCCCAAAGTGGTCAAATGCAGCGGAATAGTACTTGGGGTGTTACTTTGGTGGATCGATAGCACACAGTATATAGAGCAATGATCATACTTGTCATTAAAACATATTACATGAATTTAATTGTGTAAATTAACTCAATTGTCTTGAAATCAACATTTAACATTTTTGAAGTAATATCCCATCCCAATGGTAAACATGATGCTTCCTATGATGCTGGAAATCCAAGTGCATATGAACTTGTTTATTTTCCTAAGAAATCATAGAAAGTAAAATGTGGGGGTCAACACGAAGTTGGTGAATTTTACATGTTTAATTTATAATTAAAAGTGCTGATATGCAAAACACCACGAAAGTAGTAGAGCTCCAAGCTCAATACTATAGTAGTTCCTATTGCCCTGTTATAGAAGCTAGACAAGTGATCAAAGGCCTATGTGGATCGTCCCTAAGAAGTACCCCTTTAGTCCCAAAATGTATATAAGTCTGGTGGCCTCGGCCTAGGCTAGGTGAGAGCTACTCACGCAGACTGGGATTGTCAATCCCCAAATAGATCTATTTATAACGTTTCGCGCTACACCGTTAACTATTACAGTCCACGGGATTGGGGCAAACAATAGGCAGTAAATAAGTTGCGGACCCATGAAATGTTTGCATATACTATAATTAGTATGTTTTCTTCCTTAGTTATAAAAAATGTAAAAATATGGGGCCATGAACTCACCTTACTGGTGATGCAGTAGTGATAAGGTCACTGAGTAGACTGACACAGTATGATCACGAAGCTGTGGAATTACCTAAGTAATTTATATGGGACTCAGTACATGCAAAAATAAAATGTACAGATAAATGCAGTTGATGAAAATGCATGATCACAATTTACTATTTTTAAACGCTAAACTGATAGTAAATTATCGATATAGGTACATTTTTAGTTTCTAAAAATGTGTTTTACTTTTTTGAGCCTCAACGGTATAATTAATTAAATAAATGATTTTTATTTAATTAAGAGTTGTAAAAATATAATGTTTCACAAAATTCCTTAGAGTTTCAAATGTACAAAATTAGCCCTTCAGTTTACACAAGTTTCCTAATAAATCCTTTTAGTTTATTTAATTAAATAATTAAAATAAACTTAAGTTAATTTGCACTATGGTCCTTGTAAAATGGAAGTTCCCAAACGGCCCCTAGGGTTTATAATAAATTGGTAAATGGCAAGAAATACCCCTAGGGTTCGTCCGTTAAGTTTATTTGCAAAGTTAGTCCTTATTCGTTATATATATATTTTCAAAACAGCCCCTAGGGCTTATACATCTTTCGGAAATTGTCAAAACAGCCCCAAGGGTTTCAAGTGTTTGGTTAATTGCAAAGCAAGTCCCTAGGGTTTGTAACTTTTGTAAAAAGGGCAAAACAAGTCCCTAAGGTTCGTTTGAAGTTTGATAATGGTCATAAATGGTCCTTCAAGTTTTGTTTATCGATAAAAGACACAAAATAATTATCTAGGGCTCGTTTAACTTTCATAATATGGCAATTATAGTCCTTGTGGTTTTATTTAAGCTTTGAATATGTTTAAACATGCCCCTTAACTCGCGGTAAACTACAAAATGGACCCTAGACATTACTTAAAGTTTCGAAATAAATTAGAGTGGTTTTATAACTTTACACATTGATCTCATACTTTCACATAATTACCTTTTTGGCCCGAAAAGTTTATGAATAGTGTTTAAGTGGCTTAATGGGCTTGTTAAGCCAAATAAAGGTTCGGTTTGTTTTTTAGGCTTAGTGGGCTTATACTTTGGGCTTATCTAAGCTTATGAAAATAATCTAACATTTATCTTATTACAAAACAAGTCAAATAAGCTATTGGGCCTAAGTGGGCTTATGTTGATACACGACTTATTAATAAGCCGTGAGTCATGGGATTTTTAGCTTATTGATTCATGGCTTGTGGCTTATTTGCAAGGCTTATCTAACTAGCTTATGGAGTTATGAGATAGTTAGTTCATTAGGGATTAAGGCAAGCTTATGTTTCTAGTTTTTCTAGGCTCATTCTTAGATTTAAACAAGTCTTAGGCTAGTGTTTCTAGATCTAGAGTTTAGGCATGAAAATTAAAAAAACAAAATCAAGCTGTGGTTTATATATAGCTAGGGTTCGAGTCTTTCAAAGGTTTTTACGTGTGCATGCTTTTCTTAGTCATGTTTTCCTTAGATTCACGTGTATAGGTGTTTGTCCATATGTTTCATGATGTGGTAAAAGAATGATAAGGAAAATTGAAGTGAGTATACTTACTTGTTAATGAGGTTGGTTACAAATGATGAAAACTAGCTAAAACTCCTCGAATCTACAAAGATCTATGCGTGTGTTTTCTAGCCGTGACCTAGGATGACTTAGGTTGCCCTGTTAGCCAATATTCGTGTAGTAGTATTCAATGCTAACACTAAATGATCCTTGGGGACCAAGATTTGGGATAGCAAATGAGGTATGGATGTGTTTTTCGTGTGTGTGATTTTGTATCCGAGAGTGTAAGAGATGTAAATGGAGTGAATGTGTTTGTTTAGGCTTATAATCAAGATATGGTGAAGGCTTTTCTGGTTCGGCTTAGTTACACGCCAAGAGAGAGAGATCCAATTTGTTAGATTGTGTAAGTACTAGAAATCTTTGATGGGATTTTAAGGTACATAATCCTTAATTGCACAAAACAAGTACCTTGCCATTTGGGAGTTATTAAGCCGGCGGGTAGGAGGGTAAAGGCAACATATTGTATGTCAAGAATAGTGTTAGGTTTAATGGCTAATGTTGTACAAGTATAAGTATAGGATATGTGTAGTGTTTGAAGTTTTTTAGTTAGCCTAAGTGTAATATATATGGTATTCGGCTAAGATTTGGTATGTAGGATGGTTTAATGTTTGATTTCAGTGAATTAGTAGGGTTACTAAGAGTCTAGGTAAAATAATGTGAGTGTAGGTTTAATCCTAAGTGAAATGGTTAAGTTTTAAGGTTTTTAGTGAAAGTACAAGTAGTAAAATATAAAATATATAATTTAGTAAATCATAACTTAAGACACTTAATAAAAAGTAATAAAGTTGATAAGTATGAAGTTGTAATACAAAAAGTATCTTTTGTTGACTCGTAGTATCATTAATATTGTATAGAAAATATATAAATGTATATTTTGTAGTAACTGTAAGCACTTGGTAGACGTTATTAATTGTGATCATGGTTTTAGTTTTTTATAAACCTGAAATGATGTATGCATATGCTTATGCTTTTCAGGTGACGTAATAGTCGTCAAAGTAACCAACTGTATGGTTGTATGCTCATAAAAATGTAGTCATACTAAATGTTCATGTGATCGCATGATTGAATAATCACAATAAGTTCATAGTTTAATTTGGCCAAGTGGTTGAATACTCACAGTCATGTTACAGTATATAATAGTTCTCGTGATCAAATGTATGAATGCTCATGAATGATGCATATGATAGTATAAAGTTTTCATGCAAAGGTGGTAATATATAACATGAGATGACGTGTACAATGATGTCATAACAAAACATGAAAACCACAGGTTTTACAGCACTATCCCGTTATTTTAGCTTTGTCCTTAAAGCTTAAGATGACGTTACCGCTCAAGTGAACAAGTGTGGGTGCTTGGCTCTAAATGAGTCTTCGCGTTCCCAAGTGAACTCAGGACCTCGCCTTGAGTTCCAACGTATCTTAACTAACGGAAATTGGCTACGTTTCAGCTTCTTGACTACCCTCTCCATGACCTCCACTAGTCCTTCGGTGAATTTTAGTTTGTCATCAAATTTGACTCCCTCCAATGGCATGGCTAACGGTTCATCCGCATAGCACTTCTTTATGTTTGAAACATGAAAGGTAGAGTGTACTCAGCTCATTTGCTGGGGTAACTCTAGACGATAGGCCACTTCACCAATTCTGGCAATCACTTTGAAAGGTCCTACGTATCGTGGATTTAGCTTACCACGTTTTCCAAAACGTACAACACCCTTCTAAGGTGATACCTTGAGCATAACACGGTCACCTACTTCAAATTGCATAG
This sequence comes from Glebionis coronaria, assembly GCA_025667525.1. Classification (NCBI taxonomy): domain Eukaryota; kingdom Viridiplantae; phylum Streptophyta; class Magnoliopsida; order Asterales; family Asteraceae; genus Glebionis; species Glebionis coronaria. The sequence continues at coordinate 219,984,781 of CM046881.1, forward strand.
GCTTCCGTTTCCGGTCTGCGTAGCTCTTCTGTCGGTCTTGTGCAGCTTGAATTCTCTGCTTGATGAGAGTGATCTTCTATGTTGTCTCTTGGATTAATTCGGGTCCAGTAAGCTAAAATTCCCCTACCTCTGCCCAACACACGGGTGATCTACACTTGTGACCATAGAGAGCCTCAAATGGTTCTGCTTTGATGTTGGCATGGTAGCTATTGTTGTAGGAGAATTCAACTAAAGGTATATGTTCGACCCATCCTTTTCCAAAGTCGATCACACATGCCCTCAGCATGTCTTCCAAAGTTTGCATTGTCCTTTCACTCTGACCATCAGTCTGAGGGTGATAAGCAGTACTCATATCCAGGTTTTTACCTAATGCTCGTTGAAAAGCTTTCCAAATGTTTTACGTGAATCTACCGTCTCGATCACAAATAATTTAGACTGGTATTCCATGTCTTGTCACAACTTCCTTTAGGTACAGTCTGGCTAGGTGGTTCAGGGAGTCATTCTCTCTTATTGGTAGAAAATGGGCAGATTTTGTGAGTCGGTCGACAATTACCCAGATAGTATCGTACTCATGAGATGGGTTGGGAAGTTTGGTGATGAAATCCATGGTGATGTTGTCCCATTTCCATTTCGGGATTTCAGGTTGGACTAATAGTCCTGACGGTCTCTGGTGCTCAGTTTTTACTCTAGCACACGTTAAACACTTCTTCACATAAGTTGTAATGTATGCCTTCATGTTTGGCTACCAATTTAACTTCCTCATATCCTGATACATCTTCTCAGATATTGGATGTATGGATTATTTGGACTTATGAGACTCATGCATGATCACGCTTCTTAAGTCTCTGTAGCATGGTAACCAACTTCTTCCATGTAAACACAATGTTCCATCCGTTCTTGGTTCTAGCTTCTCCTTGCTTAGATCTGTCCTAAGCATTCCTCCGATGTCTTCCTTCTTAATGTCTTCTGGTTTCCGAGCTTGTACTTGAGCCTCCAATATCTGCTTGGGTAGATCCAAACAAATTGTCATAACCAAGGCTCGGACTCGCATGGGAGGATCAGTTCCCTTGCGGATTAGTGCGTCTGCAACCACGTTGGCTTTACCTGGGTGGTATTTGATGTCACACTCGTAGTCTCTAAGCAATTCTATCCAACGGCGTTGTCTCATGTTCAGCTCCTTTTGATCTAGAATGTGTTGCAAACTTTTTTGGTCGGTATGCACAGTACATTTTGTTCCGTATAAATAATGCCTCCAGATTTTTAAGGCAAAAACTACAGATCCAAGCTCTAGATCATGAGTAGAGTAAATTTGCTCGTGCTTTTTCAGTTGCCTTGAAGCGTAAGCAATTACTTTCTTCCTCTGTATCAGTACAACACCTAATCCTTTGTGTGAGGCATCACAATAGATAACGAAATCCTCGTTGCCCTCTAGCATGGCTAAAATAGGTGCGCTGCATAATTTCTGTTTGATGGTTTGGAATGCTAGTTCTTCTTTCTCTCCCCACTCAAGTTTCAAGCCCTTCTGAGTGAGCTTCGTAATAGACTTGGCTATCTTGTAGAATCCTTCTATAAATCTCTGGCAGTATCCAGCGAGACCTAGATATTGGCGAATGTCTTTCGGTGATGTAGGTGGTGCCCAATCTTTTACGGATTCAACTTTCACGGGATCTACTTGAATACCATCGCTATCGATAACGTGACCAAGGAAATGAACCTTTGGAATCCAAAAATCAAATTTGGAGAAGTTTGCATATAGCTTTTCTTCCTTGAGTAGTTTCAGCACTTGAGCTAGATGTTCTCTATGTTCTTGTTCATTCTTGGAATAAATGAGTATATCCTCGATGAATAAAATCACGAATTTTTCCAGATATGGTCTACACACTCGATTCATTAGGTCCATGAATATTGTTGGTGCGTTGGTTAGTCCAAAGGGCATAACCTGAATTTCTTAATGACCGTAGCGTGTTCTGAAAGCTGTTTTTGGAACGTCTTCTTCTCTGACCTTCAACTGATGGTATCCCGATCTTAAATCGATCTTGGAATACACACTTGGTCCTTGGAGTTGATCAAATAGGTCATCGATGCGAGGAAGTGGATAACGATTTTTCACAGTTAACTTATTCAGTTCTCTGTAATCAATGCATATCCGGAAAGAACGGTCTTTCTTTTTGACAAATAGTACTGGAGCTCCCCAAGGTGTGGAACTAAGTCTAATAAAACCTTTGTCTGACAGTTCTTGGAGTTGTTCTGTGAGTTCTTTCATCTCGGTTGGTGCCAACCGGTAAGGTGCTTTAACTACAAGTGCAACTCCTGGTATCAAGTCAATCTAGAATTCTACTTGACGAGTTGGTGGTAAACCAGGTAAGTCGTCTGGGAAAACTTCGGGATAATCACGAACAATTAGCACGTCCTTGATTTGTTTCTTCTCTGGTTTGTCCTCTTCGTTCGTTTTAGAAATATGTGCTAAGAAGATAGGGCATCCTCTCAGTAGAAATTTCTGGACTTTGGTACATGAGATAACACTCAGTCTGGTGTCAGTCCTGTCTGTGTTTCTGTAACACCCCCATTTTTACCTTGACGCAACGGATTAATATTTTGAGGGGTATTACTTCATGATATGAAATCAAAGTGATAAAAAACAGCTCAAAAGAGTGTTTAAATAAAGTTCATTTATTCTTTATAAATTTATCATTCAAAAATCAGAGATTTTCAATAAAAACAACTGTACATACGCTGTACATGACAGGTTCCCGAGATCTAGAAAATAGGTTTGAATGAAAAAATCTTCCAAGATTATCTCTCTCTACGTCATTTGTATGCTGGTCCATGTTATCAATTTCAATACCTGAATTGTATGCTTAAAGTCAACACAAAGGTTCAGTGAATTCATAGGATTTAAAATCAGTTTGAATACAAGACCTTTTTCTTGAGCTACGTTGTTATTTGCTCGTACGTTTGAATAAGATGATGATTTAATTGCACTAAGCTCATGATACCGCGACTAGACATAAGAACCAGCAGTTTGCCCCTATGAGGAAGTCTGCCAAACTATCCTTGTTTGCAAAATAAACTATGCCTGTTTAACCACTGAGGTACTAGCAAGTGCAACTTACCCAGACAGGAGATGTCAGTCTCCAATAGTACTATTTATGATATTAGCGCTTATTCCGAGAAATGATTAGAGGTTCACAATTAAAAAAGGACTTTCATAAGCAGCAGTAAACATAGTGTCAATGAATCATATCTGGAAAGCATACCAAAAACACTTGTATTCCATTTTTAGCATATATCCCCCTCACGGGTTTTGAAATCATTTGAAATTAGTACACTTTAGTGAGGCTATGAACTCACCTTATGTCTAGTAATCTTGTCGGGTTTATGTCACACAGATCAACTTGAGCTAACAAACAAGAACATGGTCTCACACCAACCTGGTTTAACATAATTGGTATGGTATTAAGTTTTTAATATTTTGATCAATATCTTTAAGCATTTGGTTATATATTCTTTAATTATGATTTGATTTTAATTCTAGCACCAGTGTTCGGGCCATCATACTCAGAAGCCATTCCATAAACGTTTGAGGAGCGAGGGCACTTTAAATCGTAAACCCGACTACTCAGTTAGACAGTAATATCGAGATGGAACATGTTTGTACAAAGCTCCATACTAACATGATACTTTCATTACGTCCACATATTCATAGTTAATCTTCTTTAGTTTCAAAGTTGGCAAAAATAGTCCTTTTGGTTATATTTTGGCATAATTACACTTTTAACCCCTAAAGTATATAGTTTCATAAATTGCAATTTAAACCTTCAATATTTAACCTTAGTATCTCAAACTTTCCAACATATATTATTATAGCTTTTAATTTCATAAAATGATATTTTTGGCCCAAAATGATTTATTGTTTCATAAATGATAGTTTTAGTCCCTAAACTTGTAAAAATCACATAACAAGATCAAAAATGATCCAATTGATCTATGATTTGAAAACAAAGTTTATAAAAACATTTATAATCATAATAACAACATTTCTTCAGATTTATAGATTTTGAAATGGGTTTTTGCTCATTATTTTATGTAGATTACAAAACTAGGGTTTTAAGACATCTTTAACTTATAACTTTCATTTAAAATGATGAAATGACTTAGTTTCTTTTAGATTATCTTTCTAACATAGTTTTACCATTATAAAAACTCTAAGTAAGTATTATAACAAAATCAAAGCTTAGCTAACATAGAAATTACCTAGGTAGCTCCAAAATGGCTCCTTATGGCTTCTTATGAACACAACTTGCTATCAAAGCTTCAAGAGCTTGAATGGCTAGCCTCTAGACCTGTTTTTTGGTCTTGTTGGATGTCCTAAGACGTATATAGAGGTGGAAATGGAGAATGGGTATGAGATAAAAAGGAAACGGGGTGCAAGTTCAAATGAGGCATATACGCCCCTATTTATACTTGTTTTGACCCTTAGCCTCTAAGTTATGCATTCAAACGTGTAAGATAGATATAGGGGTGACTAATGAAGGCTAGTGAAGATCTACATAAGTTTATAGCTTATAGCTTTGTCCTAATCCTTCCTTGTGGTTCAAAATGTGTCACGACAACATGTTGATAAGAATGGTGATGTGTAGCAAGCAAGGAGGTGATATACCTACTTTTCACACTCCCAAAATATCTTAGGATGGATAAATATCAAGTTTTCAAACTTGGAATGGATGGAAATGGTTTGAAAATGAATTTTGGAGGGAAAATGTAAAACCGGATCCTAAAACTAGGGCTTGTAACTTATGCTTTGTGTTTTTGGTGATTAAGGGCTTAGGAAAGTGATTAGTGAATTATTAGGGCTTAATTAAGGTTTAGAAATTCTACTTAAGAGATTTGGGTCCTTGGTATGAAATTTAACAAAGGTTTGATGTGAAAATGGGAAGTATAAATTTGTAGATTAGGGTTTTCTATGATCTAGAATTTAATCTTAGTAAGAGGATTTATCCTTTAATTGGTTACTGATTTAAACTTAATTTAGGTCCTATACATTGTGTCTTAAGTTTCCAGTGAGTTATCATACTTGGTTCAAGGGTTTAGTTAGGGTAAACATGTTTAAAGAGTGAAAATACCGATTTTGACCTAATTTACAAGTCATGCATTGAAATCTTGTAACTTGTGCATTAGGGTACTTGTACGTTGTCTTAACATAATATTATAACCTTAATGAAGTCCTATGAATATTTATAGATTTGTCCAAAAAGAACTAGGTAGTGATTCCATGTAGATTTCTTAATATTAGGGTATTTATGTCATTAATCCTAATGATTTTCTAACTTGGGTAATTAGGGCTTATATCCTTATGTATGCTTATTCTAGGGCTTATATAATATGTTTATGTCTTCTATGGGCTCTACATTCTTAGTTTGAGGGTTTATATAAATTGATCATATTCTAGGGTTAATTAAGGGAGCTTAAGATCCTATGCTTTGATAACTTGTACCTTATGTTTTACCAATTTGTAACTTTACTTGTGATATGAGTGTAATTACTCATATCATTTATATCACAATACGGACTTAATATGCATTAAACATATGAACATGGTATTGTATATGCTTGTTTTCTTGTTTAATGTGTGTAGGTACCAAGATCACAAAAACCGGCAAAACCGACATGAGATTGAAGAATTTATCAAGAGCCAAAATCCAAGTTCGATTTTATTCATGGATTCAAGTTTATCAAGATTTTGGGACAAGTGGGTCCCATTTGAGCTTAATGGCCCTGAAAGCCCATTAATAAGTTATTATGTTATTCTGAGGATTATACACTTGAAAAGCCTAAGACAAATGAAGGCCCAAAAGAAGAAACGGTTTGAAGTTAATACAAATTCAGTCAAAGCCCAAGTATCAAAAACAAGGAGAGGTATGAAAGTAATATATACTTTCGGGTTTAATAGTCCAAGCCCAAGAAGGAAATAAAGTGACGGTGAAAGAAGTATTTAACTTATTTGGTCAAAAGACTCGGTCAAAGAAAATAAAAGAAAGAAAAAAGAGAGTCGAGAGGAAAAGGAATTGGGGGTAAACACAATTGCAGGTCGAGAAACCTAATTTAAGGGATCCCAATTAATTCAGAGATTGGCCTACACGCGCCACTAATTATAAAATTCAGGAAGAAAGGGTTGCGTGATATGCATTAGATTCCAAGTACCAAGTGCCAGAGTGGCACTTGGTTTCGTCATAGCCTCCCTCTGATTGGTTAATACACATGTATTCCTGACAAAATTCAATCACATCATGCCAAGTCACCACCAAACTAGCAAAGAAATTTCCACCCTGACAATCCGTGTGCACAAGGGCGATTTACAACCGTTTGATCAAGAAAGTGAAGAAAGAGAAGATAGAGATGCCTAATCTATGGTTAGAAAGCATTCATCACCTCACCCCCAACCCTCTAATTTCGCTATAAAAACCCCCAATTATTCTGTAATTGATATCCCTTTTTTCTCTTAAAGATATAATGTCAATTTATAGGGGTTGTAATTTTCTTATTTAAAAAGCATTGTAATGTTAGTTTTGATTGAATAAAAAGTTTGATTTTTGGTCTCATTGTCTTGATTCCCACGTTTGATTATTTTTTAAGAGTTGTTTACAAATCTAATCTATAAACATATGTTATAATGAATTGTCGTTTATATAAGCTCGAATCATAGCTTTTGTGAATGATATAGAGGATTAGAGATATAAATATCGATCCCTACTGGATAGATATGAAAATAAGATGCTGTTCGAGATTATGATTGTGGTTCGAGATATTTTAATGGTTTATGGTTCGAGTTTCAAAGGAGTTAAGGTGATTTTGGTCCTAAGTCGGCTCAGCGCCCGACTTCGACATCAATGGTCAACTTCTATCATTTTGGTTAAGCTCTATTTAACTTTATAAATTTTTAGTTTAATATGTCTTTATATGAGATTATGGATAGGATTTAAGCTGCATTAGCGGTTTTGTTCTAGGGATATAGATACTTGATATGCTAGTTCTTTGAATCTATTTGTTATTGATTAACAGTTTTGAGATTCGTGTGATATTTAAGCTTGGTTTGTTTTAGTGATATGGTTTATGAATCTGTTTGTATGGGTTTGTTATTAATGGCATTTGATTGTGTTACTGCTGTTACTGGATGTGTTTGCTGATACGTCTTGATTTTTGAATCTGATGTGTCTAAACTGTTCATTACATTAAATCTGAGTAGTTTGCTGCGAGTATTCGATCTTTGAGTTTATACTGCCACTGGTCTTGTTCGTATATGTTGCAATAGTTGTAATTTTGGTTGTATGATTGGATTTAATCTGCTAAGTTTGGAATGTGTTAAAGTTATTATTAAGGGCTGCTGTTTAATTATTCGAGATTTTGTTATTGTCAAGTTGGTAATTTGTTTCTACAAAATGGGATATTGAAATATGCTAGTTTTCTAAGAAGATTTCTGTTTGTGAGCTTCTGATTTTATAAGAGGATATTGAGAATTAAAATCTATCACTTGTTGTTAAGTTTTATGCGATACTGAATGTCAGTGTTGTTAATATTGATTATGTTGACTGATCTGCTTACATTAGAAGTTTTTTGGGCTTGATGATCCTTATTGTTATATATCTGTTTCTAAATGTGATTTATGTTTAAATTTGTTTGCTGTTTCTAAATTTTTACCATTAGATTTTACTGTTGTCAAAATTGATAAAGTAAAAGTTTATTATACTTTTCAAAAAATAACACCAAAATTTGTCTCCAGCAGGTCTCGAACTCGAGACCTGCCCTTCAATAGGCCAACGCCTTATCCATTTGGGCTAGTTTTGCTTTTTGTTTAAGTTTTACCTAGTGACACTAATAAACCTCTTCTTTAATTGACTTTTTAAATAAACGTCTTTCATACTTTTCTTTTTCTTATAAAACGTTTATATTTTAAAACTTTTAATATTTTTATCAAAAGTATAGTTTTTAAATTTTAATTAAATTAGTTTTTAAATAGAAAATAAAAATAAAAATAAATAAATAAATTAATTAATAAAAGACTTTTGAATTATATCGACTTTAGTGTTTTGTGATTTTAGCTTCGTCATTTAAAAAATTATTTCATAGAATTTTATATAAGTATGACTTTTAGATTTAATTTAGTATACGATTCAGGCACGTTTAATTAAAACGTAGGATTTTAGATAAAAAAAAACCGAAACCTATTCAAATCGATTTTCCAAATTAAAACGAAAGTCTCAAATTTACAATTTCTTCGTGTACAACGAACCGGGATCATTCTTGTGTTTAATTAATCCGTCTTTAGCTTATTTTGGAATATTATTTTTTCCTAAAGGTAATTTACTTAATTTGCTCTATAACTTATTACATTAAAATACACCGACACTTTTCCCACACATCAAAAATTTTGGCACCGCTGTCGGGGAAATTGTGTACGATTCTTTCGTGGCGATTTGTTGATCGTTGATTTGAAGAACCTTTCCGTCCTCGGAAAGTTTTGTTATTTTTCTATATAAATAATATAAATATCGTTTTTCGTGTTTTTTGTTGCTAATATATTGTATTATGTAGAACAAAAATTCACCTACTTCCAAAAGCGTGAAAACACAAACCTTAGTTGGGATTTCATCACCTAGCTATTGTATTTGAATCCAAAATAAAAAGAATAAAGGCAAAATAGATAAATACTAATAAAAAGTTTGAACTCGATTTATACAAACTATAAGGTGGGTATAAGGCGACGAGCTATAAAATGTCGTCTAAGGAAAAAGGTTTTTAAGTGCTTTGTGCCACCTCGTTTCCCCGCTTGCTTGTGCGTATATTGAGAGGGACGACCGATTATTGGTTTGCCAACTCAAGTAGTAATAAACTTTATTTTTGTCGTTGTTTACTTATTGAACCTCGAGGCATTTAGGTTTTCACCTACGTTTCAAAGTCGCACGAGGGTAGTCTACTTCCATAGTAATTATCCTTACTCCTTGTTTTTATCAATCTTTGATTGATTTGAAAAATAAAAATACCAAAAATAATCTTCTTCTAATCTATTTTATTTTCTTCAACCCTCTAAATTCTCGTCATTTTGGTTTATGCAATTACGTTCTAATCGACTTTTGATTAATTACGATAGACTTGAAAACATTCCTCGTAGAAATAGGAATAGTCGACAACGAGTAGTGGAACCCGAGCTTCCAACTATTGTTGTAGATATGGCCGATAAACGAACAATGGAGGAATTGCTCCGTGCACCCACCGAAGGGTACGGGGAAGAAATCGTTGTGCCGGCTATTTTGGCGGATCATTATGAGATTAAGACGGGTCTTTTATCACTCATTCGTACCGACCAATTTCGTGGCAATGAGACGGATAACCCGCATTCTCACATTCGAAACTTTCTTCGTATCACCTCGACTCTCAAGTTTTGAGATGTGCCGAATGACGCGATTAAGCTCATGCTTTTTCCGTACTCGCTCGAGGGAAACGCTAAGCGTTGGTATGAAAAGGAACCACCGCGTTCGATTTTGACATGGGACGATCTAGTGTCTAAGTTCATGGATTATTTCTTTCCACCATCTAAAACAACTCACTTTAAGAATGAAATAACTAGATTTGAACAAAAAGTGCATGAATCGTTTGGAGATGCTTGGGAAAGGTTAAGGATTTGTTGAGACAATGTCCACACCACGGTTTCACGTAGTTACACCAAATAAATACGTTTTATAATGGACTTAATATGGTTGAACAAGATTCTTTAAATGCCGCCGCGGGTGGTAATCTTTTAAGAAAAACTCTGAGAGACGCGTGGGGTATCATTGAGAATAAGTCTAGAGTTTAATATTCACGAAACACGCCGGTTTTTTCCAATGTGAATTCATCCAATCCCGAGATTGCTAGATTGGACTCTAAGATTGATACGATTTTGAATGAGATTAGGAAGAATCCTCATGGATCGATTAATGCAGTTGAGAATTTTTGTGTATCATGTGGTGGAGCACATCCTAATTATGCTTGTCCAACCTCGGGGTTTGATCAAGCTAGTGCTTTTGCGGCGACGGGAACTTATGGCCCTAACGGTCAAGCTCCTCGTCAAAACCATGTTGCTCCACCGGTTCAAAATAGATACAACAATGGAAACAACGGGAATAATTTTAACCGTGGTAACCAAGGGAATTTTAATCAAGGAAATGGATTTCATGGCAATCAAAACAATCAAGGTTTTCAAAACAATAATCAAAATGATTTGTCAAGCTATATAAAAACAAATGAGGTAAATTTGAAAGCTTTTCAAAATAATCTTCAAGGACAAATGAACACTTTGAAACTCGATTTTCAAAATACGGTCAAGGGGTAAAATAACAAGATTAAGCTTAATAAAACTCATTTAGAGCAAAACCAAAACCGTATTGAGGGAAATCAAGCTAAATTTGAGAACAAAATACTTTCGATGTTTGAAGCGATAATGAACAAACCTTCCTCTTCTTCGGGTGGCTTACCTAGCAACACCATTCCAAACCCGAAGGGTGAGATGAAAGCTATTACCACACGTAGTGGGAAGGCTTTAGACGGAACTTTGCTTCCACATGTTAGTATCTCTCTGGTGAGGGAAGTGGAGCAAGAACTCGAGGTGGTTAAAGAAAAGGAAATTCCTAATCCACCAAAGGTAGAGCAATTGCCTATTCCAGAACCCGAGCTTCCGAAGACTAAACCCACACTACCCTACCCTTCGATACTTAACCAAGAGAAGCTCCGCGAAAAATCCAATGCTCAAATGTCTACATTTCTTAAGATGTTTAAGCAACTTCACATTAATGTTAGTTTCGCGGATGCATTGCTTTACATGCCTAAGTTTGCTTCAACGATTAAGAAGTTGATGAACGATAAAGGGAAATTGGTTGAAGTATCTACATCTTTAGATGCTAATTGTTCCGCGGTTCTTACATAAAATCTTCCCGAGAAGCTTGGAGACCCGGGCAAGTTTCTTATACCATGTGATTTCCTTAATATGGAAGAATGCTTAGCATTAGCCGATCTTGGCGCTAGCATTAATTTGATGCCTCTTTCCGTGTGGAAAAGGTTATCACTTCCCAAGCTTACACCTACTAAGATGACTCTCGAGCTAGCGGACCGATCGATTGCAATTCCAAAAGGAATAGCCGAGGATGTATTTGTCAAAGTAGGGAAACTCGTCTTTCCAATGGATTTGTGGTTTGCGATTATCCGGAAGATTCTCGAATACCTCTTATTTTGGGAAGACTGTTTTTATACACGGCTAGTGCTTTAGTTGATATGAAAGCGTGGAAATTGACTTTACGTGTTGATGATGAATATATCACGTTTGATATTGGTCATATCTTGAGATGTTATTCCAAGTACTATGAGGAATCAATCAATCAAATCGATGTGATTGATGTTGCTAGTAAAGAAGTTTCGCAAGATATGCTTGGTTTTTCGGATATTTCCAAAAGTGGCAATCTCATTTCATCGAATCCGATTATCTCTTTAGCTACACCTCCACTCACTCCATTTGATGGAGGGGACTTCGTTCTAGAAGAGCTCGAGGATAATGTTCCTTCAAAGATCGATAAGGAAATTGATGATTACCTTAGTACACCATTCGATGCTAGTGAGTTTGATAATGAAAATTTCGATCCGGAGGGAGATATTGCTTTAATTGAAAAATTGTTGAATATGGACCCATTTTCACTCCCTCTGATGGACTTAAAAGTTGTGAACAAAAATGAAACAAAAGTGAAGACTTCTCTTGAAGAAGCACCCGAATTAGAACTTAAGGATCTTCCCACTTATTTGAAGTATGCTTTTCTTGAGGGAACGGATAAATTACCGGTGACTATTGCTAAAGGATTGAAAGATAATGAAAAGAAGGAACTTATTAAGGTGTTAAAGAAACATAAACGGGCCATTGCATGGAAAATCTCCGACATCAAGGGTATTGACCCAAAATTTTGTACTCATAAATTTTTGATGTAGGAAGATTGTAAACCTGCTATCCAAAATCAAAGAAGGGTTAATCCAAAGATTCATGAGGTGATAAAAAAGGAAGTTATGAAACTTCTAGAAGCCTGAATGATCTACCCTATCTTCGATAGCCCATGGGTTAGCCCCGTGCATTGTGGTCCAAAGAAAGGAGGAATGACGGTAGTCACTAATGAGGATAATGAATTGATTCCTACTAGACTTATGATCGGATGGCGTGTTTGTATCGACTATGGAAAGCTTAATGATGCCACTAGGAAGGATCATTTTCCATTACCTTTTATGGATCAAATGTTAGAGAGACTAGCGGAAAATGAATTATATTACTTCTTTGATGGATTTTCCGGCTATTTCTAAATTCCTATAGACCCTCGTGATCAAGAAAAGACCACATTCACTTGTCCTTATGGAACATTTGCTTATCGTAGAATGCCTTTTGGGTTATGCAATGCTCCGGGGACATTCAAAAGGTGTATGATGGCCATTTCTCATGATATGATTGAGAAAACCATGGAAGTCTTCATAGATGATTTCAAGGTTTTTGGGGAGTCTTTCACTTCATGTCTCTCTAACTTTGACCGAATGTTACAACGTTGTGAGGAAACAAATCTCGTGCTTAGCTATGAAAAATGCCATTTCATATGCAAAGAAGGCATTGTTTAAGGACATAAGATCTCTAAGGCCGGTATTGAGGTAGATAGGGCCAAAATCGACGTGATTGCTAAATTACCTACACCTACCACCGTTAAGGGAGTTAGGAGTTTTCTCGGCCATGTCGGCTTCTATAGACGTTTTATCCAAGACTTCTCTAAGATAGCTCGGCCTATGACCCATCTTTTGGAAAAAGATAATCCATTCCTCTTTTCGGATGAGTGCATCAAAGCCTTTGAGATGCTTAAGAAAAAATTAACTGAATCACCAATTTTAGTTACCCCGGATTGGGATCTACCTTTTGAAATAATGTGTGATGTTAGTGATTGCGCGGTAGGTGGGTTTTGGGGCAACGTAAGACCAAACATTTCTTGCCTATACACTATGCAAGTAAGACTATGAAGGATGCTCAAACTAACTATACTACAACGGAAAAGGAGTTACTTGCCGTTGTATATGCATTCAAAAAGTTTAGACCTTACCTCGTCTTGTCTAAAACCATTGTGTATACGGACCACTCGGCTATCAAATATCTTCTTAATAAACAAGATGCAAAGCCGAGGTTGCTCCAGTGGATTCTCCTCCTTCAAGAATTTAATGTCAAAATTCTAGACAAAAAAGGAGCCGAGAATCTCACGGCCGATCATCTATCTAGACTTGAGAATCCTCACCAAAGCGATCGAGAGAACAAGGAAATTAATGAAACATTTCCGCTCGAGACGCTTGGTATGATTGCTTTTCGTGGTTATGATAGTACCCCATGGTTTGCGGACATAGCAAATTACCATGCGGGGAAGTTCTTGATTAAGGGTATGTCATCCCAACAAAAACGGAAGTTTTTCAATGATGTATCTTACTATTTCTGGGACGACCCCTATTTGTTTCGAGTGTACGCCGATCAAGTGATTTGTAGGTGTGTGTTTGGCAAAGAAGCTAAAGATATTCTTAAAGCTTGTCATGAAGGACCCACCGGGGGACATCATGGTGCTAACTCTACCGCGAAAATAAGTCTTTGATTCCGGTTTCTTTTGGCCTTCCATATATCGAGATGCCCAAGACTTGCTCAAGACTTGTGATGCTTGTCAACGTCAAGGCAAGAATTTACAAAGGGATGAAATGCCCCAAAACCTAATTCAAGTTTGTGAAATCTTTGACGTATGGGGAATCGATTTTACGGGGCCATTTCCATCATCAAAAGGAAATAAGTATATTCTCGTAGCCGTGGACTATTTGTCTAAATGGGTTGAATCTAAGGCTTTGGCTACTAATGATGCTCGAGTAGTGGTGAAATTTTTGAAGCAACTCTTTGCTAGGTTTGGAACTCCACAGGCTATAATAAGTGATCGTGGGACCCATTTTTGTAATGAACAATTTGAAAAAGTTCTAAACAAATATGGTGTCACTCATCGACTTTCGGCGGCGTATCACCCTCAAACGAGTGGTCAAGTGGAGGTTTCGAACTAAGCTCTTAAGCGAATTTTGGAGCGTTCTATTGGTGAAAATCGCACTTCATGGTCGGATAAATTGGACGATGCATTGTGGGCTTTCCGTATGGCCTATAAGACTCCAATTGGTTGTACACCATTTAGGTTGGTCTACAGAAATGCATGCCACTTTCCTATTGAACTCGAACATAAGGCGTATTGGGCTCTAAAACATTATAACTTAGATTTGAGGACCGCGGGTGATCATCGTAAGGTTCAAATGAATGAACTAAGTGAATAAAAAGTTTGATTTTCTGTCTCATTGTCTTGATTCTCACGTTTGATTATTTTTTTAAGAGTTGCTTACAAATCTAATCTATAAACATATGTTATAATGAATTGTCGTTTATATAAGCTCGAATCATAGCTTTTGTGAATGATATAGAGGATTAGGGATATAAATATCGATCCCCACTGAATAGATAAGAAAATAAGCTGCTGTTCGAGATTAAGATTGTGGTTCGAGATATATTAGTGGTTTATGGTTCGAGTTTCAAAGGAGTTAAGGTGATTTTGATCCTAAGTCGGCTCAGCGCCCGACTTCGACATCAACGGTCAACTTCTATCATTTTGGTTAAGCTCTATTTTATAAATTTTTAGTTTAATCAGTTTTTATATGAGATTATGGATAGGATTTAAGCTACATTAGCTGTTTTGTTCTAGAGATATAGACGCTTGATATGCTAGTTCTTTGAATCTATTTGTTATTGATTAACAGTTTTGAGATTCATGTGATATTTAAGCTTGGTTTGTTTTAGTGATATGGTTTATGAATCTGTTTGTATGGGTTTGTTATTACTGGCATTTGATTGTGTTACTGCTGTTACTGGATGTGTTTGCTGATGCTTCTTGATTTTTAATATGATGTGTCTAAACTGTTCATTACATTAAATCTGAGTAGTCTGCTGCGAGTATTCGATCTTTGAGTTTATACTGCCACTGGTCTTGTTCGTATCTGTTGCAATAGTTGTAATTTTGGTTGTATGATGGGATTTAATCTGCTAAGTTTGGAATGTGTTAAAGTTATTATGAAGGGCTGCTGTGTAATTATTAGAGATTTTGTTATTGTCAACTTGTCAATTTGTTTCTACAAAATGGGATATTGAGAACTACTAGTTTTCTAAGAAGATTTCTGTTTGTGAGCTTCTGATTTTATAAGAGGATATTGAGAATTGAAATCTATCACTTGTTCTTAAGTTTTATGCGATATTGAATGTCAGTGTTATTAATATTGACTATGTTGACTGATCTGCTTGTATACATTAGAAGTTTTTTGGGCCTGATGATCCTTATTGTTATTTATCTGTTTCTATATGTGATATATGTTTAAATTTGTTTGCTGTTTCTAAATTTTTACCATTAGATTTTACTGTTGTCAAAATTGATACAGTAAAAGTTTATTATACTTTTCAAAAAATAACACCAAAATATGTCTCCAACAGGTCTCGAACTCGAGACCTGCCCTTTAGTAGACCAACGCCTTATCCATTTGGGCTAGGCTTGCTTTTTGTTTAATTATTACCTAGTGTGACTAATAAACCTCTTCTTTACTTTTTAAATAAACGTCTTTCATACTTTTCTTTTTCTTATAAAACGTTTATATTTTAAAACTTTTAATATTTTTATCAAAAGTATAGTTTTTAAATTTTAATTAAATTAGTTTTTAAATAGAAAATTAAAATAAAAATTAATTAATAAATTAATTAATAAAACATTTTTTAGTTTTATCGATTTTAGTGTTTTGTGATTTTAGCTTCGTCATTTAAAAAATTATTTCATAGAATTTTAATAATTACGACTTTTAGATTTAATTTAGTAAACGATTCTTGCACTTTTAATTAAAACGTAGGATTTTAGATAAAAAACTGAAACCTATTCATATCGATTGTCCAAATTAAAAGGAAAGTCTCAAATTCACAATTTCTTCGTGTACAATGAACCGGGATCATTCTCGTGTTTAATTAATCTGTCTTTATCTTATTTTGGACTATTACTTTTTCCTAAAGGTAATTTCCTTAATTTTCTCTATAACGTATTACATTAAAATACACCGACACTTTTCCCACACATCAACTTGAAATAAATGTATAGTCTTAATATGATATGTAGTTGAGTTTTATAATTTGTGGTAAAAGATTAGACTCTAATTCAATGTATAATGGATTTTATATGCTAATCTTAGTTACTAGGTTTTAACTTGTAATTTGTCACACTCCCAAAATATCAGAGTATAATGGCGACAAGGGAGTGGTGACGTCATGATTATCATACACACATAGTTACAAAGAACGACCTCAAAATGAGACGTTCGGAAAGTAGATCACTTGTAATTGATAAAATAAATAGTTTTAACATAGTGCGGAAGCATAAAACTGGATACGGTTACAAAACATAGTTTTCCAAGTAGTACAAATGATCTTTGTTTCAAAGAAATGACGGCAATGCATGAGACCTCACTTAGCATCTTCCTTCTTAATACCTGAGAAAAACATTGCTAAAGTGTCAACATAAAGTTGGTGAGTTCATAGGTTTAGTTAATTTGAAATGTTTAATGAACCACAAGATTTTCCCAAAAGTGATGACAATATAACAAATACAGAGTCATCCCAGAAGTATTTATTACAGTCTAAGCTCGTGACACCGAAGCGTTAACAACACCGGCAGTATAATCATATAAATGTAGCCCAACTAGATGCCTAAACCCACGACATCCTATCTCAGACTCAAATGAAACTGTGCCCGCTTGTCCCCTTGTTGGACAAGACAGACAGGGACGTCAATCCCGATAGATCTATCCATAACATTCGCGCTTACACAAAGTAATTAACGGTTCACGATTCACGGGCCAAAGCAACTGGGTTTTTAGTGGGACTTAGACTAATATATAAATCAGTAAATGCACTTGTGTTCATACGTTAAAATCAAGCAATGTCTCACCCCAAAAAGCAGTAAAAATAGTTAAGCATGGGCTATAAACTCACCTCGTAATTCAGCAAAAAGGACGAAGGTAAAAGTAGCTCGAGAGTACGGTTACGCTAGCCGTGACCTATTTAATTATAAGGATCGCGTTACGACATGAAAACTTATACTAGTAAAAAAAAGACACGACACCCTAGTTGTGCTTGACAATACCTTTCGTTTACGGAAAAGTACGACACATAAAAGTCGGTTATTAACGGTCGAGGTTTACGGGTTAAATTATACCCTTAAGTTACCAAATTCGTTTTTGGGCTTTTAAATACCCAATACATAAACACTGGCCCAAAATAAGCCCATTATTCCCACCCATGGCCCGGCCCAAGGGTTTATTAAACCCGGCCCAGTCCAGGCGATACAAACAAGGAACCAAAGGGAGTAAATACGTGTGTTTCACACACACAACTCAAAAACAGAGAGTTTAACTCTCTCTCTCTTCTCTCGAAACACACCCACCGCCCCCAATCCCCTCTCTCTCTCAAAACTGGATCGGATCATTATACCCTCCATGGCTAAGATGGTTATTAGGTTAAAACTAATCATTTGGGACGGTTTGTGGTGATTAAATCGCGTGAGATGTGGGGTTTCATCCCCACATCAAACCGATTCGGTTTTTGATGGTGTTCTTCCCCAGGTCAACATTATTCATCAGCCGAATCAAAGATAACTTGTTTATCCTCTTTTCTTTTAATAAATTGTTTAAATGATTTTTGTTTATAAAATATTTTGTGGGTTTAAATCACTTGTATAAACATACTGAGAACCAAATGGCTCTCGAATTTGATGATGAGCAAATTAGGGTTTCGAAATATTTGGGGGTTTTTCTAAATCTCGTGTTTAATTACAATTAATTACTGTTTTCTTTTATCAAATCATGTTAATTTTAACATATAACGAATTTGTAAAAATTAGGGTTTCGGTCAAAATTTGGGGGTTTTTGCATATCTTGTTTCCAGTCAAATTAATTATTAGATTCATTTTTAGATTGGGTTTAATTAGAGTTTTAATTAATAAAATCAAATTAGGGTTTATATAAATTGGGGGTTTTTACATTTGGTTGATTATTCAAAATTAAGTGGCGTTTTTGGAATATAAAAAGTATTAATTTCATAATTAAAAAGGTTTTCAGTTTCTAGGGTTTCGATTTGAAAAGGGTTTTATACCCGCGGCATGTTTGGGGTTTTATGATGTTTCTGTAAATTGAAATGATTAAGATATTGGATTATGGTGACATTGATTGATGATGGTTTCGGCAGAAAACAAGTAACTTGGTTGTCTTGGTTTGGTTCTTGGTTTGGCCTCGGTTTGGGTCTCGGTTTGGTCTTGGTTTAAGCCTCGGCTTGGTCTTGGTTGGGGTCTCGGTTTGGTCTTGATTGGGGTCTCGGGTTGAGTCTTGGTTTGGTCTTGGTCGGGGTCTCGGTTTGGTTGACAGAAAAATATGGTCATGGTCATGTAAATATACTATGGTTTATCTTTTCAGTTTTTAACCAAAATAGAACCATGACAAAAACTAACATATTCGTTTGATTTTTCGCATGTTTGTCAAAGACGAGCACAACTAAGATTTTATTCAGAAAAGAAGAGATGATTTAAAAGACTCACAAATGGAATGCTTAAATTTCGGTTTGCAGGTGTGGACGAGATGGATCGGCTTGACTCTTTCGGTTTGCAAGTGTGGACGAGATGGATGGATCGGCTTGACACTTTCTTCACTTTACCCAGGAATTTGTATTTGAAAACTTATCCAGAAATTGTAATTGTAATATTGGACTGTGAAAAACTTTGTGTGTTATGTTTGGACATTGGGTAAACTTTGGACAGTATTTAATCTTGTATTATTAGTCTAGGGTTAGTCTCAAACTGAATTTGGTAAGCTTGTGATATACCCAATTTGGGTAAACTTGGCATGTGTGCTGGCTTGTAGTGCTTAGTGGATAATAAACTATGGAATTTATGTTGTGACTGAAAATGGACTCTTGTTAAGTAAGTTTTTGAAATAAAGGTGAATAAAGTTTATAACTTGAATGTTTGTACATGATGCACCAGTTATACTACTCGGCTCGGGTTCGACGGGTATTTAAGTTTAGACGCGAAAACTGAATAAACACGACTCTATAACAGCTCGACACACGACCCAAAACAAAGACAATTATGCGAGACTTCACGGGATTTAGTAAGTACTTCAAATAAACATACGGCAAACATAATACGTCTACCAATTTCGTGTATTGCATTCAAACTTAATAGACGCAAAAAACTCGAGATGTTACATATGCTCTCCCTAAAAAGGGCTTTGTCCGCAAAGCAAAATAAATAACACATTCATGTCGACAACTCGTCGGTAAATAATTAAAGTACTCCTACTATATGAATAATTTAAGATGGAAATTTGACGGATGTCACAGTATTCCCATGTTTTAGAGATTTCGTCACGAAATCAAGACGTTGTTGTAGTAGGATGGTTAGCGAAAAGATGAGGATACTTGCTCTTGAATTGATCTTCGCGTTCCCACGTGTATTCTGGACCTCTACGCGCATTCCAACGGATCTTTACAATAGGTATACGGCTTTGCTTGAGTTGTTTGACTTGACGGTCCATAACTTCTACTGGTTCTTCTACAAAGTTGAGTTTGTCGTCGAGTTGAATCTCTTCCAAAGGAATAACGAGTGTCTCGTCGGCTAAACATTTCTTCAAATTACAAATGTGGAACACATTATGCACTCGGCTAAGTTCTTGGGGTAATTCCAAACGATAGGCTACGGGGCCAATCCTATCTATAATCTTGAAGGGTCCAATGTAACGAGGATTTAACTTTCCACGCTTTCCAAAGCGAATCACACCCTTCCAAGGTGAGACCTTCAACATGACTCTATCACCAACCTCAAACTCAAGGGGTTTGCGTCTCATGTCAGCATAACTCTTTTGTCGATCTCTCGCGGCTTGCATACGGCTCTTGATCTTAAAAATCTTCTCAGTAGTCTCGTGTATGATCTCGGGTCCAGTGAGTTGTGCTTCACCAACCTCTGCCCAACACACGGGTGAACGACACTTCCTACCATACAGTGCTTCGAACGGCGCTGCCTTAATGCTAGTGTGATAGCTATTGTTGTATGAGAACTCCACCAGAGGTAGGTGTCTATCCCATCTATTTCCGAAGTCAATCACACAAGCTCTCAGCATATCTTCTAAGGTTTGAATGGTCCTTTCACTTTGACCGTCCGTTTG
This sequence comes from Glebionis coronaria, assembly GCA_025667525.1. NCBI lineage: Eukaryota > Viridiplantae > Streptophyta > Magnoliopsida > Asterales > Asteraceae > Glebionis > Glebionis coronaria. Next base: position 220,005,127 of record CM046881.1, read on the forward strand.
GGGATGGTACGCAGTGCTCATATCCAACTGCGTTCCCAATGCCTTCTGCAGTGACTTCCAAAACTGTGAAGTGAATCGGCTGTCTCGGTCGGAGATTATAGACACAGGCACACCATGCTTTGTGACTACTTCCTCCAAGTATGTTCTTGCTAACTTATCCATTCCATCAGTCTCCTTGATGGGTACGAAATGAGCCGATTTGGTGAGTCGGTCGACGATTACCCAAATGGTGTCAAATCCGGCTGAGGTTTTTGGTAGCTTGGTAATGAAATCCATAGTGATCCTTTCCCACTTCCATTCTGGCAGTTCGGGTTGGACCAACAATCCTGATGGTTTCATATGTTCGGCTTTGACCTTGGCACAAGTCAAGCACTTGCTAACGTATGTAGCAATATCCGCCTTCATGTTCGGCCACCAATACAACATCTTCAGATCATGATACATTTTGTCGGATCCCGGATGTATGGAGTATTTTGACTTATGCGACTCATGCATAATCAAAGATCGTAGGTCACCATGGTACGGTAACCAACTCCTATTATCAAGGCATAACGTTCCATCCGAGCGGGCTTCTAACTTCTTTATCATTCCTTCGACATCTTCAGTCTTGAGAATTTCTTCCTCGACTGCCTCTTTCTGAGCCTTGAGAATTAAGGATGGAAGGTCTAAGTCAATGGTCATCACCAAAGCCTTCACCCTAAGAACTCTCTCCTTTCGACTCAAATCGTCGGCCACGACATTTGCCTTGCCCGGGTGATAACGGATCTCGCAATCGTAATCACTAAGCAACTCTAGCCAACGTCGTTGTCTCATGTTGAGTTCCTTTTGATTCAAAATGTGTTGTAGACTCTTATGATCAGTGAATACAACACACTTAGTACCATAAAGGTAGTGTCTCCAAATCTTTAGGGCAAACACCACTGCTCCCAACTCTAGGTCATGAGTTGTGTAGTTCTTCTCGTGCACTTTTAGTTGTCTTGATGCGTAAGCTATGACCTTAGTCCTTTGCATCAGTACCGCACCTAACCCTTTTATGGATGCATCACAATACACCACAAAGTCTTCATTACCCTCGGGTAGGGCTAGTATAGGTGCTTCACACAACATCTGCTTCAATGTCTGGAATGCCAAATCTTGATCCTCTTTCCACTCAAACTTCTTGTCCTTTTGAGTCAATTCCGTCATTGGTTTAGCTATCTTGGAGAAACCTTCAATGAATCTCCTATAGTAACCAGCAAGACCTAAAAATTGGCGGATCTCCGTGGGTGTTGTTGGAGTCGCCCAATCCTTCACGGCCTCGATCTTAGCAGGATCAACGTGAATACCACTGCTGTCGATTACATGCCCAAGGAATTGCACTGTGTTTATCCAAAACTCACATTTGGAAAACTTTGCATATAACTTCTCCTTCCTTAGCAGCTCTAGTATGGTCTTCAAATGTTCCTTGTGTTCTTCTTCATTACGAGAATAGATGAGAATATCATCGATAAATACAATCATAAACTTGTCCAAGTATGGTTTGCAAACTCGGTTCATGAGATCCATGAATACCGCAGGCGCGTTTGTCAAACCGAAAGGCATAACTTGGAACTCGTAGTGTCCGTACCGGGTTCTAAAAGCCGTCTTATGAACGTCTTCCTCTCTAACTCTTAGTTGATGATATCCTGACCTTAAATCAATCTTCGAGTATATGCTAGATCCTTGCAATTGGTCGAAAAGATCGTCAATTCTTGGCAATGGGTAACGGTTCTTTATCGTCAGCTTATTCAATTCTCGGTAATCGATACACATTCTAAAGGATCCATCTTTCTTTTTGAAAAATAAGACCGGCGCTCCCCAAGGTGAGGAACTTGGTCTAATGAAACCTTTGTCAGAAAGTTCCTTTATCTGTTCAGCTAACTCTGTCATCTCGGCCGGTGCTAGACGGTATGGGGCTCTAGCAACAGGCGCGACTCCTGGTGTAAGCTCGATGTGAAACTCCACTTGCCGTGCTGGTGGTAGTCCTGGTAAGTCCTCTGGGAATACGTCCGGAAAGTCTCTAACGATCGGTACATCTTCCACCTTCTTCTCGTGATCTTCTTCTCCTTCCTTTTGTGTTATTTGAACCAAGAATACTGGACATCCCTTCTCAATGTATCTTTGGGTCCTAATACATGAGATGACTTCCAGTCTTGATCCATTCTTCACACCACTTCTTTCGCCTTGTATGATTAGTACATCGTTTCCATAAGGAACACGGACGCACTTCTCATGACATACAATTTCCGCGTGATGCTTCGACATCCAATCCATTCCAATGATGACGTCAAAACTTCCCAATTCTATAGGGAGTAGGTCGATGCTGAACGAACGACCTTGTAACCTTACACTACATCCTTTCAGAATAACGTCGGTGGTTACTGACTTCCCATCGGCTAATTCTACATTATACTTAACGTCTAACGCAGTAGGGGTAACATTTAGGCGTTCACTAAATATAGACGACACAAAACTCCTATCCGCACCAGAATCAAATAGTACTGAAGCATAGTTGTTATTGACTAGAAACGTACCAGTCACAACATTGTTGTCTTGCACTGCAGCTTCAGCACAGAGATGATACACTTTGCTAGGTGCCGTGAATCCTCCAGGAGTACTAGTTGTGGCTCGGTTATTCCCTCCTCGGTTCCCTTGATTCTGCCTCTGGTTCCCTTGGTTGTGATTCTGATTGCCTCGAATCTGGTTACCACGACCTTGGTTCCCACTGCTTGGACACTTGTTCTTGTAGTGACCTTTCTCTCCACATCCAAAGCAAGTGACATTTGCTCCTTGGCCACCTTGTGTTCCAGGTCCTCTTTGGTTAGTAGGACGAGGTGGTGCTCGACATTCCTTTGCCTTATGTCCGGCCTTCCCACAATTGTAGCACGTAGGGGGACATGCTCCTTCGTGGTGTCGGCCACATTTTCCGCAGAAAGGAAGTCTTCCAGCGTAGTTCCCAGTATTACCTTGTCCAGCAGTAAACACCCTTGCTACTTCTTGTCGCTTGTTCTGGTTGTAGTTGTTTGTGTTGTTGCTGTTGTTGGTATTGTTGGTATTGTTGTTGTAGTGGTTGCCAGACCACTTCCTTTTATCCCCAGTATTTTCTCCCAACTCTTGTACCACTTGGTACATCAGACTCTGAGCCATGTCGATTGCCTCGTGAAAATCAGTTGGCTTGGATGAAGTCACATTCCCTTTGATGCTCAAAGGTAGTCCTTCAATGTATCGCTCCAACAATCGGTCGTCGTTGGGCACCATTTCAGGACATAACAAGATCAGCTCTTGAAAGCGCTGATTGTAAGCAGTAAGAGCAGTACCCTTGACCTTCAGGTTCCACAGCTCAACCTCCATCTGCTTGACTTCATTTCGTGGGCAGTATTTCCTCACAAACATAGCTTTAAATTCACTCCAGGGCGTCGCTTGGGCAACGTCAATGGTCACTGCACGAGCATAAACGTTCCACCAAGTCAAAGCACCATCCACTAACGTGCTTGACGCAAACTTCACCTTATCAGCTTCAGCAACATTGCTAATCCCAAATTGGGATTCTAGCTTCTCAAACCATCTGGTTAATCCTACTGCTCCTTCAGTACCGCGGAAACTTACTTGCGTAACTGCACGAAATTCCTTGTAGGTACAAGTCCGTGCAATAGCATTAGTAGCTCCTTGGTTGGTCTCCTCCTGTGTGCTAGCTGTACGATTTGCTTCGGCTGTTGTGAGTGCCTCGGCCACTCGTTCGGCTATCATTTGACTTAGCATGACGGTGTCAATTCCACCGGTAGTAGCTGGTGGATTCTGCGTTTCGGATCTTCTAACTGGCGCCATAATCTAAAAGGTAATAGGACAATGAGTTTTGCCAGACATAACATGCATGGTACGCACAATACAATTATGAAATGCTCCAGGGTATAATACACAATATATAATGATCTCACAATTTTCGTAACCCATAATATCATTCATAGAATCGTTTGGTAGTACATCATAGTTTGTCATACATAATATAATAAAAGGAAATAAAATGCCAACTAGCTAAGATAAACTTCAAAGCTTAGTGGTCATACAAGGATAAGTCGATGGTACAAGATAAATCTAACTAGTGCCCTCACGGCGCTGATGAAGCTCTCTCTCCAACTCTGCTAACCTCCTCTCAACCACGATCTCACGAGCCTGGGAATCTCTAAGTCTAACATCGGTATCATAACAAGCGGCTCTAAACCTCTTATCCAAGTCTGCAACAGGGTCCTCCACCGGTGCCTCTAGTCCGCCTGTCTCAACCAATGGCTCTACTCCCCAACGGGTCATCAGACTCTCGATCTCCTCAAGACGAGCATTCGGCATGGATTCCATCTGATCAAGAACAGTGTGAAGCTGTCCTCGTAGACGGGTCACACATACCGTCAACACTGTCTCATCCCTAACTGGACTCTTCTTTGACAGTGCCTCCAGCTTATCCTGCACCTCATTATACTCTTCACCTAAAGCCTCTACAGCATCCTCCAACCTGTTTAATCGTGTCGTCACACATCCATCTGCTGCCCCAAGCATCACCACTGTCGATGTAGCTCTCCTAGGAAGAGGAGTCGTAGCTCTCGGCCCAGTAGAGATACCAGAATCAGCAAGCATCTCCTGGTACACAGTAAGTACAGTCTCTGGTGGTGGTAGTAGTAGTGGTATCTCTGGGACAGGACTGGCAGGTGTGCGGGCTGCATGCCTGTCAGTGGCAGTGAAAGGTATGAGGGGTCGGTAAGGTGAAAGTGGTGGTCGAGCAGCTCTCCCCCGAAGACGTCGTCTCACATAGTAGAAAGGTAGAGTACCAGGTGCTGGAGCAGGAATATCAGTCCTTTCCCCTTCATCTTCAGATGAAGATGAGGAGAGGTGTGCTAGGGAAACCTCAGGAGTAGCAGCATATGCAGTAGGAGGGTCCTCAGTGTCTGTGACCTCCATAGGTTCTCCTTCCCCATCTGTGAACTCCATATCATCATCCTCTGTCTCCTCTACCGTCTCATCCCTAGTAACTGATGTCTGACCTGGTGACTGCACCACATCCGCGTCTAAGTCATCCTCTCCTCTGCCTTCTAGGCTAAGTACGTCGTCAGCTGATGCATCAGGAATACGGATCGGTGAACGACGAACCTCATCAGTCTCTCTCTCTGTATCATCATCTGAAACCATCCGGTACCACGGATATCCTGATGGTGATCCTCTAGGTAGTCCTACTGATGAACTGATAGTCGACTGTGAACTACGGTTGTAGTACGCTCCTGTAGACGTGGAATCATCAGAAGTAGACATCGCTGTAATCATAAACAAAATAAATGTGTGTAAATATCTTATAAAATTAGTCCGTAAAAAGGGACATTAACATAACATAGCAATCATTGTTGAATCCACATGTATCCCATATAACATAATTCAGATTTTGTTGTTGCACATGTAACCCATGTAAATGTACCTCGTATTCGTTAAATCACATGTATCCCATTTATTACTTATCTATGTTCATGTATCTACATATACTTAATACTTACAATCTGTATGATAATCGATTAAACACATAGCAGTTATAGTCTAGAGTTACTAAATGCAACCTAGTTCTCTATAACCATGGCTCTGATACCAATCTGTCACACTCCCAAAATATCAGAGTATAATGGCGACAAGGGAGTGGTGACGTCATGATTATCATACACACATAGTTACAAAGAACGACCTCTAAATGAGACGTTCGGAAAGTAGATCACTTGTAATTGATAAAATAAATAGTTTTAACATAGTGCGGAAGCATAAAACTGGATACGGTTACAAAACATAGTTTTCCAAGTAGTACAAATGATCTTTGTTTCAAAGAAATGACGGCAATGCATGAGACCTCACTTAGCATCTTCCTTCTTAATACCTGAGAAAAACATTTCTAAAGTGTCAACATAAAGTTGGTGAGTTCATAGGTTTAGTTAATTTGAAATGTTTAATGAACCACAAGATTTTCCTAAAAGTGATGACAATATAACAAATACAGAGTCATCCCAGAAGTATTTATTACAGTCTAAGCTCGTGACACCGAAGCGTTAACAACACCGGCAGTATAATCATATAAATGTAGCCCAACTAGATGCCTAAACCCACGACATCCTATCTCAGACTCAAATGAAACTGTGCCCGCTTGTCCCCTTGTTGGACAAGACAGACAGGGACGTCAATCCCGATAGATCTATCCATAACATTCGCGCTTACACAAAGTAATTAACGGTTCACGATTCACGGGCCAAAGCAACTGGGTTTTTAGTGGGACTTAGACTAATATATAAATCAGTAAATGTACTTGTGTTCATACGTTAAAATCAAGCAATGTCTCACCCTAAAAAGCAGTAAAAATAGTTAAGCATGGGGCTATAAACTCACCTCATAATTCAGCAAAAAGGACGAAGGTAAAAGTAGCTCGAGAGTACGGTTACGCTAGCCGTGACCTATTTAATTATAAGGATCGCGTTACGACATGAAAACTTATACTAGTAAAAAAAAGACACGACACCCTAGTTGTGCTTGACAATACCTTTTGTTTACGGAAAAGTACGACACATAAAAGTCGGTTATTAACGGTCGAGGTTTACGGGTTAAATTATACCCTTAAGTTACCAAATTCGTTTTTGGGCTTTTAAATACCCAATACATAAACACTGGCCCAAAATAAGCCCATTATTCCCACCCATGGCCCGGCCCAAGGGTTTATTAAACCCGGCCCAGTCCAGGCGATACAAACAAGGAACCAAAGGGAGTAAATACGTGTGTTTCACACACACAACTCAAAAACAGAGAGTTTAACTCTCTCTCTTCTCTCGAAACACACCCACCGCCCCCAATCCCCTCTCTCTCTCAAAACTGGATCGGATCATTATACCCTCCATGGCTAAGATGGTTATTAGTTTAAAACTAAATCATTTGGGACGGTTTGTGGTGATTAAATCGCGTGAGATGTGGGGTTTCATCCCCACATCAAACCGATTCGGTTTTTGATGGTGTTCTTCCCCAGGTCAACGTTATTCATCAGCCGAATCAAAGATAAGTTGTTTATCCTCTTTTCTTTTAATAAATTGTTTAAATGATTTTTGTTTATAAAATATTTTGTGGGTTTAAATCACTTGTATAAACATACTGAGAACCAAATGGCTCTCGAATTTGATGATGAGCAAATTAGGGTTTCGAAATATTTGGGGGTTTTTCTAAATCTCGTGTTTAATTACAATTAATTACTGTTTTCTTTTATCAAATCATGTTAATTTTAACATATAACGAATTTGTAAAAATTAGGGTTTCGGTCAAAATTTGGGGGTTTTTGCATATCTTGATTCCAATCAAATTAATTATTAGATTCGTGTTTAGATTGGGTTTAATTAGAGTTTTAATTAATAAAATCAAATTAGGGTTTATATAAATTGGGGGTTTTTACATTTGGTTGATTATTCAAAATTAAGTGGCGTTTTTGGAATATAAAAAGTATTAATTTCATAATTAAAAAGGTTTTCAGTTTCTAGGGTTTCGATTTGAAAAGGGTTTTATACCCGCGGCATGTTTGGGGTTTTATGATGTTTCTGTAAATTGAAATGATTAAGATATTGGATTATGGTGACATTGATTGATGATGGTTTCGGCAGAAAACAAGTAACTTGGTTGTCTTGGTTTGGTTCTCGGTTTGGCCTCGGTTTGGGTCTCGGTTTGGTCTTGGTTTGAGCCTCGGCTTGGTCTTGGTTGGGGTCTCGGTTTGGTCTTGATTGGGGTCTCGGGTTGAGTCTCGGTTTGGTCTTGGTCGGGGTCTCGGTTTGGTTGACAGAAAAATATGGTCATGGTCATGTAAATATACTATGGTTTATCTTTTCAGTTTTTAACCAAAATAGAACCGTGACAAAAACTAACATATTCGTTTGATTTTTCGCAGGTTTGTCAAAGACGAGCACAACTAAGATTTTATTCAGAAAAGAAGAGATGATTTAAAAGACTCACAAATGGAATGCTTAAATTTCGGTTTGCAGGTGTGGACGAGATGGATCGGCTTGACTCTTTCGGTTTGCAGGTGTGGACGAGATGGATGGATCGGCTTGACACTTTCTTCACTTTACCCAGGAATTTGTATTTGAAAACTTGTCCAGAAATTGTAATTGTAATATTGGACTGTGAAAAACTTTGTGTGTTATGTTTGGACATTGGGTAAACTTTGGACAGTATTTAATCTTGTATTATTAGTCTAGGGTTAGTCTCAAACTGAATTTGGTAAGCTTGTGATATACCCAATTTGGGTAAACTTGGCATGTGTGCTGGCTTGTAGTGCTTAGTAGATAATAAACTATGGAATTTATGTTGTGACTGAAAATGGACTCTTGTTAAGCAAGTTTTTGAAATAAAGGTGAATAAAGTTTATAACTTGAATGTTTGTACATGATGCACCAGTTATACTACTCGGCTCGGGTTCGACGGGTATTTAAGTTTAGACGCGAAAACTGAATAAACACGACTCTATAACAGCTCGACACACGACCCAAAACAAAGACAATTATGCGAGACTTCACGGGATTTAGTAAGTACTTCAAATAAACATACGGCAAACATAATACGTCTACCAATTTCGTGTATTGCATTCAAACTTAATAGACGCGAAAAAATCGAGATGTTACATATGCTCTCCCTAAAAAGGGCTTTGTCCGCAAAGCAAAATAAATAACACATTCATGTCGACAACTCGTCGGTAAATAATTAAAGTACTCCTACTATATGAATAATTTAAGATGGAAATTTGACGGATGTCACATAACTAGTCTTGGATTAGTGAATATTAGCAATTTGGGATCAATTAACCTTCCTTTAGATGATAGATTGTAATTAGTATATTGTTTTTTATAATAGTACATGGATTTTATGTAGTTACATTCCTTGAAATATCATTTATCAAAGTTTCTAGGTGGTGATCTAGACTATTATGTACAATTACTTGTACTTAGATTTGTATGGGTTGTTCTTGCCTTTCTTAGGTATTATTATGTCCTTAGAGTATACTTTATAACTTGTTTATGTTCCATAATGACTTATTCATAAGAGTTCTTCATTCATGGTTTTTCATTCTTGAGTTTACAATTCATTTATAGGAATTCTAGGGTTTCTAAGGGAATTTAGGGCATCATAGTTTTACTTGAGATGTTCTTATTAATATTGAACTTATTTAATCTCTTTCATAGTCTATGTCTTTTATCATTATAGGAATGTATGGTTATGATAGTTTATGGTATGAGAAGCAGTTCATTCTACCAAGTAATACACAAAAAGAAAAAATTTCTAGTGGTTTTTCTACTCCTATTAAACATAGCACATATTATACTTTCAAATTTTATGGGTTGTCATAGCCTCTTCCCCTTAAAGAAATCTCGTACCGATTTTAAAATCATAGTGTATCAAAAAGGAAGATGTAGTTCTTGTGTTCTTGTTTAACATTCTTGATATGAGTAAAATCTCATATCAATTATATCCTAATTAACCCTAAAACACAAAGTAAAATACGTGATTTTGATTTATAAAAGCATTATTATGGGTATACTTTGTTGTTTCTGCTTGTGTAGGTAAAAAGATACAAATATGAAGCAAACAATGAAATCAAGCCTTTATTGATGAAGAAAAGACAAAAGGAGGATGAAAAGTGACAAGTCAAACAAAGTCAAAGGACCTTTCTTGACAACTTTGAAAGTAGAAGGACTAAAAGTGTAAATTTGGAAAAGTCAAGAACAAAGTCAAACATGGTCAAAAGTCAAGTTAACAAGTCAAGGGATCATTTGTTTTCAAGTTCAAATCTCAAAGGGCCAGAATTGTCAAGTTTATGAAGATTCTAGCTTAAAATTCAATTCTGCCAAGAACAAGGACTTAAATTGCCAAAAAGGAAAGAACTTTCAAGTGAATCCGTGTGTTATGAGTATCCACCAATGAGAAGCCACTATTTTGATAACAAGGATCACCAGCTCACCCTCAATTAATATAGAAAGAGAACAAGTGGGCGTATCACAACAGTTCTTTATTCAGCCAATCATATTTCATTTATCAGATAATGATCCGTGTGCTACTATCCTCTCCAATAAACACATGCCACGTGTCACACTCGAGCCCAGAATCAATAAATCGATAGACACACTTTCATGAGAAGCTCTCAACATGAAAAGTACTCGCCTTTGCAAGACGAAGCCAACCCAGTTGACCAATTAAGCTGAAATCCCTTGTATAAAAAAGGCCCAAATGTGTTCTTCATCAGCAAATCACAATTATCAAATTTAAGCCACGTGGAAGCTAGTGATTGGTTCTAACACTTCACCAAGTTCATCCTCACTCCTTTTTCACTCTATAAATACCCCCAGATGTATTCATTTCTTGTAAATTGTTGAAAAGTGTGAAAACACACACACTTTTAATCTCTCTCACTTTTCAGTTCGCATTTCAGTTAGAAAATCCTCTCAAGTGTCTGACAAACACTTGAGAGAGTTAGTTAGCATTTATAACTGTTTTGTAACAGAATTCACCATTAATGCAAGTTCATTTTATCTAAATCTCACTATCACTCTCATTCTTACTTCAATCTACTACTCTACTATTCTTGTGATTGATCATGTTGTTCTTATTGAACAATGAAGATGATTTGATGTCCATTTGATAGCTGGTTCATATTCAGACTTGATATAGCTCACATCCATTGCCATTATATGATCAGAACTTTTGTAGCAGGGGTGATCAGTTGATGATGATGGTGAATGATGAGTTGTAGCTGTAGTAGATGAATGTTTGGGTGGTGGTTAGAGATTAAGTGAGCTCAGCGCTCCACTTCATCACCAAAGTAACCTACAATCTCTTCAATAAGTTTCTCTTTTGTGATTTCTTGTAAAAACCTTACTGCATGCTATTTCTTGCTTTCTAGTGTAACAAACTTTGTGATGCCTGTTACTTGTTTACTTTCAGCTACTTAATATGTCTTAAGTGTTAGTTTGCATTATCTGATAGTTTATCTTAGATTCATAGCTTAATCTTTTTGCTTATTCTGTTAAGAGGTGTTTGGATTAGGACAGATTTGTTGATTCAGTTGAAACTAGTTGTTGTTTAGAGGTAATATTCACTCCTTAGACTAGTACAAGCAAGTTTGCAAGGTTTTATAGTCAACTAAACAGTCAAATAAGTAAATTGCTCATAAAAACTTTGGGTCATAAACATTCAGTTAAAACATGGTAGATTCAATCACTTGCCATATCTTTGTTAGTTGGTTTTAGAAGTTGAATTTTGTTGCTGAGTGAAGTTCAATATACAAGCTTTACATCCATAGCAAGTAGACCATACAATTTTCAAAAATAAGCTAGAAATAAGCACTTGAATCAGCCTTAGACCAAATGCAAGTTTTTGTGAAGAGGACTTAACTAATTAGTATTTCTCATCAATCCACTTCATAAAACGTGATTTTATTGCATATTATTGTTGCCCAAGTGTTTTTAAGTAGATTTGGAAGTTTTCAGCTTTTTGCAAAATTTTGCTCAACGAAAGTCAAATGAGCCAGATTTGCTTAAGTTCACATTCCAGCTTATTTTCTTGATAAATTTTGATAATTCTTAACATCCTATGCTTCTATAATCCTGATCTTTCATTTTCATTAAAAAATCAAATATTGGTTGTCTAGATAAGCTGGTAGCTTATTTTGAGCTTATTCCAATAAGCTAACTTTTGATCTAGGATGTTTTACCTTATTTCCTTATAGTTGACTAAGTGAAATTCACTTTTAAGCCTTTTGCAAAAGATTAGAACCTTTAAGACTTAGTAATAAGCTCAAACGAGCTTATTGAAGGTGTTAGCCCGTTTTCACTTTTAAACTTAGTTTTATTGCATTTTGGTCCCTACATTTTAGGGAGGTTTATAATCTGTTTAAGAAAGTTTAACTTTTTAGGGTTTGCACAATTCAGTCCCTGGAATTTAAATTTGTTACATTTTGGTTAGTTAGTTTTCAAAATATGTTACATGTTTGTTTTAGTTGGTTAAAATTTACATTTTCAGTCCTTCTAGTTTGTAGATTTACATTTCAAGTCCTTATACTTTTCATACTTCACATTTTGAGCAATTTTACCATTTGTGCATTAGATACTTGTACATTTTGCTTTAATTTTGGTAAATGCAATTTGTTTTAGATTAGTACGGATACATAGTTATAATATTTTTACAATTTTTTCGTGCTTTGTTGAAATAGACCTAGATTACCAAAGATTTTAAAAAATCTAAAACCAAAAACAATTTGTGAACTTGAAATGTTTTGGAAAATCAATTCGTTTTGAGTTGGGTTATGATCTAAAAAGTGAAATATTAATTCTATTCATATATCAATGAATAAAGTTCTTACTGTTGGTATTTCTTTCCTTTAATCAGTCTCTTCTATTAGAGATATCACAAAACATAAGCACTTATGCTATATTTACCATTTAGGTTGTAATGAAATGTTATAAAGATTACAAGAATAAGTGTAAATTTTACCAATTAATCAGGTAAATCCTCCCTAGTTCTCTAAATTAGGAAGGGAATGTGATTATTTATGAGTTTCTTTGGGTAAAACTCAAGTTAACAAGTCACAGTTTGCCTAAAAATCAGGGATTGATTGTTGCACATTTCAAAATCAATTTAGGTATTTGATGGAGAAAAATATTTTTCAACTAGATACTGTTTAATATGGTGTATTTTCTCATTCACATTGAGAAATCTTTATCAAAACAGTCTATCGAATTTACCATATAAATCTAGCAGTTACCTAACAGTCACTATTCAATGTTTTTACGAAGCCCTATTCTCATATAACCTTCTCAAATAGTTTCATGAACTACTTTGGGTAAGTTGAAAATCTCCAATTTAGCCCAGCAATTACGTAAATGGCACTTCTTTCGATAGAGTGCTTCAAGCAGTATTGCTTTGATTCTAGCATGAAAAACTATCGTTATACGGAATATTTTACCAATGTTCATACTGTTTTACATGGTGTAGTTCCTAAAAAATATTTGTGATTACTCTTGGAAAAGATGTTTCACAAATCATTACTTTACTTTAGTGAACAGTTAATAGTTACTTCTTATTTCATTATGAATGCTCTATTACTATAATACCTTCATAGGATAGGTGCTATTCCAAATAATGTAATACATACATGGAGTATGAAATTCTAGTATTTGGATAGTTCTCTCACTTAAACCTAGAGCGAAATGTTCTTTCTTATTGTATTCAATATTGTAGATATTGGCACTTTATGTCAACAGATTATTTTTGGGAATAACCTTGTTAAAGTTTCCATATCCATTATGAAATACAATTGACAATGATCCAGATAGCGTCACTTCGTATCTTAAGAAATTATGAAATAAGTTTATCATTACTTGTTCTTACCTATTTCTCATAAGAAAATTTTAGGTTAAGCATTTTGTAATTCAGATTTCGAAATTCCGTTAAGACATAAGTTGAATATTTAGTCTAAAGAAAATTAAAACACATACTCCCTCCGTCCCAAAATTATTGTCCATCTTTCTATTTTGAGTTGTCCCAAAATTATTGTCCACTACTAAAAATAGATAGAAAACTTTAATAAATTTACTATATTATCCTTCCTTGAAATTGTTATTACAAATTTTAAAGAAAAATTAATTAATTAGTTAAGGGTAAAACTGTCATTATGCTAAAAAGTAAGAGAGAAAAAGCTGTAATAAATGTACTTTTCTTAAATTGTGTAATTCTTGTCTGGTGACAATAATTTTGGGACGGAGGGAGTATAATTCTAAGTACATGTAACACAAATGAGTTATTATGCCAGATAGTAAAGTAAAATAACCCTTAGTAAAAGGAAATCAAAAACTTCATAGATTTTTATTGATAATATTCACGTATGATTAACACACTTATTCATTTACAAAGCACGAAAATCTTAGAAAAGTCTACAAATTTGCCTTGCTCCAAAAGTATCGGGTTTGATGACCTATTTTGAAGCAGTTCTGGCACTTTGTTGTGTAGTTTCCAGTGTGATGCAATAGACAATTCATACATTGGGGAATGTGTCTAGCATAGTCGTCGTATTTTATTGGTTAGGAATGGTTAACTAGGTTAGTATTTGGGTAATGTAGGTAGGGAAAATAGAGATCATAGGTAAAGTTTAAGGGATTGGGTTTAGTTTCAACAGATTCTTCTTCTTTGATAAATTTACGTTTAAGGGTGCTGGATTCTTGCACAGGATTGTGCTTGATTACATGATCCATTAAATTCTGGGAAATCTTAATGGCTTCTTCTAAACTATGGGGTTTAGAAATAGTAATCATCCTTCTGAATCTTATGGGAAATCCTTTGATAAAAGCTTTCATCATCCTTTGTGAATTAGTGATAGGATACGATTCTGCTAACTCTTGAAATTTTCTCAAATAGGTTTTGAGATCAATTCCTTGTGTTACTAGGTTGAAAAATTCCTTTTTTCACTTTTTCGATTTCTTTTGAAGGATAATATCGGTTTATTATGAGGCACTTAAAATCTAACCATTTCGTCTTATAGGCTTCGTCTAAACCAACAAGTTGAGTATAGTAATTCCACCATGAAAATGCTTCATTAGTTAGGGTACTAATAGCAAGCTTTACTTTGCAATCTTGGGAGAAAATTTTTTCTGACATCTTAATCCAGTGAGAAATAAAAACAACATCTTCATTTCCTTGGAATTTGTATAACTGGCTAGTTATATAGTCTTCCGTTGGATTAGCATTTCTTACTATTTTGAAGACTGGTATTTTCAAGGTTGTAGCTACTTCATCGTTAGTTATTCGCTGAAGTCTTTCGGGAGTTTGGGTAAAAGATACTTGTAAAACCCGCATGCTTTTACCATGAGTAGAACCCTCACGATCGTACGTACATGATTAGAACTTTCCTTGTATAGCACGTTTACGTTTCACGAACAAGAATTACAAGTATTACGTACGTGTTATAACACGATAAGTATTTATTACGTATTAAGACACGATAATTATTTCAATAATAATTATAATCACGAACATACGAACATGAAATCATGAACGTAAATAATCACGAGCTTAGTATTACGTATGTATGTATATTTATAACGATCATGAATAAATATGATAAGACACGAGCGATAACTATTTAAATCACGTAAAACACAAACACGAGAACACACTTATTATTAGACACGAGAAAATATTGGGTTACCCCATGTGGGTCCCCTACCCGCGGCTAAAACACAAGAAAAGGGCCAAGCCCATGCAATTTTTACTAAACATGAAATAAAGGGAAAACTTGTTTCATAATAACAAAAACTAGAAAAACAAGAAAACCCTAAATCTCTTTTTGCTCTCTCCTTGGCCGTCGGGTATAGAACACCAAAGGGGGGTGTGTTGGTTGATTTTTGGTGATTGATTTATTGCAAGGGTGTTAGTGTGTTCGTTCTCCTTTGATCCACGTAATCGGTAAACCCTAAAACCCTTTTCTTTTTATTGTTTTGATTAATTGATCACATGAAATGATGAGTTATTTAATAACAAGTTAATAATCATGTAATTAAACATGGGGGGTAAAATAAATCATGGTTAAGGGGTGTTTGTTTTGGCCGACGCAAGAAACCGAGCCCCAAGGGGGTCTCGGCTTGTTTTTAATTCGCACCAACCGGAGTAAAGGGAACCCCGACCTCGGTCGGGTATGTTTGTTGCTCGGGTGGGTCTCGGCTAAGGACAAGAACCACCATCGGCTTATGCCGGTGGCTAAATAAGGAAAGCAGGGGGAACCCCCATGCCGCGGCAGCAAGGGGAACCACCGACCAGCCGGTGGGAACTTTTGCTAGCTGGAGGCTAGTCTTGACCAAGGGTGCGTTTGTGACCGGTTCATGGGTCCGGTTCACGGGGTTCACAAATACGGTTCACAACATGTTTAGATTAAAACACGGGTTCGGTTCATGGGTCATTTTTGCAAGTTAATTATTTTTACAAGTTTATTTTAACAAGATCAAATTAAATTATTTACAATATGCACATGATTAATTTAATCTATACACGACTTAGGTTATTAATATTATTATTAATACATGAATTTTAACCTAAGTAATTATCATTTTAATTAGACTATATAATTATTTAATTACTGAAGTCATGACTTATAATTAATTAATTTGCATGACTTAGGTTTTATTATCAAAAGATAATAATACATGTTTTAACCTAAGTATTTTTACCTTTATTTAATTAAATCATGTTATATTTAATTAAATACTTTAACCTATAGTTTATTTAATTCACATGAAATAATTAATAAACTATACTATTTAATTACATGACTTAGAATATTAGTCAGTAAACACTTAAGCTTATATAATTAGCTTAATAATCCAACTTATTTCTATTTATGGAAACTTTCTATTTTTAGAAACTTATTTAATTAAGGCAGCAAATCTATTTATGGAAACTTTCTATTTTTAGAAACTTATCTATTTTAGGCAGTAAATCTATTTTTGGAAACTTTCTAGTTTTAGAAACTTTCTATTTTTGGAAACTTTCTATTTTTGGAAACTTTCTATTTTAGGAAACATGTTATTTTTAGAAAGTTACTTATTATTACACAACAAGTATAATAATACAAGAAATACTTAATCAGAATAGACAGAATACATGATAAACACAATATAAAGCTGTAATCTGTAAAACATGACATGAACATATAAAACAAGCTAAGACATGATATAAACCAGTTACGTACACAGTAATCAGATACTTATACACGTATGTATTTATGTAGCATTAGTGATACCAAAGTAGGACTCTCTTCCATTCGTCTTCTTCGTTCACTGGACACAAGGTACGGATTCTCCGTCCTTTTAGTATGGACATTCTTCCTTATTAGGATTCTCTGTATGCAGCCAACTGTTTTTCCCAGTATATATTTTATATGTTTTTGAATTGCTTATGTTTAATTAGAATACCTAAAGCCATATACATGCATGACCAGTTTCACCTAGTTATGGAGGTACCATAACCATAACACTAAAGGCACCAGTGTTATGACTCCACCATGGCGGTGTGATAGCTCGTGGCGTCCCTTCAGCTTTTGGCCATATTATTATTATCAGGTGGGGCGTATGGGTGCATCCTAGTTTACATGTTTTCAGCAGATTATCCTGGTGAATGTGGTGTGTGCCTTGCATCCTTCACAAGGAGCTGATCCCTCCTACCGAAACCAATATATTAAATTAGAGGCAGCCCCTCTAATTTGCATGACGAGGTCACCCCTCCAAGTATTCATGCACGTTGATATTTCATGACCTATATTGGCTAATGGTAAACATGTTAAACAGTTTTTACAAGATAAACATAAGGCTTTTCAAACAATAAAACCAGTTTTAGTAAGATATACCAGGTTATCCAGGACTTAGTCTTTTCCGCTGCTCTTTGCTTATATGTTTATGTTATTCATGCTTTACATGTATATCCGTGCACTGAGCGTTATGCTCAGTCGTTTTCCTTTTCATGTTCCCAAAATGGCAGGTACTCATGGACGCTCTTAGACTTTAAGCGTACGTGCATATGGATTGGAAGCTTCCTAGCCTTCTTTACTTTATACATTTCTTTATACTTTGATACTCATTTCCATGGACATTGTTTAGTCCTTTTCATTTACAGTACTTATGTTTGTGTGTGATTAGTTCTACTTTTGGGTTACCGATGTTTGATTCTGGTATTTCCTTTATGGTCATGTAATGTTTTATACATTTATCCTTGTATGCTTTGGTGACACGCCATAATCACGCGTGACATTCCATTTATCAAAATGGGGTGTTACAATTATGGTATCAGAGCCAAGGCTTCGACCTGTAGGCTCTCAAAACACGACCTGTGATTAGTTGGTAGTCACTATGGTCTTTCTAGAACTGACAGTCGGTTTTCATGCATTCATCATTTCATGCATACATATATATGTCATTGTCGCAGGTTTATGACTAAGTAATGGTTGGTACAGGACTGTCCCTATTTAGTCGCATGTGTTTTATCGAAACTTTTAAATTTGGGACCGACCTATTGGCGTCCCCTCTCCATGTCTTTTGTTTTGAGTGAACTGACCATAGGCGTTCACTCTCGCGCATACAAAAGTTTTCATAAAACTGCATCATGCCTTCATGTATAAATTTTCTTGCATAAAATTTTTCTCATGATTTATTGGTATAAATTTTTTTTCATGTATATAGTTTTTGTTTTGATCAGTTTAATCATGTATTTTATGTTATACTGTCAGATGGTAAGCACACACAATATCCGGGAGATGGTTGCAGCTGCCAATGCAGACTTGCAGGACTATCCTCCCCCACCTCGCATCTTTCCCACGGAAGGAAGGAATAGGCTCATGAGTGAATACTACACTATTAGCCAATGACCTGAGGAAAATAACAGTGATTTCATGCAGTGTTTCCTTCGGTTCGCTGGTGTCCTAAGAGCAGCCGCGGGAACTACTGAAGAGCAGGCACAACATTTTCGTTGGGCCCTTTCTCCAATGATTGCCAATAACTTAGAAGGTGCTTAGTTAAACACGGTGGCACAAGTGGCCGATGCAGCACGTAAGTTGGAGATGATGCATGAAAGATATGAGTTCGGGGAAGCAGAGAGACCCGATAAGAGGTAAACATTCGTATTCAAACGGTGACCAATCCGTATTCTTTCAGTATATGTCGATATTTCATCTCTTTAAATTGTATCTTCCAGGCGGAAGACTAGGGACCGGTCTCAGCCGGCTACTCAGCAACAGCCTAATCAGCCCAAGGGAAACGGTCAGACTTATGACGGTTCTGCTATGGATAGGCCTGGCGGTAATGATAATTACCGTAACAACGTTGGACACTCCAACAGCAGCAGGTCCTTATACTTACTCATTTTCTTATGATTACATGTTATAATTCTTAATTTTGACACATTATCAAATCTTCTACCAGGAATCATGGTAACGGGAGGGACCAGAACCAGAGAGGTTCACAGCCTAACCGTCCAACTATCACTGGTATTCAATCTTACGATTATCCGCATTGTCCTTTGTACCTATTATCATGTCTCATGTATATTGTTTTTATTAGGCTCTCAGCCAGTCAGGACACCTGCTGGAGGATACACTCATCCTCTTTGCTCTACTTGCCACCGTAGGCACCCAGGGCCATGTCGCCGCGACAGTGACGCATGCTACAAGTGTGGTCTTCCTAGCCATCGCATGAAGGATTGCCGCAAGGGCGAGATGGAGGGTACATCGGGACATGCTGATACCAAGCCGCCTCCTACTAGTGGACGCGTTTACACGACATCTTGCGATCAGGCTAACAAGTCTACAGGTACCATCACTGGAATCTTGTATATGTATGGTCAAGCTGCATGTGTTCTGTTTGATACAGGTGCTACTCACTCGATCATTTCTACTGCTTATGCCAAGAATGTTAGGATACTACCCATGCCACTAGAGAATATACTGAGTATTTCCACGCCTTTGAGAGACTCTGTACGCATAACCCATGTGTACAAGAGCCTTCCCCTAGATTTTGAGGACAAGTTTCATCCTGTTGATGCACTTCCGCTGGACATGAATGATTTTGACATGATTTTGGGCATGGATTGGCTATCCAAGCATCATGCTACCATAGAGTGCCATTCATATCGAGTCATCTTCGGTGATGTTAATGCACCAGAGTACATTCACAACGGGTTCATACCCGGAAGGTCTGTACAGATCATATCAACCCTGCAAGCACGTGCATTATTTTCACATGGCTGTGAGGGTTATCTAGCTACTGTTCATGACATAGATGCTGAATCCCCATCAATTCAGGATCAACCGATAATGTCAGAATTTCTAGATGTATTTCCAGATGTATTTCCAGAAGAACTTCCAGGCATACCACCTGCACGTGAAGTAGAATTTAATATCGAGTTCATCCAAGGAGTTGAGCCGATTTCCAAGGCTCCTTATCGCATGGCTCCCATAGAGTTGATGGAGCTGAAGCATCAATTGCAAGAACTTCTGGAACGAGGCTTTATTCAACCGAGCGCATCTCCATGTGGCGCACCGGTCTTATTCGTTAAGAAGAAGGACGGCAGTATGCGTCTTTGCATAGACTATCGCGAGCTCAACAAGATTACCAACAGGAATAGGTATCCACTACCACGTATAGATGATCTGTTTGACCAACTCCAAGGGGCCAAAAATTTCTCCAAGATTGATCTAAGGTCGGGCTATCATCAACTACGGGTTAAGGAGCAGCACATCGCCAAGACTGCTTTCTGTACATGCTATGGCCACTACGAATTTGTAGTCATGCCATTTGGCCTTACCAATGCTTCAGCAGTGTTCATGGATTTGATGAACAAAATCTTCCATGAATTTCTGGACAAGTTCGTCATTGTCTTCATTGACGACATCCTGATATTCTCTAAGTCCAAGGAGGAACACGAAGACCATCTTCGTACAGTACTACAGATTCTTCGTCAGAAGCAGTTGTATGCTAAATTCTCCAAGTGTGAGTTCTGGTTAGACAAGGTGGCATTCTTAGGTCACATTGTATCAGTAGAGGGAATCACGATGGATCCAGCGAAGGTTGAGGCTATTACTAAGTGGCCAAGGCCGACATCAGCGACTGAAGTCCGCAGTTTCTTAGGCTTGGCTGGTTATTACCGTAGGTTCGTGGAGAACTTTTCCCGCTTAGCACTACCATTAACCAAACTGATGCGGAAAGGGGAGAAATTCGTCTGGATTGAAGAACGAGAGAAGAGCTTTGAAGACCTAAAGCAGAAGTTAGTATCTCCATCAATTCTTACTCTCCCATCTGGTACAGGTGGATTTCAGATCTACAGTGATGCATCGGGGAAGGGACTTGGCTGTGTTCTCATGCAGCATGGGAAAGTGATCGCGTACGCTTCACGGCAGCTTAATCCTTATGAGTAAAATTACCCCACGTATGACTTGGAACTTGCAGCAGTAGTATTTGCATTGAAGATATGGAGGCACTACTTGTATGGAGAATCATGTGACATTTTCACGAACCACAAGAGCTTGAAGTATATCTTCACTCAACGTGAATTGAATATGAGACATAGGAGATGGTTAGAGCTGTTGAAGGATTATGACATTAATCTGCAGTATCATCCCGACAAGGCGAATGTAGTAGCAGATGCACTTAGTAGAAAGTCCGGAATGATCAACGGTATTAAAACTGAGGAGGAAATTATAAGACTTGGAGCGACTAGACATAGAGATCATGGTACGTGGACAACATGGTTACTGGGCTATTCTTCGAGTAGAACCCGAGTTAGTCTCTAAGATCAAGGAAGCTCAGAAAGATGATGGAGAAATCTGGGCGATAATTCAGAATTTGGAGAAACAGACAGAATTTCGAGTAGATGCAGATGGTATCTTATGGCAAAACACGAGACTTTGTGTTCCTAATGACCAAGAACTCCGGGAAGCATTGTTAGCTGAGGCTCATAGCTCCCCTTTCTATATCCATCCTGGTTCGACCAAGATGTACCATGACATCAAGCAGTACTTTTGGTGGAGTGGTATGAAACAAGATGTTGCAACTTACGTCTCCAAATGTCTTACATGCCAGCAGGTTAAGATCAAGCATCAGTGATCTGGCGGTCTTTTACAACCGTTAGATATTCCATAGTGGAAGTAGGACAAAATCACCATGGATTTTGTTACTGGTCTTCTGCCGACAAAGAAGAAGCACGATGCAATTTGGGTTTCGTTGATCGACTTACCAAATCAGCTCATTTCTTACCGATCCGCAAGGAAGATTCGGTCATTAAACTCGTCGATACTTATAGAAGGGAGATCATGAGGCTTCACGGTGCTCCATCCAGCATCGTCTCAGACAGAGATCCTCGGTTCACTTCGCGATTTTGGCAAAGTCTGGAGAAAGCTTGGGGTACAAAACTTAAGCTTAGCACGGCTTTTCATCCTCAAACAGACGGGCAGTCAGAGCGAACGATTAAGACATTGGAAGACATGTTGAGGTCATGTGTGTTGGAATGGACGGGTGATTGGGACGATTATATCTATTTGGTAGAGTTTGCATACAACAACAGTTGGTACGCAAGTATCAAGTGTGCTCCTTTCGAGATGTTGTATGGCAGAAAGTGTCGCGCCCCAATCTGCAGGGATCAGGTTGGTGAGCGAACACTTGAAGGACCAGAAATGATAGAGCTGACTAATGAGAAGGTCGCAGTAGCTAAGCAGAAACTGCAAGAATCACGGTCACGTCAGAAGAGTTACGAAGACAAGCATCGTAGGGACTTACATTTTAACGTAGGAGATCACGTTTTCCTTATGGTTTCGCCGGCACGTGGTGTTAGACGTTTTGGAATCAAAGGGAAGCTCAGTCCTCGATTTATTGGACCGTTTGATGTCATTGAACGAGTCGGTGAAGTTTCTTACCGTTTAGAGTTACCTCCGCAGCTTTCTCATGTTCACGATGTTTTTCATGTGTCCTTACTCAGAGGGTACAAGTATCATCCCCTTCACATGGTTCAGTATCCACTGGAACAGATTCGTGAAGATCTCACTTTCATAGAAGAACCCGAAAGAGTTCTGGATAGACAAGAACGAGTCATGAGAAGAAAGAAGATTCCATTCATCAAAATCCTTTGGAGGGATCATACCGATCGGGAAGCCACTTGGGAAACAGAGGAGTCTATTTGGGCTTCTTACCCTCATTTCATATTTTGAATTTGGGTATATTCTTCTTTTCCAGTTTACTTTATCTATAATTCGGGGACGAATTATTCTTTTTAGGGGGAAGAGTTGTAAAACCCGCATGCTTTTACCATGAATAGTACCCTTACGATCGTACGTACATGATTAGAACTTTCCTTTTATAGCACGTTTACGTTTCATGAACAAGAATTACAAGTATTATGTACGTGTTATAACATGATAAGTATTTATTACGTATTAAGACACGATAATTATTTCAATAATAATTATAATCACGAACATACGAAGATGAAATCATGAACGTAAATAATCACGAGCTTAGTATTACGTATGTATGTATATTTATTACGATCATGAATAAATATGATAAGACACGAGCGATAACTATTTAAATCACGTAAAACATGAACACGAGAACACACTTATTATTAGACACGAGAAAACATTGGGTTACCCCATGTGGGCCCCCCTACCCACGGCTAAAACACAAGAAAAGGGCCAAGCCCATGCAATTTTTACTAAACATGAAATAAAGGGAAAACCATTTTCATAATAACAAAAATTAGAAAAATAAGAAAACCCTAAATCTCTTTTTGCTCTCTCTTTGGCCACCGGGTATAGAACACCAAAGGGGGGGTGTGTTGGTTGATTTTTGGTGATTGATTTATTGCAAGGGTGTTAGTGTGTTCGTTCTCCTTTGATTCACGTAATCGGTAAACCCTAAAACCCTTTTCTTTTTATTGTTTTGATTAATTGATCACATGAAATCATGAGTTATTTAATAACAAGTTAATAATCATATAAATAAACATGGGGGTAAAATAAATCATGGTTAAGGGGTGTTTGTTTTGGCCGAAGCAAAGAACCGAGCCCCAAGGGGTCTCGGCATGTTTTTTATTCGCACCAACCGAGACCGCAAGGTCTCGGTGTGGTGTCTTGTGTCTCGTCAGCAGGAGAAAAGGGAACCCCGACCTCGGTCGGGGTATGTTTGTTGCTCGGGTGGGTCTCGGCTAAGGACAAGAACCACCACCGGCTTATGCCGGTGGCTAAATAAGGAAAGCAGGAGGAACCCCCACGCCGCGACAGCAAGGGGAACCATCAGCTAGCCGGTGGGAACTTTTGCTAGCCGGCGGCTAGTCTTGACCAAGGGTGCGTTTGTGACCGGTTCATGGGTCCGGTTCACGGGGTTCACAAATACGGTTCACAACATGTTTAGATTAAAACACGGGTTCGGTTCATGGGTCATTTTTGCAAGTTAATTATTTTACAAGGTTAATTATTTTTACAAGTTTATTTTAACAAGATTAATTTAAATTAATTAAAACATGCACATGATTAATTTAATTTATACATGACTTAGGTTATTAATATTATTATTAATACATGAATTTTAACCTAAGTAATTATCGTTTTAATTAGACTATATAATTAATTAATTACTGAAATCATGACTTATAATTAATTAATTTACATGACTTAGGTTTTATTATTAAAAGATAATAATACATGTTTTAACCTAAGTATTTTTACCTTTATTTAATTAAATCATGTTATATTTAATTAAGTACTTTAACGTATAGTTTACTTAATTCACATGAAATAATTAATAAACTATACTATTTAATTACATGGCTTAGAATATTAGTCAGTAAACACTAAAGCTTATATAATTAGCTTAATAATCCAGCTTATTTCTATTTATGGAAACTTTCTATTTTTAGAAACTTATTTAATTAAGGCAGCTAATCTATTTATGAAAACTTTCTATTTTTAGAAAGTTATCTATTTTAAGCAGTAAATCTATTTTTGGAAACTTTCTATTTTTGGAAACTTTCTATTTTTAGAAACTTTCTATTTTAGGAAACCTCCTATTTTAAGAAAGTTACTTATTATTACACAACAAGTATAATAATACAAGAAATACAAGAAATACAAGAAATACTTAATCAGAATAGACAGAATAGATGATAAACACAGTATAAAGCTTTAATCAGTAAAACATGACATGAACATATAAAACAAGCTAAGACATGATATAAACCAATTACGTACTCAGTAATCAGATACTTATACACGTATGTATTTATGTAGCATTAGTGATACCGAAGTAGGACTCTCTTTCGTTCGTCTTCTTCGTTCACTGGACACAAGGTACGGATTCTCCGTCCTTTCAGTATGAACATTCTTCCTTATTAGGATTCCCTGTATGCTGCCAACTGTTTTCCCTAGTATATGTTTTATATGTTTTTGATTTGCTTATGTTTAATTATAATACCTAAAGCCATATACATGCATGACCAGTTTCACCTAGTTATAGAGGTACCATAACCATAATACTGAAGGCACTAGTTTTATGACTCCACCACGACGGAGTGATAGCTCGTGGCATCCCTTCAGCTTTTGGCCATATTATTATTATCAGGTGGGGCGTATGGGTGCATCCTAGTTTACATGTTTTCGGCAGATTATTTAGGTGAATGTGGTATGTGCCTTGCATCCTTCACAAGGAGTTGATCCCTCCTACCCAAACCAGTATATTAAATTAGAGGCAACCCCTCTAATTTGCATGACGAGGTCACCCCTCCAAGTATTCATGCACGTTGATATTTCATGACCTATATTGGCTAATGGTAAACATGTTAAACAGTTTTTACAAGATAAACATAAGGCTTTTCAAACTATAAAACCAGTTTTAATAAGATATACTAGGTTATCTAGGACTTAGTCTTTTCCGCTGCTCTATGCTTATATGTTTATGTTATTCATGCTTTACTTGTATATCCGTGCACTGAGCGTTATGCTCAGCCGTTTTCCTTTTCATGTTCCCAAAACGGCAGGTACTCAGGGACGCTCGTAGACTTTAAGCGTACGTGCATATGGATTGGAAGCTTCCTAGCCTTCTTTACTTTATGCATTTCTTTATACTTTGATACTCATTTCCATGGACATTGTTTAGTCCTTTTCATTTACAGTACTTATGTTTGTGTGTGATGAGTTCTACTTTTGGGGTACTGATGTTTGATTCCGGTATTTCCTTTATGGTCATGTAATGTTTTATACATTTATCCTTGTATGCTTTGATGACACGCCATAATCACGCGTGACATTCCATTTATCAAAATGGGGTGTTACAATACTGACGTCCTTAAGTGTGTCATTCTGAAATTTAGAAATTTTTTTTGAAAATTAGATATACTTGTCTATAAAGCATTTGTCATATGTGTATACATACAACGCTTTACGAGCATAAATTTTCCAAAATTTTAGAAACATAAAAGGTTTTTAGGGAGTAGGTTTATAGGGCTCACATAATTAACAACTTGTTCTAGGTTTCTTAGGTTATTTATCCTTTATTTAGATTGATACTCTTTTTAACCAATAAGACTTGAGAAGTCCTTTTTAGTTTAAGATAATGTCTCTCTTTTGCTATAATTCTTTTAAAGAGTTATACTTTTCAAGTATTTCTCTTTTCTAGAATAATATGCAAATAAAGGAAAGATGAGAAAGAAAATTTTATTTATTAACAATCTGCTTCACTAATGGACAATTAAGCTTCTTTGTTACATAAAAGTAATGATTGATAGCTAAAATATTTACAAGGCTTTTTGGGAAGCTGAAATATTAAAAAGATGGTCTATTTCTTTTCCTGGGGATTCATAATTTCTGCTAAGAGATCTTTGATGTTGTCTTGGTGTCGAACTTGAATATCCTCGATAAGTTTTTCCATTGCTGCCATTCTTACTTTTGCTAAGGTGATTTCCTCTTCATTTATCCTTTGCCTATTACGTAACTCAAAATTCTTATTGCTTACTCTTACAAAATTATTTTCTAATTTTTCTGTTTCCTCTTGCATCATTTCTTGTTCACACCTTCGCTTTTCGAATTCATATTCTAAATCCTCAATACGGTTGGGTGGCACTTCACTAAAATAGTTTATTATATTCTCCATTTGTTTTACAAATAGGTTTTGGTTATTTGGGATATTATTGGAAGCTTGGGATGAAGGAGTTTGATACTGCGGAATTGGTATATTTTCATAATTTGGTTGGGGATTATTTTCTGGTGAAAAGGGGTTAAGGTAATTGTTATTATTAGCAGAAAGTGCTAGTACTAAAGGTTCAGGGAAATCCAAAAGGTAATGATTTTCTGGCTCTGAATAAGATATAACGATAGGATGAGAATAGGAAGACATATTTCTAATGACGTCGGTAAAAAGAAAAATTATTTCTATCAGTAGCTAGCACTATATTATTTACACATACTAACATTTAAACACATAATAACATTACTAGAAATCTTAAATGTCACTTACAACTTTTTGCAGCAGCATGATTTTTGATGCGGAGACTTCACTTGGAAATTTTATTTAAGAAAATCAGTAATAGTTAAGATTTTTGAATCTCTTAATTCTCTATAACTATAGCTCTGATGCCATTCTTTAACACCCCCATTATTACCTTGACGCAGTGGATTAATATTTTGAGGGGTATTACTTCATGATATGAAAGCACAGTGATTGAAAACAGCTCAAAAGAGTGTTTAAATAAACTTTATTTATTCTTTATAAATTTATCATTCAAAAATAAGAGATTCTCAATAAAAAACAACTGTACATACGTTGTACATGACAGGTTCCCGAGATCTAGAAAATAGGTTTGAATGACAAAATCTTCCAATATTATATCTCTCCACGTCATTTGTATGCTGCTCCATGTTATCAATTTCACTACCTGAATATATGCTTAAAGTCAACACAAAGGTTGAGTGAATTCATAGTTTAAAAATGCGCGCATCATTACGCAAATTGAACGCATCAATGCGTTGCGTTCAAAATTTCGCATCGAAGTGCCTAATGCAGTGCCATCCCATAATGCATTCGCATTAAACCACAATTTATCGCATTTGTGTAATGCTATAATGGTGGCAATTGTCGCAATCTAGTACTTAGATCAATTTTGTCAGTTCGTAACCATTTAAAAGAGACATACATATTTTAATGGCTTTTTAAATATAAGACTTGTTAAAAAAACATCTAAAACAAACACAATAACAAAAATATAGTATCTTGCATTTTGCTATGTGTTTTTGGTCAAGTTTTAATGTCGGTTTATTTTTTTACACGAGATGATAGGCTTAATTTCAATATTCTAATAACTTATTTTGTAACTTTATAGCATTTACTTGGTACATAAATAATTTTTGTAAATTTTCTATACTAAACGCATCGCGTCTAAATTGCGCTCGCAATCGCATCACGCATCACGCATCACGCAATGGTTTTTGGGACCTTTGGCGCAATGGATCGCAAAACGCATTTTTAAACCAAGGGCAGCAGTAAACATAGTGTCAATGAATCATATCTGGAAAGAATAACAAAAACACTTGTATTCCATTTTTAGCATATATCCCCCTCACGGGTTTTGAAATCATTTGAATGTAGTATACTTTAGTGAGGCTATGAACTCACCTTATGTCCAGTAATCTTGTCGGGTTTATGTCACACGGATCAACTTGAGCTAACAAACAAGAACGTGGTCTCACACCAACCTGTTTTAACATAATTGGTATGGTATTATGTTTTTAATCTTTTGATCAATCTCTTTAAGCATTTCGATATATTTTCTTTAATTATGATTTGGTTGTAATTCTAGCACCAGTGTTCGGGCCATCATACTCAGAAGTCATTCTATAAACGTTTGAGGAGCGAGGGCACGTTAAATCGTAAACTCAACCACTCAGTCAGAACGTAATATCGAGATGGAACATCTTTGTACAAAGCTCCCTGCTAACATGATATACTTTCAGTACTTCCACATATTCATGATTAATCTTCTTTAGTTTCAAAGTTGGCAAAATAGTCCTTTTGGTTATATTTTGGCATTATTATACTTTTAACCCCTAAAGTATATAGTTTCATAAATTGAAATTTAAACCTTCAATATTTAACCTTAGGGTCTCAAACTTTCCAACATTTATTCTTATAGCTTTTACTTTCATAAAATGACATTTTTGGCCCAAAATGATTTATAGTTTTAAAAATGATAGTTTTAGTCCGTGAACTTGTAAAAATCACATAACAAGATCAAAAATGATCCAAATGATCTAGGGTTTGAAAACAAAGTTTATAAACACATTTATAATCATAATAACAACATTTTTTCAGAATTATAGCTTTTGAAATGGGTTTTTTCTCATTATTTTATGTAGATTACAAAACTAGGATTTTAATACATCGTTAAATTATAACTTTCATTTAAAATGATGAAATGACTTAGTTTCTTTTAGATTATCTTTCTAAAATAATTTTATCATGATAAAAACTCTAAATAAGCATTATAACAAGATCAAAGCTTAGCAAACATAGAAATCATCTAGGTAGCTCCAAAATGGCTCCTTATGGCTTCTTATGAACATAACTTGCTATAAAAGCTTTAAGAGCTTCAATGGCTAGCTTCTAGACCTGGTTTTTGGTCTTTTGGGATGTACTAAGACGTATTAGAGGTGGAAATGGATAATGGGTATGAGATACAAAGGGAACGGGGTGCAAGTTCAAATGAAGCACATACGCCCCTATGTATACTTGTTATGACCCGTAGCCTCCAAGTTATGCATTCAAACGTGTAAGATAGATATAGGGGTTACTAATGAAGGCTAGTGAAGATCTACACAGGTTTATAGCTTATATATTTGTCCTAATCCTTCCATGTGGTTCAAAATGTGTCACGACAACATGTTGATAAGAATGGTGATATGTAGCAAGCAAGGAGGTGATCCACCTACTTTTCGCACTCCTAAAATATAATAGGATGGATAAATATCAGTTTTTCAAACTTGGAATGGAGGGAAATGGTTTGAAAATGAATTTTGGAGGGAAAATGTAAAACCGGATCCTAAAACTAAGGCTTGTAACTTATGCTTTGTGTTTTTGGTGATTTAAGGTTTAGTAAAGTGATTAGTGAACGATTAGGGCTTAATTAGGGTGTAGAAATTATATTTAAGGGATTTAGGTCCTTGGTTTGAAGTATAACAAAGGTTTGATGTGAAAATGGGAAGTATACATTTGTAGATTAGGGTTTTCTAATGATCTAGAGTTTAATGTTAGTAAGAGGCTTTATCCTTCAAGTGGTTACTGATGTAAACTTAATTTAGGTCCTATACATTGTGTCTTAAGTGTCCAATGAGTTCTCACACTTGGTTCAAGGGTTTAGTTAGGGTAAACATGTCTAAAGAGTGAAAATACCTATTTTGACCTAATTTACAAGTCATGCGTTGAAATCTTGTACCTTGTGCATTAGGGTAATTGTACATTGTCTTAACATAATCTTATAACCTTAATGAAGTCCTATGAATATATATATATATATTTGTCCAAAAAGAACTAGGTAGTGATTCCATATAGATTTCTTAATATTAGGATTTTTAGGTCATTAATCCTAATGATTTTCTAACTTGGGTAATTAGGGCTTATATCCTTATGTATGCTTATTCTAGGGCTTATGTGATATTTTTATGTCTTCTATGGGTTCTACATTCTTAATTTGAGGGTTTATATAGATTGATCATATTCTAGGGTTAATTAAGGGAGCTTAAGATCCTATGCTTTGATAACTTGTACCTTATGTTTTACCAATTTGTAACTTGACTTGAAATGAATGTATAATCTTAATATGATATGTAGTTGAGTTTTATTATTTGTGGTAAAAGATAAGACTCTAATTCAATTTATAATAGATATTATATGCTAATCTTGGTTACTAGGTTTTAACTTGTAATTAGTCTTGGATTAGTGAATATTAGCAATTTGGGATCAATTAAACTTCCTTTAGATGATATATTGTAATTAGTATATTGTAGTACATGGATTTTATGTGTTACATTGCTTGAAATATTATTTATCAAAGTTTCTAGGTGGTGATCTAGACTATTATGTACAATTACTTGTACTTAGCTTTGTATGGTTTGTTCTTGCCTTTCATAGGTATTATTATGTCGTTAGAGTATACTTTATAACTTGTTTATGTTCCATAATAACTTATTCATAAGTGTTCTTCATTCATAGTTTATCATTCTTGAGTTTACAATTCATTTATAGGAATTCTAGGGTTTCTAAGGGAATTTAGGGCATCATAGTTATATTTGAGATGTTCTTATTAATATTGAACTTATTAAATCTCTTTCATAGTTTATGTCTTTTATCATTGTAGGAATGCGTGGTTATGATAGTTTATGGTGTGAGAAGTAGTTCATTCTACCAAGTAATACACAAAAAGCAAAAATTTCTAGTGGTTTTTCTACTCCTATTAAACATAGCACATATTATACTTGCAAATTTTATGGGTTGTCATAGTTTCCTTCTCCTCGGACAATTAAGTCTTCTTCTCCCCAAGGTATACAGATTAGCTTTTCATCACACACAATGGTTGTGTGATATTTTGCTAACCAGTCCATGCCGATGATTACGTCAAAAATACCAAGGTTTACTGGGATTAAATGAATATCAAAGGGATGTATCAGAAGAATTAACTTACAACCTCTTAAGATAGTATCGCTTTCGATGACTTTACCGTTGGCTAATTCGACTCCGTAACAGTTGTCTAATTTGGTAGGAGCGATGTCTAGTAAAGTACTAAACTCGGTAGATATAAAACTCCTATCAGCTCCAATATCAAACAAAATAGATGCATATCGATTGTTCAAAAGAAACGTACCGGTAACCACATTGGAATCAGGGTTGGTTCTGGCATCTCCTATGACATAAACTCTGGCTGGTGCTCCTCCACCGTTCCCGTTCTTGTTTGCTCGTTTTAGGCACTCGGGTTTGATGTGTCCCGGTTCCCTACAACCATAGCAACGAACTTCTTTCCGTCTCATATCGTTCCCACCAGTGGGATGGCGGTTTCCCTGCTGACCATTACCACGGAAGTTCTGACCACTCCCGTTGTTGGGTTTGAAGTTGGTGCCGGTGTTACTTCTCTCAGGTGAAACGTAGGTATTGCTTGGTCTGGGTCTTCGAAAAGATGAGTCACGGTAATGATGAAAATTGCACTTGGCACACTTGGGCTTGGTACCTACATATCGAGGTGGCTCTGAGGTAGTAGCACTGTAAACCTTGTAAAACCCGCATCTAAATGCCATGAACAGTACACTACGTAAGCAGACGAACCAATTAAAACTTTCCTTTTATGTCATGAACACGTATCACGAATATTAATTTCAGAAACTACGTACGTGTTAGTGCACAGTAATTATTAAGTACGTATTAATACACGATAATTATTAATCATAATAATTATAATCACAAGCATATGATCACGAACATTAAAACACGAATATGTGAACTACGTATATATTTATTATTACACGATAAATATTGATTACGTACAAGTATTATTTATAACACAAACAAGTAACCACGAACTAACATGAATATATTAGCAAACGAACACGTAAACTATTAAACATGAAAATTAGTTGGGTTTACCCTTGTGGGCCCTAGTAGCCGCGGACAAGAGAAGAGAAAAGGGCCAAGCCCATTTGATTTTGACTAATTTAGAGAAAAAGAAAAACACAGGAAACATAATTCATTATTTTACAAAACAAGAAAAACCCTAGCTTTTATTTTGCTTCCCTTTGCCGCCGGCTACAAGAGACACCAAGGAGGTCTTTGTTTGATTTTGATCTTGTAATTTGGGGAAGATTGTGTTCGTGTTCATTGTCCTTTCCAAATCAATTGTTCGGTAACATCAAAACCTTTCATCTAGTTATTTTATTTTCTTTATTATGATTCATGTGTTCTAGAAATTAAAAACATAATAAACATGAAAAACTAATCAAGAAAACATGTATAAGTTTGGTTTTGGTGGGGGTTTGTTCGCCCGACACACCAACCGAGAGCCCTAGGCTCTCGGCTTGGCTCGATTTTCACCAACAACCGAGACCAAGGGGTCTCAGCGTGGTTGTGTTGGTTCGGCAGCAAGGACCAAGGGACCCCAAATCACGTCGGGGTACCATTTGGTTTGTTTGGGTCTCGGCGCAGCGCAGCAGCACCACCGGCTCAAGCCGGTGGCTGTTTGGTTCAAGCAGGGAGAACACGCAACACAGCAGGGGGAACCACCGACCTACTGACGGTGGGAACTTCGCGTGTGCAGTGGGTAGCCGAGACAAACCAGCGGAAACCACAGGCTGTAGCCGGTTGTGATTATGTTCGAGCATTGGAAACCGGCTAGGCCGGGTAGCCACTGCTAAGGGGTTGTTTGGTTCGACTTATGATAAAACACGAACACGGGTTTAATAGTTTTACAAGTTATACACTCTTACAAGTTATAGTTTTTTCCAAGAAAAATTAAATGAATTAAAACATGACTAGTAATTAATTTAATTTAATCATGACTTAGGCTATATTATTTTTAATAAATAATACATGTTTTAACCTAAGTATTTTTACAATTTAATTTAGACTATAGTATTAATTAATTATTAAAAACATGGACTGTAATTAGTTAATAAATCATGAATTGAGTTATAATTAATAAATTATTAATACATGATTAACCTAAGTATTTTATATGTCTTAATTTAATTAAATCATGCCTTTATTTAATTAAATCGTATAACCTATAGTTAATTATCATGACATCATTAATAAACTATGCTATTAATTACATGACTTATGATATTTAACTAGTAAACTTAAGCTTATATTAATAGCTTATTAATCCAGCTTATTTCTAAATATTGAAACTTTCTATTTCAGGAAACTTACTAATTTTAGAGACATTCTATTTTTAGAAACTGGTCTATTTTTGGAAACTTTCTAATTTTGGAAAATTTCTATTTTAAGAAACCTGCTATTTTTAGAAAGTTACTTATTGTTACACAACAAGTATAATAATAAAAGAATACAAGATAATACTTAATCAAAATACATGAAATACATGATTAATACAGTATAACATTTAAACTAGTAAAACAAGACCAGAGCGTATAAAACAAGCTAAGACATGATATAATCAGTAACGTACTCAATAATCAGGATACTTATTCATGTCACTATTTATGTAGCATTAGTGAGGTCGGAGTAGGACTTTCATCCTTTCATCTTTCCTCGTTCACTGGACACAAGGTACGGATTTCCCGTCTTTTAGTATGGACATTCTTTCCTTATTAGGATTCTCCGTTTGTAGCCAACTGTTTTCCAAGTATATGTTTTATATGTTTGATTACTTATGTTAGATTAAATGCGTAAGCCATATACATGCATGACCAGTGTCACCTAGTTATGGAGGTACGATAACCATAACACTGGAGGCACCAATGTTATGACTTCCCCACAGTAGAGTGATTGCTCGTGGCGTCCCTTTTCAGTTTTGGCCATTATATTATATTATCATGTGGGGCGTATGGGTACATCCTAGTTACATGTTTACAAGATTTTCATGGTGAATGCGATGTGTGCCTTGCATCCTTCACAAGGAGTTGATCCCTCCTACCCAGACTATTTAATTAAAGGCAATCCCTTTAATTGCATGACGAGGTCTCCCCTCTAAGTATTCATGCACAGTAGAACCTTATGACCTATA
This sequence comes from Glebionis coronaria, assembly GCA_025667525.1. Lineage (NCBI taxonomy): Eukaryota > Viridiplantae > Streptophyta > Magnoliopsida > Asterales > Asteraceae > Glebionis > Glebionis coronaria. The sequence goes on from CM046881.1 coordinate 220,039,483, forward strand.
TGGGCTATTGGCTAACTAATACAGTTTTATATTAAAACATAAGTCTTTTCATACTATAAAACCAGTTTTATGAACATGTTCCAGGTTATCTAGGACTTATACATTTCCGCTGCTAGTTAGTCTTTTATGCTTATGTCATTTCATGCTATACTTGTATATCCGTTCACTAGGCGTTATGCTCATCCGTTTTCCTTTCATGTTCCCAAACGGCAGGTACTCATGGGTGCTCGTAGACTTTAAGAGTATGTGCATATGGATTGGAAGCTATCTAGCCTTTTCTACTTTATGCATTTTTTCATACTTTATGCTACTTAATTCTTTGGACATTGTTTAGTCCTTTTTCCATTTCAGTACTTATATTTCATGTGTATTGAGCTTGTACTTGGACTACCGATGTTTGTTTCCGGTATTTACATTCATGGTCATTGAATGTTTTTAGACATTTACCTTGCATGATTTTATGACACGCCATAATTACGCGTGACATTCCATTTACCAAAATGGGGTGTTACAATTATGGTATCAGAGCCCAAGGCTTCGACATGTAGGCTCTCAAACATGACCTGTGATTAGTGGGGTAATCACCATGGTCTTCCTAGAACTGACAGTTGTTTTCATGCATTTATTCATGTATCATTGTTGTAGGAATTTTGACTAAGTAATGGTTGGTACAGGATTGGTCATATTTAGTCACATGTGCTTTTAATCGAATCATTTTTGTTTTGATGAACCGACCCATAGGCGTTCATCCTTATCATGTCATTTTGTTTAGGTGAACCGACCTAAAAGCGTTCATCCAAACGCATGTTATTTCATCATCATGCATTCATACACTGTTTCCATGCATAATTTTTTTTTCATGTTTATATGCATAAATTTTTTTCATGTATATATATTATGTTTTAATCAGTTTAATCATGAATTTTGTTTTATACTGTCAGATGGTTCTCACACGTGAACAAGAGCAACTGAATGTAACAGTTCAAGCTATGATGCAGGCCATGCTTCCTCAACTAAGGAATGAAATTCGGGCCGAGGTGCAAGCTGCCAACAATCAGCACCAGCATCAGAATCCTCCTATTCCTCCTCCAGCTAGACTGATCACATGGCTGAAGCGATTCAACAAGCAACGTCCATGATCCTTCGAGAAGACTGACAACCCTAATGAGGCTGAGAGCTGGCTAGTTCACATTGAGAAGATCTTTGATGCGATGGGATGCGACCCTATCTTTAAGGCAACGTTAGCCTGTTACAAGTTTGAAGGGGACGTGCTAGGATGGTGGAAGTCAGTGAAACAATCGGAGGGAGGCGATAATTGGGTGGCTGGCTTGACTTGGGCACAGTTCAGGGAGTTGGTTATGGGACAGTTCTTCCCAAAGGCTGAGCAGGACAAGCTTAAGAGGGAGTATCATGGAATTAGGCAGAGAGTTGGGGAGAACAGCAATGAGTTCATGTTGGAAATACGTTTTACGTATTAAGAAGGATCGGTCACTCCAACAATAGTCCATGTAATAGCTTGTAGTTTAGTTAACTTTCTTTATTTATCAAACAAGTCCAAGCCAAGCCTACAACATGTGTAGGCCGGCCCAAACGTGTAAGCCCAAGCCCATTACAAGGCTTGGGTATATAAACCCTCTCCTTTGATGGAGAGGGTGTGTGGTTTCATTATTTACACATATTTCTCTTAACTTTCTCTCTCTAAAAGTGTGAAATCCACCATCTCTTTCTCTCTCTAAAACATAAGCAAGATTTACATTTCTTCAAATGGTATCAAGAGCCATGGGATGATTGTTTAGTTCTTGTGTTTGTGTTCTTTATTCTCGCCATTTTTTATCCATTTTCATACGAACCAAAAAAAATTTTCGTGTTTTTATGGGTTAATCTTGATTTACTTCATCCTATTACTTGTTATAGTGATTTGGTATTGTTATTTGGGTTAAAAACACAAAATTTTTGGTTATTTGATTCATATTTTGGCTTTGAATCTTGATTTGAACGTGTTACTGTACTGTCCGAGAAAAAAGGTACGTTGGAATCCATAGTACGATCCGACTTTGTGTTTGCATAAACCCTGGGGGTTTCTACTTGCGATCCATAGTCACGATCTGGTGTTACGATCTAACTACGATCAAGGTAAGTTTGGTCAGTACGATCTTCGTTACGATCCATTAGTACGATAGCAGAGTACGATCCATCAATCCAAGTGCTTAGTATGATCCTTCAGTACGATCCATCACCACGATTGTAGAGTACGATCAAGGTTTCATTCAGACTACGATCACTGCCTGCGATAAGGGAGTGCGATCAGGGTACGATCGTTGGGTACGCTCTGGGAGTCCAATCTGAGTGCGATCATAGGGAGTGCGATCTCAACTACAATCTGAGTACGATCATAGGGAGTACGATCACGACTGCGCTCTGAGTACGATCACGACTGCGATCTGAGTACGATCACGACTGCGATCTGAGTACGATCACGACTGCGATCTGAGTACGATCACCACTGCGATCTGAGTACGATCCAACATTTTTTCAAAACGTGTTTTTGAAATTATCGTGTGTAATTTCGTCTTGGATTTTTTTGGTTTATCGAGGACATAATTTAGGGGATTTTAACATTATTTCTCGGCTTAAACACACAACAACAAATACATTTACTTTCTTTCATTGATCGATCAACTTTGTAAATCTTCACTTATTGAAATGGAGTACACATCTCTTACGGATAAGTCCATCCTCTCGGGTACGGATAATCGTCCACCAATGTTGGTGAAGACTATGTATGAGGAATGGGCTTCCCGAATGGAACTTTATATGTTGAACAAGGAGAATGGACATCTAATTTGGGCATCGGTGCTCAATGGACAATTAGATTATCGTATAGTGACGGAAGGTACGACCACTCGTCCTCGCACAACGGGTGAGTTGACTGTAGATATGAAGATTCAAGATAAATGTGATAAGTATGCTACAAACATCATTCTTCAAGCCCTTCCTCCAGATGTCTACAAACTCGTCAGCAAACATAAAGTTGCCAAAGAGTTATGGGATAGAATTCGTGTTCTCATGCAAGGCACCTCGTTAACTAAACAAGAACGAGAGTGTAAGTTTTATGATACTTTTGATAAGTTTACCTATGTGCCAGGGGAGACTCTCAATGATTACTATCTGAGATTTACCCTGTTGTTGAATGAGCTTAATATCTATGGCATGGCAATTCCTACCTTTCAATTGAACACCAAGTATTTGAACACTCTTCCTCCAGAATGGAAAAAATACGTGACGGATGTTAAATTGGCTAAGGACTTGCATAACAACAATGTGGATCAACTTCAAGCTTTTCTTCAACAACACGAATGCCATGTGATCGAGGCTCGGTTGTCTACACCTCAAGTTCATGATCCACTTGCAATGTATGCTTCTCAACAAAACATGGCTTATACTTATCAACAACCATCATACTTGCAGCAGCCACCACCACACATCTATCAGCAACCATCTTATCAACCACCAATGATGCCACATCAAGAATATCAACAAAGTGTTCATCAACAATCATTTCAACAGCAACCACCATATCAGACATCACCATCACAAGCCAACACTTCTCCATTGGGCTATACTCCTCAGCAAGGATATTTTCCAATAGAAGCACAACCAGCACAAGCTTTCTACTCCAATGAACTTCCACCAATCTAAGCACCGGTCTTTACTCCAAATGATACGCCAGCTGATGTTCTAAACCATCTCACAGCCTACTTGTCAAAACTTGTTGCAACTAGAGGATTTCCACCAACAAACAATCAGATCTGCACCTCATCAAATCCTCGACAACAAGCCACTGATCAAGATGGTCAAGTGACGGTGCAACCTATTCAGGGAAGGCAAAATTCATATGGACCTCCTACAAGGACTGGGAACAATCAAGCTTTGAATTCTCAAGCTAGTGGAAATGGGAGTCCTATTGGTCCTAAGAAGGTTGTGACTTGCTACAATTGCCGAGGACAAGGTCATATGGCTAGGGAATGCACTCAGCCGAAAAGGAGAAGGGATGATGCATGGTTTCGTGAGAAGATGTATTTGGTTGATGCTCAGTCTAAGGGGAAGATTTTGGATTCAGGTGAGTTGGCATTTCTTGCAGACCCAGGGGCAGCAGATACTGAAGGCATTGCAGTCGTTTCTACTTCTAATGCAGCTTATCAAGCGGACGATCTTGATGCATACGATTCGGATTGTGATGACATTCACTCTGCCCAAGCTGCTCTCGTTGCTAATCTCTCTCACTACGGTTCTGATGTCATCAGTGAGGTACCAACCACATCTAATAATATTGATGATAACAAACATCAAGTTGGGCATGAAAAGGACAACCTCGAACAGCATTCGGGAACTCGTAACTCAAATGATGTGGTACCCAACCCTACACATTTGAGTGAACCTCAACTAAATGCTACGACAGGTATGGAATCTTATGCTCAACATGATTTGGTCATGGTGCCTAAACATATTATTGATCAAATGCATATGGCCCTCAGACAATCCGTAGATACGAATTCCACCCTAACCGTTGAGCTTGCGTTGCATAAAGAAAAAGTCAAAACTTTTGAAATGGTCCCTCAAGAAGAGAAAATAACATGTTCTGAATTTGACCAATTTCGTTTTGAAAAGATTGAACACTTGAAAGAAATAGAATCATTAAAAGCTAATCTTTCCAATGAATTAAAAGAAAAGGAGTCGGCTGTCAATGATTTTCAGAAACTTAAAATGGATTTCGAAACTCTCGAGTCTAAAAAGGTTGAATCAGAAATTAATGCTACCAAACTTATTAAATTCAAGGAACAACAGCTTTTAAAACAATACGCTTCCAAAGAAAAGGTTCATCTTTTAACTAAATCATTTAAAGAACTCGAACTTAAGCGTCTTCAAGATTTACCACCTAATCCAGGTTATGCAAAACAAGCTCAGGAATATATTCGCGGTCTTTATGATATGACCATAATTGGCAAATCGAAAGAAGCACCTTTTGTTCGTAGTACTGGGGAGACACAATCACTTGCGGATGAAACTCATTCTAAAATGCTTTCAAAATTCCATACAATTGATTATGATCAACATAACAAAGATCAATTTTCGAAAAAGACACGCATTCGCTTACAAAAGGAATTAGCAGAATTAACAGTTCTTGTGCCCCAAAGTTTGTCAAATGAAAACCTTCCTAGTACGTCTCCTACACTTGTCAAACAGGATTTAATAAAGTTAATTCCACCGGTAAGCAAGGCGTCCGTTAACTTAAATGCGGTTCACCAACACTTAGCCGATTTTGACAAGGTCATTTTGGAACGTACGACGGCCACGGCCATAACGGAAGGTGAATGGAACTTTGAGCACACTAGAGCTGCGTTTCGAAATGAAATTGTTCCGTTTGTAGACAATGTTAAAGCTTGTCTTAGTAATATTGATCAAGATTTGTTTTTGGAAATAGAAGAAGTTAGACGTGTTTTCAATGAAATGGAAGATGCTTATGAAAACAGTTTACTTGAAATAGAACGGGTTTCACGCCAAAATGATCTGCTTCTGATGCAAGTGATGTCTCATGATATAGTTTCTGTCTGTGTAAATACAAGTGTTGATAATGATTCTATTGTGCATAATGTTGAATCTGTGGATAATGTGGTAGATAGTACTTGTCACGAATCTGACGCTGAATTTTTAAAGCTTCAAGATTCATATTCTTCGCTTTCAAAACGTTTTGATGAGATTCAAACACATTGTATTTCGCTTGAATGCAAGCAACAATTTATTCAAGAAATATTTGAAACGTCATTCGAAGGTGTTAATATCGATGATGCAAACTTTGAAAAGAATTTTCGATTGAATTTACAATCAAAACAGCGTCAGCCAAGTGACAAAGTTGCTACATCTTTGCCGATAGAAATAGAGAAATCTAAGGAGCTTAATTGTGTGAACGTACTTGAGGCCGCTGAGAATTTAAAACTTGATCTAGATAATCGAGTTTCCAAAATTTTGTCCAAAGTTGATAACTTAAAACAGAAAAATACACGACTCTTCGGTTTAGTAAAGCCCGCATGTGCTGATACCACTACATAGAATCAATCGTTGATTGAACAATTGAATCGAAAGTCGGTGGAAATATCCGATTTGAGGGAACAAATTTGTGATAAAAATCTGGTCTTGGCTAAGTTAAAGGAAACACTTCGTACTCTAAAAGGTAAGAATGTTGTGGATAACGCAGCCACTGTCTCAGCATCGCCCTCTAGTGCAATCAAAAGGAACCTTATAGCCGTCACACCACTTAACAAGGGCCCTAGGAATAAACCATCTCAAACTTTGGTCACTAAAGATAAGGCGGAATCAAAACCAGCTTCTAATATTCCTGTGTTGCCTTCTATAGGAGTAAGCACCACTACTAAGGCTCAAAGATCTAAGCTTAAAAGAAAAAAGAAGAATGATAGGATCTTGCCCCCATCTAGTAGTCAAGTGAAGAAGAAAGTAGAAGCCCATCCTAGGAATGTTATTTCTGTTTTGAATAAAAAGAATCATGTAGCTAAACCTAAAGGCTCTGCGGTTGTGCAGCGTTCTAAGCCTAGTGTGAATTCTAATTTGAAATGTTGGAATTGCAATGAATGTATATTTTCTAGTCGTCATGATTCTTGCCTTATTGACCATGTGAATGAGATGTATGCCCGGAAAAATGGATTAGAATGGAAACCGACTGGGAAAGTGTTAACCCAAGTTGCTTGGATGTGGCGCCCCACTGGTAGAACTTTCACTATAGTAGGAAATATGTGCCCTTTAACTAGGATCACTCCCACTAAAGCGAAGAAAGCGTGCCCTTTAACTAGGAGTACCAAGGCTACCAAAACACAAGCGTGTCCTTTAACTAGGAACACCGACACTACTGTAGGAAACAAGTGCCCTTTAAATAGGTCTACTCCCACTGTAGTGCCCGCGGATAATCCAAAACCTAAGAAAGTTGGAACTGTAAAACCTGTTAGTGCTAAAACTCACATTAGAAAACGCAGGAAATCTAAGGGTCTCAAAAATGTTAGCAATTTTGATAATTCTATATCTGTATCTGCTAACACTCTGGAACCAATAGTTTCCAATGCATTGTCTACTGTTGTTATTGAAAACAGGTGGTCCAAATTGTTCTCTGGTATTTGGACTCTGGTTTCTCCAAGCATATGACCGGAGATCGCTCTCAGCTCAGAAATTTCGTCAGTAAGTTTCTTGGTACGGTTAGATTTGGAAATGATCATATTGCAAAGATAATGGGTTATGGTGAATATCATATTGGGAATGTTATAATTTCAAGAGTGTATTACGTGGAAGGTCTTGGTCACAACTTATTTTCTGTGGGACAATTTTGTGATGCAAACCTAGAAGTTGCTTTTCGAGAGCATACCTGCTTCATTTGTAATTTGGAAGGGGTTGATTTGTTGAAAGGTACTCGAGGGAATAATTTGTATACTTTGTCTCTACAAGACATGATGGCCGCTTCTCCCGTATGTCTTCTCTCCAAAGCTTCGAAGACTAAGTCATGGTTATGGCATCGACGGTTATCTCATCTTAACTTTGACGCTATCAATCATTTGGCGAAAAACGAACTTGTTCGTGGTCTTCCTAAACTATCATTTCACAAGGATCATTTGTGTTCTGCGTGTACAATGGGGAAAAGCACTAAGAAATCTTACAAACCCAAGACGGAAGACACCAACCAAGAGAAACTTTATTTGTTGCATATGGATCTTTGTGGGCCAATGCGTGTTGAAAGTCTTAGTGGCAAAAAGTATATCCTCGTCATTGTCGATGATTACTCTCGGTTTACATGGGTGAAATTTCTTAAAGCAAAAAATGAGGCACCTAAATTCATCATCAGATTTCTCAAGATGATTCAAGTGCGTCTCAACACTACTGTCCGATGCATTCGTACAGATAATGGAACCGAATTTGAGAATCAAATTTTGCGTGATTATTATGAAGAAGTTGGCATTTCTCATGAAACATCCGTTGCTCGCACTCCACAACAAAACGGTGTCGTTGAAAGGTGAAATCGCACACTTATGGAAGCTGCTCGAACGATGTTAATTTACGCAAAGGCTCCATTGTTTTTATGGACAGAAGCAGTATCTACAGCAGTGTACACCCAAAACCGGTCACTAATTCGTAAACGTCATGGTAAAACACCTTATGAGCTTCTCCATGGAAAAGTACCAGATTTATCATATCTTTATGTATTTTGTTCTCTTTGCTATCCAAATAATGATGGTGACAATTTGGGAAAACTTCAACCAAAGGCTGATATTGATATTTTCATTGGTTACGCCCCGCAAAGAAGGCATACCGAATCTACAACCGTAACTCTCGCAAGATCCTCGAAACTAAGAATGTTGATTTTGATGAGCTGACAGCAATGGCTTCTGAGCAAAGCAGCTCTGAACCCGCACTTCATGAAATGGGACCCAGTAATATTAGTTATGGTCTTGTCCCAAACAACCCTACTTCATCATCATTTACACCACCTACTAGGAAGGAATGGGATACGTTGTTTCAACCGTTCTTTGATGAATTCTTTACTCCTCCAAGTATTGTTGCTCCAGAAACTGAGGTAATAGCTCCAGTAACCGAAGTTGTTGCTCCAGCAACCGTTGCACAATCAGATACATCTGCACCTAATGGTCAAGATATACCTTCAACAAGTAATTCTCAACCAACACATGTTTCAACTACCCATGTCATGCCTATTGATGATAAAGAGGATGATGATGATCACGATTTGGAATTCGCTCAAATGCGTGAACTTCCATTCTTTGGTGTACCAATTCCCGCCTCTAATCAAGTTGGGTCGTCCACCTCAGAAGAAGCTCCAACTGCAGTTTACTCCAATCCATGGATTGGTGAACACGACAGCAAGTGGACAAAGGATCATCCTATAGATTCTATTATTGATGATCCTAATCGTCCGGTATCCACACGAAGTCAGTTACAAGAAAATGCAATGTTTTGTCACTTTGATGCTTTTCTCACTAAAGTTGAACCTAAGACATGGCAACAAGCTTTTACTCAATCATGTTGGATAGAAGCTATGCAAGAAGAACTTAATGAATTTATACGTCTTGAAGTATGGGAACTTGTCCCATGCCCGGATCAAGTGCAGTTACTCACTTTGAAATGGGTTTACAAGGTGAAACTCGATGAGTTAGGCGGAATATTGAAGAACAAAGATCGACTAGTAGCTCGTGGATACAAGCAATTATTGGGCGTCGACTTTATGGAATCCTTTGCACCTGTTGCCCGTTTGGAAGCTATTCGACTATTCCTCGCTTATGCAGCCCATATGAATATGATCGTCTATCAAATGGATGTGAAGACGGCATTTCTTAATGGTGAACTCAAGGAAGAGGTCTATGTTCAACAACCGGATGGTTTTGTGAATCCTAATTATCCTAATCATGTGTACAAGCTTAAGAAGGCTCTCTATGGGTTGAAGCAAGCTCCTCGCGCATGGTATGATCTTTTGTCACAATTCCTCATTACGCAAGGCTTCGCTAAAGGCAAGGTGGATCCCACGCTGTTCATTCAGAAACGAGGTAAATATATGATTATGGTACAAATATATGTTGATGATATTATATTTGCAGCCTCGACCCAAACCTTATCGGATGAGTTTGGGACACTCATGTCTTCCAAGTTTAATATGTCAATGATGGGCAAGGTATCATTCTTCTTAGGTCTTCAGATATCTCAGAGTCCCAGAGGCATCTTTATCAATCAATTCAAGTATGTCCTTGAATCGCTTAAGAAGTATAAGATGGAATCTTGCGACCCCGTGGATACTCCAATGGTGGAACGAACTAAGCTTGATGCAGATCCTCATGGAGTTGCTGTTGATCCGACACTTTATCTTGGAATGATCGGTACTCTTCTGTATATCACAGCTAGTCGACCTGATCTTCAGTTTGCTATATGTATGTGTGCCAGGTATCAAACTAGGCCTACTGAGTTACACTTAGCTACTGTTAAAAGGATCTTTCGATATCTTAAAGGAACCATTAATCGGGGACTTTGGTATTCGAAGGACTCTTCTATTGCACTAATGGCATATGCAGATGCGGATCACGCGGGTTGTCAAGATACAAGGCGTAGCACGAGTGGAACATTGCAACTGCTAGGAGATCGATTAATCAGTTGGGCATCGAAAAGGCAGAAAAGCGCTGCAATTTCAAGTACGGAAGCAGAATACATAGCTATGTCCGGTTGTTGTGCTCAAATTCTTTGGATGAGATCGCAATTAACCGACTATGGTCTAGGTTTCAACAAAATTCTGATGTACTGTGACAACAAGAGTGCAATTGCCCTATGCTGCAACAACGTTCAATTCTCCCGGTCGAAGCATATTGACATTCGCTACCATTTCATCAAGGAGCAAGCGGAAAATGGAGTAATCGAGCTTTACTTTGTCCGATCTGAGTATCAATTGGCGGATATTTTCACGAAGGCTTTAGATCGCGCTCGAATTGAATTTTTGGCCGACAAACTAGGAATGAGAACTTTCTCGCCTGAGACTCTAAAGGAACTAGCAGATGAAGCGAAAGAATAGTGGTGGTAAAACTATTCTCCGTATCCTTGGTGATCATTTGTATATATTGTTTATATTTTTATCCACAAAAGCAAAATACAAAAATATAAAACCATATAAAAAACATAAAAATTGAAAAATTCATAAAAATCCAAAAAAAATTTAACTTTATTTTTTAAAGGCATGTCTTTTGGTACGATAATATTTACGGCCTTAGAAATGTCGATTAATATTGACACGACGCCATAAATAGAGTTCGTACAAAAGTTGTAAATATTTCATAAAACATGCCCTTATGGCTTGTAGTTATTTCTGACTGCAACCCGGTTTTCACATTAAAGTCAAGTATTTCTTATGAAAGCTTTGGCTAACAACGGGAATTAATTTTCTCGGGCAAGGTTTACTTTAAAACCTTATAAGGGATCAAGTTTACTTTATAACTTGGTCTAACACAAATCTATGTACGTTTTAGTGCATTTATTTGTTAAAACAAGAAAAGTCTTGTTTTTATGAAGCTATCATCTCTACAACCATGCTATCTACAATTGGTATCTACATACTCGACGATGCGACTACTCAACCGACGACTACAACTCTTTCGATAGACACGGGTCAACAATTGAGGGGGAGCAACTATCAAGCATCTTTGATGCCGAAAGTGCCAAGTTCACAAGTTGGTGTCAAGACAACAATACCAATCGTACACGTGGTGTCAAGAGATGACTTCAGACGTGACGAGGCGACCAACATATGCTGACAAGAACCATTTGATCTTATCATATTATGTTCTCATCTATCAGGTCCACCCTTGTCAATTCTTTCTTAATATGGTGAATATGTGATCATGTTACAAATCAGTATCATATCTCATACGTTTGATCTCATGAAGATAAATCGGACATGCATTTTTCTTCCCAAAACCTTTGTTAAAACTTCATTAAATCAATTGATATTAAAAACATCGATTGGGTTAATATTTTTAATATGGGGGAGAAAATGTGATTTAATATGGGATATTATCACAAATGGTTTGACTTAATGTGCTGGCTCGTCTCTACATACGCGAAATGTTTTCGAATATCGTGGCATATGTTAAGGGGGAGCAAAATGGATTTGCTATATCAAAATGGATTTTCATGGTGACATATACTTACCCAAAACCCATTTATTTCACGACGATGAAGATTGTGGTGACATAAGGATGGTAGGATAGGTTAAGTCCTATGATTCTTCCAGAACCGGAGGAATCTTCCCAAGGACATTCCATAGCTAGAAATAGTAGTCCTTAGGAAAGTTGGAGAAAGATTGTGAACGTAGCTGAATGCCGACCAAGTACTTAAGTTAGCACTGGAACCATCACAACAAGGTGATAGTTATGACGTATTGGTAACCATTGAAGGGGTTGAAGAATGAAAAAGAATTGTAAAGATAAAGTGTGTAAAGAAAGAAGCCCTCCTTACAACTTTAGGTAGAAACCGGGTCAATACATATGCTATTGAGATCATTTTAATGATTCTTGATATTGAAGATAGACATCATGGACCCAGTGATGCAATGCATAACCCATCCCAGCTAACTCAAATATCTCTCAAAAGGTATTTGTTTTAATCACACGGAGATCAACACGTTATCTATCGATTTATTCACTCTGAATAAATTGGTATTGAAATGGTGGCACTCCTCTCCAGCCTCCGATCACTAAAATCCAAAGTGCACGATCGAGTCTAGAGCCATTTGAGATCATCGAATATCTCATTAGGACACACTTTCATATTTCCTTGCGTCTTCACACACTGTGAAAAGTAAGAAAGATTTTAAGAGTCCTACGCAAAATCTTCATGATCTTGCCTGAACATCCGAGTAATACGAAAGTATTTACAATGAAGATGGAAATCCTTCTTGAGCGAATATCAAAAAGCTCATGGTAGGTGACTTGTGAGATTCTTTATGAATCAAACTTGTGATAACTTGAAAGCAACAGCTGTTTAATTCATAACTGAATTTAAACACGTTCCAGGCCTCTATGCAATATCTCAGTGATCTTGCCAGAACACTCAGAGTGATACCTTAGTGTTCACAGTGATGAGTGGAAATCCTTCTAGTGTTAACCTCAAACAGCACTTGGTAGGTAACTTGCAAGATTCTATACGAATCAAGCTCGTGACAACTGGAAAGCAACGATGGTGCGGTTCTTAATTGAATTTCACTTGTTCCAGGAACATGAATTAACGGCTTCAAATCATGCGGATATTATTATCCAAACGATTCACTCTTTATGTTCGCAGTCAGCTTTGGACGGTCGAATAAAGAGAACGGGTTTACCCGCGAAATCCTGTCAGGAAGTTACTTAATTGAAACTATCCGTCACGGGTACGATATCTAATATCGTCCAACGGTCTTCACCGACCGGAGGTAAAATGCTACCGAATTAGAATGAAATGTTCAAAGCCATTTCGTTCGTGTCTACTTATGTTGCGGCATTTGAAGACGGTGGCGTTGCGGGATCCAAGAAGAAGTCGTCCCCGCATGCTTATACTTTATGCACTTAATATCTCATTTAATTCAAGAAAGCCTAAAAGTTAAGTCTTCCGCTGTATCGAACTCTGAAGCTTTCAAAAATTACGAAGGTATAAGTATGTGGGACATGGTGTCACGAAGAGGCGAAGATCACAAGTGATGGATGCACGAGATCAAGGCAAGAGATTAATGCTCAAGATTGACATCAAAGATCACATCAGCATGTTCACCAGAAAAAGAAAAGAAAAAGAAAGATGAAGACTACGAGCTCAAGTCAAGCATAGTATGCTAGGTTTATTTTATTATTGTAACTTGGGTAAGGCCCTTGTTTGGAGTGACCTCCCTTAGGGGGAAATTGTTGGAAATACGTTTTACGTATTAAGAAGAATCGTTCACTCCAACAATAGTCCATGTAATAGCTCGTAGTTTAGTTAACTTTCTTTATTTATCAAACAAGTCCAAGCCAAGCCTACAACATGTGTAGGTCGGCCCAAACGTGTAAGCCCAAGCCCATTACAAGGCTTGGGTATATAAACCCTCTCCTTTGATGGAGAGGGTGTGTGGTTTCATTATTTACACATAGTTCTCTTAACTTTCTCTCTCTAAAAGTGTGAAATTCACCATCTCTTTCTCTCTCTAAAACATAAGCAAGATTTACATTTCTTCAGTTCATGCAGAGGTTTCTTCGTTTGGCTGGATTCCTTGCCGCAGCAGCAGGGACTGTAGAGGAGCAAGCGTACCACTTTCGTTGGGCTCTTCGTACATCATTCGCCAATCACTTAGTGTGTGCTACCTTTAACACGGTGGCACAAGTAGCAGATGCAACCCGTAAGTTAGAGATGCTGCAAGAGATGGATGAGTTTGGAGAGGCCAAAAGACCCGACAAGAGGTATATTTCGTCATTCAACGGTGATCATTCCAACTCATTCAGTACTATCCAAATATTCATCTTTCTCTACACAATTGCATTTTCTGACAGAAGACTGGGGACCGGTCCCAACCGGCCACTCAGCAGCAGCAGAGTCAGCACAAGGGTAACGGTCAGACCCAAGACCGTTTTGCTTCGGATATGCGTGGCGGTAATGACCATTACCGTAACAACGCTAGTAACTCCAACAGCAGCATGTCCCTAACTTACTTATTTCTTATGTTATATGCTTTATGATTCATAATTCTGATACTTTAGCATCTTCTACCAGGAATCATGGCAACGGAAGGGAGCAGGACCGTAGAGGTTCACAGCCTAACCGTGCAGCTATATCTGGTATTACATCTTACAATTTTCTGCATTGTCCTGTCTGTACCTATATATCATGTCTCGCGTATACTTTTCTGAACAGGCTCCCAGCCAGCAAGGGCACATGTTAGAGGGTATACTCACCCTCTCTGCACTACATGCAACCGCAGGCACCCAGGTCCATGTCGCTGTGACAGTGATGCTTGCTTCAAGGTGTGGCCAGCCAGGCCATCACATGAAGGACTACCGTAAAGGTGAGATAGAGGGCACTTCTGGACATGCCGATTCCAAGCCACCTCCTACTACTGGAAGGTTGTACACGACCTCGCGTGATCAGGCCAATAAGTCAACAGGTACCATAATTGGAATCTTGTATATGTATGGTTAAGCTGCATGCGTCTTATTTGACACGGGTGCTACTCATTCTGTCATCTCTACTGTTTATGCCAAGAGTGTTAGGATATCCCCTATGCCATTAGAAATTTTCTTAAACATTTCCACGCCTTTAAGAGACTATGTACGCTTAACACATGGGTACAAGGGTATTCCTCTCGAATTTGACGATAAAATTCGTCCAGTTGACGCACTTCCATTGGACATGTGCGATTTCGACGTGATATTAGGCATGGAGCTATCGAAACATCACGCCACCATTGACTGCCATTCATATCGGGTCATCTTCGGTGATGTAAATGCACTAGAGTACATTCACAACGGTTCTATACCCGGAAGGTCTGTACAAATAATTTCAACCTTACAAGCACGTGCATTACTGTCACAAGGTTGCGAGGATACTTAGTTACTGTTTATGATATGGAGGCTGAATCTCCATCTATCTAGAATCAGCCAATCGTGTCAGAATTTCCAGACGTGTTTCCAAAAGAACTTCCGAGCATACCACCTGCTCGTGAGGTAGAGTTTAATATTAAGCTCATCCCAGGAGCTGAACCAATTTCCAAGGCTCCTTATGCATGGCTCCCATAGAGCTGAAGGAGTTAAAGGAACAACTGTAGGAACTTTTGGAACGAGGTTTCATCCAACCTAGTGCATCTCCATGGGGTGCACTGGTATTATTCGTGAAGAAGAAGGACGACATTATGTGTCTCTGCATTGATTATCGTGAGCGTAATAAGATCACCATCATGAATCAATATCCGTTTCCATGCATTGATGATCTATTTAACCAACTCCAAGGGGCCAAACATTTCTCCAAGATTGATCTGAAGTCGAGCTATCATCAGGTACGTGTGAAAGAGCAAGACATTGCCAAGACTGCTTTCTGTACACGTCATGGGCATTACGAATTTGTAGTCATGCCATATGGCCTTACCAATGCTCCAGCAGTTTTCATGGATTTGATGAACCGTATCTTCCATGAGTTTCTGGACAAGTTCGTCATTGATGATATTCTGATTTTCTCTAAGTCAAAGGAGGAACACGAATACCATCTTCGTATAGTATTACAGATACTTCGCCATAAGCAGCTGTATGTCAAGTTCTCCAAATGCGAATTCTGGTTGAGTAAAGTGGCGTTCCTAGGCCACATAGTATCTGCAAAAGGAATAACCATGGATCTAGCAAAGGTTGAGGCTATTACCAAGTGGCCAAGACCGGCATCAGGGACTGAAGTTCGTAGCTTTCTAGGCATAGCTGGTTACTACCGTAGGTTCGTAGAGAACTTTTCCCGATTAGCACTTCCATTGACCGAACTGATGTGAAAAAGGGAGAAATTCGTTTGGACTGAAGAAAGAGAGAAGAGCTTTGAAGACCTTAAGCAGAGACTGGTATCTGCACCGATTCTTACTCTCCCATCTGGTACAGGTGGATTTCAAATCTATAGTAATGCTTCAGGGAAGGGACTTGGTTGTGTTCTCATGCAACATGGGAAAATGATTGCTTACACATCACGGCAGCTTAAGCCTGATGAGGATAACTACCCTACGTATGACTTGGAACTTGAAGTAGTCGTGTTTGCACTGAAGATATGGAGGCACTACTTGTATGGTGAATCATGTGATATCTTCACAGATCACAAGAGCCTGAAATACATCTTCACTCATCGTGAACTGAACATAAGGCACATAAGGTGGTTAGAGCAGTTGAAGGATTATGACATTAATCTGCAGTATCATCCCAGCAAGGCGAATGTAGTGGCAAATGATCTTAGTAGGAAGTCGGGTACGATCGACGGCATTAAGATAGAGGAAGAGATTATACGAGACTTGGAGCGACTAGACATTGAGATCATGGTACGTGGACATCATGGTTACTGGGCTAATCTTGGAGTGGAACCTGATTTACTCTCTAGGATCAAGGAAGCCCAGAAGGATGATGGTGAAATCTAGGCAATTATTTAGAACTTAGAGCAGCAGACGGAGTTTCGGTTAGATGACGACGGTATCTTATGGCAGGGCACTAGACTTTGTATTCCTGATGATCTTACACTCAGGGAAGTGTTATTGGCTGAAGCTCATAGCTCCCCATTCTCCATAATCCTGGTTCAACCAAGATGTACCACGACATCAAGCAGTACTTTTGGTAGAGTGGTATTAAGCAAGATGTTGCTACTTATGTGTGACAATCCGTCAATTTATGGTTGATATTTTATTCTCAAGTATTATTTAAAAACATTATTTTTAATGTTATATTATGAACTCACTTATTTTTGGGAAGAAATTTGGATTTACGTCTTGAAGTAGCGTCGACTACGTCTAAACCGGAGGATTCAACGTTACGTGCTTACGTTTACATACACAATCTTTGGTGACAGTCCGACATTTCAGAAAATAAATTTGTCCATGAATATTATTTTGGAATTTTAAATTTGTGTTGGTTCATAAACTCACAAATTTACGAGAAGAGATTAGGACTTACGATTTTATTTTAACGTCCTTTACGACTAAACCAGAAACCTTAGGATTACGTATTTACGTTTTCGAACTCCGTTTTCGATGAGACAATTTTTATTAGATTCGTTTTGTGCCGTTGATTCATAATTTATAAAAACGTTTTTCGTAAAACGACCCGAGGGCACGTAAATCGTGGAAACTAGAATCGAGGAGTACCCGTAATTAAATGGGGATGAGACAAGTGGGACACTTGCCCCACCCCCACAAACCCACGGCTAACTTGCTACACCACACCAATTTTGGTGTCAAGTGTAAGCTAAGTTGCTTACACATGTCTTAAGGCTTAACTTGTAAGCTACATGCACATCAAAACCACCACCTCAAACCACTCTTCTCATTTACAACATGCAAAAACAACTTTCATCTCTCTCTCTACTCCAAATGTGTCGTCCAAACTCAACCCAAAAACACCCCATTTGATCCATTTTAACCACAATATCTTGTGTTATTCACACATATGATGAAAACCTTTTGAAGCCCTATTGATTGGTGGTGATTATAACATCCAAGGAGGAGTTTCCATGGAGTCTTGGGGCTGATTTTCCTCAAGGAGTTCTTGAAGAATGGTGGTCTTGAAGATGGTCTTGGTTTATCACAAGTTTCTCCATCAAAATCCATGTTTTGATGATAACCTACATCATCATGGTGGTATAAAGATTGTCCTCCTCATCCTATTCTTATTTTTGATTATGTAATCTTGTATTTCTTTTACTTATGTATATGTATATGATGATGAATGATGAATAAAAATATTGTGTGGGGATTTGGTGTTGATAAACATGGTTAAAAAGATGAAAAACTATAAGAAACAAGGCTAAAATCTTGGTTAAATTGTTGGCTGTATAAAACAGTAAAGAATCATATGATGAACTGATAAAAATGGCATATATTAATAGATATACAGTAATTAATATGTCTTGTACACATGTGAGAGTTGGCCATGCAATGGAATCATTATAATGAGTGAGATATGATCAAAACAAGTTTAGAGTACAAATCTGAGTTCATTGTTTTGAACGATTTTTAGAAAATACTTAAAGGATGATTCAACAGTAGCTATAGAAGAGTTAAATGGATCAAATATCATTTAGTTTATGTCATAAAAATTTGAGCTTCTATCTCTATATAGAAATCTAGATATGGCAGTTTTGGTGAACATGAAAATAAAAATCAGATTTTGGGAATTAAAGTATAATAGTATTATATAAGAACTCAAATAAAAATAGTATAAAATGTGAATTAAAACCCACTAACTTATATAATATATTTATATAGATATGTATAAGGATAAATAAATGTACATTTTATAAAAATGGTAGTTTGATATGTTTTATAAGTTATAAAACTATAAACATGATTTTTACGACTTTTCGGCTATTACCGTAAAATTAACGTTTTTGTTAAATAAAACTTAGACGGTTGGACCCGTCTAATGTAAACTTTTATAAACTCATATACTGATATATAAACATATATAACAAGTAAAAGCCGATAAAACCCGAACTATATAACATACGGACATTAACGGACTAAGTTAACGTTATTGGACTAATAATACAACCAAATGGGCTAAAACACTTATAAACTTATTTATTGGGCTTAACCCATTTGAGCCCAACATGTAAAGTATAAATACTGATAATACAAGTATAAAATGGATTAATACAAGTTAAAGAACTTATAATAAGTTTATTGGACTTAAAATATGTAAATAGGTAAAACTAGTAAACTAGTATAAAAGTTATCGACACATAACACTAAAATGAGTAAATGAGAATATGTAAACCCACTTGATCATCTATATATATAATCATCATATGTATACATAATTGTTATTTTTATAAAGTCATTGTACATGAGTCTAAGACGAGTATTATTTGTCTAGGTTTCCGTGATTGAAGCACGTACCGTACGTCCGAATTGCCGATAACCCGCTTTCCCACATCAACGTGAGTTCATAGCCTCGCACTCTTTTAAATGTTTTTATGAAATGTTTTATAAACCCGCGAGGGAGATAACATGTTATTTTTTATAAAATAGGACACAATTTGTCCCGATTGTTTGTTTATTGATTTGGACCCGAATGATTGTATGACCCGATTGTATGACCCGATAAATGATTAAATGACCCGATAGTAGAAATTAAATGGATTATTAAAGTTAGGTTATGTCACTAAAAGTCCCATTAGCATGAATTGTGAACTACCGGTATTTGGTAGACGCTTATGCATATAATAGTACTATTTGGGGACGATCACCCCAGTTCGCGTCTTGATGGTTGATCCCCGTCGTGCCACGTTGATTGGTAAGCGAATTTATGTATGAGAAGATTTCCATAGCGTGACCTTTGTGACGACACGCTAATTTAGATGGGCAAATTGAGTATCGGGTTAGCTACCCGTTGTTTGGTTTAGTAAGGTAACAATGTCATGCGGCTTATAATAATCAAGTTAACGAAATCCTACTATACGCACCGAATTACGATGTATTGCCTGACTAGCAATACGGGGTCATACTATTGATATTATGTTCGTGTTTTGGTTTTATATAACCATATTCATATAACGGTTTTTATTTAATCTATACAACGTTATAAAACGTATTGTATGATGTTTTTACGAATTGGCTCGTATAATGATTTTTAAGGCAAATGCCTATATTATGACTTTCGATAAGGATTTGTATAAAAATGACTTTGGCTATTTTATGGCCTATTACAATGATTTGTACGAAATGATTTTTGGTAATAATTTTATACCAAAGTTATATTGATGGAATTTATTAAACTCTATGAATTCACTCGGCGTTATCGCTGAACTTTTCTTTTAACATGTTTTATCTCAGGTACTTGAAGGTAATTCTCAGGAAGACAACAAGAATTCATGGCCCGCACTTAAATTGTAATTTCCATTCAAATGCTTTGTAAAACGTGTATTAAATACAATGACTTGGGACCTATGTAAATTTGATATTTATGAATGGAAATGCTTTATTATTAAACGACGTGATTTTTATGCGTTGTCTATGATGTGAGTAATGTGCTATCCCGTAACACCAACTAGTCTTCCGCTGAACTGAGTTGTATAAATTAAGGGGTGTTACAGTTTGGTACCAGAGCTCTCGTTATAGAGAACGAAAAATTTTTAAAACCGAGGTTTTGATTAAAACATTTCAAAATCTTTTAACTATAAACATTTTTCTAAAAATGTCTAAAAATCTTTTCACTATAACGGTGCCGAAGAATTCCCGAGTTACCGACAAGGCCAGACTGAGAAGTGTTATTTTAATATATATATATAACTTGGATTATATATATATATGATGTAATTTTATTACATGATTGTTTGATGATTATTTTGATATTTATACGAGGTATTTATACGACGTAGATTGTCACAAGAAACCCTATATCCCCTAGTAAATTAATCGAAGCCATTCCCATAGGAATTCTAGCTGTTCCAGATATAAACCAAGTTGTGGATATTTATGATCCCAACAAATGGTTGATATTCATAGAAATGTAGATATTAGTTGATTGTGATATTGAAGAAGAATTGGCGAGATTAAGACTGATATCGATGTTATGACGATCTTTCCTTATAGAGTGGAGTTTGACAAAACGTTACCACCTGGAAAGGTGTCATCTGATTCATTGTCATCCAATTCTTAAATTTGAAATTGAAAGGGTGAATGTTGCACTTGAGGCTGTCATTGGAACCATTACCCAAAAGCCTCATGCCACTAGTACCTTTCCGAGAAGTCTAATCGAATGATCGAGTCATTTCATACTAGTGGCTCATTTGATAACTATGGTTGTAAGAGCTATAGAATTGGAAATTAAGAGTTGATCATATCGAGCTTTTATTGCCCTATTAAGGTTTATGAATAAAGTTGAAAGTATTGGAGAATGAGGTAGGATATTGCATTAAGTATAAGTTGATTGAAACTTGAATAAAGTAAAATTTAACCCGAATGGAATAAGAAATTGTTAAGAGGAAGTCGTTAAGTCCTGTGATTGAATTATAAGGTTTTAATTGATTGTTGATTCGTGTTAAGGGTTGTTCCTAGGCCATTGTCTACTGACGAGGATGCCCAGTGTCCAATAAATAAATTGAAGAAATCTTCTTCTGAAATGGGACCGATGGATCTTTCGGGACATGTGGAACACCTAATGACTCTTGTAGATTAGTATTAATTGTGGTATCTTTTAAAAATAATCCCTAACCTAACTGAGACATCAGTTGGTAGGATGAGTTCTTGGAATTGTATGACATAGTGACACATAATGTGTTACGGTACAATTTAGACTTGTTTGTGATTAATGAAAAGACTATCTTTGATTGCTAAATTCTACATGTATCGATGTTATCTATCCTTTATTGCTATATCCTAATGTTCGCATTAGTGATGCAACCATTGAACAAGTACTCATCTTGAATTGAGTTACGTTGTGGATTATTCTCTTTGTATTCCTGAGTGCCATCGAGGTCATGAACCTCATGATTATTTTGCTAAAGCTCATTTCCTATCATATTGTAGTTAGTTCTTGGTGAACAAGCTTTCATCACTCTTTTGCAGATCACTCATTGTTTTTATAAGATAAAACCGTATCCATTGAGAAAAATTGAATTTTCATCACTATAAGGATTACTCAAAGTAAGATTTATAAGTGATTGTTACCGAAATGAGATTGTTTATGAAGTACCTTGGAAAACTTAACTGTTTTTATAACAAAGAAAATCTTTGTAAATTTATTCTTGATTCTTACTTAAGAATTAAGCATGACAACGTTTTTATTATAAACATGATGAAAAAATTTTGACGAACTGAGTATTGCATCGTAAATCTTGAAATTGTATATAGTTGCGCGCCTACATACAATTTGGAATGGACCATGCAAGGCTGATTAGTAGTCACTATAAAACTAATGAATAAACACTACATTTTCTTTGAAGATTGTGAAAGATTAAATTTTATGAGATATACAAGAAGTGAAAAATAGGGACATAGTGTTAGGGACACCTACATATGTGCCTCTAGCATCTATTCTTCTGAGTCGAATTTACTCATCTGTGGAAATTGTCTTATTTGACAATTGACAATTCTTTTCCTGTCCAATTCTCCCGTAGTGAGATTCTTAGGAAAAGTATCTGATTACCGAGTGTTGATACCCGACTAGATGTATCGACGTTCCTATCATTTCTTTTGATTTGATTTTATTTGAATGACCTGGATAACGATCCGAGGAGCTTTCGAATGCGTACTCAAATTATGAAAACATGGGATATATTCATATTCGTTAAATGTTTTCGTCTGTATCTGATTTGAAATTCTCTCGCGTAGATTATACGTTGACCTTACTCTTTTAAGGTTAGTCATGTCTCCAGATATCCTTGAATTATGAAGGATTATGTGTTATTATTAGTCTTTTGAGAAGTTCACATCTTATCGACGGCAATAAAACTGGAAAGTTGGTAGTGCCAGTAGAAGGGATTGATTATGACATGACGAAATTGTCTTAATTGATGGGAACACGAGTAGAATTCCCCTAAATGATAAGATGCTGATTATCAAAAGTGATTTAAGTAATTCCCGATAGGTGGCTGTATCCTGCTTTTAGACTTAAAAGTATACCGTGAATAGTTATGAACTAGTCATAAATCTTGCAATCTAGAAAGAACCTAATATGAATTTATGAAAAGATGTTTCTGTTATCTGAAACTTTAGGAGGTATTTGTTGATAAATTAACTAGACTTTTGCCATTAAGGCAAGTTGAAATTGGTATTTATTATATTCCCAGTGCTGCACCTATGGCTTGTGCACTGTACGTCAGCACCATCTAAATTAAAGGAATTACCGTACAACTGAGAGAGTTGTCGGAGAAAGATTTTATTCTACCGAGCTCGTAATTATGAAGAGATATGGTGTTATCATTCCTTATATTTATAGATTACCGTGAACTGAGTAAATTGACAATCGAAAACGATATCCATGACTCGAAATGGAAGATTTGTTCGATCATTTACAAGGTTCTAGCGTATGTTTTAAAGATTTGATCCACGGCATGGTTATCATCAACTTCGCATCCGCAAAAAAGATTATCTATTCCAATCACTACATCTAGAACTTGTAATGAATATTATGAGTTTCATGTTATGTCGTTTGGATTGACTAATGCACATGTAGCATCCATAAATTTGGTGAATCACGTGTGTAGGCTGTAATTTGATAAATTCATGCTTGTGATCATTAAGGACCATTTGTTTGTTTATAAGTATAAGAAGGAGTTAATAATTAGTTATAGACTGCCCTAAATTGGCCGAACAATTAAAACCTGTACTTTGAATATTTAACATATGACTTAAGACTTAATCCTTTACATGATTTAACCGTGTGATTAATAGAAAATGGATTATATTGACTCTTCAAAAATTAAGAGCCCTTTTAAGACTTTGAGTATTACAAAAAAAAAAAAGAGAAGTGCAAATATGTTTTGACAAATGTTTTAACAAAGGATTTTTAAGGGATTATTTCCTTATATACAAATAATTTAACTAAACTCCTGTTTAGGGGTAAATAATTGTGTATACCTCAAGACAACCTAAGAGGGATTGAGGAAACCGTTAGACCATGACTTAAAATTTGAAACGACAATTTTTGCTTTTCAACTAAGAAAATTTTACCAAAGATTTTCGAACAGTTACGGATCTTACTAATTATTTCCGATAGATCAACAAAACTTTTGTTAATTAAATTCAAATTTATATAATTGGACGAACTGAGAAAATTTAAAAACTTTTTGCGTTTACGTTTCTAAAAAATTAAATATCTATTATTTAATTAGTTGTAATAATTATCGACGCTTTAAACGTCGGATTAAGCAAAACTAATAAAAATGATAGCTGAAACGAAATTGAAACTTAGAAAATATGAAGAAAGAATTTATGAGTAAATTGTGGACATGATAATTATTTCATCAGGAAAGGTGAATGTAGATACTGACACATTATGTAGAAATGATAAAGAATCAATTAGGATATGTTTCTCAATAATGAATGTGCAAAATAAATTGCCGAACAATTTAAAAATAACTAATGTTTGTAAAAAGGATAATATAGATAATAAAAAGGGGTTCGCAGCTAATGTGAACCATCAGAATTGAGAAGCCGATAGCGTTGAATGTATAAAAGGTCGTTTGTGGTTGCCTAAATATGGATGATTGTGAGATGTAGTTATAATGGAAATCTTGTAAGTATAACTATTATATGTATGTCATTTTTGACTAAAAGTATCTTTGTCTGAAGAAGTTGTACTAATGACAAATTATGAAGGCAGACATCGCCTCATACATTGGTAAACGTCTAGCTATTGCAAAGGTCATCATCTGAATTTGATTCGATTTGGGTCATCGTCGACAGACTGACCAAATCTGCTAATATCATTCCCGTGAATGATAAATGCAAAAGAGTTATGTAAACATAGTGTGCCTGTATCGAACATCTTTATCAAGATCCTCGCTTCGCATCGAATTTCTAGAGATTTGCTCAGAAATAATTGAGAACGAACCTTGATGAGAGTACTATGTACCACCCCAATCGAAGGGACGAGGTAAAGTAACGATACAAAGTAATATAAGTGTAGTTTTATGTTTGAATGAATGACCTTTGGTAACAAACCGTATAATCATTTTCCTTTAGAGAGATTATCATTGATAATTATCGCATTAGGGTCGAGATCGAATCTTGTCATGATCCAATTATTAGAGCATCTGTAAGCAGGAGTTGAGATGAAGACACCCGACATACACCCATTGTGAGTTGGACATGTCTTTTAGGTTTAAGGTTTCCTATGATGGCGAACCTAACCTTACAAAATACTCGACCTGCGAGACCTGAAATGATTGTTGAAATTAGGATCTGATTATTGACTGCCGATAGTGGGTAGGAGGTTATGTGAATATGAAATGTAGATCTTGAATTGCCAGATGGGTAGCGAAGTTATGCCAAATATTTTAACCATGGAAAAATGAATTAATGATATGGAAGATCATGGGATATGAGTCCCCGTTGTATGGGACCATTCAGATGATGTAAAAGGTTGGTTTGAAAGACATATAAGCTGGATCTACCCTAGGACTTCAAGAGCTGCGTGAATTATGATTCGAATATCGAACTTGATGGAATATCTATCAAGTGAGAATCTGATTGTTTCTTAGTAATGTTTAGATCGGCAAAAAGTTGCATTCATCAAAAACCCGTGAACATCATGGATAGAGAAAGTAAGTCAACATTAAGCCTGATCTTATTCTCGTAGTTATGTTTGATGAAACTCGCGTATTGTAATAGATTACACTTATAAGAAAAGACCGAATGTGGAGGAAATACCCACATAGCTTTAACTCTATAAGAAGCGAGTAGTAAGATGATCTTTGAGGACAAAGATCCTGTTTAGGGGTAAATGCTGTGACAATCCGTCAATTTATGGTTGATATTTTATTCTCAAGTATTATATAAAAACATTATTTTTAATGTTATATTATGAACTCACTTATTTTTGGGAAGAAATTTGGATTTACGTCTTGAAGTAGCGTCGACTATGTCTAAACCGGAGGATTCAACGTTACGTGCTTACGTTTACATACACCATCTTTGGAGACAGTCTGACATTTCAGAAAATAAATTTGTCCATGAATATTATTTTGGATTTTTAAATTTGTGGTGGTTCATAAACTCACAAATTTACGAGAAGAGATTAGGACTTACGATTTTATTTTAACGTCCTTTACGACTAAACCGGAAACCTTAGGATTACGTATTTACGTTTTCGAACTCCGTTTTCGATGAGACAATTTTTATTAGATTCGTTTTGTGCCGTTGATTCATAATTTATAAAAATGTTTTTCGTAAAAAGACCCGAGGGCATGCAAATCGAGGAAACTAGAATCGAGGAGTACCCGTAATTAAATGGGGATGAGACAAGTGGGACACTTGTCCCACCCCCACAAACCCACGGCTAACTTGCTACACCACACCAATTTTGGTGTCAAGTGTAAGCTAAGTTGCTTACACATGTCTTAAGGCTTAACTTGTAAGCTACATGCACATCAAAACCACCACCTCAAACCACTCTTCTCATTTACAACATACAAAAACAACTTTCATCTCTCTCTCTACTCCAAATGTGCCGTCCAAACTCAACCCAAAAACACCCCATTTGATCCATTTTAACCACAATATCTTGTGTTATTCACACATATGATGAAAACCTTTTGAAGCCCTATTGATTGGTAACATCCAAGGAGGAGTTTCCATGGAGTCTTGGGGCTGATTTTCCACAAGGAGTTCTTGAGGAATGGTGGTCTTGAAGATGGTCTTGGTTTATCACAAGTTTCTCCATCAAAATCCATGTTTTGATCACAACCTAAATCATCATGGTGGTATAAAGATTGTCCTCCTCATCCTATTGTTATTTTTGATTATGTAATATTGTATTTCTTGTACTTATGTATATGTATATGATGACGAATGATGATTAAAAATATTTTGTGGGGATTTGGTGTTGATAAACATGGTTAAAAAAGATGAAAAACTATAAGAAACAAGGCTAAAATCTTGGTTAAATTGTTGGTTGTATAAAACGGTAAAGAATCATATGTGAACTGATAAAAATGGCATATATTAATAGATATACAGTAAGTAATATGTCTTGTGCACATGTGAGAGTTGGCCATGCAATGGAATCATTATAATGAGTGAGATATGATCAAAACAAGTTTAGAGTACAAATCTGAGTTCACTGTTTTGGACGATTTTTAGAAAATACTTAAAGGATGATTCAACAGTAGCTATAGTGGAGTTAAATGGAGCATATATCATGTAGTTTATGTCATAAAAAGTTGAGCTTCTATCTCCATATAGAACGCTAGATATGGCAGTTTTGGTGAACATGAAAATAAAAATCAGATTTTGGGAATTAAAGTATAATAGTATTATATAAGCACTCAAATAAAAATAGTATAAAATGTGAATTAAAACCCACTAACTTATATAATATATTTATATAGATATGTATAAGGATAAATAAATGTAAATTTTATAAAAATGGTAGTTTGATAAGTTTTATAAGTTATAAAACTATAAACATGATTTTTACGACTTTTTCGGCTATTACCGTAAAATTAATGTTTTTGTTAAATAAAACTTAGACGGTTGGACCCGCCCAATGTAAACTTTTATAAACTCATATACTGATATATAAACATATATAACAAGTAAAAGCCGATAAAACCCGAACTATATAACATACGGACATTAACGGACTAAGTTAACGTTATTGGACTAATAATACAACCAAATGGGCTAAAACACTTATAAACTTATTTATTGGGATTAACCCATTTGAGCCCAACATGTAAAGTATAAATACTGATAATACAAGTATAAAATGGATTAATACAAGTTAAAGAACTTATAATAAGTTTATTGGACTTAAAATATGTAAATAGGTAAAACTAGTAAACTAGTATAAAAGTTATCGACACATAACACTAAAATGAGTAAATGAGAATATGTAAACCCACTGATCATCATATATATATAATCATCATATGTATACATAATTGTAATTTTTATAAAGTCATTGGACATGAGTCTAAGACGAGTATTATTTGTCTAGGTTTCCGTGATTGAAGCACGTACCGTACGTCCGAATTGCCGATAACCCGCTTTCCTACATCAACGTGAGTTCATAGCCTCACACTCTTTTAAATGTTTTTATGAAATGTTTTATAAACCCGTGAGGAAGATAACATGTTAGTTTTTATAAAATAGGACACCATTTGTCCCGATTGTTTGTTTATTGATTTGGACCCGAATGATTGTATGACCCGATTGTATGACCCGATAAATGATTAAATGACCCGATAGATGAAATTAAATGGATTATTAAAGTTAGGTTATGTCACTAAAAGTCCCATTAGCATGAATTGTGAACTACCAGGATTTGGTAGACGCTTATGCATATAAAAGTACTATTTGGGGACGATCACCCCAGTTCGCGTCTTGATGGTTGATCCCCGTCGTGCCACATTGATTGGTAAGCGAATTTATGTATGAGAATATTTACATAGCGTGACCTTTGTGACGACACGTTAATTTAGATGGGCAAATTGAGTATCGGGTTAGCTACCCGTTGTTTGGTTTAGTAAGGTAACAATGTCATGCGGCTTATAATAATCGAGTTAACGAAATCCTACTATACGCACCGAATTACGATGTATTGCCTGACTAGCAATACGGGGTCATACTATTGATATTATGTTCGTGTTTTGGTTTTATATAACCATATTAATATAACGGTTTTTATTTAATCTATACAACGTTATAAAACGTATTGTATGATGTTTTTACGACATTGGCTCGTATAATGATTTTTAAGGCAAATGCCTATATTATGACTTTCGATAAGGATTTGTATAAAAATGACTTTGGCTATTTTATGGCCTATTACAATGATTTGTACGAAATGATTTTTGGTAATAATTTTATACCAAAGTTATATTGATGGAATTTATTAAACTCTATGAATTCACTCGGCGTTATCGCTGACCTTTTCTTTTAACATGTTTTATCTCAGGTACTTGAAGGTAATTCTCGGGAAGACAACAAGAATTCATGGCCCGCACTTAAATTATAATTTCCATTCAAATGCTTTGTAAAACGTGTATTAAATACAATGACTTGGGACCTATGTAAATTTGATATTTATGAATGGAAATGCTTTATTATTAAATGACGTGATTTTTATGCGTTGTCTATGATGTGAGTAATGTGCTATCCCGTAACACCAACTAGTCTTCCGCTGAACTGAGTTGTATAAATTTGGGGATGTTACATTATGTCTCCAAATGTCTTACCTGCCAACAAGTTAAGATTGAGCATCAACGGTCTAGTGGTCTACTACAACCGTTAGACATTCTAGAGTGGAAGTGGGACAAGATCACCATAGATTTTGTCACCGGACTTCCACAGACCAAGAGGAAGCATGATGCAATTTGGGTTATCGTTGATCGACTTACCAAGTCAGCTTATTTCTTACCAATCCGAAAGGATGATCCAGTTAGCAAATTGGATGACACATATAAGAAGGAGATCACGAGACTTCATGTTGCTCCATCCAGTATCATCTCAGATAGAGATCCTTGATTTACTTCGCGATTTTGGAGGAGTCTGCAAAAAGCTTGGGGTACCAAACTTAATCTAAACACGGCTTTTTATCCTCAAACAGACGAGCAGTCAGAGCGAACCATTAAGACATTAGAAGACATGCTTCGAGCATGTTCCTTTGAGTCGACGGGATATTGGGACGATTATATATGCTTGGTAGAGTTTGTATACAACAACAGTTGGCACGCCAGCATCAAGTGTGCACCGTTTGAGATGTTGTATGGTAGGAAGTGTCGCACTCTAATCTGCTGGGATCAAGTTGGTGAGCGAGCACTTGAAGGTCCGGAGATGATAGAGTTGACCAACGAGAAGGTCGCTGTAGATAAGGTGAAATTACAAGAAGCTCGTGCACGATAGAAGAGTTATGTCGACTAGCATCGTAGGGATTTGCATTTCAACGTGGGAGATTATGTCTTTCTTAAAGTATCACCAACACGTGGTGTTAGACGTTTTGGAATTAAAGGAAAACTCAGTCCTCGATTCATCGGACCGTTTGATATCATCGAGCGAGTCGGTGAAGTATCGTATCGTTTAGCGTTACCTTCGCAGCTTCCTCACATTCATGATGTTTTCCATGTGTCCTTACTCAGAGGATACATGTATCATCCCCTTCGCATGGTTCTTACCTTCATCGAGGAACCCGAACAAGTTCTTGACAGACAGGAACGAGTCATGAGGAAGAAGACGATTCCATTCGTCAAAATCCTTTGGAGGGATCATACCGAGCGGGAAGCCACTTGGGAAACAGAGGAGTCTATCCGGGCTTCTTACCCTCATTTCAAGTTTTGAATTCGGGTATGTTCCTTTTTCAGTTTACTTTATCTATAATTCGGGGACGAATTATTCTTTTTAGGGGGGAAGAGTTGTAAAACCCGCATCTAAATGCCATGAACAGTACACTACGTAAGCAGACGAACCAATTAAAACTTTCCTTTTATGTCATGAACACGTGTCATGAATATTAAATTCAGAAACTACGTACGTGTTAGTGCACGATAATTATTAACTACGTATTAATACACGATAATTTTTAATCATAATAATTATATCACAAGCATATGATCACGAACATTAAAACACGAACATGTGAACTACGTATATATTTATTATTACACGATGAATATTGATAACGTACAAGTATTATTTACAACACGAACAAGTAACTACGAACTAACACGGATATATTAGCAAACAAACACGTAAATTATTAAACATGAAAATTAGTCGGGTTTACCCTTGTGGGTCCTAGTAGCCGCGGACAAGAGAAGAGAAAAGGGCCAATCCTATTTGATTTTGACTAATTTAGGGAAAAAGGAAAACACGGGAAACATAATTCATTATTTTACAAAACAAGAAAAACCCTAGCTTTTCTTTTGCTTCCCTTTGTCGCCGGCTACAAGAGACACCAATGAGGTGTTTGTTTGATTTTGATCTTGGAATTCTGGTAGATCGTGTTCGTGTTCATTGTCCTTTCCAAATCAAGTGTTCGGTAACATCAAAACCTTTCATCTAGTTATTTTATTTCCTTTATTATGATTCATGCGTTCTAGAAAATAAAAACATAATAAACATGAAAAACTAATCAAGAAAACATGTATAAGTTTGGTTTTGGTGGGGGTTTGTTCGTCCGACACACGAACCGAGAGCCCTAGGCTCTCGGCTTGGCTCGATTTTCACCAACAACTGAGACCAAGAGGTCTCGGCGTGGTTGTGTTGGTTCGGCAGCAAGGACCAAGGGACCCCGACTCACGTCGGGGTACCGTTTCGTTTGTTTGGGTCTCGGCGCAGCGCAGCAGCACCACCGGCTCAAGCCGGTGGCTGTTTGGTTCAAGCAAGGGGAACACGCAGCGCAATAGGGGGAACCACCGGCCTACTGCCGGTGGGAACTTCGCGTGTGCAGTGGGTAGTCGAGACAAACCAGGGGGAACCACCGGCTACAGTTGGTGGTGATTATGTTCGAGCAGTGGCAACCGGTTAGGCCCGATAGCCACTTCTAAGGGGTTGTTTGGTTCGGCTTATAGTAAAACAAGGACACGGGTTTAATATTTTTACAAGTTATACATTCTTACAAGTTATAGTTTTTTTCCAAGAAAAATTAAATTAATTAAAACATGACTAGTAATTAATTTAATTTAATCATGACTTAGGTTATATTATTTTTAATAAATAATACATGTTTTGATCTAAGTATTTTTACCATTTAATTTAGACTATAGTATTAATTAATTATTAAAAACATGGACTATAATTAATTAATCATGACTTAGGTTATAATTAATAAATTATTAATACATGATTAACCTAAGTATTTTTTATGTCTTAATTTAATTAAATCATGCCTTTATTTAATTAAATCGTATAACCTATAATTTATTTAATTATCATGACATCATTAATAAACTATGCTATTAATTACATGACTTATCATATTTAACCAGTAAACTTAAGCTTATATTAATAGCTTATTAATCCAGCTTATTTCTAAATATGGAAACTTTCTATTTCAGGAAACTTACTATTTTTGG
This sequence comes from Glebionis coronaria, assembly GCA_025667525.1. Classification (NCBI taxonomy): domain Eukaryota; kingdom Viridiplantae; phylum Streptophyta; class Magnoliopsida; order Asterales; family Asteraceae; genus Glebionis; species Glebionis coronaria. Next base: position 220,071,496 of record CM046881.1, read on the forward strand.
AAACTTTCTATTTTTAAAATCTGATCTATTTTTTGAAACTGGTCTATTTTTGGAAACTTTCTATTTTGGAAACATTATATTTTAGGAAACCTACTATTTTTAGAAAGTTACTTATTTTTACACAACAAGTATAATAATACAAGAATACAAGATAATACTTAATCAGAATACATGAAATACATGATTAATACAGTATAACATTTATACCAGTAAAACAAGTCCAGAACATATAAAACAAGCTAAGACATGATATAATCAGTAACGTACTCAGTAAACAGAATACTTATTCATGTCCCTATTTATGTAGCATTAGTGAGGTCGGAGTAGGACTTTCATCCTTTCATCTTTCCTCGTTCACTGGGCACAAGGTACGGATTTATCGTCCTTCAGTATGGACATTCTTTCCTTATTAGGATTCCCCGTTTGCAGTCAACTGTTTTCCCATTATATGTTTTATATGTTTGATTACTTATGTTAGATTAAATGCCTAAGCCATATAAATGCATGACCAGTGTCACCTAGTTATGGAGGTACCATAACCATAACACTGGAGGCACCAGTGTTATGACTTCCCCACGGCGGAATGATTGCTCGTGGCGTCCCTTTTCAGTTTTGGCCATTATATTATCATGTGGGGCGTATGGGTGCATCCTAGTTACATGTTTTACAGGATTTTCATGGTGAATGCGATGTGTGTCTTGCATCCTTCACAAGGAGTTGATCCCTCATACTTAGACTATTTAATTAGAGGCAACCCCTCTAATTGCATGACGAGGTCTCCCCTCCAAGTATTCATGCACGGTGGAACCTAATACAAGAAATTTTATTTGCTGAAAGTTCATTTCTCGGAATCCTCTCAAATTGATTACAGCTCAATGTGGAATGATTGTTCTTGGTCACTAAACAGGGGTTGGATTTCTAATCTACTAAAGGTTTAAATAAACTTAGAAATAAACTTAAATTAAAAGCAGTTAATTTAATAACAATTAATAAAAGTAGAATTAAAATTAAAATATAAATATAAAATGAAGAAACAGTAAGTATCACTTAAAAATGCAAAAAAGGAAATTGATTCGGAAGTTCTTACTGATTCGGAACTTTTCCGAACGAAAAGATGTCAACTCCTTGATCTGGAACATTACTCGGAAGTTAGGTTCGGAACTTTATCCGGAACTTCACCCGGAACTTCACTCGGAACTTCACCCGGAAGTTTGGTTTGGAACTTGTTGATCCGGAACTTCACCCGGAACTTCACTCGGAACTTTGCTCGGAAGTTTGGTTCGGAAGTTGGTCCGGAACTTTGTTTGGAAGTTGATCTGGAAGATTTGGCTCAGAAGTCTATTCGGAACTTTCAAACTGATTCGGAACTTTTGAAAAACATTTCATTCGGAACTTTTTAACATAAGTTGATTCGGAACTTTTAAAACTTATTCGGAACTTTTGAAAAACACTTTTATTCGGAACTTTTTATTCATCCGGAACCTAGGAAACTAAAGAACAGAAGGATACAGAAAAACAGGGAAACCCGAATACAAGCCAAAATCAACCAAGTTTTTCACCAAAACTTAAACAAATTCAACCACGAATCAAATACTAACCATAAACATCAAATCCCATCAATAAAAACATAAAACCCAACAACTTTTGAAGATCAAGTCAACCAAGTAAGAACATTAACTTTGAATAAAAAAGATGAAGATGAACAAGATGAAATGGAAAGATTGTATTGATTGAATAAGGTTTTAACAATCAAAAGACAAAGATTAAACTACAAGATTGGAAAAATAAGAATCAAAGTCACCAAACACCCTAGTGGTGTTGGTGATGACTACGAACAGGAAAAGAGAAAAAGATGGAATGAAAAACTGAATGAAAAGTGTGAAGGGTGGTCTTTATATAGTCTTGTCTTTGGTTGGTGAGTGGGCTTTCTCCCGTTCTTCTTGTCTTCTCATCTTTTCAAAAAAGTTGACGTTTCCGATTCTGATTCGGGATTTGTCGTCGATTAAATTCAACTCGTCTTTTAATTTCTTCGTTTAATAGACTTGAGTTTCTTCGACATATGTAAATCTTCCATCTTTGGTCCTTTTCTTCGATAAATCTTTAATTATGCCAAATGACTTCAAATCTTTTGCATCTCTTGGACAATAAACTTCGTCTTGAGTCTTTTTCTTCGATAAAACCCGTGCAATCCCATGTTTTCTTCAATATTCATCCGGTTGGCTCTGAAAACACAATAAACACAAAAACCACGCATAATTCCAAACAAATGATATTAAATACGCGTTTTGGTCTCGTTTAAGCCAGAATTAAGTGGAAAAGGATAGGTGTTTACACACCTATCAAATCCCCTACACTTAACCATTGCCATGCCCTCATGCAATGCTTAGTGATAAAGCAAATTTACACTTTTCTCATAATCAATCAACCTTGGCCTTATTAAAATACTACTTAAACAAAAATTAAAGTACTAAAAGAAATTAAAACCTTATAGGAAACAAAAGGATAGAAAACCATTTTCACTTGAAAATAGCTTCATGTAAATAACTTGCAAAGAGATCAATGGCTTACATTAGGGCTTCGGTGCTGCGAAGATTTATCACCCTCAAGTTTCACGTTCCCCAAACTAAGCTTAAAAACGAGATCATTGTTATTATAAGTTAGCAAATCAAACACTTACACACATGGCTTAATTATATGCTTAAACTCCCTTATTCCTAGGTGTATCTCTTATATTTTATTTTTGTCTTAGAATGATCATGAAGATGCATTTTTGGACTTATTTCGATAGTTTATTTAGGCCGAAAGCAAAGTAGGACGATTTGATCAATAGTTAGCTAACGGACAAAATCTCTTAAAACTGCTTCTCGGGATATCAAAAAGTTCATATCTTGGCATAACTCGGTTCACGATTTGAGACCTTTCTCGGGCCGATATTTGGCATGTACTTCATACTTCATATCTTGAGAGACGTGCTTGAGATAATGGTCTTCTCATCGTTAATAGAGTTTCTTCACTTGGAGACTTTTGAGGGGTACTCCAATTTTGTTGACCACGACTTCATGATTATTTCTTCAATCTCTATTTGGAATTTTAAGATACAACGATCCGCCTCCTTTTCGGACTTGGATCTATTTATCCTCATACCTTGTTAGGGTCTTTTCGGATAGACTTCTCCATCATCTTTATGGGAGTTGATTGCTTTTCGTCGTGATTCTCGATCCTTCATATTGATTTTGGGAATAATGCTTTTCACATCACCTTGGATCTTTAGCAATAAGATTGAATCCTCATGCCTTGTTAGGGCCTTTTCGGACTCGCCAATCTTCGCGCCCCGCTTCATAAGTTATGCCTTGGCTATGAACTCTTATCATTACCGAGCAACTTTTAAACGATCTTGGGCTAGAAGCTAAGTAACTTTTCAAATCGTACGACCTTACTTATTGCAGATAAATTATTAGCAAGTGATGGGAGAATAGGCAGATAATTACACCAAGTGAGCTTGCGCAAGATTACCGACTTATAATTGACTCTATCATTTCTCGTCCTCCACAATTTAAAATCTCAAGTAATGAGACTCGTGGATACTTAGCCTAATAAACCAATTAAGGTCTACATGGTTAAGGATACTAGCTAGAATAAACTTAGATAAGTCTATTCGGGTTGAGTCAAAATAATCGCAACGGGCCTAATATGTCAAAGATTTCAAAACTAGCTACACCACTTTATTAATATTTTTGACTTTATTTCGGGATATATACATATGAAAGCAACGATAAAAATTTAAAAGTTACGACAAAATGGCCAAAGTTAATTAAAAATTTGAAAAATGTTGAAAAAGATGATTTTCCGGTTAAATGAAGGCATTTTCATGGAAAAGCCCACTTAAAACTTCGATAGAAGTCTCCCCTACACTTATGACATTGTGCACGTTGGTTAAATCAAGCTAAGGAATAGACGACTAACGTGATCAATTTCAAATGTGAGTATGAAGAAAATTGAATCACGATAGATGAGAGATAGAACCGGATTTCGGATAACACGGGAGCACGGTTCTTCAAAGGTTCCAAAAGTGCATTCATCCCTGTAATCACATCACCACACAAATACAAACACCTATAGAGGTTCCCCTACACTTAGGAGGTTAAACGGAAAAGGATAGATACTCGGGCTGCCTCCCGAGGAGCGCTTGTTTTTGATAATCGAGTCACGAGCCTGACTCGACCCAAAATTAGTTCATGGGGAACGTGGTGAGGGATGGAATCATCTCATGAGAGATGTCCTCACCAAAGTACAACTTCACTCGTTGGCCATTCACCTTAAAATTAGGTCCATTAGGTTGAGCGAGCTCGATAGTACCATATGGAAAAATTTGGGCAATGGTGAATGGGCCGGACCAACGAGATTTCAGCTTGCCCGAAAAGATTTTCAACCGAGAGTTAAAGAGTAAAACTTTGTTTCCAACATGGAACTCTCGGTTTTTAATCTTGGAGTCGTGAATGAGCTTAGTCTTTTCCTTATAGATCAAAGAATTTTCATAAGCCTCATTCTGGAGTTCATTCAGCTCAATGAGTTGGATCTTGCGTAGGTCATCGGCTTTGTTGATATCGAAATTAGCCCACTTCAAGGCCCAGTAAGCCTTGTGCTCCAACTCAATGGGGAGGTGGCACGCTTTCTCATACACGAGACGATATGGTGTACAACCAATCGGAGTCATGTAAGCGGTACGAAAAGCCCACAAAGCATCATCAAGTTTATCAGCCCATGAGGCACGATGCTCTCCCACGGTTCTTTCCAGAATTCGCTTTAATCCTCGGTTGGATATTTCAGCCTGGCCATTAGTTTGTGGGTGGTAGGCGGTGGAAAGACGATGATTTACACCATACTTAGCCATGACTCTTGCGAATTGGTCATTGCAAAAATGAGTCCCGCGATCACTAATAATGGCACGAGGCACACCGAATCTAGCGAATAGCAATTTCAAAAAGTTACAAACCACCCTTGCGTCATTAGTAGGTAAAGCTTTGGCTTCAACCCACTTTGAAATGTAGTCAACGGCTACAAGGATGTATTTGTTTCCTTTAGATGAAGGGAATGACCCCATAAAGTCGATACCCCAAACATCAAAGATTTCACATTCTTGTATGAAATTCTGAGGCATTTCGTCTTTATGTGTGATCTTGCCTTGTTTTTGGCAAGCATCACATCGTTTAACCATCTCGTGAGCATCACGGTAGATGGTGGGCCAATAAAATCCCGAGTCAAACACTTTTTTGGCGGTGTAGTTGGGACCAAAGTGACCACCGGTGGGTCCTTTGTGGCAAGCGTCAAGGATTTCTAAAGTTGCCGGTCCATCAACACATCGGCGAATGATCAAATCAGCACATTGTTTGAATAGATACGGGTCATCCCAAAAGTAAGTCTTAATGTCTTTGAAGAACTTTTTCTTTTGTTGGGATGTTAGCCCGTCAACGAGAATTCCACCCGCCAAGTAGTTTGCAATGTCCGTAAACCACGGGGTTTCATCAGCAGTCGAGTTGATAGACATTAAGGTCTCCAGGGGGAAAGAATCATTGATTTATTTGTTCGGATGATCCCCTTGGTAAGGATCCTCAAGTCTACTGAGATGATCCGCGGCTAGGTTTTCAGCTCCTTTTTTATCGTGAATTTCGATTTTAAATTCTTGGAGTAGCAAAACCCAGCGAATAAGTCTTGGTTTGGAATCTTGCTTAGTCAACAAGTACTTCAACGCGGAATGATCGGTGTAAACGATTGTTGTGGAAGGACAAGATAGGGGCGGAATTTTTCAAAGGCATAGACAACAGCTAAAAGCTCTTTTTCGGTTGTCGTATAATGCAATTGGGCCCCCGTCATTGTCTTGCTAGCATAGTGGATTGGTTGGAAGTGTTTATTCACTCTTTGTCCCAAAACTGCACCAATAGCAAAGTCACTAGCATCGCACATCAACTCGAAAGGCAGCTCCCAATTAGGGGTGACCAAGACGGGTGCCTTAGTTAGCTTATCCTTAAGCGAGTTGAAGGCTTCAAGACACTCTTTGGAAAAGATAAAAGGAGTATCTTTTCCCAAGAGGTCGGTCATCGGGCGAGCGATTTGAGAAAAATCTTTGATGAATCGACGGTAGAAGCCCGCATGACCCATAAAACTTCTCAAACCCTTCACGGTTGAAGGTGGAGGCAACTTAGTGATAACATCAACTTTAGCACGGTCTACTTCAAGACCGGCTTTGGAGATCTTGTGTCTTAGCACGATGCCCTCTTTTACCATGAAATGGCATTTTTCCCAATTAAGAACAAGGCGAGTGTCTTCACACCGCTTAAGCAGACGTTCTAAATTGGCAAGGAAAGCAGAGAATGAATCGCCATAAACCGAGAAATCATCCATGAATACTTCCATAGTGTCTTCCACCATGTCATGGAAGATATCGATCATACACCTTTGGAACGTCCCAGAAGCATTGCATAAACCAAAAGGCATGCTTTTGTAAGCAAATGTTCCATAGGGACAAGTGAATGTGGTCTTTTCTTGGTCCTTGGGATCGATGGGAATTTGAAAATACCCGGAGAAACCGTCTAAGAAGCAGTAATAGTCATTACCCGCAAGACGCTCGAGCATTTGATCAATGAAGGGAAGAGGAAAGTGGTCTTTTCTCGTGGCATCATTGAGCTTGCGATAATCAATACAAACTCTCCACCCAGTAACGAGACGAGTGGGAATCAACTCGTTGTGTTCATTGGAAACAACGGTTATTCCGCCCTTCTTGGGCACACAATGGACGGGACTTACCCACGGCGAATCCGAAATAGGTTAAATCAAGCCGGCATCTAGAAGTTTGATAACCTCTTGTTTGATGACGTCATGAATTTTAGGATTAACCCTTCTTTGGCTCTGGATTGCGGGTTTAAAGTCATCTTCCATGAGAATTTTGTGAGTACAAAAGTTTGGATCAATTCCGCGGATATCGGAAATTTTCCAAGCAATTGCCTTCTTATGATCTTTAAGCACGGCGATGAGCCGAGTTTTCTCTTCATCTTTCAAGTCCTTCGCGATAATGACGGGCGACTTTTTCTCTTCTTCAAGGAACACGTACTCGAGATGAGGCGGCAACTCCTTCAGTTCTAAATCCGGAGGATTTTCGATGGGAGGCGTTTTCAAAGTCGGAGCATCGATAGCAATAACCGTGGGAGATGGTGGAGAAAGATTGTCTTCTTTAAGAAGGTTCTCAATGAGGCGGAGATCTTCATCCCAATTGGTGGTAGAATCGTCATTAGCTAAGTTCACATCTCCCATGGTGGCTTCCAAATCTTTCCAAAGGAAATCACTTTCTCCAAATAGAGATAGTGATGAGTCAATAGAGGAAACGGTCTCAACATTGGGAAGAGAGGTAGGAATACTTTTACAAGCATCTTTGAAGTGTTCTTCACAAGCCTCATCAAGAACGTCAATACAATTAACACTCTCGTATGAATAAAGCTGTTTAGACAACTTGCCCATGTTGAAGACGATTTTATCGTCACCCACTCTCATGATAAGGTCACCGGCTTCAACATCGATGAGAGTGCGACCGGTCCTCAGAAATGGACGACCAACGATCAATGGCACACGAGGGTCCATGTCGTAGTCAACAACGACGAAATCAGCAGGAAAAGTGAATTTGTCGACTCCTACAAAGACGTCTTCGGCTATCCCCACTTGATAAGCAACCGTACGGTTAGCTAATTCCAAAGTCATTTTGGTGGGGATTAGCTAAGGGAGAGATAATTGCTTCCACACACTTAAAGGCATTAAGTTGATACTGGCACCTAGATCGGCTAGAGCCATGCAATTCTCTACTCCCGGGAAGTTACAAGGGATTAAGAAACGACCCGGATCACCAAGCTTGGTTGGCAATTTCCTTAAGAGTACTGCAGAGCAATTCTCATTAAGTTGGGTGTTAGCAATATCAAGAAGCTTCTCCTTGTCGCTAAGAAGATCTTTGAACATTTTTGCGTACTTAGGCATGTGAGCGAGGGCCTCGGCGAAGGAGATGTTAAAATTCAATTGTTTAAACATTTTGAAAAAGTTTGAAACTTGAATATCATCCTTGCTCTTGAGTTTCTCTTTCCTCAACCTTGAGGGATAAGGTATATTGGATGAAGAAGAAGGCTTTAGGGGAACAGGATCACTCATAACCACGGGTGGTGGGGAAATGGGGGTAGAAGGTGAAGGAGGCGGAGAAATTGGGGAAGTAGAAGGAGGAGGAATAGGAGCAGGTGACTCGTTTTCCTTAGTCACAATCACTGGTGGAGGTATAGGAAGCTTGGGTTCCTTGGTACCTTTGCCACTGCGAGTGGTGATTGCTTTCATCTCCCCTCTTGGATTCGCAACGGTGTTACTCGGAAGAGTACCCGAAGAAGAGGGTTGATTACCTTGGAAGAAACTAGCCATCATGTTCTTTAAGTCATTTGTTTGACTATCCAAAGTGTTTCGCATATCAGCTCTCAGATCGTTCCCTTGTTTGACCAGGTCTGCTTTCAAGTTGAGCACTTCCCGCTGAAGATTTCCTACGATCACATCGTTAGTCCTCATGTAGGTTTCCACTTCTTGTTGTAAAGCGGTGGGTTGGTTGGGAGGAACAGTATATGCGGGTGGTTGATATGCAGGTTGCTGGTAAACTTGGTTGTTTCTTTGAGGTGGTTGTGGTTGTTTGTGAGGTGGTATGTATGGGGTACGAGGTTGTTGTTGTTGAGGAGGGCGATTGAGGTTTTGTTGTTGGTTTGGGTTGTTAGGAGGAAAACCGGGTGGTGAGAGATAGTTGTTGGAGCGGTAGCTAAGCAAGTTACGATCACCTTGAGGACGAGCTTGATAAGCGGGTTGAGGATAGGTGCCGTATGCTGCATTCACGTTCTCAGAAGGGTAGTCTTGGGTGGCAGTACAAGTGGTGTAAGAGTGAGGACCCCCGCATATCTCACATGGTTGGCTAACAGCATTGACTTGAGCGTCTTTAGCGTTTCTAGCGTTGATGCTGTTGGTGTTGCTGGCGGTTTGGGTAGCAAGCGATTCAAGAAGCGCAGTGATTTTGTCAAGTCGCTTATCGCTGTCACTAGTACTAGCACTAGCGACATTGGTCTGAACACTCTTGGTTTGCATACGAGACTTATTCTCAATGATATCCCAAGCAGCATTGGAAGTCTTAGCCAAAAGATTACCCCCCGAGGCACTGTTTAGTGAATCTTGGTCATTCATGTTTAAACCATTATAAAAAGTGTTAATTTGATGCACTTTGGTAAAACCATGTTGTGGGCATTTTCTCAAAAGGTCTTTGAAACGGTCCCAAGATTCACTAAACGACTCATCGTACTTTTGTTCAAAATTGATAATTTCATTCCGCAAAGCGGTAGTACGAGAGGGTGGGAAAAAGTAATTGGTAAACTTGGTCTCCAAATCCGTCCACGAAAGAATACTTTGTGGCGGTTCCTTAGCAAGCCAATGCCGGGCTTGTCCCTCTAAACAAAAAGGGAAAAAGTTGTAAACGGATTACCTCTTGTGGAACACCATTGAATTTGACCGTATTGGTGAGTTGCAAGAATCTCTTGATGTGGTCATGTGGATCATCAATGGTACGCCCCAAGAATGGTTGAGCAGAGACCATCTGGATAAAGCCGGATTTGAGCTCAAAATTGTTGGTTGCAATCGCGGGTATGACAATTGGATCATTGTTACCATCTACATGTGCTTGCAGAAGTTCAATCATCGGGCGATTATCCGGTAGAGGCTCATTGTTGTTGTTATTATTGTTGTTGAAAGGTGGGTTGTTGTTGTTATTATTATTGTTTTGAGGTGGGTTATTGTTGTTGTTTTATACACCGGCCATGTCTAAGTCTTCGAGAGGCTCGGGCTCTTGATAAGACGTTGATCGTGTACGCATGCACCTGCAAAAGAACTAAAAAGGCAAAAACAAAGCAAAATTTTTTTTGGTTTTTATGTTTTTTAATTTTTAGGATTTTTGAAATTTTTTTATTTTTTAGGATTTTTTTGAAAATTTTTATGAAAAAGTAACGTTCACGGTGAACGGATCCCAAAATCCAAGTTCTCACAAAAAACTGTTGATCTTAACGAGAAGAGCCGGCAGCGGCGCCATTTAATACAAGAAATTTTATTTGCTGAAAGTTCGTTTCTCGGAATCCTCTCGAATTGATTACAGCTCAATGTGGAATGATTGTTCTTGGTCACTAAACAGGGGTTGGATTTCTAATCTACTAAAGGTTTAAATAAACTTAGAAATAAACTTAAATTAAAAGCAATTAATTTAATAACAATTAATAAACCTAGAATTAAAATTAAAATATAAATATAAAATGAAGAAACAGTAAGTATCACTTAAAAATGCAAAAAAGGAAATTGATTCGGAAGTTCTTACTAATTCGGAACTTTTCCGAACGAAAAGATGTCAACTCCTTGATCCGGAACTTTACTCGGAAGTTAGGTTCGGAACTTTATCCGGAACTTCACCCGGAACTTCACTCGGAACTTCACCCGGAAGTTTGGTTCGGAACTTGTTGATCCGGAACTTCACCCGGAACTTCACTCGGAACTTTGCTCGGAAGTTTGGTTCGGAAGTTGGTCCGGAACTTTGTTCGGAAGTTGATCCGGAAGATTTGGCTCGGAAGTCTATTCGGAACTTTCAAACTGATTCGGAACTTTCAAACTGATTCGGAACTTTTGAAAAACATTTCATTCGGAACTTTTTAACATAAATTGATTCGAAACTTTTAAAACTTATTCGGAACTTTTGAAAAACACTTTCATTCGGAACTTTTTATTCATCCGGAACCTGGGAAACTAAAGAACAGAAGGATACAGAAAAACAGGGAAACGCGAATACAAGCCGAAATCAACCAAGTTTTTCACCAAAACTTAAACAAATTCAACCACGAATCAAATACTAACCATAAACATCAAATCCCATCAATAAAAACATAAAACCCAACAACTTTTGAAGATCAAGTCAACCAAGTAAGAACTTTAACTTTGAATCAAAAAGATGAAGATGAACAAGATGAAATGGAAAGATTGTATTGATTGAATAAGGTTTTAACAATCAAAAGACAAAGATTAAACTACAAGATTGGAAAAATAAGAATCAAAATCACCAAACACCCTAGTGGTGTTGGTGATGACTACGAACAGGAAAAGAGAAAAAGATGGAATGAAAAACTGAATGAAAAGTGTGAAGGGTGGTCTTTATATAGTCTTGTCTTTGGTTGGTGAGTGGGCTTTCTCCCGTTCTTCTTGTCTTCTCATCTTTTCAGAAAATTTGACGTTTCCGATTCTGATTCGGGATTTGTCGTCGATTAAATTCAACTCGTCTTTTAATTTCTTCGTTTAATAGACTTGAGTTTCTTCGACATATGTAAATCTTCCATCTTTGGTCCTTTTCTTTGATAAATCTTTAATTAGGCCAAATGACTTCAAATCTTTTGCATCTCTTGGACAATAAACTTCGTCTTGAGTCTTTTTCTTCGATAAAACCCGTGCAATCCCATGTTTTCTTCAATATTCATCCGGTTGGCTCTGAAAACACAATAAACACAAAAACCACGCATAATTCCAAACAAATGATATTAAATACACGTTTTGGTCTCGTTTAAGCCAGAATTAAGTGGAAAAGGATGGGTGTTTACACACCTATCAAATCCCCTACACTTAACCATTGCCATGCCCTCATGCAATGCTTAGTGATAAAGCAAATTTACACTTTTCTCATAATCAATCAACCTTGGCCTTATTAAAATACTACTTAAACAAAAATTAAAGTACTAAAGGAAATTAAAACTTTATAGGAAACAAAAGGATAGAAAACCATTTTCACTTGAAAATAGCTTCATGGAAATAACTTGCAAAGAGATCAATGACTTACATTAGGGCTTCGGTGCTGCGAAGATTTATCACCCTCAAGTTTCACGTTCCCCAAACTAAGCTTAAAAACGAGATCATTGTTATTATAAGTTAGCAAATCAAACACTTACACACATGGCTTAATTATATGCTTAAACTCCCTTATTCCTAGGTGTATCTCTTATATTTTATTTTTGTCTTAGAATGATCATGAAGATGCATTTTTGGACTTATTTTGATAGTTTATTTAGGCCGAAAGCAAAGTAGGACGATTTGATCAATAGTTAGCTGAAGGACAAAATCTCTTAAAACTGCTTCTCGGGATATCAAAAAGTTCATATCTTGGCATAACTCGGTTCACGATTTGAGACCTTTCTCGGACCGATATTTGGCATGTAGTTCATACTTCATATCTTGAGAGACGTGCTTGAGATAATGGTCTTCTCATCGTTAATAGAGTTTCTTCACTTGGAGACTTTTGAGGGGTACTCCAATTTTGTTGACCACGACTTCATGATTATTTCTTCAATCTCTATTTGGGATTTTGAGATACAACGATCCGCCTCCTTTTCGGACTTGGATCTATTTATCCTCATACCTTGTTAGGGTCTTTTCGGATAGACTTCTCCATCATCTTTATGGGAGTTGATTGCTTTTCGTCGTGAGTCTCGATCCTTCATATTGATTTTGGGAATAATGCTTTTCACATCACCTTGGATCTTTAGCAATAAGATTGAATCCTCATGCCTTGTTAGGGCCTTTTCGGACTCGCCAATCTTCGCGCCCCGCTTCATAAGTTATGCCTTGGCTATGAACTCTTATCATTACCGAGCAACTTTTAAACGATCTTGGGCTAGAAGCTAAGTAACTTTTCAAATCGTACGACCTTACTTATTGCAGATAAATTATTAGCAAGTGATGGGAGAATAGGCAGATAATTACACCAAGTGAGCTTGCGCAAGATTACCGACTTATAATTGACTCTATCATTTCTCGTCCTCCACAATTTAAAATCTCAAGTAATGAGACTCGTGGATACTTAGCCTAATAAACCAATTAAGGTCTACATGGTTAAGGATACTAGCTAGAATAAACTTAGATAAGTCTATTCGGGTTGAGTCAAAATAATCGCAACGGGCATAATATGTCAAAGATTTCAAAACTAGCTACACCACTTTATTAATATTTTTGACTTTATTGCGGGATATATACATATGAAAGCAACGATAAAAATTTAAAAGTTACGACAAAATGGCCAAAGTTAATTAAAAATTTGAAAAATGTTGAAAAAGATGATTTTCCGGTTAAATGAAGGCATTTTCATGGAAAAGTCCACTTAAAACTTCGATAGAAGTCTCCCCTACACTTAAGATAAACATTGTCCTCAATGTTTAAGCATGTGGGAAAAGTCTCCCCTACACTTATGACATTGTGCACGTTGGTTAAATCAAGCTAAGGAAGAGACGACTAACGTGATCAATTTCAAATGTGAGTATGAAGAAAATTGAATCACGATAGATGAGAGATAGAACCGGATTTTGGATAACACGGGAGCACGGTTCTTCAAAGGTTCCAAAAGTGCATTCATCCCTGTAATCACATCACCACACAAATACAAACACCTATAGAGGTCCCCCTACACTTAGGAGGTTAAACGGAAAAGGATAGATACTCGGGCTGCCTCCCGAGGAGCGCTTGTTTTTTATAACCGAGTCACGAGCCTGACTCGACCCAAAATTAGTTCATGGGGAACATGGTGAGGGATGGAATCATCTCATGAGAGATGTCCTCACCAAAGTACAATTTCAAACGCTGGCCATTCACCTTGAAGTTGGGCCCATTTGGCTGAGAAAGCTCAATGGTGCCATAGGGAAAGACATTGGCGATGGTGAATGGACCAGACCAACGGCTCTTCAACTTGCCTGAGAAGATCTTTAACCGAGAGTTAAAGAGTAAGACTTGATCACCAACGTGGAACTCTCGGTTCTTGATTTTAGCATCGTGGATAATCTTGGTCTTCTCCTTGTAGATCAATGAGTTCTCGTAAGCTTGATTCCTCAATTCTTGTAGCTCGTTGAGTTGAATCTTGCGAAAATCACCGGCTTTGTTGATGTCGAAGTTAGCCCACTTCAAGGCCCAGTATGCCTTATGTTCCAGCTCGATAGGGAGGTGGCAAGCTTTCCCGTACACAAGACGATAAGGCGTACAGCCGATCGGGGTCTTGTAAGCAGTACGGAAAGCCCACAGAGCATCATCTAACTTATCGGGCCACGCGGCGCGATTCTCTCTCACAGTACGCTCCAAAATTCTCTTCAATCCACGGTTGGATATCTCGGCTTGATCGTTGGTTTGAGGATGATAAGCGGTGGAAAGACGGTGATTGACACCATACTTAGCCATGACTCTTGCAAAATGATCGTTGCAAAAATGAGTCTCGCGGTCACTGATAATAGCACGAGGAACACCGAATCGAGCAAACAGTTGTTTCAAGAAATTACAAACCACCCTTGCGTCGTTAGTGGGTAGGGCCTTGGCTTCAACCTATTTGGAAACGTAGTCAACAGCGACAAGGATGTATTTGTTGCTTTTAGAAGAAGGGAATGGCCCCATAAAGTCGATGCCCCATACATCAAAGATTTCACATTCTTGTATGAAATTTTGAGGCATCTCATCTTTATGTGTGATCTTGCCTTGTTTTTGGCAAGCATCACAATGTTTAACCATCTCGTGAGCATCACGGTAAATGGTGGGCCAATAGAATCCCGAATCAAACACTTTTTTGGCAGTGTAGTTGGGACCAAAGTGACCACCGGTGGGTCCTTTGTGGCAAGCCTGGAGAATGTCCAAAGCGGCCGGTCCGTCAACACATCGGCGAATAATCAAGTCAGCGCATTGTTTGAATAGAAAAGGGTCATCCCAAAAGTAAGTCTTAACATCGTTCAAGAACTTCTTTTTTTGTTGGGATGTTAACCCTTGGATGAGAACACCACCCGCTAAGTAGTTTGCAATATCGGTAAACCACGGGGTGCCATCAAGATTGAGATTTATAGACATTAAGGTCTCAAGGGGGAAAGAATCATTGATCTCTTTGTTCGGATGATCCCCTTGATATGGATCCTCAAGTCTGCTCAGATGATCCGCGGCCAGGTTTTCGGCTCCCTTCTTGTCACGAATTTCAATGTTGCATTCTTGAAGGAGTAAAACCCAGCGAAGAAGTCTTGGCTTAGAATCATGATTTGTCATCAAGTACTTCAACGCGGAATGGTCCATGTATACGATTGTGGTGGAAAGGACAAGATAGGGGCGGAATTTTTCAAAAGCATAGACAACAGCTAAAAGCTCTTTTTCGGTTGTCGTGTAATGCAATTGAGCCCCCGTCATTGTCTTGCTAGCATAGTGGATTGGTTGGAAGTGTTTATTCACTCTTTGGCCCAAAACCGCACCAATAGCAAAGTCGCTAGCATCGCACATCAACTCGAAAGGCAGCTCCCAATTAGGGGTAACCAAGACTGGTGCCTTAGTAAGCTTATCCTTAAGCAAGTTGAAGGCTTCAAGGCACTCTTTGGAAAAAATAAAAGGGGTATCTTTTTCCAAGAGGTGGGTCATCGGGCGAGCGATTTTAGAGAAATCCTGAATGAATCGACGATAGAAGCCCGCATGACCCAGAAAGCTTCTCACACCCTTCACGGTTGAAGGTGAAATTAATTTGGCTATGACATCTACTTTAGCACGGTCGACTTCAAGACCGGCTTTAGAGATTTTGTGTCCTAGCACAATGCCTTCTTTTACCATAAAATGGCATTTTTCCCAATTCAGAACAAGGCGAGTGTCTTCGCACCGCTTAAGCATACCTTCCAAATTGGCAAGGCAAGAAGAGAAGGAATCCCCAAAGACCGAGAAATCATCCATGAATACTTCCATAGTGACTTCCACCATGTCATGGAAGATAGCCATCATACACCTTTGGAACGTCCCAAGAGCATTGCATAAACCAAAAGGCATGCGTTTGTAAGCAAATGTTCCATAGGGACAAGTGAATGTGGTCTTTTCTTGGTCCTTGGGATCGATGGGAATTTGAAAATACCCGGAGAAACCGTCTAAGAAGCAGTAATAGTCATTACCCGCAAGACGCTCGAGCATTTGATCCATGAAGGAAAGTGGTCTTTTCTCGTGGCATCATTGAGCTTGCGATAATCAATACAAACTCTCCACCCAGTAACGAGACGAGTGGGAATCAACTCGTTGAGTTCATTGGAAACAACGGTTATTCCGCCCTTCTTGGGCACACAATGGACGGGACTTACCCACGGCGAATCCGAAATAGGGTAAATCAAGCCGGCATATAGAAGTTTGATAACCTCTTGTTTGATGACGTCATGCATTTTAGGATTAACCCTTCTTTGGCTCTGGATTGCGGGTTTAAAGTCATCTTCCATGAGAATTTTGTGAGTACAAAAGTTTGGATCAATTCCGCGGATATCGGAAATTTTCCAAGCAATTGCCTTCTTATGATCTTTAAGCATGGAGATGAGTCGAGTTTTCTCTTCATCTTTCAAGTCCTTCGCGATAATGACGGGCGACTTTTTCTCTTCTTCAAGGAACACGTACTCGAGATGAGGCGGCAACTCCTTCAGTTCTAAATCCGGAGGATTTTTGATGGGAGGCGTTTTCAAAGTCGGAGCATCGATAGCAATAACCGTGGGAGATGGTGGAGAAAGATTGTCTTCTTTAAGAAGGTTCTCAATGAGGCGGAGATCTTCATCCCAATTGGTGGTAGAATCGTCATTAGCTAAGTTCACATCTCCCATGGTGGCTTCCAAATCTTTCCAAAGGAAATCACTTTCTCCAAATAGAGATAGTGATGAGTCAATAGAGGAAACGGTCTCAACATTGGGAAGAGAGGTAGGAATAATTTTACAAGCATCTTTGAAGTGTTCTTCACAAGCCTCATCAAGAACGTCAATACAATTAACACTCTCGTATGAATAAGGCTGTTTAGACAACTTGCCCATGTTGAAGACGATTTTATCGTCACCCACTCTCATGATAAGCTCACTGGCTTCAACATCGATTAGAGTGCGACCGGTCCTCAGGAATGGACGACCAACGATCAATGGCACACGAGGTTCCATGTCGTAGTCAACGACGACGAAATCGGCAGGAAAAGTGAATTTGTCGACTCCTACAAAGACGTCTTCGGCTATCCCCACTGGATAAGCAACCGTACGGTTAGCTAATTCCAAAGTCATTTTGGTGAGGACTAGCTCAGGGAGAGATAATTGCTTCCACACACTTAAAGGCATTAAGTTGATACTGGCACCTAGATCGGCTAGAGCCATGCAATTCTCTACTCCCGGGAAGTTACAAGGGATTAAGAAACGACCCGGATCACCAAGCTTGGTTGGCAATTTCCTTAAGAGTACTGCAGAGCAATTCTCATTAAGTTGGGTGTTAGCAATATCAAGAAGCTTCTCCTTGTCGCTAAGAAGATCTTTGAACATTTTTGCGTACTTAGGCATGTGAGCGAGGGCCTCGGCGAAGGAGATGTTAAAATTCAATTGTTTAAACATTTTGAGAAAGTTTGAAACTTGAATATCATCCTTGCTCTTGAGTTTCTCTTTCCTCAACCTTGAGGGATAAGGTATATTGGATGAAGAAGAAGGCTTTAGGGGAATAGGATCACTCACAACCACGGGTGGTGGGGAAATGGGGGTAGAAGGTGAAGGAGGCGGAGAAATTTGGGAAGTACAAGGAGGAGGAATAGGAGCAGGTGACTCGTTTTCCTTAGTCACAATCACTGGTGGAGGTATAGGAAGCTCGGGTTCCTTGGTACCTTTGCCACTACGAGTGGTGATTGCTTTCATCTCCCCTCTTGGATTCGCAACGGTGTTACTCGGAAGAGTACCCGAAGAAGAGGGTTGATTACCTTGGAAGAAACTAGCCATCATGTTCTTTAAGTCATTTGTTTGACTATCCAAAGTGTTCCGCATATCAGCTCTCAGAACGTTCCCTTGTTTGACCAGGTCTGCTTTCAAGTTGAGCACTTCCCACTGAAGATTTCCCACGATCACATCGTTAGTCCTCATGTAGGTTTCCACTTCTTTGTGTAAAGCGGTGGGTTGGTTGGGAGGAACAGTATATGCGGGCGGTTGATATGCAAGTTGCTGGTAAACTTGGTTGTTTCTTTGAGGTGGTTGTGGTTGTTTGTGAGGTGGTATGTATGGTGTACGAGGTTGTTGTTGTTGAGGAGGGCGATTGAGGTTTTGTTGTTGGTTTGGGTTGTTAAGAGGAAAACCGGGTGGTGAGAGATAGTTGTTGGAGAGGTAGCTAAGCAAGTTACGGTCACCTTGAGGACGAGCTTGATAAGCGGGTTGAGGATAGGTGCCGTATGCTGCATTCACGTTCTCAGAAGGGTAGTCTTGGGTGGCAGTACAAGTGGTGTAAGAGTGAGGACCCCCGCATATCTCACATGGTTGGCTAACAGCATTGACTTGAGCGTCTTTAGCGTTTCTAGCGTTGATGCTGTTGGTGTTGCTGGCGGTTTGGGTAGCAAGCGATTCAAGAAGCGCAGTGATTTTGTCAAGTCGCTTATCGCTGTCACTAGTACTAGCACTAGCGACATTGGTCCGAACACTCTTGGTTTGCACACGAGACTTATTCTCAATGATATCCCAAGCAGCATTGGAAGTCTTAGCCAAAAGATTACCCCCCGAGGCACTGTTTAGTGAATCTTGGTCATTCATGTTTAAACCATTATAAAAAGTGTTAATTTGATGCACTTTGGTAAAACCATGTTGTGGGCATTTTCTCAAAAGGTCTTTGAAACGGTCCCAAGATTCACTAAACGACTCATCGTACTTTTGTTCAAAATTGATAATTTCATTCCGCAAAGCGGTAGTACGAGAGGGTGGGAAAAAGTAATTGATAAACTTGGTCTCCAAATCCGTCCACGAAAGAATACTTTGTGGCGGTTCCTTAGCAAGCCAATGTCGGGCTTGTCCCTCTAAAGAAAAGGGAAAAAGTTGTAAACGGATTACCTCTTGTGGAACACCATTGAATTTGACCGTATTGGTGAGTTGCAAGAATCTCTTGATGTGGTCATGTGGATCATCAATGGTACGTCCCAAGAATGGTTGAGCAGAGACCATCTGGATAAAGCCGGATTTGAGCTCAAAATTGTTGGTTGCAATCGCGGGTATGACAATTGGATCATTGTTACCATCTACATGTGCTTGTAGAAGTTCAATCATCGGGCGATTATCCGGTAGAGGCTCATTGTTGTTGTTATTATTGTTGTTGAAAGGTGGGTTGTTGTTGTTATTATTATTGTTTTGAGGTGGGTTATTGTTGTTGTTTTGTACACCGACCATGTCTAAGTCTTCGAGAGGCTCGGGCTCTTGATAAGACGTTGATCGTGTACGCATGCACCTGCAAAAGAACTAACAAGGCAAAAACAAAGCAAAAATATTTTTGGTTTTTATGTTTTTTAATTTTTAGGATTTTCGAAAATTTTATATTTTTTAGGATTTTTTGAAAATTTTTGTGAAAAAATAACTTTCACGGTGAACGGATCCCAAAATCCAAGTTCTCACAAAAAACTGTTGATCTTAACGAGAAGAGCCGGCAGCGGCGCCATTTAATACAAGAAATTTTATTTGCTGAAAGTTCGTTTCTCGGAATCCTCTCGAGTTGATTACAGATCAATGTGGAATGATTGTTCTTGGTCACTAAACAGGGGTTGGATTTCTAATCTACTAAAGGTTTAAATAAACTTAGAAATAAACTTAAATTAAAAGCAATTAATTTAATAACAATTAATAAAACTAGAATTAAAATTAAAATATAAATATAAAATGAAGAAACAGTAAGTATCACTTAAAAATGCAAAAAAGGAAATTGATTCGGAAGTTCTTACTGATTCGGAACTTTTCCGAACGAAAAGATGTCAACTCCTTGATCCGGAACTTTACTCGGAAGTTAGGTTTGGAACTTTATCCGGAACTTCACCCGGAACTTCACTAGGAACTTCACCCGGAAGTTTGGTTCGGAACTTGTTGATCCGGAACTTCACCCGGAACTTCACTCGGAACTTTGCTCGGAAGTTTGGTTTGGAAGTTGGTCCGGAACTTTGTTCGGAAGTTGATCCGGAAGATTTGGCTCGGAAGTCTATTCGGAACTTTCAAACTGATTCGGAACTTTTGAAAAACATTTCATTCGGAACTTTTTAACATAAATTGATTCGGAACTTTTAAAACTTATTCGGAACTTTTGAAAAACACTTTCATTCGGAACTTTTTATTCATCCGGAACCTGGGAAACTAAAGAACAGAAGGATACAGAAAAATAGGGAAACGCGAATACAAGCCAAAATCAACCAAGTTTTTCACCAAAACTTAAACAAATTCAACCACGAATCAAATACTAACCATAAACATCAAATCCCATCAATAAAAACATAAAACCCAACAACTTTTGAAGATCAAGTCAACCAAGTAAGAACTTTAACTTTGAATCAAAAAGATGAAGATGAACAAGATGAAATGGAAAGATTGTATTGATTGAATAAGGTTTTAACAATCAAAAGACAAAGATTAAACTACAAGATTGGAAAAAGAAGAATCAAAATCACCAAACACCCTAGTGGTGTTGGTGATGACTACGAACAGGAAAAGAGAAAAAGATGGAATGAAAAACTGAATGAAAAGTGTGAAGGGTGGTCTTTATATAGTCTCGTCTTTGGTTGGTGAGTGGGCTTTCTCCCGTTCTTCTTGTCTTCTCATCTTTTCAGAAAAGTTGACGTTTCCGATTCTGATTCGGGATTTGTCGTCGATTAAATTCAACTCGTCTTTTAATTTCTTCGTTTAATAGACTTGAGTTTCTTCGACATATGTAAATCTTCCATCCTTGGTCCTTTTCTTCGATAAATCTTTAATTAGGCCAAATGACTTCAAATCTTTTGCATCTCTTGGACAATAAACTTCGTCTTGAGTCTTTTTCTTCGATAAAACCCGTGCAATCCCATGTTTTCTTCAATATTCATCCGGTTGGCTCTGAAAACACAATAAACACAAAAACCATGCATAATTCCAAACAAATGATATTAAATACGTGTTTTGGTCTCGTTTAAGCCAGAATTAAGTGGAAAAAGGATGGGTGTTTACACACCTATCAGAACCTCATAACATATATGGGCTATTGGCTAATTAATACAGTTTTATATTAAAACATAAGTCTTTTAAAACTATAAAACAAGTTTTATGAACATGTTCCAAGTTATCTAGGACTTATACATTTCCGCTGCTATCTAGTCTTTTATGCTTATGTCATTTCATGCTATACATGTATATCCGTTCACTGGGCGTTATGCTCAGCTGTTTTACTTTCATGTTCCCAAACGGCAGGTACTCAAGGGCGCTCGTAGAATTTGAGAGTATGTGCATACGGATTGGAAGCTATCTAACCTTATCTACTTTATGAATTTTTCCATACTTTATGCTACTTATTTATTTGGACATTGTTTAGTCCTTTTTATATTTCAGTACTTATATTTCATGTGTGTTGAGCTTATACTTATACTACTGATGTTTGTTTATGGTATTTCCATTCATGGTCATTGAATGTTTTTAGACATTTACCTTGCATGCTTTGATGACACGCCATAAGTACTCGTGACATTCCATTTACCAAAATGAGGTGTTACAAACCTGACCTAAGTTCTACCTCTTGGGTGGCTAATTCTGATGATGGATACGGAAATTTTCATAGGCTTTTCTCTTGTTCTCAGACTGCCTTTCCGCATGGTTACAGCCTCGTTTGTCCATCAGCTCAGTGGTAAACTCAATGGCACCCTCGACTGTAGTGGGTTAAGATGCGAGCACGTTGTCGTGAATGGATTCCGGAAGTCTACTAACGTACTTCTCGATCTTATCCTTCACATCGGGAACCATTCTGGTGCATATCAAGGTTAGCTCTTGGAATTTCTAATTGTAAGGCGTAATGTCATGGTTTGTGCATTTGAGATTCCGTAGTTCTATCTCTAGCTTCTTAATTTCACCACGAGTACAATAATTCTCGGTTAGCCTTTCCTTCAACACAGTCCAAGTCATCCCGTAGGCACTATCATGCCTAAGGGTAGCAACCAAAGAATTTTACCAAGTGAGAGCACTTTTTAGTAGAGTACAGGTGGAAAACTTCACCTTGTTCTCTTCTGTGCAGTCACTGATGCGAAATACTGTCTCGGTCCTCCCAAACCATCATTAGTTCAACAACCCCTTCTTTGCCCTTAAAGTAAGTGGGCTTACATTTCAGAAATTTGGGGTATGTGCAACCTCTAGCAATTCTGTCGTTCCTCCTTGCGTTGGAGTTCTGACTGTCATCTTGGTTCCTGCTGGGGTGAGCTTCCCTAGCAGCCAAGGCGTCAGCTATACCTTGCCTGATAAGTACCCTGAGTTGGGCTTCTGAGATGGTGGGTGTGGCATTAACTCCTAAGGGGTTTGATCGGGTGTTTCTTGCAGCCATATTTCTATAATATACAAGAATGAGATTTATTAGTTGATCAATATTGCATTTATATTAGTTACATGAAATGTATATGCATGAAGTTTGTAACAAATTGGATAACCTGCCAAAGTTCACAATACAATATAAGCACAAAAGAGTAATAAAGTAACATCAGTACAAGTTATTTATGGTAAACAACAATATCATACAGGTACAACCAATCTAAGACAAAAATACGACATGCCTGTCTAAAATAGTGGTATAGATGTTTTTGGTACAACAAAAGATAACCTGCCTACAAAGGTTAGGTACTAAAATATGGAAATACAACTGAAAGAACAAAAGATACAGTACATCAGTCCTAGATCATGAGAGTTGGAATGCAACCCAATACTTGTCATGATATACAAGATATCTAATCTAAACAGGGCTAGCTGAATCACTAGAAAAGGCTGATACAGCTGGGGCTACAGGTGCCTGAGTAGCATCCTGTAAAGCAATCAGGACAGCACGGGTGTCTCTGGTATGGCAAAGAGCCTCTAGTAACTGCAACTGTCGTGATGTATCCGCACTCTGGAGGTAGTCAGTCTCTGCAATAGTCCCCTGATGATGGATCTCTTCCAAGTCAAAGAAGATGCGAAAAGTCTCCTCCTGGGTCATGAGAGCAGTGTGTGTATGATACTGTTGGCTCTCGAGGGCGGACAAACGCTGTCAAAGATGAGAGTTGTCCTCAATCAACCACTGTAGGGTGTCCTGGACAGTCGCCCAAGTCCCCTGTGTAGCGTGCGACTATGCCGCTACTGCCCAATAGAGAGAGTCTAGTCTCTCCTGGATTACTGAGCGTCCGTAATGGCTTGCTTATAGTTAGGAATGAATAGCAGCTGAATCGTGAGCTTGCCTCGAAGCTAAGGCGGCGATTTATGCATGAACAGGGTCGGGTCCTGCCCGTCCCGCTCCTGATCCCTCTGCTATCTCAAAGGTGGAGACAGGAGTAGAGTCACACCTCCTCTTGCGAGGTGGTAGGGCTATAGTGGGATAGAAATGAAGAGTAGAGAGTGGTGGAAGCGGTGGTAAGATGGGTACAGGCTGATCTCCTTCCCCGATTGGGGAAGCAGGTACAACTTGTGGTGTGGATATGGTAGAATCTAATATAACAATGGCTCCAGGAATCTGGTGATCTCCAGACTCGGTGTCTGATGGTAGTCCGTAGAGTACCGAGGTCGGTGATGCTGGCGTAGCAGTAGTAGTCATGAGAGTGTCAATAGTGGGTACACGTACCGGTGATGTCATGATAATATGAAAATAATATCATTTCAAAGTTGAGTAAGTATTAGCATACACAATTCAAAAAGTTTTCAAAAATGTACATGCGATGTTGTATATGATTTTTAACAGCGTAGGTTAAAAATTACGTAGATACTTATGTGATCATATAGCCAAAAGCTATATATCAGTGCACAGTTAGTTCACACAATATGTATGCTCTATATGATGTATGCCTAATCATAAGGGTTCCACAAAAATCCATTTTTCTTAAAACCGATTTTTAAATTCAGTTATAGTCCAGTTATAAAAAAATTTATTATTTTAAAATTTTAAATTCTTATCTGGTTCTCTATAACTATGCTTTGATACCATTTCGGTAACACCCCCAAAGTGATCAAATGCAGCGGAATAGTACTTGGGGTGTTACTTTGGTGGATCGATAGCACACAGTATATAGAGCAATGATCATAATTGTCATTAAAACAAATTACATGAATTTAATTGTGCAAATTAAGTAAATTGTCTTGAAATCAACATTTAACATTTTTGAAGTAATATCTCAGCCCAATGGTAAACATGATGCTTCCTATGATGCTAGAAATCCAAGTGCATATGAACCTGTTTATTTTCCTGAGAAAACATATAAAGTAAAATGTTGGGGTCAACACAAAGTTGGTGAATTCACAGGTTTAATTTATAATTAAAAGTACTGATATGCAAAACACCACGAAAGTAGTAGAGCTTCAAGCTCAATACTATAGTAGTTCCTATTGCCTTGTAATAGAAGCTAGACAAGTGATCAGAGGCCTATGTGGATCGTCCCTGAGAAGTACCCCTTTAGTCCGACAATGTATATAAGTCTGGTGGCCTTGGCCTAGGCTAGGTGAGAGCTACTCACTTAGACTGGGATTGTCAATCCCCAAATAGATCTATTTATAACATTTCACGCTAGACCATTAACTATTACAGTCCACAGGATTGGGGCAAACAATAGGTAGTAAATAAGTTGCGGACTCGTGAAATGTTTGCATATACAATAATTAGTATGTTTTCTTCCCTAGTTATAAAAGATGTAAAAATATGGGGCCATGAACTCACCTTATTGGTTATGCAGTAGTGATAAGGTCACTGAGTAGACTGGCACAGTATGATCACGAAGTTGTGGAATTACCTAAGTAATTTATATGGGACTCTGTACATGCACAAATAAAATGTACAGATAAATGCAATTGAAGAAAATGCTGTTGATCCCAAACTTAGATCGATTAGCTTTGTGTATACGAGATTAGATCAAGTATAACACGTAGAGAAACCTTTGTTATATGCTTTGTGAATCTAAGTGTTATGCGGAATTTAACACTTAAACAAGAACACAAGATGTAAACAAAACTTTCACTTTGATTATGAATGTCGAACTTGCTTACAATGAAAGATGTTTATGAATGAAAACTTATGTAAAACTTGATATTAAACATTAACCTAAAGGCCTTCTTTTATAGACTAAGAAGCCTTGTACAATAAGCTACGTATCAACTATTCTAGGTAAAGATAAACATAGAAAATACATTGTCGTTTCTATCCTTACTAGAAGTATTCTAGAATATAATAAACGTGTAGCTCATATCTTCCATCAGTGCTTGTCTTCAATGTGTCAACGCTTGACTTTAACTTGTCAACGCTTGAGCTGTCAGCGCTTGCTTTGTTCCTGTCAACGCTTGATTTGTTCTTGTCAGCGCTCAAGTGATCTGGCCTTAATTTATTTCCAACAATCCTCCCCTAAACTTGATATCCACTCTTATGATCAAGTTTCTGAATAAACATTAAGAACTTGGAGGAGTCTGACAAACCTTCTCATATTGGTAATAAATAAATCTGATCAAATTCTTTGCCACGTCACTTGTATAATCTATCTCCAGCTGGGTGTCCTTCATCTTTTCCAAAACAGCCTTGGATATGAAATACTGAGCATCCACAAGTAGATACTCAGCAAATTTTGTAGAACTCAAATGGTATACACCAGCAGCTGAATATAACCTCCATTGAAGACCACTGAGGTCATCTTCAAGATCCTTCCATATTTCAGGATCTTCCTCATTTGTCCCACACATTCTTTTGAATGTGGTCCAAAGTTTTATTCCATTAGCTGAAGTTGGTGCTTCAGCCTCATACTTGGTCTCCAGCAACCTCCAAAGGTCCACCAAGTCTTCTCTATCACAACTTGCAAATAAAGATATGAGAGTGGTAAAAGTGTGTACCTCCTTGCCAAATCTTCCAATCTTCCAGAATCCACATTCATCCTCATCATAACTCACAATTGGATTCCTGGAATCTAATGGTAACACCTGCACCATATCTGAAGCTTCTAATGGGGAGAGCTTGAGGCTCTTTCTAATAACTGCTTCACTTGGATATAGTGGATTCATATCTTTTGGAAACTCAAGTTTAAATCCCTTCTTCACTGGCCTGGGAACTATCATAGCTTTCTTGATTTCCATCTCTTCTGTAAGTTGCTCCTTTCTTTCATCTGAAAGAAGTCTGTAAGTGTTTTCTTCCTGCACTCTTACCCAAATAGGATAAGCCCTATGTTCCAACTCATCAAATGTCAAAGCCTTCAACTTCTGATGTGTCCATCCAACTCCATGACATCTGAGCAACATAAAGTAGAGCTCCCTTCTATCCCTTTTCAACTCAGAGAGAATATTGCTTGCCTTGTGCTTCAAGATCACCTTACAATCCTTCTGAACTCTAAGAAGAAGCTCCAAACCCCATATTTGATCTGAAATGGTCAAGTCTGGATTATCCATGCAGCTTTCTTCCCAAGAATTGTACATCTGAACCACCTATGGCATGTCAAAGTCAACCTGCAATTTTAAATCTCTCAATTTTTCCCTAGCAAGCTCATCACCATACTCAAGCCTTTCTGGTTCTATAATCATCACACTTGAGTCTGAGCTAGCTCCATCACTTTCTTCTTTAGAAGTCACAATAAATGGTGACTTTTCTTTTTCACCTTGTTCCATCATTTGTTCAGCCAACCTTCTATCAAATTCAACTTGGGCTGCATCCTTTGGAACAATTTCTTCTACCAATTTACCCTTACCCTTATCTGATGGTGCAATGGTTGGTAAGGTAGATGATAATACCTGAGTAGAAACTTCTTTGATGATAGATGATGACTGGAATACATCACCTTCATGTGCAGGTCTGTCAACGCCCAAACTTCTTCTATCAGCGCCCAAAATACTTCTATCAGCGTCCAAATTTGTCTTGTCAACGCTCAAATATTTTCCCTCAGCGCCTTGTGTAACCTCTCTCAACATAGCTGTAAATGATAAATTTAGATTGGTTGGAGAGATTAAAGACGTATCAAAACCTGTTTGTTCCTTCAAAGTTGTAAGGGCTTCAGCAACATCCATTGATTGACCATCTTGACTGCCCTTATCACTCAGATTTCTTTGATCTTCCTCCCTTTTGGAAGACTCCTCCATACCCCTCCTAGCAGGATCACTCTCCAAAACAACAATCCTCTCCCTCAATTCCTTGAGTTCAAGGCCTTGTGAGCTGACAATTTGTACTAAGTCTGCATTTTGCTTTTGCAAGCTAATGCAGACTGCCGTCAATTCCAAAAGAGTCATTGGTTCTAGTCTGCCCTCTTCTGAAATGGGGATTTGACCTCCCAAGTCAGGTTCATTGGGCATGGATGAGGACTTAATTATGGTGGGACTGCCTTGGCCAACTTCTAAGCCAGAACCAATAGTCCCAGCCTCATCCAAGTCACCAGCCACACTTGTGGTGGTGGTTCTCTCTGCTTCATGGCTAGGACCACCAGAGGAGAACACTCCAGTAGTCCTTTGGCGTTTTATCAACCTATATTCAGGTGGTGTGGAAGATGGTGTGGAAGAATGGGTAGATGTGGGTTGGTTAAGGGGTGTTTGGGATTGTGATGATTGTGTATCAGCGCTGGAAATAGGCACATCAACGCCAACATTTGATGTGTCAGCGTCAAAGGGTTCTTGGTCAGATTGCATTTGTTCAGGTGAGGGTAAAGGTTCAGGGATGGGTTCAAGTTGTGGTTGAGGGTTAATTTGAGGTTGGGGGTCTGGTTGGGGTTGTGCTGCTGCAATAACAGCAAGCATGGCTGGGGTTAAAGGTAAGTCTCTATGAGGTGGTGAATCCATCTTCGTAAAAATAGCTTTCTTTTGTTCAGGGATTTTATAAAAATCATTGTGATCCCTTGAACAATATCTTTGATCATCAAAAATCATTTGCAGAAAACGGGGATAAGCTAAAGTCATTTTTGTCCCCTTGTTTTTACACATCCCTTCAAAAATCATTTTAGAATAGTTATATTTTTGCCCTGTTGCAATGCAAACAATAGCACTGGCAATAGATCTATTGATCTCATTGTGTGCAGTACATTTGGGACTCAAACATTGAAGGAGAATGTGGATGAGGTACTTCCAGGCTGGGGGAAATTCCTGCTTATGATACTTATTAAGAGTACCTTCATCAGGAATAGGATATCCCAAAGTCCTAAGCTCTTGTTCTATTTCATTTATGGGAAGGATGGTTATACCATCAGTGATGGTTGTAAAATTACCCCTTTAGGAAAAGAAGGCAATAAAATAGGGCAAGTGAGCACGACGATTTAGGAAAACCGTGTGTGAATGACCCTAGGTGAGTTCGTTCTCGAGGAGGCTAGTGCGTTGTGTTGAGAGTTGATATATGATGTTTGTGATTATGAACAAGAAGAAAAGAAATGAGAAAGGAAAGAAAAGACGGTTACGATTACGAATTAAACTATGACGAAAAAGGCGTACACGTAAAGTCGCAAAAAGCTACAAAATTAAAAATTTCAACCTAAAAATTAATTATGAGCTAAAACAAGTCTAAAATAATATAAATAAGGAATAAAATCCAATAAAAATATTTTAAAACCTTTTATTAATTAAATATTCAATTTTAAATGCTAATTAAAGCCCTAAAATTAAATATAATTAATCAAAATGTCCAAAATATGATTTTATTGAACAAATAACTTACTTATATTATCTAAAAACTAAAAAGTAATTTTTATAATTTTTAAATACTATTTTTCTATTTTTAAATTACTAAAAACTATTTTAAAACCAAAATAATTATAAAAAATAATAAAATAATGCTAAAAATAATCTACCAATTTTAAAAATCCTATTTTACTCTAATGAACAGTAGAAAAATGAAAAAGCTTGAAAAATATTAAATTTTCCACTAAATGACAAAACTAGTTTAATTAAAACCCTAATTAAATTAAATTAATTCTAAAAATTAATAAAAAGATGAACAGTAAAATATTTTTATACCAAAAACCTTAAAATATTATTTAAAGTCTAGGAAAATTGAATAATCTGAAAAATATTACTTTTTGGCACTAAAAGACAAAAACAGAAACTTTAAAGTTAATTAAAAATAGCTAATTAATCTAAAAATTACTAAATGAACAGTAATAAAAATTTTAATTAATCAGAAAAATCCTAAATTAAATGAGAAAAATAATGGGACAGGTTTCAAGATCTAATTCAACTTTTTGGGCACTAAAGACAAAAATACAAACTTTCTGATAGTGACAAGTGGTTGGTGTTTGTCTGCTAGTGCAGCAGTGGTAACTTTTGAACTACCAGTGGGAAAGGAGTTCCCACTGCTAGTGTATTTTGAAGGTCTGTTGACCAAATAAGCTCAGGAGAGCTTATTATGAGCTTATATTTTGGACAAAAGGCACCCTTATACTCTTTGGAGTATAAGGAGTCAATAATACACAAAGAACAGCAAGTCACAAGCCAAGATCAAACAAGAATGAACCAATTAAGTTACTGATTAAGCTAAGAATCTGGTCTGATGAACAGTTGCTGGTGTTTCATGCACAAATCTGAATTTTAAAGCCTTGTATCTTGGAAATAAGCTCACAAACATGCATAAAAATGACACACAATCCTCAGACACCTTAAGATCTAACAACCTTCAAGATCCAAACACAAAATCTCAACAAAATCAAGCAGATTATGGCAGTGACAGATTAATGCTTACTTTTCAACTTTTTACTTGCAAAATAGCTCACAGCTTCACAAACCTGAAAACTTAAGTGCTAACATACAACCTAGTATCCTATGAAGTGTATTCAAACAAGATTTGAATCAAAAGCTTGTTACAAAACCTGTTTAAAACACTTATCCAAACACCCCTTTAAACTTTGAAAATGATTTAAAACTAAGCAAATCTTAACAGAACCTAGGCAACTTGATTCAAGATCAATCTATCATGCATATACTACCCAAATAAACTCAAATGACATCATCAAAACAACTTGCATACAGATTCACATAGAGCACCAAATAACTTGACTTTCTGAAAATGAAAAGTGAAAACAAGGAAGTACCTTGTTGAGCCTACATCCAGGCTCAACCAAGGCTGTTTTAGCCTTCTCCTATAGACCCGGGTCTATGCAGATCTTTGGTCAAACAATGAACAGGAAGAAGAGAAATGAGTGGTGGTCACTTGTTGACACACACACCAATTATGTCTTCAAATGGAATGGCTATTTGACTCCTGCTAAGAGAAAAGAAGAAAACAATGTTTCTGTATCATACAACAAATAAGCCTCAAGCAAGCTTATCAATTAAGCTGACTTTGGCTTATTTGAGAAAAAAAAAATGAAAACTGATATATATTTTATACTTAGAAACTTTCTCTCCAAACCAAATCAACAAAAACTTTATTCTTCACATAAGCTTGATAATCAATTAGATTATCAGGCTTATGGTCTTAGCTTAAAGCTTTTGGACTATTTTAAAAACTTAACAAATTCAGTAACCAAAAAGAACTTAAAACTTGAAGATTGAACTTGGAAATTTAAATTGCATAAATGTAAATGTGGTCCTTTTTGCTTCTCATCAACAATACAACACCAATTTCATTTCAATAAACAAAAGTGGATTTACAGGTTAGTGACAAAACGGAGAAAAAAAAGAACAAGAACATAAGCTAAGTCCTATTGCCTTTAAATAGGCTTACAATCCTTCTAGAAAGCTGAAAACAAAAGCTAAACCCTAATGTATGATCTTCCTTCTTTGCCCTTTGAAGATGCTCAGTATATGCTTATAAGATGCTCAATTTGAATTCGTCCCATGTGAATTTCTTGGAGTTTTGTGTATGCCAGCAGGTACAAGTGATCATGGACGTATATTTGGTCCTTTGGGAGCAAGGAAATGTGTTGGAGCCGTTGGATGACTGTTTCCTTTGTTTTCTTGCACAAGAGTGGGGTCAGGGGAACCTTGTGAGGGGACAGGGAGAGGTGTAGTCGTTTTCTGGGTGTGGGGAAGTGTTGGGGACTGGGTAAATTAGAATTCTGGAAGCTTTTGTTTAAAACCCCTTTGATTTGGAGATAATCATGATTAGGGTTCTAGGGATTAGGGGTGGATGAACAGGTGAGTTTAATTCGTTTTGGGTGTTTAAACAAGTTTAAAAAATGTTTCCCCCACTAATCATTAAATAACTTGTTTTAATAACAAGGGGGTCAAAAGGGGTTGTGACAGGGTAGAATAATGATTTGGACTGGTTCGTTTGGTGAAATGGACTGGTGGGGGTGACGTGTCAAATTTTGGTTGGGTGGTGGAGTTTGATTGTCTGGCAGAAACACCCCCTGAACTCCTTCTTTCTTGTCTCTTTGATTTAATCAGCTTAAAACAAGATTCCCTTTGTAAATAACTTTGTTGATTTGTCATTTTTGGCACAATCTTTTTATAATCTTGAAACAAGGACTAAACATGCAATTTATTCATATTCCAAGGACTGATTTTGTCATGTTTTCAAATTTCAAGGCTTTGACTTGTTGGTTGACTTCTTGGAGGACCATTATTGACAATTTAGATTTGTTGTGGGACTAAATTTGCCAATTCTTCAAAGTTAAGGGTCCTTTTTGTAATTTTGACAAACTTTAGGGACCAAACTTGTAATTATGAAGATACAAGGGTATAAAGTGTCAATTCTTCAAACTTGAGGACCAATCTTCAATATTCTTCAAATCTTCAAGGGTTTTCTTTGGAGAATTCTTCATTAGGGCTTGGTTCATCGTGCGGCTTCGTTTCCCGTGTTCGTTTTTGATTGATTCTTGTGATCTTTTGTCATATTCTCAATATCCGTACCTAAAATACACAAGAAACAAACACAAGCATATATTTGGGTATTTTGATGATATTTAATGCATTTTAAGCCCAATTTGGACGATGAGACTATGTATAAAAGCAGTCTCATCACTCCCCCATACTAAACCATTGGCGAGTCCGAAAAGGCCCTAACAAGGCATGAGGATTCAATTTTATTGCTGAAGATCCAAAGTGATGTGAAAAGCATTATTCCTAAAATCAATATGAAGGATCAAGACTCACGACGAAAAGCAATCAACTCCCATAAAGATCATGGAGAAGTCTATCCGAAAAGACCCTAACAAGGTATGAGGATAAATAGATCCAAGTCCGAAAAGGAGGCGGATCGTTGTATCTCAAAATCCCAATTAGAGATTGAAGAAATAATCATGAAGTCGTGGTCAACAAAGTTGGAGTACCCCTCAAAAGTCTCCAAGTGAAGAAACTCTATTATGATGAGAAGACCATTATCTCAAGAACGTCTCTCGAAGATATGAAGTATGAAGTACATGCCAAATATCGGCCCGAGAAAGGTCTCAAATCATGAACCGAGTTATGCCAAGATATGAACTTTTTGATATCCCGAGAAGCAGTTTTAAGAGATTTTGTCCTTTAGCTAACTATTGATCAAATCGTCCTACTTTGCTTTCAGCCTTAATTAACTATCGAAATAAGTCCAAAAATGCATCTTCATGATCATTCCAAGACAAAAATAAAATATAAGAGATACACCTAGGAATAAGGGAGTTTAAGCATTTAATTAAGCCACGTGTGTAAGTGTTTGATTTACTAACTTATAATAACAATGATCTCGTTTTTAAGCTTAGTTTGGGGAACGTGAAATTTGAGGGTGATAAATCTTCGCAACACCAAAGCCCTAATGTAAGTCCTTGATTTCTTTACAAGTTATTTCCATCCTTTTGTTTATTTTAAAGTTTTAATTTCTCTTAGCATTTTAATTTTTGTTTAGTAGAAATTAAATAAGGCCAAGGTTGATTAATTATGAGAAAAATGTAAATTTGCTTTATCACTAAGCATTGCATGAGGGCATGGCAATGGTTAAGTGTAGGGGATTTGATAGGTGTGTAAACACCCATCCTTTTACCACTTAATTCTGGCTAAAACAAGACCAAAACACGTATTTAATATCATTTGTTTGGAATTATGCGTGGTTTTTGTGTTCATTGTGATTTCGGAGCTAACCGGATGAATATTAAAGAAAACATGGGATTGCACGGGTTTTATCAAGGAAAAAGACTCAGGATAAAGTCTATTGTCCAAGAGATGCAAAAGATTTGAAGTCACTGGGCCTATTCGAAGATTTATCGAAGAAAAGGACCAAAGACGGAAGATTTACATAAGTCGAAGAAGCTCAAGTCTATTTAACGAAGAAATTAAAAGACGAGTTGGATTTAATCGACGACAAATCCCGAATCAGAATCGAAAACGTCAACTTTTCTGAAAAGACGAGAAGACAAGAAGAAATGGAGAAAGCCCACTCACCAACCAACCACTAGGAGTATAAATAGATTCTCCCTTCACATTTTAGGGAGTGAGTTCATTTTTTCTTTTCCCAGTATCTTAGGTTCGTTCCATCACCAACACCATTAGGGTGTTTGGTGATTTTTCATCTTTCTTTCAATCTTGTAAGTGTTAATCAATACTCTTGTTACTTTTCCATTAATCCTTTAATTCCATCTTTTCATTCATCTTGTTCTTCATCATCTTCTATTAAAAGTTCTTAAGTTTTTCTATTTGATTCAAGTTTGATCTTAAAAAGTTGTTGATTTAGTGTTTTTATTGGTGGGATTTGTTACTTATGATATTTAAATGATTATTGGTTGATTTGGTAAAACCTTTTCGAGTATTTTGGTGTTTAGATCGATAAAACGTGTTACTGCTACTGTTACTGTTCTTCCTGGTCTGATCATTCCGAATTGACCTTTAGCTATTTCCCTTACTCGAAATATTTTAAATATTCCGAGTAGTATTGTTTTCCGCATAGCCAAGTTACTTTTTCTCTTATTCGGAATATCTCGTATATTCCGAATAGCCCAACTTTTCCGAATAGGGAATATTTTCCGAATAGCCCAACTTTTCCGAATAGGGAATATTTTCCGAATAGCCCCATTTTTCCGAATAGTCCCTTATTTCCGCATAAGGGTGTGTTTTCCGAATAAGGCAAGTTTTTCCGCATAGAGCATTATTTTCCGCATAGCTCACCTTTTCCGAATAGCATTCTTTTTCCGCATAAGCTGATTTTCCGCATAAGGTAATTTTTCCGCATAAGAGCATTTTTTCGAATAGATCTTGTTTTCCGCATAAGGCAATTATTCCGCATAGCATTCTTTTTCCGAATAGACATTATTTTCCGAATAGGGATGTTTTCCGAATAGGGGCATTTTTCCGCATAGACTTGTTTGACTTTCCGAATAGCACTTTATTCCGTTTAGACATACATTCCGCATAGGTCATTTTCAGTAAGGGTATTTTTCAGCTTTATCATTTAATTATTTTTGATTTACTGTTTCTGGCTTTAATCTTTATTTACTTCATTTATTTAGAATAGAAAACCAAATCCACTTTTTGTCACCAAGAACAAATCATTCCACTTTTAACTGAGATCAATTCGAGAGGATTCCGAGAATCATATTTTGAACCCATTGAAAATGCTTGTATCAAATGGCGCCGCTGCCGGCTCCTCTCGTTAAGATCAAAAGTTTTTTGTGAGAACTTGGATTTTGGGATCCGTTCCCCGTGAACGTTACTTTTTCATAAAATTTTCAAAAACACTAAAAAATATAAAATTTTCAAAAATCCTAAAAAAAAAAAGAAAAAAAAAAAAACAATAAAAACCAAAAATATTTTTGTATTGTTTTTGCCTTGTTAGTTCTTTTGCAGGTGTATGCGCACTCGATCCACGTCTTATCAAGAGCCCGAGCCTCTCGATCACTTAGACATGGCCGGTGTACCACCTCCAAACAATAATAACAACAACAACCCGCCTTTCAACAACATGAACAATAACAACAATGAGCCCCTTCCGGATAATCGCCCGATGATTGAATTGCTGCAAGCTCATGTAGATGGCAACACGGACCCAATTGTCATACCTCCAATTGCCGCCAACAATTTCGAGCTAAAATCAGGCTTTATCCAGATGGTCTCCACTCAGCCATTCTTGGGACGAACCATTGATGATCCACACGACCACATCAAGAGATTTCTACAACTCACCAACACGGTCAAATTCAATGGCGTTCCACAAGAGGTTATAAGGTTACAACTTTTTCCCTTTTCTTTAGAGGGACAAGCCCGGCATTGGCTTGCTAAGGAACCGCCACAGAGTATTCTCTCGTGGACGGATTTGGAAACAAAGTTTATCAATTACTTTTTTCCACCCTCTCGTACTACCGCTTTGCGGAATGAGATTATAAACTTTGAACAAAAGTACGATGAGTCATTCAGTGAATCTTGGGATCGTTTTAAAGATCTTTTACGAAAATGCCCACAACATGGTTTTACCAAAGTACATCAAATCAATACTTTTTACAATGGTTTAAGCATGAGTGACCAAGATTCACTGAACAGTGCCTCGGGGGGTAATCTATTGGCTAAGACTTCCAATGCTGCTTGGGACATCATTGAGAATAAATCTCGTGTGCAAACCAAGAGTGTTCGGACCAATGTTGCTAGTGCTAGCACTAATGACAGCGACAAGCGACTTGACAAAATCACCACGCTTCTTGAATCACTTGTCACACACACCGTCAGCAACAACAACAGCAACAACGCCAAAAACGCTCAAGTGAACGCTGTCAGCCAACCTTGTGAGATATGCGGTGGTCCTCACTCTTACACAACTTGTACCGCCACCCAAGATTACCCTGCAGAGAATGTGAATGCAGCATATGGCACCTATCAACAACCTGCTTATCAAGCTAGACCTCAAGGTGACCGTAACTTGCTTAGCTACCGCAGCAACAACTATCTTTCACCACCTGGTTTCCCTCCTGCCAACCCAAACCAACAACAAAACCTTAATCGCCCTCCTCAACAACAACAACAACCTCGACAACCATACATCCCACCTCACAAGCAGAAACAACCACCTCAACGAAACAACCAAGTCTACCAACAACCTGCTTACCAACCACCTGCATACAATGCTCCTCCCAACCAACCCACCGCTCTTCACCAAGAAGTGGAAACTTATATGAGGACTAACGATGCGATAGTGGGAAATCTTCAGAGAGAGGTGCTCAACCTGAAAGCAGACTTGGTCAAGCAAGGAAACGATTTGAGAGCAGACATGAGAAACACGTTGGATAGTCAAACTAATGATCTGAGGAACATGATGGCTAGTTTCTTCCAAAGTAGTCAACCCTCTTCTTCGGGTACTCTTCCGAGTAACACCGTTGCGAATCCAAGAGGGGAGATGAAAGCAATCACTACTCGAAGTGGTAAAGGTACCAAGGAACCCGAGCTTCCTATACCTCCACCGGTGGTTGTGACTAAGGAGAACGAGTCGCCTGCTCCTATTCATCATCCTTCTCCTTCCCCAATTTCTCCACCTCTCCCTTCTACCCCTCCTCCACCCGTGGTTGTGAGTGATCCTATTCCCCTAAAGCCTTCCTCTTCTTCCAATATACCTTATCCTTCAAGGTTGAGGAAAGAGAAGCAAAAGAGCAAGGATGATATTCAGGTTTCGAATTTCCTTAAAATGTTCAAACAACTGAATTTCAATATCTCCTTCGCTGAGGCTCTCGCTCACATGCCCAAATACGCGAAAATGTTTAAAGATCTTCTGAGCGACAAGGAAAAGCTCCTCGATATTGCCAACACCCAACTTAATGAGAACTGCTCTGCAGTGCTCTTAAGGAAATTGCCAACCAAGCTTGGTGATCCGGGTCGTTTTCTTATCCCTTGCAATTTCCCGGGAGTAGAGAATTGCATGGCCCTAGCAGATCTAGGTGCCAGTATTAATCTCATGCCTCTAAGTGTTTGGAAGCAATTATCTCTCCCAGAGCTAGTCCCCACCAAAATGACTTTGGAATTAGCTAACCGTACGGTTGCTTATCCAGTGGGGATAGCCGAAGATGCCATTGTAGGAGTCGACAAATTCACCTATCCTGCTGATTTTGTTGTCGTCGACTACGAGATGGACCCCCGTGTGCCACTCATTGTTGGTCGTCCATTCTTGAGGACCGGTCGCACTCTCATCGATGTTGAAGCCGGTGAGCTTATCATGAGAGTGGGTGACGATAAAGTAGTCTTCAACATGGGAAAGTTGTCCAAACAACCTTATTCATATGAGAGTGTTAATTGTATTGACGTTCTCGATGAGGCTTGTGAAGAACACTTTAATGATGCTTGCAAAAGTATTCCTACCTCTCTTCCCAATGTTGAGACCGTGTCCTCTATTGATTCATCGTTGTCTCTATTTGGAGATAGTGATTTATTCTGGAACAATCTTGAAGATACCATGGGAGATGCGAATTTAGCTACTAATGATTCTCCCACCGAGGGGGATGAAGACATGAATTTCTTTGACAATCTTCTCACTGAAGACAATCCTTCGCCTCCATCTCCCACGGTCATTGCTATCGATGCCACGACTTTGAAAACACCTCCCGTCGAAAATCCTCCGGATTTGGAACTTAAGGAGTTGCCGCCACATCTCGAGTACGTGTTCCTTGACGACAACAAGAAGTCGCCCGTCATTATTGCGAAGGATTTGAAAGATGAAGAGAAGACTCGCCTCGTTACCGTGCTGAAAGCTCACAAGAAGGCTATTGCGTGGAAAATCTCGGATATTCGTGGAATTGATCCTCACTTCTGCACACACAAAATTCTCATGGAGGACGACTTTAAGCCCACGATTCAAAGCCAACGAAGGGTGAATCCAAAAATACATGAAGTCATCAAAACAGAGGTTCTCAAACTTCTTGATGCGAGTATGATTTACCCTATTTCGGATTCACCATGGGTTAGTCCAATCCATTGTGTGCCCAAGAAGGGCGGAATAACCGTTGTTCCCAATGAACACAACGAGTTGATTCCCACTCGTCTCGTTATTGGGTGGAGAGTTTGTATAGACTACCGCAAACTCAATGATGCCACGAGAAAGGATCACTTCCCTCTACCTTTTATGGACCAAATGCTTGAACGATTAGCTGGTAATGAATATTACTGCTTTCTTGATGGTTTCTCGGGTTATTTCCAAATACCCATCGATCCCCAAGATCAAGAGAAGACTACATTCACTTGTCCCTATGGCACTTTTGCTTACAAAAGAATGCCTTTCGGCTTATGTAATGCGCCCGGGACTTTCCAAAGGTGTATGTTAGCTATCTTCCATGACATGGTTGAACAAACCATGGAAGTCTTCATGGATGATTTCTCGGTCTTCGGGGATTCATTCTCTTCTTGCCTTGCCAATTTGGAACGTATGCTTAAGAGGTGCGAAGACACTCGCCTTGTTCTAAATTGGGAAAAATGCCATTTTATGGTAAAAGAAGGCGTCGTGCTTGGGCATAAGATCTCGAAAGCCGGTCTTGAAGTAGACCGTGCTAAAGTCGATGTTATCGCAAAGTTGCCTCCACCTTCAACCGTGACGGGTGTGAGAAGTTTCCTGGGTCATGCGGGCTTCTACCGTCGATTCATAAAAGATTTTTCTTAAATCGCTCGCCCGATGACCCACCTCTTGGAAAAAGATACTCCTTTTATCTTTTCCAAAGAGTGTCTCGAAGCCTTTGACTCACTTAAGGATAAGCTTACTAAGGCACCCGTCTTAGTTACCCCTAATTGGGAGCTTCCCTTTGAGTTGATGTGCGATGCTAGTGATTTTGCTATTGGAGCGGTTCTTGGACAAAGAGTGAACAAACACTTCCAACCGATCCATTATGCTAGCAAGACAATGACGGGGGCACAATTGCATTATACGACAACCGAAAAAGAGCTTTTAGCTGTTGTCTATGCTTTTGAAAAATTCCGCCCCTATCTTGTCCTTTCTACCACCATTGTGTATACCGATCATTCCGCGTTGAAGTACTTGTTGACAAAGCAAGATTCCAAACCAAGACTTCTTCGCTGGGTTTTGCTGCTCCAGGAATTTAAAATCGAAATTCGCGATAAAAAAGGAGCAGAAAACCTAGCCGCGGATCATCTTAGCAGACTTGAGGATCCTTACCAAGGGGATCATCCGAACAAAGAAATCAATGATTCTTTTCCCTTGGAGACCTTAATGTCTATAAACTCGAAGCCGAATGAAACCCCGTGGTTTGCGGACTTTGCAAACTACTTGGCGGGTGGAATTCTCAAGGAAGGGTTGACGTCCCAACAAAAGAAGAAGTTCTTCACCGACATCAAGACTTACTTTTGGGACGACCCTTACCTATTCAAACAATGTGATGACCTGATTATTCGCCGATGTGTTGATGGACCGGCAGCGTCTGAAATCCTTAATGCTTGCCACAAAGGACCCACCGGTGGTCACTTTGGTCCCAACTACACCGCTAAAAAAGTGTTTGATTCCGGATTTTATTGGCCCTCCATATACCGTGACGCTCACGATATGGTCAAACGATGTGATGTTTGCCAAAAGCAAGGCAAAATCACACATAAAGACGAGATGCCTCAGAATTTCATACAGGAATGTGAAATTTTTGACGTGTGGGGTATCGACTTTATGGGGCCATTCCCTTCTTCTAAAGGAAACAAATACATCCTTGTAGCCGTTGACTACGTTTCCAAGTGGGTTGAAGCCAAAGCTTTACCCACTAATGATGCAAGGGTGGTTTGCAACTTTTTGAAAGCTCTTTTCACTAGATTCGGTGTGCCTCGCGCCATTATTAGTGATCGTGGGACTCATTTCTGCAATGACCAATTTGCTCGAGTCATGGCTAAGTACGGTGTAAATCATCGTCTTTCCACAGCCTACCACCCACAAACTAATGGCCAGGCTGAAATATCCAACCGAGGACTAAAGCGAATTCTGGAAAGAACCGTGGGAGAGCATCGTGCCGCATGGGCTGATAAACTTGATGATGCTTTGTGGGCTTTCCGTACTGCTTACAAGACCTCGATCGGCTGTACCCCTTATCGTCTTGTGTACGGGAAAGCATGCCACCTCCCCATTGAGTTGGAGCACAAGGCTTACTGGGCCTTGAAGTGGGCCAATTTTGATATCAACAAAGCTGGTGACCTACGCAAGATCCAACTCAATGAGCTGAATGAACTTCGGAATGAGGCTTATGAAAATTCTTTGATCTATAAGGAAAGAACTAAGCTCATTCACGACTCCAAGATCAAAAACCGAGAGTTCCATGTTGGAGACAAAGTCTTACTTTTTAACTCTCGGTTGAAAAACTTTTCGGGCAAGCTCAAATCTCGTTGGTCCGGCCCATTCACCATTGCCCAAATTTTTCCATATGGTACTCTCGAGCTCGCTCAACCTAATGGACCTAATTTTAAGGTGAATGGCCAACGAGTGAAGTTGTACTTTGGTGAGGACACCTCTCAGGAGGTGATTCCATCCCTCACCACGTTCCCCATGAACTAATTTTGGGTCGAGTCAGGCTCGTGACTCGATTATCTAAAAAGCGCTCCTCGGGAGGCAGCCCGAGTATCTATCCTTTTATGTTTTAACCTCCTAAGTGTAGGGGGACCTCTATAGGTGTTTATATTTGTGTGGTGATGTGATTACAGGGATAAGTGCACTCTTGGAATCTTTGAAGAACTGTGCTCCCGTGTTATCCGAAATCCGGTTCTATCTCTCAACTATCGTGATTCAATTTTCTTCATACTCACATTTGAAATTGATCACTTTAGTCGTCTCTTCCTTAACTTGAGTTAACCAACGTGCACAATGTCATAAGTGTAGGGGAGACTTTTCCCACATGCTTAAACATTGAGGACAATGTTTATCTTAAGTGTAGGGGGGACTTCTATCGAAGTTTTAAGTGGACTTTTCCATGAAAATGCCTTCATTTAACCGGAAAATCCTATTTTTCAACATTTTTCAAATTTTTTAACTTTGGCCATTTAGTCGTAATTTTTAAATTTTTATCTTTGCTTTCATATGTATATATCCCGCAATAAAGTCAAAAATATTAATAAAGTGGTGTAGCTAGTTTAGAAGTCTTTGACATATTAGGCCCGTTGCGTTTATTTTGACTCAACCCGAATAGACTTATCTAAGTTTATTCTAGCTAGTATCCTTAACCATGTAGACCTTAATTGGTTTATTAGGCTAAGTATCCACGAGTCTCATTATTTGAGATTTTAAATTGTGGAGGAAGAGAAATGATAGAGTCAATTATAAGTCGGTATTCTTGCACAAGCTCACTTGGTGTAATTATTTGCCTATTCTCCCATCACTTGCTAATAATTTATCTACAATAAGTAAGGTCGTACGATTTGAAAAGTTACTTAGCTTCTAGCCCAAGATCGTTTAAAAGTTGCTCGGTAATGATAAGAGTTCATAGCCAAGGCATAACTTATGAAGCGGGGCGCGAAGATTGGCGAGTCCGAAAAGGCCCTAACAAGGCATGAGGATTCAATTTTATTGCTGAAGATCCAAAGTGATGTGAAAAGCATTATTCCTAAAATCAATATGAAGGATCAAGACTCACGACGAAAAGCAATCAACTCCCATAAAGATCATGGAGAAGTCTATCCGAAAAGACCCTAACAAGGTATGAGGATAAATAGATCCAAGTCCGAAAAGGAGGCGGATCGTTGTATCTCAAAATCCCAATTAGAGATTGAAGAAATAATCATGAAGTCGTGGTCAACAAAGTTGGAGTACCCCTCAAAAGTCTCCAAGTGAAGAAACTCTATTATGATGAGAAGACCATTATCTCAAGAACGTCTCTCGAAGATATGAAGTATGAAGTACATGCCAAATATCGGCCCGAGAAAGGTCTCAAATCATGAACCGAGTTATGCCAAGATATAAACTTTTTGATATCCCGAGAAGAAGTTTTAAGAGATTTTGTCCTTTAGCTAACTATTGATCAAATCGTCCTACTTTGCTTTCAGCCTTAATTAACTATCGAAATAAGTCCAAAAATGCATCTTCATGATCATTCCAAGACAAAAATAAAATATAAGAGATACACCTAGGAATAAGGGAGTTTAAGCATTTAATTAAGCCACGTGTGTAAGTGTTTGATTTACTAACTTATAATAACAATGATCTCGTTTTTAAGCTTAGTTTGGGGAACGTGAAATTTGAGGGTGATAAATCTTCGCAACACCAAAGCCCTAATGTAAGTCCTTGATTTCTTTACAAGTTATTTCCATCCTTTTGTTTATTTTAAAGTTTTAATTTCTCTTAGCATTTTAATTTTTGTTTAGTAGAAATTAAATAAGGCCAAGGTTGATTAATTATGAGAAAAATGTAAATTTGCTTTATCACTAAGCATTGCATGAGGGCATGGCA
Source organism: Glebionis coronaria (assembly GCA_025667525.1). NCBI lineage: Eukaryota > Viridiplantae > Streptophyta > Magnoliopsida > Asterales > Asteraceae > Glebionis > Glebionis coronaria. The sequence continues at coordinate 220,113,778 of CM046881.1, forward strand.
ATGGTTAAGTGTAGGGGATTTGATAGGTGTGTAAACACCCATCCTTTTACCACTTAATTCTGGCTAAACAAGACCAAAACACGTATTTAATATCATTTGTTTGGAATTATGCGTGGTTTTTGTGTTCAATGTGATTTCAGAGCTAACCGGATGAATATTAAAGAAAACATGGGATTGCACGGGTTTTATCAAGGAAAAAGACTCAGGATAAAGTCTATTGTCCAAGAGATGCAAAAGATTTGAAGTCACTGGGCCTATTCGAAGATTTATCGAAGAAAAGGACCAAAGACGGAAGATTTACATAAGTCGAAGAAGCTCAAGTCTATTTAACGAAGAAATTAAAAGACGAGTTGGATTTAATCGACGACAAATCCCGAATCAGAATCGAAAACGTCAACTTTTCTGAAAAGACGAGAAGACAAGAAGAAATGGAGAAAGCCCACTCACCAACCAACCACTATGAGTATAAATAGATTCTCCCTTCACATTTTAGGGAGTGAGTTCATTTTTTCTTTTCCCAGTATCTTAGGTTCGTTCCATCACCAACACCATTAGGGTGTTTGGTGATTTTTCATCTTTCTTTCAATCTTGTAAGTGTTAATCAATACTCTTGTTACTTTTCCATTAATCCTTTAATTCCATCTTTTCATTCATCTTGTTCTTCATCATCTTCTATTAAAAGTTCTTAAGTTTTTCTATTTGATTCAAGTTTGATCTTAAAAAGTTGTTGATTTAGTGTTTTTATTGGTGGGATTTGTTACTTATGATATTTAAATGATTATTGGTTGATTTGGTAAAACCTTTTCGAGTATTTTGGTGTTTAGATCGATAAAACGTGTTACTGCTACTGTTACTGTTCTTCCTGGTCTGATCATTCTGAATTGACCTTTAGCTATTTCCCTTACTCGAAATATTTTAAATATTCCGAGTAGTATTGTTTTCCGCATAGCCAAGTTACTTTTTCTCTTATTCGGAATATCTCGTATATTCCGAATAGCCCAACTTTTCCGAATAGGGAATATTTTCCGAATAGCCCAACTTTTCCGAATAGGGAATATTTTCCGAATAGCCCCATTTTTCCGAATAGTCCCTTATTTCCGCATAAGGGTGTGTTTTCCGAATAAGGCAAGTTTTTCCGCATAGAGCATTATTTTCCGCATAGCTCACCTTTTCCGAATAGCATTCTTTTTCCGCATAAGCTGATTTTCCGCATAAGGTAATTTTTCCGCATAAGAGCATTTTTTCGAATAGATCTTGTTTTCCGCATAAGGCAATTATTCCGCATAGCATTCTTTTCCGAATAGACATTATTTTCCGAATAGGGATGTTTTCCGAATAGGGGCATTTTTCCGCATAGACTTGTTTGACTTTCCGAATAGCACTTTATTCCGTTTAGACATACATTCCGCATAGGTCATTTTCAGTAAGGGTATTTTTCAGCTTTATCATTTAATTGTTTTTGATTTACTGTTTCTGGCTTTAATCTTTATTTACTTCATTTATTTAGAATAGAAAACCAAATCCACTTTTTGTCACCAAGAACAAATCATTCCACTTTTAACTGAGATCAATTCGAGAGGATTTCGAGAATCATATTTTGAACCCATTGAAAATGCTTGTATCACCTTGCCTTTTATTATCCGCCTCATCGGTGGTTTTATTAGCCAAAGACGTATATCCTCACGCTAAAGCGAATTTTGGATCTTTAAAGCTTCGAAGATTAAGGCTTGATTCACTTTCAATTTTTGCATAGATTTTTCGGCCTTGTGGGGCTTCAAATTGTTTGCTAGATTTAGGTGAGCACTTGAAATCTTATTATTGGGTGAAGCTTTCGATTATTTGGGTGCCAATACTTCAAAACCGTGACGCTGGCGATACCTTAATGTCTTCCCAATTTAATTACACGGAAGCTACTAGAAAAGACTAGAAACCCAACAATCCTAACTAAACCGCTAAGTCAATATTTATTAAGCAAAAAATATTTACATGCGAAGGGAGAATAAGCAAATAACGAGAACACATGAGTTTTTGAAAGAATCCGAATACTCTACGTTTAGCATAGTAACTTATAATTAACTCTATCATTTCTCGTCCTCATTTAAGAGACTTAGCCTAATGTGTAGTTAAGGAATCAAAGCTAAGTGCTCAACACGCACGGTCGAGTCAAAAATTACTCTTATTCTCGCCATCGGAAAACCTACATTCGTGTCTTCAAACACTTATAAAACATGAGAAAAATTTTAAAATTTGGCCATTTTTAGCCTTATTTTGCGACAAAAACGATAAACTTTAGAAAGCGTGAAGGTTTGGCAAGGCAAAGTATCTATTCACCCCCCCCCCCCCCCCCCCCCATACTAAAGTTAAACATTGTCCTCAATGTTTCGAGTCTAGGGGTGCAAACACCCCTATACTAGAGACGTAGTCGAATGCCTAATCTAGCATGGAAAGGGTGCAACCATTAAATTAATAGCCGTTTATGAAATATGCTAATAACCTATGGTTAGAACATCAAAAGGATATATCATGGATATTTGAGAAATGTCTCCAAAGCAAACGATCGAGTGCTCCCATAAACGAACACGAGAGGATCCAATCGTGAAGATCATGATCTAAAAACCACATATCACAAACAACCACGGAACAAAGGTTGGAAGGGCACGAATCCCCACACGTAAGCTACATTAGACTAAGAAAGCGATAATATGTACATAGGATAAGCATGGGACTCCCCCACGAGGCACCTCGTTTTTGATTACCAAGTCATGAGCTCGACTCGATCCCCTCAATACTAATTATCATTGGGGAAGGTGACTTGGTCGAGGTAGTTCAAGGATGGAACTTCCCCACCAAAGTAGTGCTTCAACCTATGTCCATTCACCTTGAAGTTAGGACCATCATCTTGAGCTAGCTCGATGGTCCCATACGGAAATACTTGAGTCACGGTGAATGGACCGGACCAACGGGATTTCAATTTACCGGAGAATATTTTCAATCTTGAATTAAAAAGTAAAACTTGATCCCCAATGTTAAAAACCCGGTTTTTAATTTTAGAATCATGCAACTTTTTAGTTTTCTCTTTATAAATCAATGAATTTTCATAAGCAATATCCCTTAATTCATCCAATTCATTTAATTGCATTTTCCGGTGTTTTCCCGCGGTCTCCATGTCATCATTACAATGCTTTAGGGCCCAATAAGCCTTGTGTTCTAACTCGATAGGCAAATGACAATTCTTTCCATACACAAGCTTATAGGGAGTGCACCCAATGGGCGTCTTATGAGCGGTCCTAAAGGCCCATAAAGCATCGTCCAACTTATCCGACCAAGATTGCCGGTTTTCCCCCACGGATCTCTCCAAGATCCTCTTCAATGCTCGGTTTGAAACCTCGACTTGCCCACTCGTTTGTGGGTGATAAGCCGTAGAAAGACGATGTGTAACCCCATATTTCCTTAGAACCCTTTCAAATTGGTCATTACAAAAATGGGTTCCACGATCGCTTATGATAGCACGAGGGGTTCCAAACCTAGCAAACAAACTTTTCAAGAACTTAACTACCACACGAGCATCATTGGTGGGCAAGGCCTTTGCCTCCACCCACTTAGAAAGGTAGTCAACCGCAACGAGAATATACTTATTACCACGAGATGATGGGAACGGCCCCATAAAGTCTATGCCCCAAACGTCAAAGATCTCACATACTTGAATGATATTTTGTGGCATTTCATCTTTTTGTGAGGCTTTTCCTTGTCGTTGGCATGAATCACAAGACTTCACAAGATCTTGTGCATCTCGGTAAATAGTAGGCCAAAAGAAGCCGGCATCAAACACCTTTTTAGCCGTGAGATTAGCACCGTGGTGACCACCCGTGGGTCCCTCATGGCAAGCTCTAAGGATGTTAGAAGCTTCGGTACCAAATACACAACGGCGGATGATTTGATCCGCACAAGTTCGAAACAAGTAAGGGTCGTTCCAAAAATAGAACTTGACATCACGAAAGAATTTTCGTTTTTCTTGAGTTGTCATACCCTTAATGATGAAGTTACCCGCATGGTAATTTGTAAAATCCACAAACCATGGGGTGGAAGAATCAAGCTTAGAATTCACTACACCAAGTGTCTCGAGCGGAAATGTTTCGGTGATTTCCTTAGGCTCGTAAACACTTTGGTAAGGATCTTCCAAACGAGAGAGATGATCGGCCGCTAGATTCTCGGCTCCTTTTTTGTCAACGATTTTGTGATCAAATTCTTGAAGGAGGAGAATCCAACGAAGTAATCTCGGCTTAGCATCTTGTTTAGCCATGAGATACTTGATAGCCGAATGGTCCGTATACACTATGCATTTCGTCAAGACGAGATAAGGTCGGAATTTCTCAAATGCATACACCACGGCAAGGAACTCCTTTTCCGTTGTAGTGTATTTAAGTTGAGCCTCGGTCATCGTCTTGCTAGCATAGTGAATAGGCAAGAAGTGCTTATCATGACGTTGCCCCAAAACGGCCCCTATAGCGTAATCACTTGCATCACACATAAGCTCAAAGGGGAGGTTCCAATTTGGAGCAACAAGAATGGGAGCTTCGGTAAGTTTCCTCTTAAGGATCTCAAAGGCTCGTACACAATCTTCGTCAAAGACAAAACGTGCTTCTTTTTCAAGAAGATGTGTAATGGGTCGAGAAATCTTCGAGAAATCCTTGATGAATCGTCGATAAAAGCCCGCGTGGCCTAGGAAACTCCTAACTCCCTTGACGGTTTTGGGATGAGGTAATTTGGCGATGACGTCTACCTTAGCTTGATCTACCTCAATCCCCGCTTTCGAGACCTTGTGCCCTAAGACGATTCCACTTTTAACCATAAAATGACACTTTTCCCAATTGAGCACAAGGTTGGTTTCCTCACAACGTTTTAACATTCTCTCAAGGTTCGACAAACACGAAGTAAAGGAATCACCAAACACGGAAAAGTCATCCATGAAGACTTCCATCGTCTTCTCGATCATATCATGAAAAATAGCCATCATGCATCGTTGAAAAGTTCCCGGTGCATTGCAAAGTCCGAATGGCATTCTACGATAGGCAAACGTTCCATATGGACACGTAAACGTAGTTTTTTCTTGATCACGAGGATCGATGGGAATTTGGAAGTAACCGGAAAAACCATCTAAAAAGCAATAGAAATCGTTTCCCGCAAGACGCTCCAACATTTGGTCCATGAAGGGCAAGGGAAAATGGTCTTTTCGAGTGGCTTCATTCAACTTACGATAGTCAATGCACACTCTCCATCCGGTCACGAGTCTAGTGGGAATCAACTCGTTGGCATCGTTTGGCACAACGGTCATCCCTCCCTTTTTAGGGACACAATGAATAGGACTCACCCAAGGGCTATCGGAAATAGGGTAAAGCATTCCCGCGTCAAGGAGTTTAAGGACCTCCTTTTTGATGACGTCGTGAATTTTGGGGTTCACCCTCCTTTTACTTTGGATTGTTGGCTTGAAATCTTTCTCCATTAATATTTTGTGTGTACAAAATTTGGGATCGATTCCCTTAATGTCGGATAACTTCCACGCAATCGCCCCTTTGTGATCCTTAAGAACATCGACAAGTGCGGTTTTTTCATCATCCGAAAGTTCCTTCGCAATAATAACCGGCAACTTGTCGTCCTCCTCCAAATAGACATATTCGAGGTGAGGAGGTAAATCTTTCAACTCGAGAATAGGTGGTTCCTCAAGTGAAGATTTAGGCTCGATACTCATAACCTCCTCGGGTGGAGGAAATGGGAAATCGTTGAGAAAATCCTTGATAATCGAGAAGTCCTCATCGTTGTCGAGGTCTTCGTCACAAGTACGTGGAACATCGAATTCTTCCAACGTAAAACCACCACCTTCAAATGGAGTGAAGGTTGGTGTCGAATTATCAAGAATTGGATCTAACATAGTGGGATTGCCACTAGTTTCTTCATCACCAAACCCTAAAACTTCTTGTGAAAATTCCTCGCAAACCACGTCGATCATATCAACGAGGTTTATGGTAGCAACGGAATAAACATGAGAAAGTTGAGAATTTTGAGTTGCGTTTATAACAAGTTCCTCGTCGTTGAAACGTAAGGTGATCTTTCTAGCATGAACATCAATTAAAGCCATAGACGTATCTAAAAACGAACGACCTAAAATAATAGGAACTTGAGGATCCATGGGGATGTCAACAACAATAAAGTCTACGGGATAGTAGAACTTCCCCACTTTCACAAAAACGTCTTCCACCAAACCACATGCAAGAATCGTGGAATGGTCGGCCAACTCAATAGACATTCGTGAAGGAGTAAGATTAGAAAGATTGAGCTACTTGAAGATTGCAAGTGGCATCAAGTTAATGCTAGCACCAAGATCGGCCAAGGCATAGCATTCTTCCATATCTTGAATTGCACAAGGGATCAAAAATTTATCGGGATCACCGACTTTTTGAGGTATGCGATTAAGATAAACCGACGAACAACTAGACATTTGGTGTAATTTCTCCTTGTTGTTCAACATACTCTTAAAGTTAGCGGCAAATCGAGGCATCATGACCAAAGCATCGGCGAAACTCACATTAAAGTGCAAATCACGAAACATTTTCATAAAAAGCTCAAATTGGTAGTTGTCGCGCTCTTGTCGTTTCTCCTTCCTAAGTCTCGATGGGTAAGGCAAGGGTGGTGTGGGTTGGGGCATAGGCATAGCCTTTGGAATCTCGGGTTCCAAAATGGGTGATGGGTCAACCGTAGGTGTGGCATGAGCGGTACTTTGTGGGCTTGAAATATGCTCCTTTTCGACCACCACCTCGGGTTCTTCCTCAATTTCCTCCACCGTTGGAGTAATTGGTTGAGGAGTCGGTTCTTTAAGTATCTTACCACTTCGTGTGGTAATTACTTTCATCTCTCCCTTCGGGTTAGAAACGGTGTTACTAGGCAAACTTCCCGAAGTAGAGGCTTTGTTTCCCATTACGGCTTCTAAAATTGCATTAAGCTTAGCATCTTGACTATTAAACTTCAAATCTTGGCTAGCGGCTTTTTGGTCAATTCTTTGTTCAAGCCTAGCATGACTTTGTTCTATCATGTTGTTTTGACCTCGAATTTGGTTAGCAAAATCATTTTTCAATTCATTTCTCATGGCTAGATTTTCCTTAACAAAATTAGCTAACTCCTTTGCGTTCTTAGCCGTGTCCCTAGCTTGACTAGCCAATTGCTCTTGAATGTTTTCCAAAATCTTATCATTTGAAGTGGCGTAATTCAAAAAGTCCATTGGAAGTTCTTTAGTATTTTGAAGACCTTGACTCGTGTTTTGAAAATTACGGTTTTGATTTTGATTTTGCAATTGGCTACTACTACTCCCTTGATTCCCATAGTTGTTATTACCCTTATAATTGTTCCTTTGATTGCTTTGGTAACCAACTTGATTGTTTCGATAATTGTTAGCATTTTGATTTGGTGAAAAACCCGGTGGAGTCAATTGATTAGTGCGAGGAACTTGACCGTTTTGGTTATAAGTTCCCGCGGCCGCGAAGGCACTCGAAGTGTTACCACCGTTGGTAATGCACTCGGAATAATCATGAGCTCCACCACAATACATACAAGAAACCTCAACCGCTTTAATCGTAGCGGGAGCGGGTTGTTCACCAACTTTAAATTCAACTAACAAGCCTTTCACTATATCAAAAATTTTGTTTTCCAAATTAGCCTCGACTTGGCAAGCATCAACGGTGTGTGACAAACTAGGTGAAGATGAAGACGAAGCCTTACGAACACTCGACATGCTACGAGGACTATACACCTTAGACCTATTCTCAATAATTAACAATGCTTCCTCGACCGTCTTACACAAAAAATTACCACCCGCGGCGGCATTAAGATAATCACGCTCATGATCGTTCAAGCCATTGTAAAACGTGTCTATTTGATGTAAGTCGGAAAAACCATGATGAGGACATTCGTGCAACATTTCCTTAAACCTATTCCAAGCCGTTGAAAAACTCTCATTATACTCTTGTGAAAACTTTGAAATCTCGTTTTTCAAGTGCGTAGTCTTAGAGGGCGGAAAAAATTGGTTCACGAATTTTGAAACGAGATCCTTCCACGTCAATATAGAATTGGGTGGCTCTTTCTCTAACCAAATTTTTGCGGGCCCCGCTAAGGAATACGGAAAAAGCATCATCTTAATCGAGTCGTTTGAAACATCCTTAAACTTGCACGTGGCGGTGAGACGATTAAATTGGCGAATGTGGTTATGCGGGTTGTCCTTTTCGTCCCCTCGAAACTTGTTGTTTTGAATCATGGACAACAAACCCGTCTTAACCTCAAAATTCTCCGCAAGGATAGCGGGAATCACAATCGCTTCTCCATAACCCTCGGTGGGTGCTTGAAGCAACTCCATCATAGTTCGATTAGCCATGGGTGCTTCTTTCACTATAATGGGTTCGTCAATAGGAGAGTCCTCACTAGTAGGAGTGAGTGATTTGTTTCTTCGTTTACGAGCACGTCTTGCTTTAGAGCGAGTTTGCATAAACGTCACGTACAACGAGAAGGCGAGCAAAGAAGATTCTTTTTGGTGTTTTTACTTTTTTTCAATTTTTTGTGGTTTTTGATTGTTTTTAACTTTTTTTGGATTTTTGGAATGTATTAGTAGACCAAAATCTACAAATCTCCTCCTTAATCAAATCTCTCGATTAAAGAAGCCTCAAGGAATGAAAACGAACACGTGAAGTGAACGCCTTCGATGACTTTAGAACGATGGTAGAACACCAAATCGTTCAAGAGGGTTTAATCAATAGAAACCAAGAAAATATATATGATACGTAAGTAATACTTTGGGCGGCAAAACCCTCGATTCACTCTCAAAATCAAATACGCACAAGCAAGCGGAGGAAACGAGGCGGCGCGAAGCACTTAAGAGCCTTTTTCCTTTAGGTCGTGAAATACAACCGCCTTATACCCACCTTATAGTTTGTATTATCAAAATCAAGCTTCACGAAAGTATTTATCTATTTTTGCCTTTTTTTTCTTTGGTTTGAGATTCGAATACAATGATCGAGTGATGAAATCCCGAATCAAGGTTGTGATTGCTCACGTATTTGGAGTACTTGTGAATTTATTGTTCTACGTATACAATATAGTAATAATATTCACACAAAAACCGAAAAAACGATAATACGTATTAATAGAGTGCTATTAATACAAATACTTTTATGGCTATATATAAAAACAACAATGGTTCAACCAAAACACAACACGCCTCCCCGGCAGCGGCGCCAAAATGATGGTTGTAAAATTACCCCTTTAGGAAAAGAAGGCAATAAAATAGGGCAAGTGAGCACGACGATTTAGGAAAACCGTGTGTGAATGACCCTAGGTGAGTTCGTTCTCGAGGAGGCTAGTGCGTTGTGTTGAGAGTTGATATATGATGTTTGTGATTATGAACAAGAAGAAAAGAAATGAGAAAGGAAAGAAAAGACGGTTATGATTACGAATTAAACTATGACGAAAAAGGCGTACACGTAAAGTCGCAAAAAGCTACAAAATTAAAAATTTCAACCTAAAAATTAATTATGAGCTAAAACAAGTCTAAAATAATATAAATAAGGAATAAAATCCAATAAAAATATTTTAAAACCTTTTATTAATTAAATATTCAATTTTAAATGCTAATTAAAGCCCTAAAATTAAATATAATTAATCAAAATGTCCAAAATATGATTTTATTGAACAAATAACTTATTTATATTATCTAAAAACTAAAAAGTATTTTTTATAATTTTTAAATACTATTTTTCTATTTTTAAATTACTAAAAACTATTTTAAAACCAAAATAATTATAAAAAATAATAAAATAATGCTAAAAATAATCTACCAATTTTAAAAATCCTATTTTACTCTAATGAACAGTAGAAAAATGAAAAAGCTTGAAAAATATTAAATTTTCCACTAAATGACAAAACTAGTTTAATTAAAACCCTAATTAAATTAAATTAATTCTAAAAATTAATAAAAAGATGAACAGTAAAATATTTTTATACCAAAAACCTTAAAATATTATTTAAAGTCTTGGAAAATTGAATAAACTGAAAAATATTACTTTGTGGCACTAAAAGACAAAAACAGAAACTTTAAAGTTAATTAAAAATAGCTAATTAATCTAAAAATTACTAAATGAACAGTAATAAAAATTTTAATTAATCAGAAAAATCCTAAATTAAATGAGAAAAATAATGGGACAGGTTTCAAGATCTAATTCAACTTTTTGGGCACTAAAGACAAAAATACAAACTTTCTGATAGTGACAAGTGGTTGGTGTTTGTCTGCTAGTGCAGCAGTGGTAACTTTTGAACTATCAGTGGGAAATGAGTTCCCACTGCTAGTGTATTTTGAAGGTCTGTTGACCAAATAAGCTCAGGAGAGCTTATTATGAGCTTATATTTTGGACAAAAGGCACCCTTATACTCTTTGGAGTATAAGGAGTCAATAATACACAAAGAACAGCAAGTCACAAGCCAAGATCAAACAAGAATGAACCAATTAAGTTACTGGTTAAGCTAAGAATCTGGTCTGATGAACAGTTGCTGGTGTTTCATGCACAAATCTGAATTTTAAAGCCTTGTATCTTGGAAATAAGCTCACAAACATGCATAAAAATGACACACAATCCTCAGACACCTTAAGATCTAACAACCTTCAAGATCCAAACACAAAATCTCAACAAAATCAAGAAGATTATGGCAGTGACAGATTAATGCTTACTTTTCAACTTTTTACTTGCAAAATAGCTCACAACTTCACAAACCTGAAAACTTAAGTGCTAACATACAACCTAGTATCCTATGAAGTGTATTCAAACAATATTTGAATCAAAAGCTTGTTACAAAACCTGTTTAAAACACTTATCCAAACACCCCTTTAAACTTTGAAAATGATTTAAAACTAAGCAAATCTAAACAGAACCTAGGCAACTTGATTCAAGATCAATCTATCATGCATATACTACCCAAATAAACTCAAATCACATCATCAAAACAACTTGCATACAGATTCACATAGAGCACCAAATAACTTGACTTTCTGAAAATGAAAAGTGAAAACAAGGAAGTACCTTGTTGAGCCTACATCCAGGCTCAACCAAGGCTGTTTTAGCCTTCTCCTATAGACCCGGGTCTATGCAGATCTTTGGTCAAACAATGAACAGGAAGAAGAGAAATGAGTGGTGGTCACTTGTTGACACACACACCAATTATGTCTTCAAATGGAATGGCTATTTGACCCCTGCTAAGAGAAAAGAAGAAAACAATGTTTCTATATCACACAACAAATAAGCCTCAAGCAAGCTTATCAATTAAGCTGACTTTGGCTTATTTGAGAAAAAAAAATGAAAACTGATATATATTTTATACTTAGAAACTTTCTCTCCAAACCAAATCAACAAAAACTTTATTCTTCACATAAGCTTGATAATCAATTAGATTATCAGGCTTATGGTCTTAGCTTAAAGCTTTTGGACTATTTTAAAAACTTAACAAATTCAGTAACCAAAAAGAACTTAAAACTTGAAGATTGAACTTGGAAATTTAAATTGCATAAATGTAAATGTGGTCCTTTTTGCTTCTCATCAACAATACAACACCAATTTCATTTCAATAAACAAAAGTGGATTTACAGGTTTGTGACAAAACGGAGAAAAAAAAGAACAAGAACATAAGCTAAGTCCTATTGCCTTTAAATAGGCTTACAATCCTTCTAGAAAGCTGAAAACAAAAGCTAAACCCTAATGTATGATCTTCCTTCTTTGCCCTTTGAAGATGCTCAGTATATGCTTATAAGATGCTCAATTTGAATTCGTCCCATGTGAATTTCTTGGAGTTTTGTGTATGCCAGCAGGTACAAGTGATCATGGACGTATATTTGGTCCTTTGGGAGCAAGGAAATGTGTTGGAGTCGTTGGATGACTGTTTCCTTTGTTTTCTTGCACAAGAGTAGGGTCAGGGGAACCTTGTGAGGGGACAGGGAGAGGTGTAGTCGTTTTCTGGGTGTGGGGAAGTGTTGGGGACTGGGTAAATTAGCATTCTGGAAGCTTTTGTTTAAAACCCCTTTGATTTGGAGATAATCATGATTAGGGTTCTAGGTATTAGGGGTGGATGAACAGGTGAGTTTAATTCGTTTTGGGTGTTTAAACAAGTTTAAAAAATGTTTCCCCCACTAATCATTAAATAACTTGTTTTAATAACAAGGGGGTCAAAAGGGGTTGTGACAGGGTAGAATAATGATTTGGACTGGTTCGTTTGGTGAAATGGACTGGTAGGGGTGACGTGTCAAATTTTGGTTGGGTGGTGGAGTTTGATTGTCTGGCAGAAACACCCCCTGAACTCCTTCTTTCTTGTCTCTTTGATTTAATCAGCTTAAAACAAGATTCCCTTTGTAAATAACTTTGTTGATTTGTCATTTTTGGCACAATCTTTTTATAATCTTGAAACAAGGACTAAACATGCAATTTCTTCATATTCCAAGGACTGATTTTGACATGTTTTCAAATTTCAAGGCTTTGACTTGTTGGTTGACTTCTTGGAGGACCATTATTGACAATTTAGATTTGTTGAGGGACTAAATTTGCCAATTCTTCAAAGTTAAGGGTCCTTTTTGTAATTTTGACAAACTTTAGGGACCAAACTTGTAATTATGAAGATACAAGGGTATAAAGTGTCAATTCTTCAAACTTGGAGGACCAATCTTCAATATTCTTCAAATCTTCAAGGGTTTTCTTTGGAGAATTCTTCATTAGGGCTTGGTTCATCGTGCGGCTTCGTTTCCCGTGTTCGTTTTTGATTGATTCTTGTGATCTTTTGTCATATTCTCAATATCCGTACCTAAAATACACAAGCAACAAACACAAGCATATATTTGGGTATTTTGATGATATTTAATGCATTTTAAGCCCAATTTGGACGATGAGACTATGTATAAAAGCAGTCTCATCAATCAGCATCATCAAGATGCAAGGCCTGGCGTACCAAGGTCTCAGTAACCACCCAAGATCTCCCATGAACAATAGAAGTCAATGTGGTCACTCCATTAACTGTTGAGGAACTAACAGTGTTCCAAAACTGCTTAATGTGTGTGACTGGAATGAGTGGTGCATGAGAAAGAGCATACCTTAAGGGAGATGCGTTCAAATACGCCACCATTTGTGTGTATTGAGGAAACAAATCATTATCAGCAACAAGATAAGCAATCATGTTGTGTTGAGACTTGAACCCCAAATCCAATTCTGCTGAGTTAAACTTTGGTGCCATTGATGAAAGCTGTTAATTTGAAGTATAGAAGATGAAGGTTGATAAGAGAAAAGTGTTAGACAAGAATTATAGATACCCTGTTTAAAAATAGGAGCCAAATTTATAGGAGATAAAGAATGCATGTGATTGGCCCAAAAATAGGCAAAGATTTTCAAAAACTAATCATGAAAATATTGAAAAAGTTATAAGTTATCTCATGCATTTAATGAAAGTAACAACTCATAAAATTACGGCTTGAAAATATGTCAAAAAGTAACAACTGAGTAGGTCCCATTGAGTGTCAACGGTCAAAAATAACCCATCAACGCCCAACGGCTATAATCCTGTCAATGTTCGCCTAAAGCCATGTCAGCGTCCAATTTGGTCACAACAACGCTTGGAAAAATCTTGTCAGCGTCCAAAAATAAAATTGTTTTAAAAAGTGAAAAATGACCTTAACAAGTAATTTATCCTAGAGAAGATAACCAAAAGCTGATAATTATCATAGGGTGGCAAGCACTATCCAGTTATGCACACTTGCATAAGCAAGATAGACATAACAGTCCTCTAGTGTCCCTTGCTAACCAAAATTTTTAACAACCAAGTTACCTTATAAAATCCTTGTTACTCCCAGGTAAATCCCATATCAAAATCATTCCCAAGTCTCCCAACAGACCACAACCAATTCTAGGCCAAAAATGTCTTGGCAGCATGCAAAGTTGATATACTATGCATGCTACAGTGCCTCATGGTTTAGTAAAACTAACCCATACTCACAATCTAGAATTGTGATAAGAGTATCATATGGATACCCAAAAATCCTAAAGGTTCCTAAAACCTCCCCTTAAACGATGATACAAAAAGTTTGCTAAAATCATGCATGAACATAAAAATTTTATGTCAAGATAGGAATGAAACATTCCAACCATCATCCATAAATAAAAACTTGTCCAAATGCTTCTCCTTTGATCCATAAGCAACTCTGTATCCAATGGTATACTGCTAACACCATCTGCACATTTAGATTGAAAACCACAAAACTAACATTGTTGCTGACAACGCCCCGATAACACATAACAGCGTTGAAGGAAGCTTTGTCAGCGTTAGACAATTATATTGCTGACAACGTTGCAAAAACACTTATCAGTGTTCAAACAACCTTTTTTAGTGTTAGAAAAATATAGTGGAAAATCTAAATCATCAATAAGACCAATAATAATAATGCATCATCCTATACATACTTTTACAAAAAGAATCCAAAACACATATTAAGTGAGATTAACCATTCTAATACTTGTTACCAAGTATTGAAATCTTCCAGCATCAAAAGGTTTAGTTAATAAATCTGACACATTTTCCTCAATGTCAACCCTATCTGGTTGTATTAAACCTTTCTCAAAGCAATCTCTTATAAAATGGTGTCTAATTTCTATGTGTTTAGTTTTAGAATGATGTACAGGATTCTTAATGATGCATAAAGTACTATTATTGCCAACAAATATCTTAGTATGCATGAAATTATACCCATAATCCAATAGCTGGTTCTGAATCCACAACACTTGACCACAACATGCTGCTGCAGCCACATACTCTGCTTCAGTTGTAGAATTAGCCACCACTGTTTGTTTCTTGCATTGCCAAGATATTAATCTGCTCCCAAGAAACTGACATCCACCAGTTGTGGATTTCCTATCAAACTTATCACCTCCATAATCACTATCTGAATATGCAATCAGCTCCAATGGTGAATCCTTTGGGTACCACAAACCAAGATTAGGATAACATCTTAGGTACCTAAAGATCCTCTTCGCAGCATAAAGGTGACATTCTTTGGGAGTCACTTGATGACGTGCACATGCACACACAACAAACATGATATCAGGTCTGGAAGCAGTAAGATACATCAAGGATCCAATCATGGATCTATAATGCCTGACATCAACGTCTTTCCCATCTCCAATCTTTCCCCAAGGGTGTTCTCTATCCATAGGAGTAGTAGCCCTCTTTTCATGTGGAGAAAAGCCAAACTTCTTCAAGATTTCAGCAACATATTTGTCTTGGGAGATGAAGATACCATCTTCTTTCTGCTGAACTTGTAAACCAAGAAAGAAGTTCATCTCCCCCATAGCACTCATCTTGAATTTGTCTGTCATAAGCTTGGAGAAATCCTCACTCATCTTTGGATCAGTAGACCCAAAAATGATATCATCAACATAGACCTGCACAAGCAACACATCTTTGCCTTTCTTCTTTGTAAATAGTGTCTGATCTATGGTGCCCCTCTTGAATCCGTTGTCCACCAAATATGTAGACAAGGTACCATACCATGCTCTAGGGGCTTGATGAAGGCCATACATAGCCTTTTTGACTCTATACACTTTATTTGGATGCTCTGGATCCTCAAAACCAGGAGGTTGCATGACATAAACTTCCTCAACAATGGTGCCATACAAGAATGCACTTTTGACATCCATTTGATAGACTGTGAAGCCCATGCAAGATGCATAGGCTAGAAAAATCCTAATAGCTTCAATCCTTGCAACTGGTGCAAAGACTTCCTCATAGTCTATCCCCTCCTCTTGTGTATAACCTTGAGCCACTAACCTTGCCTTGTTTCTGACCCATCTTTTCCCTATAGGTCTGACATATCTAGGACAATCAACCAGCTCCTAAACGTCCTGAATTGCAAATTGGTGAAGCTTATCCTGCATTGCTTCTACCCAACTTGGTTCTTTGAGAGCATCAAATATCTTCTTGGGTTCTTCTTGTGACAGAAAACATGCAAACAAACATGCTTGCACAAGAGGGGTATCAACCTTCTTGTGTATATTGGCAATAAATCCACCAAGTCCTTGATGAGATCTTCTTGTCTGAACTGGAGTCATAATATCACCAATGATCTGAGATGTGGGGTGATTCTTCATTGTGGAGGTGAGAACCCCTCCTTCAAAAAGTCTGGTGTCCTCAACCTCATGCTCCATGTTGCCAATATCTTCTTCATCAGACTCTCTTTGAGCAACAGGAATCTCTTCATGAACATTGGAAGGTCCACCTTGTTCAAAACTGGAAGAGAAAAGATGCCCATAAGTGTTGTCAACGTTTGAATCTTGGTTGTCAGCGTCTGGGCTAACAGCGCTTGAAATGTTGTTGTCAACGTCTGAATTGGTCTTGTCAGCGCTAGATTTGCCTTTGTCAGCGCCTGAAGAACCATGCATGTTTGTATCTGGTGGTATTTGGAAACCACCATTATCTTGTCCAGCAGCAGCAGCAGCAGCAAAAGCATCAGTCCAAATGGGAATTGTGACATATTCAAATGTAGGAGATGCCTTTTCTGCTTGTGATCCAACCCTCTCATTAACCTGTGTACCTGAAACATCAACAATTTGTTCCTCCACAACATTTGAAGTTACCTTCACAATGTCTGGATTAGTGACAGGCATATAATTTAAAGTTCTAGATAAGGGTTCCAAATCAAACAACCAATTAGGACCACTCTCAGGATCACTAGGTTTATTCTCTAAGAACCTAACATGTACTCTTTCAACAATACGTTTGTCCTCTTTAAGATAAACCCTATAACCCTTGCTCTGGACTGAATACCCCATGAAGTAACCTTCATCACCTTTTGCACTAAATTTCCCTAAGGCATCACTAGTATCTAGTACAACTACATGACAACCAAAAGGTCTGAGAAAACCAATATTAGGTTTTCTTCCCCAAAGTAACTCATAAGGTGTTTTGTTCTGAATTTTGTTAACCAATGCTCTATTTTGCACATAGCATGTTGTATTAACAGCCTCAGCCCAAAAGGCTATAGGAAAGTGAGCATCAGCCAACATTGTTCTGGCTGCTTCAATTAGGGTTCTATTTTTCCTTTCAGCAACCCCATTTTGTTGTGGGGTTCTAGCAATACTAAACTGCCTAGTAATTCCCTTCCTGGCACAAAAATCATCTAGCTTCTTGTTCCTAAATTCTCCACCATTATCACTCCTAAGCATCTTAACCTCATTGCCAGACCTTTTCTCAATTTGAGTGATAAATTCAATAAGAACATCAGCTGAGTCACTCTTCATAGCTAGAAAGAATGTCCAAGTAAACCTAGAAAAGTCATCAGTGACAACAAAACAATATGACTTGCCATTCAAACTTTCTATATTAGTTGGACCAAAGAGGTCCATGTGAAGCATATGAAGAGGTCTGGAACTAGTATGCACCTGCTTGGACTTGAATGAGACCTTGTGCTGCTTGACTTTAAGACATGCAACACAAGAGTGGTCATTGTGGAAGGCCTTCTCAGGCAAACCATCAACTAAACCAAGCCTCACAAGTCTATTTATATTTTTAAAATTTATGTGCCCTAGTCTCCTGTGCCACAAATTACTTTCATCTACTGAGGCCTTAGCATAAAAACAAGACATATTTGTATTCACTTTAATCCCATTTAAATTCACATTGTATATGTCCTTATGCCTAGGTGTTCTATACTCAATATACTTCTCATCAGGGATCTTAAAATCTTTGCTTAACACCAAACACTCAGTATCAGTGAAAAGAACCTTATTTTTGTTATCACACACTTGTGATACACTAAACAGATTATAATCCAGTTCTTTTACCAGGAAGACGTTCTCAAATCGTAGATTATTGGTGAGAAGAGTTCCTTTGCCTGTAATGGTGCTGTAGCCCCCTCCAAAGTATACCTTATCACCATCTTTAATAGGAGAGAAGTTCGTCAGATAGTCTTCCTTTCCTGTCATGTGCCTTGAGCATCTACTATCCCAATATCTATAGTCATTGATCTGTCTTTGAATGCCCTGCACATAAAGAAAACAAATTAGTTTTCTTTGGGAACCCAAGTCTCAGAAGACTTGGATTCATCTGGTTGTTCAATAAGAACAGACTTAGTTCTCACAACAACCCCATTCTCATCCCTTTTAGGATGAAATACCCAGTTAACCCCAATTGGTTTTGTAATGACCTTAGAAATGTAATTAAATCTATTGCAAGTCATTGAAATTCCATTACTATTAGGGTTTTGATCTTTCTTGGGTCTCCATGTTAGGCTTGAAGAAGCTTTAGACCCCTTACCTTGTGGTTGCAAATATTTAGGTCTGATCACGTTTCTGTCAGCGTTGGATTTTGTCCTGTCAACGCTGAAATTACCCTTGTCAGCGTTGAACCTAGGGTTTGCTACAGGAACCCATTGCCTATTTGACCAGGTGTTTGTCTTTTGAAAAGGTATTTGTCCATGAGTGTTAGACCTTATAGAGAAGAATGGGGCAGGTCTAATCACTTGTGGACTTTGCTGCACACAAGGTTTGGGTCTGACAACGTTTGACTTCCTAACAACGTTGACTTTCTTCCTATCAGCGCAGAAATTGTTCCTATCAGCGCTGGATTTGGGAGCGTTGACACACTTGTATGCCAAATGTGAAAAGCTACCACAAGTGTAACAGGCTTTCTTAGACACACTCTTAGGTCTAGAAGAGTAAAAACATGTTCCATGATTGTTAACTTGGCTCTTGGGTGACCTATTATTCCTATACATCTCTGCATATTTAATGGTAGGTCTTCTAACAGTTTTTGAGCCTAGGTCAACAGCTTTACCAGTGACTGGGTAGTAACCTTAATGGGTGGTAATTCATTGGGACTTTCACATAGCAAACCTCCCTTAACAAACAAAGTAGGGTTAGCTTTCTTCCACTCATTTAGGTCAGTCAGTTTTTTGTTGATACTCTTCTACTAGAGTGACAACTCTTGGTGGAGGAATGAATTCCTCTTCTTGGCATTCTGGTATACCAGTCCAAGCTAAATCCTTTCTAAGGACACCATAGAAGTCACCAGCTGGTGGTGGAACCAGAGAGTAATCATTCATCCCAATCCCAGTCATGTCCTTAGGATCCCTTTGTTTAGCTACACAGTCTCCTAGGGTTTGGGTGGCTCTATCAAATCTTTGAATCTTGAGGTCAACATTATCTTTATTCTTAATAGCCTCATCTAACTTAGCCTGTAGGTCTCTATTGACCTTTGTCATGATATTTCTAATATCCATACTACCCTCTAGCTCATGTTTTAAGATATTGATCTTGTCTTTTAAATCAAATTCCATTTTCTTGTATTCAGAAACGGTTTTCTCAGTTTCAGTAAGAGCTAGTTGGTAATTGGACAATTTACACCTTTCAGTGCTCATATCATCTTTTAGTTTTAACACCTCTTTGTTAAGTCTGTCAGTGTTTAACCTACAACCTTTGCTACAAAAAGCATCATCATATACCTCATTATCAGATGAAGAGGAGGAGTGTGCCATGAGAGCATATTCAACATGCTCTTCTTCTTCAATGTCAGCAATCAAAGCCTTGTCCTCTTCAGCATTCTTAGCCAGATAGCTCCAATCCCATCCAGTACCATCAATTCCTTGAACTGCAACCATGGCTTTGGAATCTTGAGCTTTAACAACCTGACTTGAAGGTTTACCAGCATCAGATCTTCTAGGAGATCTGCATTCCCTCATGAAGTGCCCCATACGATGACAGTTATAGCATTCAACTTTGGATTTATCAAATCCAGCTGTGTCTTTAGCATTGAAGGTCATCTTCTTCTTGAACCTTCTATTCCACCTATTTGCTCTTATACTAGCAAGAGCCATATTCCACTTGATGTCCATCTCTTCCAAGTGCTCATCACTTATCTGCTCAAGGTCCTCATATGTAATCACTGAACCATTGGGCAAAGAAGCAATGTAAGCACACACAGTATCCAAATCCAAACCAACAGGTTTAACTCTTGGGGAGTCATTCATAAATGTGTCAGCGTCTGAAAAGGAGACGTTGACAGGACTTGTTCCAGCGCTGACAAATGATGATCCAGTAACTGGATGCATAAAAGAGTCCTTCTGATTGAATTGACCTTCACTATGAGAGAAGAAGGCCATGTTGCTGGTGCTAGGTTTGCTTCCATGTGCTGAAAGAGTTTCATCTTCCAACAGTCTTAGTTTGTTGTAGATGTCATCAAACGAGGAGCTCTTGTAAGTATTATTGGCAAGAATAGATCTTGCCTCAATCTTCCATGCCTCACCAAGACTTTTAAGAAAGGTAGCATTGGTGTCAACATCACCAACTTGTGTCCCTATGAAGGACAACTTGCTTGTGATGTCAAGCAATCTGCTTCTCACACTACTCAGTTTCTCATTGGGTTGAGCTTTGAAGACAGCATAATCATGCAGAAGTTGCTTTTTCTTTTCTTCATTTGTGTCTGCATTGCCACCATATGCAACTTCAATAGCTTCCCAAAGATCCTTAGCAGATTCATAGCCTCTATATTTGTGCTGGTTTTCTTGTCCTAAAGAGACTTTCAGAATATTTAGGGCTTTCATGTCAACCCTTTTCTTTGCAATATCTTCAGCACCTACAGCTCTACCATCTCCAGGTTTTTCTCTCTTATCTTCATCAGGACATCCTTCAACAGCTGATCTTTGAGTAATGGCATCCTGAATCTTTTGAGCCTTATTGAATGAGTTTCCATATTCAATAATCTCCCAGAGTGTGTAATCATAGATCCCCAGATATTGTTCAAAGTTGAACTTCCATAAGTCAAAGTTGGTTGCATCAAGCATGGGAATCTTGATGTTTGGTAAGGGTGAATTGGAGGTGGTTATTGCTTCAGACATGTTGTTAGGGTTTTGGTGTTTTTAGGGTTTCTGAGAAAATTAGGGTTTTGGTGTTCGTGTATCGTTCTGATGTTCTTCAAAGATCAAAAGTTCCTCAACAAGCTCTGATACCACTTGTTGATCCCAAACTTAGATCGATTAGCTTTGTGTATACGAGATTAGATCAAGTATAACACGTAGAGAAACCTTTGTTATATGCTTTGTGAATCTAAGTGTTATGCGGAATTTAACACTTAAACAAGAACACAAGATGTAAACAAAACTTTCACTTTGATTATGAATTTCGAACTTGCTTATAATGAAAGATGTTTACGAATGAAAACTTATGTAAAACTTGATATTAAACATTAACCTAAAGGCCTTCTTTTATAGACTAAGAAGCCTTGTACAATAAGCTACGTATCAACTATTCTAGGTAAAGATAAACATAAAAAATACATTGTCGTTTCTATCCTTACTAGAAGTATTCTAGAATATAATAAACGTGTAGCTCATATCTTCCATCAGTGCTTGTCTTCAATGTGTCAACGCTTGACTTTAACTTGTCAACGCTTGAGCTGTCAGCGCTTGCTTTGTTCCTGTCAACACTTGATTTGTTCTTGTCAGCGCTCAAGTGATCTGGCCTTAATTTATTCCCAACAAATGCATGATCACAATTTACTATTTTTAAACGCTAAACTTATAGTAAGTTATCGATATAGGTACATTTTTAGTTTCTAAAAATGTGTTTAACTTGTTTGAGCCTCAACGGTATAATTATTTAAATAAATGTTTTTATTTAATTAAATGTCGTAAAAATATAACGTTTCACAAAATTCGTTAGAGTTTCAAATGTACAAAATTAGCCCTTCAGTTTACACAAGTATTCTAATAAATCCTTTTAGTTTATTTAATTAAATAATTAAAATAAAGTTAAGTTAATTTGCACTATGGTCCTTGTAAAAATGGAAGTTCCCAAACTGCCCCTAGGGTTTATAATAAAATCGGTAAATGGTAAGAGATACCCGTAGGGTTCGTCCGTTAAGTTTATTTGCAAGTTAGTCTTTATTCGTTATATATATATAATTTCAAAACAGCCCCTAGGGCTTATACATCTTTCGGCAATTGTCAAAACATCCCCTAGGGTTTCAAGTGTTTGGTTAATTGCAAAGCAAGTCCCTAAGGTTTGTAACTTTTGGAAAAAGGGAAAAATGAGTCCCTAGGGCTCGTTTGAAGTTCTATAATGGTCATAAATGGTCCTTTAAGTTTCAGTTATCAATAAAAGACACAAAATAGTTATCTAGGGCTCGTTTAACTTTCATAATAAGGCAATTATAGTCCTTGTGGTTTTATTAAATTTTGAATATGTTTAAACATGC